>CM060924.1:577748835-579177281 GCA_030737875.1 Allium sativum
TCAAAGGCATCTTAAAAATGCACCACATCTTATCAGCGGCAATGCAACTTCAGGTTTCAGTGTTTTTTTCACAACAAATTGCGACAAGTAATAAAGTAAAAAATGAGCATCGTGGGTCTTGTACCCTGAGATAGTCCTTTCTTTTGTGTGAACATACCGAATGATATTGGCTGCACAACCGTATGGTAATTTAGCATTCTCCTGTACCTAGCAAAATAATTCTTTTTCTTTCTTGTTATCTCAAATATGGCATCCCTAATCTCAAAGTGTACGCCGTCACTTGATAAAGTAGGATGCAGAACCTTCCTTATGCCCATTTCTTGTAAATCCAAACGAGCATTTAAATGGTCTTTTGACTTGCCACTAATATTTAGCAAAGTACCGAGTATGTTGTCGCACATGTTTTTCTCTATATGCATAAAATCAAGGTTATGTCGCAATAAATTGCAGCTCCAATACGGTAAATTGAAAAAATATTGACTTCTTTTTTAAAGGGGAATCCTTTTTCTTCCCAAAATTATTTTGAAAGTCACACAACAGTTCTTCGATGTCTGTTCCTGATAAATTTCCCGGAATCTGTCCTATTTCAACTTCATCATTGAATCTCCTTTTATCAATCCTCCACTTGTGTTTCAGATCTAGAAATTTTCTATGATTCATGTAGCATATTTTTTTTAATATGTTTCAAGTACATTTAAGAAGTCTCATAATGGCATACGGGGCAACCCAATTTACCCTTTGTGCTCCAACCGGATAACATTGCATACCCCGAAAATCACTAATGGTCCATAACACGCCTGCACGTAACATGAAATTTTGATCAGTAAAAGCATTATAAGTTTCTATGCCTATATCCCATAATTCATTCAACTCTTTAATTAGAGGTTGCATATATACATCAATTTTATTATTTGGAGACTCTGGACCTGGGATGATTATTAAAAGAATTAGAATTTCGGGCTTCATGCACAACTAACTTGGAAGGTTGTAGTTAACTAATACAATTGGCCATGTACTGTAACCTGTACTCATTGTACGAAAAGGATTGAATCCATCAAAGGCTACACCCAATCTGATATTTCTATTTTATGATGAAAAATCAGGATACATAGCATCTATTTCCTTCCAAGACTCGCTATCAGCTGGACGTCTAAATTTTACGTTTTTTTGTCCTACGGAATTCCATGTTATAAGTTGTGCAAACTCCTAGCATATAAACAGCCTTTGCAGCCTTGGTTTTGGCGGAAAGTAATGCATCACTTTTGACGGGACTTTGCAACTCAATTTCGCTGGATCGTTGTCACTAATGTCTTCATTTTTCTCTGGTTCCTACCTCGAAGCACCACAAATTTCATAGACACCTTTATCTTCATTTTCTGCCCAACACAACATGCAATCATTTGGACATGCATGTATTTTTTTTGTATTTAAGACCTAAATCTTTAATATTCTTTGCGGCTCTGACGGATAAAGGTATGCGGGCCCGTTAAAAAGTCTCTCTCATTGACTCTAGTATATCCCCAAATGCAGACTTTGTAATTCCATGTACACATTTTAAAGAAAAAATTCCTGACGATAAAACTTAATCTTGAAAATTTTGGACAACCATCATATAATGGCTGCTTTCCATCTTCGACAAGGCGATAAAATCTTCTAGCATTGGCATTCAGTTCATCAGAATTCTCATCCTCATAGTTGTGCATATGTCCATGAGTACGATCCAACATTTCACCAAGATTATCTCCAAAGTCACTAGCTTCACAGTCTATATCTTCATCACTCCTTCCAAAATTTTAGTGAGAAACCTCACATATCCATTTCACATATAATGGAGATGGACTATTGCAGATGAAATGATCATAAAATATATCTTGATGACGCCACTTACTATTATTACAATTCTTGTAAGGGCACTTCATTTCATTACCAACGACGAATTTAGAAAAAACATTTTGTATAAAGGCTTTTATTCTACTAATATATCTTTCACTAAACTTTGAAAATTCTATCCAGATGTTTTCGCTGCCCATCACTACATTTATGGATATGAAGATTTTAACATAAAAAGATAAAACACGTGTTTGTCCAACAAGAAGAAACCTAAGACAAGTCGAATTGTTAATTCAGGCAGACCTAAGAATTTATAAGTAATTTAAATCAAAACCCTAAAGTGATGTGAGAGAGTGTTATACCTCAAAATCTAAATTGATGCCTTAAAGCGATGTGAACAATGCTTGAACCCCCAAATCGAAGCCCTAATTGAACCGAAATCGTTGAACCAAGCTTGAACCCCCAATTCGAAGCCCTAATTGAACCGAAATCTTTGAACCCCAACTTAAGAATGTTTGCTTGAACCTTTGCACAAAAACAGAGAAGAATCAAAATGTTGTTTGAAAAAGAAAATGTAATTTGCTTAACGAAACTGGGAAAAGGGAAAATGAAAATAAGATGGCAGGGAACAAAAAGAGAGTAAGAACTGAGTCAAGCCAAAGAAAAATTGTTGTTTGTAGAAGAAACGATCAAGATTGACGAGGTGTTACATTCTCCGACGTAGGATTTGATTCACGTGGATCGCCGCGTAAGACAAGGGAAGGTCTGATATAGCAACAATATATCAAATGTTGTATCGTGTTACACTTGTTTAGCTAGGCCAACACATTTTTATGGCTAAGGTAACATAAAAAATAGAACGTTACAGTAGGATCAAAATATCATAGTTATTGTCCCTTTTTGGCTGGCAACATCTTGCAAAATTGTTGCATTTGGCCTTTTATGGCATAGTGTAACTTGCAGAAATAATTTTAAAGATGGAGCATTGAAGACCATGGATCTTTATGAGCGGAAGAACTACTCATTGAATTTCTCTGACTTGCGATCAAAGTTATTTCGATAGTGACTCTATCATGATTGAAATCTTCGGATTGTAAGGACTACTCGCTACTGATCTTTATGGTGATTTCTATATAGGATGTGGTAGGAGAGTGCCTTTGGTTCATCCTGTTCCTGTATGACTTGTACGGATGAATGTCTGACAGAGTATTTCCAAAAGACTCTTTTTTATGTTGATTTTTACAAATAAACCAAGTTTGGTGGCGGAGAAGGAAACCTCTTTTTGCTTAACACCTTGAGTATATTTGTGTACGTTAATTGGTGATTCGATGGATATGACAATGTGGCATTCAAAGTGAATGATGATGTGATGTTCTAAAAAGGTAATCGTGAACTCACGCCACATCAACCGAGAAATGATAGAAATTGGGCAAGCAGGATGGCTATGTGGGTCACGCCCATTAGGGTGTATTGTCACCATCTAGAGAAAATTTCTTTTGTTTCTTTTGTCGTTTTCGTATCTTCCGGAATATGGTGGTTGTGCAACCGTAGGGTGACAATATATTCGATACACTCAAGTTGAATAATTGGTCGATCATGTGTAGCCGGGTTGCAAGATGTTCTTGTTGAACCTAGTGTATCATGTCTAGAGTACACTGATCGGTAGGTGGTCTCATAGCGTGTCATCTTGGAATACGAGCCATACATTTTTAGATGTATACCAACTATGTTGTAAAGTGAGATGCAAGCTTCCCAAATATATTCTGATTTATTTTTGGATTGATAGACATTATTATAATATCACTGGATTTTGATATAAATAGTGTTTTGATTATTGAAAGGTAAAAACATTGCCATGTTTAGGTGTGGTCGTGCCCTACAAGAGTCTGTTCTTTCAAAGGATTTTCAAAAGTTAAACAAGTTGTTTGTAATGCGAATTTAACACTGAAAGTATTCCAGATTGATTTGAGCTGATTTTGATTTGCTTCAAATGTACTCAGGTCAGATCGAGTATATTGCCAGTGTAACACCCCGTGGATTCTATAAACATTAAACTTCACAAATTAAAGTGTAATTAATTCTAAATGAAAGAATTAAGGGAAATGGGTTACGCCATTGCGTTCGTCTCGGAATTCTGCTTGAGACAGAGTCCGAGTTTGCGCGAATCGGACTCCGTATGAAGGAGTTATGACCTTCGGAAGTTTCAGAATAAAATTTAAATTCAAACAGCTCATATTTAAATTCGAAATTCGAAAAACAGGTTCAAATCGGGCTGGGCGGGAAAATTCCCGCCTAGAGACCAGGTCGACCATGGTGTCGACCTGGCCACCCTAGGTCGACCTGGCCACCCCAGGTCGACCATAGTGTCGACCTGGGTGTCAACCTGCCAGTCGACCTGCCTGGTCGACCTGGCTGGCTAGGTCTGGCTCTAGCTCGAATTTCTGTGGCTCAGTGTGTCACTAGGGCTGACATGTCACCTCTAGATTGGCTCTTTGAACTTTATATGGTCTAGATTCCTCCTGTCTTCATCTAACGGCTCAAAACAATTTAAAAATCTATAAATACACCCTAAGTCTCAACTGAAAATTCACATAAAAAAATAAGATGGGAGTCGTCATGCTACCAGGAAGGAATTGAGCATAGCCGTCAAGAGAGAAAAGCTTAGAGATGAATCAAATTAAGAAGAAGATTAAAGTTTAATGAAATAAATCAACGCAACGTTAGTCTACCCAAAGGAGCGCATCTCAATTTCAGAATTCAGAATCCAGAATTCAAGATTCTGCATTCGTTGTAAGTATAGTGACCTTTCAGAATATGAATAAAAACTGTGATGTGATTCGATATAAATGAAAATAGAATTGTGTTATTGTATGAATATGATATAAATTCTATGTATTGTAATGATTCTGTCATGACTTGTGTATTGATATTTGTGGCCTAAATTGATTGATGCAAGCCTTTTGGACATTTGTATATGAAAGTAATAGCAATAGCAAGTTGTGGCAAAAACTAGTAATTGATCCCTTTAAGTTTATGTCGATGGCATGGACTATATACATTCACTAAGTCTAAATTAAGGCTTATGTAAACATGTTCTAGATTTGAAACCTTTTATGCCTACATGACCCAAAACCTATGATATCATTCTTATGTTAATTTGCAAGTATAATTGGATCTATGTTAAGTATCGTTTGGGTTTCATAAACTACGCAAGTTCATGTTGAAATAGGCTATGTGATTAGATGTTATAATTGGACATTTTGGTGAATATACAACAAGCTAGTTTTTTGGTTGACATTATGCCAAGTTAAACATGTTTAAACACAAGTTTGTATTAGCCTAAACTATGCCATTTCATATGTCACCTACTTAGTTATACTTTGATTTGACTACAAGTTCACATGATCCATATTATATGTTAGTTGAATCGCTAAATTGCAAGTTCATGTGCCACACACCTTTATGTATTACATGTTCTTGATTTCCCCTTTTTCTCACATTTATAAAGTTGGGATGAATTGTGACAGGCCCAACACATGTTATAATGTTGCGAACGTACAAACGGGGGTAATAACGTTGGGTGTAAAACATGAAAATATATGTTGGCATGGTTGGCACATGCCAACGACAATGGCATTTAAGCGGTATGAATTGATATACCCAAGAATAAAAGATATGACATTTACATATATATTTGAGAAATAATAAAATATGTAAATTTAGTAAACACGATATGCTTAACCCAAGGTTGGATTGAGTTGTGATGTAAACCTGCCCGGCTGTCCAGTAGTCACAACAATACCTATCCAATGTGGGTGGTTAAGCATTAAGCCCAATAATGACCCGAGGTTAGACTGAGCTACGATGTAAACCTGCCTGGAACCGACCGGCACATCCAGTAACCGTAGCAATATCTGTCTAATGTGAGTAGCCAGGTGCTCTAAGAGGCTAAGGACAGATGGTAGGGTTAAATCAACTATAACACTTAACCAAATTCAACATGTTAACAAGAATTGATGGGTGGGGTTAGGTAAATACAGACACTTAACCACTTAACATGTTTGACTAGAAAATCTGGTAACGAGGGACCCGTTTCAGCAGTAACCCAAGTTAGGTATCATGGTACCCTAAAACTAGGCAGGGTGGGGCACGATTACTGGGCTGATTGTAAGCGGTCAAAGCGATGGCGGTGGGTGCAACAGTGTAGGTTCTAACGGGGTGCGGGCGTGCACACACTCCGGAGTAAACAAACAGGGCACTGGGGGCACCAGTAGTATAACCTATGCCTTCTAGAATTTGTGTCGGGGCCGCCACCATGGGTCTTGATACACCCCATGGTGGGACCAGCATAGGTATCTACAATTCTTGGGGGCCGTATGACACATGCTTACGCGAGTAGGAGCCGATCTTTAAATAAAAATGGGGATCACTTCACCCTCAGCATGGGGTGCCAGTTAAAGTAAGCTCAAATAGGTGCAGAGATATAGTATGGGTGCGATAGTACATTCGACACTTCCTTAGCTTGTGACACTTTCCTGTTTTCAGTTTATATCTATCATGCCCTTTTCTTATTCACATACTGAAGAGTTACTAGATTTACTCAGGTTTTATGTCTGACTCTATTTTCTTTTCATCTTCTTTTCTTTCGTTTTCCCCCCTCCAGGTCCACAGGGAGGAAACTACTCAGCTCAGTCAGACTCTTTACAAGCTCCAAGAACGTAGATGTATGATTTGGATCTCTTTTGCTCGGATTATGGCTTTGGATATCACTATGGGGATTTTTTTCACTTTATTTATGTTTTATACTTCTTTAATAATCAAGACAGTAATGAGGTTGTAATGTTGGAAGTATTTTGAGAAAATTATGGAATGTTTTGTTTGAACACGTATTGATGAAATAAAAGTCTGTTTGGTTTCCTCTGTTTAAAATATGTGTATTTATATCTGTCTTGAGTTTGTCTGTGGCTTTTACTTATAAACCTCCACCAAAGTTAAGGCATTCCCTTTGTGAGTGACCTAAACTGAGGTGGGGTGTTTCACTTGGTATCAGAGCATAGGTTTACCAGACAAGATAAAAGTTTTTGAAATTGTTTTCAAAAAGAAAGTTTAAAGAAGTATTTTTCAAGAAAAAGTGTTATATTTTTAAAGAGGCATAATCCCCCAAAGCCATGTGCACTATCTCTCTCTATCCTTCGTTTTGAATCTTTCCTTTTTGTTTCAGCATGTCTGGAGACCTTAACCTTCCTGAAGGAGTGCCGATACCCGGCTGGTTTAGGAGGTATTTAGAAGCAATGGCCAATGGCGCGGGCCCAGCAGACATTCCTCCTCCATTGGTCGCGGTTCCTCCTCATCCTCGTGGAAATGCCTTCGCAAAAACATGTAGAGTCTTCAAGGCTATAGGTGAAAAAGACTTTTATGGAACAAAGTCCTTTGTAGGAGCAAGAAACTGGCTAAAGGAGACTGAGGATCTGTTTGTCATCTTCGGAGTTGATGACAGGCAAAAGATACAACTAGTGGTATGGTTGCTTAAGGATGAAGCTTCCTATTGGTGGGAAATTACCAATGATCGGAGGGCGGTGGAAACATGGGAAGACTTCAGGACAAGGTTTGAGATGAAATTCCTCTCCCGAGCTGAAAAAAGCCTGCAAATGGAGAAGTTCCTAACTCTGAAACAGGGAAGTATGACAATCAGGGAGTATGCTAATCAGTTTAATCAGCAGGCCAGATTTGGGCTGGACTTAGTAAACACCCAACATAAGAAGGCGCTTCGCTTCGTCAAAGGTTTGAATGAACCTCTACACAGCCTTGCCATGACCCATGTATCCACCAGAGCGACTTATGAAAGCTTGGTGGACATGGCGTTGCTACACGAGAAAGACCACGGCAAGAAAGAAACTAAGGTGGAAGACAAGAAAGAGGGTCTACAAACAAAGAAAATAGACTTCAAGAAAGGAGGGAAGAACAATAAGCCTCGTGAGAAGAGAAGGTGCAATTTCTGTGGCATTGTGGGACATATATCAAAAGACTGCCAAAAAAGGAAGGCGAAGATGGGTGGTTGCTTCCATTGTGGAGAAACTGGACACCAAGCTAAGGACTGCCCAAAGTAGAAAGGGCAGGGACAGAAAGCCGGATCCACTTCGGGGGGTCAGGTTCATGCGCTAGTGGCACCTCAGCAGGAACGATGTAGTAATATTTCTGTAGAAAGTGTAGTTTATCTTTATGATCATCCAGTTCGTACACTTTTTGACTCTGGCGCATCACACTCTTTTATTTCATCTGCCTTAGTATAATCTCTGCATCTAGACACTAGTATGGCAGAAGATCCCTTAGTAGTTTCAAATCCAATTGGGGGCTCCGCTTACTTGTCAATGGTTTGTTTGGGTTTGAAAATCTCTATTCTCAGCGTTGAGTTTAGTTGTAATGCCTTTGTTTTGGGCTTCTCGGGATATGGTTTGATCTTAGGCATGGACGGGTTATCCAGTAATGGGGCCATCCTTGATTGTGAGAAAAGAGTAGTTAGACTCTTGACTCGGCTTGGTAACACTCTAGAAATTTCTTGTAATCCCTTGAATGCTGTTATGATTAGTTATCTAGAGTCGCTTGATGCTTCTGATGAGAATTTGCAATCAATTAGAGTAGTCCGGGAATATGCGGATGTCTTTGAGGAGGTGAAAGGCTTACCTCCGAGGCGGGAAATAGACTTCCGCATATATCTTGTGGATAATGCAAAGCCTATAGCTTTACCTGTCAGACACATAGCTCCAAAGGAGAGAAAGGAGCTCAGTAAGCAGGTTAAAGAACTTCTCAAAAAGGGGTTCATTAGACGGAGCATTTCGGAATGGGGTGCTCCAGTGGTGTTCGCAACCAAAGCGGACGGTTCGCTTCGCCTTTGCGTCGACTATAGGGAGTTAAACAAATTGACCAAGAAAAATAGGCACCCTCTTCCCCGAATCGCTGATTTATTTGATCAGCTTGTAGGTGCGACAGTCTTCTCCCAACTTGATCTGGCAACTGGGTTCCATCAGCTAAGAGTAGCTGAAGATAGCATTGATAAAACGACGTTTAGAACCCCAGACGGTTTCTTCGAGTGGCCTGTCATGCATTTCGGCTTGAAAAACGCACCCTCTTATTTCGTAGACCTAATGAGCAGGGTGCTTAGAGAATTCCTCAACAAATTTGTGGTTGTCTTCGTAGATGATATCTTAATATTTTCTAAGAATGAGGAAGAGCATGCTCATCATCTGAAAGAAATCATGGAAACTCTCCGTTAACATCAGCTAAAAGCCAAATTCTCCAAGTGCCACTTTTGGAGAAAGGAGGTAAGATTTCTGGGGCATATAGTGTCCAAAGAGGGGTTGGCTGTGGACCCCGCGAAAGTGGTGGTAGTACAAGATTGGAAGACACCAAGAAATGCAACCGAAGTTCGAAGCTTTCTTGGGCTAGCCGGTTTTTACCGAAAGTTTATTAGGGATTTTGCGAAAATCTCAGCCCCACTCACAAGGCTAACGAAGAAGAATCTGGCGTTCACTTGGGATTTGGACTGCGAGTTTGCTTTCCAACGATTAAAAAGGGCTCTCACAACAGCCCCATTTCTGACCTTGCCAGATGGAAGCAAAATGTTCACAGTATACGCGGATGCATGTGGAACGGGACTAGGCGCTGTTCTAATGCAAGAAGGAAGGGTAGTAGCTTATGGCGGAAGACAATTGAAATTTCATGAAAAGAACAACCCAACCCACGATCTTGAGTTAGCCGCCATCGTCTTTGCACTGAAATCTTGGCGCCATTATCTCTTAGGTGAGAAGTTCGAATTATACACTGACCATAAATCGTTGAAATATCTCTTCTCGCAGAAGGATCTTAACTTGAGGCAGTAAAGATGGATGGAGTTTCTTGCCTCGTATGAATTTGAAATTTCCTATACTCCCGGAAGAGGCAACGTGGTAGCAGACGCGTTGAGCCGAAAGAAACTGACCTTAAGCCCGCTCTTTGTGGAAAGGCAAAGCTTGGAGCATATAGCCAGTTTTAACTTTAGGCCCTCCTCGGATTTTGTACCGGGTTTGTTAGCATCTCTCGAAGTACGCCCTACTCTCTTGGACTCAATAGGGGCTACACAACGTGAATACCCTCAGCTTGTTGATGTGATTGATAAACTTATTAGGGGTGAGACTGCTAGTCACCTCAGTAGGTACGCCATCGATGATAAGGGTTGGCTGAGGCGAGATGGAAGATTATGCGTCCCACAAGCAAGGGAGTTGACAAAGAGGGTTCTCGAGGAAGCGCATCATTCCAAGATGACTATACACCCTGGCGGTGATAAGATGTACAAGGATATAAAAAGGACTTTCTTTTGGAGCGGCATGAAGCAAGACGTGGTAGATTTCGTTTCTAAGTGCATGACCTGCCAACAGGTCAAGGCGGAACAGAAGAAGCCTGGAGGACTACTTCATCCTTTAGAGGTCCCACAGTGGAAGTGGGATGGCATTTCAATGGACTTCATTGATGGACTGCCTAGGTCGAGAAGAGGCAACACTAGCATTTGGGTAATAGTGGACAAGCTTACTAAAAGCGCCCACTTTATACCTATAAAGAGTAGAAGGACTGCCGCATCTCTAGCATCTCTTTATCTCAAGGAAATAGTTCGACTCCATGGGATACCCTCCAGCATTGTTAGTGACCGAGATCCCATCTTCACAAGTGAGTTTTGGCCGAGTCTGCAAGAAGCTGTAGGCACCCAGTTATGTTTGAGCACGGCCTATCACCCCCAAACCGATGGCCAAACGGAAAGGGTGAATAGAGTTTTGGAGGATCTTTTAAGACTTTGCGTTCTTGACTTTGGAGGGACGTGGGAGGATCACCTTCCTTTAGTAGAATTTGCCTACAACAACAGCAACCAAGCTACCATATGCATGGCACCCTTCGAAGCCTTGTATGGAAGACCGTGCAAATCACCAACTTGTTGGTGGGAGTCTACAGATAAGCTTATACTTGGGCCATACATGATTCGAGAGACTTCGGAGAAAGTGGACTTGATACGTAGGAGAATGAAGATAGCCCAAGACAGACAAAAATCCTACGCCGACAAAAGAAGGACCGACCTTGAGTTTGAGGTTGGGGACAGGGTTTTCCTTAAGGTATCTCCTTTAAAGAACGTCGTTCGCTTTGGATCCGCAGGAAAGCTAGCACCAAGATTTGTAGGACCGTTTCCTTTCATCGAGAATGTTGGGAAGATGGCCTATAGATTAGAGCTACCCGAAAGACTGGCCGGAGTTCACAACGTCTTTCATATTTCTCACCTCTAGAAGTGTTTGCATGAGTCTGCGGAAGTGGTAGAACCTAGCACTCTAGAAGAAGCCGAAGTGGAACGTGAAGCAACTGTGAGGAAAGTTCCAACCCGCATCTTAGGAACTAAAGTGAAAAAGTTATGCAACCGCGAAGTCAAACTCGTTAAAGTTCAGTGGAGCGATGCCGAGGAAGATGCGACTTGGGAAACTGAGGACAGAATACGCACTTCCTACCCTCTTCTTTTTGAGGGTACATCTTTGATCTCTCTTTTTCTTTAAGTTATGCTTTATCTACCTTTTTAGGTATATCTCCTCGGTCCTTTTCCTAACTCCTTAGGTAGAAAACAAATGGATGCTAACATGTATCTGAAAACATGTTATGGATGATGGTTGCAAATGGTTGCTAGTGATTGCTAGTGGTTGCTCGTGGATGCATATACACACAGACCCTAGGTTATAGATCGGCTCAGTCACTTCATATTGCATATGCATATATGTATTCTCATTTGTATATGGTTGAAACTTGATATGCTGTCATATGGTCGTCACATTTGTATGAATAGTTGTGCACTCATGTAGAATTATGCGTAGGAAAATTTTGCAAACATAATGGATTCATGACACTTACATGATTCGCATTAAGGAGGTCAACTGGATCAGTAGACCGCCTGATTTCTGCATTTGATAAAGACATGTACACACACTATGCATATGATCACGAAGCATTAGAAGTCTTTTAAGGACAGTGGATGCCTGTGTTTGTTGGTTGAGTAGATGGACTGTTGGATGGTAGGATATACATTCGTCCTAACTTGAAGATTTCGGGAACGAAATCCTTTTAAGGGGGGGGGGAGAATGTAACACCCCGTGGATTCTATAAACATTAAGTGTAAAGACCCGGGATTTTGCCGACTTTGGTTATCGACATAAACACGATGACGACTAACCAAACATCGAAAAATACCGATCATTAATGAAAGAAAACAGAGGGTGAGGAAAGATAAGATAGAAACTTAGAATAGAAGAAGAAGAACACAACATTAGAGTAACACGAATCTCACAGCGGAACGAATAACATATATTTCATAACATAACTTGAAATAAAAGATGTGTACTTGAATATACATATCATTATCAAATATAGAACTTACAACACAACAGAAATAACTATAGCTATACGATCCTGAAGCCTCCTGCTCCAGCACTTCAAGTATCTGTAAAATCCTGACTACTTGACTGCCCGTACAAAATTAGGCACCCAAGAGTTTAGGGAAAACAAAACAAAATAAACTCTGGGTCAGTCATGGGACTGGTATGAGTAAAACAGTTTAAAAAGTTGAACAAGTAAACGATATCTCATAAGACCACGCCGTAAAATGGAACGGGTTTTTCCCTTATGAGAATCCAAATTTATCTTTATATCAAAAATCTTTTGATATTATAATAATGTCCATCAACCACAATACAATAATCATCTAGCAGAAATGCTTTCATTTCACGTTCTACATATATAGTATACAATCAAAAACCACAAGCACATATTGGGTAATGGATTTCCAACTATGACAAGGTATGGAACCACCTTTCGCTAGTGTACCTCTAGAAAGGAACACACTGGGTTCAACAAGAACATCTTGCAACCCGGCCACACATGACCGACCACTCATTTCGCTTGAGTGTATCGAATGTATATCACCAACGGTTGGGATCGGCAACCGTTTCCCGAATGGGATAGCATCAACAATAGATTTTTAGAAGTAAATGAAACTCTAGATCAGGTGATTATACACCCTACTTCGGTGCGACCGACTTAGCCATGCTGCCTACCCGATTTCTGTCATTTACCGAATGTGAGGCTAGAAGCTACGCTTTCTCATCACACCAGAATCACTTTGAATGCCACATCGTCAAATCCATCAAATCACCGATTGACATCCTCAACCATACATTATGTGTTAGCTAAAAGAATTTTCCTTCTCCGCTTCCACTCTTGGTACGGTTGGAGAAATCAATATACGTGATCATCTGGAAATACTCTGTCAGACATCCGTCCATACAAGTCATCCAGGAACAGGATGAACCGACGGCACTATTCTGTAAACAGGATAGCCCTTGCATAACTCCGCCTTCAATTTCCTTTGGCATATATGATTCGCACGCTTATGCCAATACAGAGTGGTTCTTTGGATAATAATCCAACCGTTCTCTCCATATTAACAACGTTAAAATGGTCAAAACTTCGATAGTCTGTGATTTAACTATCGAAGAAAAACAGGTGTGCAAACAACGATATCATTTCCAAATGGAAATTTATATCGATCAAACATCATTCAACATTTATCTCTTTATTTCATTAATTTATTTATCTCCCGTTTCCCTATATTAAATATTTCTTATTTTCTAAATTTGGAAAATATACGTTATTAACAATGGAAAACATTTCCATTTCTTGTTTTCTTTATTAGAAAACATTTCTGGTTTCTTATTTGGAAAACATTTCCAAAGCTTCTTCATTGGACTTAGACAGATGTTTAAACAAACCATCGTGATGCCAACACAAACCATTTCCTTTAATTACTAAATTCACTTAACCTTCCCTTACTATCGAACCTTAACCATTCCTTAGTTAAAAATGAAGTCAATCAAGTTGGTGTAATACTACCTCTCAGACCTTAACTGAACAACGTTTCTAACCTTGAAATAGACAAAGTTCACCCTTCTAATTCTTTAACAAACTTCCTTACGTAACTCTCTTTCAAATCTTTTCTATTCGATAATTCTTTCCTTCGATAAGGTATATTCGATAACTCTATTTCAACTTATTCTATTCACTTAACTCTTTTGATTTAACTCTAACTCTATTCACTTAACTCCTATCGAATAAACTATATTCGATAACTCTTTTAACTCAATTTGAATAAACTATATACTCGATTAACTCCTTTATTCTATTTGAATAAACTATATATTCGATTAACTCTGTTTTGCTTTAACTCTAATCGATTAACTCCAACTGGTTTAACTCTAACTGGTTAACTCTAATTGATTCACTCCATCTGGTTAACTCTAACTGGTTAACTCTAATTGATTCACTCCATCTGGTTAACTCTAACCGGTTAACTCTAATTGATCTAACTCTAACTGGTTAACTCTTATTCGAATAACAAATATTCGATTACTTTATTCAACTGACTCGACTCGACTAACCCCTTTCGAATAACCAACTCGATTTACTACTTTCGAATACCATATTCGATTTAACTCCTTTCGAATAACTAATTCGATTTACTACTTTCGAATACCATATTCGATTTAACTCCTTTCGAATACCATATTCGATTTAACTCCTTTATTCGCTTTATAAAGATTTCCTTTTTAACAACATTTATTCATTTTAAAGATTTACTTTTAGTAACGGTTCTCCACTTTAAAAATGATTTCCTTCATATAACAGTTTCCTTTTTATAACGTTTTCCCCTTTTCTAAATATCTCCTATTTATAAATATTCCAATTTATAAATATTTCTTATTTATAAATATTCCATTTATAAATATTTTATTTCAAATATCACTTTGAAAATATTCCCTTATCAACATTTCGGTATGTTATGGTATTCAACATATCAAATCACGATGATCAGTATTGTCCAAACACATATAATCGACAACAGATTATATATCACATCATATATCACAATATATTAAAAACAGTAAAATAAATGTTGAGGAATCCAGTTGGATTCCTCCAACCTATTTCCCTGCATCACAGATGTTAAACAATATAGATAACATCACTTTCAGTTCCATATGATATATTTTGTTAAACAGAATCAATATAGAAATTCAACTAATTGACTAGAAGTTCAATCAAACAGTCAACAAACAGTCAATCAGCCAATATTTAACAGTTCTAAAAATACAACATGAAATTATAAACTATTCTGAGTTAGTGTGATTTACTCACATTGGCAGTTCATCGTTAAAGAACGATAAACTGTTGTTTGATTTGAATCAAACAGTTTATTTCGCCATAGATTCAAACGAGCTTCAATCCACTCCCAGTCTGTTAGCTTGTAGTGTCCGTCCATATGATCCCGACGGATCTTGTTTCGCGGAATTCTGATCACGTATGACCCCAATATTTAATTTACATGTTAAAACATATATTTAAATTAAAATTTAACTAAATAAATGGTTAGTGGGCTTAACTTCACTTTGTCGGCCCATTTAAAAACCCTATCCACAAATCCCGCCATTTTCCTCCTCCTGTATATTAACGAAGCCCGCCCCCCTTTCTATCACCATAGCCGTGTTTTTGAAACCCCCCAGACCCCATCGTTTCTCTACCGAAGTCCACATTGACACCACCATTCTACTTCCCCTCCGATTCTCTTCACCTCCATACCAAAGTTACGAAGCTCGCACCAAAATCCTGTATCGCGTCGAACAAGAGGAGCCACGAACTACAGTAACTGATGCGTCCTTTTTCATCATCGAAATCCACCAAATCCGTATACCAGATGCGGAAATTCATCTTCGATCCAAAACCAACCTCGAATTCAAACAACAATGCCTTAATCGCTCGTAGCGTTCAACCCTAGCTATTTCGGCGCCTGTTCACAGCGAACAGAATTAGATCGAACTCAGCAAATGCAGCTTCAATTCGAAGCGAATCCTTTCCTGAATCCAACGATATATATTCTGGAATTTACAGGGATTGATTTTATTTTATTTTCCATGATTGTGTTTTGCTTGAGGATGAAAAATAAACTGACGGCACAGAAATGGGATTTGAGATTAGGTTTAGAAAATAGTTGGGGTATTATATAGGGGATTTTATAATATTATATTCGAATATAATATTTATTAAAAATCAAACGTTGTATATATTAGTCCTCTAAAATTCCTATGATCACACGTGATACCTAAAAATCACCAAACTGGACGTGTAGTTAGAGTTCGACATTACGGTCCCAACGAAACTGGTTTCGTCTAATTCCGACTTCGTATGCTCACACAGCGTATTTTTAACTGTCGAAATACTAACTGTTTCTCACATTAAAAATCGGTACGATCACATACTAACTCTAAAAATCATGAAACTGGACATCTATAAATAATTTAATATTGCGGATCTAACAAAATTAGTTTTCGTCGAATTCTGAGGTCGTTTGCAAAACTGGCTATTTTTAAAGCCCTATATAGCCCATTTAAATATATTTAAAAACAATTGAATTTTAATATTTAAAAATAAATATTATCGTATATATATTCACACTGAATATAACACAGCTCTAGAATATTTCTATATGAATTTCTAACTCGGTATTCACTTCTGGGTCAACCCGATATTCTATGTATATTGAAATTCCTTTTTAAAATATAAATAATTCCTTTATAAATTATAAAGGAAGTCCACAACGACTTTTCTAAAATTTGATTTGGACGTGAATCAAAATCTACACGACGAAATCACGATTTTTCTCTTCCACTAGAAAGATATACTCCACCAGCTCCACACGTTTCTTGTTTCATAGAAATCCAGGTTAAAACGAATCCTGTACATTCAGTTGAAGTTCAAATCGCCAAATTACGAACTGCAGCGCCATTTCGAGCTCGATTTTAATTATATTATAACTCTACGTTCAAACTGTCGTTTATATAATATATTCATTATTCAAATTAAATTCCAAGCTGAATTAAATATCATAGATGATCCAGTTCACACCATATCGCCATTTCAGCCAATTCTGATTATTTCAGAAATAAATATATTATTTAATTTATTATTTCAATTAAATATTCATCATTATTTAATTTCACGACCATTTAATTCACTATATCACTATTTATATAATTAAATAAATTAATTATAATACCTCTGCAAATGCGGGTCATTACATTCTTCCCCACTTAAAATAATTTCGTCCTCGAAATTGCTAAGGTAGGAAACAAACCCTATCGACTGGTTAGAACATATTTGTTCACTTCTTAACTTCAGTCTCAACTAAACCAATTTAATTTCAATTAAATTATTAATTAATTCTTATCAACGAAAATTTTCAAAAATCCTGAAAATTTTCTAACGCCTTAACTTTTCGAAAAAATTTCGCCAGCCCCTCCTTTGTACTGGTTAATAGCACAAACTCCAACTTGCCTCTCTGGGCCATCTCCAACCCAAAAGAAAATCAAACAGCCAAGCGGCTTGCCAATTCGGCTCATCGAAATCTCATACCATATGAAATATAAACTTGTACCTTTTTGTCGGCATATCATTATATCCTTTCCACCTACTATCAATTCAGCGGATACAAGGGTCATTCCGATCAAATTCCAATCTGCTTTTATCCACAACACAACCATTCGCTTATATCCGAGCCAAATATCATTTCAACTCGAGTTTCTTCTCGATTCCCAACTCTTAACTTGATTATCACATTACACTTCAAATTTGAATTTCACAATCCAATTTGTCTTGATATCATTCTAATTCAATCTCAGTTACCACTTTACTGGCTTTACTTTATTTCAATTTTGCTTTCACAAATTTCTGTTAAATTTGTTTTTAATTCAAATAGTCTTTCCCTGGGAGTTTTTAAACAGTTTACTCTTTTCAAAAATCAAATTTTCCTTTTGAACATGTCACTGAGCCCTTAATTATTATTCCACTAGTTGAATCACTTCTCTATTTCTTTATCAATACTTGTTAACCAAATATTTTCAATAACCATATTGGCCTTTTATGTTATTTGGAAAACATTTCCGAATATCGCCTTCCTTTATTTTCTAAACTTTAGAAAATATATGCTATTTATAATTGGAAAGTATTCCAATTACTTATCTCTTTTCCGATCTCGTTTATTTCTGTACTTAGGAAATATTCTTTATTATATTTCCAAGCTTACACTTATTTGGGTTAAAACGGATGTTGTGTAAAACATCGTTACGACAACCCAAATACTATATTCAACTAACTCTTATTCAACATTGATCTTCGAGCCTGAAATCTTACTATTTATTTGTTAATAATGAAATCAATCAAGTTGGGGTATAACTACCTCTCAGACCTTGACTGAATAACATTTATAACGTCAAAACAGATGTGACTACTTACTCGAATAATCAATACCATACAACTACTTATTCACTTTTAAACACGTATACGCTTCCTCTTTCTATTCTTACTAGATTTTATTCTTTGTCTTCCTTTTTGATTTTACTATTCTATTTCTAAGTTCGTTTCCTTATCGACTTATATATATATATATATATATATATATATATATATATCGATACGTTGATTTCTAACTATCAAATTATCTTAAAAATATTCTAACTCCTAAAATTCCCGAAAAAATTCGCCATAACCTCCTTTGTACCAGGAGCATCAGGATATTTGAAATAGCCTCCCATGGCCCTCACCAATCCAAAAAAAAAAAAAAACCAAGCGGCTAGCCGATACGACGCATAAAATCTCATATATGAATTAAATACATACCTTTTCGTCGAGCATTCTATTTATATACCTTCATACCTTATCCATACCTATCTCATGTATATTTATACCTGCCCAATCTATTTTTACTATACCTGATCGTTTTAACTCAATTCGTTAATTAATTTGTTAATTAACTCTGTAGTCTATTTCACTTTTATATTTGAACATGTCATGTTCAAATATATTTTAACTTGCTTATTAACTAATTTGAATCCAAAATTCAAATTTAAGTTCTATATTCGATTTCGAATATCCATTTACTAATCCAATTCACCTTCAAAGTTCAACTTCAAATTCAAAACTCGATTAACTAATTCCTCTTCGACTTAGTTAATCTATTCAATTTCTATTCAAATTTTATATCACTTCTATTATTCAAATTCTATATATCAAATCCTATTTAAATTCTATATTATAAATCCCATCTGAATTTCTATATTCAAATTCCATATATTCAAATTCTATATTTGAATTCCTTCATATTTTCTATATTCAAATTCTATATTTGAATTCCATTTGAATTTCTATATTCAATTTCTATTTCAAACTTTCTTTATTCATTCTTTATTATAAATCCCATTTTGAAATTAAACACAACTTGTCTTTCCCAAAACAAATTCAAAACTGTACCTCTGGTAGTAATTCGTCACTTACAACTCGAAAATGAATACTGATGATGCAGCTGTCATCATCAGAATCTATTTTCCAGCGATCGAAGTGAGTTCAATACTATAAAACCATTTCTAAACATTTCCACTTTGAAATTCAATTCAAAATATAATTCACACTGCTTGTAAAACAATTTAAAATCTCCCAGGATCTTAAATTTTCCTTATTTTTAATGCAAATCCATTTACAAACACTTATCCAATTCTCCAGAATTTTAATTCAATTCCTTGTTTAAATTTTAGATTTAACTCATCTGATTTCACGTATTTCACTTATATGAATTCTGATTGGTTATTTACGTAACCATTTAATTTATAATCTTACTCGATTATAAATCAACCAATATATCCACTATATTAAAATTTTGATACATATATATCTTCTCTATATCAAGATATACCATGGGTAAACTTATTTTAATTTACCATCTTTTCAAAACATATCGTGACGACCCATCGTATTCGAGTGTTTATAAACTCCTACCAATACAGTGGATCAAACTGATCGACCAGAACTCATAAACAACTCAACCAAAAAATCTCCATAATATAAAATTATTTTTATATCCAATACGAATATGTTCACTCGTATATATACACTCAACTCAATCTAGGATATTACTAACCCCATCTCTACCAAGTCATGCCACAGAGCCAAGGTAAAACTTAACTTAAGCTCTGATACCAACAGTAATGACCCGGGATTTTGTCGACTTTGGTTATCGACATAAACACGATGACGACTAACCAAACATTGAAAAATACTGATCATTAATGAAAGAAAACAGAGTGTGAGGAAAGATAAGATAGAAACTTAGAATAGAAGAAGAAGAAGAACACAACATCAGAGTAACACGAATCTCACAGCGGAACGAATAACATATATTTCATAACATAACTTGAAATTAAAGATGTGTACTTGAATATACATATCATTATCAAATACAACACTTACAACACAGCGAAAATAACTATAGCTATACGATCCTGAAGCCTCCTGCTCCAGCTCTTCAAGTATCTGTAAAATCCTGACTACTTGACTGCCCATACAAAATTGGGCACCCAAGAGTTTAGGGAAAACAAAACAAAATAAACTCCGGGTCAGTCATGGGACCGGTATGAGCAAAACAGTTTAAAATAGTTGAACAAGTAAATGATATATCATATGACCACGCCGTATAACGGAACGGGCTTTTCCCTTATGAGAATCCAAATTTATCTTTATATCAAAAACCTTTTGATATTTTAATAATGTCTATCAACCACAATACAATAAACATCTAGCAGAAACACTTTCATCTCACATTCTACACATATAGTATACAATCAAAAACTGCAAGCACGTACCGGGTAATGGATTTCCAACTATGACAAGGTATGGAACCATCTTTCGCTAGCGTACCTCTAGAAAGGAATACACTGGGTTCAACAAGAACATCTTGCAACCCGGCCAGACATGACTGACCACTCATTTCGCTTGAGTGTATCGAATATATATCACCAACGGTTGGGATCAGCAACCGTTTCCCGAATGGGACAGCATCAACAATAGATTTTTAGAAGTAAATGAAACTCTAGATCAGGTGATTATACACCCTACTTCGGTGCGACTGACTTAGCCATGCGTCTTGCCCGATTTCTGTCATTTACCGGATGTGAGGCTAGAAGCTACGCTTTCTCATCACACCAGATTCACTTTGAATGCCACATCGTCAAATCCATCAAATCATCGATTGACGTCCTCAACCATACATTATGTGTTAGCTAAAAGAAGTTTCCTTCTCCGCTTCCACTCTTGGTACGGTTGGAGATATACATATACGTGATCATCTGGAAATACTCTGTTAGATATCCGTCCAAACAAGTCATCCAGGAACAGGATGAACCGAAGGCACTATTCTGTAAACAGGATAGCCCTTGCATAACTCCGCCTTCAATTTCCTTTGGCATATATGATTCGCACGCTTATGCCAATACATAGTGGTTCTTTGGATAATAATCTAACCGGTCTCTCCATATTAACAACGTTAAAATGGTCAAAACTTCGATAGTCTGTGATTTAGCTGTCGAAGAAAAACAGGTGTGCAAACAACGATATCATTTCCAAATGGAAATTTATATCGATCAAACATCATTCAACATTTATCTCTTTATTTCATTAAGTTACTTATCTCTTGTTTCCCTATATTAAATATTTCTTATTTTCTAAATTTGGAAAATATACGTTATTAACAATGGAAAACATTTCCATTTCTTGTTTTCTTTATTAGAAAACAATTCTGGTTTCTTATTCGGAAAACATTTCCAAAGCTTCTTCATTGGACTTAGACAGATGTTTAAACAAACCATCGCGATGCCAACTCAAACCATTTCCTTTAATTACTAAATTCACTTAACCATCCCTTACTATCGAACCTTAACCATTCCTTAGTAAAAAATGAAGTAAATCAAGTTGGGGTAATACTACCTCTCAGACCTTAACTGAACAACGTTTCTAACCTTGAAATAGACAAAGTTCACCCTTCTAATTCTTTAACAAACTTCCTTACATAACTCTATTTCAAATCTTTTCTATTCGATAATTCTTTCCTTCGATAAGGTATATTCGATAACTCTATTTCAATTTATTCTATTCACTTAACTCTTTTGATTTAACTCTAACTCTATTCACTTAACTCCTATCGAATAAACTATATTCCATAACTCTTCTAATTCTATTTGAATAAACTATATATTCGATTAACTCCTTTATTCTATTTGAAAAAACTATATATTCGATTAACTCCATTTTGCTTTAACTCTAATCGATTAACTCCAACTGGTTTAACTCTAACTGGTCAGCTCTAATTGATTCACTCCATCTGGTTAACTCTAACTGGTTAACTCTAATTGATTCACTCCATCTGGTTAACTCTAACTGGTTAACTCTAATTGATCTAACTCTAATTGGTTAACTCTTATTCGAATAACAAATATTCGATTACTTTATTCAACTGACTCGACTCGACTAACCCCTTTCGAATAACAAATTCGATTTACTACTTTCGAATACCATATTCGATTTAACTCCTTTCGAATAACTAATTCGATTTACTACTTTCGAATACCATATTCGATTTAACTCCTTTTGAATACCATATTCGATTTAACTCCTTTATTCGCTTTATAAAGATTTCCTTTTTAACAACATTTATTCATTTTAAAGATTTACTTTTAGTAACGATTCTCCACTTTAAAAATGATTTCCTTTTTATAATAGTTTCCTTTTTATAACGTTTTCCCCTTTTCTAAATATCTCCTATTTATAAATATTCCAATTTATAAATATTTCTTATTTATAAATATTCCATTTATAAATATTTTATTTCAAATATCACTTTGAAAATATTCCCTTATCAACATTTCGGTATGTTATGGTATTCAACATATCAAATCACGATAATCAGTATTGTCCAAACACATATAATCGACAACAGATTATATATCACATCATATATCACAATATATGAAAAACAGTAAAATAAATGTTGAGGAATCCAGTTGGATTCCTCCAACCTATTTCCCTGCATCACAGATGTTAAACAATATAGATAACATCACTTTCAGTTCCATATGATATATTTTGTTAAACAGAATCAGTATAGAAATTCAACTAACTGACTAGCAGTTCAATCAAACAGTCAACACACAGTCAATCATCCAATATTTAACAGTTCTAAAAATACAACATGAAATTATAAACTGTTCAGAGTTAGTGAGATTTACTCACATTGGCAGTTCATCGTTAAAGAATGATAAACTGTTGTTTGATTTGAATCAAACAGTTTATTTCGCCATAAATTCAAACGAGCTTCAATCCACTCCCAGTCAGTTTCATCTTGTAGTGTCCGTCCATATGATCCCGACGGATCTTGTTTCGCGGAATTCTGATCACGTATGACCCCGATATTTAATTTACAAGTTAAAACATATATTTAAATTAAAATTTAAGTAAATAAATTGTTAGTGGGCTTAACTTCACTTTGCCGGCCCATTTAAAAACCCTATCCACAAATCCCGTCTTCTTCCTCCTCCTGTATACTAACGAAGCCCGCTCCCCTTTCTATCACCATAGCCGTGTTTTTGAAACCCCCCAGACCCCATCGTTTCTCTACCGAAGTCCACATTGACACCACCATTCTACTTCCCCTCCGATTCTCTTCACCTCCATACCAAAGTTACGAAGCTCGCACCAAAATCCTGTATCGCGTCGAACAAGAGGAGCCACGAACTATAGTAACTGATGCGTCCTTTTTCATCATCGAAATCCACCGAATCCGTATACCAGATGCGGAAATTCATCTTCGATCCAAAATCAACCTCGAATTCAAACAACAATGCCTTAATCTCTCGTAGCGTTCAACCCTAGCTATTTCGGCGCCTGTTCACAGCGAACAGAATTAGATCGAACTCAGCAAAAGCAGCATCAATTCGAAGCGAATCCTTTCCTGAATCCAACGATGTATATTCTGGAATTTACAGGGATTGATTTGATTTTATATTATTTTCCACAATTGCGTTTTGCTTGAGGATGAAAAATATACTGACGGCGCAGAAATGGGATTTGAGATTAGGTTTAGAAAATAGTTGGGGTATTATATAGGGGATTTTATAATATTATATTCGAATATAATATTTATTAAAAATCAAACGCTGTATATATTAGTCCTCTAAAATTCCTATGATCCCACGCGATACCTAAAACTCACCAAACTGGACGTGTAGTTAGAGTTCGACATTACGGTCCCAACGAAACTGGTTTCGTCGAATTCCGACTTCGTATGCTCACACAACGTATTTTTAACTATCGAAATACTGACTGTTTCTCACATTAAAAATCGGTACGACCACATACTGACCCTAAAAATCATGAAACTGGACATCTAGCAATAATTTAATATTGCGGATCTAACAAAATTAGTTTTCGTCGAATTCTAAGGTCGTTTGCAAAACTAGCTATTTTTAAAGCCCTATATAGCCCTTTTAAATATATAAATAAATTTAAAAACAATTGAATTTTAATATTTAAAAATAAATATTATCGTATATATATTCACACTGAATATAACACATCTCTAGAATATTCCTATATGAATTTCTAACTCGGTATTCACTTCTGGGTCAACCCGATATTCTATGTATATTGAAATTCCTTTTTAAAATATAAATAATTCCTTTATAAATTATAAAGGAATTCCACAACGACTTTTCAAAAATTTGATTTGGACGTGAATCAAAATTCTACACAACGAAATCCCGATTTTTCTCTTCCACTAGAAAGATATAGTCCACCAGCTCCACACGTTTCTTGTTTCACAGAAATCCGGCTTAAAACAAATCATGTACATTCAGTTGAAGTTCGAATCGCCAAATTACGAACTGCAGCGATTTTAATTATATTATAACTCTACGTTCAAACTGTCGTTTATATAATATATTCGTTATTCAAATTAAATTCCAAGCTGAATTAAATATCATAGATGATCCAATTCACACCATATCGCCATTTCAGCCAATTCTGATTATTTCAGAATTAAATATATTATTTAATTTACTATTTCAATTAAATATTCATCATTATTTAATTCCACGACAATTTAATTCACTATATCACTATTTATATAATTAAATAAATTAATTATAATACCTCTGCAAATGCGGGTCATTACATTAAGCTTCACAAATTAAAGTTTAATTAATTCGAAATGAAAGAATTAAGGGAAATGAATTGCGCCATTGTGTTTGTCTCGGAATTCTGCTTGAGATAGAGTCCAGGTTTGCGCGAATCGGACTCCGTATGAAGGAGTTATGACCTTCGGAAGTTTCAGAATAAAATTTAAATTCAAACAGCTCAGTTTTAAATTCGAAATTCGAAAAACAGGTTCAAACTGGACTGGGTGGGAAAATTCCCGCCCAGAGACCAGGTCGACCATAGGGTCGACCGTGGTGTCGACTTGGCCACCCCAGGTCGACCATAGTGTCGACCTGGGTGTCGACCTGCCTGGTCGACCTGGCTGGCTAGGTCTGGCTCTGGCTCGAATTTCTGTGGCTCGGTGTGTCACTAGGGCTGACATGTCACCTCTTGATTGGCTCTTTGAACTTTGTATGGTCTAGATTCCTCCTGTCTTCATCTGACGGCTCAAAACATTTTAAAAATCTATAAATACACCCTAAGTCTCAACTGAAAATTCACATAAAAAAATAAGATGGGAGTCGTCATGCGGCCAGGAAGGAATTGAGCATAGCCGTCAAGAGAGAAAAGCTTAGAGACGAATCAAATTAAGAAGAAGATTAACGTTTAATCAAATAAATCAACGCAACGTTAGTCTACCCAAAGGAGCGCATCTCAATTTCAGAATTCAGAATCCATAATTCAAGATTCTGCATTCGTTGTAAGTATAGCGACCTTTTAGAATATGAATAAAAACTGTGATGTGATTCGATATAAATGAAAATAGAATTGTGTTATTGTATGAATATGATATAAATTCTATGTATTGTAATGATTCTGTCATGACTTGTGTATTCATATTTGTGGCCTAAATTGATTGATGCAAGCCTTTTGGACATTTGTATATGAAAGTAATAGCAATAGCAAGTTATGGCAAAAACTAGTAATTGACCCCCTTATGTTTATGTCGTTGGAATGGACTATATACATTCACTAAGTCTAAATTAAGGCTTATGTAAACATGTTCTAGATTTGAAACCTTTTATGCCTACATGACCCAAAACCTACGATATCATTCTTATGTTAATTTGCAAGTATAATTGGATCTATGTTAAGTATTGTTTGGGTTTCATAAACTATGCAAGTTCATGTTGAAATAGGCTATGTGATTAGATGTTATAATTGGACATTTTGGTGAATATACAACATGCTAGTTTTGTGGTTGACATTATGCCAAGTTAAACATGTTTAAACACAAGTTTGTATTAGCCTAAACTATGCCATTTCATATGTCACCTACTTAGTTATACTTTGATTTGACTACAAGTTCACATGACCCATATTATATGTTAGTTGAATCGCTAAATTGCAAGTTCATGCGCCACACACCTTTATGTATTTCATGTTCTTGATTTCCCCTTTTTCTCACGTTTATAAAGTTGGGCTGAATTGTGACAAGCCCAACACATGTAATAATGTTGCGAATGTACAAACGGGGGTAATAACGTTGGGTGTAAAACATGAAAATATATGTTTGCATGGTTGGCACATGCCAACGACAATGACATTTAAGCGGTATGAATTGATATACCCAAGAATAAAAGATATGACATTTACATATATATTTGGGAAATAATAAAATATGTAAATTTAGAAAACACGATATGCTTAACCCGAGGTTGGATTGAGTTGTGATGTAAACCTATCCGTACCCGCACGGCTGTCCAGTAGTCACAACAATACCTATCCAATGTGGGTGGTTAAGCATTGAGCCCAATAATGACCCGAGGTTAGACTGAGCTACGGTATAAACCTGCCCGGAACCGACCGGCACATCCAGTAACCGTAGCAATATCTGTCTAATGTGAGTGGTCAGGTGCTTTAAGAGGCTAAGAACAAATGGTAGGGTTAAGTCAACTATAACACTTAACCAAATTCAACATGTTAACAAGAATTGATGGGTGGGGTTAGGTAAATACAGACACTTAACCACTTAACATGTTTGACTAGAAAATCCTGGTAACGAGGGACCCGTTTCAGCAGTAACCCAAGTTAGGTATCATGGTACCCTGAAACTAGGCAGGGTGGGGCACGATTACTCGGCTGATTGTAAGCGGTCAAAGCGACGGTGGTGGGGCCAACAGTGTAGGTTCTAATGGGGTGCGGGCGTGCACACACTCCGGAGCAGACAAACAGAGCATTGGGAGCACCAGTAGTATAACCTATGCCTTCTAGAATTTGTGTCGAGGCCGCCAACATGGGTCTTGATACACCCCATGGTGGGACTAGCATAGGTATCTACAATTCTTGGGGGCTGTATGACACATGTTTACGCGAGTAGGAGCCGATCTTTAAATAAAAATGGGGATCACTTCACCCTCAGCATGGGGTGCCAGTTAAAGTAAGCTCAAATAGGTGCAGAGTTATAGTATGGGTGCGATAGTACATTCGACACTTCCTTAGCTTGTGACACTTTCATGTTTTCAGTTTATATCTATCATGCCCATTTCTTATTCACATACTGAAGATTTACTAGATTTACTCAGGATTTATGTCTGACTCTATTTTATTTTCGCCTTCTTTTCTTTCGTTTCCCCCTAGGTCCACAGGGAGGAAACAACTCAGCTAAGTCAGACTCTTTACATGCTCCAAGACCGTAGATGTATGATTTGGATCTCTTTTGCTCGGATTATGGCTTTGGATATCACTATGGGGATTTTTGTCACTTTATTTATGTTTTATACTTCTTTAATAATCAAGACAGTAATGAGGTTGTAATGTTGGAAGTATTCTGAGAAAATTATGGAATGTTTTGTTTGAACACATATTGATGAAATAAAAGTCTGTTTGGTTTCCGCTGTTTAAAATATGTGTATTTATATCTATCTTGAGTTTATCTGTGGCTTTTACATATAAACCTCCACCAAAGTTAAGGCATTCCCTTTGTGAGTGACCTTAACGGAGGTGGGGTGTTTCAGCCCGGTTAGGTTTTCGCTATGAGATTAAGAAGGAAATGGGGTTCGATACGTATGCTCATATTTTCCGGTATTGGTTTATTTCGTTGTTGTGTTGTATTGAATTGAATGTGTACTCTGATGTTGTAATCAAATATATACAGTTTCTTTTTTAGTAAAGAGTTGTTGATATATTATATTTTGTTCATTCCGCTGTGGGACTCTGATCTTCTTATTCTTCTATTCTAATATTTCTTTCTTCTCTCGCCCTCTGACTTCTCTCTATTAACAATCCGGGTTTTTGATACTTGGGTTTTAGTAAGTAATATAGGATTATGCATTATTATCGAAAGCTGAGCGTTCAAATTTTATGGGTCGTTACAGTTGTATCAAGGCATAAGGTTTAGTGATAACCTTGGCTCTATGGCGTAACTTAATAGAGATGGGTTAGTAATACCCTAGACTGAGTTTGAGTGGATATATATGAGTGCACATATTTGTAATTGAATATGAAATTATTTTAAATTATTTTGCCAGTATAGTTTGTAAAGAAGGTAAAGTAATATTTTTCTCAAATTATTGGTAATCAACTAATATACCAATGTTGAATTGGATTGAATCCAAACTGGATTAGGAACTGAAATATTTAACTTAACTCATGTTGAGCTAAAATGAATCTTATAAATTGAACTTGAATTTTGATACAAAATGTAACTAAGTCCATATGAATTTGAATTGAGTTTGGGAAATAAATAAATGCAAGAATTTGAGTGGAATGTTAGGGAATCGGTGCATCGAATAAACGAACTAAACTTATATAATGAATCCGAGTGGATTGCTAATAAATTAGTTATATATAAAAATTCCATGAGAATTGAATAACATTGAAGTAAAATATCTAAATGTTTGTATTTATGTTACATATAAATATAATATGAATTATTATTGATGAAACTGTGATAGTTGTGGAGTTTTATAATTTGTTTGGTTATGGAATTAATGATTTTTCATTTAAGTTAAGAAGAAGTGCAGGAGCTAATTAATCTTTGAACCAATATTGATAGCGTACTAGGGCTAATTGGATCCAGTTTGGCTATAACTGAATGCTAGTTATGCGAGCTCAAGAACAGTTTATTGTTTATCGCTAATGCTCATATATGGTACATCTACGTAAAATACAAAATCTAGGTTATAAATTGGATTTTCCGAGCATATGGGTCGATGTGTGTGTGTGTATTTGTTATTCCTGCAACATTACAAAAGTACCTCCATATAGAGGAGACTCTTCCGAAATTTTCAAAAATTTAAGGTATTAGAATTTTTCATAGTTATTTTGAAAATTTTGTTAGCAGAAATGAATTAGTTTTTGTATTAAAACCAATTGGATTTTTTAAAACTAAAATTCAAGAATGGAATGGATATTTTAACTAAAGTAGATTTTTGAAAGATAATGGGTTTGTAGCATTTTTCCTGCCTTAATAATTTCGAGAACAAATTTTTTTTTAGCGGGGGTGAAAAAACATCCCGTATTTTTAATGGTTGAGTATTTAAACTATTTTCTTATTTTAAATGCTATTTTGAAATTTAAATTACTCAAATTCCATGGTTTTGAATATTTTATCAGTATATATAATATAATAATAATTTAATTACGAAATAGTCGGAATTAGTTGAATTTTCAATACTGTGAATTAGGTAACATAAAAGGATTTAATGTTGCTTAGATTGTAACTATATTAATGAATTCGTTTATTAAACGATGTTTGAACATATATTTTATAATTTAATATAAGCCAAACCCGCAGCGTCGCGGTAGTTCATGGTTTACATTTTGAACTTTAAATGGATGAACAAAATCCAATATAAGTCAGAATTTTTTGAAACAAGAATCATCCGGATCTATTGGATTATAATTTTCTAATGATAGAAAAAAATAAAATTTCATATTGTAGATTTTTAGTTATGTCCAATTTAATTTTTCAAAAGGTCGCTATGGAATCGTTTATAGACCATAACGATTATTTAACAAAATAAAAAGGTTATATTATAAATTTAATAACATTTTAACTCAGAATTTAAATGTTTGAAATCGGAACTAGTTTATTTTAGAGCTATATGAAATTTTATTTGTATATATCCTATTATAATAATTTATTATTATATTGGAGTTTTTTGAAATTGATTTATGCTGATTAAAATTAGACCCTTAAAAAGAGACATTATTCAAACAACCTCAGATTTTAACGAAACAAATTTTATCAAATCCGTAATGGCTAATTATTGCTAGATTTCAAGTTTCACTCCAATCGGAGTTATTTTGTGACATATTCAAATTAAAATAAGAATAAATAAATAATTTTAAGTCGAACAAGTGTTGTTTGAGCCATCATACTTGGATTTTGAAGAAACAAGATTCATTGGGCCTGGAATGTTGAAATGTAGCAAGATATCCATTTCATCACAAATGGAGTTTTCATGTGAGCATACGAATAAATAAACGTCAAACGGAAATGACGATAGGCATCAAACCAATAAAACAATTGAATAAAAAAAATTAATAAACCTAAATATCCCCATTATATATACCCTAACCTAACCAAACCCTAAGCCCCAAATAAAAACAACATCCCACATTTTACAAATAGGTCCATTTTCAATTTTAATTAATCTCGTCAAATCAGTGAAGAATTGGAGGGTGATCAACTAGAAAGTTCTAGAGGGCATTAAGGGAAACCTATAGGTAAAATATTATAACATCCCAAATTTGTACCAACACTAAAAGAGGATAAATTAAGTAATAATTGGTTTAATATTCAGAATTAGAGGAAACGGACTGCACCATTGCGTCTGTTTCAAAATTCTGGTCAAGATAGACATTTGGTTTGCGTAAAACGGACACCGTATGTGGAAGTTATGGGGGTTTTAAGTTTGTAAACGTGCAAAAAAATTATATATATATATATGCACGAGTCAGAGATGAGTCAGAGTTTTATCCCGAATGATTCAAATTCGAAAATTCGTCAGAGAGGCAAAATTCCCGCTCTAGGGGTCGACCCCCCTAGAGGGGTGTCGACCTAGGGGTTGACCCCCCTTAAGAGGTGTCGACCTATGGGTCGACCTACCCACAGGGGTGTCAACACTCCTAGGGTTGACATGGGACTCGGTTTCAGGGGGTCTGGCAGCTATATATAGGTGTCCTATTCTCTTATTTTGTTCATTGGAAATCATGGAGGCCATATGCTACTGGAGTGCGAACTAAACCGTTTTCTACAACTACATACTTTGCAAATCAAATCCAGAATTCAAGTTCCGTTCTTTCTCAATTCTCTAAACCCAACGCTATGAGTTTCTGGATTACTTTTAGGTTTAGATAAATGAAAGTGAATTGTGAAAGGCTGTAAATTGGATATGTTGTAAATCATGATTCTGTGCTAGTATTAAATCCTATACTATGTCATGATAGATCTATTTCCCTAGATATAATATTATTGTGGTTATTCTATCATGTTGTTTATGTGGATCTTGACTTGTAACTGTATTGTGGTGAATGTACATCTATCAAATTGGACAGTCGTAACATTGGCTAGATCTAGTTCTTTATGGAATCCCCTTTTCACTTGTCATATTGTGATAGATCTAGTTCTTTATGGAATCCCCTTTTCACTTGTCATATTGTGATCAATCTAGGTATGTTGTAAATTTGACATGTGAAGCCATCTTTAGATATAAACATGTTACCATGACACCCTAATTATGCTAGATCTAAATAGTTAGACACCTAAATGGTTAATTTAGATCTCATTATGCTTGCTTTGACATCGTAGTAATTGCCACAAGTTATCAGTTTTATGTCCACCTTGTGATGATGTTAATTACATGTTCATTCACCTTGTTATCATGCTAGTTTATGCCAAGATATGTTGAAACTATCACCTTTGTCATATTCCCTTTTCATTGTTATGGCTAGGCTGCTTTATAGCCTAGATGCCGCCAAAATACATGTGAATACTTTAGTTAGGAACAGGGAAAAGGGATTTATAATTGGCATAATTTATGTAATATTTATACATATTGGACATTTAATTCAAATGAGGAAACATAGAAATAATCACCTATAATGACATAGGAAGATTTGGATAAAAATGGAATATTTAGTAATTACAATTAGGAATTGTAATTGCACTTATGACACGAGTTTAGGTTGCACTAGTGGCGGAAGTCTGCCTGTACCCTACCGACATATCCAACAGCCACTAACGCTGAACCTAATGTGAGAGGTCTAAGTGCACAATTACGAATCGGGGTAAGACACGAGGTTAGGCCCAACTGTGGAATAAGACTGCACGGACCCGACTAACATATCCAACATCCACATGTTGTTGGCCTAATGTGGGAGGTCTAGCCCATTATAACCATAATTGGACATGGTATTGAATTGGACTACTTAACCTAATTTAATCCATAAGGATTGTATGGTTATGAACTTAAGTTAGGGTTAAGTAAAATTGGATTGTAGTGGGTGGGTTAAGTAAATTAGAGGGGTGAGTAATATTTACATATAGGCCCACGAACTTAACCCAATAAGGTTATGTAATTAAAGACACCTAGTGGTATACATAACCGGAGGAAAATATAATAAAGTTATGTAATTAAAGACACCCTTTAGGGTAAGCATAACTGGCATAGGGCTATGTAATTAAAGACACCGAAGGGTATAGATAGTCAGTGAAAAACCTAGTGGGGATACAAGACAAAGGGGAGAGCTTGTATCATGTTGTGTGGGACCCATTTCAGTCATTAACCTGGAGTTGGTATCAAATAAAGAACTCCGTACTAGGTGGAGAAGGGAACACGCTTACTGATTGATTATAAGAGATCCAAATGAGACGGATGGTGTGGGCGGCGCAAACCGACCGGGCCATGTGCGTGCATGAGCTGGGCAAAATGGGATAAGATGACCGTAACACTAGTAGGTATGGTTGTGCACACCTTAATGGTTGCCACTTTAGGAAGTGATACCTCCTATTGTGGGGCCAACACTAGATATCTACGGGGTAGGAAGCCGATCTATTAGGGTAGTGGTTAGGGCACACTAGGACGTACACCCTAAGTCTGCCAACTTACAGTAGAAGGGATCACCTCATTTTAGTTGTACTAGCAATAGTGCAGAACAATCATTAGTGAGGCACATACACCTTATCTTCTTACCTTGTCACGCCTTCCATTTATGTAGTGATCTCTCTTATCCACTTTATATGCCTATCATATTACTTTTATTTATTTACTTGCTAAAAGTAACTAGACTTACCAGACTTTATGTCTGACCCTTTTTGTTTCTCCTTCTTTCTTCTGGTCCCCCCCCCCCCCCAGTTTCTCAGGGAGGAAACACCCAGGCTTAGTCAAGACTAAGATATCATCTTGTTAGGAGCTACTTCTGAAGTATGGCTCAAGTTCTTGTCTCTACTATGGCTTAACTCTTTTAATTGGGGAATTATGTTTTTCATATTCTTACGTACTCTAATGATGCAAGACAGAAGTTGTTTTATTGCAATGGTTTTTGTGACTTATGATATTATGGACCACAGCATTATGATTTATATTTGAAATAAAAATTTAAGAATTTCCGCTGCTAACCTATTTATATACATCTTGTAATTATTTTGTGTCTGTTTACCTATAACACCTCATGAAACTTAATTCATTCCCTTAGTGAGTGACATTAACGGACGTGGGGGTCACAAATATGGTGGTGAATGGGTGTTTGTGGACGCCGGAAATTCGCCATGACCGAGGTAAGGGCTATTTCGTTGTTTCGTTGATTGTGGAGGTAGAGTTGGTCTCAAATGATGGAGTCTAAAGGAAAGATGTAGTAGAGAGTAGGTCTTTCGATTGACATCAGTATGGTGATCTCTGCTTGAGTGTGGCGATGAGATGATCTAAGTTCTGGGCTTTTTGAGGTTTTGGTCAAAATTTCTCTGATTTGTGGGTGGTGGAGGCAATTTCACGGTATGAGGCTTGAAAGGCGTAGGAGGAAGGTCAGGCGGTGACAACAGCGGTGGTGGTATGGCTTTAAGTGATCAGAGGAGGGAGAAATTGGTAGTTCCATGGCTTTCGGTAGAGGCAGAAACTCAAGCGGTCGGCGGCGTTAATGAGCTCAGGGTCACCGACGAAGGTGGCTCTCAGTCATGACAGGTCGGGGTCTATCCAAGCGCGGCGACGGTGGCATGGTGATAAGAGGAAGTTATCACGGCTTGTGAAATGGAGGGGTATAAGGTTTTAGCTGATAAAGGAGAGTAATTAGGAAATGTAATTGTAACACCCCACGTCCATTAATGTCACTCACTAAGGGAATGCATTAACTTTCATGGAGTATTATAAGAGTATAGAACAAAATATCACAAGACAAATATATAAAATAGTACTTAAAAAATTCAAAATTTATTCATTGTAGCGGAAAAGCAAAACATGTTTGGTTACAACGTCAAAATGACATACTAGAGTCAAGTACACAAATATCCATCTTGTACAAAATTATTATCAGAGTACATAAAAGCAAAACCATAATCCCACTCCAAATAGTGATAATGGAAAAGAGATAAAGTTGAGCATTACTTTCAACAATTCCAAGCACTTCAAGAAGAAAGGAATCCAAGTCAAGCTTCACTATTCCCACCCTGAGGACCTGGGAGGAAGAAAAGAAAGAAAAGAGGCGAAAACAAAAGGGTCAGACATATGTTTGGTGAGTCTAGTGACTTTAACAATATAATCAGTAAAGTAACAGGATAAGAACATAAACTGGATATAAGAGATGACTGTAACATAAGTAGATACAACAAGGCAAACAAGATGTAACGTTGAATTCACTTCTAACCACTAAAAGATAATTCCTACACCACACCAATGCTAATTGCACCGCACCATTATTAGTCCCATACTGAAAGTTGATCCCTCTTATTAATCATAGTAATAATAATAATGGTAGTTTCGTGTACTCCTAGCTGCTGTCATAGGTGCCGCCTGCTCCTATCTCCACTAGTTGTACCCACTACCCTTCCCATTCAATCAGGTCCCTAACTCGTAGATACCCATGCTGGTCCCACAGTAGGGTGTATCACTCCCTAAAGTGGCAACCCGATACTATTAGAATGCATGGCTTATACCTACACGATGCAACAACATCTTACCTACCAGCCCGGACCCACGCACGCACATGACTCTGTTGGACTTGTGTTGCCACCACTAACTCTTTATTGACCTCTTACATTCAAACCCAGTAAGCATGTCCCGTTCTCGACCTAGTTCGAGCTCACATAGATACAGAATGGGTTACTGGTTGAAAAGCGTCCACACACTTGACACAAGCTTCCCTCCTAAACTTGGTCCCCACAAGGAATTCCCACTTAACCCCTTCTTATTCCCATGTCTTCTTACATGTTTCACCATGGTTAAGTGCTTCAAATTATATTCCACATGTCACCCATGTCACCCACTTAACCCCTATGTCTTACTACATGTCTTATCTTGGTTAAGTGTTTATGAATTCATTATAACTGTAATTTTGCAAGACCTCCCACATTTGATTGCCGTTTTGCGGTTGCTGGATATCCCGGGCGGTTCCAGGCAGTCTTATACCGCAATCCGAATCTAACCTCGTGTCTTTGCATTATTACGTATCTAATTTCTTCCTTTGACCTCTCACATTAGATTACAAAATTGCGGTTGCTGGATGTGCCGGGCGGTTCCGGGTAGTCTTATACCGCAATTCGAATCTAACCTCGTGTCTTAGGCGTTCATTATCACTTTCTTAATTCATGTCCCCAATTTCAAATATTGGATTATAATATATACCCATAATTTCCAATCTAAATTATGTTCATTATTTTAATCCAAATTTATGCCGATAATCTCATGTAAACAAATTATACCGATTCATACCCGAAGTCAGTTACATGATTTCAAGTCTTTTTATGCCCAACTGCATATTATTCAATAATTTCCCCAAACTTTTCCCACAACGTTCCCACGTCATTCGTACGTATAATAATATGTTAGGCTCGCAGTTAGCCTAATCTCATAAAAAGGAAAAGAAGAGAAGAGGGGAAGAGAACCATGACATCAAAACTGACATAAAAATAAGCATAAGAAGTAAGAAATGACACAGAATAATAAGATAGATCTAAGCAGGCATATGAACTGGCATAGAGCAACAAAATAGATCTAATTATCATATGGAACATAAACTAGCATAGAACAATAAGATAGATCCAATCAGCATTTGGAACATAAAGTGGCATAGAATAATAAGATAGATCTAATAAGCATATGGAACATGAACTTTAGGTATGAATATAAAAGATAAGAATTCACCAAACATGATATGATTCATCTTACAGGCATGTTCATAAAGTCCAATTCACAAGCTTATCACAATTACTTTTAATTAATTATATGTGAAAGTAACTTAGACTCACAGTGGTAGAAGAGAAAGTAGATCTGAATTCTGTATTCTGAATTTGATTAGCTAAACCGTTGTTGTAGAATTTGATTCTTATTTTCCAATATGAATACTCTATTCTGATTTGCTTTAGTATAGAAGAAAGACTAGTTTAGGTTGTGGCAACATGGAGGCGCCATGGATTAGTGTAATGAAATTAGGGTAAGGTCTAGGTGTGTTCTTATAGGTGTATTAGGTGAACTAGGGCCTTTAGATTAGATTAGAGATTATCAGAACCACACAGCTCAAAAGACATGTCATCCAGCCAATCCCAGAAGGACACATCATCATCCACAAAACACGTCACCAGGAGGCGGTCCAGACCCAAACCGTCTACCGACCAATTTCAACCCATCGACCGTTTTTGCTTCTGTCCAAAAACGGTCGACTGGTGAAAAATGGGCGGTCGACTTGTTCTTCAGCTTTAAACTTCAAATCTTCAGAGCTTCATAACTTCTTCATACGATGTGCGTTTTATGCAAACTCGGACTCATCTCAAGTAGAATTATGAGATGAACGCAATGGCATAATCCGTTTCCCCTAATTCTTCTTTTATAAATTAATTATTCTTTAATTATCTCTTATGTCGTGTTTTAAAATTACGGGGTGTTATATTCTCCCCTCTTTAAAGGATTTTGTCCCCGAAATCTTCAAATTAAGAAGAATGCATCCTACCATCCAATCATCCTTCTACTCATCCATCATCCACAAGCATCCATTGTCCTTAAAAGATTTTTTATGCTATATGAACATATGCAGTGTGTATATGTTCCTTATCTACTGCAAAGATCGGGCGGTCTACTGATTCAGTTGACCTCCCTAATGCAAAATATGATAGTGCCATGTGTCCATTATGTATGCAAAAGAATCCTAATGATATATATCATTTCTATATGAGTTCACATCCATTCATTCAAATGTAGCATCCATATGAAAACACATTCAAGATACATCCATTAACTTAAAAATGCACACTCATTCATATGCAATATGAAAGTGATTGAGCTGATCCAGTGCCTAATGTGTGTGTGAATGCATCCACAAGCAACCACTAGCAAACACTTACATCCACTTGCATCCACCAAACATAACATGTCCCAAACAAATGTTTACAACCATAGGGTTTTCTACCTAAAGATCGAAGATATAATCTAGAGGATACACTAAACGATAGAACAAGTATAAACAATGTGGTAGAAAAAAGAGAAGTTAAAAACATACCCTCAAAAAGGAAAGGGTACAATGCGCGTATCTTGTCTTCGGTCTCCCAAGTCGCATCTCCTTGATCATCTCCCCACTAGACTCTAACCAAATTTACCTCTTGGTTGCGTACTTTCTTGACCTCCGATCCAAGGATGCATGTAGGAACTCGTCTAACCGTGGCATCTCGCTTTACTTCCACTTCTCTAAGCATGCTCGGCTCTACTACTTCCGTGGTATCATGTAAACATTTTCACAAATGCGACACATGAAATACTTCATGAATACCACTGAGCTTCTCGGGCAACTTCACTCTGTAGGCCATTTGTCCAATTCGCTCTGTAATGGGGAATGGCCCTACGAACCTTGGTGCTGATTTCCCTACAGACCCAAAACGAACTACATTCCTCTGTGGTGATACTCTAACAAAGACCATGTCTCCAACACTGAACTCAAGAATGGTCCTTATCTTATCAGCATATGACTTTTGCCGGTCCTGTGCCGTCTTCATGCGTCTTCGAATCAAGTTTATCTTCTCTGAAGTTTGCCTAATCATCTCGGGCCCAAGCAAAATCTTATACATAGACTCTCACCAACAAGTCGTTGATCGGCAAGGTAATCCATATAGAGCCTCAAAAGATGCCATGCTAATGCTAGTCTGATAGCTGTTGTTGTAGGCAAACTCTAACAATGGAAGATGTTCCTCCCATGTCCCTCCAAAGTCCAAGATGCATAATCTCAAAAGATCTTCTAGAATCCGATTCACTCTTTCTGTTTGGCCATCCATCTGAGGGTGATTAGTGGTACTCAAACACAATTGCATTCCTACCGCCTCTTGAAAGCTCTTCCAAAACTCGCCAGTGAAAATGGGATCTCGATTGCTCACAATACTAGAAGGTATGCCATGTAGACGAACTATCTCTCAGAGATAAGCAGATGTTAACTATGACGTTGTTCTTTTACTCTTAACGGGAATAAAATGAGTGCTCTTGGTAAGTCTATCCACTACTGCCCAAATCCCCGTATTACCCTTCCTTGACCTCGGCAACCCGTCAACGAAATCCATGGAAACACTTTCCCATTTCCACTATGGAACCTCTAAAGGGTGAAGCAAACCACCAGGCTTCTTTTTCTCAGCCTTGACTTGCTGGCACACTAAGCATCTAGAAACGAACTCAGCCACATCCTTCTTCATTCCAGCCCAAAAGAAAACTCGATTCATGTCCCTATACATCTTGTCTTCACCGGGATGTATGGTCAGCTTAGAACGATGTGCTTCTTCAAGGATTATCCTCCTCAAACCGTTATCTCGAGGTATGCAAAGTCTCTCATCCCTATGCAACCAACCTTTGTCATGGATAGTATACCTACTAAGATGGCTCGAAGACTCACCTCTGATGAGCTGGTTTACTATCTCTATCAACTGTGGGTCATCTCGTTGTGCCACACCTATCTGTCCCAAAAGCGTAGGTCGTACCTCTAACGATGCCAACAAACCGAGTACATAATCAATAGAGGGTCTAAAGTCAAAGGTAGAAATATACTTTAAAATCTATCGCTCGACAAACAAAGGACTCAGAGTCAACTTCTTTCTACTCAAGACGTCAGCTACAACGTTACCCTTGCCATTGGTATATGCAATCTCAAAATCGTAGGATGCTAAGAACTCCATCCACCTTTGTTGCCCTAAGTTTAGATCTTTTTGAGAGAACAGGTATTTTAGTGACATATGGTCTATATACAACTCAAAACTCTCACCAAGCAAATAGTGATGCCAAGACTAAAGCGCAAAAACTATGGCAGCTAACTCTAAGTCATGGGTTGGGCAATTCTTCTCATGGACCTTCAACTGCCTTCCACCATAGCATATCACCCTTCCCTCTTGCATCAAAACTGTGCCAAGCCCTGTCTTGCAAGCATCGGTATACACTGTGAACGGTTTACTCCCATCAGGCAAAACTAAAACTGGAGCGGTCGTCAATGCCCTCTTCAAACGTTGGAAAGCATCGTCACAGTCAACATCTGAAGAAACAGTCAAATCATAAACCGTGTAAGTGGGGCTGATATCTTAGCAAAGTCCTTGATGAACTTTCTATAATTGCCCGCCAAACCAAGAAAACTTCTTACTTCTATAGCGTTCTTAGGAATCTTCCAATCTTGGATAGCTACCACCTACACGGGATCCACTGTTATCCCTTCTCTAGAGACCACGTGCCCTAAGAACCTCACTTCCTTCCTCTAAAAATGACATTTGGAGAACTTAGCTTTGAGTTGATGTGCTCGAAGGGTCTCTAAGACTTCCCTAAGATGTAGGGCATGCTCTTCCTCGCTTCTAGAAAAATATCAAAATATCATCCACAAAGACCACCACGAACTTGTTTAGAAACTACCTAAACACCCTACTCATCAAGTCTACGAAATATGCGGGTGAAGTCATCAAACCAAAAGGCATGATGAGCCATTCGAAGAAACCGCCGGGAGTCCTAAAAGAAGTCTTATCTATACTATCCTCAGCTACCCTCAACTGATGATATCCTGTAGCTAATTCCAACTGCAAGAAAACCGAAGCACCAACCAACTAATCGAACAAATCATCTATCCTCCGCAATGGTGTCCGTTCTTCTTCGTGAGCTTATTCAGCTCCCAATAGTCCATGCACAATCTAAGCGAACCATCAGCCTTTGTAGTAAAAACAACATGAGAACCCCACTCCGAGATATTTCTTCTTATGAACCCTTTCACTTGTTTACTAAGCTCCCTCCTTTCTCTAGGAGCCATGTGGCGCATATGCAATGCAACTGGCTTTGTATTATCCACCAAGTATATACAAAAATCTATCTCACGTTCTGGAGGTAAGCCCCTAACCTCCTCAAAAATATATGCATACTCACGGACTACTCGAACATATTGCAATTCATAAATACATGTGTCAAGAGATTCTAGGTAGCTAAGCATAACAGAACCCTTAGGGTCGCATGAGATATCGAGAGTATTCCCCAAACTAGTCAACTGTTTAACTACCCTCCTTTCACAGTCGAGAATGGCACCATACCTGGCCAGCCAATCCATTCCTGGAATCAACCCATAGCCCGTGAAACCAAGTACATAAGCGTTGCATTCGAACTCAACACCATACACATATATTCTCAAATACCGACATAACATAGAAAGATGAGTCGTACCCCCAATAGGATTTGAGACAACTCTGGTATTCATAACTAGACTAGCATTTAGGTGCGGTGTTTCAACTAACGAAGTAGATATGAACGAATGTGAAGCGCCAGAATCAAACAAAGTTCGACCAGGATGATCAAAAAGGAAAATCAAACACTCAACAGAAATGTGTCCACCTCTCTCTTGCATAGCTGCCATGAGAGTATGAACCTGCCCTCCAGAAGTGGATCCTGTCCTCTGTCCTTTCCCTTGTCCTTGCCTCCTTGGGTAGTCTTTAATCATATGTCCTGCCTCACCATATTGGAAGCAACTCGTCTTCTTCTTCTTCCTACAGTCCTTGCTTAAGTAGCCCGACATTCCACAATTAAAGCCCCTTTTCTTCCCTTTGCCCTTGTTATCCTTACCACCTTTCTTCTGTTGTTGCTATGCTTTCTTCGGATCCCCTTTCTTATCTTGTGCCTTATCTACATTAGCACATTTCTCCTCTTCATGCATCAATGCCAAGTCAACAAGTTTCTCAAAAGTAGCCCCCACAGGAATGTGAGACATAGCCAACCCGTGTAATGGTTCATTCAGACCCTTGGTTAATCTCAAGGCCTTCTTATGTGGTGTATTAACTAATTGCATACCAAATCTTGCTAACTGGTTAAACTTATTAATGTCTCCCTTGTTTCAAAGCCAAGAACCTCTCCATGTATAAACTCTCCTCCGCTTGTGAAAGAAATTTCAACTCGAATCTTCATCTAAAGTATCCATGTCTCCACCGCACGTCCTCCATTAGTCACTTCCCACCAAAAGTAAGCTTCGTCTTTCATCAACCAAGAAGCTAGATGAACCTTCCTTCCATCGTCTATCTCAAAGATACCAAACAAGTCCTCCACTTCCTTAAGCCAATTCCGAGCCTCAACAAATGTCTCAGTTCCGTAAAACGGTTTTCCGCCCATCGCACGGAAGTCTTTGCATAACTTAGAAAAAGTGTCTACATGGGGAGGAGGAAGAGGAGCTGCAGCTGGGGGAGAAGGAACGTTGGCTGGGACTGCGGCAGTAGCCCTAGCCTCCAGATACCTTCTGAACTAGCCTGGTATTGGTATGCCCTTGGGAATATCGGGTTCCCCAGATATGCTGAAAGGAAAAAGGAAGAGATTCAAAATAGAGAACCGAAAGATAGATATATGGCTTTTGGGGATTATGTTTTTCATAATAAACTTCTCTCTTGAAAATACCCTCTTTAAAACATGTTTTTGAAAATACTTCTTTCTAAAAATGCTTTTGAAAACGGTTTTCAAAAATCTTTTATCTGTTCTGGTAACCTTCAACTGTGATACCACGTGTAACACCCCACGTCCATTAATTTCACTCACTAAGGGAATGCATTAACTTTCATGGTGTATTATAAGAGTATAGAACAGAATATCACAAGACAGATATATAAAATAGTACTTAAGAAAATTCAAAATTTATTCATTGCAGCGGAAAAGAAAAACATGTTTGGTTACAATGTCAAAACCACATGCTAGTGTCAAGTATACAAATATCCATCTTGTACAAAATTATTATCAGAGTACATAAAAGTAAAACCGTAATCCCACTCCAAATAGCCATAATGGAAAAGATATAAAGCTGATCATTACTTTCAATACTTCCAAGCACTTCAAGAAGAAAGGAATCCAAGTCAAGCTTCACTATTCCCACCCTGAGCACCTGGGAGGAAGAAAAGAAAGAAAAGAGGCGAAAAAAAGGGGTCATACATACGTCTGGCGAGTCTAGTGGCTTTAACAATATAATCAGTAGAGCAACAGGATAAGAACATAAACTGGATATAAGAGATGACTATAACATAAGCAGATTTGACAAGGCAAACAAGATGAATAAGATGTAACGTTGATTTCGCTTCTAGTAACTATAAGATAATTCCTACACCACACCAATGCTAATTACACCGCACCATTACTAGTCCCATACTGAAAGTTGATCTCTCTTACTAATCATAGTAATAATAATAATGGTAGTTTCGTGTACTCCAAGCTGCTGTCATATGTGACGCCTGCTTCTATCTCCACTAGTTGTACCCACTACTCTCCCCATTCCATCGGCACCCTAACTCAAAGATACCCGTGCTTGAGACACCCCACATCCGTTAAGGTCACTCACAAAGGGAATGTCTTAACTTCGATTGAGCGTTTTAGGTAAAAGATGCAGGTAAATTACAAGACAGACAAGTAAAGCAGCGGAAAATAAAATCATTTTATAAACAATGTGGTTCAGTCAAGCTTTTACAATAATTGTCTCCATCATACTTAAAAGTAATACATAAAACTTCTGTCTTGATTCAAAACTTCCAATTATAAAAGAAGCATAAAAATAACAATGATATTCCCCAATAAAGCAAGAACCAGCCATAGTAGTGGAAGAGAGAGTCCAAAGCAATACATCGATTATCTTCTAGGTTGGAAAGAAAACTGAGCTAAGAGGTAATATTTCCGCCCTGTGAACCTGGGGAGGGGGGGGGGGGTAATGGAAGAAAAGAGGCGAAACAAACTACGTCAGACATAAGTCTGGTAAGTCCAGTGACTTTCAGCATCTAAATAGGCAAAAGCATCATGACATGAATAAACTGAATATAAGACAATACCGTGATAACATGGATAACAAGATAACCTAAGATTAGCATAAGATATGATAAGGCAAGATATACTGAATGCACTTTTACTCTTTCTCTGCTTCGCTACTACCTTGTTATTCTGATTTCTATATCTCTGCACCCCCTAACTAGTGTCCCAACTAGTAATCTGTGTAAAATGATAATATGATAACGTGATCCCAATCCCCGCAATTGTAGTAGCCTTCAGCTGTACATCTAGTATGAGGATCTTACCTTAATCAGCCTAATTGCCATGAAGATGTCAGATGTACCCTTACTACCCTATCGATCGGCTCCCTACTTGTATTAATGTTCCATGTGTCTGTGTCAATCAGCCCTCTCTTGCGTGTAGATACCCTGTGTTGGTCCCACCATAAGGTGTATCAATCCTTATGATAGCAACCCGACACGATTCAAGATGCACAATGTATAACTACTGGTACACAGTGCCTGCTTTTTCCCACTTAGGAGTACATGCATGCCCGTAATCTGTCGGAACCTACACTGACGTACCCCCTGCCGCTATTTTGACCGCTTATAATCAGAGTAATCGTGACCCACCCTGCCTAGTTTCAGGGTACCTTGATACATCTATATGGGTTACTGCTGAAATGAGTTCCCGTTACTAGGGTTTCTTACTGGTTAAGTTTGTGGGCCTATATTTACTAATATTACCCACCAACCCAATATGTACTTAACCCTCCCACTGATTCAAACCTGTTTATTTAATGGTTAAGTTTGTGGGCCTATATATACTAATATTACCCACCAACCCGATATGTACTTAACTCACCCACTGATTCAAGCATGTTTATTTAATGGTTAAGTTTGTGGGCCTATATTTACTAATATTACCCACCAACCTAATATGTACTTAACCCTCCCACACATTATGCCATATTGGTTAAGTGTTGTCCATTCATGTTAACTTAACCCACCCACTCACCATGTCATGTTGGTTAATTGTTTCTTATTAACCCTTCTCACTCGTTATGTTGGATTGGTTAAGTGTTCCCTATTAACTTAACCCTGTTCATTCATCATGTTATATTGGTTAAGTATTTCCCATTAACTTAACCACATTCGTTCATCAAGTTACATTGGTTAAGTGTTTCTTATTAACTTAACCCCGTGCGTTCATCATGCTGTATTGGTTAAGTGTCATCAATCAATTCAAGTTAACTTAACCCACCTACTTGTCGTGTTACATTGATTAAGTGTTGCCTTCTTGTGTTAACTTAACCCTCCCCATTCATCATGTTATATTGGTTAAGTGTTTCTTTCTTGTGTTAACTTAACCCTTCCACGCATCCTGTATATTGGTTAAGTGTTGCTCTCTTGTTTTAACTTAACCCTACCCATTCATCATGTCATATTGGTTAAGTGCTTCTTATTAACTTAACCCTACTCACCTGTTTAATTAACATGCTGTATTAGTTAAGTGTTGCCTAAATTAACTTAACCCAACCATTCAGTTATTAGCATGTCTTGCTTATTAGCATTAATTTATTCATTAACGTCTTAACTTCTCACATTAGAACTGTTGTTTGCGGTTGCTGGATGTGCCGGGCGATTCCGGGCAGACTTCTACCACAAACTCATTCTAACCTCGGGTTTTTGGGCTAAATGCGCTAACCTCTCACATTAGATCTGTGTTGTTGCAGTTACTGGATGTGCCAGGCGGTTCCAAGCAGTTTTACACCACAACTCAATCTAACCTCGGGTTAGGCATGCTTATCTTTTTAGCATATTTACCATACATGTCCAAGTCTAGATTTTATATGCTAATTATCCCAAATTCAAAAAACTAGTCATGTTCCAATTCTCATGTTATACCTCAACAAAGCTAATTGCAAGTTATGCCCCAAAAATTCAAATTCAGATTATTACTCAACATAGGTTACACCCAATCTTCCCAAATTTGCAATAATAGTCATGCCCCAAAATCACACTATACATTATGATTGGCGTCCCAACCAGTAATTATGCCCAATCTAGATTAATATTCCAATTTACAGTTTACGCCCAATCTAGATTTAATATTTTAATTTACCATAAGTTCGCAACAATAACAATTATGCCCCAAAACTTGATTTATATGCCAATTAACCCAAACTTGCAGTTATAATGATAATGATGTCCAACATCACTTACAAGTTATACGCAACTCTCAATTACAAGTTATGCCCAATAGTACATAAAATATATTAGGCCCAATTCCCCTGTATTCCAATTGTATATATGTATAACAAGATTTCATCTTGGTTCGAGATCAACCTCGATCCATAGTAAAAGGGGAAGAAGAGGAAACATAAAAGATTAGGCATAAAATAGCATACGACGCTAGATTTGATAATAGTAATATCAGGAACATAAAAAAAATAGATCTGAATTATATCGCAAGCATAAATCTGATATATTACATTTGAATAGTATTACATGCACTATTCTGATAAAATAGATTTGAATAACATCGCAGGCACAAATCTGATAAAATAGATTTGAATAACATCGCAGGCACTAATCTGATAAAATAGAAAGGATATATCTAAAAAGTATTATCTCACAAATTAGGTATAGCTTGGATTCAGATAATTACATGCAAAGAAATTCAATTAAGAATTCACATCTGAAAGTAACTCTATTACAAAACAAAGAACAAATCTTGTTTTCTGGGATCTGTTTTCTGAATTTGGAAAGCTACCCTTTGATGTAGACTATTGATTCTCTAGTTTAGCTTTGATTTGTAGATTCTAACTTGTTTTCTATTTGCTTTCTAGTTGGAGAAGAATGGTGGCCATGCTAGGTTGACCATGGACAGCATGACGACTTCTTAAATGAAATTATGAGTTCTAGGGTTGGAGTTTTGAGTTGTTTATATAGAAGTTTAAATTAATGAGAGCCGTTAGATCAACCTAGGAGATATCAGAGCTATTCAGGCCAAATAGATCCAACCGGAAGTCGCCACATATGTCCTAATGACTCAGAATTCGACCACCAGGCCAAACAGAGAAGGACACTTTAGCATAGTGGTAGAAAATTCGTCACAGGAACCAGATCAAAAAGAGGTCGACTCCCTACAGGGGGGTCGACACCTATGTCGACTCCCCTTGGGGGGTCAACACCTTGAGCGGGAATTTTCCCGCTCAGCCTGTTCTGCTTGAATTTCGAATTTTGAACTTGGTTTGAGATGTTTAATTATTATTTATTTTTTCTATTTAAACTTGAAATCTTCTGAACTCCATAACTTCTTCATACGAAGTCCGATTCATGCAAACTCGGATTCTATCTCAAGCAGAATTCCGGGACGAACGCAATGGCATAACCTATTTCCCTAATTTCCACTTTTAGAATTAAGTATTCTTTAGTTCGTTACTTTAATATTTACAGAAAATACGGGGTATTACATTCTCCCCTCATTATAGTATTTTGTCCCCGAAATCTTCAGGTCAAGAAGAATGTATATCCTACCATCCAATCATCCATCTACTCAACCATCAAACACAGGCATCCAATGTCCTTAAAAAGACCTCTATTGCTTTCATGACTGTATGCATAGTGTGTGTATATGTCCTTATCTAATGCAAAATTAGGCGGTCTACTGATTCTGTTGACCTCCTTAATGTGAATCATGATAGTTCCATGAGTCCATTATGTATGCGATTATTCCTAATCGTACTTTATAACTTCTACATGCGTGCACAATCATTCATACAAGTGCAACATCCATATGACAACACATCAAGTTTCAATCCATATACATATATGCATATGCAATATGAAAGTGAGGGAGCATATCTAGTGCCTAATGTGTGTATATGCATCCACGAGCAACCACTAGCAAACACTTACATCCACTTGCATCCACCCAAAGTAACATGTCTCAAACACATGTTTACATCCATTGGCTTCTACCTAAGGTTCGAGGATAGGATCGAGAGGATATACTTAAAAGATAAAGACTAGCAAATAAACTTTACAGAAAAAGAGAGATCAAGGATATACCCTAAGAAGGTATGATGCACGTATCTAGTCTTCAGTCTTCTAAGTCGCATCTTCTTGAGCTTCGCTTTATTGTGCTCTGACTGTCATGACTTCACGATTTGCGTAGCTTCTTAATTTCTGTTTCCAAAATATGAGTTGGAACCCATTTCGATGTCGCCTCTTGTAACGACCCGTATTCTACGCATCATGGGATCGTAGAATATTTATTTCTTTCACATATGAAGTCGTATGGTCATGTAACTTTGGGAGACGACTATTGGGGTCATTTCCCATGTTCATGATTTTTGTCGATTTTTAAATGACCGTTTTGCCCCCAAGTTGGTACTGTTTTGGCCATAACTTTTGACTGGAAAGGAGTTTTGACCTGAAACTACTTCCATTGGATTCGAATGATGGTTTCTCTTTCCGTAGAGTGGTTATATTAGCCAAACGGACTTACCGTTTGGGAGATGTGGCTGAAACAAGGTTTAGAAGGTGAAAAACAGCTAATCAGGCTTAACCGGGTGATTAGCAACTAGGCCCAATGGGAGATTTCGGGATTTGGGGTATTTAACGGCTGCAAGGGTTAGGATTTCGGTTTTAGACTCATTTCTCCAACCGCCACTTACCTCCTTCAAGCTGTAGCAATGGCCTCCACCTTCTAATTTCATCCCAAATCGTCTCTAATCACTTTCTAATCGAAGAAAGCAAAACTACATCAAATCAAAGAAGATCTTCACCAAATCAGCGAGAGAGCTGCTGGAACACGTAGGGATTGGATCCAAATCAGAGATTATTTCAGATCCAAAGTTTGTTTGTGGCTAAGGTAAGTGATTTGCATAGTTCCTCACTAATTATGGCTAATTATGGTAATTAGCGAAGATTAGCGAAATTATGGCTCAGAAAAATCTAGAAAAATTCCCAAAATTCTAAAACATCATTACATGCCTCTGATATGAATTTGGGTTAATTTCAACTAATTTTGCAAATCCCGGAATTTTGGGGATTAAGGGGTAATTAGTGATAATTAGCGAATTTGTGCATGATAAAAATCTGGAAAAATATTCATAAATTCTGAAATATTGCTTTAGACCTCTGATATGAATCTCGGTTAATTTGGTTAAATTTTGTTAATCCTATGCTTAGTTGTTCTTAAACATGCTTAAGGGGAAATATGGGATTTTGGCTATGTTTGATCCATTTTAGCCCATCTTATTGTTGTTTTGGTGTTTGAGGTCACTACTACATGTTGCTATGACTGTTTGGTATGACTTGTGATTGTTTAGAATAGTTAGAATGGTCAAAAACGTCGTCGAATGGCGTAAACTGCTCGCTGGAAGAACTGCAGAAAATCAGCCCGAACCGGATCGGATCGGTGGAAGCAAAGGCGATCCGAACCGATGGCGCGACCCAATCCGCCGATGCTTGAAGACCACGATCCGACGATGTGATCCGATCCGAGCCCTCCACCACGATCCACCTTCACGATCCGCTAGCAGCTCTGATCGCCAGAAGGAAGCACGACCCGATCCGACAGGGGCCCCACGAACTGATGAAGCACGACCCGACCCGAAGGAGCTTGTCACGAACCGATCCGTGGCGATGGACTTGGAGACCCCGACCCGATCCGCTGAAGGGTACTCGAACCGATCCGATGGAGCTGGAGGACTACGAGTTGATGGCGCGACCCGATCCGAATGGAGGAACTCGACCCGAACCAGTATGGTGACTGCGAACCGAACCAGGAGGCTATGAACTGAATGAAGACCGATCCGGAGGATGATGACTAAAACCCGAGATGCAAAGGTACTCCAAATGGAAGTTAGAGCTCAGGATCCCGGACCTAGTTGGGAACCAATGAGTTCACTTCATGGTTGGGCTTTGCTGCGGGACGTGTGCAAATGGGTTTTCGGTATTCATAACTTTGGTTCACCACTGAGAGATGGATGGTGGGCTTGTAGTGATAGTTACACGGGATTGGATTCCGTCATGGCCCAAAGTATTGGGTGATCAAAGTAGTGGATATCATATGCTTTACGCACTGAGTGAGGGATGTGAGGATGATTGCTATGCTTGATTGTTTGACATCACTATGACATGCACACCCCCACCCCGTTATCTTTACACCATTTGAAAGGGCACCTTAGATTGTTGTACAGTATGTAGTGCTAACTCTTTGGTTGCAGGTCCAGGTTCAGGTATGATTGGATTATACCTGTTATTATTCTGTTTAGATGCTTATCGCTCATACCAAGCTTTATGTCTGACCCAGAGTTTTATGTCTCTTCTTATTACTCTTGGTGCTCACACGAGCAAACTAGAGACAGGTTATGGTTAGCTGGTGATGCACGAGTAGCTGATTCGGAGGCGACCAGGAGGCTTCCACGTCTGATATATAGATATTCTCCCTGTGTCGTTGGTGGTAACTACTTGGGCATTAGCAGTGTACCTTCTTTATCTTGCTTTTGCTTTAGAGACAGTATTTTAGAAGTTGTAATAAGCTGTATTTTGGATTTCCGCTACTATGATGCTTAGTTCTAGTTTTCTGCTTATGCACTGTCTCACCTGTTTTATGTCAAGTATGTTGTTATTATATTTTTTCTATGCGCTGTGAGACATTCTACAGGTTCCTTGTTAGTTCATTTCTCTTCTTTAGTTTTCTTCTGGCGACCGTCCCGTGCTAACTGGACATGTGTACAGCGCACCTTTGGAGGAAATGTCGGTTGGTGCGGGGCGGGCCGTCACACTTGGTATCAGAGCTCTAGGTTGCGTAGTTAACCTAGGGAAAGACACTAGGGAGAGATAGTACGTATATGAGAGCGCGTATTTGTGATTACTTTGGTTTTCAAAAGCTATATATATACTATTGGTAGTATAAGAATGAAGTCGTACTGCACTAGCACCACAATGGGATCGTTAATCGTTTCCCCTTTTACAGATTAACGATGAGCCGATATCCTAGAGGTGCTGGTAGAGGGACCAACCATGGGAATGCTCCTGACATGAGGACAATGTTCACCAACTTCATGAGAGACATGCTTGGAGATGTTCAGGGAGCAGTTCCCAATCCCGGAAATGGTGGTGGTCCAGTAGTGCAGGCGCCTAGGGCCGATTTCGCCAAGTTGTGCAAGGATTACACTAACCTTGGTGGGAAGCCGTTCCACGGAACGGAGTCGGCCACAGATGTTCAGGATTGGTTGGATAGATGTGATCATTTCTTCGACGACTTGGGTCTTGAGGACGCGATGAAGAGAAGGCTAGCGTCTCGTCAGCTGCAAGGGCGAGCGATGAATTGGTGGAATGCCATTAGAACAGCTACTCCAGAAGATCAAGTAACTTGGAATCAGTTTAAGACTCACTTTTGTGATAAGTTTATTCCAGCTGCTCATAAATCAGAACTGTTCAGGAAGTTCTTGGAGCTTAAGCAGAACGGTAGAGCAGTCTCGGAGTATATCGCTGAATTCGACACTTTATCGAAATATGGATGGTCCCTTATCGATACAGTCGAAAAGAAGAACGAGAAGTTCATAACTGGCTTGGATGGGTACTTGGGGGAAAGACTTATAAACCATATCGATGAGACGTTCGAGTCTATTGTAGGAAAGGCATTAAGGTCAGAGAGCCTTTTCCCTAAGTCGAAGACTGAGGTTACTACGGCATCTGCAGAGGAGCCAAAGCCGCAAGCAGGCGGTGAAGGCAAGAAGAATTCTCAGAACAAGAGGAAGTAGAACCCGACCAAGGATGGTCAGAGTAAGAAAAATAAGAAAGATGGCGAATGCTTTAGTTGTGGCAAGAAGGGCCATTACGCCAGAGATTGTCGAGAAAAGCCTGGGGAAAGGAAGTGCTTTAACTGCGTCCAGGCGGGACATCACAAGGATGATTGCCCACAACCTCCTAGGGAGAAGCAGATTGTGAAAGCGTATGCTATCAACGTTGTTCCTTCTTCGTCAAATGCCCCAACTGCGGCGCAGAAGGAAAAAGGTGTCGTTATTCGAGGTATGCTTTCTATTTAAGATGTTTTGATCGGGTTTTGTTTGACAAACCTGAGTTAGTCGATAGACCTTTAGTAGTGACGAACCCGATTGGTGGTTCGACTAGTTTTGGCATGATTTGTTAATGTGGTCTTATCGAGTCATGGATGTATGTTTCCTTGTGATTGCTTTGTTTTGGGCTTTACTGGGTTTAGCAATATTTTGGGGAGTCGATCTACTCCAAAGGAATAGGGTGGTATTAGGTACCTACCTAGTGATGGCAAGGGTAACTGGAGTTAAGGAAGCTAAGAGGTTATCGTTGTAATAAGTTCTAGTTGTCTCTGGGAGGCAAATGAGTACTCCAGTGCTATATTGTTTTGCTAGTATCACCTCACGTGGATTGTCCGAACTCGGAGGAGATGTTCCTTGGGTGCTTGTCTGATATTGGTTTAGGCCTTTGGGGCTTGTGCTTGGGGAATGTCGAGTTTGACTAGGATGGTTTGCGTGAGGGATAAGTACACGTTGCGATTTTCGTTGGATGATATCTTGGTTCATTCGAGGAGTGACGGGCAGACGGAACATGATAAGACTGTTCAATGGTATAGACTGCCTAGGGTTGGACTCGATAGGGTTATGAGATTGCTCGAGTGAGACTCGAGAAAGATGTAAAGTAATGGATTGTTTAGGACCCTATGTTGATGTTCTCTATTGGATTGTAGAATTTTGAAGGAATGGGATGTATTCGTTGATCGTGGGAGATACAACCAAGATTAGGGCGATTCAAGTTGGACTTGAATTCGTAAAGTAAAATGGGTGTTCGTTGATCTTGGAGATGCAACGGATAGGGAAACGACTCACGTTGGACTAGAGTTTGTCGGTAATGGATACCCAAGACTGGGTCTGAGTTATAGATTGACTCGAGTTGGACTCGAGAAAGCTGCAAGGAATTTGATTCGGCTCGAGTTGGACTCGAGAGGGCAGCAAGATAATGGATAGACTTGGGTTGGACTCAAGTATTTTAGGAGGACTAAAAGCAGGGGTATCTGGGGATGCCCGTTACCTTGGATCCGTTGGACGTGATCTAGTTATCCTTGGAGGATAAACGTACGTTGGACATACGGTAGTCCGATTGGAGGCTGGGCTTCCATTAGTTTAATTATCCTTGGAGGATAAACGTACGTTGGACGTACGGTAGTCCGAAGGGAGGCAGGGCTTCCATTGGCCTGGGATTGGTTGGACCAGTCAAGTAGGCATCGGTGTATGTATGGAGGCTGGGCTTCCATTAGTTATTGATGTTGGTTGGACCGGACAGACTGGAATCGACATATTGGGATTGGTTAGACCAATGATGTAGGTGTCGATGTGTTTATGACTTTAGCAGGTGATAGATAGGATTTGTTTGATGGATGTTATGGTTGCTATGTTTGTTCCTATCTTTCTTCTCTTGAGTAAACTATCACCTGTAGGGTTCCGGCGATGGGGAACAAAGTAATTGTAGTAGGACTATGAGCCAGTGCAGTAGAGTCGTCATGACTCGAGGGGCAAAGTGGACATAGTAAAGGATTAGCAAGGCTATGAGCCAGTGCAGTGGAGTTGTTATGACTTCATGGGGGCAGAGTGGACATAGCAAAGGACTAGTGACTATGGATCAGTGCAGTGGAGTCGCCATGACTCCATGGGGCAGAGTGATCATAGTAAAGGATTTGGGTGCAGTACTAGTTGCATTGAGTAGGAGACATGCCAGTTTAGGGGTTTTGTTTCTAGGATGGAAGCAACTAGAGTATATCACATGATATGATTTCAGGTCCAAGAGTGAATTGGATTCAGAAACGCTAGTAAGCTTGACGATTAGATCGATTTTGATTGAGAGGATTGTTTCCAGTTAGAAGGACGATCCTATTCTATTGGGAACCATCTCTAGGGTAGAGATGGGGATCGATGGAAAGAGAATGATCAGGTAAGGATTTGATCGAGAAGGGTGGCTTCGAAAGAATAAGGGACTAATTGTACCCAACGTAGATGGACCGAGAGGTGAAGTGCTTAGAGCATATCATCACTCGAAATTGACTATACATCCCAGTGGTAACAAGATGTATTGAGACATAGAGCAGATCTACTACTGGGAAGGGATAAAGATAGGCAGAAGGCTTATCTCGGTAAGAAACGAAGAGATTTGGAATTCTTCGTTAACGACTTGGTGTTCGTCAGGATCTCCCCATAGAGAATGTGATTCAGATTGGTTGGAGAGGTAGGTTAGCACCAAGATTTGTTGGCCCATTCCCAGTCCTCGAGCAAGTTGGGAATTTGGCATATGAAGTAGAGCTACCTGACAAGATGGCAGGAGTTCACAACGTATTTCATGTTTCCCAGTTAAGGAAATTCGTGCACGACCCTAGTGTGGCTATTTCACCTGATCAGTTGGATAACATCGAAGTTGAACTCGAGGCGGTTGGGAACCTCAAGTCTATGCGTATTGTTGGGAACGATACGAAGTAGCTTCGAAGGAAGGCGGTGAAACTAGTCAAAGTCCAGTGGGGTGAGAATGAAAAAGACTGTACTTGGGAAACAGAGGAGGATATAAGGAAGAAGTATCCAGAACTCTTTGCCTAGTAAGGTTTTGGTAGTGATAGTTTCTTCCCTTGTTAGTAAACCGCATGCTAGGATAGACTTGTTTTGCATGTTGATTGTTGTTTTATGGTTGATAGGCATGCAGGACCCTTTGTGTGTTCTGGTTAGGGAATTTCGGGGGCGAAATTTCTTAAGGGGGGAAGAGTGTAACGACCCGTATTCTCCGCATCATGGGATCGTAGAATATTTATTTCTTTCACATTTGAAGTCGTATGGTCATGTAACTTTGGGAGACGACTATTGGGGTCATTTCCCATGTTCCTGATTTTTGTCGATTTTTAAATGACCATTTTGCCCCTAGTTGGTACTGTTTTGGCCATAACTTTTGACTGGAAAGGAGTTTTGACCTGAAACCACTTCCATTGGATTCGAATGATGGTTTCTCTTTCCGTAGAGTGGTTATAGTAGCCAAACGGACTTACTGTTTGGGAGATATGGCTGAAACAAGGTTTAGAAGGTGAAAAACAGCTAAGCGGGCTTAACCGGGTGATTAGCAACTAGGCCCAATGGGAGATTTCGGGATTTGGGGTATTTAAGGGCTGCTAGGGTTAGGATTTCGGTTTTAGACTCATTTTTCCAGCCGCCACTTACCTCCTTCAAGCTCTAGCAGTGGCCTCCACCTTCTAATTTCATCCCAAATCGTCTCTAATCACTTTCTAATCGAAGATTAAGCAAAACCACATCAAATCAAAGAAGATCTTCACCAAATCAGCGAGAGAGCTGCTGGAACACGTTAGGGATTGGATCCAAATCAGAGATTATTTCAGATCTAAAGTTTGTTTGTGGCTAAGGTGAGTGATTTGCATAGTTCCTCACTAATTATGGCTAATTATGGTAATTAGCGAAGATTAGCGAAATTATGGCTCAGAAAAATCTAGAAAAATTCCCAAAATTCTAAAACATCATTTTATGCCTCTGATATGAATTTGGGTTAATTTCGACTAATTTTGCTTATCCCGGAATTTGCGGGATTAAGGGGTAATTAGTGATAATTAGCGAATTTGTGCATGTTAAAAATCTGGAAAAATATTCATAAATTCTGAAATATTGCTTTAGACCTCTGATATGAATTTGGGTTAATTCGGTTAAGTTTTGTTAATCCTATGCTTAGTTGTTCTTAAACATGCTTAAGGGGAAATATGGGATTTTGGCTATGTTTGATCCATTTTAACCCATCTTATTGTTGTTTTGGTGTTTGAGGTCACTACTACATGTTGCTATGACTGTTTGGTATGACTTGTGATTGTTTAGAATAGTTAGAATGGTCAAAAACATCGTCGAATGGCGTAAACTGCTCGTTGGAAGAACTGCAGGAAATCAGCCCGAATCGGACCGGATCGGTGGAAGCAAAGGCGATCCAAACCGATGGCGCGACCCGATCCGCCGATGCTTGAAGACCACGATCCGACGATGTGATCCGATCCGAGCCCTCCACCACGATCCACCTTCACGATCCGCTAGCAGCTCTGATCGCCAGAAGGAAGCACGACCCGATCCGACATGGGCCCCACGAACTGATGAAGCACGACCCGACCCGAAGGAGCTTGTCACGAACCGATCCATGGCGATGGACTTGGAGACCCCGACCCGATCCGCTGAAGGGTACTCTTACCAATCCGATGGAGCTGGAGGACCACGAATTGATGGCGCGACCCGATCCGAATGGAGGAACTCGACCCGAACCAGTATGGTGACTGCGAACCGAACCAGGAGGCTATGAACTGAATGAAGACCGATCCGGAGGATGATGACTAAAACCCGAGATGCAAAGGTACTCCAAATGGAAGTTAGAGCTCAGGATCCCGGACCCAGTTGGGAACCAATGAGTTCACTTCATGGTTGGGCTTTGCTGCGGGACGTGTGCAAATGGGTTGTCGGTATTCATAACTTTGGTTCACCACTGAGAGATGGATGGTGGGCTTGTAGTGATAGTTACACGGGATTGGATTCCGTCATGGCCCAAAGTATTGGGTGACCAAAGTAGTGGATATCATATGCTTTACGCACTGAGTGAGGGATGTGAGGATGATTGCTATGCTTGATTGTTTGACATCACTATGACATGCACACCCCCACCCCCGTTATCTTTACACCATTTGAAAGGGCACCTTAGAGTGTTGTACAGTATGTAGTGCTAACTCTTTGGTTGCAGGTCCAGGTTCAGGTATGATTGGATTATACCTGTTATTATTCTGTTTAGATGCTTATCGCTCATTCCAGGCTTTATGTCTGACCCAGAATTTTATGTCTCTTCTTATTACTCTGGGTGCTCACACGAGCAGACTAGAGACAGGTCATGGTTAGCTGGTGATGCGCGAGTAGCTGATTCGGAGGCGAGCAGGAGGCTTCCACGTATGATATATAGATATTCTCCCTGTGTCGTTGGTGGTCACTACTTGGGCATTAGTAGTGTACCTTCTTTATCTTGCTTTTGCTTTAGAGACAGTATTTTAAAAGTTGTAATAAGCTGTATTTTGGATTTCCGCTGCTATGATGCTTAGTTCTAGTTTTCAGCTTATGCACTGTCTCACCTGTTTTATGTCAAGTATGTTGTTATTATATTTTATTCTATGCGCTGTGAGACATTCTATAGGTTCCTTGTTAGTTCATTTCTCTTCTTTCTTTTTCTTCTGGCGACCGTCCCGTGCTAACTGGACATGTGTACATCGCACCTTTGGAGGAAATGTCGGTTGGTGCGGGGCGGGCCGTCACACCTCTCGTTTCACCTCTTCTTCTTCCAGTATGCTTGGCACTACAACTTTTGTTGTCTCATGCTAACATTTCCTCAAAAGGTCTTCCAAAATCCTATTCACCTTTTCTGTCAGAGGATGATAAACATTACTGCGTACTCATGGCTTCTTGCAATCCATGTAAAAGAACTATCTCTTGAAAGTAAATAGATGCTAACCATGTTACCAAGTGTATATACTAAGATGATTAGATTCTTCTTCGTCAATCTAGTAAGTGGGGCATGATACCTGTACAAAATCCTTAATTAACTTCCTATACCAGCCCGCTAATCCAAGAAAACTTCATACTCCCGTTGAATTCCTTGGGACCTTCTAATCTTGCACCGCAACTTCTTTTGTGGTATATACTATTATCCCTCCCTTGGATATCACCTGCCTTAGAAACCTTACCTTTTCTCTCCAAAAATGATATTTGGAGAACTTCGCCTTAAGTTGACGTGCTTGGAGGGTATCCGAGACTTCCCTTAGATGCAAAGCATGTTCTTCCTCATTCCAAAATATCATCTATGCACAAGCGAAGTGAACCATCCGCCTTTGTAGCGAAAACTACTGGAGCACCCCATTCAGAAATACTTCGCCTTATGAACCCTTTCTCAAGTAACTCTTTTACTTGTTTACTGAGCCTTTCCTTTCCCTTGGAGTCATGTGTCGTATAGGTAATGCAACTGGCTTTGCATTGTCAACTAGATATATGCGGAAGTCTATCTCGCATTTTAGGGGATAAACCCCTAACCTGGTCAAAAACATCTGCGTACTCATGAACTACTCTAACGGATCGCAAATCGTCGATAGATGCATCAAGTGATTCTAGGTAGCTAAGCCTAACTGATCCCTTAAGATCGCACGAAATCTCGAGGGTATTCCTGAAGCAAGTCAAAAGTCTAACTATCCTCCTTTCACAATTACTAGCTAAACAATCCATGCCTAGAATCAACCGATAGCCCATGAAACCAAAAACATAAGCATTACACTTAAACTCAATACTTAACATAGATATTCTCAAATCCTTAAAACCAAAGATAAACGAGCCGAGCCACCAACCAGATTTGAGACAATAATGGGATCTTCTATTATACAAGTACTAAGGTGTAGAGACTCAACTATGGAGCAGATATAAACGAATGTGAAGCGCTAAAATAAAAAAGAGTACTAACATGATGATCAAAAATAAAAACTAAACTTTACTATCTCTCTCTCAGGTACGCTGGTGGTGAAAGCATGCACTTGCCTTCCTGAAAATCCTGTCCTTTGTCCTTGTCCTCCGGGAAATCCTTGATAAGATGCCCTGCTCCACCATGCTGAAAATAACCACTTGTCTTTTTCTTCCTACAAATTAATGACTCGCTATACCGCATAAAAGACACTTCCTCTTGTTGCGGGATCTATTATTTCTTCCGCCCTTCTTATATTCCAATCCCTTGTTTGTGATTCTTCCCCTTTGGCCTCTTTCTCTTTGCCTCCTTTGTGAACCATGTAGACAAGTCTCTCGAAGCCTGCCACCATCGCACGAAAAACCCTACAAAGCTTGGAAGATAATTAGCCACATGTGAAACTACTGCGACAATGGATGGAGGTTGGGCACTTCTTCTCCCTTTGACAGGTGTCGTAGTCTCATCAAGCCTACGGAATCATGTCGCGATGAGGTTACCTCCTAGAAAGCCAGAAGCCTTGGAGACTCAGGAAAGAAGGAAACAAGGATTCAAACAGAGGATCAAAAGATAGTGCATATGGCTTTAGGGAATATGCCTTTAAAACAAAACTTTTCTTTTGAAAATGCTTCTTTTAAAACCGTTTTGAAAATAATTTTTCAAATCTTTTATCAGATCCGGTAACCTTCAGCTCTGATACCATGTGAAACACCCCACCTTCGTTAAGGTCACTCACAAAGGGAATGCCTTAACTTCGGTGGAGCGTTTTAGGTAAAAGATGCAGGTAAATTACAAGACAGACAAATAAAGCTGCAGAAAATAAAGTCATTTTATAAACAATGTGGTTCAGTCAAGCTTTTACAACAATTGTCTCAATCATACTTAAAAGTAATACATAAAACTTCTGTCCTGATTCAAAACTTTCAAGTATAAAGGAAGCATAAAAATAACAATGATATTCCCCAATAAAGCATGAACCAGCCATAGCAGTGGAAGAGAGAGTCCAAAGCAATACATCGACTATCTTCGAGCTTGGAAAGAAAACTGAGCTAAGAGGTAATATTTCCTCCCTATGAACCTAGGGGGGAGGGGAAACGGAAGAAAAGAGGTGAAATAAACTAGGTCAGACATAAGTCTGGTTAGTACAATGACTTTCAGCATGTAAATAGGCAAAAGCATCATGACATGAATAAACTGAATATAAGACAATACCGTGATAACATGGATAACAAGATAACCTAAAATTAGCATATGATATGATAAGGCAAGATAAACTGAATGCACTTCTACTCTTTCTCTGCTTCGCTACTACCTTGTTATTCTGATTTCTATATCTCTACACCCCCTAACTAGTGTCCCAACAAGTAATCTGTATAACATGATAATATGATAACTTGATCCCAATCCCCGCAATTGTGGTAGCCTTCAAGTGTACATCTAGTACGAGGATCTTACCTTAATCAGCCTAATTGCCATAAAGATGTTAGATGTACCCTTACTACCTTATTGATCGGCTCCCTACTTGTATTAATGTTCCATATGTCTGTGTCAATCGTCCCTCTCTTGCGTGTAGATACCCTATGTTGGTCCCACCATAAGGTGTATCAATCCTTATGATAGCAACCCGACATGATTCAAGATGCACAGTGTATAACTACTGGTACCCAATGCCTGCTTTTTCCCACTCCGGAGTACGTGCATGCCCGTAATCCGTCGAAACCTACACTGACATACCCCCTGCCGCTATTTTGACCGCTTATAATCAGCCTAGTGATTGTGCCCCACCCTGCCTAGTTTCAGAGTACCTTGATACATCTTTGTGGGTTACTGCTGAAATGGGTTCCTGTTACTAGGGTTTCTTAATGGTTAAGTTTGTGGGCCTATATTTACTAATATTACCCACCAACCCGATATGTACTTAACCCTCCCACTGATTCAAACATGTTTATTTAACGGTTAAGTTTGTGGGCCTATATTTACTAATATTACCCACCAGCCCAATATGTACTTAACCCTCCCACACATTATGCCATATTGGTTAAGTGTTGTCCATTCATGTTAACTTAACCCACCCACTCATCATGTCATGTTGGTTAATTGTTTCTTATTAACCCTTCTTACTCATCATGTTGGATTGGTTAAGTGTTTCCTATTAACTTAACCCCGTTCATTCGTCATGTTATATTGGTTAAGTATTTCCCATTAACTTAACCCCACTCGTTCATCAAGTTACATTGGTTTAATGCTTCTTATTAACTTAACCACATGCGTTCATCATGCTGTATTGGTTAAGTGTCATCAATCAATTCAAGTTAACTTAACCCACCCACTTGTCATGTTACATTGGCTTAGTGTTGCCTTCTTGTGTTAACTTAACCCTCCCCATTCATCATTTTATATTGGTTAAGTGTTTCTTTCTTGTTTTAGCTTAACCCTTCAACGCATCCTGTTATTATTGTTAAGTGTTGCTCTCTTGTTTTAACTTAACCCTACCTATTCATCATGTCATATTGGTTAAGTGCATCTTATTAACTTAACCCTACTCACCTGTTAAATTAACATGCTGCATTGGTTAAGTGTTGCCTAAATTAACTTAACCCTACCAATCAGTTATTAGCATGTCTTTCTTATTAGCATTAATTTATTCATTAACACCTTAACCTCTCACATTAAAACTGTTGTTTGCGGTTGCTGGATGTGCCGGGCGGTTCCAGGAAGATTTCTACCGCAAACTCATTCTAACGTCGGGTTTTTGGGCTAAATGTGCTAACCTCTTACATTAGATTTGTGTTGTTGCGGTTACTGGATGTGCCAGGCGGTTGCGGGCAGTTTTACACCGCAACTCAATCTAACCTTGGGTTAGGCATGTGTATCTTTTTAGCATATTTATCGTACATGTCCAAGTCTAGCTTTTATGTGCTAATTATCCCAAATTCACATAACTAGTCATGTTCCAATTCCCAAGTTAAACCTTAACAAAGCTAATTGCAAGTTATGCCCCACAAATTCAAATTCAAGTTATTACTCAACATAGGTTGCACCCAATCTTCCCAAATTTGCAATAATATTCATGCCCCAAAATCACACTATACATTATGATTGGCGTCCCAACCAATAGTTATGCCCAATCTAGATTAGTATTCCAATTTTCAGTTTATGCCCAATCTAGATTTAATATTTTAATTTACCCCAAGTTCGCAACAATAACAATTATGCCCCAAAACTTTATTTATATGTCAATTAACCCAATCTTGCAGTTATAATGATAATGATGCCCAACATCACTTACAAGTTATACCCAACTCTCAATTACAAGTTACGCCAAATAGTACATAAAATAGATTAGCCCCAATTCCCTCGTATTTCGGTCGTATATATGTATAATAAGATGTCGTCTAGGTTCGAGACAACCTAGATCCATAATAAAAGGGGAAGAAGAGGAAACATAAAAGATTAGGCATAAAATAGCCATACGACGCTAAATTTGATAGTAGTAATATCAGGAACATAAAAGAAATATAGATCTGAATTACATCGCAAGCATAAATCTGATAGATTGCATTTGAATAGTATCGCAAGCACTATTTTGATAAAATATATTTGAATAACATCGCAGGCACAAATCTGATAAAATAGATTTGAATAACATCGCATGCACTAATCTGATAAAATAGATAGGATAAATCTGAAAAGTATTATCTCACAAATCAGGTATAGCTTGGATTCAGATGATTACATGCCAAGAAATTCAATTAAGAATTCACATCTATAAGTAACTTGAACATACAAAACAAAGAACAAATCTTGTTTTCTAGGATCTGTTTTCTGAATTTGAAAAGCTATCCTTTGATGTAGACTATTGATTCTCTAGTTTAGCTTTGATTTGTAGATTCTAACTTGTTTTCTGTTTGCTTTCTAGTTGGAGAAGAATGGTGGCTATGCTAGGTTGACCATGGACAGCATGACGACTTCTTAGAGTGAAATTATGAGTAGTAGGGTTGGGGTTTGGAGTTGTTTATATCGAAGTTTAAATTAATGAGAGCTGTTAGATCAACCTAGGAGATATCTGACCCATCCAGGCCAAATAGAACCAACCAGAATTCGCCACATATGCCCTAATGACTTAGAATTTGACCACCAGGCCAAACAGAGAAGGACACATCAGCATAGAGGTAGAAAATTCGTCACAGGAACCAGATCAAAAAGGGGTCGACTCCCTACAGGGGAGGTCGACACCTATGTCGACTCTACCTTGGGGGGTCGACACCCTGAGTGGGAATTTTCCCGCTCAGCCTATTCTGCTTGAATTTCGAATTTTGAACTTGGTTTGAGATGTTTAATTATTATTTATATTTTCTGTTTAAACTTGAAATCTTCTGAACTCCATAACTTCTTCATACGGAGTCCGATTCACGCAAAATCGGATTCTATCTCAAGAAGAATTCCGAGATGAACATAATGGCGTAACCCGTTTCCCCTAATTTCCATTTTTAAAATTAAGTATTCTTTAATTTATTACTTTAATATTTACAGAAAATACGCGGTGTTATAGTGCTGGTCCCATAGTAGGGTGTATCACTCCCTAAAGTGGCAACCCGGTACTACTAGAATGCATGGCTTATACCTACACGATGCAACACCGTCTTACCTACCAGCCCGGTCCCATGCACGCACATGACTCCGTTGGACTTGCGTTGCCACCGCTAACTCTTTATTGACCTCTTACATTCAAACCCAATAAGCGTGTCCCGTCCTCGATCTAGTACTAGCTCACATAGATACAGAATGGGTTACTGGTTGAAAAGGGTCCACACACTTGACACAAGCTTCCCTCCTAAGCTTGGTCCCCACTAGGAATTCCCACTTAACCCTTTCTTATTCCCATGTCTTTTTACATGTTTCACCATGGTTAAGTGCTTCAAATTATATTTCACATGTCACCCATGTCACCCACTTAACCCCAATGTCTTACTACTTGTCTTATCTTGGTTAAGTGTTTATTAATTCATTATAACCGTAATCTTGCAAGACCTCCCACATTAGATTGCCGTTTTGCAGTTGCTGGATATGTCAGGCGGTTCCAGGCAGTCTTATACCGCAATCCGAATCTAACCTCGTGTCTTTGCATTATTACATATCTAATTTCTGCCTTTGACCTCTCACATTAGATTACAAAATTGCGGTTGCTGGATGTGCCAGGCGGTTCTGGGCAGTCTTATACCGCAATTCGAATCTAACCTCGTGTCTTAGGCGTTCATTATCACTTTCTTATTTCATGTCCCCAATTTCAAATCTTGGATTATGATATATACCCATAATTTCCAATCTAAGTTATGTTCATTATTTTAATACAAATTTATGCCCATAATCTCATGTAAACATATTGTACCAGTTCATGCCCCAAATCAATTACATGATTTCAAGTCTTTTTATGCCCAACTGCATATTTTTCAATAATTTCCCCAAACTTTTCCCACAATGTTCCCACGTCATTCGTACGTATAGTAATATGTTAGGCTCTCATTTAGCCTAATCTCATAAAAAGGAAAAGAAGAGAAGAGGGGAAGAGAACCATGACATCAAAATTGGCATAAAAATAAGAATAAGAAGTATGAGCTGGCACATAATAATAAGATAGATCCAAGTAGGCATATGAACTGGCATAGAGCAACAAAATAGATCTAATTAGCATATGGAACATAAACTGACATACGACAATAAGATAGATCCAATTAGCATTTGGAACATAAACTGGCATAGATCTATAAGATAGACCAAATAAGCATATGGAACATGTACTTTAGGTATGAATCTAAAAGATAAGAATTCACCAAACATGATATGATTCATCTTACAGGCATGTTCATAAAGTACAATTCACAAAGTTATCACAATTACTTTTAATTAATTATATGTAAAAGTAACTTAGACTCACAATGGTAGAAGAGAAAGTAGATCTGAATTCTGTATTCTGAATTTGATTAGCTAAACCGTTGTTGTAGAATTTGATTCGTATCTTCCAATATGACTACTTTATTCTATTTTGCTTTAGTGTAGAAGAAAGACTAGTTTAGGTTGTGGCATCATGTAGGAGCCATGGATTAGTGTAATGAAATTAGGGTTAGGTCTAGGTGTGTTTTTATAGGTGTATTAGGTGAATTATGGCCTTTAGATTAGATTAGGGATCATCAGAACCACACAGCTAAAAAAACACGTCATCCAGCCAATCCCAGAAGGACACATCATCATCCACAAAATACGTCACCAGGAGGCTGTCCAGACCCAACCGGTCGACCGGCCAATTTCAACCGGTCGACCATTTTTTGCTTCTATCCAAAAACGTTCGCCTGGTGAAAAATGGGCGGCCGACTTGTTCTTCAGCTTTAAATTTTCAACTTTAAACTTCAAATCTTCCGAGCTTCATAACTTCTTCATACGATGTCCGTTTTATGCAAACTCGGACTCTATCTGAAGCAAAATTCCAAGACAAACGCAATGGCATAACCCGTTTCACCTAATTCTTCTTTTAAAAATTAATTATTCTTTAATTATCTCTTATGTCATGTTTTAAAATTACGGGGTGTTACAGTAATTAAGGTCTAATTAGGTAATTGATACATTATTTAATTATGGTCAGTTTATATAATATATGTTCAAACTAGTAACTGCGATAATTCGTTTGTTCGTAAAAAGAATTGCATGAAACTGGATTCATTAGAATCACAAAGACGAAGGCTACGCTGTCAAGCTTGTTTTGTTGGAGTAGAAAGCGATGCTAATTTCATTTAATTTTAAATACTCATTTAAAATTAAATGGAACAACGCAACATCGTCAATTAAAACCAAAATGTGAGTTAACTCTCATGCTTTATGGAATTCTATGATGTGTTAAATTCATATAACTAGAATTCATAGTTAATGGTATAAAATGGATGCCTTGGATGCTTATTAATTGTTTATTGGTTTTCATCATTTATATTTATGTCGTATTGGATGACTTAGTTTAAAATATTTCACATGATGTTATAAAATGATATTATGAACGGTGATGCAGGTAAGAATATGTTGGAGGAATCCAACTGGATTTCTAAAATAAATTGTATATAATTTTGTTTTCATATTATTTATATATGAACTGAACTTCCCAAGTAATGTTATATCCTGATTGGATGTTGATTATTGGTTGGATGTTGATCGTTGAATTGAAATTCAAAGATCATTATGTTTTAATTAATGGATAGTATTGATTGAGTGATTGGCAGTAAATGGCCTAAAACCCATCTTTTTAGATGTTAATTACATCCAGGCAAATTACGCAATTAAAGTTACAAAATTTGTTTTTGTAACAAAAGCAAGATTTTATATTATATTACATATATATAAGTTGTATAAATGGACCAATAATTGTATTTTATAAAAAGTATTACAGATCGATTTTAGCAAATTCTTATGTTTTATGAGCTTTATAAGAAAGTAAGGTTTGAAATTAAACTTGTAGTTAATAATTTGGGGATAATTATTTTATAAAACAGTTTAAGAGACATCATTAAATTAATTAAATTACTAATTAATTTAAGAGAAAGGGATTAGTTGAAATCAATTAATAAGTTAACCGATGGTCTAAATTTGACTAAGTCAACTATTTGAATTAGAACGGGTTATTATATCAATGCATTAATCTAATTGAATGGTTTTAATAAACGATTGTTAAGCCTAACAAGTGTTCTTAAAATTAATTAGTCTTTTGGTTGACTATGTTTAAAGAGGATTATCGAGTTGTTATTAAAATTAGTTATTATTTTATTAACCATTGAAAATGGACTAGCTAGCCTACACATAGTTAAATGATGAAATAAACTACTTTTACTTCGATTAATAATGTAATTAATTATTATTTTAATTAATAATAATTAGAAAGATTATCCTTTAGTTGAACTCAATTAAGATGATAATCAAGTTTGCAATACAACTTTAAGTTGAATCGGGTAAAAGTTTTCTTAAGGGATTTAGAGATAAATCCAGGTTTTGTAAACAATTATAAAAGGAATTCAAACAAATACGACGTTTGACTCAATATTTAAGTAAAAATGGTTTTAAGTTAGAAAGAAATGTTCTGATTTGCAAAGAAAGAATGTCTAAATGAATTTTGATTTTAGTGAAAAAAAATCCAAAGTTAAGCATCTAAACAAGATATTAAATGATTTTTTAGTAAGGGATTAGAGAATAGATTTTGTAGTAAAACAAATTGTTTAAAGAAGGTTTTAAAGACATGTACTTTTATTTTGGTAAGTATTTATAAAATGAGTTAAATAAAGGGTATTATAATTGAAAAAAATCTTTAGAGCTGAGAAGATGGTTATTTAAAGCATATTTTTAATTAAATAGGAAATGGGATTTTGAGGTATCAAAATTAATACCAATTTTTAAGTTACAACATTTATCTATCCGAAGATAAGAATGTTGTCATTCAAGGTCTGAGAGGTAAATAAAACACCCCAACTTGAACAACTTCATGATTATCTGAGGATAGTAATGGTATGTAATGATAAGATGTTGAAATTATTTTATTATATTTCCATTAGAGAAATAATATCACAGCTTTATTGCAAGTTTTAAGAAAATAAAACAAAACTATTGATTTTATAATAAACAATGCATTATATGACATTGTTTGGATTAAATTTAAAGTGTGACCATATTATACCACTTGGTTAAGTAAATGACACTATTTTCTAAGTAATTAAAATAGTTTGTATATTAATAAACTTATTAAGTATGTATATAGTTGAAATTTTGAGGGGGTAGGTACAATAAGAAGTATAGTAGTGTTGAGATGAAAATGGAATATTGGGAATTAATATTTCCAAAGTAAAGGGAATAAAAGGAAAATTTGAGAATTTATATAAAGATATTTCCAAAGTAAAGGGGATACAAAAGATTTTTGAGAACAAAATGGGATGTAGGAAAATATAACGATATTATCAAAATAAAGGGATGAGTTTTCGAAGATGTTTTGATTTAAAAGGAAAAGGGTTGGTTATTGTTTTCAAGTATCGAAACAATTAAGGTTTGTTGAGATAAGTTATTTAATCGGTTTTAAATTGATAAAAGGATTTTTAATGAATGGTTTTAAATAAAACGTGGCTTAGGCTGCCGAAGTACCAATCTATACTATATAAGTTGATAGTTAAAACCCCGGCTATCAATGAATATTGTTTGGACTTTTGACAAGTTAGTCCAAAGAGACCGAGACGGGAACTTGACCCAAAATCACTTCGAACCAATTGTGCATTCAAAACTAACTTGGAAAAATGCTTTTAAAGATGGAGCATTGAAGACCATGGATCTTCATGAGCGGAAGAACTACTTGTTGAATTTCTCTGACTTGCAACAAGAGTTATTTCGATAGTGATCCTGTCATAATTGAAATCTTCGGATTTCAAGGACTACATACTACTGATCCTTGGGATGATTCCTATATAGGACGTGATAGGAGGGTGCCTTCGGTTTATCCTGTTCTTGGATGAATTGTATGGACGAATGTCTGACAGAGTGTTTCCAAAAGAGTAACGTACATTGGTTTTTAAAAATAAACTAAGTTCGGTGGCGGAGTAGGAGACTTCTTTTTGCTTAACACCTAGAATATATTTGTGTATGTCAATTAGTTATTTGATGGATCTGATGCTGTGCCATTCAAAATGAATAATGATGTGATGTTCTTAAAAGGTAATCGTGACCTTAATCCTCATCAATCAGGAAATGACAGAAATCGGCCAGGCAGCATGGCTATGTGGGTTATTCCCATTAGGGTGTATTGTCACCATCTGGAGAAAAATTCTTTTACTGCTTCTGTCATTTCCGTATCATCCAGAATACAGTGGTTGTGTAACTGTAGGGTGATAATATATTCGATATACTAAAGTTGAATGAGTGGTCGGTCATGTGTAGTCGGGTTGCAAGATGTTTTTATTGAACCCTAGTGTATCCTCTCTAGAGTACACTGATCGGAAGGTGGTCCCATACCTTGTCATGTTGGAAATCCAATTTCCAATGCAAGTCATATGTTTTTTTAGTTGTATACCAACTATGTTGTAAAGTGAAATGCAAGCTTCCCGGCTATATTCTTATTTATTTGTGTGTTGATAGGCATTATTATACAATCACTAGATTTTGATATAAAAAGCGTTTTGGTTATCATAAAGTAAAAACAGTGTCATTTTTATGTGTGGTCATGTTTTACTAGAGTCCAATCTTTCAAAGAATTTTCAACAGTTAAACAAGTTGTTTGTAATATGAATTTATCACTGAAAGTATTCCAGATTGATCCTAGTTGATTTTGCTTTGCTTCAAATGTACACGGGTCTGACCGATATATTAACAGGTTATGTTTTCGCTATGAGCTTCATAAGGAAACTAGATTCGATATGTACACTTGTACTTTCTGTTATTAATTTATTCCGCCGTTGTGTTGTATTGATGTGTACTCTGATGTTGTAATCAAATATATACAGTTTCTTTTTTTAGTAAGGAGTTACTGATATATTATATTTTGTCCATTTCGCTATGATACTCTGATCTTCTTACTCTTCTATTCTAATATTTCTATCTTTCTTCTCTCACCCTCTTACTTCTTTCTATTAACAATTTCGGTTTTCGATACTTGGGTTTAGGCAAGTAATACGGGATTATGTATTATTGTCGGAACTCAAGCGTTGAATTTTCCGAGTCATTGCATATAGTCACACTTTCTAATACTAAAACAGAGTACGAAGCTGAATCTGTGTCTGTTTATCAACGTTTGGATGAAGAAGATACTTAAGGTTCTCAATCATGAAGATAGGGAATGCACATGCATCAACTGTAATAATTGTTCGACTATCAAACTGTCTAAGCATTCAGTTACGCATGGTTGCAATAAACATACTGATGTTCATTTTCATTTCATTAGGAATCTGTCAAAAGGAGGAGTGATCTTTCTAGTCCATTGTGCAAGTGTTGATCAAGTTGCAAATATCTTGACTAAGCTATTGAATGAAGAGGTGATTTAGAAGTTTAGAACTTCGCTGGGAATGAGTGACATTGCCGAAGTAAGCTAAGTCATTTAATAACGTTAGCTTAAGGGAGAGTATGAAGGGATTGTTATCCGTTATCCGAGTCTTTAGGGCCAGATATGTTAAGTAGGAATAAGCTCCTAAGCTATAGGATAGTTGGCTGATTTGATTCAGTCTTTTGTTTTTGTTGGTAGTGGCTATTTCTTAGCATTAGTTCGCATTCTTCTCAGATCGGGTGCAACATACTTTTGGCTATATAAGATCCTAATCTTTCATTGAATAGATAAGAAGGTTTTCTCGATCTAAAGCTCTTATATCTTAGAGAAGAACCGCTGCGAAAAATCTACACAATATCCCATCTTAGAATAGGAATAGAAACAGATGCAAAAGAAAAAAAAACAACCTTGTACGATGTTGAATCAATCTAAGAAAACGTTCGTCCATACACAAGTCTAATTATGGGTAACTTGACACTAGTCATTCAATCATCATATAAAGCTGCATCTGTAGCAATGAAAGACTGAGTTGATAGAGCTAGTGGTATATCATACTTGGAGATGTTCTTCATTATGAAACTTCAAATAACTGATTCAACTCTTTGTACTTGATGATTTCTCCTGTATTTTATGTATATGCATACAGGACTGGTCCACCATTCCTTTATGATATCAAATAGACCATGTTACATTTTTCATTATCCATCTTCAATCATTAATAATTTATTCTACTCGGTCAAGTGATGCTTCATAATATCTCACTGTTCTTTATTTGGTTCTCAAACAGGTCAAAGGAAAACCACACATTAAAATCCTTAGCTATGGTTGCATACAATCCATTGATCGAGTGATATTTTTATACAAATACTTAATATAAAAATTAATGAATGTTTTCTTACATTCGTCTGTTCATAAAGTTATGAGTTGTGAGGAAGCGGGAGCAATAACAAAACTAAAAAATTGCCACACAAAACTAATTTTTTTTAAAATTTATAAACATAAATAAAAACTTGCAAATATGGGAAAACAATGAAAAAATGTAAAAGGTTGAACAGATCGAAAATAAGTTGAATAGGTGGCTTTTTAGGCCATGTTGCTTGTTTTGGTGGAGGAGGAGGGGGAGGAGTACATTAGTGGGATTCAATAGGTAATGAGAAAACTATCTGCTGGAACGTCCCGACACGTCAAAGGTCGTTAGCAATTTATTTTCCATGTCTTTCCTTGGGTGGTCGAATTACAGATTCAACAATTTTTCGCTTCCAAAACATAGAAAATGAGGATGGGTACTGAGATTTGACTACCGTAACAATTTTGAGTTGTAGTTATGGGTGAGCATTTGATTGGTTTGGTGGATTTTGTATTAAAATATGTCAGACCAAACTAGAACCGAAAAATTTCAAAATCGAACTAGAATAAAAAAAAAATTCAAAACCGAACAGAACCGAAGTAATTTTGGTTAATTTAGTCGATAACCAATTTAACCAGAATACAAAGAGACTTCATTAATTAAAATAATAATTCTATAAAAGGATACTTTATTTTGTATTTTTATTCTTATAATAAAATTTGATGTATTTGTAATGAACAAGCTTCGTATTTTATCACCAAGCCAATTATGCAAAATATTGTAATAGCAAGAAATTAGTTAATACATTTGAATTTCGGTTAATTAGATTAAACCAATAACCAAAAATAAATATCGAATCGAACTCAATTGGTTTTAGTTTAAAACCGAACTAATTGAAATAGACCGGTCTCGTTGGTTAATTGGGTTCAAATCGAATATTTTTCACCCCTAATTACAGTCGCTTCATGTAACCTAGCATGGGAAAACATGTGAACTTATATAAACTAATTAACAATTTATGTCCTTAAATCAATCATAATCAGTTTCAGTATAAATAAAAATATAAATATAACCCAAATATTAGAGAATTACCAACATGCATGCATGTGATTCCAGATAAGTAATGTAACTTAAAATTAAAAACACGCGTTATAGGGGTTAATGGCTACAGGGGTTTCTTCCCTTTATCTGTACTTCAACTCATTCTATCACTCATCCTTCTTCACCCTACTCTAAATCGATCCATCTATTCTCCTTCCCTGTTTTCACCTGCATGGCCTCAACAATGTTTCTCTTTTAATTGTTTTGGATCTGAACTTTTTAAAACTAGATTTCCCCTTTTTTCCAACCATCTCCTCTTCTGCTATCAGATTCCCATGTTCAATTAATTCTCCCTTTCACTTGCTGTGCGTGGCGGCTAACTCCTGAGCATCACATGCTTTTCTGTGATGCCTCTGCAGCGTTGATTTTGCAACTACCTAGCCCCAATGATCCTATAATGTGTTTTGACGTGTTTCCTTGCGATTCAGATCTATACATTGCTTGGCCTTCCTTATCTGCAGTTAGTCATACTTCATCAGGAGGTGTGGTCGGTTTTGTTATTGTCGGGTTTCCTATTTAGGTTTTAAGAGATGGTATGTTCTTTTTTTGGTTTGTATGGGTAGCATAGGTTTTTTGGCTCCAACGCAGAGCTTCCTAGCAAGAAGTACCTCCATACCCTTCTTTTTGTTTGGCATCTCACTTCTGCTCATGCCTAGCATGCCATGATGATATCTTTTACCGAGGCCCAAGTAAGCATGTTTGGTTCTCTAGCTCGATGATAATTTTTGGATTTTGATTGGCGTAGTTGGCATGTTGTGCTAGTTGTGATGGTGCATTTGTGGGGTATGATATTCAATGTATGTCAAGTTGCTTGTTGGAGTTGAAATGAGGGATGAGGGAATATGTTTTATAGCTTGAGAAGTTGTTGGGTTGTTTATGTTGGAGTTTATATTGTGGAAATGGTGTTGAGTTTTTAAGTTAGGGAGGCGCGAGCCATTAGTGTGCTGGTTACACTGTCCCAGTCAATGCTCTCGGCATGCATGATGAAGCCTTGGCTCTAGACTTTGCGGGAGTAGGTTGGTTGGTGGTCATCACTACCTTCCTTTGTTAGTTTCTTTTCTAGCCTGACCTCACTGGTGATAGGCTAGGCTACACTTTCTTCCCTAGAAGTTTCACTATGTCAAAGAGTACATTCAATCCCAGGATTTGCGGTCTGCCATGTGATGGTACCATGTACCATGTTCCTTGCTTGATTTTGGTTTGTGGCTCGAGATTAGGCTCTTGCCTACTTGATGTTTGTTCCAGCCAAGTTCTTCAGCACATTGCTAGGATCAAAGTGTTATGTTATTTTTCTACATTAGTGTGGTGTAACATGCAATGTTGTGTTATGTAATTTGAATTGTTAATAACTCCCTACTTGGAGTATAGAAACTAGTAGTCTAGCTTAGTAACTAGCTCCTGCGCTATAACCTAGATAGAGTGGTGGTGGACGGTCCACCTTAAAAACCGGATCAGCAGTAGGTTTATGTCTGTTAATCTCCGGTAATAACGTAATTATTATTTGTTATAATAGTAAGTGTTTAGGGTCACTATAAAAACAGGTTGGCTCTACCAAAAGAAACATGCATGACAACATGCTTATTTGGACCTACTAATGCAATTGAGCAAGCTATAGGCGTGTATAACGCTATGAAAAAAAGGTATGTAATATCCTCAAATCATAAATTATTTTTAATTAATTTTCAAAGGTAGATGGAAAATGAAATCACCAGATAAGGATTGTATTGGGAAGAGGTTTGCTTTTAAGAGAGGAATCACCATTATCCTAAAATGAAAGTGTAGTATGGCACTCATAGGACAAAGACATTCTGCAAGAGAATTATGAAAATAAAACTCTATCAACACTCCAAATATGGAAGAGTTGCCATGGAAAAGGCATCGTTTTCACTCCTCTTCATCATAATTAAAAATAACCTTGGAAATTGGAGTAGTGTTAAGGAACCGAAAATATTTTTCTTATTTATTTGAACAACCTCTGCAAACCTCCTTTTTTTAATAAAAACCAAAGTATATGTAACCAAGAAAGGAGAAAATAGCCACTCTTCGGTGGCTCACAAGTGTATGACAAATCCAGAAATTAAACTTGCACACTACATAAATCATCCTAATGCCTTTCCACCATTACCACAAAAGTGGGCATATTCGACACTATTTTTATGTGGTCGTAGATCAAAAATGCGTTGTCATAGGCCATTTTTTCAAATAGGCAACACCAGGGTGGTGTGACATCCGCGGCCATTGCATTAGCCCTCTAAGGCAACGCTTTTTCCCATGTATGGCCACAGGAAGAAAGTGTTGCATTATAACCTATTGCAACAGTATATGCATGTAATGTAACAACATACAACGTTGCCTTAAGTAGAAGCCAGATCCCGACATCCAGGTCATGGTTGTAGGGTCCACATGGACTTTCCACGTTAGCTGTCAACGTGTCACATGTCACGTCATCTTTCCACGTCAGCTGCACATGTGTCACATGCCACGTTAGTATCCACATGGCCCCACGTAAGCTGTGGGCTCCACGTGTTGTACCATTGTGGAATTAATAATATTGCACTTAATGCAAAACCACAGTACAATCTAATGCAACACCAACAATAATCTAATGTTACACCACAACACCATTTAATGCAACACCACAACACTGTAATGCAACACCAGAAAACATCAACCACAATGGTAAAAAAATTAAATGAAACACCAGAAAAAATCAACTGCAGCTATAATACAACCCTATAATTACAAATTCTGTAGTACATATATTCAATCCAAAACATTATACCACATTCATACATATATATCAAAATATTCATACAATAAATCCTCCTAAAACATTTACCAAAATATTCATACAATAAATCCTCCCAATACATTCATAACCACAGTCAGACCAACCAATTATATATACCAACTCACAAGTGTCATCACCAACACATACCACTAGTGCCATCACCAAAACATACCACAAGTGCCATCATGAACATATACCACAAGTGCCATAATTTAAAAGAACAATTCGAATATATTATAAGTGCTAACAAATACCGTCCAAATACTTCATTCAGTTGTCGGGGTTGCAGGATTACCAATGTCATCTTCATCACTTGTTGTGGTGACACAAAAGTCTCCGACATCTAAATTAAGATTTGGATTGGCTTCACCTAACTTTTTTAACACCCATGACACGTTCTCTTTCAATTTTCTGTTCACCTTTTCTTCCAAATCCACCTCAAGCTCTTTCCTTATTTTTATGGTCAGCTCTTGCACATAACTGTTCGAAGAACCAGGAGTTGTTGGAGACTTTTCAGCCATTTTACCTTGCCTTCCTACAAGCCAGTTCCGTATGCCCTCTTCCCACCATAAACAAGTGCATCTGCCTCGGAATTGTTTCCTGCATCCACCATTGCTTGAATCTTCGCCTATAAAATGAAAACCAGGCTAGCATATACATAAAGAGGAGTTAGAAGGAATGAATTTATTAACAGAACTGGTTTTATTTCAAACTAACTACGTGTTCGATTTAATAAGCAGCTCCAACAAACGTACAATGTGCTAATTATACCGGTACAAGTATTACTATTTCAATATCTAATGTACTCACGTATTTGGCTTTTAGTTCATCCGTTTAGTCTTGTAAGTTCTCCCCGGTTTTCGTTTATATGTTTCTAAATAAACCAAGGCAGCGGATGGAGTGCCTTTTTCTGGGTCCTTCTTTCTCTGTCAAGTATTAGGATTACCAAAAATTAAACAGAATTTTTAACATTCAATGTTATGAAATTACAGATCTAGCTGCTGCATTGAACATTGTGACAATGATATAAAATATAATTCAATGATATAACAAATTAGAATTATCATGTAACCAACTCAACTCAATTAGAAAAAATTAACTCAAGTTCATAAAACACATACTATCTGTTCTTTGGCTACTGCATGAGTTTTGGGACACATGGTATGTGTCTCATTTAATGAATTATGATGCACGAAATTACTATCAACTTGGGCCTGGAAATCCGAAATACAAAAAATTAGCACTAAACAAGGATAATGCGAACTACTAGAGAAAAGATTAGCACTAAACAAGATAATGCAAACTACTAAACATTATACAAATGTGAATATCATTTATTTATTTATTTATTCCATCTGTTGCATGATTATTAAGTTAGCACTAAACAAGAATAAATTAGCACTAAACAAGAAAATGTGAATACCTTTAATTTATTTATTCCATCTGTTGCCTGATTATTTAATTAGCATTATATAAATTAGTTTTCTTTTGCGGTCACATTAAAGCCGTACATGAACTACTTCATCCCCCCAATATTCCAAGAGCATTTTAAAATACTACTACGAAATTGTACTGCATCTATTTGCAAGCCTTTCCTCATCAGTTGAATATTTTTCATAATACCTTACTTTGATGCGAGACGTGTACTGCCTCCAAGAGTCGGTAAGCGTGTTTACGACCCTCTTGTGTCCTTCTTCCGGAATGACATACCTAGCCTACAATATATCAAACATAAAATTCAGGAAACAAACTAATCAGTTAAAACCAAACATTTAGGAAGTATGTTGAACTATATATGGTTTAGGGGGATAGACTGTACCAGAGCATATTCCAACATTTGTCGCTTTAATTGATCATGAAAAACATGCTAGTTGATGTACGTAAGAGACACATTATCCTTTGCTAGTGTCCCAAGAAAATTGTTTAACTCCGTAATATTATCAGATACTGGCTGACCATCCTAATTCAACACAATGACTACTTTATCATTAGGGGTTCTAGCAAGCACATTGGTCATTTTTGACTTTCCTACAGGTTTTTTTGGACCTTGTAGTTTATCTATCAGGTTAAAAAAAATGAATAGAAAATTAACGTATCTGTACCTGCTTCAAATAGACACACTCAATAGTGCAGTGCACAGATAAAGAAACATTGTACCTGCTTCAACTTCATGTGCAATCCATTCCTGCTCTAATCTGTAACAACCCGCATTCTACGCATCGGAGGATCGTAGAATATTTATTTCTTTCCCATATGAAGTCGTATGGTCATGTAACTTTGGGAAACGACTATTGGGGTCATTCCCCATGTTCATGATTTTTGCCGATTTTTAAATGATCGTTTTGCCCCTAGTCGATCTTGTTTCGGCCATAACTTTTGATTGGAAAGGAATTTTGAACTGAAACCACTCCCATTAGATTCGTTTGATGGTTTACCTATCCGTAGAGTGGTCACATGTGAAAAATGTACTTTCCGTTTGGGAGATATAGCTGAAATAGGGTTTGGAAGGTGAAAAACTGCTTAACCGGGCCAAATAGGGTGATTAGTGAATGGGCCCATAACCCATTTCGGGATTAGGGTTATAGGGAGGTTGAAATGAGTTAGGGTTTCATTTCATTTAAGTTTTCTAGCCTCCACTTACCTCTTAGAAACCCTAAAAATGGCCTCCAACCTCTAAATCACCTCCAAATCGCTTTCTATTTGAAGATTGGGCTTAGCAACATCAAATCAAGAGAGATCAACACCAAATCAACATTAGAGCTGCTGTTTAGCATTGGGATTCGCACCAAATCAGAGATTTATTTCAGATCTAAGTTTCATTTGTGGCTAAGTTGAGTGATTTGCATAGTTCCTCCCAAATTATGGTAATTAGGGGTAATTAGTGAAGATTAGCGAATTTATACGCTAATAAATTTTGGAAAAATACTTATAAATTCTTAAACACCATTTTTGCCTATGTTAGAAGTTTGGACTGATTTGGTTAAGTTTTGTTAATCCTATGTTGAGTTTTACCTAAACATGCTTAAGGGAAATTAAGGGGTTTTGGGTATGTTTGATCCATTGTACATGCTATGATTTATGTTTTGGTGTTTGGGTTCGATATTACATGTTGCTATGACTGCATGTTATGCTTTGTGATTGTTTAGAAGTGTTAGATTGGTCGAAAACGCCGTCGAATGGCGTAAAACAAGTCGCAGGGAAGCTGTGCAGGGACCGGATCGCGGATCGCCCCTATGTGCCATGACCCGGACCGGAGACCACAATCCGATGGTGGGAGGAGCTCGAACTCGAACCGCGTCACGCGCTAGAGCACCCGATCACATGCCATCTCCGATCCGACCCGATCCACTTCAGAAGTTCACGATCCGAACCGATTTGCATCCACGATCTGAAGGGGGAGGAGCATCACGACCGAAGGGAAGCGCCACGAGCTATGGAGCACGACCCGAACCACTGGAAGTGCCTCGACCCGATCCGACCTGACGAAGGTGAAGCACGATCCGAACCGGTGAGGAAGCACGGTCACGAACTGAAGGGCGCCAGGGAACCACGAACTGAAGGGTACCACGATCCATTGAAAGATGATAAAGGCCGAACCGATCCGGTGATGACCAATAACCCGAGAAGCAAAGGTATTCCAAAGGGAAGTTAGAGCTCAGGGTCCATTTAAGGATCAATGAGTTCACATCATGGTTGGGCTTTGCTGCGGGACGTATGCTAAGGAGTTCTCGACATTCATAAATTTGATTCACCATGAATTATAAGGACTACGTTATCAGTGCAACAGAGTAACTATGACTCGAGGGGCAAAGTGATCGTAGTAAGACTATGAGCCAGTGCAGTAGAGTCGTCATGACTCGAGGGACCAAGTGGACATCGTAAAGGATTAGTAGGACTATGAGCCAGCGCAGATGGGGTGAAAAACTCCATGGGGCAAGTGGACATAGTAAAGAGCTAGTAAGGCCATGAGCCAGCGCAGATGGGGTGAATAACTCCATGGGGCAAGTGGACATAGCAAAGGATTAGTGGCTATGTATAAGTGCAGTGAAGCTATTTATGACTTCATGGGGCAAGGTGATCATAGCAAGGTGTTGAGGTGATCAAAGTGGTGAATATCGTATGTTTTACGCACTGAGTGAGAGATGTGAGGATGGTTGCTATGATTGACTTGTTTGCCATCACCATGACATGCACACCCCCACCCCCGTTACCTTTACACCATTTGAAATGGCACCTTAGAGTGTTGTACAGTATGTAGTGCTAACTATTTGGTTGTAGGTCCAGGTTCAGGTGTGGTTTAGTATACCTGTTATTGTTCTGTTTAGATGCTTATCGCTCATAGTAGAATTTTTGTCTGACCTAGAGTTTTATGTCTCTTCTTATTACTCTGGGTGCTCACACGAGCAGACTAGAGACAGGTTAGCTGGTGGTGCGCGAGTAGATGATTCGGAGGCGAGCAGGAGGCTTCCACGTATGATATATAGATATTCTCCCTGTGTCGTTGGTGGTCGCTACTTGGGCATTAGTAGTGTACCTCCCTTATCTTGCTTTTCCTTTTGAGACAGTTTTTAAATTTGTAATAATGTTGGCTTTGGATCATAAGCTGTACTTGGATTTTCCGCTGCTATGTTAGTTTGTTTTCAGCTTATGCACTGTCTCACCTGTTTTTTGTCAAGTATGTTGTTATTATATTGTGTTCCATGCGCTGTGAGACATTCTACAGGTTCTTTGCTGATTCTTCGTCTTCTTTCCTTTTTTATGACGACCGTCCCGTGCTAGCTAGACATGTGTACAGCGCACCTTTGGAGTAAATGTCGGTTGGTGCGAGGCGGGCCATCACATTTGGTATCAGAGCTCTAGGTTGCGTAGTTAACCTAGGGAAAGACACTAGGGAGAGATAGTACCTATATGAGAGCGCATATTTGTGATTACTTTGGTTTTCAAAAGCTGTATATATATATATACTATTAGTAGTATAAGAATGAAGTCGTACTGCACTAGCACCACTATGGGGTCGTTAATCGTTTCTCTTTACAGATTGAACGATGAGTAGAGACACCAGGGGTGCTGGTAGAGGGACCAACCATGGGAATGCTCCTGATATGAGGACAATGTTCACCAACTTCATGAGGGAGATGCTTAGGGATGTTCAGGGAGCAGTTCCCAATCCCGAAAATGGTGGTGGTCCAGTAGTGCAGCCGCCTAGGGTCAATTTCGCCAAGTTGTGCAAGGATTACACTAACCTTGGTGGGAAGCCGTTCAACGGAACGGAGTCGGCCACAGAAGTTCAGGATTGGTTGGATAGCTGTGATCGTATCTTCGACGACTTGGGTATCAAGGATGCAATGAAGAGAAGGCTAGCGTCTCATCAGCTGCAAGGGAGAGCGATGAATTGGTGGAATGCCATTAGAATAGCTACTCCAGAAGATCAGGTTACTTGGGATCAGTTCAAGGCTCACTTTAGCGAGAAGTTCATTCCAGCTGCCCAGAAGTCAGTGTTGTTCTAGAGATTCTTGGAACTCAAGCAGAATGGTAGGGTAGTCTCTGATTATATTGCTGAGTTCGACACTTTGTCGAAGTATGGACTATCTCTTGTCGATACTCCTGAGAAGAAGAATGAGAAGTTCATTACTAGTTTGGATGGATACTTGGGGGAAAGGCTTATCAACCACATCGATGAGACTTTTGAATCGATTGTGGGGAAAGCTTTGAGATCAGAGAGTCTTTACCCTAAGCCAAAGACTGAGGCTGCATCTGCAGAAGGGCTGAAACAGCAAGCGGGCGGCAGAGGCAAGAATAACTCTCAAAATAAGAGGAAACAGAACCAATCTAAGAATGGCCAGAAAAAGAGGTTGAAAGATGTTGAGTGCTTCAGCTGTGGTAAGAAGGGCCATTACGCTAAAGAATGTCTGGCCAAGCCAGCAGATAGGAAGTGCTACAACTGTGGCCAAGTGGGACATCATAAGGATAAGTGTCCGCAACCTCTTAAGGAGAAGCAGATTATGAAAGCATATGCTATCGATGCTGTTCCTTCTTCGTCGAATGCCCCAGCTGCGGCGGAGAAAGGAAAGAATGTCGTCATTCAAGGTATGCTTTCTATTTATGATATACCAGTTCGAGTTTTGTTTGATACTGGGGCTTCCTGTTCCTTCATATCTAGTGACCTGGTGGATAGGTTGGGACTGGAACCCGAGATAGTCGATAGACCATTGGTTGTGACGAACCTGACTGGTGGTTCGACTAACCTTAGTATGATTTGCCGAAATTTGGTCTTATCGAGTCATGGATGTATGTTTTTGATTGATTTGTTTTGGGCTTGACTGGGTATGGCATTATATTGGGGGTCGATTGGCTCTAAAGATACGGGGTGGTGGTAGACTGTGAGGGCTTTTTGGTGACAGTTAGGGCAGATGATGGGCGGAAGGTAGTGTTTGGTAGTCTACCTAGTGATGGGGTAATGGCTAGTTTTATAAATTCCCTCGATATCTCGCATGATGAGTTGTCAGATGTGCCCGTGGTTGGCCAGTATCCGGACGTCTTCGAGGAAGTAACCGGGCTTCCACCACAACGAGAGATTGAGTTCCGTATTGATTTAGTGAAAGATGCCAGACCTATACTGATGCCACTTCGTCGTATGGCACCAAGGGAGCAACGAGAGCTCGGGGTGCAAGTCAGCAATCTTTTGAAGAAGGGATTTATTAGAAGAAGTGTCTCCGAGTGGGGAGCACCAGTTGTGTTTGCCACTGAGGCAGATGGTTCCCTTCGTTTGTGTGTGGACTATCGCGAGTTGAATAAGGTGACGAGGAAGAATAAGTATCCTCTACCGCGGATAGTTGATTTGTTTGATCAACTGGAAGGAGCAAGAGTGTTCTCCCAGTTGGACCTCGCGACAGGATTTCATCAGCTCCGAGTAGCAGATGAGAGTGTTTCGAAAACGACATATAGGACGCCGTCGGGATTCTATGAGTGGTTGGTTATGCCATTTGGGTTGACCAATGCACCAGCATACTATGTGGATCTTATGAATCGGGTATTCAGAGATCAGTTGAATAAGTTTGTTCTTGTGTTCGTAGACGATATCCTTGTTTACTCGAGGACAGAGGAGGAACACAAGGGACACTTGAGGATAGTGATGGAGGTGTTGAGGAAACACCAATTGAAAGCAAAATTCTCTAAGTGTCACTTTTGGAGGAGGGAAGTGAGATTCTTGGGCCATGTTGTTTCAGAGAATGGTATTGCCGTGGACCCTACGAAGGTGGCTACAGTACAGTATTGGCCTACGCCCAAGAATGCAACAGATGTAAGAAGCTTCTTGGGGTTAGCTGGATATTATCGTAAGTTTATCCAGGACTTCTCCAAGATAGCAGCACCATTGACTCGGTTGACTAAGAAGAATCAGGCCTTCGTTTGGGACGGAGTATGTGAGAATGCATTCAAGAGTCTAAAAGAAAAGTTGACGCGTGCGCCAGTGCTAGTCATTCCTAAAGGGAATGAAGAAATGACGGTATTCATGGATGCTTGTGGTACCGGACTAGGTGCTGTATTGATGCAAGGAGGTAAGGTTGTAGCTTATGCTAGTCGACAACTAAGGCCACATGAGAAAAGGTAACCTACCCATGATTTGGAACTAGCAGCGATCGTGTTTGCGCTGAAGATGTGGAGGCATTATCTCTTGGGAGAAAGATTTGAGTTGTTTACTGATCATAAATCGTTAAAGTATCTCTTCTCCCAGAAGGATCTGAATCTCCGCCAGCAGAGATGGTTAGAGTTCTTGGCTTCGTATGATTTTGATATCGCATACACACCTGGGAAAGGTAATGCGGTAGCTGATGCCTTGAGTAGGAGACATGGCAGTTTGGGGGCTATGTTTCTTGAATGGAAGCAACTGGAGTATATCGTCGGGTTTGATTTCAGACCAAAGTGCGAATTGGATCCAGAAATGCTAGCTAGTTTTATATTCAGACCCACTTTGATAGAGCGGATTGGTTCCAGCCAGAGGGACGATCCTAATTTATTGGAAATCATCTCCAAGTTAGAAATGGATATCGACGGTAAGGAGATGAATTTGTATGGGCTTGATCGAGATGGATGACTTAGAAAGAATGGAAGATTAGTTGTACCCAACGTGAATGGTTTGAGAGATGAAGTGCTTAGAGAATGTCATCACTCAAAACTGACTATACACCCCGGTGGTGATAAGATGTATCGAGACATGAAACAGACTTACTACTGGGAAGGGATGAAAAGAGACGTTGGGAAGTTTATATCCAAATGTATGAATTGCCAGCTAGTTAAAGCCGAGCAAAAGAAGCCTAGTGGTTTGTTGCAACCATTAGAAATTCCCGAATGGAAATGGGAGCAAGTCTCAATGGATTTCATTGATGGTTTACAAGGACTAGATCGGGACATGATAGCATTTGGGTAATTGTGGATCGATTGACTAAGAGTGCAAGATTTATACCCGTCAAATCGACCAGAACGACAGCTAAGTTAGCAGAATTGTATATGAAGTGGGTAGTGAGATTTCATGGAGTGCCTAAAAGCATTGTGAGTGACCGAGACCCGTTGTTTACTAGTGTGTTTTGGAAGAGCTTACAAGAGGCTCTGGGGTCAGAATTACATCTCAGTACCGCGTATCATCCTCAGACCGACGGTCAGACGTAGAGGGTGAATCATATATTGGAAGATCTCTTGAGAGCTTGTATATTGGATTTTGGTGGATCATGGGATGCCCATTTGCATCTAGTAGAGTTTGCATATGATAATAGCTACCAATCCAGTATCGGTATGGCTCCATATGAAGCTTTGTACGGAAGACCGTGCAACTCACCATCATGTTGGATAGAGACTGGTGAGAAGTTTATGCTTGGACCAGATGTGGTAAGAGAAACCTCGGACAAGATTAAGATCATTCAACAACGAATGAAGGCTGCCCAAGATAGGAAGAAGAGTTATGCTGATAAGAGAAGAAGAGACTTAAAATTCTCCATTGGTGACTTGGTGTTTGTCAAGATTTCTCAGTTGAAGAGCGTGATACGATTTGGCAGGAGAGGCAAGTTAGCACCAAGATTTGTTGGCCCAATCCCAGTTCTTGAACTAGTTGGGAATTTAGCGTATAGAGTTGACTTACCAAAAAAGATGGCGGGAGTTCACAACGTATTTCATGTTTCCCAACTATGGAAGTTCGTACACGACTCAAATATGACTATTTCACCTGATCAGTTAGAGGACTTCGAAGTAGAACCCGAGGCGGTTGGGAACCGCAAGCCAATTCGTATTGTCGAGCACGATACGAAGCAACTTCGAAGGAAGGCGATGAAGCTATTCAAGGTTCAGTGGGGCGAGAACGAAAATGACTGTACTTGGGAGACAGAGGAGAGCATTAGGAAGACGTATCCAGAACTCTTCGCCTGGTAAGATTTACTTTGTAATTTTGTTATTCCGCATGCTAGGATAGACTTGTTTTGCTTGTTTGCATGGTTGATTGTTGTTGTTTATGGCTGGTAGGCATGCGAGAACCTTTGTGTATTTTGGTTAGGGAATTTCGGGGGCGAAATTTCTTAAGGGGGGAGAATGTAACAACCCGCATTCTACGCATCGGAGGATCGTAGAATATTTATTTCTTTCCCATATGAAGTCGTATGGTCATGTAACTTTGGAAAACGACTATTAGGGTCATTCCCCATGTTCATGATTTTTGCCGATTATTAAATGACCGTTTTGCCCCTAGCTGATCTTGTTTCGGCCATAACTTTTGATTGGAAAGGAATTTTGACCTGAAACAACTTCCATTAGATTGGTTTGATGGTTTATCTATCCGTAGAGTGGTCACATGTGAAAAACGGACTTACCGTTTGGGAGATATGGCCGAAATAGGGTTTGGAAGGTGAAAAACTGCTTAACCGGGCCAAATAGGGTGATTATTGAATGGGCCCATAACCCATTTCGGGATTAGGGTTATGGGGAGGCTGAAATGAGTTAGGGTTTCATTTCATTTCAGTTTTCCAGCCTCCACTTACCTCTTAGAAACCCTAAAAATGGCCTCCAACCTCTAAATCACCTCCAAATCGCTTTCTATTTGAAGATTGGGCTTAGCAACATCAAATCAAGAGAGATCAACACCAAATCAACATTAGAGCTGCTGTTTAGCATTGGGATTCGCACCAAATCAGAGATTTATTTCAGATCTAAGTTTCATTTGTGGCTAAGGTGAGTGATTTGCATAGTTCCTCCCTAATTATGGTTAATTAGGTGTAATTAGTGAAGATTAGCGAATTTATACGCTAATAAATTTTGGAAAAATACTTATAAATTCTTAAATACCATTTTTGCCTATGTTAGAAGTTTGGACTGATTTGGTTAAGTTTTGTTAATCCTATGGTGAGTTTTACCTAAACATGCTTAAGGGAAATTAAGGGGTTTTGGGTATGTTTGATCCATTTTACATGCTATGATTTATGTTTTGGTGTTTGGGATCGATATTACATGTTTCTATGACTGTATGGTATGCTTTGTTATTGTTTAGAAGTGTTAGATTGGTCGAAAACGCCGTCAAATGGCGTAAAACAAGTCGCAGGGAAGCTGTGCAGGGACCGGATCGCGGATCGCCCCTATGCGCCGTCAAATGCTGGAGCACCCGATCACATGCCATCTCCGATCTGACCCGATCCACTTTAGAAGTTCACGATCCGAACCGATTTACATCCACGATCTGAAGGGGGAGGAGCATCACGACCGAAGGGAAGCGCCACGAGCTATGGAGCACGACCCGAACCACTGGGAGTGCCTCGACCCGATCCGACCTGACGAAGGTGGAGCACGATCCGAACCGGTGAGGAAGCACGGTCACGAACTGAAGGGCGCCAGGGAACCACGAACTGAAGGGTACCACGATCCATTGAAAGATGATAAAGGCCGAACCGATCCGGTGATGACCAATAACCCGAGATGCAAAGGTAGTCCAAAGGGAAGTTAGAGCTCAGGGTCCATTTAAGGATCAATGAGTTCACATCATGGTTGGGCTTTGCTGCGGGACGTATACTAAGGAGTTCTCGACATTCATAAATTCGATTCACCATGAATGATAAGGACTACGTTATCAGTGCAGCAGAGTAACTATGACTCGAGGGGCAAAGTGATCGTAGTAAGACTATGAGCCAGTGCAGTAGAGTCGTCATGACTCGAGGGACAAAGTGGACATCGTAAAGGATTAGTAGGACTATGAGCCAGCGCAGATGGGGTGAACAACTCCATGGGGCAAGTGGACATAGTAAAGAGCTGGTAAGGCCATGAGCCAGCGCAGATGGGGTGAATAACTCCATGGGAAAGTGGACATAGCAAAGGATTAGTGGCTATGTATAAGTGCAGTGAAGCTATTTATGACTTCTTGGGGCAAGGTGATCATAGCAAGGTGTTGAGGTGATCGAAGTGGTGAATATCGTATGCTTTACACACTGAGTGAGAGATGTGAGGATGGTTGCTATGATTGACTTGTTTGCCATCACCATGACATGCACACCCCTACCCCCGTTACCTTTACACCATTTGAAATGGCACCTTAGAGTGTTGTACAGTATGTAGTGCTAAATCTTTGGTTGTAGGTCCAGGTTCAGGTATGGTTTAGTATACCTGTTATTGTTCTGTTTAGATGCTTATCGCTCATACCAGACTTTTTGTCTGACCCAGAGTTTTATGTCTCTTCTTATTACTTTGGGTGCTCGCACGAGCAGACTAGAGACAAGTTAGCTGGTGGTGCGCGAGTAGCTGATTCAGAGGCGAGCAAGAGGCTTCCACGTATGATATATAGATATTCTCCCTGTGTCGTTGGTGGTCGCTACTTGGGCATTAGTAGTGTACCTCCCTTATCTTGCTTTTGCTTTTGAGACAGTTTTAAAAGTTGTAATAATGTTGGCTTTGGATCATAAGCTGTACTTGGATTTTCCGCTACTATGTTAGTTTGTTTTCAGCTTATGCACTGTCTCACCTTTTTAATGTCAAGTATGTTGTTATTATATTGTGTTCCATGCGCTGTGAGACATTCTACAGGTTCTTTGCTGATTCTTCGTCTTCTTTCCTTTCTTCTGACGACCGTCCCGTGCTTGCTGGACATGTGTACAACGCACCTTTGGAGTAAATGTCGGTTGGTGCGGGGCGGGCCGTCACATAATCTATCAGTATGATTTTCCATTGTTGGAGGCGCTTCAAAATTCTACTTTTGACATTTCTGCATTGCTAAATAAGTAGCAAATGAACCAACAGCTTCACATGAATTGGTTGATTGATTGAACATTTTGCTACGTGTAGGTTTTAAAATGGATGGACGAGACGTTGAAGGTTTTAAAACTCCTGAAAAAGACGGTGTAGGTTTCGTCAATTTCTTTAATGTTTCTGTGAATTTCTCTTGGTTACTGAGTTTCTTTGGATTGGGAGTGCGTGTCATCAACTCCTTGTTGGATCCAGCTTTTTTGGAGGGGGTGCGGGTCATCGCTTCCTTCTCAATTTCAATGGCTGCGTTGGTTCGCGAACGAGTTCTCGGTCCAGGTAAAATATCCTTTGACTTAACAATTTTTATTCTCTACAATTAAGTCGAAGTTCAAGGTTTTTTACGTTCATAAAGGCAAAGACAATAAGTAATAAACAAATAACTTTTTTATACCTACAAATCCGATGAATCATTAGTGACATATTCACCAGCATTTTCTGGGATGTATTCATCACATCCAGCAACATATTTACCTTTATCTTTCCTATTTCGTGTGGCAGCTTCTTACATACAACTAACCAATAAAGGCACCCCAAGTGATCTACTAACTGCATTTAATTTCTTTTTCATCATTATCTATTTCGTTTTCTACATTTAATTTCTCCCTAGTTCCTTTGTCCGTCACAGTAACATCTTCTTCATCAATATTCATATCAGGATCTGGCGATAGTTTATTCTGACCCAATTGAGTTGGGTTGTTTTTCATCATTTTGTGTTGCTACTGAAGTCTATATGTAGCAATATACTTGCGCTTTGCAACTGGCTTCTTAGTAGAACCTGTAACAATAAAAATAATAACGATAACCATCTTCGTAGTTCTTTACATGCATACACAGAGATATATAAGAATGGATCTATATTACATATACATATATACCTTGAATTATGTTTTTCCTTGGCCGTATGATTAAATGTGGTTGTTGTTGAATCAACTGCTCACTGTCTTTGTCAATGGTGTTGTCGATGTAAAAAACCACTTCTTCTTGCTTATTGTAGCCCTGTACATATTCGTTTGCATCTTTATCATTCAATATCAGCTGACAGCCACCCCTCGTTCCTTTGCTGATATAGACCCCTCATATTTTAGTGTAATGGAGACAATCTTTAACAAAGTCCATAAGCTGTAATGATCCATAATTTTTAACATTGGAATTTTTATTACTTAATTTTAATTTAAATTTGAATTTGACATAAATATATATGGTTTTGATAAGTTAGATGATAGATTTTATTTGAATTATAAATGAGAATGATTATTAATAAATTTGGATTTATTGATACTATTTGTCGTTCTATCGGATTTGGCAAACCATAACATGAATTAGTAGCATTAGAATTAAGTGTTGCCCTTAGTTTTCATAGAATTTAAGGGAAAATGCTACCAAAAATTCACCTTCTCTCCGTAAGACAAGTGTCCTTACACTTGTATTTTTGCATGCCTCCTTCCATGCATGCCTTCCACATGCCCCATTAGGTGTCATTACCTCCTTAACTCTCTATTCCTATATAAGGGGGTGTTTTCTCCATTTTCTTACCATTCCATTCCATTTCCTCCTTTCTACCTTCTTCTTAAAACTTATGGCCATGGTTTCCAAGGCATAAGTCTTCCTCTTTTTCATCACCACCTTGCCAAAGTTCATCTTCATCCTCCTCCTCCTCCTCTTATAATAGAAAGAGAGAGAGAGAGAGATTAGTGTATATTATATCAAATATATTTTGGTGAAGAAGACGTTGTGCCGAAATACTGTCTGACGGTTCGCTCAGCTAGGCTCGCCTACCGTGAAGATTTGGAAAGCTGTTATGTGAGAACTCTTTAACCACGGTTGATATATTTAATTAGTAGTTAGAATAATTTAAATATAGTGATGGATTATTAGTGGCTAATGATGGTTGATGTTTGTTATGAGGGATGATGGATGCGTACTTTAGAGAACACACTATTAAGCGTTAGTGTTATAACGCTTGTGCACAATTATGATTATTTAATCATGTTAATGATGGTTGCTATGGATGTTTATAATGGTTGCTGATGTTGTTTTGCACACACTATGACACAACAATTATGGTATCACATTGGTGATCGACTAATCTCCTTCATAATTAGAAACAATATTATTATTGAAATTGAAGGTTAATAATTGGGAAAGACCATATGTATGAATTCATATATGTGGATAAAGTTCTTTAAATGAATAAAGAAAAACCAAAACATTTTAGGATGACAAACAGGATAGTGTCTAGGCTTGGGTTTGGAAAATATAGTTTCCTGCTCTCCCTGGCTATCTCTGAATGATCCGACGAATGATATGGTTAATTTGAAATTATTTGAATTTAGAAATGAATTGGAATTTGATTAGTGAAAAAATAAAAGTTGAATTTTGAACCTAAAATAATTTGGAAAGTCAATATAAATTACTTTAAATGAATTACATGAGTATATAATGGTTTTCTAAGGTATTTTGAAGTACTGAAGAATTTTTTTTATTTCGTTCAAAACAGAGCTTGTCGCATAATGGCAGTTTGCGTATTTTAGTTACAAACTTTAAACGCTTATAACTTTTGCAATCTAAATCGGATTTCCAAGAAACGAAAAACAATTGATTTATATTAACAAGAGCTTTTAAATGAGTGAAAGTGGATTTTAATTTCGGGTTATAATTTTCAAGTTATGTTTAAACTCATTTCGTGAAAAGGTCGCTGTAAGAGAAGTTATTGACCATAACCACAAACAGCCATTTTTAATGTTTCTTAATATATGAAAAAATGGTAAAATCATTATAAATTATGTAAAAATGTTTTGAGTTGTAAGGTTTAAGTTTTGAGTAAGATAAACAATATTTTGATCAAAGTAATTAAGATAACTATTTTGTAACGCTTTTGTTATGCTTTTGAAAACACTGTTGTAATGCTTTCTTTGGAAACAATCTATTTTGATGTTTTTAACCTGCAAACTATTTCCGAACTACAAGTAATCATTTTTAAATAATTTGTGGAATGTTTTATAAGGTTCAAAAGTATTGGAAATATTTTATATGGAATTTAAATTGATTTATTTAGTATTAAAAGGGGTTTTTAGGTTTTGGTTGGAGATAAATCTTCCGATGTTTGATATTAATTCAGTAGATGACGTCTCTTACTATTTGAGGAATTTAAAAGGAAGTTTACCATTATTCCTCTTATAGTGTGAGTTGGATACAGAGATTAATATCGAGGATAAGTTGATGAAATTTCTATCCAGATCTAATGTCAAAGAGTTGAATAAATCTTTTAATTAAGATACAAGTTTCCTAAGTTGATTGGGATAAGTTGGATAGAAATAATGTTCAGATATTTGATAAGAAATTCTGTGGTGTAAGCGTATACTATTTGAGGAATTTGGAAGATATTATTATTATATCGTTATTCCACTTATAGTATTCGTTGATTATGATAATTGATATCGAATATAAGTAGATATAATTTCTATGTAACTTATGTTCAATATCGATTGATTTGGGTTTTATCGTGAATCATATATGCAATAATATCATTCTTGAAAACTAATGAGATTGAGTTATGGAAATTTATATCGTAATTTGGGGATTTAACCAAATCTTTGATTTAAGGAAATTAAAAATAAGGAATTGGGAAGGAAGTATAATTTTTTAGTTAAGATTACAGAATTGAATGTTCAGAAACCAATTTAATTAGAAACTAGGGTTGAAATGTGGGGTAAGGGTTTTCAAAGGAAATTGGGTTTTTGATAACGAATTATCAAACGGAAAATTAATTAAGGCTTTGAGGCTAAATTATCTTTGATTTAAGGGATTTCTTTTTAAAGAGAAAGGTTAAATATGGATTTTTTTATAATTTGAGAAGAAGAAGTTTAATTTAACAAAATTCAAGAAGGAAGGAGATTGGTAGAAAGCCTGTGTGTTCCATAATTGTGTTTTAAATTGCGCTTATTATTTGGAAAGACCGGGATTGAATATATGTTTGAAAACCATTCCAAGTAATAATACGACGTTATGGAGAAATTCAAGAGTTGGAAAACGATGAACGAAGACCGGGAATTTTTGAATTGTTTGGATTGATTGTTGATGTCTCGGTTGGGTAAGCCACCTGATACGAGGTTATAAGTGGCATGAGGTCTGAATATATTTGGAGATTTTTGGATTGGTGTTTCGTTCATATCCAGAACGGAATTGTATGGATTGTGTGTCTAACATTGTAATTGAGTAGTAATGATCTCTGTTAAATATATATCTACTTGGTGGCGGAGAATTTATTCTCTTTCTTAACACCCTTCTCTAAGACGTATGAGCTTAGAGGTTATATAGTGATGGAAATCAGTGATGCGTTGTGAATGGACAATGTGGCATACTTAAGTTATGTGATGAGCTATGGATGATCAAAGCATGGATTATTTAAGCGTAGCTTTGTGTATATCGTGTCCTCAACCAGCCTCACAACCCGATAAATGGCTAAAATAGGAAAGATGCAGTGAGTTTAAGGATAGTCATTTCCTTCTAGATAAAAGATGTACTATGGTATGGAACCCAGGTATTAACCTATGTGGATAACTTCTATTTATATGGATGTTGATGTTGCGAGCGCTCGGTTTAAAGGTTGGTAACGACCGGGAAGTGATATACCTATGCGTGCTTTAAGTTACCCAGTTAAGGGGTAACCCGGCCTCGTGTTGGCAGAGAGCCCGATTTGGTTCTCGGGGCGTCCCTCTAGAGGCGTACCCACCCGTTCGGCAAGGAAGTTCATTTTCCTGGTCATTTGTTGGAAATCCAATTTCAATAACGAGCCCATACGATTTTAGTTGTATAGCCTACTACCAGCAGTATTACGTCAATATAATGGGATGGGGCATTATGCTGGCTATGATTAATACATTTATTTGCGAAATTATTTTCATACTATGCACAAATAATAATAACAGAGGATTTTCACGTATCAAGCATTTTTTACTGTCATAAGGAGAAACCTCGCCCATGTGTGTGTTTGCATTGTGTGTGTGCTGCAAGACCTTATGGTAATTCCATTTTTCAAAAGTCATTGAGAATTTCTATGCATGGGAATTCATATGGAGTAAACCCGTTCCGCGTTAGCGCCGTGGTCCGTTGAATTATCCAACTTTAAAATGAATCCTAAATAACAACTATTTTTGAGTTCTCACACCAGTCCTTGTTTGGCATGAGGCAACGTGATATGGGGTTCTCGCTCTTGGTTTGGTGGCGAGCGGGGGACTCTTATCTCTACACGTCCAAGAGGGATTGCTTAGGCAGGAGGCCGCGACAGTCGAGAGGCTGGCCGTAAAACAAGGTGCTGGGGTACCATTGTAATGCCACGGCGGAGTATTAGCCGCTGTCTGATGGTTGAAAAAGACAAAACCGTTACAACGTGGTATCAGAGCTTTGCTTTATACAAAGCAATGGTGTACGACATATTTGAACAAAAGTAATGACTCATCAGAGTTATGATATCTAATTAGAGATAGGGTTAGGAATACCCTAGAATGAGATTTGGGAATATTACGCATGAAAGAGCGTCTTTTATCATAAGATCAATGTGTTTTATATTAGAATGAAATTTATGAGTCAAAATTAACTTATAGAAAAATAAGAAATTTTCCTTAACTCATAAATTGGTAGGAATTTATAATCTTATATGAGAATAAATAACTTAAGTGAGTAAAACCCTTAAAAGGAAATTAAGGGAATGTTAGATTGCACTAAAACTTAAATTCCTTTGTCTATTAGTAATTTTAGGGTTGGCAAATAAGAATAGGAATGACCCAGGTTATGTAAATTAAATAACTTGATTATTAGATGTTAGAATACTTTGAATAGGGAATTCAAAGTATGAATGCTAAATGCGTATAATTTTTAACTTGTAAATGGATTAAACGAGATTGGAAACAATTTGAATAAAATTGAAATAGAATGAGTGTTCTCGAAATATAATTCCACCTCTTTGCTTGTCACTGTGTTTTGCTTGACTCATCGTCATCTTTTGATAATCACTATCTTCCCGATTGTCATACATGGCTATTGTCCAACTATATTTCTGAATTCTTCTTTTTGCCTTGTCTTGACAAAACCATGATTACTGAAGTAGTGTTGTATTAGAACCAAGTATTTCGAATTATATCTTAATTTGAACTTTAATTTGTATTAAGTGAAAAAGGATTTCCAAAATGTTATTTTTACAAGATAATTGGATGATTTGGGAAAAGGAATATTTATTTGAGCATTTGGGTACAAAATTTTGTTGAAATCTAACAAATATGAGGCATGAACTCTTAGTCTTATAGTTTGACTTAAATTGTTAAGTAAACCTTGGGTTCCATAACTGTAGTAGTAAGTTAGAAAGATAATTTCTAAATTTCTTAGGGTCATAGACATCTAAGTACAAGACAGTATCTATCCTAGTTTCTCCTTTGTGGTAGTGGTAGCAACTTTGGGTCTAACTCAGAAAATTCGATTATGAAAATGAATAGTGACGACCCTAGTCATCACGAGATTATAGAAATTTCTTCAGACTCTACCTTTAATAAGAATCAGATAGAGTATCTTAAGAATGATATAGGCCTTGGTTTTGACCATTACATTTCCAATATGTTAAGAGAGAAATGGGAATTAAAATTCGTAAAGGATTTTAAATTTACTCGTTTTCCTTTTCGAGGACCAAAATTTTTAAGGGGGGTGAATGTAATGATCCAAAATTTGTAACATTGGAATTTTTATTACTTATTTTGAATTTGAATTTGAATTTGACATAAATATATATGGTTAAGAATATTAAATAATTTTGATAAGTTAGATGATAGATTTTATTTGAATTATAAATGAGAATGATTATTAATAAGTTCGGATTTATTGATACTATTTGTCGTTCGATTAGATTTGGTAAACCATAACATGAATTAGTAGCATTAGAATTAAGTGTTGCCTTTAGTTTTCATAGCATTTAAGGGAAAATGCTACCAAAAGTTCACTTTCTCTCCTTAAGGCAACTGTCCTTACACTTGTATTTTTGCATGCCTCCTTCCATGCACGCCTTCCACTTGCCCCATTAGGTGTCATTACCTCCTTCTCTCTCCATTCCTATATAAGGAGGTCTTTTCTCCATTTTCTTACCATTCCATTACATTTCCTCCTTTCCACCTTCTTCTTAAAGCTTATGGCCATGATTTCCATGGCTTAAGTCTTCCTCTTTTCCATCACCACCTTGCCAAAGTTCATCTTCATCCTCCTCCTCCTCCTTTTATAATATAAAGAGAGTGAGATTATTGTATATTATATTATATATATTTTGGTGAAGAAGACGTTGTGCCGAAATACTGTCCGATGGTTCGCTTAGCTAAGCTCGCATTTTGTGAAGATTTGGAAAGCTATTAGGTGAGAACTCTTTAACCACGGTTAATATATATAATTAGTAGTTGGACTACTTTAAATATAGTGATGGATTATTAGTGGTTAATGATGGTTGATGTTTGTTATGATGGATGATGGATGCGTAGTTTAGAACACACACTATTAAGCATTAGTGTTTAACGCTTGTGCACAATTACGATTATTTAATCATGTTAATGATGGTTGTTGTGGATGTTTATAATGGTTGTTTATGTTGTTTTGCACACACTATGACACAACAATTATGGTATCACATTGGTGATCGACAAATCTCCTTCGTAATTAGAAACAATATTATTATTGAAATTGAAGGTTAATAATTGGGAAAGACCGTATATATGAATTCATATATGTGGATAAATTTCTTTGAATGAATAAAGAAAACCGGAACATTCTAGGATGACAGAGAGGATAGTGTCTAGGCTTGGTTTTGGAAAATATAGTTTCCTGCTCTCCCTGGCTATCCCTTACCGATCCGACGAATGGAATAGTTAATTTGAAATTATTTGAATTTAGAAATGAATTGGGATTTGATTAGTAAAAAAATAAAAGTTGAATTTTGAACCTAAAATAATTTGAAAATTCAATGTAAATTACTTTAAATTGTTTTAAATGAATTACATGAGTATATAATGGTTTTCTATTATTTTGAAGTACTGAAGAATAATTTTTATTTCGGTCAAAACAGAGTTTGTCGCACAATGACAATTTGCGTATTTAGTTACAAACTTTAAACGCTTATAACTTTTGCAATCTAAATCAGATTTCCAAGAAACGAAAAACAATTGATTTATATTGACCTTTTTTAAAAAGGGCCATCACTTTTACCTGTTTTCTTGGTCTTATCCCCAAACAGATTTTTGAACCCCCACAATAACTATTCAATATATGTTCCTGATAATATTTCTGGAATGCTCCCCATTTTATTTTCGCCATTAAATCTCCTCTTATCCATCCTCCACTTATGTGTTGGATCAAGAAACTTTCTATGGTGCATATAACAATTTTTTTTGCTATGCTTGAAATAATTTGAAGAAGTTTCGTAATAGCATACTGGACAAGATAGTTTCCCCTTCGTGCTCTAACCTGAAAACATGGCATACCCCGGAAAATCACTAATGGTCCATAAGACGCTTGCATGTAAATTAAAATTCCCATCAGTAAAGGAATCATAAGCTTCAATGCCAACATTCCATAACGCTTTCAATTCTGCAATTAAAGGCTGCATATATACGTCAATACTGTTCTTTAGAGAATCTGGACCAGATATTAATGTTGAAAGAATCAAATTCTCTTATTTCATACATAACCAAGGAGGAAGATTGCAGTTTACCAACACAATTAGCCATGTACTATAACTTGAATTCATTGAACGATATGGATTAAATCCATTAGATGCTAGACTCGTTCTAACATTACGATTTTTTGATGAAAAATCAGGATAGCGAGCATCCATCATCTTCCATGCCACACCATCAGCCGGATGTCTTAGTTTTCCATCTTCTTTTCGTTCCACTTGCTGCCATCTCATAAGTTTGAAAAATTCTTTGCACATAAACATCCTTTGTAATCTTGGTCTTAGTGGAAAGTACCTCATAACATTTGCCGACACTTTGGGAATCGACTTTGGTGGATCATTATTATCAATGATGTCTTCTTTTTCTTTTAAGCCCACCTCAAAAAACCACATATGTCACAAGCCTCTTTATCTTTATTTTATTCCCAATATAACATGCAATGGTTTGGGCAGACATGTATTTTATGGTAATCAAGACCTAAATCCATAATGACATTCTTTGTAGTGTAGGAAGACAAAGGCAGCTGGGCATAAGGAAAGGCTTCTTTTAAAAGCTTTAGTAATTCTCCAAATGCAGACTCGTTAATTCCATAAGCAAACTTTAAATGATAAAGCCTGATCAAGAAACTTAGTTGAGAAAATTTAGTGCAGCCAAGATTTAACAGTTTTTTCCCTTCTTTAACAAGACGATAAAATTTCTCAGCCTCTGGATTTGGTTCTACTTCAAAGTCTCTAGGATTTTGACCAAATTTGTAATCCGCACATTTGAACATCACATCTAAATTATCCTCAAAATCCATCTCCGTTGCACAATCCATATTGTCATCAACACCTATTAATTTTGTCTGTGAAACTTCACAAATCCACCCAGTATGTAATGGAGAAGGGCCATTAAAAATAAGATGTTCGTATATGACATTTTCATAATACCAATTACATTCTGTACATTTTTTGTACGGGAACTTCATCTCATCACCTATTTTATAAATGGGAAATGCATTTCATAGAAAAGCTGTTATCCCTCTTACGTATTCTGCACTCGATCTCGAAAGTCCTATCCATATGTAATACTCACTATCCATTGCTACAATCTAACCACGAACTAGTAAGACTAAATTTGATGACACTAATAGTTTCAAGACACGAACAAGGGATACCCTGTAAGGTTTGATTAAATTAGGAAAAAAAATAAGTTAATAATTTACAAATATACATAATCAGTGTGATGGTACAAAGACGATTGTTTTGATATGATTTATCACTAACTTTTGGAACTGAGTTATCAGCAGAATACATAAAACAAGCAACTAAGGATAATGAACACAAATTCATAACATTACATAACTGCACCAAAACAAAACAGTATAGATACAAAGACTATACAGGTGATACAAAGACGATACAGTTGTACCTAATACAAAGAACGATGCAATAATTTACTTTTGCCTTCTAATGTTTAGCCCTTGAAGCTAGCCGTTAAGTCTACTAACGTCAGTTCGAAAACCAATAACCCAATTTTGCAGCGTTGTAAGTTGATGTTATAATTCATTTGCGTACTCAGCAGCTCGACTTGGAAACCGTTGGTCAATCCACTGCCAAAAGGTGCACCCTGTGGGATAAACACGATATCTAAAACAACAACGACCAATGTTGAATCCAATCAAAATATCATCTTCTACAGCGGCATACCCACAATCACACATTATGATTGGTGAGTCAGCTTGTTGTTCGTTAACCACTTGGCTGTTTTGATGCTGACGAACCAAGGCAACACAATTATGTCGTCGCATTGCCCTTTCTTCACATCGTTCTTCTTCTCACCATTGTCTTCGGATTTCTTAATGCTCTAGTTCATACTCACGCAAATCATCGTAGTTCCTTTCTTGCATCTCTATATAAAAATCAATAGGAGTTTCTTGTGATGATGGGTTTGACAGTCGTAGATCACCCATGCCCAGGGTATCTTCATAGTCATACGAAACAGGAAGAGAATTAGGCATTATTTAACTACAAACATAAATAGACATTTAAACATTTAAATTGGATTTCTTTTGTCCTCTAAATTTTGTTTCCACCTTTTTAAATAGGAATTATTTACCAATTCATCAATGGTTTGGCAAACATAAAAATACAGAACTTGCACAATTTCTACACACGCAAACATATAAATACAACACTTAAATTATAAAAAACGCTAATTTAAGGCAATAAGTATACACAAATCACCCAGAGACTTTGAACGTAGAACAAAATAAGTTAGAGATGAAATCGTCTAAATAAAACCGAAATGATGAAGACCTAACTACCTGTAGTTGTCCTAAGTGATCCAAATCAGAGATGTAAAGTTTGTAAAATAGGAGCAATCGGAGGTTTATAGTTTGAAATGAAGGTAGAGTAGCAATCAGAGGTGTTCATGGATGGATTTCTTGGAGAGAGAAACATATAGAAGGAAGAGTACATGAGAAATTTGTTTTGAGGGGAAGTATTTTGTGAATGAGGAAAAGAACGCCAAGTTTTCACTAAACTGAAGCAGGGATACGTTTGAATCATTGGACTAATCAACATCCACAGTTATTTATTTGTTTAAACCGATAATACGGATCACTGACCTGGCATGTATTTACGTAAAGCAGCACTTTGACCTGGTATTGCACGTCACATCACAAAAATTTCAACTGCAACACTGCATTCACATCTAATGCAACAGCATATGAATGTTTTTGTAGAAGATCAAAGAAAAAATAGCTTTCGCCACACTTTTCATGCAATGCACACAAATTAGTGTCGAATATGCCCACTTTTGTAGTAGTGCACCTTGCTATGCAAAATTTCGTATATATATTTTAATAACATATGTTATACAAATACATTAATCTACCTTTAAGGCCCTCGCCTGGGCTGGGTCCCTAGGCGGTCGTCTAGCTGGCTTATGCCTAGGACCGAACCTTTCAGTAGTACTGCTTACTTAACCGATACTGTGTACTAGGGACAAACCAACAAAAGCTTATACAAAAATGCCAAAAAAACTAACTAACTACTCCACATGGCCCGAACAAGAAAACAATATGACCCAATATACCCTAAAGGAATGGCAACCGAAGACACCAATCTGATGTAGACCAACAACTCAAATGCCAAAGACAACTGCCGTTTGAAAAGCTAGTCCCCAACTCCTGACTCAAAGCCTACAAGAAACGACTATCCAACAAGATGGCCTAGATGCAAAGCTCAACCAGTGAAGAAGACGAGATGACATCCAACCCAAATCAAAAATCCTTAAAAAAAATCATTTACTTAACCCATTCCTGCTCGGGGATGAGAACCTCGAATGACATCAAAAGCTTGATCCAACAATAAAGAGCAAGTGTGGAGACTACCCAAGAAAGGACGAGCAAGAAAGGAAAAATACATCATCCTTAACCCTATGAATGATGGATGACACCACCATTGGTGACTAACTGAAAACAACCTTATTTTGAGGGCACCAAAGGTGCCAGCTAATGAGGCAGGGGATAAACCAGAAAGGATGGATCGAAGAACCTTACCGGACCTTCCTTCCAACAACAATCGATGCAAGTCAAGAAAAGAATGGGCATCTCTACTCAAGCCCACCCACTCCACAAAGTATGACCAGACAACACTAACACACTCACTGAAAAAAAAACAAATGAGCAGTTGATTCCAAATCTCATGCTCTTCAACACCTGCACCGAGACACATGAAAGGTTTTCCACATAAGAATGGAAATCTTTGGAGGAATGCGGCTGTCCCAAATAAAAGAGAATAAAAGAATTCTAGGTAATGGAGTTCGAGAAGAATTCCAAGCCACTCGTAGAGTGAAAAGACAACCATTTCAACCGATACCTTGGCGTGAGAGTCATAAAATTCCTTCATCGATTGCATCCGTTTCTATATCTCACTAATGTAAGACGGGGTCCCCGAAAAATCTGAAGGCAAAAGGCGATTGTACTTAGCATGGAGAAATGACATCAAAAGAGAGTCTTTAGGACAGAACCTAACCCAAAGCTTGCAAGTGTAAGCCCGACAGATGTCCTTTGGGTTCCGTAAGACCAGACTATCCTCTCGTATGGGATGGCTAATAATATCACAAGAGACCCAATGATGCCTCCTCTCGTCTGGGATCACGAGATTATACGATCAAGAATAGGCCCGAACCCAGAAGATAACACCTTCGAGATTGCCTTTTTCTACAAACTTATTTGATAAATATTTCAATTACAAAAAAAAATACGAATATAGACCAATTTTGATCAGTTTCGCAATACGTTGGTCAAAAGAGTACGGACACCATTTTAAAATGTCAAATAATAAAGCTTCGAATAACAATATTATATAGTTTTTGCAAGATGAGAATGTTGTGGTCTCTGAAGGGAATACTGAAATTCATATTGTTTTCGACCTTGTATTATACAAATTATTTTTTTATAAATTTTATAAATACTATTTTTTTTAATAATTTAAAATTGTTATTTCCTAATTTTTAATTGTATATGTTTAAAATATTTAATAAACTACATACATATAGGCTTTAGTAGATATATTTTTGTCTTATAACATAATTATACTTACATTTCAACTATTCTTTAAACAATGTTTATATCAATTTTAATACTTGTGTTTGAGCATAGCTGTTATATTATGTGAAAGCACAATATTCATCTGAAGACCTTTCAAGTTCAGTTTTCTCAAAAATCTCACATGTTCAACGTGTCATGGTATATTTAATTATCATAAATTTATCATTACTTCTGTTTATTGCTGTTATTTCTTACAAGAATACTGATCTACTTACTAATATATTATAGATTATAGCTTATCTTCCTATTGTACATCTTAAGAGAAATATCAATGTGCACATTTGTCATTTTTTAATTTTTTCACTTTCATTTCATTTTCTCTCAATATTACTTATTTTTTCTTTTCTCTTTTCCACTTTTCTATGTATATTATAGCTAAAAAAATTCTAACCCCAACCCAAATATCAAATTAAAATATATTATATATGAAAGCTCAATATTAATCTAAAGACCGTTCAGTTCCCGTTTTCTCAAAAATATCACGTGTTGCCATGTACCGCGGTAGTTTACCAGTCTTAAATTTGTCATTATTTTTCCTAATTACAATTATTTTTAAGAAGAATTCAAATGGAATCATTGTAGATTATCTTCTTATTATACATTTTAAAAGAAATATCAATGTGTAGATTTTTCTTTTTCTCATAGTATTATCTTTTTTTTCCAACTCTCTATGCATGCTATAGTTGTAAAATTCTAATCTCAACCTAAATCCTCTTCAAATCCTTTTCGAATAAACTTTAGTTAATTAATTTATTCTAAAAAGAAATTAACTGAATTATTTAATAATTATTTGCTTCGTATTCAACTTATTTCTGATTTTATCCATATTTTCAATGGTTGTATTTCTAAAATTATTTTAAATTTTATTTCTTTTTAGGTAAAAGTATGGAGATCTTCGAAAAAGCTAATTGCTTCGATCAATTTTTACTAGAGGATAGATTTTTATTTTCCTTCTTTTAATTTGATATTCATATTGTAGTTTTTGTTCCAATTTCTTATCCATAATTCATGGTTAGATTTTCTATTTGTAAGATTATGAACATATTTTCTTTATTTTTCACCGATTTTGTACATAGTTGATAGCATAGAATATCCCATTAATTTAAACATATTAAAGGTAAAGCTGAAAACATTAGTTTATTCTTAAGTTTTGTATAATTTTTGGCTTTCTCTTAACTTGTGTTTAATATGATTTTACATTTTTCTAATGTCGACCCGCTTTTCGGCAAAGCAGTCACACGTCAAGCTCATGGTCTTCTAAGTACTCGAAACTAAGATACAGGCTCATGGAAACAAAAAGCAATTTAGTCAAAGTCGCGAAATGTTCAGAAAGCTTGGAAATATAGTCAATTCCCGGATCGTCATTATCAGATTGGCAAAATCATTCAAGACTTCAAGTACAAAATCATATTTTGTACCTGGAAAATCCTTGGATCATGTGTGGTCACTCGAAAACAGGTGATCACATCAAGCGGATCACCAAAAAGTTATGAATCACATGAAGCTGGTATGGATAGGGTAAAAACATTGGTATTGGCCCAACTGGAGTTCGGCAACTTCAAAATACCTTATCAACTCGAGGCGATCAAGGAAAATCGTTGGTTTACAATGCATTTGGCAAAGTTTCAAATCGGGTGTAACCACTCAAAATTTGATGATCACATCGAGCTGATCATTCGAATGTACAGGATCGCATCAGGTGGCCAAACTTGGGATTTCATATCGCTTGGATATGAACTTTAGTTCGTATAACACTCTCCAGATCGGACGATTAAAATGCATGATCACTTCGGTCAAGGAAAAAGAAAACAAGGCTGCACACCCCAGGATTTTCCCATGGAAAAATAACAATCCCCGGATCAGTATAAAACTTTGGAACGAATTTGTTTGGATCAGATACAAAGAATATAAGCGGATCGCAAAAAATCACTCTGTAATCGGGATTTCTTGGATCGGTATTTGTAAAATCTGCCAAGATTAGTGTTGAGCTCTTAAATCTAGAAAACTCCAGATACGTGTGGATCGACCCTTTTCTTGGGATTGACACATAGTTTTCTTGATTTGGATTTGTGCCAAGTCTGTGGTGGTCACCTAAATTCATTGGATCAACACACGTTGATCACTATTTTCTGAATATGAAAACTTCACATTTCGGGGATACAAAGTGTTCATTTGGGCTTGGCAAATTGAGCTTCGTACCAAACACGGATGAATCGTTGCTTTTCACATAATCAACACGGCTTGATCACGGATTTTTAGCTTGATATTCTATCTTCTGTACTCATCTTTTTGAAAAGTCTAGGGATATGTATCGATCCAAGGATTTGTACAACTCCAGTACACGAATTTTTTACATTGGCGTATATTTATACGTATAAATATCCCTGGTACTTACCTATTTTGAGGGATCCTTTTCTACTCATTTCCCATGACATCGCAGTCCCTTAATGTCACCCATAAGAGGATGCATTAAATCTGTGAGGTGCAATAACAATATAGAGACTAATTTTAACAAGACATAATATAAAATGCAGTGGAAAAACTTTAAACTTATATTTCAAACCAATATGTAGCATTGTGTTTTCCTGAATAAAACATCAATATCATAACCGTAAATATCTGTCTCATAAACCATCAGAGTACAAAACCGTAAAGTAATATCCCTCACATATCATAACAATAAACATAAAAGAAACTGAAGTAATACGTGGAAAGAGAAGTAATCCAAGTCCAAGCTGAATAGAATCACAGTCACTGCTAATGTCCACCACCCTGAGAACCTGGAGGGGAAAGGAAGAGGAAGAAGGAAAATACAAAATAGGTCAGACATAAAGTCTGGCGATCTCTAGTGATTTTTAGCATAGGCGTAAAATAAGAAGTATCAAGACAGATAAATAGTACTAGATAAGAAATTACAGCAAAATAAACAAGTACGAAGTAAATGAGATAAAGAGGCAATGTAAAGATCAAGTAAGCTTCTCATTCATATCCCAAGAACAAGGTTTTGCACCAACTGTTAGAATAACGGAATTAGGTTTTACCCTAATTACTACCCATATGATCGACACCCTACAGACGCGAATAACCAGTACCAGCTATGATAGTAGGGGGTATCAGTCCCTAACCCATCAGCCATAAAGACACATCCCTATTTGCCGGTGTTACATCGTCTTAGTTTCCCCCATCGGACCCATGCACACTCATGACTCTGCTGGAACGCGCCCGTACCCACCTTCTAGACTTGAAATCTCTTATAATGCAGATCAGTAAAGCGTTGCCTTGCCCCTACCTAGTGCGACACCCTGATATAATACCTACAGGAATACTGACTGATACGGGTTCCAAACAACAGCAGAATTAGCACAAGCCAAACCCTAGGCTTGGTCCCCCAAGTAAACTAGGATTTTAAGAGTCCCAAACCGAATACAAACAACAAGAAGTGGAACCTCTTAGCTTATTAATTAATAAGTTTAACTTAGCAGGATTAAGTTCATTAATAAGAATGGTTGTAAATGATATTTCCTATTACATGTTATTCTGTATGCAACCCTCCCCCGAAACAGACAAGCACCTGCCCAGATGTATATAGATTAAGTTACATGCTTTACTTAATTACATATGACTCTCATATCATGTTCTACTCAATATTAAATTAAGTTTAACCTATTCAGATTAACATGTTTCACTTATTTTCCCAGTTATATAGTCAATTGTTCTCATATTCCAATATCCCTAATTCTCATTTTTACTGTTATTACAAGTTATTCCAATTTTAAGCAATTCTAATGGAAATAGCCCAGGCACTCGAGGGCATAGTCTTAGCACAAAAGTAAAAAGGAAAAGGAGAAAATATCAATCCAACTCAGAAATACACAAACTGAACAAATAGGCATAAGACTGTAAATAAAACTAAGAAAGAAAAGAGGATAATAATAATGTATGTGTAATAGGTAATAACTGAAAACTGAATAGATAATTGACAGTAAAACAATAACATATAAACATATAAGCACTGTTACTTCTTATACCAAATTATTTACTACCAAAATAATTTATAATTGGGATACAAAAATAACTAGAACTTAGAGTGGTTTGAATTAGATATAAAAAATTCTTTAAAATGGTTGTTATAGAAGAAAAGCAAGAATTATCCCTTCAGTCTAAGCTTTGGCACCACCTCGACATTTTCTTAATTTTTATTTAGAACATAGCTTTGAGGAAGAAGATGAAGAATGTTTGTTTGTGAGAAAATGGTGAGGCTGCCAGCCTATTTATAGATTAGTTAGGATAATTCTAAACCATTAGATATTAGATTATTAAATCAAACCATACACCTTAGGCTGAGTCAACATATGAATATTGCAAATAAAACAGCGTAGGTTCAGGCGTAGGAATCTACCCTGCATGAAGGTGGGTCAACCCACCTTCAGCATAGGTCGACACTAGTGTCGACCCATGGGTTGACGCAGGGGTCGACCCATGTATAGCGGGGTCACCCAATGACCGTTGTTTTCTGCGTTGTTTTATTTTAAATTATTATATATATATATTATACTATTTTAGTTCAATATTCTCTAGTCCATAACTACTTCATATTTAATCCGATTCATGAAAACCAAGAGTCTATCTGAACCAAAATTTCGTAACGAATGCAATGGTAAAGTCTGTTTTACCTAATTATGAGTATTTTATTAATTAATTAATATTCGTTTTATTATCTCCTCTATATTTTATTGTGTATTAAAATATAGGGTGTTACATTCTCCCTTCCTTAGGATTTCATCCCCGAAATCTCCAAGTTAAGAAGAATGTTATTGATTAAGACCTACACCAATCTACTCATCCATCAACCACTGGCATCCATTGTGCTTAAAATTTCTAATGCTTTGTATGAAAATATGCAAAGGTGTTATGTATATGTCGCTAAACCAATGCGAACATTAGGCAGTCCACTGATTCAATTCACCTCCTTAATGCAATATATGTTTGTGCCATGTATCCAATATGCATGTAAAAGAATCCTAATAGTACATATAAATTCTATATGCATGCACAACCATTCACCAAAATGCAACATCCATGTGATGATTCAACCATTTTCATCTAGTGAAAATTCAAATGCGCACACAGTCATATTCAATATATAAGTGCTTGAGCCGATCTAGTGCATAGTTTGTGTATATGTGTCCACTACATCCATGAGCAAATACTTGCATCCACTTGCAACCATCAAGCATAACATGCGTCAAAAACATGTTTTCAATCGTAGGCTGCTACCTAAGGATCGAGATTCAAACGATAGTGATAAACAAATTCAAAAATCTTAGAAGGAAATTAAGAATGTACTCTTAAAGAGAAAAGGGTAAGAAGTGCGGATCTTGTCATCGGTTCCCATGTTGCATTATCTCGATCTTCTCCCCATTGCACCTTTACTAACTTGATCTCCTTGTTGCGTAGTCTCTTAACTTCTGATCGAAGAATATTGGAAGGAACTTTCCTAACTGACAACTCCTTTTCAACTTCGACATCCTCAAGCATGCTTGACTGAACTACCTCTGCAGAATCATTTAGACATTTCCTTAAATGGGAAACATGGAACACATCGTGAACTCCCTCCAGCCTCTCTAGTAGTCTAACTCTATTGGCCATCTGGCCTATCCTCTCAACTATGGGGAATTGCCCTACAAATCTTGGTGCCAACTTCCCTACTGAACCAAAGCGAAACGTTTCTTAGAGGCGATACCTTGATAAAGACCATATTTCCTACCTCAAAGTCTAAGTCGTTCCTCCTTCTATCAGCGTATGACATCTTCCTATCCTGAGCTGCTTTCATTTGTCTGTGAATAAGGTCTATCTTCTTAAAATTCTCTCTCACTGTCTCAGGCCCAAGTAGAAGTCTGTCCATAGACTCCCACCAACATGCCGACGATCTGCAAGGTCATCCATAAAGTGCCTCGAAGGGTGCCATACCAATACTTGACTGATAACTATTATTATAAGCAAACTCAATCAATGGGAGATGCTCCTCCCAATCCCACCAAAGTGTAGGATATACAGTCTCAATAAATCCTAAAGAACCCTATTTACACTCTTAGTCTGTCCATCGGTCTGAGAGTAATAAGATGTGCTAAGTCGTAGCTGTGTACCTAGTGCCTTTTGCAAGCTCCTTTAAAACTCACTCGTGAAGATGGGGTCATGGTCAATGGCTATACTAGAAGGTACCTCATGAAGTCAGACGATCTCCCTAAGGTATACCGGTGCTAGCCAAGTTGTTGTCCTCTTGCTCTTGACTGGAACTAAGTGAGAGCTCTTAATTAATTTATCTACTACAATGCAAATACTTGTGTTTCCCTTTCTCGATCTGGGCAGTCCATCAATAAAGTCCATAGGATTCTCTCCCATTTCCATTATGGGATATCCAAGGGATGAAGCAATCCGTAGGGTTTCCTTTGCTCATCCTTCACTTGATGACAAGTCATACATTGAGCCACGAACTCTGCCATGTCCTTCTTCATGCCTGTCTAATGAAAAACTCTCTTCATATCTTGGCACATCCTGTCACCGCTCAGATGGATAGTTATCCGAGAGTGATGATCCTTCTCAAGAACTGATCTCAGCAAATCTCCAATTTTGGGAACACGCAATTTTCCATCTCGACGTAGCCCCCCTTTCTGGTCCATAGAATATCTAGCTAGGTGACTAGATGTCTCTCCTCTACCGGTTCTATCCAAGATGTCCACTAACTGTTGATCCTCTCGCTGCATGGATCTAATTTGCTCCATAAGAGTAGGTTACACCTTCAATGATGCCAAGAAGCCAGGTGTAGAATCTATAGATGGATTAAAATCAAATGTGTAGGTAAACTTCAAGCTCTGCCTCTCTATGAATAAGGGACTCAAGGTCGTCCACTGCCAACTCAATGCGTCCACAACAACAATTCCCCTTTACTGGGGTATGAACTATCTCAAAATCATAGGATGCAAGGAACTCCATCCATTATTGTTGTATTAAATTGAGATCCTTTTGCGAGAAAAAATATTTGAGCGACTTGTGATCCATGTAGTGCTCAAATCTTTCTCCAAGTAGACAGTGCCACCAAGACTTAAGTGCGAACACTATTGCAGCTAACTCCAAGTTGTGGGTGGGGGTTTCTTCTCATGAACTCTAAATTGCGTACTTCCATAGCAGACCGCCCCCACCTTCTTGCATCAGCGCAACACCTAATCCTGTGCCACAAGCATCCGTGTAAACTGTAAACACCTAGCTACCATTGTTAATGTCAGAGCCTTCGTTAATATCTAGAACACATCCTCACAATATATGCTCCAAGCAAAAGCCAAATTCGCCTTCGTCAGACGATTGAGCTGTGCTGATATCCATGCAAAGTCCTTAGTGAACTTCCTATAATAACTCGCCAACCCCAAGAAACTCCTAACCTCTGTCGCATTCTAGGTGCTTTCCAATCTTGAACTACGACAACTTTAGCGAGGTCCACTATTATTCCATCCTCAGAGACAACATGCCCGAGGAACCTTACTTCCTTTCTCTATAAATGACACTTAGAAAACTTAGCCTTAAGTTTATGCGATCTGAGAGTGCTGGGAAACTCCTCTAAGTGTCTAGCATGCTCTTTTTAGCTCCTTGAGAAAACCAAATCGTCCATGAAGACCACAACAAATATATTCAGGTACTCCATAAACACCCGACTTATTAAATCCATGAAGTATGAGGGCGCATTGGTCAACCCAAAAAGCATAACCAACCACTCAAAGAAACCGTCCGGAGTCCTGAAAGTCGTCTTGTTAATACTATCATCTGCTACCCTAAGATGATGAAATCCCATGGCTAGATCCAACCGTGAGAAATCCAGAGCGCGTTCTAGCTGGTCAAAGAAGTAATCAATCCTTGGTAGTGGAGGAATATTCTTCTTGGTGAATTTGTTCAACTCCCTATAGTCCACGCATAGATGGAGAAACCGGTCTACCTTGGTTGCTAAGATGAGTGGAGCTCCCCACTCAAAAATGATTCATCTAATGAATCCTTCTCGAATAATTTACCTACTTGTTTGTAGAGCTCCCTCCTCTCCCCAGAAGTCATGTGGTGCACTGGTAAAGCAACTAGTTTTGCATTCTCTATCAAGTAAATCCGTAAATCTATCTCTCATCTAGGAGGTAATCCTCTAACCTCGTCGAAGACATCTGGAAAATCTCTGACTATGGGAACCGATCGAAGACCGTCGATAGAAGCATCAGAAGAATCTAAGAAACTGAGCATAACTGACCCCCATGGGTCACAAGAAATCTCGAGAGTTCTAATATTGCACGTTAGAAGCCTAACAACTCTCCTCCCACAATCTAGAATAACATCATACATGGCTAGCCAATCCATTCCTAGAATAATCCTGTAACCCATAAAGCCAACACATATGTGTCACATTCAAATTCGATGCCCCTAGCAAAAGTTTTCAAACTCCTACATATCATAGACAAGAGAGTCGTACCTCCTATGGGGTTTGAGACTACAACAGGATCAGAAACCATAAAAGTATCTAGGTGGAGATTATCTACCACTGAATTGGATATGAATGAATAAGAAGCACCAAAATAAAAAAAATCCTAAAAGGAGAGCCAAAAAGAGAAATCAAACCTTCTGCGGTGACTTTCCTACCATGATCCAGTCCACCATCCTCAAGCACATGTACTTGCCCTCTAGATGATCTAGCCTTCTGTCCTTGCTTGTTAAGGCACTGCTTGGTAAAATATCCAACTTAGGCGCAAGTGAAACAAGAATTCTTCATCTTCCTACAGTCCTTAATAAAGTGCCCTAAATTTACACAGCAATGACACTTAACTTCGAAATTGATTTGCGCCTTTTTGGGTTTTCCTCCTTTCTTAGTCATACCCTTTTTGGGCCACCACTTCTTCTTATTAGTCTTTTGTTGTGCCTCTTCAGCCTTAGCCTCTTCTTTTCTTCTTTCCCATCTTTATGCATCAAAGTCATGTCCATGAGTCTCTTAAAAGTCTCTCCCATCGGATTATGCGTCAATGCTAGTCTTTGGAGCAATAAGTTCGATCCTTTCGTGAACCTCAAATCTTCTTATTAGGAGTGTTTACCAAATCTAAACGAAATCTTGCTAGTTGATAAAGCTATTGACATATTCCTTCACCCTCTACTCCTTTTTTTTTTAAATTTAGGAGCCTCTTCATTTGCATTCCTTCCTCGACTTGCGATAAGAATCTCATCTTGAATCTAGTCTTAAATTCATACCAAGTGGCCACCTTCTACCGGCCTGAATCACCTCCCACCAATACGACGCTCTGTCCTTCAGTTGCCAAGAGGCCAACTGATTCTTTCTCCTATCCTTAAGCTCCAACAAGTTTAACACATTTTCCGTCTCCCTAAGCCAATTGCGTGTCTCCATGAACTCTCCTTACTAAAAAAACGGCTTACTTCCCATTGCGCAGAAATCCTTACAAATCTTAGAGAATTTGACTACAGGATTGGCTGGAGCTACTACTACTGCAATTGGGGGACAGACATTTCCTTGCACCTCGGTAGGTCTCGTAGCCTGTACGTTTCTATGGTACCATGTCGGAATGGGAATGCCCTTGGGAAAGTTAGGAGCCCAGACATGCTGAAAAATAGAAGAAACAAGGATTCAAAAAGAGATCGAAGGAATATGGTAAATGGCATGAAGGAATAATTTTTTTAAAAATAGGGTTTACTTGAAAATATTTTTCCTTGAAAACACTTTTTTCAAAAAAAAAATTCCTGATCTTGTAACCTTAAGCTCTGATACCAAATATGACACCTCACGTCCCTTAATGTCACCAGCAAGAGGATGCATTAAGTTCTGTGAAGCGCAATAATTATACGGTGACTAATTTTAACAAGACAAAAATATAAAATGTAGCGGAATAATTCAAACTTTTAATTCAAACCAATATACAACATTACATTTTCCAAAATAAACCATCAATGCCATAACCGTAAACATCTGTCCCATAAACCATACGAGGACAAAAGCATAAAGTAATATCTCTCACATGCCATAACAATAAACATAAAAGAAACTAAAGTAATACGTGGAACGAGAAGTAATCCAAGTCCATGTTGAATAGAATCATGGTCACTGCTACTGTCCACCACCCTGAGAACATGGGGGGAAAGGGAAGAGAGAGAAGGAAAAAGAAAATAAGACAGACATAAAGTTTGGCGAGTTCCAGTGATTTTTAGCATAAGCGTAAGATAAGAAGTGTTTAGACGGATAAATAGTATTGGATAAGAAATTACAAAAAAAATATATAGTACGAAATAAATGAGATAACAAGGCAAGGTAAAGATCAAGTAAGCTTCTCATTCATATCTCAAGAACAGGTTTAGGCGCGACTGCAGAGGATATCAGTCCCTAACTCGTCAACTATAAAGACACAGCCCTTTTCGCCGGTGTTACAGCGTCTTAGTTTCCCCCATCGGACCCATGCACGCTCAAGACTCCACTGGAACGCACCCATACCCACCTCGAAGACATTGAACTTCTTATAGTCCATATAAATGAAGAGTTCCATGACCCCGACCATGTACGAGACCCTGATATGATACCTACAGAGATATTAACTAATACGAGTTCCAAACAACAACATATTTGACACAAGCCAACCCTTAGGCTTGATCTCCCCAAGAAAAGTAGGATTTTAAGAGTCCTAAACCAGATATAAATAATAAGATGTCAAACCTCTTAACTTATTAATTAATATTTTTAACTTAGCATGCTTAAGTTCATTAATAAGAAAGGTTTTAAATGAAATTTCCTATTAAATGTTATAATGTATATAACGCTTCCCCAAAAAAACAAGCACTTGCTTAGATGTATATTGATTAAGTTACATGCTTTACTTAATTACATCTGATATTCTTAACATGTTCTACTTAATATTAAATAAATTTAACCTATTCAAATTAACATGTTTTGCATATTAACCCAATTATACAGTCAATTACTCCTATATTCCAATATGCCTAATTATCCTTTTTATTGTTATTATAAGTTATTCCAACTTTACGCAATACTAACAGAAATAGCCTAGGCACTCGATGGTCCAGGCTTAACGCCAAAATAAAAATGAAAAGGAGAAAATATAGATCCAACTCAGAAATACAAAAATTAAATAATTAGGCATAAGACTATAAATAAAACTAAGACAAAAAAGGGGATAATAAGGATGTACATGTAACAGGTAATAACTGAAAATTGAATAGATAACTAACAAAAAAACAATAGCATATAAACATACACATACTATTACTTTTCAGATCGAAATTATTTATTATAAAATACTTTTTAATTGGCAGATCTAAAAATAACTAGAACTTAGAGTGGTTTGAATTAGATCCATTTTTTTTAAATAGTACTTGAGGAAGAAAAGAAAAAAAATTCCCTTCAGTCTATGCTTTGGCAGCAGCTCAACATTTTCTAAATTTTTATTTAGAATATAGCTTGGAGGAAGAAGATGAAGAATGTTTGTGTGTGAAAAAATGTTACGGCTGCAACCTATTTAAAAACTAGTTAGGATAATTCTAAACGATTAGATAGCAGGTTATTAAATCAAACCATACACCTAAGGCTGAGTCAGCATATGAATATGTAACACCCCGAAATTAGATATACTATACCGTAAAGATAATTAATTAAAGGGTTAATTAATGAATGAAGAAAAATAAATGAAAAAATGAATATATATATATATATGCAATTAATACAAAAAGTGGAAGGAAATGTGTGGATGCATGCAGTAAAAAGAAAGATTTATGCATGTAAAAATAGATATATATGTATGTATGTATGTATGTATGTAACTTCATTATGCATTGACTTTCTATGTTACGAGGAAAGTGGAAAAAAAGGAAATTAAATTATATACTCGATTTCCACTTTTTAAAATAGGTAAGCAATCAATTTGCATTAGCTGTCAAAATTAGAATTTATGAATAAGTGCGTATATATATAAATAGATATTTATATATGGGCAATTAATGTATACAGTAAAGGAGGAATATGTTAACATGAATAGATTGAAATTAATTTGTAGATGTGTGTTAATATGGCATTGATTGAAAAAATATGTAATTGACCCTAGTGTATATATGTGTTTGTGCTAATTTTTCATCCATATTAATTGATATTAATTAAAGAAAATATGTTAATTAGGCATTTATGTTCATTTGTAAAAGCATGTTATTTGACATCAAATTGTAAACATGTTAATAGGGTATTGTTAGGAAACCATGTAATTAATCCTAATTTGTATAAATGCTTATGCTAATTTGTCACTTATGTCAATTAACATTAAACAGAATATGTTAATTTGAGGAATATAGTAAATTGGTCACTTATGTTAATTAACAATAAAAAAATAAAGGCATGTTAACTGACATCAATTAAGAAGAACATGCTAATCGGATAAAACATGCAATTAGATGTTTAAGTTCAATTCATATTAATTTAAGGGAAGAAAAATAGAAGGTTATTAATATATAAATTACATTTGCTGACTCAGCACTAGGTGTATGATACGGATTAAAAACCTAATATCCAAAGGCTAGAATTAATCCTAGACTTCTATATAGGCAACCCTAATCCTCAAACCCTAAATCACACAAATTCATTCCAAGGAGCCACCATGCTGTCCATGACCGTTCTAGCCTAGCCACCATTTCTTCTTCAATTAGAAAGCAAGTTAAAATCTATGAATCAAGACTAACTTAGAGAATTGATAGTCTTCTTCAAGGGATTGCTTTTCAAATTCAGAAAACAAGACTTTCTTTTGTTTGTAAGTCCTGTTATTATTTAGATGTGAACGATTAAAAACTTATGATTTGTAATAAAGTGAAAACTAGCGTTATTCCAAGTTGTAAGATAATAATGATGCTGATTCATGCCTATTCTTGTAACGATTCTATCGTATGTGTTTATGAGACTATTGTGGTTATTATGTTGGTGTTAAACCAATCATGTATTATGTAAAGTTTGTTGACTTATTCATGTTATGTTACATGCAAGTTGTTAGGCTATTGTGGTTATTATGTTGATGTAAACCAATCATGTAAAATTGGTGACTTATTCATGTTATGTTACATGCAAGTTGTTAGGCCAAGACATGTATTATGTTTAGATCTTCATTTAGATCTATGAAAACTGGATCCAAGATAAAAGTTCACACTCACATGCCTAGTTGAACTTGTGTAATTCCATATGTTCAAGATTCATGTTTATTAGATCCAAATTAAAAGTTCACATTCACATGTCTAGTTGAACTTGTGTAATTCTATATGCTTAAGGTTTATGTTTATTGGACCCAAAATAAAAGTTTACATTTACATGCCTAGTTGGATTTGGGTAATTTCATATGCTTAAAGACTCATGTTAGTTGGATCCAAAAATGCTAGTTCATTATTTTATGCCACATTTACATGACAAATGTTTAGTTAGATCCTTATTATTTTATGTTGTGTGAATGGTACATGCTCCCAAGTTAGGCTAAGTTACGAGCCTAACATTCTATGTGAATTTTGCGAACGTATGACGGGGGTAACATTGGGAAAACCTTAGAAATTATTATTATTGGCATAATTTGGCCCATAAATAGATGAATGGTTAGTGGCATAAAAATAGTATAATTTATATACCAAAAATTATGAACATGATTTAGTGGGTAAATGGGGCATGACTTGAATGGCAATAATTATGGATAATTTACATATAAATATGTAAGGTAAATGTGTAAATTAAAGATGAACATGCCTAACCCGAGGTTAGATTGAGTTGTGGTGTAGAACTACCCAGAACCGCCTGACACATCCAGTAACCACAACAACACCTATCTAATGTGAGAGGTTAGTGCATCATGCCCAAGAAAAACCCGAGGTTAGATTGAGTTGCATTGTAAAATTGCCCGGAACCGCTCGGCACATCCAGTAACCGCAACAACACATATCTAATGTGAGAGGTTAGTGCATTAATAAATCAATTAATGCTAATTAACAAGACATGCTAAGAAATGACTAGGGTTATGTTAATGAGAAACACTTAACCAATATAACAAGATGAATGACTAGGGTTAAGTTAATGAGAAACACTTAACCAATATAACAAAATGAATGACTAGGGTTAAGTTAATAGGAAACACTTAACCAGTCTAGCATGATGAATGGGTAGGGTTAAGTAATAAGAAACACTTAAACAATATAACTTGATTTGTGGTAAGGTTAAGTTAAAACAAGAGGGCAACACTTAACCAATATAACTTGATTTGTGGTAAGGTTAAGTTAAAACAAAAGGGAAACACTTAACTAATATGACTTGATTTGTGGTAGGGTAAAGTTAACACAAGAAGGCAACACTTAATCAAAGTAACATGACAAGTAGGTGGGTTAAGTAACTTTAATTGATTGATGACACTTAACCAATATAACATGAATAACTAGGGTTAAGTTAATGAGAAACAATTGATCAATATAACTTGATGAATGAATGGGGTTAAGTTAATAAGAAACACTTAATTAAAATGGCACAATGAATGGGTAGGTTAAGTTAACAAGAATGGACACCACTTAACCCATATGACATAATGTGTGGAAGGGTTAAGTACATATCGGATTGGTGGGTAACATTAGTAAATATAGGCCCATAAAACTTAACCATTAAATAAACATGCTTGAATTAGTGGGAGGGTTAAGTACACATCGGGTTGGTGGGTAATATTAGTAAATATAGGCCCACAAACTTAACCAGTAGGAAACCCTAGTAACGGGGACCCATTTCAGCAGTAACCCACATAGATGTATCATGGTACCCAAAACTAGGCAGGGTGGGGCACGATAACTGGGCTGATTATAAGCGGTCAAAACAGCGGCAGGGGGTACTTAAGTGTAGGTTCCGACTGTTTACGGGCGTGCACGTACTCTAAAGTGGGAAAAAGCAGGCACTGGGTAATAGTAGTTATACACTGTGCATCTTGAATCGTGTCAGGTTGCTATCATAAGGATTGATACACCTTATGGTGGGCAGCACAGGGTATCTACACGCAAGAGAGGGCCGATTGACATAGACACAAGAGAAATTAATACAAGTAGGGAGCCGATCGATAGGGTAGTAAGGGTACATCTAATACATTCATGGCAATTAGGCAGATTGAGGTGGAATCTTCATAATAGATGTACACCTGAAGGCTACCACAGTTGCGGGGATTGGGATCACGTTGTCATATTATTATTTTATACAGATTACTAGTTGGGACACTAGTTAGGTGGTGCAGAAATATAGAAATCAGAATAACAAGGTAGTAGCGAAGAAGAGAAAGAGTAGAAGCGCATTTAGTTTATCTTGCCTTGTCATATCTTGTGCTAATCTTATGTTATCTTGTTATCCTTGTTATCACGTATTGTCTTTACTCAGTCTTATTATCTTATTTCTAGGGTGCTGTCCTAGGTTCAGTTTATTCATGTCATAATCCTTTTTCTTGTTTACATGCTAAATAGTCACTGGACTTACCAGACTTATGTCTGACCTAGTTTTGTTTCTCCTCTTTTCTTCCGTTTCCCCCCTTAGGTTCACAGGGAGGAAATGTTACCACTTAGCTCAATTTTCTTTCCAAGCTCGAAGATAGTTGATGTATTGCTTTGGACTCTTTCTTCCACTGCTATGGCTGGTTCATGCTTTATTGGGGAACATCATTGTTATTTTTATGCTTCTTTTATATTTGGAAGTTTTTATATCAAGACAGAAGTTCTACGTATTACTTTTAAGTATGATTGAGATAACTATTGTAAAAGCTTGACTGAACCACATGTTTATAAAATGACTTTATTTTCAGTTGCTTTATTTGTCTGTCTTGTAATTTATCTGCAAATTTTACCTAAAATGCTCCACCGAAGTTAAGGCATTCCCTTTGTAATTGACCTTAACGGAGGTGGGGTGTTTCACAATATAGCAAATAAAATATTCTAGGTTCAGCCGTAGGAATCTGCCCTTAATGAAGGTGGGTCAACCCACCTTCAGCATGGGTCGACCCAGGGGTCGACCCAGTATAGCTGGATCGCCAGCGACCGTCATTTTCTACGTTATTTTAATTTACATTATTATATATATTATATACTATTTTATTTCAATCTTCTCTAGTTCATAACTTTATCATATTTAATCCGATTTACGAAATCCAAGAGTCTAACTAAACCAAAATTTCATAACGAACACAATGGTGAAATCTGTTTTACCTAATTCTGGATATTTAATTATTTAATTTATATTCATTTTATTATCTCCTTTATATATTTACTGTGTATAAAAATATGGGGTGTCTGTAATGACCCAACTTTCGAACACATCGGAAGTCGTGTCATTAATAAGAATAAGAATAGATAGAAGATAAAATCACAGAAATATCAGAATCTCACAACGATATTTTTACAAAAGATAATACTTCATAATATTACACAGCGGTACATATTACATCAGAGCGTTATAGATCTAGTGATACAAGCCATTCATAGTACAACTTTAATTATACCTATCATAGATGACAAACTTGCAGACTTAATTTTATAGTAGATATGATCAGCACACTGGAAGTCTCCATTCCAGCTTCTCAAGTATTATCCAAATCCTGATTCACTTGTCTATTCATAACAAGTGTTATGAATACCCAAGATTTTAAGGGAAATACAGGAAAATAAACTCCGGGTCAGTTAGGGGTCTGGTATGAGTAAACAGTTTTAAAGCAGATTTAAAGAAATAAAAATATCTTATAAGACCACGCCGTGAATACGGAACGGGTTTTTACCTTATGAGATCAAAACACTTTGTATACTTGAAATCAGAATATTATCATAGTATCGATAAGTTTTCACAAATAAATTAGAATTTAGAAGAATGCTTGCATCTCACATTCTCCTATATAGTATACAAACAAAAACCGCTTGGCGCATATGGAAATTGGATTTCCAACTATGACAAGGTATGGGACCACCTTCCGATGATGTATCTCTAGAGGAAAATACACCTGGGTTCAACAAGAACGTCTTGCAACCCGGCCCACACATGACCGACCACTCATTTCTCTTAAGTGTATCGAGTGTATATCACCAATTGTTGTGTACGACAACCATTCCCAAATGGGCAGATCGATAGATTAAGAAACAAAAGGAATTTCTCTAGATAGGTGATGCTACACCCTAATGGGAGCGACCCACATAGCCATGCTGCCTGCCTGATTTTTGTCATTTCCTGGGTGTGAGGCTTGAGGCTAGACTTACCTTTTCATCATCACTGTTTATTTTCTTTGCGTGCCACATTGTCAAATTCATCGGAAATCACTAATTGCTTTCCACAAAAATACTCTGGTTGTCAGGCTAAAAAGTTTCCCTTTTGTGCCAGCAACTGGTACGTTTGAAGTAAACAACGTACGTGATTCCTTTGGAAATACTCTGTCAGACATTATCCATACAAGTTGTCTTGGGACTGGACAAACCGAAGGCACTATTTAAGAATAGCCCTTGTATATTGTCGTCTTTAATTTAAAAATCTCTAACACGCGGCGTATAATCAAATCAAAGTGAAATATTTATTTCGGTCTCTTTGAAATGATTAACGAACATTTTCTTTTTTAAATCATTAATCTAACATGATTATAAACTAATTTACATATATAATTACAGTCAAACTAAACATCATGTGATTATCTAGCTTAAATCTGGTACTTTGATCATGTCTTAAAAATGGACAGTTTTAGTGTGTGCGTCGCACACGGGTTTTCTTTCCATTTTGTTCGTCACTTTAAAAATGAATACTTACCTTATTTCTCTTTAGAAAAATATTTCTCCTCATTATTCCTTAATCTGATCTCTTATAAATGAATGAAATTATGATTTATAATTTTCTTTACAGGTTTTACACTTTGTATTGTTTTTTGTCAAATTTTCCCTTTTGATCCTTTATTCTTGATCTATTTCTTATTCCTTCCATGTACCAAATAAAATTTCTCTTTTATTTCTTATACACTATCTATACAAATAAAAATATCTATCTTTATTTATCAATCTAAACCTGATTAAAAATATGACTTATAGTTCTTATTTTATAAATTTTAGAACTGTATATTATCTGTTACTGGTACTGGGAAATTTAGATTACAGTTTGAAACTGACAAACTCAGCGTATGTTTTACATACTGTTTATTACTTTATTTGTTTTAAAATTTAAATATTCCATTAGAAAATAAGTTATAATTTAAATTATAAACTAAATTTATAATTTAACAAAACTACAACTTCTGTGTTAACTGTTCGACTTCTGTCAAAACCACATCCGATCTTTACACTCGATCGACTTTCCTTTTTGTTGACTTTACAGTTTGAATATTTCAATAGAAAACCATCTCCAATTATATTTATAAATTTTTATAATTTAATTTAAATTCCAGTTCCTGAATTTTAGATTTTAACTTTCGACAAACAGCACTAAATCCTGATTCATTTATTTCTTTTCTTGTTTACATAAAAATTCTATTTTTATTTAAATATTAATTTTTCCTTTTTTATTAAAACCATTATTTAATTTAAAAACTAATTTGAATTTAAAATATATTTAAAAATCTTCATTTTAAGGCTTAATTACTAAAGTACCAACCCAAATCAATGGCGTGCGCTCAGGAAATCAGCCCCGGCCCTCACTATTTTCCAAAGTACCACATTTCCTACCAAAGTACAAAAGAGGCTAAAGTACCACCCCTTTTTTTACATGTGAATTTTGGCCTGATCACCTCCAAAATCACTGCATCCCTTCTCCCTCTTCTTCCTCTTTCTTCCATACCTGTGCACGTGCACACTCACCTGGGTCCCTTCCAACCACCAATGGCCGTCGCCACCAGTCACCCTCCATCACCAGATCACGTCGCCACCTTCCAGTCATCCTCCCTTGGCCGCTACAGTGTTATGGCCGTGCTACCCCTTTAGACCAGAAAACCCATCAACCAAGAAAGCTTCTCCCCCGCCTCCCCTCGACCATGTGCCACCACCCTCACCTAGCCACGTCACCGCACCACTTAGGCGCCGCTATCCCTCCTGGACCGCACCCCCCTAGTTCCTCCATCTCCGAGTAGTTCGGTCGCGAAAACAGTGAATCCAAAACCAGTTTTAAACCACATTTTTACATTGTTTACAAAATCAATGCATTAGAAAATTTATTTTACATTTTTCCTGTCATCTACACCTCCTTCTACTCCTTCAGGCCGAGTGCCATCATCCCTAGACCCGTAGTTCGTCGGGAGTTCCCTAAAATAGGTTTTCTGACCATCCCCCTTTCTCTCTTGATTCACACTTCTAAAAATCTTGATTTTAGTTTTAAAATCATTATTATGTTCCTCGATCATGATTATGTAATCAAATCCGGGTTTTAAGCCATTTGAAAATCCATTTTGTTCTTGTGAACCAGAGAGCTTCCTTTTTTTCTAAAACAACAGGAAAGGTTTTTGCCAAAGTTTGTTTTATTTTGAGCAGTTTAATGACTATGTAAAGGTTTTAAAACATGGTATGATATCATACTCTAATCCACTAACCTAGATTTCTGATCTATTTGGATTTGCAAGGTTTCACACAAGAATACAGGGTCTGAGAATGCTACCAGGCAAAAACAAATTTTCAACATAAGATACTTAAGGTTTTCATTAACAAATCAAGGATTCCTACATCATATCAAACAAGCCAACCATACATGATATGTTACTAGAACAAGACATCACCAAAAATCCAAGTTCAAACATAGTTCAAACATCAAACTGCAGGAAATTTAAACAGGAATTTTAGAGCAGTTTTACTCACCTACAAAGCTTGAACCCTTAGCTTTTCCCTCTTACTAATCTATTTCAATTGCTCTTGAGTTTGTGTGAGTAAAATGTGTGTGCTTAGGGTCCTTTATAGTGGTAGAAAATGATAAAATAATGGTTCATTTAAAAACTGTTTTCAGATTTTATTTTGTTGACAATATGATTGACAACTCCAAAGAAAATCTTTCTCTTACCAAATCAAAACAGCACCTCCTCCTTTCACATGGCTTATCTCAGCCACCATCATCCCCAGAAATCTCCTACACATGATCTTCCTTTTCCCTCATTGGTTTCTATGAATCATCACCTCAAATAAATGCTTATGTACCATACCTGTTCTTCACAAATCTTTCTTGGTTTTAGATAAGTTTTAGTATCCCTTTTAGCATCATACATATTCAGGTTTCCATTAGGTTTTTAAACCAAAATCTCACATGTCAAATTGATTTTACAAGAAAACATAAAATATATTTACTTGCCTTGCAAGGTTGGGCAAAAATTTGAAAGTTCTTGCACCAAAAATGATCCTGGCATGTGATGATTTAACATAAAAATATCATGAAAAATCTATATGTTACACAAAGGTCTAGTGTAGGTAAAATAATGGTGTATATGCAAGATTTTGTAAATCTACATGCACATGTCTTTTGACCAAACAAAAATGTTTTTGAAAAGAAAGTGACAATTTTCAGAAATTTTGAGAGAAAAGAGAAGGATTTGAAAACTGAAAATACTTGATAACAAATAGATTTGGCCATGTAATCAATATCTCTTTAGATCCCCTCTCTAGCTTTTTCTTAGGTAGGTTGCATCCTTGCATTACGTTCATGAACATGCTTGCATATGAAAACGGTATTCTCATGTTTTGATAATGTAAATGTAAACTTAAACTTGCTTTTGAACTTGCATTGATAACAAAAGGATTTGGCATGTTTAAAATTCAAGTATTAAAAGTTTTTAAAACAAGGATTTACCAAAAACTCAATTTCTTAAATCCTTTGAAAAATAGATGAACAAACATGTACAGTAAAATGGCATTAAAAAGTTGCTATTAAAAAGTGTTATCATCATACATGTATAAAATTAATTTAAACAAACGCTATAAAACATATGCTACCATACAATGAATATCAAAAAATTAGTTTTAGCAAGTGCTGTGATATATGCATATGTAAATGCTGTTATTCATAAATTAACATGTTTTCAAATTTCAAAGTCTAGATTTTAAATCGTATTTGTAAATAAGTGCTTACGATTAATTAACATATGTGTCAGTGATATAAAAACCCTGGACATTACATTCTACCCCCTTATAAAAATTTCATCCTCGAAATTTGTAAACAGTAGATTAGAGTTATCGACATATATACACACATCAACAATATTCCTATTCATAACCAAAAATATCTGCCCAAATTCCCCTTTTTAACTCATCAGTCAATTTACTTAACTCCGTTAAGTATTACCCAAAATCTTCATTACGTACTTAACGATCTCCATTTCGGGATCCCTATATATGATTTAATTTCACAAATCGACCAGTTCACATCCCCTGAGTTCATACCCAAATAAATACTTAGGCCCAGCCTTAATTTCGGGAAATCCAAATTCTATCCCGATTTCTGGTATCAATATGACTGGATATCATTCAATTTATTCCAACCATATTTAATTTATCTTGAGGCTGACCCTAGTTAATTAACTCCTTTTATCTAAAAAGAGTATGGTACATTCTGAAGCTCCTTCTATATTCACATTCTCAGAAGTTGACGACTTATCCATTAAAGCATAGACCTTTGGTTGTTGTGCCTTCATAAGTGGACAGTCTTTAACCAAGTACCCAGGCAGATGACAGTTACAGCATGAAAATTTCTGGGGAATAGCATCACTTGTTCCCTTTGGTTTCTGTTGAGGTTTCTCCGATTGCTAAGTTTGCGGTGGCTTTTCCGCTGCTGGCTTCGTACAAAACCTAGTAACGTGTCCCTTCTCTTTGCAGTTATGGCATTGCGTATCTTTATAACGCTCTTTGGCTTTTTCTCCCATCTTTGGTAATCCCTTATTGTTCCAATTTGGATTAAATTTTATTTTGTTGGAATTCTCACCACTAGGTCCTCCCGTCAGCGCTGCTTTTGCAACTGGCTACTTATCCTCCAGTACCTCATAACGAACTGCCATATCAACTAGATCAACAAATGGAATCTTAAGATGTCCAATCATCTGGACTTGCAGGCTATCCTTCAATCCCACTATGAACATTTCATTTTTCTTAAGTGGAGTGTTGATCAGTTCTGGCCCAAAACAAGAAAGTGAGTTGAATTTGTTCTCATATTCAGATACTTTCATGTTTCCTTGCTTAAGATCAATGAAATCCCGATACATCCTCGTTTTGCCAGTAGCAGGCAGAAATTGCGCTTCAAATGCTTCTTTGAATTAATCCCCAGTAAAATTTTCCTCAGGAACATTAGCAGTTTGAGTGTCCCACCAGATCGCGGCAGCTTCTTGAAATTGCCATGATGCCAAAAGTCGTTTCTGATCATCATTCAACTTTAACCCTTTGAAAATCCTTTCACAGGACCTCATCCATGCTTGAACCTCAATAAAAGATTCAGTCCCTTTGAAAACCTTTCCTCCCAGAGTTGCATACTCCTTACAAATAGTCGCAAAGCTCTTATCCTATTGGACTGGTGCAAGTTCCTCCACTGTTTCCCCTTGATCTTAGGATCCAGTAGTACGACCAGTAATAGTGGATGACCCTCTAGCTCGACCTCTTCGTCCTCGGCTACTCATTTTGATCACCAAAATATAACAGGTTGTCAATCGAGACTTGATTGGATATAACTAACTTAGGTATATCATCCAAGTTGATTTAAATTTATTTTAAATTTTATATAAAAATACGCTCTCTCACACTCACCCAAAGCCTAGATAATTAGTAACCTAAGCTCTGATACCAACTGTAACGACCCAACTTTCGAACACATCGGAAGTCGTGTCATTAATAAGAATAAGAATAGATAGAAGATAAAATCACAGAAACATCAGAATCTCACACCGGAATTTTTACAAAAGATAATACTTCATAATATTACACAGCAGTACATATTACATCAGAGCATTATCGATCTAGTGATACAAGCCATTCATAGTACATCTTTAAATTATACCTATCATAGATGACTAACTTGCAGACTTAATTTTACAGTAGATATGATCAACACACAGGAAGTCTCCATTCCAGCTTCTCAAGTGTTATCCAAATCCTGATTCACTTGTCTATTCATAACAAGTGTTATGAATACCCAAGAGTTTAAGGGAAACATAGGAAAATAAACTCCGGGTCAGTCAGGGGACTGGTATGAGTAAACAGTTTTAAAACAGATTTAAAGAAATAAAAATATCTCATAAGACCACGTCGTGAATACGGAACAGGTTATTACGTTATGAGATCAAAACACTTTGTATACTTGAAATCAGAATATTATCATAGTATCTATAAATTTTCACAAATAAATTAGAATTTAGACGAATGCTTGCATCTCACATTCTCCTATATAGTATACAAACAAAAATCGCTTGGAGCTTATGGAATTTGGATTTCCAACTATGACAAGGTATGGGACCACCTTCCGATGATGTATCTCTAGAGGAAAATACACCTGGGTTCAACAAGAACGTCTTGCAACCCAGCCCACACATGACCGACCACTCATTTCTGTTGAGTGTATCGAGTGTATATCACCAATGGTTGTGTACGGCAACCATTCCCGAATGGGCAGAATCGATATATCAAGAAAAAAAAGGAATTTCTCTAGATAGGTGATGCTACACCCTAATGGGAGCGACCCACATAGCCATGTTGCCTGCCCGATTTTTGTCATTTCCTAGGTGTGAGGCTTGAGGCTAGACTTACCTTTTCATCATCATTGTTTATTTTCTTTGAATGCCACATCGACAAATTCATCGGAAATCACTAATTGCTTTGCACAAAAATACTCTGGTTGTCAGGCTAAAGAAGTTTCCCTTCAATGCCAGCAACTGGTACGTTTGAAGAAAACAACGTACGTGATTCCTTTGGAAATACTCTGTCAGACATTCTTCCATACAAGTTGTCTTGGGATTGGACAAACCGAAGGCACTATTTAAGAATAGCCCTTGTATATCGTCGTCTTTAATTTAAAAATATATGACACGCGGCGTATAATCAAATCAAAGTGAAATATTTATTTCGGTCTCTTTGAAATGATTAACGACCATTTTCTTTTTAAAATCATTAATCTAACATGATTATAAACTAATTTACATATATAATTACTGTCAAACTAAACATCATGTGATTATCTGGCTTAAATATGGTATTTTGATCATGTCTTAAAAATGGACAGTTTTAGTGCGTGCGTCGCACATGGGTTTTCTTTCCATTTTGTTCGTCACTTTAAAAATGAATACTTACCTTATTTTTCTTTAGAAAAATATTTCTCCTCATTATTCCTTAATCTGATCACTCATAAATGAATGAAATTATGATTTATAATTTTCTTTACCGCTTTTACACTTTGTATTGTTTTTGTCAAATTTTCCCTTTTGATCCTTTATTCTTGATCTATTTCTTATTTCGTTCCATATACCAAATAAAATTTCTCTTTTATTTCTTATACTTGATATATACCAATAAAAATATCTATTTTATTTATCAGTCTAAACCTGATTAAAAATATGACTTATAGTTCTTATTTTATAAATTTCAAAACTGTACATGATCAGTTACTGGTATCGGGAAATTTAGATTACAGTTTAAAACTGACAAACTCAGCGTATGTGTTACATACGGTTTATTACTTTGTTTGTTTTAAAATTTAAATATTCCATTAGAAAATAAGTTATAATTTAAATTATAAACTAAATTTATAATTTAACAAAATTACAACTTCTGTGTTAACTGTTCGACTTCTGTCAAAACCATATCCGATCTTTACACTCGATCGACTTTACTTTTTGTTGACTTTACAGTTTGAATATTTCATTAGAAAACCATCTCTAATTATATTTATAAATTTTTATAATTTAATTTAAATTCCAGTTCCTGTATTTTTGTTTTTAACTTTTGACAAACAGCACTAAATCTTGATTCACTTATTTCTTTTCTTGTTTAAATAAAAATTCTATTTTTATTTAAATATTAATTTTACCTTTTTTATTTAAACCATTATTTAGTTTAAAAACGAATTTGAATTTAAAATATATTTAAAAATCTTCATTTTAAGGCTTAATTACTAAAGTACCACTTTTAGGCTAAAGTACCAACCCAAATCCATGGCGTGTGCTCAGGAAATCAGCCCCGGCTCTCACTATTTTCCAAAGTACCACATTTCCTACCAAAGTACCACCTCTTTTTTTACACATGAATTTTCGCCTGATCACCTCCAAAATCACTGCATCCCTTCTCCCTCTTCTTCTTCCTACTTCTTCCATACCTGTGCACGTGCACACTCACCCGGGTCCCTTCCAACCACCAACGACCGTCGCCACCAGTCACCCTCCATCACCTGATCACGTCGCCACCTTCCATTCATCCTCCCTTGGCCGCTACATTGTTATGGCCGTGCTACCCCTTTAGACCAGAAAACCCATCATCCAAGAAAGATTCTTCCCCGCCTCCCCTGACCATGCGCCACCACACCCACCTGGCCACGTCACCGCACCACCCAGGCGCTGTTATCCCTCCTGGACCGCAACCCCTAGTTCCTCCATCTCCGAGCAGTTCGGTCGTGAAAATAGTGAACCCAAAACCAGTTGTAAACCCCATTTTTACTTTGTTTACAAAATCAATGTATTAGAAAATTTATTTAACATTTTTCCTGTCATCTACACCTCCTTCTACTCCTTCAGGTCGAGTGCCATCATCCCTAGACCCGTAGTTCGTCTGGGGTTCACTAAAATAGGTTTTCTGACTATCCCCCTTTCTCTCTTGATTCACACTTCTAAAAATCTTTATTTTAGTTTTAAAAATCATTATTTTGTTCGTCAATCATGATTATGTAATCAAATCTGGGTTTTAAGCCATTTGAAAATACATTTTGTTTTTGTGAACCAGAGAGCTTCCTGTTTTTTTTTTAAACAACAGGAAAGGTTTTTGCCAAAGTTTATTTTATTTTAAGCAATTTAATGACTATGTAAAGGTTTTAAAACATGGTATGATATCATACTCTAATCCACTAACCTAGATTTCTGATCTATTTGGATTTGTAAGGTTTCACACAAGAACACAGGGTCTGAGAATGCTACCAGGCAAAAACAAATTTTCAACATAAGATACTTGAGGTTTTCATTAACAAATCAAGGATTCCTACATCATATCAAACAAGCCAACCATACACGATATGTTACTAGAACAAGACATCACCAAAAATCCAAGTTTAAACATAGTTCAAACATCAAACTGCAGGAAATTTAAACAGGAATTTTAGAGCAGTTTTACTCACCTACAAAGCTTGAACCCTTAGCTTTTCCCTCTTACTAATCTATTTCAATTGCTCTTGAGTTTGTGTGAGTAAAATGTGTGTGCTTAGGGTCCTTTTATAGTGGTAGAAAATGATAAAATAATGATGCATTTAAAAATTGTTTTCATATTTTATTTTGTTGACAATATGATTGACAACTCAAAAGAAAATCTTTCTCTTACCAAATCAAAATAGCACCTCCTCCTTTCACATGGCTTATCTCAGCCACCATCATCCCTAGAAATCTCCTACACATGATCTTCCTTTTCCCTCATTGGTTTCTATGAATCATCACCTCAAATAAATGCTTATGTACCATACCTATTCTTCACAAATCTTTCTTGGTTTTAGACAAGTTTTAGTATCCCTTTTAGCATCATACATATTCAGGTTTCCATTGGGTTTTTATACCAAAATCTCACATGTCAAATTGATTTTACAAGAAAACATAAAATATATTTACTTGCCTTGCAAGGTTAGGCAAAAATCTGAAATTTCTTGCACCAAAAATGATCCTGACCTGAGATGATTTAACATAAAAATATCATGAAAAAGCTATATGTTACACAAAGGTCTAGTGTAGGTAAAATAATGGTGTATATGCAAGATTTTGTGAATCTATATGCACATGTCTTTTGACAAAACAAACATGTTTTTGAAAAGAAAGTGACAATTTTCAGAAATTTGAGAGAAAAGAGAAGGATTTAAAAACTGAAAATACTTGATAACAAATAGATCTGGCCATGTGATCAATATCTCTTTAGATCCCCTCTCTAGCTTTTTCTAAGGTAGGTTGCATCCTTGCATTATGTTCATGAACATGCTTGCATATGAAAATGGTATTGTCATGTTTTGATAATGTAAATGTAAACTTAAACTTGCTTTTGAACTTGCATTGATAACAAAAGGATTTGGCATGTTTAAAATTCAAGTATTAAAAGTTTTTAAAACAAGGATTTACCAAAAACTCAATTTCTTAAATCCTTTGAAAAAAAAGAACAAACATGTATAGTAAAATGGCATTAAAAACTTGCTATTAAAAAGTGTTATTATCATACATGTATAAAATTAATTTAAACAAATGCTATCAAACATATGCTACCATACAATGAATATCAAAAAATTAGTTTTAGCAAGTGCTGTGATATATGCATATGTAAATGCTGTTATTCATAAATTAACATGTTTTCAAATTTCAAAGTCTAGATTTTAAATCGTATTTGTAAATGCGTGCTTACGATTAATTAACAACTGTGTCAATGATATAAAAACCCGGGACATTACAGTGTCACATTTCCAACACGTAGAAGCCCTTTTCTTAAAGCTTTTTAATGGCTTCTTTCATGGTTTTTATGGTTTTGGAAGGTCTTTTGGACCTAAAACTTCACGTGGAAGTTTTCCTTTAACTTTTTTTACATTTGATTGACAACTTGACAAGCTTATGAACATACTTAGAGTTGGAAGCATACTTCACACAATTTGGCTTAAGGAAGATGATTATGGCAAAATGAGGAATTAATAAAATCTTTGTTATTTCTCTAACATAACTTTGTAAACTCAAAGTGTTGAAACTCGAATAATCCTTGTAATTGTAACAAAGATGATGAGTAGTTACTATGAAGTGGTCGTAGGCATTAATGTTGAATCACCGTAAACTCGGTGTTCTTTACTTTTCCGCAGCTTTATGTTTGGACTATTTGGCTAATTTGGATATTTCAATTAACATAAACACATTGGGTGTTGGCGTTTGCAAATGACCAATTCCCCTTATCAACATTTTGGCACGCTAGTTAGGGGCGTCAGATTGCCCTCGAATTCTAGACTTTTAAGGAAACATATTCTCTCGGATTCACTTTAATTTTTCTTGGATTTCACAATGGTTAAAAGAAAACAAATAAGTTTAGCTCGCTTGGAAGGAGAAGGGATGGAGAAAAGTCAAGAAGTTTCTGCGACCATGCATCCATCAAATTATGTTACTAGTGAGGGTATCAATGGATTCGTCAACAATATAACTAAGGATGTAACTTCTTGATTGGAATAGCAACAAGTGCACTTTCGAAGATAGGAAGCTACTATCAACAATATTCTCACTCAGATTAAAGCCTTTGAGAGGCCATCGGCCAAGGTAACATGGTCCAGATAAGTTCTAGTGTTCCGCAAGGATTCGCTCGTGGCTTGGGGGCAAGTCCTGAAGAACAACCTAGTGTCGACACCAATCCGCAGATAGCTACCGGATCAGCTAGTCTTGGGGGCACCACCCCTAATCCCATCCAAGGTCCAACTCAGGTTTTAGGTTCTGTGTTGGTAATGTCGCTCAAGCGCCGACACATGCAGCTTTGGATAGAGGAACTCCCGTAGTTCTGAACGTTGGTTTCTTGCCAGTTGAGGCACCTTAGGTTAGGGTTGAGCCAGATGTCTTTGTTGGATCTTAATGATTTTCTAATGTTGGACTTGTCACCGGTTGCACCAGTACATATTTAGACGATTGGAATCATTGGCTTGGTAATTGCAATGGAGCCCAGATCATCAATATTATTCGATGAAATACTTGAGGCGGAACCACTTTCTCGGATTTGGATTGCGTAACTCGTAGTCCATTTACTCAGGATATTTTGAATTCTCGAAACCCATCGGACTTCAAATTGCGGGTGTTGGAAGCTTTGGATGGTAGGAAGGATAATACGGTTCAGTTGACGTGCTATATTCGCTGTATGGAAGTACTGTCGGCTTTAGGGAATGTCATGGCGAAGTGTTTCCCTCTTTATCTCGTAGATATTGCTACTACGTAGTTTTCGTATATCGAAAATGAATTGATTAATTCTTAGAATGTTTTGGTTAGCTAATTCATCGAACATTTTAGGGTCTACATTGCTCGACCGATGATGCTTACGGGGATTAAGCAAAGAACATGAAAGACTTTGCGTAAGTTTTTGAAGAGGTTTAATGTTGTTGTCATTTCGGTCAACCGACCGGAGCCTTCTATGGTTTTGATGGTTGCGGTTTGTAGCGTTTTGGATAAAATGGAGTTCAAGATCTCGCTTCAATAAGATACACTTTGGGACCTTACTGAATTCTATTTTGTGGCTGATCGGTTTCTTAGGGAAGTGGATGTGAGGAGTAACAAAAAAAATTCTCGAGGCTAACTCAGTTCAGGGTGAAGGGTCGTCCAATTCAGGTAAAGGGATAGGAAAGGTTTCTTCCCGTAATGGTCAGAATGCATGGAATCAATCTAAATTCGCTTCGTATTCGGAACTTAGTCGCCCTTTGGAAGAGGTTTGTCTAGAAGTTGACCTAGTTGCTCCTTTTAGGAAGTCTCCCATGAGGGAGTCGACCTAAAGGGAGAAGGATTTTTGTAAGCACTGCTTATTTCATTGCATTGATGGTCACCACACAAACGATTGCAGATATCCTAGGGATGTGGTAGAAAAATGCATCAGGCGAGGCGAGCTAGAGGAATACGTTCGTAATCGAGCTGTAGTACCAAGACAAGAACAACCGCTTACTCCATCTCGGAATAGGACTGGATCGAATGCCATTCCCAATGTTTTGATCGTCAATCAGTGTGGCATTTCAGATTTTCTTACTTTGCATCTCTTTGACTTGGATTTCTAGATTTTTGGTTTATCTGCTTTTCATCTTTTCGCACTTTGGATATTAGCTTTGCAGATTCTGATCTTTAGCCTTCTACCTTTTGGTTTTCTGCCATTTGGTTTCTTGCAATTGTACTTTTGGTTTTCTAATATTTTGGCTTTTCGGCTTGTGCATGTGACACTGCTTTTACTCGGGTCTCGGTTGTAACACCCCGCAATTTTGTTAACATTAAAGAGAACAAATTAATTAATAATTAATTTAATATTTAGAATTAAGGGAAATGGACTGCGCCATTGCGTCTGTCTCGAAACTCTGGTCAAGATAGACATTTGGTTTGCGTAAAACGGACACCGTATGAAGAAGTTATGCGGGTTTTAAGTTTGTATACGTGCAGAAAGAAGATATATACACATATGAGTCACATATGAGTCAGACCCTACCTAGAATAGTTCGAAAATAAAAAATTCATCAAGGCGGCAAATTTCCCGCTTTAGAGGGTCAACCCCCTAGAGGGGTGTCGACACCGGGGTCGACCTCCCTTATGGGGTGTCGACCTATGGGTCGACCCACCCACAGGTGTGTCGACACCCCTAGGGCTGACGTGGAACTCGGTTTCAGGGGGCCTGGCAGCTATATATGTGTCCAATTCTCCTATTTTCTTCATTGGAAATCATGGAAGCCAGATGCTGCCAGTGTGTGAACTGAGACGAATCCGTTTTCTTCAAATAACTATCAGTTTTGCAAATCAAATCTAGAGATTCAAGATCCATTATTTCTATTTTCTAATCCTAATGCAATGAGTTTCTAGTTACTTTTATATTTGAATATTTAAAAGTAAATCAAGAAAGACTATGACTTGGATATGTTGTAAACTATGAATCTATGTTATTGTTAAATCTTATACTATGTCATGATAGATCTATTTCTCTAGATCTAATGCAATTGTTGTTATTCCATTATGTCGCCTTTGTGGATCTAGAATGTAACTATATTATGGTTAATGTAAACATGTTAATTTGGATAGTTACAATAATGGTTAGATCCAATTCTTTATGTAAATCACCTTTCACCTATCATATTATGGTCAATTTAGATATGTTGTAAATTGGACATGTGAATCCATATTTAGATCTAAACATGCTATTATGTCATCTTAATTATGTTAGATCTGTTTTATAACCACATTATAATTATGTTGGATCTAAATAGTTGGACACCTAAATGGTCAATTAAGACCTCATTATGCTCACTATGACATTATAGTTATGTAAAACTAGTAATTATCACAAGTTCATCAGTTTTATGCTTATATGTCCACCTTATCACCATGCTAGTTTATTAAAATGATCACTTTTGTTATATTCCCATTATTTTCCCTATTATCGTTTATGACTAGGCTATTGTCTAGCCTCGGCTTGCAGCCAATTTACGAGTGCGCTAGTTAGGGAACGGGGGAAAAAAGGGTTAATGATGGCATAATTTGAATATGAACATTTTTTGACATATAATTCAAATTATCGGGTAGAGTGAGCATTAACACCTATAAAGGGAAAGGTTTAATTAATTGATTAATTAATTAATAATGGAATGTCTAGTAATTACAATTAGGAATTGTAATTGTAATTGTACTTATGACACGAGGTTAGGTTGCATTAGTGGTGGAAGTCTGCCCGGACCCGACCGGCATATCCAGCAGCCACTAATGTTGGACCTAATGTGGGAGGTCTATGTATGCAATATGAATCGGGCTATAATACGAGGTTATGCCCAACTGTGGAATAAGTATGCCCGGACACGGTCGGCATATCCAGCATCCACACGTTGTAGGCTTAATGTGGGAGGTCTAGCCCATTATAAACCATAAATGGACATGATAACGAACTGGACTACTTAACCAAATCTAATCCATAGGGATAGTATGATTGTGAACTAAAGTTACGGTTAAGTAAATTGGTTGGATAGTCGATGCGTTAAGCAATTCTGGAGGGGGTGGGTAATATTTACATATAGGCCCACAACTTAACCCGATAAGGTTATGTAATTAAAGACACCTAGTGGTATCCATAACCGGAGAAAATGATAGAGTTATGTAATTAAAGACACCTTTTAGGGTAAGCATAACTGTTATAGAGCTATGTAATTAAAGACATCTAATGGTATACATAGTTAGTGAAAACCTAGTGGGGGATATAATAAAAAGGGGAGAGCTTGTATCTTATTGTGTGGGACCCATTTCAGTCAGTAACCCGGTGTAGGTATCAAATAGAAGTACTCCGTACTAGGCGGAGAAGGGGCACGCTTACTGACTGATTGTAAGAGATCCAAACGTGGAGGACAGTGTGGGCGGCGCAAACCGACCGGGCCATGTGCGTGCGTGAGCCGGGCATATATGGATAAGACAACCATGACACCAGTAGATATGGTTGTGCACATCTTAGGAGATGAAGTGTTGCCACTTTAGGAAATGATACCTCCTACTGTAGGACTAACACAGGGTATTTATGGAATAAGGAGCCGATCGATTAGGGTTGTGGTTAGGGTACATTTGGACGTGTGCCCTAAGTCTGTTGCCTTATAGTAGAAGGGATCATCTCATTATGGTTGTACTAGTAATAGTGCAGAGTAATCATTAGAGAAGCGTATACACCTTATCCTGTCTACCTTGTCACACCTGCCATTTATGTAGTGATCTCTCTTATCCACTTTATATGCCTGTCATGTTACTTTTATTTATTTACTTGCTAAAAGTCACTAGGCTCGCCAGACTTTATGTATGACCCTCTTGTTTCTCCTTCTTTCTTCCGTTTCCCTCCAAGGTTCTCAGGGAGGAAACACTCAGGCTTAATCAGGACTCCGATATCATCTTGCAAGAGATGCTTCCGAAGTATGGCTCAAGTTTTATCTTTACTATTGCTTTGTTTCTTTTATTTGGGGAATTATGTTTTCTTTTAAGTATTTATGCACTCTGATGTTAAAAGACAGAAGTTATGTTGTTGTAATGGTTTTTGAGACTCACGGTATTTTGAACCGCGCTGTATGATTTGTATTTGAATAAAATTTCCATTGCTATCTTATTTATGTATGTCTTGTAAAATTCTTTGTCTGTTTACCTATAACGCTTCCCGAAACTTAATGCATTCCCTTTATGATTGACATTAACGGACGTGGGGTGTCACACTTGGTATCAGAACTGAAGGTTACCAGATTGGATAAAGTTTTTGAAATTATTTTCAAAAAGATTTTAAAAGCACACATTTTTAAAAAAGGAAAGTCTGTTTTGAAAAACATTCCCCAAAAAGCCATATGTACTATCCTTCGGTCGTTTTTCTGAATCTTTTCCTTTTTCCTTTTTAAGCATGTCTGGGGAATAAAACATTCTTAATATCCTAGAGGGTGTTACAATACTCGGATAGTTCCGTAGGTGTTTGGAGGCCACAATGCCTGCCGAAGGCCAGGGAAATGTTCCTTCCCCAGCTGCACCAGATACTCCTCCTCCTCCTCCAAGAGCAGACAACTTCGCCAAGATCAGCAAAGAATTCTGTGCTATGGGAGGGAAGCCATTCCATGGGAACGATACATTCGTGGAAGCACGGAATTGGCTCAAGAAGACTGGGGACATATTTGTAATCTTTGAAGTAGAGGATAGAAGGAACGTCCAGTGAGCCGCCTGGCTACTGAAAGACGAAGCCTCATTTTGGTGGGAAGTCACCCAAGCTGGACGTCTGGTGGAAACTTGAGAGGATTTTAGACAGAGGTTTGAAATGAAATTTCTCTCCCAAGCTGAGAGAAGCATGCAGATGGAGAGATTCTTAGCACTCAAACAAGGAAACTTGACGGTGAAAGAGTATGTGAATAAATTCAACCAGCTAGCAAGGTTCGGGTATTCTTAACACTCAAACAAGGAAACTTGACGGTGAAAGAGTATGTGAATAATTTCAACCAGCTAGCAAGGTTCAGGTTAGAGTTGGTGGATACGCCACACAAAAGGGCTTTGCGGTTTGCTAAAGGGCTGAATGAGCTTCCGCATGGACTACAATGTCCCATATTCCAATGGGGGCCATTTTTGAAAAGCTTGTTGATATGGCCCTAATGCATGAGGAAGACAAGGGAGAAAAGAAGGCTGAGGAGACATCGCAAAATAGGAATGTGTAGCCCAAGAAGGGGCAACAACAACAACAGCAGAAGAACGGAGGGAAGAATGATAAAGGAAAGGATAAGGGAAAATATCACGAATGTGGGAAGGAAGATCACATGATTAAAGACTGTAAGCGAAGGCAGAACTCTTGCTACCAGTGTGGAGAGGTCGGACACTTTGCTAGAGACTGCCCGAAGAAACAGGGATCACAGGGACAAGGCCAAAAGACAGGGACTACTGGAAAGCAGGTGCATGCTCTCGCGATCAATGCTCCTGATAGAGGTAAAAATAAAAATTCTATGGGAGGTTTAATTTCTCTTCCAAACCATCCTATTAGAACACTTTTTGATTCTGGTGCTTCATGTAACACCCCGAATTTTCTGAGAATATTAAAATTAACAAAATCAAGAACACTTAATTTTTAGAAGAAGAATTAAGTGAAATGGGTTGCGCTATTACATTCGTCTCAAAATTTTGGTCAAGATAGACATTAAGTTTGCATAAAACGGATACCTTATGAAGAAGTTATTAATCCTTGAAGTTTGTATGCATATGAGAAATATATATATATATATATATATATATATATTAAATAAATAGATATGCAAAAAAGTTCAAAACAGCGAATCGAGAGGGGGAATAACCGAACCGGCCCATTTTTGAGGTCGACCCGAGCCTCGCTGGGCCGACTAGGGGTTGATTCAAGGTGTTTGGCTGTCAATCCATGGGCCGATTCGCTCTAAGGAAGATGTGGCATCTGATTGGTTCTGATGGTTCAGGGTTAATCTAATTGTCCTAAAACACACTCTACAACTATATAAGGACCCTATACCTAAAACCTAATTCTATTATTCACTTTCATCTAAACCTAGCCATCATCTCTTTCAACTCAAAGGCAAGATAGAAGCTAATTAAAAGAGACGAATCAAATCAAAACTAATCTAATTCAACTAAGAGAATTCAACGATCTACATCAAAGGCGAGGAATTCAGTTTCAGAATACAGATCTCTTAAATCAAGTTTTTCCTTTTGATTGTAAGTGTAGTTATCTTTCAGATGTGAATAAATTAAAGACATGATTTGTAATGAATTGTAAAATAGAATTGTATCAAGTTGTATGTGATGCTGATTCATGTTTATTCATGTCTATTCTATCATATATGCCTATGAACTATTATGGTCTATCGAACCTATCATGTTATGTGGAAATTGGTGAGTAAACCTATGATGTTGTATAGGAATTTGGGAATGAAATTATCATACGTAAGTTTGGTGATATTATGATACATACAAGTTTTAGGCTAAGTCATGTCGTTTATGCCTAATTGTTTAGAGTCATCATGCATACATGTTTAGATCTACAACTTTATAATATAGATCCATATGCCTTTATTATAGATCTAATTTGCAAGTTCACCACTACATGCCAAGTTTAACTTGTATAGTTTTATGTAAATTCATATGCTTGTGGTTCATGTTGCATAGATCAAATTTGCAAGTTAATAGTTAAAAGTAAATTGTTCTATGCCAAATCCATGTGACATATGTGTAGTTAGATCCATACTTTTGTATGATGTTGGAATGTTGCAAAGTTCCTCTTTTCCCCTTTTTGTTTTATAAGTTAGGCTAAAATATCGAGCCTAACATTCTATGCAATTTTGCGAACATGCAACGCGGGTAACGTTGGGAAAAAAATGAAATTACATGTAATTGGCATGTTTGACACATAAGCATGATAAGTGGCATGAAAATGGTATAATCTATGTACCTAAAATTTTGAACGTGATTTAGAAGGAAAGTGGGCCATGACAATAATTGATTTTTAATTTACATGTAAATATGTAGGATAAACATGAAAAATTACATGGCATAGATTGGTTCATGAAATGGTATATTTAGTATACCATTAATTGTGAGCATAATTAAAAGGATAATTATGGCATAATTAAATTGGGAATAAAATACATGTGGAATTTGTCATAAATAAGAAATATGTAAATTTAGGAAAGACGAATATGCCTAACCCGAGGTTAGACTGAGTTATGGTGTAAAACTGCCCGGAACCGACCGAAACATCCAGTGACAACAACAATACCTGTCTAATGTGGGTGGTTAGTGCATTGAGCCCAAAAAGGAACCGAGGTTAGACTAAGTTGTGGTGTAAAACTGTCCGGAACCGACCGGCACATCTAGTGACCACAATAATACCTGTCTAATGTGAGTGGTTGGTGCTTTAATAAAGCCAAGTCAAGATTGGTAGGGTTAAGTCAATTAAGGAAACACTTAACTAATTCAACATGTTAACTAAACTGATGGGTGAGGTTAAGTAAATTTAGAACACTAAACCGTTATAACATGTTAATTAGACAAGTGGGTGAGGTTAAGTAAATTTAGAACACTTAACCGTTATAACATGTTAATTAGACAAGTGGGTGTGGTTAAGTAATTTTAGAACACTTAACCGTTATAACATGTTAATTAGACAAGTGGGTGAGGTTAAGTAAATTTAGAACACATAACCTTTATAACATGTTAATTAGAAAAGTGGGTGAGGTTAAGTAAATTTAGAAACACTTAACCAATATAACTTGATTTACGGAAAGGCTATGTTAAAATAAGAAGGCAACACTTAACCAATATAACTTGATTTGTAGTAGGGTTAAGTTAACACAAGAAGGCAACACTTAACCAAAGTAACATGACACATAAGTGGGTTAAGTTAACTTGAACTGATTGATGACACTTAACTAATACAATAAGATGAATACTTGGGGTTAAGTTAACAAGAAACACTTGACCAATATAACTTGATGAATGAACGGGGTTAAGTTAATAGGAAACACTTAATCGATCCAACATGATAAGTAACGAGGGTCAAGTTAATAAGAAATGCTTAACCAACATGACATGATGAATGAGTGGGTTAAGTTAACATAAGCGGACAACACTTAACTAATATGGCGTAATGTGCGGGAGGGTTCGGTTTGGTGGGTAATATTAGTAAATATAGGCCCACAAAACTTAAACATTAAATAAACATGCTTGAATCAGTGGAAGGGTTAAGTAATCGGGTTGGTGGGGAATATTAGTAAATATAGGCCCACAAAACTTAACCATTAAATAAACATGCTTGAATCAGTGGAAGGGTTAAGTAAATATCGGTTTGGTGGGTAATATTAGTAAATATAGGCCTACAAAACTTAACTATTAAATAAACATGCTTGAATCGATGGGAGGGTTAAGTACATCTCGTGTAGGTGGGTAATATTAGTACATATTGGCCCAAAAAACTTAACCGTTTATTAAAAATGCTTGAATCGATGGGAGGGTTAAGTACATATCGGGTTGGTGGGTAATGTTAGTAAATATAGGCCCACAAACTTAACCAATAGGAAACCCTAGTACAAGGACCCATTTCAGCAGTAACCCACATGGATGTATCACGGTACCCTGAACTAGGCAGGGTGGGGCACGATTACTGGGCTGATTATAAGCGGTCAAAGCAGCGGAAGGGGTACGTCAGTGTAGGTTCCGACGGTTTACGGGCATGCACGTACTCCGGAGTGGGAAAAAGCAGGCATTGGGTACCAGTAGTTATACACTGTGCTTCTTGAATCGTGTCGGGTCGCTATCACAAGGATTGATACACATTATGGTGGGACCAGCACGGGGTTTCTACACGCAAGAGAGGGCCGATTGACATAGACACATGGAACAAGAATACAAGTAGGGAGCCGATCGATAGGGTAGTAAGGGCACATCTAACAAGTTCATGGCAATTAGGCTGATTGAGGTGGAATTCTCACGATAGATGTACACCCGAAGGCTACCACAATTACGGGGGGTTGGGATTGCGATTATCATTTTATACAGATTACTAGTTGGGACACTAGTTAGGTGGTGCAGAGATAAATATAGAAATCAGATTAACATAGTAGTAGCGAAGTAGAGAAAAAGTAGAAGCGCATTCAGTTCACCTTGAACTTATCTTGTCATTAGTTACCTTGTTTTTATGGTATTGTCCTATTTTCGGTTTATTCATGTCATGATCCTTTATCTTGTTTGCATGCTGAAAGATCACTGGACTTACCAGACTTATGTCTGACCTAGTTTGTTTTTCGCCTCTTTTCTTCCCTTCCCCCTCCTAGGTAGTCAGGGAGGGAATAGCTCAGCCTAACTTGGACCTCTTCGCTTTCCAAGCTTGAAGATTAGTTGATGTATCGCTTTGGACTCTCTCTCTTCCACTGCTATGGCTGGTTCATGCTTTATCTTGGAATATCATTGTTTTTATGATTCTTTTAATCTTGGAAGTTTTTAAATCAAGACAAAAGTTCTATGTATTACATTTAAGTATGATTGAGGAAATTGTTGTAAAAGCTTGACTGAATTAAGTTGTTTATAAAATGACTTTATTTTCCTTTGCTTTATTTGTCTGTCTTGTAATTTATCTGCATCTTTTACCTATAATGCTCCACCGAAGTAAAGGCATTCCCTCTGCGAGTGACCTTAACGGAGGTGGGGTGTTTCACTTGGTATCAGATCTGAAGGTTACCGGATCAGATAAAAGATTTGAAAATTTATTTTCAAAACGGTTTTAAAAGAAGCATTTTCAATAGAAAAGTTTTGTTTTAAAGGCGTATTCCCCAAAGCTATATGCACTATCTTTTGATCCTCTGTTTAAATCCTTGTTTCCTTCTTTCCTGAGTCTCCGAGGCTCTTGGCTTTCTGGGAGGCTACTTCATCGCGGCATGGTTCCGTAGGTTCGACGAGACTTCAGCACTTGTCAAAGGGCAAATAACTGCCCAACTTCCATCTATAGCCGTAGTAGTTTCACCTACGGCTAATTTTCTTTCCAGCTTTGTAGGATTCTACGTGCGATGGAGGCAGCTTTCGAGAGACCTGTCAACAAGTTACACAAGGATGACAAAGATGAGAATGAAGGAGTTTGGCTAAGGAGCACAACACAAGGATGAAGAACTCATGGATATGGACTTGGTTCATAAAGGAGGGGAGGAAAGAATAGTAAAACCTAAAACAAGAGGAAGTATCTTTATCTTGGTATAACGGGTCGTATAATTAAGGGCAAGGGCAAGAACAAAAGACAGGATTTTCCAGAAGGCAAGTGCATGCTCTCACAACCAGCATACCTGAGAGAGAGGTAGTAAGGTTTCTGTTGAAAAGTTTAGTTTTTCTTCTTGATCATCCTGCTAGTACTCTTTTTGATTTTTGCGCTTTGCATTCGTTTATAACTGCTTCCATAGTTGAGTCTCTGCACCCTAGAGCTTGTATAGTAGAGGATCCCATTATTGTCTCAAATCCAATTTGTGGTTCGGCTCATTTATCTTTGGTTTGTAAGATTTGAGATACTAATGTTTTTGGTTTCATGGGCTATGGGTTGGTTCTAGGCATTGATTAGTTAGCTAGTAATTGTGAAAGGAGGATAGTTAGACTTTCGACCTGCCTCGGGAATACCCTCGAAATTTCATGCGATCCTAAGTGATCAGTTTGTCTTAGCTACGTAGAATCACTTTATGTATTTATCAACGATTTTTGATCCGTTAGATTAGTCCATGAGTACGCAGATGTTTTTGGATTAAGGTTAGGAGTTTTCCCCCTAAAAACTCGAGATTGACTTCCGCACATATCCTGTTGACAATACAAAGCCAGTTATGCAATCAGCGATAGTTTTGGAGCAAGATTGGCGAGGATAGCCAGAGTCGGTTAAGTGCTCAATTGTTTGGTTGTTTTGCTAGTATCACCTCACGTAGATCGTCCAAATTCGGAGGAGGTATTCCTTGGGTGCTTGTCTGATATTAGTTTAGGCCTTTGGGGCTTGTACTTGAGGGATGTCGAGTTCGACTAGGATGGTTTGCGTGAGAGATAAATAGTTGTGGCAGGCGCCCTAAGTAGAAAAAAAACTAACCTTAAGAGAGGTAAAAAGTACATAGCAACCTTTAGCTTTAGACCCTCGGATTTGTGACATGATGGATAAGCTAAGTAGAGGAGAGACCTCTAATAATCTTAGTATATACACTTGGTATCATGGTTAACTTCTGTTTGTCTTGGAAAGATAGTTCGACAACATTGGATACCCTCTAGCATAGTAAATGATCGAGGTCCTATCTTTACTAGTGAGTTTTGGAAATGGGGGTCAAGAAGCTTCATAATCATGAAGTTAAATTAGTTAAGGTACAGTGGAGTGAAGCTCAAAGAAGATGCAACTTAGAAGACTGAATACTAGATACATGCTTCATACCCTTTTTGAGGGTATATCCTTAATTCCTCCTTTTTCTATAATATTTATTTGCATGCTAGTATTTATCTTTTAAGTATATCCTCTCGGTCCTATCCTCGATCCTTAGGTAAAGACAATGGATGAAAACATGGGTTTGAGACATGTTATGATTGATGGTTGCAAGTGGTTGCAAGTGTTTGCTAGTGGTTGCTCGTGGATGCATATACACACATTAGGCACTAGATCGGCTCAGTCACTTTCATATTGCATATGCATATGAATGTATTTGTATATGGATTGAAACTTGATGTGTTATCATATGGATGTAGCATATGGATGAGTGAATATGCACACATATAGTATTTACACGATTAGAGATGTTTGCATACATATTTGACGCATGACACTCTCATGATTCACATTAAGGAGGTCAACTGGATCAGTAGAACGCCTGATTTTGCACTAGATAAGAGACATATACACACACTCTGCATATGTTCATATGGCACTAGAAGTCTTTTAAGGACAATGGATGCTTGTGGATGATGGATGAGTAGGTGGATGATTGGATGTTAGTATGCATTCTTCTTAACTTGAAGAATTCAGGGACGAAATCCTTTAAGGAGGGGAGAATGTAACACCTCGAATTTTCTGAGAATATTAAAATTAACAAATTCAAGAACACTTAATTTTTAGAAGAAGAATTAAGTGAAATTGGTTGCGCTATTATGTTCGTCTCAAAATTTTGGTCAAGATAGACATTTGGTTTGCATAAAACGGATACCTTATGAAGAAGTTATTAAGCCTTGAAGTTTGTATGCATATGAGAAAAATATATATATAGATATATATATATAAATTAAATAAATAAATATGCAAAAAATTTCAAAACAGCGAATCGAGAGGGGGAATAACTGAATCGGCCCATTTTTGAGGTCGACCGAAGCCTCGCTGGGCCGACTAGGGGTTGATTCAGGGTGTTTGGCTGTCAACCCGTGGGCCGATTCGCTCTAAGGCAGATGTGGCATCTGATTGGTTCCGATGGTTCAGGGTTAATCTAATGGTCCTAAAACACTCTCTACAACTATATAAGGACCCTAAACCTAAAACCTAATTCTATTATTCACTCTCATCTAAACCTAGCCGTCATCTCTTTCAACTCAAAGGCAAGATAGAAGCTAATTAAAAGTGACGAATCAAATCAAAACTAATCTTATTCAACTAAGAGAATTCAACGATCTACATCAAAGGCGAGAAATTCAGTTTCAGAATACAGATCTCTAAAATCAAGTTTTTCCTTTTGATTGTAAGTGTAGTTATCTTTCAGATGTGAATAAATTAAAGACATGATTTGTAATGAATTGTAAAATAGAATTGTATCAAGTTGTATGTGATGCTGATTCATGTTTATTCATGTCTATTCTATCATATATGCCTATGAACTATTGTGGTCTATCGAACCAATCATGTTATGTGGAAAATGTGAGTAAACCTATGATGCTGTATAGGAATTTGTGAATGAAATTATCATATGTAAGTTTGGTGTTATTATGATACATACAAGTTTTACGCTAAGTCATGTCGTTTATGCCTAATTGTTTAGAGCCATCATGCATACATGTTTACATCTACAACCATATATGTTTAGATCTACAACTTTATATGTTAAATCCGCATGCCTTTACGATAGATCTAATTTGCAAGTTCACCACTACATGCCAAGATTAACTTGTAGAGTTTTATGTAAATTCATATGCTTATGGTTCATGTTGCATAGATCAAATTTGCAAGTTCATAGTTAAAAGTATATTGTTCTATGCCAAATCCATGTGACATATGTGTAGTTAGATCCATACTTTTGTATGATGTTGGAATGTTGCAAAGTTCCTCTTTTTACCTTTTTGTTTTATAAGTTAGGCTAAAATATCGAGCTAAACATTCTATGTAATTTTGCGAACGTACAACAGGGGTAACGTTGGGGAAAACATGAAATTACATGTAATTGGCATGTTTGACACATAAGCATGATAAGTGGCATGAAAATGGTATAATCTATATACCTAAAATTTTGAACGTGATTTAGAAGGAAAGTGGCCCTTGACAATAATTGATTTATAATTTACATGTAAATATGTAGGATAAACATGAAAAATTACATGGCATAGATTGGTTCATGAAATGGTATATTTAGTATACCATTAATTGTGAGCATAATTAAAAGGATAATTATGGCATAATTAAATTGGGAATAATTTACATATGGAATTTGTCATAAATAAGAAATATGTAAATTTAGAAAAGACGAAAATGTCTAACCCGAGGTTAGACTGAGTTGTGTTGTAAAACTGCCCGGAATCGACCGGCACATCCAGTGACCACAACAATACCTATCTAATGTGGGTGGTTAGTGCATTGCTTCCAAAAAGGACCCGAGGTTAGACTGAGTTTTGGTGTAAAACTGCCCGGAACCGACCAGCACATCCAGTGACCTCAATACCTGTCTAATTTGGGTGGTTGGTGCTTTAATAAGGCTAAGTCAAGATCGGTAGGGTTAAGTCAATTAATGAAACACTTAACCAATTCAACATGTTAACTAAACTAATAGGTGAGGTTAAGTAAATTTAGAACACTTAACCGTTATAACATGTTAATTAGACAAGTGGGCGAGCTTAAGTAAATTTAGAACACTTAACCGTTATAACATGTTAATTAGACAAGTGGGTGAGGTTAAGTAAATTTAGAACACTTAACCATTATAACATGTTAATTAGACAAGTGGGTGAGGTTAAGTAAATTTAGAACACTTAACCTTTATAACATGTTAATTAGACAAGTGTGTGAGGTTAAGTAAATTTAGAAACACTTAACCAATATAACTTGATTTACGGAAAGGTTAAGTTAAAATAAGAAGGCAACACTTAACCAATATAACTTGATTTATAGTAGGGTTAATTTAACACAAGAAGGCAACACTTAAACAAAGTAACATGGCACATAGGTGGGTTAAGTTAACTTGAATTGATTGATGACACTTATCCAATACAACAAGATGAATACGCGGGGTTAAGTTAACAAGAAACACTTGACCAATATAACTTGATGAACGAAGTGGTTAAGTTAATAGGAAACACTTAACCGATCCAACATGATAAGTAAGGAGGGTCAAGTTAATAAGAAATGCTTAACCAACATGACATGATGAATGAGTGGGTTAAGTTAACATGAGCGGACAACACTTAACTAATATGGCGTAATGTGCGGGAGGGTTAAGTACATATCGGGTTGGTGGGTAATATTAGTAAATATAGGCCCACAAAACTTAACCATTAAATAAACATGCTTGAATCAGTGGAAGGGTTAAGTACATATCGGGTTGGTGGGTAATATTAGTAAATATAGGCCCACAAAAATTAACCATTAAATAAACATGCTTGAATAAGTGGAAGGGTTAAGTACATATCGGGTTGGTGGGTAATATTAGTAAATATAGGCCCACAAAACTTAACTATTAAATAAACATGCTTGAATCGATGGGAGGGTTAAGTACATCTCGTGTAGGTGGGTAATATTAGTACATATAGGCCCACAAAACTTAACCGTTTATTAAAAATGCTTGAATCGATGGGAGGGTTAAGTACATATCGGTTTGGTGGGTAATATTAGTAAATATAGGCCCACAAACTTAACCAATAGGAAACCCTAGTAACGGGGACCCATTTCAATAGTAACCTACATGGATGTATCACGGTACCCTGAACTAGGCAGGGTGGAGCACAATTACTGGGCTGATTATAAGCGGTCAAAGCAGCGGCAGGGGGTACGTCAGTGTAGGTTCTGACGGTTTATGGGCGTGCACGTACTCCGGAGTGGAAAAAGTAGCCACTGGCTACCAGTAGTTATGCACTGTGCATCTTGAATCATGTCGGGTTGCTATCATAAGGATTGATACAACTAATGGTGGGACCAGCACAGGGTATCTACACTCAAGAGAGGGCCGATTGACACAAACCCATGGAACATGAATACAAGTAGGGAGCCGATCGATAGGATAGTAAGGGTACATCTAACAAGTTCATGGCAATTAGGCTGATTGAGGTGGAATCCTCACCATAGATGTACACCTGAAGGCTACCACAATTATGGGGGGTTGGTATCACGATTATCATTTTATACAAATTACTAGTTGGGACAATAGTTAGGTGGTGCAGAGATAAATATAGAAATCAGATTAACAGAGTAGTAGCGAAGCAGAGAAAAAGTAGAAGCGCATTCAGTTCACCTTGCACTTATCTTGTCTTTAGTTACCTTGTTTTTATGGTATTGTCCTATTTTCGGTTTATTCATGTCATGATCCTTTATCTTGTTTGCATGCTGAAAGATCACTGGACTTACCAGACTTATGTCTGACCTAGTTTGTTTTTTGCCTCTTTTCTTCCGTTCCCCCTCAGGTAGTCAGGGAGGGAATAGCTTAGCCTAACTCGGACCTCTTCGCTTTCCAAGCTTGAAGATTAGTTGGTGTATCGCTTTGGACTCTCTCTCTTCCACTGCTATGGCTGGTTCATGCTTTATCGGGGAATATCATTGTTATTATGCTTCTTTTATTCTTGGAATTTTTTAAATCAAGACAGAAGTTCTATGTATTACATTTAAGTATGATTGAGGTAATTGCTGTAAAAGCTTGACTGAATTAAGTTGTTTTTAAAATGACTTTATTTTCCGCTGCTTTATTTGTTTGTCTTGTAATTATCTGCATCTTTTACTTATAATGCTCCACCAAAGTTAAGGCATTCCCTCTGTGAGTGACCTTAACGGAGGTGGGGTGTTTCACTTCACATTCATTCATATCAAGTTCTGTAGTTGTATCTCTGCACTTAATTACTAGTATGGTAGTGGATCCGTAATTGTTTCAAACCACATTGGTGGTTCGGCTCATTTATCTATGATTTGTCGGGGTTTGAAAATATTTTTGTTAGGCGTCGAGTTTGAATGCGACACGTATGTGCTCGGGTTTATGGACTATGGGTTGATTCTAGGAATGTATTGACTTACCACATATGGTGCCATTCTGGATTGTGAGAAGAGGGTTGTTAGGATTCTGACTCGAAATGTGAGGACACTTGAGATTTTTTGTAACCCACAAGGGTCGTTTATGCTTAGTTTCCTAGAGTCTCTTGATGCATCTATCGATGACTTGCAATCTGTTCCAGTAGTCCGAGATTACTCTGATGTTTTTGATGAGGTTCGGGGCTTACCTCCGAGGCCCGAGATTGACTTTCATATATATTTGGTGGACAATGCCAAGCTAGTTGCATTGCCAGTGCGCCACATGGCTCCGAGGGAAAGGAGGGAGCTGAGTAAGCAAGTAAGGGAGTTGCTGGAGAAAGGGGTTATCAGACAAAGCATATCTGAATAGGGTGCTCCAGTAGTATTCACAACTAAGGCGAATGGTTTGCTTCGTTTGTGTATTGACTATAGGGAGTTGAATAAACTCACCAAGAAGAATAGGCACCCGCGGATTGATGATTTATTTGATCAACTTGTTGGTGCCTCGCTATTTTCTCAGTTAGACTTGGCCACCGAGTTTCATCGGTTGAGGGTGGCTGAAGATAGTATAGATAAGACTGCTTTTAGAACTCCGGACGGTTCCTTTGAATGACTAGTGATGCCTTTTGGGTTGACGAATGCATCCGCCTATTTGTCAATTTGATGAGTTGGGTGTTTCGGGAGTTCCTAAATAAAGTTGTTGTAGTCTTTGTTGATAATATTTTGATCTTCTCCAAAAGCGAAGAACAGCGTGCCAACATTTGAGAGATGTTTTGAAAACCATCAGTGACCATCAGCTCAAGGCGAAGCTCTCCAAATGCCATTTTTGGAGAAAAGAGGTGAGATTCTTAGGGCATGTGGTCTCCAAAGAAGGGATAGCCATAGATCCCACGAAGGTGGTTGCAGTGCAAGATTGGCAGGTTCCTAAAAATGTAACCGAGATGAGAAGCTTTCTTGGGTTAGCAGGTTGCTATAGGAAGTATATTAAGTACTTCGCAAAGATATCAGCCCCACTCACCAGGCTAACAAAGAAGAACTTGGCATTTTCATGGGATATAGACCGTGATCTTGCTTTCCAACGACTGAAAAGAGCTCTGACAATAAGCCCAGTCTTGACTTTGCCTGACGGGAGTAAGGTGTTTACCGTTTATACTGATGCATGTGGCACAGGGCTTGGTGCAGTTCTAATGCAAGAAGGGAAAGTAGTGTGTTATGGGTGGTAGACAGTTGAAAGTTCATGAAAAGAACTACCCCACCCATGATTTAGAGCTAGCTACCATAGTATTCATGTTAAAGACATGATGTCATTATTTACTTGGAGAGAAGTTTGAGTTATACACTAATCATAAATCTCTCAAGTATTTGTTCTCGCGGAAAGAGGTCAATTTAAGGCAACAACGGTGGATGGAGTTGCTAGCTTCTTATGATTTTAAGTTTGCTTATACCCCTGGCAAGGGTAATGTGGTGGAAGACGCGGTAAGTAGGCAGAGGATTGTCCTGAGTCCTCTGTTTGTTGAAAGAAAGAACTTGGAGTTCATATCAGCTTTTGATTTTAGACCTTCCATCGAGATTTTGCCTGATTTGTTTGCATTCTTGGAGATACGACCAACTCTTATGGACCAGATAGGAGCTTCGTAACAAGGTGACCCACAGATTTTAGACATCATGGATAAGCTCAGAAGAGGGGAGACTTCTAGTCACCTCAGTAGATATACTATAGATGAAAAAGGTTGGTTGCGATGAGATGGAAGGCTTTGAGTTCCTCAAACTGGAAGCTTGCTAAAGGCAGTCCTAGAAGAAGCCCACCATTCTAAGATGACCATTAATCCAGGCGGCGATAATATGTATAGCGACACGAAGAGGATTTTATTTTGGGCTGGGATGAAGAAAGATGTAGCCGAATTTGTTTCTCAATGTTTAGTTTGCCAGCAAGTTAAAGCTGAGCAAAAGAAGCACAGTGGATTACTTCATCCTTTGGAGGTTCCTCAATGGAAATATGAGAGCATTTCCATGGATTTCATAGATGGTTTTCCAAGATCGAAGAAAGGCAACACCAGCATCTAAGTTGTGGTAGATAGACTCTCTAAGAGCGCTCACTTTATTCCAGTTAAGAGTATGAGGACGACATCATGGTTGGCAGCAATTTATGTTTGCGAGATAGTTCGTCTTCATGGAGTACCTTCTAGTATCGTAAGCGATCGTGACCCCATCTTTACCGGTGAATTTTGGAGGAGCTTGCAAGAAGCACTAGGTACACAATTGTGTTTCAGCATCGTTTATCATTATCAGATCGATGGACAGACGAAGAGGATGAACAAGATTCTTGAAGATCTTTTGAGGCTGTGTATCCTAGACTTCGGAGGGACTTAGGAAGAGCATCTTCCTTTAGTAGAATTTTCCTATAACAATAGCTATCAGTCCAGCATTAGCATGGCACCCTTCGAAGCATTGTACGGACGACCCTGTAGATCGCCAACTTGTTGGTGGGAATCCACAGAAAGATTATTAATTAGACTAGATATGGTTAGGGAAACGTCTAAAAAGATTGACCTCATTCGACGACGGATGAAGATAGCTCAAGATAGGCAGAAGTCCTATGCATACAAGAGAAGAACTAATATCGAATTTGAAGTGGGAGACTTTGTTTTTATCAAAGTATCATCTTTGAGGAATGTGGTTCGCTTCGGATCGGTAGGGAAGTTGGCACCTAGGTTAGTGGGACCATTTCCCATAACTGAGAGGATTGGCCAAATGGCCTATAGAGTAAAGCTCCTAGAAAATCCATCCGGTGTTCATGATGTTTTCCACGTTTCCCATCTGCGGAAGTGCCTCCATGACACCGTTGTAATTGTTGAGCCGAGTGTGTTGGAAGAAGTCGAAGTGGAACGGGAGGCGACAGTTAGACAAGTCCCTACCTGTATTCTAGGATCAGAAGTTAAAAAGCTACGCAATAAAGAGATCAAGTTGCTAAAGGTTCAATGAGGAGATAACCCAGAGGATGCGACCTGGGAGACCGAAGACAAGATTCGTGATTTGTACCCTTTCCTTTTTTAGAGTATGTTCTTAACTCCTTTTTCAAAATTTTATCAGTACTTGTTTCTATCACTTGAGTATATCATATCCATAGTATTTTTTTCGACCTTTAGATAGGAATCATATGGATGGAAACATGTGTTTGAGACATGTTATGTTTGATGGATGCAATTGTTTGCCAGTGGTTGCTTGTGGATGCAACGTATATACACACATTAAGCATTAGATCGGCTCAATCACTCTCATATTGCATATGGATGTGTGTTCATTTTCTTTTCTTTTATGGATGGAAATGGATGATTTAGCATATGGACATTGCATTTGGATAAATGAGTGTGCACACATATAGAGCTTACATGTTATAATAGGATTATTTGCATACATATTGGGTTCATGGAACTAGCATACATTGCATCAAGGAGGTCAACTGAATCAATAGACCTCCTGATCTACGTATTAGTATTGGGACATATACACATACCTTTGCATATATTCATGTAAGCATTAAAAATCCTTAAGGACAAAGGATGCCAGTGATTAATGGATGAGTAGATGGATGATGGATGTTAGGATATGCATTCTTCTTAACTTAGAGATTTCAGGGACGAAACCATTTAAGTAGGGGAAATGTAACACCTTGTAATTTTGTTAATATTAAAGAGGATAAATTAAATAATAATTAATTTAATATTCAGAATTAAGGGAAACAGACTACGCCCTCGAAATTCTGGTTAAGATAGACATTTCGTTTGCGTAAAACGGACACCGTATGAAGAAGTTATGAAGGTTTTAAGTTTGTATACGGGCAAAAAGAACATATACACACATATGAGTCACGTATGAGTCAGATATGAGTCAGACACTATCCAGAACAGTTCGAAAATCAATAATTCGTCCAGGCATAAAATTTCCCGCTCTAGGGGGTCGACCTCCCTAGAGGGGTGTCGACACCGGGGTCGACCCCTCTTAAGGGGTGTCGATCTATGGGTCGACCCACCCACAGGGGTGTCGACACTCCTAGAGCTGATGTGGAACTCGGTTTCAGGGGGCCAGGCAGCTATATATATGTGTCCAATTCTCCTATTTTCTTCATAGGAAATCATGGAAGCCAGATGTTGCCGGTGTGTGAACTGAGATGAATCCATTTTCTTCAAACAACTATCAGTTTTGCAAATTAAATATAGAGATTCAAGATCCATTCTTTCTCTTTTCTAGTCCTAACGCAGTGGGTTTCTAGTTACTTTTAGATTTGAATATTTAAAAGTAAATCATGAAAGACTGTGACTTGGATATGTTGTAAACTATGAATCTATGTTATTGTTAAATCTTATACTATGTCATGATAGATCTATTTCTCTAGATCTAATGCAATTATGGTTATTCTATTATGTCGCCTTTGTGTATCTTGAGTTGTAACTATATTGTGGTTAATGTAAACCTATTAATTTGGACAGTTACAATATTGGTTAGATCCAACTCTTTATGTAAATCACCTTTATGTTAGATCTAAATTATGTTAGATCTGTTTAGATCTAAACATGCTACTATGTCGTCTTAATTATGTTAGATCAGTTTTATGACCACATTATAATTATGTTGGATCTAAATAGTTGGACACCTAAATGGTCAATTAAGACCTCATTATGCTCACTATGATAACTAGTAATTGCCACAAGTTCATCATTTTTATGTTATCACCATGCTAGTTTATGTTTATGCCAAGTTTTATTAAAAGGATCACTTTGGTTGTATTCCCATTATTTTCCCTATTATCGTTTATGACTAGGATATTGTATAGGGGAAAAGGGTTAATATTGGCATAATTTGAATATGAACATTTTTGGACATATAATTCAAATTATTGGGTAGAGTGGGCATTAATACCTATAAAGGGGAAGGTTTAATTAATTGATTGATTAATTGATTAAGTAATTAATAATGGAATGTCTAGTAATTACAATTAGGAGTTGTAATTGTACATATGACACGAGGTTAGGTTGCATTAGTGGTGGAAGTCTGCCCGGACCCGACCGACATATCCAACAACCACTAATGTTGAACCTAATGTGGGAGATCTAAGTACGCAAATACGAATCGGGCTATGACATGAGGATAGGCCCAACTGTAGAATAAGTCTGCCGGGACCCGACCGACATATCCAGCATCCACACGTTGTAGGCCTAATGTGGGAGGTCTAGCCCATTATGAACCATAAATGGACATGGTAATGAATTGGAGTACTTAACCAAATCTAATCCATAGGGATTGTATGATTGTGAACTAAAGTTAGGGTTAAGTAAATTGATTGGATAGTGGATGGGTTAAGCAAATCTGGAGGGGGTGGGTGATATTTACATATAGGCCCATGACTTAACCCGATAAGGTAATGTAATTAAAGACACCTAGTGGTATACATAACTGGAGTAAATAATAGAGTTATGTAATTAAAGACACCTTTTAGGGTAAGCATAACTGGTATAGTGCTATGTAATTAAAGACACTAGGGTATACATAGTCAGTGAAAACCTAGTGGGGGATACAAGACAAAGGGGAGAGCTTGTATCATATTGTGTGGTACCCATTTCAGTCAGTAATCTAGAGTAGGTATCAAATAAAAGTACTTCGTACTAGGCAGAGAGGGGACACACTTACAGACTGATTATAAGAGATCCAAATGTGGAAGACGGTGTGGGTGGCGCAAACCGACCGGGCCTTGTGCGTGCATGAGCCGGGAAGAGGGGGATAAGACGACCGTGACACCAGTAGATATGGTTGTGCAGAACATGGGAAATGAAGGGTTGCCACTTTAGGAAATGATACCTCCTACTGCTGGGCCAGCACAGGGTATCTACGAAATAGGGGGCGATCGATTAGGGTAGTGGTTAGGGTACATTTGGACGTGTGCCCTAAGTCTACCGCCTTATAGTAGAAGGGATCATCTCATTCTGGTTGTACTAGTAATAATGCAGAGTAATCATTAGAGAAGCATATACACCTTATCCTGTCTACCTTGTCACACCTGCCATTTATGTAGTAATCTCTCTTTTCCACATTAAATGCCTGTCATGTTACTTTTATTTATTTACTCGCTAAAAGTCACTAGGCTCGCCAGACTTTATGTCTGACCCTCTTGTTTCTCCTTCTTTCTTCCGTTCTCACCCCCTCATGTTCTCAAGGAGGAAACACTCAGGTTTAGTCAGGATATCATCTTGCTAGAGCTACTTCCGAAGTATGGCTCAAGTTTTTATCTCTACAATGGCTTTGCCTCTTTTATTTGGGGAATTATATTTTCTTTTAAGTATTTATGTACTCTGATGTTGAAAGACAGAAGTTATATAGTTGTAATGGTTTTGTAGACTCATGGTATTTTGAACCACGTTGCGTGATTTGTGTTTGAATAAAAGTTTAAATTTTCGCTGCTTTCTTATTTATGCATGTCTTGTAAAATTCTGTGTCTGTTTACCTATAACGCTTCATGAAATTTAATGCATTCCATTTGTGAGTGACATTAATGGACGTGAGGTATCACATCGGGCTTTTGTACTTTGGCTATGGGGTGATTAAAATTATGGTTTTCTAACCCTGTACTCATGTTATGTCGGCTCCGACCTCCAGGCTATCATGCTTATGTATATAACACCTCTAGTTTACCAACTATAAATGGCATTTAGTTGGATCACACACATACGGGATTAAGACTTAGTCCCCAGATGTGCTCTGTACGCGACCATAAATCATCTGCATGTCAACTAACTAATCATTCTGGTTTACACGATTGTAGGAGGGAGAAGGGCCAAAGTCCGCCTTCCCATGTACGTGATTCGCCCTAAATCCCTAGGCATGCTCTATATGAATGAGAAACCGTCCAATCTCCTACACACATCTCTGGATTCACCCAACTTTGCATTTTGTAGAGCCTAAGTCTGACTACTCATGTACAGGATTAGGCTTTAATCTCTAGGCATGCTCTTTATGGACTATAAACCTCCCGGTCTCCTACTTTCATTCTGGGTATCTTACTCGGGATTTTCAAGGGTTGAGTCTGTCTACCCATGTACGGGATTAGGACTTAATCGCTAGGCATGCTTTTTATAGACGATGAACCCCCGAACCTCCTTTACTCATTTTTGGTTACATGGCTCCGGAGTTTGGAGGGCTAACCCTACCCACCCATGTATGTGATTAGACCTTCATCCCTAGGCATGATCTTTGCGGGCGATAAACCATCTAATCTCCTTTAGTTTTTTCTTCTTTCATTTTTTGGCTTAAGGATGGCTATGTTGACCTACCCATGTATGGGGACTGATGAGACCTCTAGGCATGCTCTGTACCCAATGTAAGTCCATTCCATTCGACCTTAATGGAAGTTAATGAATTTGAAATCAATAGCGGTTAAGTCAACTCAGCCTTATACGAGATTATGCCTTTACCCCCAAGCGTGCTCTCTTCTCAACAATAAAATGCTATGTTTTCTTTTATATTTATTATAAACTCCAACCCTTGAAAACTTTAACATAAATTACTTCGCTCGTCGGGACGCTGCTTCTGAAGTAAGGAAATATGGAATTGAAACTTCAAACTTTAAGGACTTGGCGTAGTAAGGAACTTGATCAATAAGTATAAAAATCCTAGTCTTCAAGTAAGGACTTTGCTTGGGAAGAGGCATACCATCTTGTTAGGACTGGGCAAGGTTGACTCGCCTAGTGGCGGGTAAGGTCCTACCCATTTGGCTTATCCTCAGTCCTCTTATCATGACTTGGCAAGGGTGCCTTGGACTCATCCAGTTATCTTGTTATTGGTTATTCTGATTTATCCTTGATCCTCTTATCAGGATTTGGCAAGGGTGTCTTGGACTTATTTGGTTATTCCATTATTTTGGTTTCTCGAATCTCGGTTATTCTGGTTATCTCGGTTATCTCTCATAGTACGATCCAGAGTGATCATTGGGTCTCTTTAGTCTTTGTCTTCTGGTTCACACGATTCGGAGCGATCGTCAGTTCTCTCTGGTTTTCTGGATTTCTAGGTTTCCATTAATACGATCCGATGCGATCGTGGCCTTTGGTTTCCAGGTTCTCAACTATCGGATTTCTATATTCGAGCTTCTTTAAGATCGTGACTTCTGAATTCTTGGATTTCTTGCAAAACACATCTCCCTTTTCTCAAGGAAGACATATTTTGGGGGGAAAGTGTTGACCTGCTTTTCAATAAAGTAGTCACACGTTAAGCTCATGATCTTCTAAGTACTCAAATTTGGGTACATGCTCATGGAAACAAAAAGCAATTTGGGCGAAGTCGCAAATTTTTCAAAAAGCTTTGAAATATAGTCGATTCCTGGATCGACATTCTCAGATCGACAAAGTCATTAAAGAATTTGAGTATAAAATCATATTTTGTACTTGGCAAAATCTCGGATCAGGTGTGATCGCTTGAAAGAAGGTGACTATATCAAGCGGATCACCAAAAAGTTATGGATCACATCAATATGGTATGGATCAGGCAAAAACATTGGTATTAGATCAACTGGAGTTTGGCAACTCCAAAATGACAGATTAACTTGAGGCGATAAAGGAAACACATTGGATTATACTACATTTGGCAAAGTTTCAAATCGGGTGTGATCACTTAGGATTTGATGATAACATCGAGACGATCATTCAAATGTACAGGATCGCTTCAGGCAGCATAGCCTGATATTTTGTTTCCCTGGGATATGAAGTTTAGTTTGTATACCCCCTCTCCAGATCGGACCACATCTAAATGCGTGATCACTTCAGTTGGGGAAGAATAAAACAAGGTTGTGCACCCTAGAGTTCAGCAACTCCAAAATGATTGATTAACTTGAGGCGATTAAGGAAACACATTGGATCACACTGCATTTGTCAAAGTTTAAAATCGGGTGTGATCACTTAGAATTTGATGATAACATCGAGATGATCATTCAAATGTACAGGATCGCTTCAGGCAGCATAGCCTGATATTTTATATCCCTTGGATATGGAGTTTAGTTTGTATCCCCCTCTTCAAATCGGACCACCTCTAAATGCGTGATCACTTCAGTCGGGGAAGAAAAAAACAAGGTTGCGCACCCTAGGATTTGCACATGGCAAAATAGTGATCCTCTGATCAGTATAAGACTATGGAACAAAAATTATTTAGATTGGATATGAAGAACACAAGCAGATCAAGAAAAATCACATGCGCACATCAGGATTTCTGGGATGGTATTTGGAAAATCGGTCGGGATCGGTGTTGGGCTCTTAAATTTGGTAAACTCCAAATTCATGCGGATCCCCACTTTACATAGGATCAATACACACTGATCACTATTTTCTAGATACAAAAACTTCACACTATTGGGATATGAAGTGTTCATTTGGGCTTGGAAAATTTGGCTTTGTGCCAAACACGGATGGATCGTTGTTTTTCACGTGATCAACACGGCTTGATCACTGATTTCTTGCTTGGTATTCTGGCTTCTACAAATGTAATCAGATTTTGGTTAAGTCTCGGGATAGTTACCGATCCTGGGATCTGCACAACTCATTGGATCAGATTTTTGACATTGGATTGTATTTTTCACCTATTAATATCCCTAATACTTGGTTGTTTTGGGGGATCTTTTTTTGCTTACTTCCAGCACATGGAGCCCAATTCTTGAAGTATTCTAATGGCTTCTTTCATGGCTTTGGAAGGTCTTTTGGAAGTATAAACTTCATATGGAAGTTTTCCTCCAACTTTTTGGCATTTGGATTGACATTTGGCACACTTTTGGACATACTTAGATTTGGAAGCATATTTCACTATTTTTGCTTGAGGAAGATGATTATGGACTAATGAGGAACTAACAAGGCTTGTTATTTCTCTAACATAACTTTGCAAACTCAAACTATTGAAACTCGGATAATCCTTGTAATTGTAACAATGATGACTAATAATTTCTATGAAGGGACATAGGCATTAATACTGAACCACTATAAATTCGGTATTTTTTTACTTTTTTGCAACTCCACGTTTCGATTATTTGGTTAATTTGGATATTTCTCTTAACTTAAACCCATCGGGTGTTGGCATGTGCGGACGACCATTTCCCATGTCAACGGGTAAGTTCATTTATTTTGTACGACATAATTCATTAATTACCACGTAAATATAAAATCCATCTCTATAATAATTATTCTTTCCTAATTTTGACCTATATAATTATATAAGAAAATAAATATAGTAAGGACATTATATATGACATAAAAGAATACTGAAATAATAAACTTTTATATAAAATGGAGTATGGAACTCTAAAAATTGGTTAGAAGTTTGATTCTAAATAGGTGGTTTATAAACATATTTTAATATAAATGTTTTTTGGTGTGTTACACTAAAACTTATTTATTAAACATTAAGAATACCATTAATACCTAGAATTGAAACACCCCACTTCCGTTAAGGTCACTCACAAAGGGAATGCCTTAACTTTGATGAAGTATTAAAGGTAAAAGACACAGATAATTTACAAGACAGACATATACAATAGCGGAAAAAACTAAATTTATATCGTACGTGGTTCATAACAAAAAAATTATAGCAAACTGTCTCAAAACAACTTCCAAATCATTACATCAGAATCTCTGTCTTGATTATAACATAAAGAAGCATAAAACAAAATAAAACTGCATACATCCCCAAGTAGTAGTGTGTCTAAAGCCATAGCCAAAGATAAGAGGTTCCAAACTGTACATCACATAGTCTTTAAGCTTGGAAAGATGAACGGTCCAAATTAAGCTGAGCTATTCCCTCCCTGGTTACTTGAGAGGGGGAAACGAAAGAAAAGAGAGCGAAAGAAAAATGGGTCAGACATAAGTCTGGTAAGTCTAGTGATTATTCAGCATGTAAACTGCTAAGAGAACCATGACTTGAATAAGCTGGACGCAGGAAGGAAATAAGGTAACATAGGATAAGGCAAGATAAACTAATCATACTACCGCACTCATACCCATATTCTCTACACATACTAGATATTTCAACCATCATCATGAGTTCAAATCCAGTGATCCCTTTTTATCGATTGGCTCCTACACGCACGCATTTACCACTTGTGTCATACGGCCCCGCTCGATTGTAGATACCTGTGCTTGTCCCACCATAAGGTGTATCAAATCTATGGTGGTAACCCGACACGATTCAAGATGCACAGTGTATAACTACTGATGCCTAGTGCCTACTTTTCCACTCCAGAGTACGTGCACGCCCGTACTCCGTCGGAACCTACACTGATGCACCAACCGCCGTTGTTTTGACCGCTTATAATCAGCCCAGTAATCGTTCCCCACCTTGCCTAGTTCAGGGTACCATGATACATCTACGTGGGTTACTGCTGAAATGGGTCCTCGTTACTAGGGTTTCCTAATCAACATGTTAAATTGGTTAAGTGTCCAAGTTAACCTAACCCCACCCATCAGTTTAGTTAACATGTTGTATTTGTTAAGTGTTGCCTTAACTAAATGAACCCTACTATTCCTAACTTAGCTTTAATTCATTCATTAAGCACCAACCACTCATATTAGACAGGTATTGTTGCGGTCACTGGATGTGCCGGTCGGGTCCGGGCAGTTTTACACCGCAACTCAGTCTAACCTCGGGTTCTTTTGGGCATGATGCACTAACCTCTCACATTAGATATATATTGTTACGGTTGTCGGACGGTTCCGGGCAGTCTTACACCGTAACTCAATCTAACCTCGGGTTAGGCATATTCGTCTTTTCTAAATTTACATATTTACCTCTTTATATTTATATGTAAATTATTGTCATTCAAGTAAAGCCCCACTCTCTCTTTTAAATCAAGTTCATAATTTTAGGTATAAAAATTTATACCACTTTATGCCATAAATCATTTACATTTTTATGAGCCAAATATGCCAATTATATGCAATTCCATGTTTTTCGCCAACGTTACCCCCGTTAAACGTTCGCATAAATCACATAAAATGTTAGGCTCGATACATAGCCTAACTTATACACAAAAGGGGAAAAAGTGGAACATGTAATAATTCCAACATCACAAAAATATGGATCTAACTACACATGTGTTATATGGATTTGGCATAGAACAATATACATTTAATTATGAACTTGCAAATTTGGATATATTCAACATGAATCGTGAAATAGGGGTTTTACATAAAACTACATAAACTTAAAATTAGACCTGTAGTTGTGAACTTTGAAAATTAGTTGGATCAAATTTAACATGAACCTAATCAAATTAGCATGTAGTTTTGGTCATATATGAGATCATGGTTGAACTTGCATAAAATTCCCAAATTGACATACAACATATAGGTGTCATTACCAAATCATACAACATGAAATGTTATCACCAAATTATACAACACGGCATGCCATTGCCAAGCGTTTAACATCTATCATCAAATTACATACCACATGATCACAAACTTAACATGATAAGAGTCATAATCTTAATCAATTCAGTTACAACAAAAATGATAGGCATAAATTTAGTCACGATTCTAATATCATTTTGGTCTAAATGATAACTGGACTTACAAAAAGGAGACTAGTCTTGTGTTCTGGGATATGTATTCTGAATTTGAATAGCTCTCCTTGGTTGTAGACATTGAATTCTCTTAGTTGAATTAGATTTGATTTGTAATTCCTAACTTGCTTTCTAGTTGAAGGAGAATGGCGGCTACTCTAGGTTGAGTGTTGACAGCATGACGGTCTTAGGAATATTTTTGTGTGGCTTCGGGTTTAGATTTAGGTTGCTTATACAGAAGTTTGATTTAATAGGAACTGTCAGATCAACCTAGGGCAAGTCAAAGCCATTCAAACCTAAGAGAACCAACCAGAACTTGCCACACAAGCCCTAATGACAGCAAATCGTCACACAAAGAAACACGTCAGTTTTCAGATCTGGCCCGAGGGGGTGGTCGACCCCCAGGTCGACACCCTGGTCGAACTGTATGGGGAGAGCTCGACCCCCTGGTCGACCGCCTGGTCTACCTGGCCTTGGGCGCAAAATTCCTTCCTAGCCTGCTTCTCCTTTTGATTTTGAAATTTGAATTATCTAAACTTTAATCTGAGCTGTTTATTTAAATTCTTGAATCTTCTGAAGGTAATAACTCCTTCATAGGAGTCCGATTTATGCAAACTCGAACAATATCTCAAGCAGAATTCCAAGACGAACGCAATGGCGTAACTCTTTTCCCTTAATTCTCACATTTGTAATTAGTTTTTCTTTAATTCATTACTTTAACGCTTACAGAAAATATGGGGTGTTACATTCTCCCCTCCTTAAAGGATTTCGTCCCCGAAATCTTCGAGTCAGGGAGAACGTATATCCTACCATCCAATCGTCCATCTACTCATCCATCAAACACAGGCGTCCATTTTCCTTAAAAAGACTTCTAATGCTTAATGATCATATGCATAGTGTGTGCACATGTCCTTATCTAATGCAAAATCAGGCGGTATACTGATTCAGTTGACCTCTTTAATGCATATCATGTCGGTGCCATAAGTCCATTATGTATGCAATCATCCCTAATCATACTTTCTACATGAGTGCACAATCATTCATACAAATGCAGCATCCACATGATAACACATCAAGTTTCAATTATATACAAGTACATATATGCATATGCAATATGAAAGTGACTGAGCCGATCTAACACTTAATGTGTGTGTATATGCATCCACGAGCAACCACTAGCAATCACTTGCAACCACTTGCAACCATCAATCATAACATGTTTCAAATACATGTTTACATCCATTGGTTTCTACCTAAGGATCAAGAATAGCACTGAGGAAATACTTAAAAAGATAGATACGAGCATGAATAAACTTAAGGAAAAAGATGTACCCTCAAAAAGAAAAGGGTAGGCTGCACGTATCTTGGCCTCAGTCTCCCAACTCACTTCTTCCTCAGCGTCACTCCATTGAACTTTAACAATTTTGACTTTGCGGTTGCGTAGCTTTTTGACTTCTATACCCAAGATACGAGTTGGAACTCTTCTCACAGTCGCCTCTCATTCTACTTCTACTTCCTCTAATATGCTTGGTTCCACCATTTCCGCAGACTCATGTAAGCACTTCCGTAGGTGAAACGTGAAAGACATTATGAACTCCAGCCATTCTTTCGGGCAGCTCTACTCTGTAAGCCATCTTTCCAATCCTTTCAATGATAGGAAACGGCCCAACACATCTTGGTGCCAACTTTCCTACAGATCCCAAGAGAATGACGTTCCTCAAAGGAGATACTTTAAGGAAAACCCTGTCCCCAACCTCAAACTCAAGGTTGGTCCTTCTTTTATCTGCGTAGGACTTCTGTCTATCTTGGGCAGTCTTCATTCTTCTTCGTATCAAATACACTTTCTCTGAAGTTTCTCTAATCATATCTGGTCCAAGTATGAGCTTGTCTGTAGACTCCCACCAATAAGTTGGTGATCGACTATAATGCTTCGAAGGGTGCCATGCCTATGGTGGCTTGGTAGCTATTGTTGTAGGCAAACTCTACCAAGGGAAGATGATCCTCCCATGTTCCTCTGAAATCAAGAATGCATAATCTCAAGAGGTCCTCTAATACTCTGTTCACCCTTTCTGTCTGACCATCGGTTTGGGAGTGATAGGCCGTGCTTAAGCATAGCTGTGTGCCTACAGCCTCTTGCAAGCTCTTCCAAAACTCTCTCGTAAAATAGGATCTCGGCCACTCACTGTGCTGGAGGATATCCCATGGAGTCGAACTATTCCTTTAAGATAAATGGATGCTAAAGATGAGGCAGTCCTTCTAATTTTAACGGGTATAAAGTGAGCGCTTTTTGTGAGCCTGTCCACTTTTACCCAAATACTGGTATTACCCCTTCTTGACCTAGGCAACCCATTAACAAAGTCCATGGAAATGCTATCCCACTTCCACTGTGGGACCTCTAAAGGATGAAGCAAACCACCAGGCTTCTTTTGCTCTGCCTTGACTTGCTGGCATATTAAGCACTTAGAGACGAATTCAGCTGCATCCCTCTTCATGCCATTCCAAAAGAAAACCCTTTTTACGTCTTTATACATCTTGTCTCCACCTGGGTGTATGGTCAACTTGGAATGGTGTGCCTCTTCGAGAACCTTCTTTACCAAATCCCTTGCTTGTGGGATGCATAGCCTTCCATCCCGCCTCAACCAACCCTTATCATCGATGGAGTATCTATTGAGGTGACTAGAAGTCTCACCCTAATTAGCTTATCCATCACATCAACAAGCTGAGGGTCTTCACGTTGCGTGGTTCCTATTGAGTCCAAAAGAGTAGGCCGCACTTCTAGCGATGCTAACAAACCAGTCACATGATCGATGGAGGGTCTAAAGTCAAAATTGGCTATGTACTCGAAGCTCTGTCTTTCTACAAAGAGAGGGCTTAAGGTCAGCTTCTTTCTACTCAAGGCATCTGCTACTACATTGCTCTTGCCATGGGTATAGGAAATCTCGAAATCGTAGGATGCCAAGAACTCCATCCACCTTTGTTGCATCAAGTTAAGATCTTTCTACAAGAAAAGGTACTTTAATGATTTATGGTCAGTATACAATTCAAACTTCTCACCTAGGAGATAATGGTGCCAAGACTTAAGCGCAAAGACAACGGCCGCCAACTCTAAATCGTGGGTTGGGTAGTTTTTCTCATGTACTTTCAACTGTCTTCCTCCATAAGCTACCACCTTCCCTTCTTGCATCAAGACAGCACCTAGTCTCGTACCACATGCATCCGTGTATACGGTAAACATCTTGCTTCCATCCGGCAATGTCAGAACTGGGGCTATTGTTAGAGCCCTCTTCAATCGTTGGAAAGCAACATCGCAATCCAAATCCCAATTGAAAGTTAGGTTCTTCTTTGTCAAGCTTGTAAGTGGAGCTGAGATTTTCGCAAAGTCTTTAATGAATTTTCGGTAAAAGCCCGCTAGCCCGAGGAAGCTTCGGACTTCGGTTGCATTCCGTGGAACCTTCTAATCTTGCACCGCAACTACTTTTGCGGGGTCCACAGCTAACCCTTCCTTGGACACCACATGTCCAAGAAACCTTACTTCCTCTCTCCAGAAGTGGCATTTGGAGAATTTGGCTTTCAACTGATGTGCTCAAGGACTATCCATGACTTCTTTTAAATGACGAGCATGCTCTTCCTTACCCTATGAGAAAATCAAAATGTCATCTACGAAGACCACCACAAACTTATTAAGGAACTCCCTGAACACCTGCTCATCAAGTCAATGAAATAAGCGGGTGCATTTGTCAAGCTGAAAGGCATGACAAGCCACTCAAAGAAACCATCTGGGGTTCTGAACGCGGTCTTATTAATACTGTCTTCACCCACTCTTAGCTGATGGAACCCATTAGCCAAATCTAGTTGGGAGAAATCAGATGCACCTACAAGCTGATCAAAAAAGTCATCTATTCTTGGAAGTGGGTGCCTATTCTTCTTGGTCAGCTTGTTCAGCTCCCTATAATCCACGCATATGCGAAGCGAACCGTCCGCTTTAGTTGCGAACACTACTGGAGCACCCTATTCAGAAATACTCCGCCTTATAAACCCCTTCTCAAGTAACTCTTTAACTTGCTTGCTGATTTCTTTCCTCTCCCTTGGAGCCATGTGTCTAACGGGTAAAGCAACTGGTTTTGCATTATCAACGAGGTATATGCGGAAGTCTATCTCCCGCTTCATAGGTAACCCCTTCACCTCTTCAAAGACATCCGAGTATTCACGGACTACTCTAACAGACTGCAAATTCTCAACAGACGCATCAAGAAATTCTAGATAGCTAAGCATAACAGAGTTCATGGGATTACAAGAAATTTCGAGAGTGTTACCAAGGCGAGTCTTGAGTCTGACCACTCTCTTTTCACAATCGAGGATGACACCATTACTGGATAGCCAATCCATGCCTAGAATCAACCCATAGCCCATAAAGCCCAAAACATAGGCATTACATCTAAACCCAACACTTAGTATTGAAATTTCCAAATCCAAACAAATCATTGACAAATAAGTTGAGCCCCTAATTGGATTTGAAACAACCAAGGGATCCTCTACTAAACTGGTGTTTTGGTGCAGAGATTCAACTAAAGCAGTAAATATAAGAGAGTGCCATGCGCCAGAATCAAAGAGTGTGCAAATAGGATGATCAAATAGATAAACTAAACTTTCAACAAAAATATTTCTACCTCGTTCTTGCGGAGGTGCCATGCGAGCGTGAACCTGCCCTCCAGAAGTAGATCCATCTCTCTGCCCTTGCCCTTGCTTTCTTGGGAAGTCCTTAGCCATGTGTCCTGTCTCGCTGCAATGGAAACAGCCACCCATCTTCCTCCTCTTCTTTCTGCAGTCCTTAACCAGATGTCCAGGAATGCCACAAAAATTACACTTCCTCTTGTCACGGGGATTGATTTTCTTCCCACCCTTCTTGGAATCTGTCTTGTTGCTCTGTGATCATTCCACTTTCTTATCTTGAGGTACTTCCGCCTTTGTCTCTTTCTTGCCAACCTTATCTTCTTCTTGTAATAGTGCCATGTTCACCAGTCTCACATAAGTCGCACCCATAGGTATATGGGACATAGCTACACTGTGCAGTGGCTCATTCAATCCTTTAACAAAACGGAGAGCCTTCTTATGTGGAGTGTTCACTAACTCTAATCCGAACCTAGCCAGCTGGTTGAATTGGTTAACGTATTCCTTGACCGACATACTTCCCTGTTTGAGAGCTAAGAACTTCTCCATCTGTAGGCTTCGTTCATCCTGTGAGAGGAATTTCATTTCAAACCTCATTCTGAAATCCATCCAAGTTTTAACTGGTCTTTCAGGTTAGTAACATCCCACCAGTAGGAAGCTTCGTCTTTGAGCAACCATACTGCCAACTGTATCTTCTGCCTATCATCCACTTCGAAGATATCAAACAAATCCTCAGTTTCTTCGAGCTAGTTTCTTGCTTCCACGAAGGATTCATGTCCATTGAAGTTCTTTCCACCCATGGCTCGAAAGTCCCAACATATTTTTATGAAAGCATTTGCATGCGCAGGAGGAGGAACCGCTGCAGCTGGGGGAGGAGGAACGTTTACTGGGCCTGCGACATTAGCCCTAGCCTCAAGGTTCCAGCCAGGTACCGGCACGCCCTCTGGAAGGTTAAGATTCCCGGACATGCTGAAACGAAAAAAGAAAGATTCAAAACAAAGGATAGAAAGATAGTGCATATGGCTTCAGGGGATTATGCCTTTTTAAAATAAAACACTTTTTCTTTAAAATTGCTTCTTTAAACTTTTTTTTGAAAAATAGTTTTCAAATTTTTTATCTGATCTGGTAAACCTTTTCTCTGATACCAAGTGAAACACCCCACTTCTGTTAAGGTCACTCACAAAGGGAATGCCTTAACTATGGTGGAGTACTATAGGTAAAAGACATAGACAATTTACAAGACAGACATATATAAGCAGCGGAGAAAAACTAAATTTATTTCATACGTGGTTCATAACAAAAACATTACAGCAAACTATCTCAAAACAACTTCCAAATCATTACATCAGTATCTCTGCCTTGATTATAACATAAAGAAGCATAAAACTGCATAAATCTCCAAGTAGTAGAGTGTCTAAAGCCATAGCCAAATATAAGAGGTTCAAAGCTGTACATCACAGAGTCTTCAAGCTTGGAAAGATGAACGGTCCAAATTAAGCTGAGCTATTCCCTCCGTGGGTACCTGAGGGGGGAGGCGAAACGGAAGAAAAGAGAGCGAAAGAAAAATGGGTCAGACATAAGTTTGGTAAGTCCAGTTATTATTCAGCATGTAAACTGGTAAGAGAACCATGACTGAATAAGCTGGACGCAGGACAATAACAAGGAAATAAGGTAACATAGGATAAGGCAAGATAAACAAGGCAAGATAAACTAATCATACTATCGCACTCATATCCATATTATCTGCACCTACTAGATATTTCAACCATCATCATGAGTTCAAATCCAGTGATCCCTTTTTATCGATCGGCTCCTACTCGCACGCATTTACCACTTATGTCATACGGCCTCGCTCGATTGTAGATACACGTGCTGGTCCCACCATAGGGTGTATCAAATCCTATGGTGGCAACCTGACATGATTCAAGATGCACAGTGTATAACTACTGATGCCCAATGCCTGCTTTTTCCACTCCGGAGTATGAGCACGCCCATACTCCGTCGGAACCTACATTGACGCACCAACCGCCGTTTTTTTGACCGCTTATAATCAGCCCAGTAATCGTGCCCCACCCTGCCTAGTTCAGGGTACCATGATACATCTATGTAGGTTACTGCTGAAATAGGTCCCCATTAATAGGGTTTCCTAATCAACATCTTAAATTAGTTAAGTGTCCAAGTTAACCTAACCCCACCCATCAGTTTAGTTAACAAATTGTATTGGTTAAGTGTTGCCTTAGTTAACTTAACCCTACCATTCCTGACTTAGCTTTAATTCATTCATTAAAGCACCAACCACTTACAGTAGACATGTATTGTTACGGTCACTGGATGTTCCGGTCGGGTCCAGGCAGTTTTACACCGCAACTCAGTCTAACCTCGGGTTCTTTTGGGCTTGATGCACTAACCTCTCACATTAGATATATATTGTTACGGTTGCTGGATGTTCCCAGCGGTTCCGGGCAGTCTTGCACCATAACTCAATCTAACCTCGAGTTAGGCATATTCGTCTTTTCTAAATTTACATATTTACCTCTTTATATTTATATGTAAATTATTGTCATTCAAGTCAAGCCCCACTCTCTCTTTTAAATCAAGTTCGTAATTTTAGGTATAAAAATTTATACCACTTTATGCCATAAAACATTTACATGTTTATGAGCAAAATATGCCAATTATATGCAATTCCATGTTTTTCCCCAACGTTACCCCCGTTAAACGTTCGCATAAATCGAATAAAATGTTAGGCTCGATACATAGCCTAACTTGTACACAAAAAGGGAAAAAGAGGAACATGTAATAATTCCAACATCACAAAAATATGGATCTAACTACACATGTGTCATATGGATTTGGCATAGAACAATATACATTTAATTATGAACTTGCAAATTTAGATTTATTCAACATGAATCGTGAAATAGGGGTTTTACATAGAACTACATAAACTTAAAATTAGGCCTGTAGTTGTGAACTTTGCAAATTAGTTGGATAAAATTTAACATGAACCTAATAATATTAGCATGTAGTTTTGGTCATATATGTGATCATGGTTGAACTTGCATAAAATTCCCAAATTGACATACAACATATAGGTGTCATTACCAAATCATAAAACATGAAATGTCATCGCCAAATTATACAACATGGTATGCCATTGCCAAGCATTTAACATCTATCATCAAATTACATACCACATGATCACAAACTTAACATGATAAGAGTCATAGTCTTAATCAATTCAATTACAACAAAAAGGATAGGCATAAATTTACATTAGGCGTTGTTCTACATCCAGTTATTTAGCCACGATTCTAATATCATTTAGGTCTAAATGGTAACTGGACTTAAAAAAAGGAGACTAGTCTTATGTTCTGGGATCTGTATTCTGAATTTGAATAACTCTCCTTTATTGTAGACGTTGAATTCTCTTAGTTGAATTAGATTTTATTTGTAATTCCTAACTTGCTTTCTAGTTGAAGGAGAATGGCGGCTACTCTAGGTTGAGTGTTGACAGCATGACGGTCTTAGGAATATATTTGTGTGGCTTAGGGTTTAGATTTAGGTTTCTTATACAGAATTTTGATTTAATGGGAAACGTCACATCAACCTAGGGCAAATCAAAGCCATTCAAACCTAAGAGAAGCAACCAGAACTTGCCACACAAGCCCTAATGACACAGCAAATCGTCACACAAAGAAACAAGTCAGTTTTCAGATCTGGCCCGAGGGGGAGGTCATCCCCTAGGTCGACCCCCTGGTCGACCTGTATAAGGGGAGGTCGACCCCCTGGTTGACCTCCTGGTCGACCTGGCCTTGGGCGGGAAAATTCTCGCCTAGCCTGCATCTGCTTCTTATTTTGAAATTTGAATTTTCTAAACTTTAATCTGAGCTGTTAATTTAAATTCTTGAATCTTCTGAAGGTCATAACTCCTTCATACGGAGTCCGATTTATGCAAAATCGGACTCTATCTCAAGCAGAATTCCGAGACGAACGAAATGGCGTAAACCGTTTCCCTTAGTTCTCACATTTGTAATTAATTATTCTTTAATTCGTTACTTTAACATTTACAGAAAATACGGGGTGTTACAAGAATACATAGTTATATCATAAATATCGAAATGTTATTCATATCTTTTATGTTATTTAATTACACAAAAGTTTAGGACTTTTGTATTCTTACTTCCATATACGACACCACATATTCGTTATTTTATTTTATTTTTACGTATGGAGGCGTTTATCATCTACTAATTCTTTCACTTCCACCTCATTTTCTCATAATATCTTCCTTCCCTTTCTTATTTCATGTGTATGGTAGGATTCAAAAAATAGTTCTATTCCTTATCTAAATAAAATTAAAAATATATTTCTAAACAATTTTTAGTCTATAACTTCAAAACTTTCAACCAAATCATATTTTTAATAAATTTATCAATAATTTCTCACTTCATGTTCATCTTAAATTATTTAGGAGTCTACTAATACTATATAGTTATTGTTTTCTAACTTCAAGCGTTCATTGTTACAGTTTTTATGGAAAAAGGTAAAAGACATCCTAATAAACATATATTGGTAGACTGATTGATTTTAATGAAAAGGTTGGACAAACTTGTTACTTCTTTTTTTGGTAATACAATGCAAAATTTGTAACACTTATTATACTTTTTATCTTGATGAAAAGGTTGGGAAAAATTATTACTTTTTTAGGTAGTATAATTTGTTACTCTTACTGTACTTTTTAGTTCTAATGTCAAATTATGGGTTTAGTTTAAAGTTTTTGAGACTATGAATATAGGTCTATTTGCTTTTCTTGTTGAAAGTTACATGATTTCATGAATTTATGCATGCGGTAGAATTTGTTATTTATCATGGAAAATAGCAGACCTTAAAACAGATATGCTATTCATTGGAGCCAAATTCGAAAAGCATATAGTATAAGAGTAATATGCACTACCGGTGAGACTTGCACGACTTTAGCGGGGATTTAACTACATAGACTATGTAAAATGTTATCAAATTTAATTATCATGCATAATATCGAAAAAAATGTAATAATGCAAAGGTTGGATGCAATTTTTTGAACCTAATTTTAGCATGGTTTCAATTTGTATTTAATTTCAATATTGTAAGTTTATAATATATTCTAAAACTAAATTATATATGAGTTTTTATTTATGTATCAAATATAAGACAAAATTATATTGACTTATATTGCTTACATTTGAAAATTAGCAAGTGTGTACGCTTAGGTAATGTAAAATTTATCAAATTAGAAACAACTAATTTTTGTTTTTAATGTTCATTATACAAAACTAATGGCATCAAAACATTGATTTTCTATTCATATGAATTTAGATTATTCAAGCAAATTTATCAAAAAACTTCTGTCGACTGTATTAAAAAATCCAATCAAAAGATTTAGAATCCATGAATATGTATTTCCAATTTCATATAATTTAAAATTCAAAAAATGAGTTGTCAAAACCAAATCATGAAGCCCATCCGCATGGCATGGGTTTGCACTTATCTATATTAAAAATTCATCTAGACTCCCACATGTTGTCCATTTACGCATCAGGCTAGCCTTACCCCTAAGTATTTGGCTAATCTGCTTGAATGAGAGTAACTACATTGTATATGCATATAAATAGATTTAAAGGCACCAATTATGGATTAATTAGGTTTGGCTTCACCTATAAGCATCAAAATGTTCGTTCAAGTGATTTAGTTGTGATGGTTGCTTTTGAATCCTTGATACCACATTGAGGATCTGTTAATACTAAAAATAATAGTTAATTTTATATAAGAGTACGAGTTCATGTTCAACTTTGTTTAACTAGTAAATTTATACTCTATTCTCTTATATTTTAATATAAAATAAGACAGGGTTTTCAAATCTAACTTGAAAACTTCGACTATCCAAAATTGTCGAATATTCCATGAAAATTTTATAATTAACTTATTAAATCATTTACAACATAATTATTACTATATCGATTCCACTTGATATTGTTTCTAATCCAGTCCAATTTTATTTAACTTAACTTAAGTTAAATTTTAATCCATTTGATCCACTTTTACTATTTCAACCTTCAAGTTAAATTTAAATCTTGGAATTCAAATTCCCAGTGTCTATTTCACATTATTATAAAATAATATAAATATATGCATATATTTATTATCGTTTGCAAATTAAAACATTTGAATTTTAAAACATGTTTTTCTCAAGCAAATTGTTATATGCAAATTTGCTATGTTAGCAATCCGTTACTTCGAAACTCAAAAACAAACACCGACAATGTTGCAGTCATTACCGGAATTATTTCCCAGTGACTGAAGTGAGTTCAGTGCTTAATTACTTCCAAAACCCATTTAAAACAATTCTTATAAAAAAATTCCTTCAAAGTAATACTATATTACTTTGTAATACTCTAGGAAATATTTTTTAAACATCCGATATTTAAGTTCTCAGTTCTGGTCTGAATCAAATTTTAAATTTAGCTCATTTATACATTCCATTCTTATACAGGTTCTATTTGGTTATATGTAACAATCTCAATATTATAATCCATTTCATTATAATAATAAGCACCATAAATAATTTTAGAAAATTAATCCTTTACATATAAATTATAATTTTAGGAAAAATTATTTCATTTACCTACATAAAAACAATATTGTATCGAATTGCTCTGTTAAAGGGTTTAGAAACACCTATCAATACAGTTGTACATCTTGTATCGATCAGAATTCATAAAACACTCAGCAAATCAATCAACACAATATAAAACAATTTTATAACACTAACAAGTATGCTCTTTCATATAAATACACTCAAACTCAATCTAGGGTATTACCAAACCCATCTCTGTTGAGTTACGCCATAAAGCCAAGGTTATTACTTAACCTATAGATCAACTTCAACTCTGATACCAATTGTTACAACCGAACTTTTCCGTACCATTTAAGCTGACATTTAGCCACACATGTAAAACTCAAAATGTAAAGGAAAGAGGATAGCTAGGGGAAAAGTTATAGGATGAGAAAAGGAAAGAAATAGATGTTAGAATAGAAGAAAAAGAAAAACCCGAACACTACAAAATCAGAGCAGAATATAATCTCACAGCTGAAAGAACAAAATATAATTTCCTGATACTCGTTAGATAAAGAGAAAAATGTGCATATATATATATGACTGCAAAATCAGAGTACACAGCTAGATCAGCTTATACAATGATGATAAATAAAACATATATAGTAGATATAAATCAATACCGGAAAATACAGAAATACGTCTTGACTCCAACTCTCTTCTGAAGTTCCAAGCAAAATCTAATGCAACCTTAAAAATGAACTCGGTCTAACCCAAGACATTTTGAGGAAAGCAAAATCACCCAAACCAGTCTGGAGTACTTTTAGAGATAAACTCACATCACAAACAACTTGCTTAAATTTAGAAAATCTTTTGAAAAAATGGAACTCTCATAAGACACGAGCACATATAAACATGGCACTTGTTTTTACCTTACGATTGCTGAATCACTTTTATTATAAATCCAATGATATTATAATAATGTCTATAAATCCACAAATAAATAAGAATATAGCCAAAAAGATTGCATCTTACTTTTTAATATAGTTGGTTTAGATCTAAAACCGTATGACTCGTTTTGGAGTTTGGATCTCTATATATGAGAAGCTAAAGGACTATCTTCCGATCAATGTCCTCTAGAGATAAACACTGGGTTCAACAAGAACATCTTACAACCCGGTCATACAGACCCGGCCACTCATTCAACTTAAGTGTACAGAACATATCACCACCATGGTTAGAATCAGCAACCATATCATTCTGAAGAACACAAAAAAGGACAATGGATTTCACTAGATCAGGTGATGATATACCATATGAAATGACCCGAACTTCCCCGGTAAGGAAAGCGTGGATAGAGTTGAGGACAAAACACATCGGAACGCAAACAGAAGAACATTCCATTGTTAATTACAACAATTCCATCAGAATACAAGAATATACAGAGTATAAATAAATATTACACAGAAAATAACAGAGATTTAAATTACATTTAAATACATCGTAGCGGGAAATAATACAAAACACAACTAGAAGGAGATATACGCATACAAAGCTTTCCGGATATCGTTCCAGCTGTAAACCAGGATCCTGTGAATATAAATCTGGAAAACCAAAACTACAAGCTGCCCGTGTCGAAAATAAGGGCACCCAGAGTTTAGGTTAAAACAATAAACTCCAGGTTAGTCATGGGACTGGTGTGAGAACTAAAACACTTATTAATCTTTATTTTAAAGTTCGGTAAGTCAAGGGACCATGCCGTATGACACGGAACAGGTTTCCTCCCAAGAACACTAGTGCATAAAACAAACATCACAATGATAAATAAAGAAAAATGAAGCTGTTATAAGACCTAGGTCCCATCACACAATGCAACACAAGCCGGAGGATAGGATTTTACCTTATAACAGCCAAAGAATGCTTGATACGTGAAATTTTATCTTTTTATTCTTAATCAGACTCCAACTGAAAATTAGTAAGAGAACGATTCCCTAAGTACTAACCCCGAAGGCCGAAACCAACACCAGACCAATTCCCAGGAAACCACCCATCTTAGCTCGTTTCCGGTTAGTTTCTGATTTTATATACAATCATAAATATCAATCATAGACGGCATAAGCGCCCCATCCCACTATGTCGCCATATGTAACACCCCGCCTCCGCTAGGGTCATTCGCAAAGGAATGCACTAGCTTTAGAGGGGCATTATTGGTAAACATGCACAGAAATATCACAAGACAGAACATATATAAATAAATAGCGGAAGTAAAATCAAACTTTCATAAACATGAATACATAAGGTCTAAAGCCTTTTACATCAGAGTACATCAAAACCTGTCTTGCAATAGTAAAGAAGCATAAAGACTTTTTAATAAATTATTCCCCAAGTAAAACCGCAAAGTAGCCATAGCCAAGAGAAGCCCAAGCCATCCATGATGACCTTCAAGCAGAAGAAGTCCGAGCTAAACAGCATTGTTTCCTCCCTGAAACCTGGGGGGGGGGGAAACGGAAGAAAAGAGGCGAAACAAAACGGGTCAGTCAAAAAGACTGAGTAAGTCCTATCTACTTCCAGTATAAAAACAGGTAAAGGTAACATGACATGCATAAACTGAAAGTAAACATAAGGATAACTACAAGATAGATAAACCAGGGTAGCCGGCTGAACTACTGCGGCAAGGTAAACTAAGGTATCATGATAAACTACGGTGTTATGGTAAGTCAAGGTATCACATCGTCAGATTTTTATCGAGTACCCTATCCCAAGGTATCTACCCCGTCTAACATCCCACGGTATCTATTATGTATATTCTTCCTAGTTCTAACATGTATATTTGCTCTGCACCTCTCGTACTAGTATCCCTACCCGCGTCATGTGTTAACCATGAATGTCCCTTGCTCAAAGTCGTGGAATGGTCCATGTCGACCTAATATATCGCATATATAGGTTACTCAAATCATATGTTTCTTCCCATGTATATATAAGTTCAGTCCTTTGCCGTACCTCGTACGGGCTTCCGCATGTCGTATTATCCTTGAAATCGTTTGGACTGTCACCCTTGTTCTAGCTAGGCTCTTCCATATGAATCATCGTTTGAACTACTAGGACTTACGCCACCTAGCACCACTAGGGATTACGCTTACCTATTGCACGCTTTCGTATTTCGGTTTGGGTTAAACCACCTAGGCCACTAGGGATTACGCTAACCCTCAACCGCGCCCTTTTTTCCCACGCATTCATCGTGAATCGTTTTTCTATTACTGCATGCACATGTATCACATCGTGCCACCCGAGTCCTATCACAGGGCAAACCAAGAAATACAGGACTCGGTCGGGAGCTTTAGATTTATCTGCCGATGCAGATACTAAGGTCTGCTTTTCTACACGTGGCTATGGTCCCACGAGACCCCTCCCTCAACTAGTGAAAGGCAACACAAGAGAAAATCTTGCATGAGAACTACACTCCGGCCAGCCCACATCCTACGGCCTACCTCACCCATAATTAGATAGCAATTATGGTCTGTTGGGTGTTCCCTACCTTTCCGTACGTACACGCTTGACTCAAGATGGTAGATGATCGACGAACTTGCTATCTCGGGCACCTTATGTATTCGTCGACTCACTGCTATCCACCCCAGTCTTTAGGTCGCTCGCATAGCAACCAAGGCATATTCTTGGTTCTTCTACCGCAGACCTCAACCTCTCGTGAGCCTAGTATAATGACCTGGCAGCTCACCGAGGGATCCCAAGAATATCCTCACGTTCCCCGAAGCCGCTGCTTCGTTACCCAATTCGTTGGAGCCTTTATCTAAATCAGATAGCCTGCTCCATCACGCATACTTAAACGTTGACCTAACGTATCGGGTTACTAATCTTATCTAAGAAATGGTCCGAATTTCCTTGACTAAGAATTATTACTTAGTTTCCCTTAACTAAGGTTTACCACTTAGCCTTATTTCCATAATCCTTGTTAACTATGGTTATTTACCTAATCCTCCGAATTAGGGCTTATCTAATGGGTTATAAGTGTCACTTAAGTTCATAACTTAGCCCGTCTACAAACCATGTCAAAATTGGCTAAGTATACAAGTCCAAGACTTAACCCTACAAATCATGTAAGTATATCAAGGAATCCATGACTTAACCTCGTCTAATTATCATTTTAGATTGGTTAATTATATAAATTAACTTGACCTTGTCATCAAATCGGTCAAGCGTATTCAAGTGATTCGTGACTTAGCCTTATCATGTTTTCATGTTAGATTGGTTAAGTATAGATTAACTTAACCTCATCAAATTAACGAGTTAGATTGGTTAAGTATAGGTCACTTAACCTCATCAAATCATCGTGTTAAATTAGTTAAGTGTTTAACTTAACCCCATTAAATTACCAAGTTAGATTAATTAAGTCTAGGCTAACTTAACCCTATCCGATTTCCATGTTTAGATTAGTTAAGCCTAATCTTAACCCCATCCATCAACTGTATTATACGGTTAAGTGTCATTAAGAAAATTTACTTAACCTTATCACGTTATCGTGTTGGATTGATTAAGTGTTGGTTAACTTAACCCCGTCCACTAGTCGTATAAAAATGGTCAAGTGTCATTAGGCAAATCAAGTTACTTAACCTACCCAAGCTTATCATGTTTTGTTAAGTATCATTAGCCTAATCAAATTACTTAACCCATTTGTCCATATCATATTTGGTTAAGCCTCATTAATCAAATTAACTTAACCCTATTACGTGGCATTAATTTAATTAATGCACCCTCAACCTCTCACATTAGACCTTGTTGTGGTTACTAGTTAAGCCGGGCGGATCCGGGTAGATTTACACCACAACTTAGTCTAACCTCGGGTCTTAAGCGCGACATGACCAACTTCTCACATTGGGTCCTATTGTTTGCAACTACTAGTTAGGCCGGTCGGTTCCGGGTAGTTTTACGTTGCAAACTCAACCCAACCTCGAGTTGGCCATACTCATATTATCTAAGTTCATCATGTTTCCAAAACATGTTACAAGTTTTCGAGCATTTGGGTAGACCTAACTTAATAGGTAAATTCCCAAAGGGTAGACCTAACTTAATAGGTAAATTCCCAAGCTCATGTTTTTATGCATCCTTACATGTCATATTCAAGTTAAGATTTTTCGACATGTTCATGTTTATCTAACTACCCAAAATCGTGTTTTCCCAACGCAAGCAAAGCGAGTCAACATAGTAAGGATACTATGTCACATATTGGTCTCAAAACATGCATGATGCCAAAAAGGGCTTGGCTTCCACATGCATAACATCATAAAGGGATTGGCCATAGACATGCATAGTGTCATAAGGTAATTTGGCCACAAACATGCATATTATCAAAAAGGGATTTGGCCATAAACATGCACAACTTAAAAAAGAGGGGATTGGCCGCGAGCATGCATAATGTCATAAAGGATTTGGCCACAAACTTGCATGTTAGCATGAGGGGTTTGGGTTCATAAACATGCATAAGCCCCAAAATCTTGCCTTAGCCAATGTTTCATAAGCAAAGTGGTTCCTAAAGGTTCATGCTAACATTTCATGCATAAAGATCCAAACTTGCAAGTTAAACTAGGTTATGCATAGCATGAGAGGCATGATTAAGTCACTCACATGGCCTAAGATCATAAATATGAACACAAGAGGCATGGTAAGGTTCATATAGATTCGCATAATCATGTTTAGCCTCATTTTATCCCATGTCAACATTAAAAATACCGTTTTGATCCAAAAGTAGCTAGAACTTACATAGTTAGGCCTAGGGAAAGGAGCATGAATCATCTTGGCTAAGAAAGGTGCCTCCTTTGTAGAAGAATCGTCATGGAACTCGCATAGCAATGTTGATTTGGCCTTGATTTGGTGTAGCAAGCTTGCACCTTTTGATTTGAACTTGATTTGAGTGCATAGGCTCTAGGGATTTGAGATGGAGGCCATGGGAGTAGAAATTTGGCCATAGTTTAGTTACATGAGTGAATAATGAGGGTTTAGGGGTAGGTTTAGGGTCTTTTATAGAGATTAGGATAGTTTTAGGCCCTTAGATTAACCCTAGGACCAACCTGAACCGTCAGATTTCAAACCAGGCCCAAAAACCTAGCCAAGATAGAAAATAGGTGCACCAGACCAGAATCAGCCGACAGGGCAAGTCGACAGCCCTGTCGACATGCCTGTCGACATGCCTGTCGACATGCATGTCGACATGCCTGTCGACATGCCTGTCGACATGTCTGGGCGGGAATTTTCCCGCCTGGCCCCATTTCTGCATGTTTCGAAATTCAAATTTCCCGAAAACTTCTTTGGGCCTTAACCGGGTCATACGGACTCCGATTTTCGAAAACTCGGACTCTATTTCGTGTATTTTTCCGAGACGAACGCAATGGCATAGCCCGTTTTACTTGATTCAGAATTTAAAATGAAATTCTGCCTTGATTCTCGTTTTAACATGTTATTGAAATACGGGTTGTTACATTCTCCCCACCTTTTAGGATTTCGTCCCCGAAATCTCTAAGTTTGGAAGAACATATCCTACCATCCATCATCCATCTACTCAAACCATCATCCACAAGCAACCATTGTCCTTTGACGACTCCTAATGCTTTATGAATGTATGCAAAACGTGTGTGTACATGTTCCTTAGCTAATGCTAATGATCAGGCCTGAAAAATCTTTTGAATGCAAAAATATGTTTAGTGCTATGAATCCATCATGTATGCAAATAGTCCTAGTCATATACACTATATGCCTGCACAAACATTCAACCATATGCAACATCCGTATGATAACACATTCAATTTCATCCATAAACAAGTATAAGTACTCGTGCATATGCAATATGAAATGTGACCGAGTCGAGCTAATATCTAATGTAAATTCGTGCATCCACGAGCAACCACTTGCAACCATTTGCAACCATATCAACCATAACATGTTTCAAATACATGTTTACATCCATAGGGTTCTACCTAAGATTCCTTGAAACAGGGTCGAGAAGATAAACAAGACAAACTCCTTACGGGGTTTGTAACAGAAAATAGGACCGAGAGGATGTCCACAAAAGATAGCCTACAAGTAAGCTCTACAGAAAACAGGGATCAAGGATATACTCCCAAAGAGAGATATCATGTGCGCATCTAGTCTTCATCCTTCTGAGTCGCATTTTCTTGAGCTTAGTTCCATCGTGCCTTGACCGTCCTTTAACTTCACGATTTCGCATCTTCTTATTTCCTGTTTCCATATCATGAGTTGGAACTCATTTCCTCGTGGCCTCTCGTTCCACTTGCACTTATTCTTTCCCTAGTATACTTGGCTCAACCCTATCTACGTACTCAAGCCAGCTCTCCAAAATTCACTAGTGAATTCTGGATCTCGTTTTCCGATGCCAATCCAAATTGCCAAGAGTCCTTACTAGGGTGATTCCCATAACTCATACATAATCGAAACGAACCATCCGCCTTAGCGGCGAATTCTATTCAAACTGATTACCAACAACTGCATCCTGGGATTCTAGGTAACTAGCCATAACAGAACCCAAAAGGTTACACGAGACTTCGAGGGTATTACCACAGCAAGCCAAGAGTCTAACTACCCTCCTTTTAAAACCGAGAGTGGCACCCCTTACTGGATAACCACTTCATCCCTAGAATCCATCCACAACTTATAAACATAAGCATTATTTCCAAGCTCAACACTTGATATAGACATTCTCAAATCCAAACAAGCTATGAATAAATGGACCGATCTTCCAATAGGACTTGAGACAAAAGCGGGATTCTCTACTACGCTAGTACTAAGGTGCAGAGACTCAACTATCGAAGCGGACTTAAAAGATGCGGTGATCAAAACAAAGTCCCGACGGGATGATAGAGAAGAAAAACTAAACCTTTAACAAGATCGTTACCCTCCTTCCGAGGTACCCTAGCAATGAGAGCATACTATTGCCCTCCGAATGATCTTGTCCCTGTTCCATGATACTTAACTATCCATCCCGTTTCACCCTGCCAAAGGTACTCTCTCGTCATGGGTTTCATTGTTCATCTTTCTCCCTCCTTTGAGGACTAAGCCATACCAACAAGTTGTTCATCCTTAAGCTCGTATCCTTTATCCTCTTCCTCACTATCCTTTCTTATAACGCGACCACTGGTCTCTCGAGAACCACCTCCATCGCATGGAAAGCACTTTCGTGGATAGAAAAGACTAGTCGCAGTTAAAACCACTGTGACTACAGATGGAGGAAAGAAAGGAAAAGAGATTCAATTAAGGAAACAAGGATAGTGCTAATGGCCTTTGGGGAATAGCCTTTTTCTTTTAAAAGAAAACTTTCTTGAAAAATGCTTCTTTATAAACGATTTTCAAATAGTTTTCAGAAGGTCTTTAAAAACTTTTGCCCAGTCTGGTAACCTTCTGCTCTGATACCAAATGTAACACCCCGCCTCCGCTAGGGTCACTCGCAAAGGAATGCACTAGCTTTAGAGGGGCATTATTGGTAAACATGCACAGAAATATCACAAGACAGAACATATATAAATAAATAGCGGAAGTAAAATCAAACTTTCATAAACATGAATACATAAGGTCTAAAGCCTTTTACATCAGAGTACATCAAAACCTGTCTTGCAATAGTAAAGAAGCATAAAGACTTTTTAATAAATTATTCCCCAAGTAAAACCGCAAAGTAGCCATAGCCAAGAGAAGCCCAAGCCATCCATGATGACCTTCAAGCAGAAGAAGTCCGAGCTAAACAGCATTGTTTCCTCCCTGAAACCTGGGGGGGGGAACGGAAGAAAAGAGGCGAAACAAAACGGGTCAGTCAAAAAGACTGAGTAAGTCCTATCTACTTCCAGTATAAAAACAGGTAAAGGTAACATGACATGCATAAACTGAAAGTAAACATAAGGATAAGTACAAGATAGATAAACCAGGGTAGCCGGCTGAACTACTGCGGCAAGGTAAACTAAGGTATCATGATAAAGTACGGTGTTATGGTAAGTCAAGGTATCACATCGTCAGATTTTTATCGAGTACCCTATCCCAAGGTATCTACCCCGTCTAACATCCCACGGTGTCTATTATGTATATTCTTCCTAGTTCTAACATGTATATTTGCTCTGCACCTCTCGTACTAGTATCCCTACCCGCGTCATGTGTTAACCATGAATGTCCCTTGCTCAAAGTCGTGGAATGGTCCATGTCGACCTAATATATCACATATATAGGTTACTCAAATCATATGTTTCTTCCCATGTATATATAAGTTCAGTCCTTTGCCGTACCTCGTACGGGCTTCCGCATGTCGTATTATCCTTGAAATCGTTTGGACTGTCACCCTTGTTCTAGCTAGGCTCTTCCATATGAATCATCGTTTGAACTACTAGGACTTACGCCACCTAGCACCACTAGGGATTACGCTTACCTATTGCACGCTTTCGTATTTCGGTTTGGGTTAAACCACCTAGGCCACTAGGGATTACGCTAACCCTCAACCGCGCCCTTTTTTCCCACGCATTCATCGTGAATCGTTTTTCTATTACTGCATGCACATGTATCACATCGTGCCACCCGAGTCCTGTCACAGGGCAAACCAAGAAATACAGGACTCGGTCGGGAGCTTTAGATTTATCTGCCGATGCAGATACTAAGGTCTGCTTTTCTACACGTGGCTATGGTCCCACGAGACCCCTCCCTCAACTAGTGAAAGGCAACACAAGAGAAAATCTTGCATGAGAACTACACTCCGGCCAGCCCACATCCTACGGCCTACCTCACCCATAATTAGATAGCAATTATGGTCTGTTGGGTGTTCCCTGCCTTTCCGTACGTACACGCTTGACTCAAGATGGTAGATGATCGACGAACTTGCTATCTCGGGCACCTTATGTATTCGTCGACTCACTGCTATCCACCCCAGTCTTTAGGTCGCTCGCATAGCAACCAAGGCATATTCTTGGTTCTTCTACCGCAGACCTCAACCTCTCGTGAGCCTAGTATAATGACCTGGCAGCTCACCGAGGGATCCCAAGAATATCCTCACGTTCCCCGAAGCCGCTGCTTCGTTACCCAATTCGTTGGAGCCTTTATCTAAATCAGATAGCCTGCTCCTTCACGCATACTTAAACGTTGACCTAACGTATCGGGTTACTAATCTTATCTAAGAAATGGTCCGAATTTCCTTGACTAAGAATTATTACTTAGTTTCCCTTAACTAAGGTTTACCACTTAGCCTTATTTCCATAATCCTTGTTAACTATGGTTATTTACCTAATCCTCCGAATTAGGGCTTATCTAATGGGTTATAAGTGTCACTTAAGTTCATAACTTAGCCCGTCTACAAACCATGTCAAAATTGGCTAAGTATACAAGTCCAAGACTTAACCCTACAAACCATGTAAGTATATCAAGGAATCCATGACTTAACCTCGTCTAATTATCATTTTAGATTGGTTAATTATATAAATTAACTTGACCTTGTCATCAAATCGGTCAAGCGTATTCAAGTGATTCGTGACTTAGCCTTATCATGTTTTCACGTTAGATTGGTTAAGTATAGATTAACTTAACCTCATCAAATTAACGAGTTAGATTGGTTAAGTATAGGTCACTTAACCTCATCAAATCATCGTGTTAAATTAGTTAAGTGTTTAACTTAACCCCATTAAATTACCAAGTTGGATTAATTAAGTCTAGGCTAACTTAACCCTATCCGATTTCCATGTTTAGATTAGTTAAGCCTAATCTTAACCCCATCCATCAACTGTATTATACGGTTAAGTGTCATTAAGAAAATTTACTTAACCTTATGACGTTATCGTGTTGGATTGATTAAGTGTTGGTTAACTTAATCCCGTCCACTAGTCGTATAAAAATGGTCAAGTGTCATTAGGCAAATCAAGTTACTTAACCTACCCAAGCTTATCATGTTTTGTTAAGTATCATTAGCCTAATAAAATTACTTAACCCATTTGTCCATATCATATTTGGTTAAGCCTCATTAATCAAATTAACTTAACCCTATTACGTGGCATTAATTTAATTAATGCACCCTCAACCTCTCACATTAGACCTTGTTGTGGTTTCTAGTTAAGCCGGGCGGGTCCGGGTAGATTTACACCACAACTTAGTCTAACCTCGGGTCTTAAGCGCGACATGACCAACTTCTCACATTGGGTCCTATTGTTTGCAACTACTAGTTAGGCCGGTCGGTTCCGGGTAGTTTTACGTTGCAAACTCAACCCAACCTCGAGTTGGCCATACTCATATTATCTAAGTTCATCATGTTTCCAAAACATGTTACAAGTTTTCGAGCATTTGGGTAGACCTAACTTAATAGGTAAATTCCCAAAGGGTAGACCTAACTTAATAGGTAAATTCCCAAGCTCATGTTTTTATGCATCCTTACATGTCATATTCAAGTTAAGATTTTTCGACATGTTCATGTTTATCTAACTACCCAAAATCGTGTTTTCCCAACGCAAGCAAAGCGAGTCAACATAGTAAGGATACTATGTCACATATTGGTCTCAAAACATGCATGATGCCAAAAAGGGCTTGGCTTCCACATGCATAACATCATAAAGGGATTGGCCATAGACATGCATAGTGTCATAAGGTAATTTGGCCACAAACATGCATATTATCAAAAAGGGATTTGGCCATAAACATGCACAACTTAAAAAAGAGGGGATTGGCCGCGAGCATGCATAATGTCATAAAGGATTTGGCCACAAACTTACATGTTAGCATGAGGGGTTTGGGTTCATAAACATGCATAAGCCCCAAAATCTTGCCTTAGCCAATGTTTCATAAGCAAAGTGGTTCCTAAAGGTTCATGCTAACATTTCATGCATAAAGATCCAAACTTGCAAGTTAAACTAGGTTATGCATAGCATGAGAGGCATGATTAAGTCACTCACATGGCCTAAGATCATAAATATGAACACAAGAGGCATGGTAAGGTTCATATAGATTCGCATAATCATGTTTAGCCTCATTTTATCCCATGTCAACATTAAAAATACCGTTTTGATCCAAAAGTAGCTAGAACTTACATAGTTAGGCCTAGGAAAAGGAGCATGAATCATCTTGGCTAAGAAAGGTGCCTCCTTTGTAGAAGAATCGTCATGGAACTCGCATAGCAATGTTGATTTGGCCTTGATTTGGTGTAGCAAGCTTGCACCTTTTGATTTGAACTTGATTTGAGTGCATAGGCTCTAGGGATTTGAGATGGAGGCCATGGGAGTAGAAATTTGGCCATAGTTTAGTTACATGAGTGAATAATGAGGGTTTAGGGGTAGATTTAGGGTCTTTTATAGAGATTAGGATAGTTTTAGGCCCTTAGATTAACCCTAGGACCAACCTGAACCGTCAGATTTCAAACCAGGCCCAAAAACCTAGCCAAGATAGAAAATAGGTGCACCAGACCAGAATCAGCCGACAGGGCAAGTCGACAGCCCTGTCGACATGCCTGTCGACATGCCTGTCGACATGCATGTCGACATGCCTGTCGACATGCCTGTCGACATGTCTGGGCGGGAATTTTCCCGCCTGGCCCCATTTCTGCATGTTTCGAAATTCAAATTTCCCGAAAACTTCTTTGGGCCTTAACCGGGTCATACAGACTCCGATTTTCGAAAACTCGGACTCTATTTCGCGTATTTTTTCGAGACGAACGCAATGGCATAGCCCGTTTTACTTGATTCAGAATTTAAAATGAAATTCTGCCTTGATTCTCGTTTTAACATGTTATTGAAATACGGGTTGTTACACCATATATAGGATTACAACTAAAACCAAAACGTCACGTATTGGAAGTTGGATTTCCATCTGTGAACCGAGGCAAAAGATAGTCTTCACCGAATTCGAGACGCTCTAGTCCGCCCCTCAGGCAAGCGCGCAGACAAGCCTTGGATCGTCAGGGCCGGTCCACCGATGTGGATTAAAATGCCTGAACACTGCGTTTCCCCACCCTTTGGGGGTGTCAATGAGCCAACGAATGACTCCATCCGCTTCACATAGTCACCGATATATCTGAGGCGCCTCGCAACAGCAACAACCACATAAGTCAAACTCGTCAGGGCCTGTAAAACCACTGACGCCACTTCTAACTAGAAGGAAACGCATGTCCTCCCTAAGGTCCTTCTCTCGTTTTTGGTTCACAACCAGGGTGTAAGGCTCGCGAATCAACTTTACACAAAGCTATGCTACGCAGGCTGTGATTTGATCATCCACCACAAGACTCTGCTTTTCAACAGAAGCCTTGATCATTTGCATCTCAGCATGCCACACAGGCAATTCACGCTATGCAACCGATATCAATCACACAAAATGAAATACGATGCTAGACACACATCCATTTACAGGTCTGTACTGGGTCTGAACGAAACCGGAGGCACCTTGTACCTCGCATATCCATCGATCTCCAAGTACGTCTGGACGACCACCAACTGATTCCCTCCTCTTGGGTGTACGGCCCAATCAAGATCATCAGTAATTATCCAAACGACGTGAAGACCTCCGGTCTTCGACCACCGTCTTCATCTTCGACTCATCGTCGAATCAGTTATTCAGAATGGGATAAACCCGGTCTTTCCGAATAACTCGCGTATATAATAAATAAGTGTTACACAAACACAACATGCGCCTCATTCCAATTCATCAGTCACTAACCGTAAATTAATCAGAGAATAATTCCCCAAATATTAACCCCGAAGGCCGAATGCAACATCAGATCAATACCTAGGAAACCGTTCTGCTTAGCTAACCTACAATTAGTTTCTAAATTTCACATTCTTAGGGAAAGGTTACCATTAATTTTATCGAAGATAAATTTTTTTAATTTGTTCTTTAATCTTCCTTTGAATATCACTTCAAACTAGTCGGGATTAGCGAACCACAACGAAGTAATCATTTATTTTAATTTCCCAATCCCAACCTATTCATCCCATGAAGTAAAACTGGTAATACTTCATATCTAACACCACGGTGTTATCGGTAAATTCAATTACCATTTCACGTTTAAATCTAATTAAAGATTTAACTATCGCCTGGAGCAAAACTGGTGATACTCCATTCTCGATCTTTTCAATCTAATTAAAGATTCATTAAAACTCCACTTAGTTTTAATCTTTGACCGGGTAAAAGAATCAGTGTCATTTAAAACACGGTTCACAATAAACCCCAAAATCACAACACATTTCAATTAGTCCCTAACCGTAAATTAGCAAGTGAGCAATTCACTAAGTAATAACCCCGAAGGCCGAAACCAACATCCGAGTAATACCCCAGAAACCATTCAACTTAACTAATCTCCAGTTAGTTTCTGATTTTCTTAACTCCTTTGGGTCTAAGAACAGTATTATTGAAGATACTGTTCACGACAACCCAAAATCACATTCCATTAATTATCGAGTTAAAGAACAAGTGTTATTTAAAACACTGTTCATGATAAACCCAAAAATCAATACCAATTCAATTCCAATTAAATATTATTTAACTGGTACACTTCATTAAATCTAAATAAAAAGATTTAATCTTTTTCTCAACTGGGTTTAAGAACAGTGTTAATGAAGACACCATTCACGACAAACCCAAATCACATTTGATATTAAATACAAGGCTCTGAATAGAAAATATATCGGCTTATATTCAATATCAAATCCTACGACCAACAAATATCGTATTGGAAATAACGATATATATATATATATATATCATTCAAATTTCCATAACAACATCTGTATAATCACGAAATCCAACATCGAACTATTCCGAAGATGATTTCGATTCAAATACATTCCAAATCAATTATTGGAAATCCTGGTTATTTTCAAAACCATTCAAATTCAATTTATTTATTTTAAAAATAAATAAATTATTATTCTAGTTCAAAACTAGTTCATTTCGCTAAAAATCTATTTTTATCTTTTCAAATATGGAGTGTTTCATCCCAATTCTTCACAAATCATTTCTTATGATTTTACACAAATTATTGATATTTTTAATAATTTTATCAAGGTCCGTACAGAGATTTCCATCAATGGCCATCGAACTGCACTTACAACGACCTTTTCCAAATTTGATTTGGACATAATTCCAAATCCAACCGTTATATTTCAAATCTCTAATATTCGTTAGAAAGCTCTTTTCGATACGAACCCAACGGTTCCGGTTTTAGGAGAATCCGACGGTCGGATCTCCCGTAATATCCATTCGAAGTCAATGGTCGAAATTCGCGAACTACCGCGGCGCGGCGCGTTCTATTCAGGTCATTATATATATATATATATATATATATATATATATATATATATATATATAATATACATATTATATATATTTCGTCGATTTCCTTTCAAAACGTATTTTTAAAAACCGTTTTAAATTCGTTTTCAAAACGATTTCCACTTCCTTTTCAAATTCAAATCAAGATTGAATTTTTCAATATAAATTCGTTTTAATTTCATTTCAAATCGATTTCAATTCCATTTGAATTTAATTCGAATTTCAATTCATTTCAATTTAATTTGAATTTCAAATCTATTCAATTTAATTCGAATTTCAAATCTATTCAATATAATTTGAATTTCGAAATCACTTTCAATATTCATTATAAAATCGACAAAATTCTCGTTCGTGTTAAAATGGCGTGTAACTACTTAACACGGCTTCGCATTTCTATTTTCAAATATTCTATTTCAAATATTTCTTTTCAAATATTTCTATTCAAATATTTCTATTCAAATATTTCTATTTCAAAACTGGAATGAGGCCCAATCAATTACCATATAATGTTAATTATATGGATTTTCTACAACATATGTATAAAATAACAACGATAAATAATCAACCATCATCCAGAGTGCACCACACAACTGCATAAGCATTAAATATAAATAATTAACGCTTACACAGTCTGTCGACCAATCGATCGACATATAACTAAACAATCGGGATTAGTGTACGTCATATATCATCCCAATACCCATGTGGGGTTTCAAACAATAAAACACAGATTTTATTTGTGCAATTGGGCGATGTGTAAAATTTATCATCCCAATAAGTATCAATCAAATCAGTGTATATAAAAAAATCGTCCGATTCGTTTATAAATATTTATTTTATATACACGTTAAAAATTATATTTTTAACTATAGAATATTTTCCACTATAAAATATTTTATTTCGTTTCACATCACATCACACAATCAACTACACATCAAAATCAAATAAACAAGCATACAAGCCGTCCATGGTCTGTGGACGACGTGTGTCGGGTGCTACTAAACACCGTCTGCATCCTAGTATATATTTTTAACTAGAAATTGAAATTAAAGGTGAGGAGTTCTCACAGAGGGTTCCACTCCGCCGTGCTTTGCTGTTGAACTGCTGAACCGTTTGGATCGGTTTGCAATTCCTATGCAGTCCTTTACACGCTATTCATAATAAAAATTACATTTTTATTTCTTCATCCCAATAAATAAAAATCACATTTTTATTTCTACATCTTATATTTCTTACTATGCTTCTTTTCATATAAAAATTATATTTTTATATTTCTACTTCTTATATAAAGATCGAATTTTTATCGTTACTTCACATATATAAAAATCGAATTTTTATACTTCTAAAGATCAAATCTTTATATCGTTAAGAATCAAATCTTTTTATAATTCATATGAATAAAATCGTCTCTTTTCATTGTTAAAAATTTCGCCTTTTCATAGTTAAAAATCTCATCTTTCTAACATTAAAAATCCTACCTTTCATGGTATAAAAATCTGACTTTTATTTACCTTTCACACATGTAAAAATCCAATTTTTATTTACCTTAAAAATCCTAACTTCATACATTTCTATAAATACTAAAGATCAGATTTTCTTTTCTTTTATTTATCCATAAAAACTGAAAAGAAATTAAATAAAAATCTCACCGCTGATTTTTCAGAGGAGGTGGAGTTTGCTATGATGATCGGCGCTAGAGTGTGGTGGCGGTGAGGTCTGAGCGTGGGCGCCAGGGGGTTCAGGTGGCAGATGGTGCTCCTCTGGTCGGCGGCGGGTGGTTGGGTGCTCGGGGCGTCGGTTTCTGGTGTTGGCGTCGATTTGGGCGTGGGTGGCTTCGAGCTAGAGGGGGATAACGTGGATCGAGGGAGGAGGTGGAGGGGGGCCCGACGTCGATGGGGGCCAACGGTCGGAGGGCGTGGCGGTGGAGGAACGACGCGAGGGGGTTCGATTTGAGGGAGAGCGGTTTTTTTTATTTTTTTTTTCTTCTGAACTGAAAAGTGAAAGAGAGAGAGGGAGGGGCCAAGAGATTATATAATATATATATTTTAATATTTAATTTAACCTCAAAAAGCAACTTTTATTTTCGAACTCGAAATCGAACCAACCGCCTGTCGTCCATAGCTAATTACCCCCATTCCGAACACAATGGGATATGTATCGTAGGCTGATTCGATCGTTTCGATCAGTTTTCTTTTGAATTAAAATATAAATCTTTATATTTTCAATTTGAACGTACATTTTAAATTACCGAGGCCACATACTAACTCTAAAAATTCCCGAAAAATTATTTCTATCTTCTTATCGATGATACGGTCCTAACAAAACTAATTTCATCAAATTCTGAGACCGTTTGAGAAATGGCCATTTTCCAGTCGATTAAAATCAACTAAAACTGGTCAAACGCGTTTTCCTTTGCCACGCTCACATATTGATTCGAAAAATTACAAAAATAGGAATCTAGCAATAACTTGACATCACAGATCCAACAAAAGTAGTTTCTTTGAAATCCGAGGTCATTTGCAAAATTCCCATTTTTAAGGGCCAAAATTTCATAGCGATTATTCTGAATTTTCAACTGGGCGTATCTTCTGATTCCCGCTATGAAATTTTGATTTTTCGGATTCGTTGGAAAGATATTCTCAATTAGATTCTTATATTTTTGGTTTCGCTAAAATACGGTTTATTTTGAATCCTGTAAATTCATTTGAATTTTGAAATCGAATTATCGAACTACCGCGCCATTTTCAATTCCTTTTATAATTTAAAATAAATATTTATATTCTAACGACGATCCATATAAATATATACGTTCGAATTCTATTCAAAATAAATTTCTCGTCGATATTATTTAAAATAGTTCATTTTAAATATTCAAAATTCGCTAAAATTGCCAAAATAAAAATTTTAAATTGGCTTAGATTTCCGGGTTATTACAATCTCCCCCACTTAAAACTTTTCGTCACCGAAAAGGAACGAAGCCGAAAGTTGTTTAAAAAACCAACTCAACTTCCAGTATTTTCTTTACGGCTCAAGTTTTTCAATTTTTCAGCTTCTAAAAACTTTTCAATTTTTTCAAAAATTTGGCTAACACCCTAAATTTTCGAAAAATTTCGCCATAACCTCCCCTGCACCGGGGACTTCGGGATATTTCATATAGCCTCCCATGGCCTTCTTCAATCCAAAAGAAAAAAGAAAAGCCAAGCGGCTAGCCAATCGGCTCATAAAATCATCATCACCCAAACAAAATAGTAAATTATGGTAAACATGTACCTATTTGTCGGGCAAACAATTTTATTCTTCTGCTCTGGCCTCCTTGCTATGACCTGTTCAATATAAGTACATGTATATGCATGCAAATGTGACTAATTTTCAATACAATTCACTATTTGGTTCAATTTGGCTAAACGGTTCAACATTTAATTAATTCAAACAATAATCAAACAACACAACCAGCAATCAATTAGTTGATTAGCTTTTCAAATTCATAACTTTGATATATAGTCAAAAATCACATTTTTGATGCCAAATCACAACAATAGGCCCTATCTAATTTTGGTTCTCACACCAGTCAATAGGAAATATATAGAAATTCCACCTTCGAAACTCGAACATAAATACTGATGATGTCATGACAATCATCAGTACCATCTCCGGGCGACTAGAGTGTAATTCTATATCTATCCAGTACATTAAAACTTCAAATACACGTGGATCAGACGTATACGCAAAGTCTATATATACCGGACTGTCCAAATCAATCCAAATAAATATTGAAATACGTATAAAACGATTTAAATTTTCAAAACAAAATTCGTTTTCAATTTAAAAATATACTCTTCACACTCGTTCTAGGACACTACTGATCCCATCTCAAACGAGTCATTCCCATTGGATATTACTAATCCAATATCTGATGAATTCTTTCATACGGTTCTAATGTGTCTTGTTCTTTGAGATTTGTAAACGAAAGCTCTGATACCAAATGTAAAGACCCGTAACTTCCACGTGAAGGAAAGAGCGGATACTTTGAGAACGAGCCACAAAAGAACGCAACAGAAGAACATTCCATTATTGATTCCATCAGAATACAAGAATATACAGAGTATAAATAAATATTACATAGAAAATAACAGAGATTTAAATTACATTTAAATACATCGTAGCGGAAAATAAAACAAAACACAACTAGAAGGAGATATATGGATACAAAGCTTTCCGGATATCGTTCCAGCTGTAAACCAGGATCCTGTGAATATAAATCTACAAAACCAAAACTACTAGCTGCCCGTGTCGAAAATAAGGGCACCCAGAGTTTAGGTTAAAACAATAAACTCCAGGTCAGTCATGGGAGTGGTGTGAGAACTAAAACAGTACTTATTAATCTTTATTTTAAAGTTCGGTAAGTCAAGGGACCATGCCGTATGACACGGAACGGGTTTCCTCCCAAGAACACCAGTGCATAAAACAAATAGTGCAATGCTAAATAAAGAAAAATGAAGCTGTTATAAGACCCAGGACCCATCACACAATGGAACGCAAGCCGGAGGATAGGGTTTTACCTTATAACAGCCAAAGAATGCTTGATATGTGAAATTTTATCTTTTTATTCTTAATCAGACTCCAACCGCAAATTAGTAAGAGAACGATTCCATAAGTATTAACCCCGAAGGCCGAAACCAACATCAGACCAATACCCAGGAAACCACCCATCTTAGCTCGTTTCCGGTTAGTTTCTGATTTTATATACAATCATAAATATCAATTATAGACGGCATAAGCGCCCCATCCCACTATGTCGCCATATATAGGATTACAACTGAAACCGAAACGTCACGTATTGGAAGTTGGATTTCCATCTGTGGACCGAGGCAAAAGATAGTCCTCACTGAACTCGAGACGCTCTATTCCGCCCCTCAGGCAAGCGCGCAGACAAGCCTTGGATCGTCAGGGCCGGTCCACCGATGTGGATTAAAATGCCTGGACACTGCGTTTCCCGACCCTTTGGGGTGTCAAAGAGCCAACGAATGACTCCATCGGCTTCACCTAGTCACCGATATATTCGAGGCGCCTCGCAACATAAACAACCACATAAGTCAAACTCATCAGGGCATGTAAAACCACTGACGCCACTTCTAGTTAGAAGGAAACGCATGTCCTCCTTAAGTTCCTTCTCCCGTTTTTGGTTCACAACCGGGGTGTGAGGCTCGTGAATCAACGATACGCAAAGCTATGCCACACAGGCTGTGCTTTGATCATCCACCACAAGACTCTGCTTTTCAATAGAAGCCTTGATCATTTGCATCTCAGCATGCCACATAGGCAATTCATGCTATGCAACCGATATCAATCACACAGAATGAAATTCGATGTCAGATACACATCCATTTACAAGTCTGTTCTGGGTCTGAACGAAACCGGAGGCACCTTGTACCTCACATATCCATCGATCTCCAAGTACGTCTGGATGACCACCAACTGATTCCCTCCTCTTGGGTGTACGGCCCAATCAAGATCATCAGTAATTATCCAAACGACGTGAAGACCTCCGGTCTTCGACCACCGTCTTCATCTTCGACTCATCGTCGAATCAGTTATTCAGAATGGGATAAACCCGGTCTTTCCGAATAACTCGCGTATATAATAAATAAGTGTTACACAAACACAACATACACCTCATTCCAATTCATCAGTCACTAACCGTTAATTACCCAGAGAATAATTCCCTAAATATTAACCCCGAAGGCCGAAACCAACATCAGATCAATACCCAGGAAACTATTCTGCTTAGCTAACCTACAGTTAGTTTCTAAATTTCACATTCTTAGGGAAAGGTTCCCATTAATTTTATCAAAGATAAATTCTTTTAAATTTGTTCTTTAATCTTCCTTTGAATATCACTTCAAACTAGTCGGGATTAGCGAACCACACCGAAGTAATCATTTATTTTAATTTCCCAATCCCAACCTATTCATCCCATGAAGTAAAACTGGTAATACTTCATATCTAACACCACGGTGTTATCGGTAAATTCAATTACCATTTCACGTTCAAATCTAATTAAAGATTTAACTATCGCTTGGAGCAAAACTGGTGATACTCCATTCTCGATCTTTTCAATCTAATTAAAGATTCATTAAAACTCCACTTAGTTTTAATCTTTGACTGGGTTAAAGAATCAGTGTCATTTAAAACACGGTTCACGATAAACCCCAAAATCACATCACATTTCAATTAGTCCCTAACCGTAAATTAGCAAGTGAGCAATTCCCTATGTCTTAACCCCGAAGGCCGAAACCAACATCAGATTAATACCCCAGAAACCATTCAACTTAACCAATCTCTAGTTAGTTTTTGATTTTCTTAACTCCTTTGGGTCTAAGACCAGTATTATTAAAGATACCGTTCACGACAACCTAAAATCACATTCCATTAATTATCGGGTTAAAGAACAAGTGTTATTTAAAACACTATTCACGATAAACCCAAAAGTAAATACCAATTCTGTAACAACCCGTAAAATGCGAGCCAGTTTGAAATTTTTATTTTGGCAATTTTAGCGAATTTAGATTATTTAAAATGAAATATTTTAAATAATATCGACGAGAAATTTATTTTGAATTGAAATTCGACGTATATATTATATACGTCGTCGTTAGAATATATAATAATTATATATAATTATAAAAGGAATTGAAAATGGCGCGGTAGTTCGAAAATTCGATTTCTAATTTCAAATGAATATACAGAATTCAATATAAGTCAGAATTGAACGAAACAAGAAATATTTGAATCTGTATAACTATATCTTTGTAACGAAGTTAACAAACTGAGATTTCATCTTAGAAATGATAAGATATGTCCAGTTTAAAATTAGAAATAGTCGCTGTGGAATTTATATATATTTTTATATATATAAGGCCCTTAAAAATAGCAATTTTGCAAACGACCTCGGATTTCGACGAAACCAGTTTTGTTGGGTCCGTGATGTTAAGTTATTGCTAGATTCTAAATTTCATAATTTTTCGAATCAATATGTGAGCGTGGCGGAAGAAAATGCGTTTGACTAGTTTCTGTTGAATTTAATCGACAGGAAATTGGCCATTTTTCAAACGGTCTCAGAATTCGACGAAACTAGTTTTGTTAGAACCGTATTGTCAATACGAAGCTAGAAAATATTTTTCTGGAATTTTTCTAGTTAGTATGTGACCCCGGTAATTTGAAACGTACGTTTAAAATTCAATATAGTGATTTAAATGTAAATTTAACGGAAACTGATTCAAACAGTCGAATCAGCTTGCGATGCATATCCCATTGTGTTCGGAATGGGGGTAATTAGCTAGGGGCGACAGTCGGTAGGCTTGATTTCGAGTTAAAACAGAAAGTCAACTTTAAATTGAATTAAATAACTAAATTAAAAATAAATAAATATAATAACCCTTCCTCCTTATCAGCCGCCCCCCCCCCTTATTCTCATTTCAGAAATAAAAAAAAAAAAAGAAAAAAAATATAACGCGATCGGGGGTGGGGGTGATTCCGCCGTCACCACCAAAGGGGCGCGCCTCCGACGCCGCCTCCAAGGGGACCGCCACCTCCCCCAGTCTCGATTCCAGCAGCCCCTTCTCCTCCGTCCGCACCCCTCCCCTCGCGACAGCCCCTTCGTCGAAGCCCCCCTCCAGCGCTGACAGGCGCCGCGATACCCCCCCTCCCCACCTCGACGACGCGACACCACAGCCCCCCTCCGGAACTCGAGCGCGCCTCCCCCCCCCCCTTATCGAACACTGTAAGTTTTTTTTTTTAGTTAATTTTGTTTTATTTATATACCCTATTTACTTCATTAGTTATTTTACAAGATTTGATTTTTTTTAAACCTACAAGATTTGATTTTTTTAAACCTACAAGATTTGATTTTTTTAAACCTACAAGATTTGATTTTTTTTTTAACCTAAAAGATTTGATTTTTTTTAAAAATGATTAGAGAATAAAGATAGGATTTTTATCTAAGAAAAAGTTCATATTTTTGTTTAGTAAAGTTCATATGTTTGTTTAGAAAAAGATCGTAGTTTTGATTTAGGAAAAATTTAGATTTTTGATTTAGAAAAGATTAGATTGTTATTTCTATAAAGGCGAGATTTTTATTGAAATAAAAATTCGATTTTTATATATTGAACTTTGAAATAAAAATTCGATTTTTATATATTGAACTTCGAACTAAAAATTCGATTTTTATATATTGAACTTCGAACTAAAAATTCGATTTTTATATATTGAACTTTGAACTAAAAATTCGATTTTTATATATGGAACTTTGAAATAAATATTCGATTTTTATATATGGAATAGCGAAGTAAAATTCGATTTTTACATATGTAGTGAAAGCGGACAACGAAAGCGACAAAAGGCGAGTTGGCGAAAGTTTCCTGCATTAGAAGAGCCGTGGAGCTAGGATAGCTATATGTGAGAATTTCTCACCTTTCAATTTATTTTTCTAGTTATATATATATACTAGGATGCAGACGGTGCTTAGTAGCACCCGACACAATCGTCCACAGACCATGGACTTGTTTGTTTGACTGTTTGGTGATTGATTGCGATATTGGTTTGAATGTGGTTTGTGGTGTGAAAAAAAATCGAATCGATAAATTGGTTAGGATTAGACGTGCGCCGTTATAAGGCGAAGGAGTAAGGCTAGGTTAGACTCTTACTCCAAATTTTGTGGTTTGCATAACGAATTGATTTGATTGATGTGTGAATGGCGTGGGCCTTCACTAGACCGGGGATAAGGCTAGGCCTTGTCCCGTTTCTAGTATCGTGCCGTTATGCCGCCGAAATTTTCTAAAATATGTTAGAAAAATAAAAATATCATTTTTATTGAATAAATGAATTGAATAGAAATTCATATGTTGGAATAAAATGTATTATCGTTAAAAATATAATTTTTAACGTGAATGTGAATAAATAAATATTCATTTACAAACCAGACGGTTTGTTTATGTACACCTATTTGAATGACGTTGATTGGGTCGATAAATTTTACACATCGCCTAACTGCACAAATAAAATATGTGTTTGATTGTTTAAAACCCCGCACGGGTGTTGGGATGAAATTGGAAGTTCACTCATCCTGATTGATTAAATATGTCAATCGATTGATTGACAGGCTGTTATAAGCATTAGATATCTATATTTGATGCTTATACAGTGTAGTGCACTTTGGTTGATGGTTGATTATTTTTCAAGGCTATTATACATGTGTTGTATGAAAATCCATATAATTAACTTTATATGGTAATTGATTGGGCCTCATTCCAGTTTTAAAATAGAAATATTTGAAAAAGAAATATTTGAAATAGAATATTTGAAAATAGAACTTTATGAAGCCGTGTTGATTAGATTGACGCCATTTTGACGTGAACGATATTTATATCGATTTTATCGATTTCGAATTGAATTGAAAACGATTTCGAAATGAATTGAATTGAAAACGATTTCGAAATGAATTGAATTGAAAACGAATTCGAAATGAATTGAATTGAAAACGATTTCGAAATGAATTGAATTGAAAACGAATTCGAAATGAATTGAATTGAAAACGATTTCGAAATGAATTGAATTGAAAACGAATTCGAAATGAATTGAATTGAAAGCGATTTCGAAATGAATTGAATTGAAAACGATTTCGAAATGAATTGAATTGAAAACGATTTCGAAATGAATTGAATTGAATATGAATTCAAATTGAATTGAAATTTGAATTGAACAGAAATGAATTTTGAAACGAATTTATAAAGAAGAATTCAATTTTGCTTTGAATTGAAATGGAAGTTGAAATAGATTTTGAAATGAATTTAAAACTGTTTATATAATTCGTTTTAAATAGAAATCGACGAAATATATATTATATATATTTTATATATAATATAATGGCCTGAATAGAACGCGCCGCGCCGCGGCAGTTCGTGAATTTCGACCATTTATTTCAAACGGACATTGCGGGAGATCCGACCGTCGGATTCTCCTAAAACCGGAACCGTTGGGTTCGTATCGAAAAGAGCTTTCTAATGAATGTTAGAAATTTGAAATCTAACGGTTGGATTTGGAGATACGTCCAAATCAAATTCGAAAAAGGTCGCTGTAAGTGCAGTTCGATGGCCGTTAATGGAAATCGACTGTACGGGCCTTGATAAAATTATTAAAAATAGTAATAATTTGTGTAAAATCATAAGAAATGATTTGTGAAGATTTGGGATGAAAAACTCCATATTTGAAAAGATAAAAATAGATTTTTATCGAAATGAACTAGTTTTGAACTAGAATTATAATTCTATTTATTTTTAAATAAATAAATTGAATTTGAAAAGGGTTTTGAAAATAACCAAAATTTCCAATGATTACATTGGAGTGGATTTGAATCGAAATTGTCTTCGGAATATTTCGATGATGGAATTCGTGATTATACAGGTGTTGTTATGGAAATTTGAAAGATATATATGTATATCGTTATTTCCAATACGACATTTGTTAGTCGTAGAATTCGATATTGAATATAAGCCGATATATTTTCTATTCAGAGCCTTGTATTGAATATCGAATGTGATTTGGGTTTGTCGTGAATGGTGTCTTCACTAACACTGTTCTTGAACCCAGTTGAGAAGAGATTAAATCTTTTTATTTAGATTTAATGAAGTGTACCAATTAAATAATATTTAATTGGAATTGAATTGATATTGATTTTTGGGTTTATCGTGAACAGTGTTTTAAATAACACTTGTTCTTTAACCCGATAATTAATGAATGTGATTTGGGTTTGTCGTGAATGGTGTCTTCACTAACACTGTTCTTGAACCCAGTTGAGAAAAGATTAAATCTTTTTATTTAGATTTAATGAAGTGTACCAATTAAATAATATTTAATTGGAATTGAATTGATATTGATTTTTGGGTTTATCGTGAACAGTGTTTTAAATAACACTTGTTCTTCAACCCGATAATTAATGGGATGTGACTTTGGGTTTATCGTGAACCGTGTTTTAAATGACACTGATTCTTTAACCCAGTCACAGATTAAAACTAAGTGGAGTTTTAATGAATCTTTAATTAGATTGAAAAGATCGAGAATGGAGTATCACCAGTTTTGCTCCAGGCGATAGTTAAATCTTTAATTAGATTTGAACGTGAAATTTAGAAACTAACTGTCGGTTAGCCAAGCAGAATGGTTTTCTGGATATTGATCTGATGTTGGTTTCGGCCTTCGGGGTTAATGTTTGGGGAATTATTCTCTTGATTAATTTACGGTTAGTGACTAATGAATTGGAATGAGGCGTATGTTGTGTTTGTGTAACACTTTTAGAATATATACGCGAGTTATTCGGAAAGACCGGGTTTATCCCATTCTGAATAACTGATACGACGATAAGTCGAAGATGAAGACGATGGTCGAAGACCAGAGGTCTTCACGTCGTTTGGGTGATAACTGATGATCTTGATTGGGCTGTACACCCAAGAAGATGGAAACAGTTAGTGATCGTCCAGACGTACTTGGAGATCGATGGATATGCGGGGTACTAGGTGCCTCCGGTTTCGTTCAGGCCCAGAACGGACTTGTAAATGGACTGTGTGTCTGACATTGGATTTCATTCTGTGTGACTGATATCGGTTGCATAGAGTGGTTTGCCTGTGTGGCATGCTAAGATGCAAATGATCAAGGCTTCTGTTGAAAAGCAAAGTCTTGTGGTGATGATCAAAGCACGGCCTTTGTGGCGTAGCTTTGTGTAACGTTTACTTCGCGAGTTTCACACCCGGTATGAACCAAAAACGGGAGGGACATCAGGGAGGACTTGCGTTTCTTTCTAGCTAGAAGTGGCGTCAGTGGTTTTACACGCCCTGACGAGTTTGACTTATGTGGTTGTTGCAGTTGCGAGGCGCCTCGGTTATATCGGTTTCGGCCGAATGCATTCTGGTCGGCTGACGGACCAGACTTACACCCCATAGGGTGGGGAGACGTATTGTTCAGGCATAATAATCCACTCCGTGTGGACCGGCCCTGACGATCTAAAGGGTTGATGCGTTCTGATCCTGTGGCTCGGGCTAGAGAGTCACGAATCGGTTGAGGACTATCTTTTGCCTCGGTTCATAGACGGAAATCCAATTTCCAAATACGTGACATTTGCGGTTTTATTTGTAAACCTATATATGGCGACATGATATATGGTACCCATGCCGCCTATGATTGATACTTATGATTTGAAGTGTTTTATACACTATGCACTTATAATAGTATCAAATGATTTGTTTTAAACGTATCAAGCATTCTTTGGCTGTTATAAGGGAAAACCCTATCCCCCGGCTTGCGTTGCATTGTGTGATAGGACCTGGGTCTTATAACAGCTTCATTTTTCTTTATTTAGCATTGCGCTGTTTGCTTTATGCACTGGTATTCTTGGGAGGAAACCCGTTCCGTGTTATACGGCGTGGTCCCTTGATTTACCTAATGATTTAAAATAAAGATTAATAACTGTTTTAGTTCTCACACCAGTCACATGACTGACCTGGAGTTTATTGTTTTAACCTAAACTCTGGGTGCCCTTATTTTGACACGGGCAGCTAGTAGTTTTGGTTTTGCAGATTTATATTCACAGGATCCTGGTTTACAGCTGGAACGATATCCGGAAAGCTTTGTATCCGTATATCTCTTCTAGTTGTGTATTGTATTATTTTCCGCTGCTATGTATTTAAATGTAATTTAAATCTCTGATATTTCTGTGTAAGATTCATTTATGCTCTGTATATTCTTGTAATCTGATGCATTGTTGTAATATACAATGAAATGTTCTTCTGTATGAGTTCTGCTGTGTCCTGTTCTCAAACGATAGGGCGTTTCGAACGGCCTGGATCGGTTTAGCGACTGGTTCGGACCGAGCGAAATTCCTTGCCGTCACAGTTGGTATCAGAGCTTTGGTTTACAAAGCTCGAGAACAAGGCACATTAGAACCATACGAAAGAATTCATCAGATGATTGGATTAGTAATATCCAATTAGAATGACTCGTTAGAGATGGGATCAGTAGTATCCTAGAACGAGTGTGAAGAGTATGTTTTTGAAAAAGAAAACAAATTTTGTTTTGAAAATTTAAACCAACTATTCGTATTTGATTAGTTATTATGTTTGAATTTGGACAGTCCAGTATATATAGACTTTGCGTATACGTCTGATCCACGTGTATTTGAAGTTTTAATATACTGGATAGATATAGAATTACACTCTAATCGCCCGGAGATGATTTTGATGATGGAGCTCCATCATTAGAATTTATCTTCGAGTGACGAAGGTGTGATATCTATATATTTCCATTAGGCTGGTGTGAGAACCAAAACTTATATATAGCTACAATACATTGTTGTGAATTGGCATCAAAAACAAGATTTTCTGTATATATATCAAATTATGAATTTGAAACTCTAATTCACTAATTGATTGATGTTTGTGTTGTTAGTTTATTTGTTTGCTAATTTTTAGCCATTTCGCCTAATTGTACCAAATATTAAACTGTATTGAAAATTGGTCGCATTTGCTTGCATATGCATATATATCATTGAACAGGTCATAGCAAGGAGGCTAGGGCAGAGAATAAAATTTGGTTGCCCGACAAATAGGTACATGTTTACTACATAATTTACTGTTTTGTTTGGGTGATGATGATTTTATGAGCCTATTGGCTAGCCGCTTGGCCTTTTCTTTTTCTTTTTGAGATCTGAAGGACCGGGGAAGCTATTTGAAATTCCCCGATGCTCCCTGTGCAGGGGAGGTTATGGCGAAATTTTTCGAAAATTTAGGGTGTTAGCCAAATTTTTGAAATTTGAGAAATTCTCAGAAACTGAAAAGTTGGAGAATGAAAGCCAGATCGAGCGTAGAGTTGATTAATCAAACCACTTTCGACTTTGTTCCTTTTCGGGGACGAAAAGTTTTAAGTGGGGGAGATTGTAACAACCCGTAAAATGCGAGCCAGTTTGAAATTTTTATTTTGGCAATTTTAGCGAATTTAGATTATTTAAAATGAAATATTTTAAATAATATCGACGAGAAATTTATTTTGAATTGAAATTCGACGTATATATTATATACGTCGTCGTTAGAATATATAATAATTATATATAATTATAAAAGGAATTGAAAATGGCGCGGTAGTTCGAAAATTCGATTTCTAATTTCAAATGAATATACAGAATTCAATATAAGTCAGAATTGAACGAAACAAGAAATATTTGAATCTGTATAACTATATCTTTGTAACGAAGTTAACAAACTGAGATTTCATCTTAGAAATGATAAGATATGTCCAGTTTAAAATTAGAAATAGTCGCTGTGGAATTTATATATATTTTTATATATATAAGGCCCTTAAAAATAGCAATTTTGCAAACGACCTCGGATTTCGACGAAACCAGTTTTGTTGGGTCCGTGATGTTAAGTTATTGCTAGATTCTAAATTTCATAATTTTTCGAATCAATATGTGAGCGTGGCGGAAGAAAATGCGTTTGACTAGTTTCTGTTGAATTTAATCGACAGGAAATTGGCCATTTTTCAAACGGTCTCAGAATTCGACGAAACTAGTTTTGTTAGAACCGTATTGTCAATACGAAGCTAGAAAATATTTTTCTGGAATTTTTCTAGTTAGTATGTGACCCCGGTAATTTGAAACGTACGTTTAAAATTCAATATAGTGATTTAAATGTAAATTTAACGGAAACTGATTCAAACAGTCGAATCAGCTTGCGATGCATATCCCATTGTGTTCGGAATGGGGGTAATTAGCTAGGGGCGACAGTCGGTAGGCTTGATTTCGAGTTAAAACAGAAAGTCAACTTTAAATTGAATTAAATAACTAAATTAAAAAAAAAAAATATAATAACCCTTCCTCCTTATCAGCCGACCCCCCCCCCCCTTATTCTCATTTCAGAAATAAAAAAAAAAAAAGAAAAAAAATATAACGCGATCGGGGGTGGGGGTGATTCCGCCGTCACCACCAAAGGGGCGCGCCTCCGACGCCGCCTCCAAGGGGACCGCCACCTCCCCAGTCTCGATTCCAGCAGCCCCTTCTCCTCCGTCCGCACCCCTCCCCTCGCGACAGCCCCTTCGTCGAAGCCCCCCTCCAGCGCTGACAGGCGCCGCGATACCCCCCCTCCCCACCTCGACGACGCGACACCACAGCCCCCCTCCGGAACTCGAGCGCGCCTCCCCCCCCCCTTATCGAACACTGTAAGTTTTTTTTTAGTTAATTTTTTTTATTTATATACCCTATTTACTTCATTAGTTATTTTACAAGATTTGATTTTTTTTAAACCTACAAGATTTGATTTTTTTAAACCTACAAGATTTGATTTTTTTAAACCTACAAGATTTGATTTTTTTTTTAAACCTAAAAGATTTGATTTTTTTTTAAAAATGATTAGAGAATAAAGATAGGATTTTTATCTAAGAAAAAGTTCATATTTTTGTTTAGTAAAGTTCATATGTTTGTTTAGAAAAAGATCGTAGTTTTGATTTAGGAAAAATTTAGATTTTTGATTTAGAAAAGATTAGATTGTTATTTCTATAAAGGCGAGATTTTTATTGAAATAAAAATTCGATTTTTATATATTGAACTTTGAAATAAAAATTCGATTTTTATACATTGAACTTCGAACTAAAAATTCGATTTTTATATATTGAACTTCGAACTAAAAATTCGATTTTTATATATTGAACTTTGAACTAAAAATTCGATTTTTATATATGGAACTTTGAAATAAATATTCGATTTTTATATATGGAATAGCGAAGTAAAATTCGATTTTTACATATGTAGTGAAAGCGGACAACGAAAGCGACAAAAGGCGAGTTGGCGAAAGTTTCCTGCATTAGAAGAGCCGTGGAGCTAGGATAGCTATATGTGAGAATTTCTCACCTTTCAATTTATTTTTCTAGTTATATATATATACTAGGATGCAGACGGTGCTTAGTAGCACCCGACACAATCGTCCACAGACCATGGACTTGTTTGTTTGACTGTTTGGTGATTGATTGCGATATTGGTTTGAATGTGGTTTGTGGTGTGAAAAAAAATCGAATCGATAAATTGGTTAGGATTAGACGTGCGCCGTTATAAGGCGAAGGAGTAAGGCTAGGTTAGACTCTTACTCCAAATTTTGTGGTTTGCATAACGAATTGATTTGATTGATGTGTGAATGGCGTGGGCCTTCACTAGACCGGGGATAAGGCTAGGCCTTGTCCCGTTTCTAGTATCGTGCCGTTATGCCGCCGAAATTTTCTAAAATATGTTAGAAAAATAAAAATATCATTTTTATTGAATAAATGAATTGAATAGAAATTCATATGTTGGAATAAAATGTATTATCGTTAAAAATATAATTTTTAACGTGAATGTGAATAAATAAATATTCATTTACAAACCAGACGGTTTGTTTATGTACACCTATTTGAATGACGTTGATTGGGTCGATAAATTTTACACATCGCCTAACTGCACAAATAAAATATGTGTTTGATTGTTTAAAACCCCGCACGGGTGTTGGGATGAAATTGGAAGTTCACTCATCCTGATTGATTAAATATGTCAATCGATTGATTGACAGGCTGTTATAAGCATTAGATATCTATATTTGATGCTTATACAGTGTAGTGCACTTTGGTTGATGGTTGATTATTTTTCAAGGCTATTATACATGTGTTGTATGAAAATCCATATAATTAACTTTATATGGTAATTGATTGGGCCTCATTCCAGTTTTAAAATAGAAATATTTGAAAAAGAAATATTTGAAATAGAATATTTGAAAATAGAACTTTATGAAGCCGTGTTGATTAGATTGACGCCATTTTGACGTGAACGATATTTATATCGATTTTATCGATTTCGAATTGAATTGAAAACGATTTCGAAATGAATTGAATTGAAAACGATTTCGAAATGAATTGAATTGAAAACGAATTCGAAATGAATTGAATTGAAAACGATTTCGAAATGAATTGAATTGAAAACGAATTCGAAATGAATTGAATTGAAAACGATTTCGAAATGAATTGAATTGAAAACGAATTCGAAATGAATTGAATTGAAAGCGATTTCGAAATGGATTGAATTGAAAACGATTTCGAAATGAATTGAATTGAAAACGATTTCGAAATGAATTGAATTGAATATGAATTCAAATTGAATTGAAATTTGAATTGAACAGAAATGAATTTTGAAACGAATTTATAAAGAAGAATTCAATTTTGCTTTGAATTGAAATGGAAGTTGAAATAGATTTTGAAATGAATTTAAAACTGTTTATATAATTCGTTTTAAATAGAAATCGACGAAATATATATTATATATATTTTATATATAATATAATGGCCTGAATAGAACGCGCCGCGCCGCGGCAGTTCGTGAATTTCGACCATTTATTTCAAACGGACATTGCGGGAGATCCGACCGTCGGATTCTCCTAAAACCGGAACCGTTGGGTTCGTATCGAAAAGAGCTTTCTAATGAATGTTAGAAATTTGAAATCTAACGGTTGGATTTGGAGATACGTCCAAATCAAATTCGAAAAAGGTCGCTGTAAGTGCAGTTCGATGGCCGTTAATGGAAATCGACTGTACGGGCCTTGATAAAATTATTAAAAATAGTAATAATTTGTGTAAAATCATAAGAAATGATTTGTGAAGATTTGGGATGAAAAACTCCATATTTGAAAAGATAAAAATAGATTTTTATCGAAATGAACTAGTTTTGAACTAGAATTATAATTCTATTTATTTTTAAATAAATAAATTGAATTTGAAAAGGGTTTTGAAAATAACCAAAATTTCCAATGATTACATTGGAGTGGATTTGAATCGAAATTGTCTTCGGAATATTTCGATGATGGAATTCGTGATTATACAGGTGTTGTTATGGAAATTTGAAAGATATATATGTATATCGTTATTTCCAATACGACATTTGTTAGTCGTAGAATTCGATATTGAATATAAGCCGATATATTTTCTATTCAGAGCCTTGTATTGAATATCGAATGTGATTTGGGTTTGTCGTGAATGGTGTCTTCACTAACACTGTTCTTGAACCCAGTTGAGAAGAGATTAAATCTTTTTATTTAGATTTAATGAAGTGTACCAATTAAATAATATTTAATTGGAATTGAATTGATATTGATTTTTGGGTTTATCGTGAACAGTGTTTTAAATAACACTTGTTCTTTAACCCGATAATTAATGAATGTGATTTGGGTTTGTCGTGAATGGTGTCTTCACTAACACTGTTCTTGAACCCAGTTGAGAAAAGATTAAATCTTTTTATTTAGATTTAATGAAGTGTACCAATTAAATAATATTTAATTGGAATTGAATTGATATTGATTTTTGGGTTTATCGTGAACAGTGTTTTAAATAACACTTGTTCTTCAACCCGATAATTAATGGGATGTGACTTTGGGTTTATCGTGAACCGTGTTTTAAATGACACTGATTCTTTAACCCAGTCACAGATTAAAACTAAGTGGAGTTTTAATGAATCTTTAATTAGATTGAAAAGATCGAGAATGGAGTATCACCAGTTTTGCTCCAGGCGATAGTTAAATCTTTAATTAGATTTGAACGTGAAATTTAGAAACTAACTGTCGGTTAGCCAAGCAGAATGGTTTTCTGGATATTGATCTGATGTTGGTTTCGGCCTTCGGGGTTAATGTTTGGGGAATTATTCTCTTGATTAATTTACGGTTAGTGACTAATGAATTGGAATGAGGCGTATGTTGTGTTTGTGTAACACTTTTAGAATATATACGCGAGTTATTCGGAAAGACCGGGTTTATCCCATTCTGAATAACTGATACGACGATAAGTCGAAGATGAAGACGATGGTCGAAGACCGGAGGTCTTCACGTCGTTTGGGTGATAACTGATGATCTTGATTGGGCTGTACACCCAAGAAGATGGAAACAGTTAGTGATCGTCCAGACGTACTTGGAGATCGATGGATATGCGGGGTACTAGGTGCCTCCGGTTTCGTTCAGGCCCAGAACGGACTTGTAAATGGACTGTGTGTCTGACATTGGATTTCATTCTGTGTGACTGATATCGGTTGCATAGAGTGGTTTGCCTGTGTGGCATGCTAAGATGCAAATGATCAAGGCTTCTGTTGAAAAGCAAAGTCTTGTGGTGATGATCAAAGCACGGCCTTTGTGGCGTAGCTTTGTGTAACGTTTACTTCGCGAGTTTCACACCCGGTATGAACCAAAAACGGGAGGGACATCAGGGAGGACTTGCGTTTCTTTCTAGCTAGAAGTGGCGTCAGTGGTTTTACACGCCCTGACGAGTTTGACTTATGTGGTTGTTGCAGTTGCGAGGCGCCTCGGTTATATCGGTTTCGGCCGAATGCATTCTGGTCGGCTGACGGACCAGACTTACACCCCATAGGGTGGGGAGACGTATTGTTCAGGCATAATAATCCACTCCGTGTGGACCGGCCCTGACGATCTAAAGGGTTGATGCGTTCTGATCCTGTGGCTCGGGCTAGAGAGTCACGAATCGGTTGAGGACTATCTTTTGCCTCGGTTCATAGACGGAAATCCAATTTCCAAATACGTGACATTTGCGGTTTTATTTGTAAACCTATATATGGAGACATGATATATGGTACCCATGCCGCCTATGATTGATACTTATGATTTGAAGTGTTTTATACACTATGCACTTATAATAGTATCAAATGATTTGTTTTAAACGTATCAAGCATTCTTTGGCTGTTATAAGGGAAAACCCTATCCCCCGGCTTGCGTTGCATAGTGTGATAGGACCTGGGTCTTATAACAGCTTCATTTTTCTTTATTTAGCATTGCGCTGTTTGCTTTATGCACTGGTATTCTTGGGAGGAAACCCGTTCCGTGTTATACGGCGTGGTCCCTTGATTTACCTAATGATTTAAAATAAAGATTAATAACTGTTTTAGTTCTCACACCAGTCACATGACTGACCTGGAGTTTATTGTTTTAACCTAAACTCTGGGTGCCCTTATTTTGACACGGGCAGCTAGTAGTTTTGGTTTTGCAGATTTATATTCACAGGATCCTGGTTTACAGCTGGAACGATATCCGGAAAGCTTTGTATCCGTATATCTCTTCTAGTTGTGTATTGTATTATTTTCCGCTGCTATGTATTTAAATGTAATTTAAATCTCTGATATTTCTGTGTAAGATTCATTTATGCTCTGTATATTCTTGTAATCTGATGCATTGTTGTAATATACAATGAAATGTTCTTCTGTATGAGTTCTGCTGTGTCCTGTTCTCAAACGATAGGGCGTTTCGAACGGCCTGGATCGGTTTAGCGACTGGTTCGGACCGAGCGAAATTCCTTGCCGTCACAAATTCAATTCCAATTAAATATTATTTAACTGGTACACTTCATTAAATCTAAATAAAAAGATTTAATCTTTTTCTCAACTGGGTTTAGGAACAGTGTTAATGATGACACCATTCACGACAAACCCAAATCACATTTGATATTAAATACAAGGCTCTGAATAGAAAATATATTGGCTTATATTCAATATCAAATTCTACGACCAACAAATATCGTATTGGAAATAATGATATATATATATATATATCTTTCAAATTTCCATAACAACATCTGTATAATCACGAAATCCAACATCGAACTATTCCAAAGATGATTTCGATTCAAATCCATTCCAATTCAATTATTGGAAATCCTGGTTATTTTCAAAACCATTTCAAATTCAATTTATTTATTTTAAAAATAAATAAATTATTATTCTAGTTCAAAACTAGTTCATTTCGATAAAAATCTATTTTTATCTTTTCAAGTATGGAGTGTTTCATCCCAATTCTTCACAAATCATTTCTTATGATTTTACCCAAATTATTGATATTTTTAATAATTTTATCAAGGCCCGTACAATCGATTTCCATCAATGGCCATCGAACTGCACTTACAGCGACCTTTTCCAAATTTGATTTGGACATATTTCCAAATCCAACCGTTAGATTTCAAATCTCTAATATTCGTTAGAAAGCTCTTTTTGATACGAACCCAACGGTTCCGGTTTTAGAAGAATCCGACGGTCGAATCTCCCATAATATTCATTCGAAGTCAATGGTCGAAATTCGCGAGCTGCCGCGGCGCGGTGCTTTCTATTCAGGCCATTATATATATAATATATATATTATATATATTTCGTCGATTTCCTTTCAAAACGTATTTTTAAAAACCGTTTTAAATTCGTTTTCAAAACGATTTCAACTTCCTTTTCAAATTCAAATCAAGATTGAATTTTTCAATATAAATTCGTTTTAATTTCATTTCAAATTGATTTCAATTCGATTTGAATTTAATTCGAATTTCAATTCAATTTGAAATTCAAATCTATTCAATTTAATTCGAATTTCAAATCTATTCAATATAACTTGAATTTCGAAATCACTTTCAATATTCATTATAAAATCGACAAAATTCCCGTTCGTGTTAAAATGGCGTGTAACTAATTAACACGGCTTCGCATTTTTATTCAAATATTCTATTTCAAATATTTCTTTTCAAATATTTCTATTCAAATATTTCTATTCAAATATTTCTATTTCAAAACTGGAATGAGGCCCAATCAATTACCATAAAATGTTAATTATATGGATTTTCTACAACACATGTATAAAATAACAACGATAAATAATCAACCATCATCTAGAGTGCACCACACAACTGCATAAGCATTAAATATAAATAATTAACGCTTACACAGTCTGTCGACCAATCGATCGACATACAACTAAACAATCGGGATTAGTGTACGTCAAATATCATCCCAATACCCGTGTGGGGTTTCAAACAATCAAACACAGATTTTATTTGTGCAGTTGGACGATGTGTAAAATTTATCGTCCCAATCAATATCAATCAAATCAGTGTATATAAACAAATCGTCTGATTCGTTTATAAATATTTATTTTATATACACGTTAAAAATTATATTTTTAACTATAGAATATTTTCCACTATAAAATATTTTATTTCGTTTCATATCACACAATCAACTACACATCAAAATTAAACAAACAAGCATACAAGCCGTCCATGGTCTGTGGACGAGGGGTGTCGGGTGCTACTAAACACCGTCTGCATCCTAGTATATATTTTTAACTAGAAATTGAAATTAAAGGTGAGGAGTTCTCACAGAGGGTTCCCCTCCGCCGTGCTTTGCTGTTGAACTACTGAACCGTCTGGATCGGTTTGCAATTCCTATGCAGTCCTTTACATGCTATTCATAATAAAAATTACATTTTTATTTCTTCATCCCAATAAATAAAAATCACATTTTATTTCTACATCTTATATTTCTTACTACGCTTCTTTTCATATAAAAATTATATTTTTATATTTCTACTTATTATATAAAGATCGAATTTTTATCGTTACTTCACATATATAAAAATCGAATTTTTATACTTCTAAAGATCAAATCTTTATATCGTTAAGAATCAAATCTTTTTATAATTCATATGAATAAAATCATCTCTTTTCATTGTTAAAAATTTCGCCTTTTCATAGTTAAAAATCTCATCTTTCTAACATTAGAAATCCTACCTTTCATGGTATAAAAATCCGACTTTTATTTACCTTTCACACATGTAAAAATCCGATTTTTATTTACCTTAAAAATCATTACTTCATACATTTCTATAAATACTAAAGATCAGATTTTCTTTTCTTTTATTTATCCATAAAAACAGAAATGAAATTAAATAAAAATCTCACCATTAATTTTTTAGAGGAGGTGGAGTTTGTTGTGATGATCGGCGCTGGAGTGTGGTGGCGGCGAGGTCTGAGCGTGGGCTGCAGGGGGTTCAGGTGGCGGATGGTGCTCCTCTGGTCGGCGGCGGGTGGTTGGGTGCTCGGGGCGTCGGTTTCTGGTGTTGGCGTCGATTTGGACGTGGGTGGCTTCGAGCTGGAGGGGGATAACGTGGATCAAGGGAGGAGGTGGAGGGGGCCCGAAGTCGATGGGGGCCGGCGGTCGGAGGGCGTGGCGGTGGAGGAACGACACGAGGGGGTTCAATTCAAGGCAGAGTGGTTTTTTTTGTTTTTTCTTTTTTCTTCTGAACTGAAAAGTGAAAGAGAGAGAGGGAGGTGCCAAGAGATTATATAATATATATTTTTTAATATTTAATTTAACCTCAAAAAACAACTTTTATTTTCGAACTCGAAATCGAACCCACCGCCTGTCGTCCATAGCTAATTACCCCCATTCCGAACACAATGGGATATGTATCGTAGGCTATTCGATCGTTTCGATCAGTTTTCTTTTGAATTAAAATATAAATCTTTATATTTTCAATTTGTACGTACATTTTAAATTACCGAGGTCACATACTAACTCTAAAAATTCCTGAAAAAATATTTCTATCTTCGTATCGACGATACGGTCCTAACAAAACTAATTTCGTCAAATTCTGAGACCGTTTGAGAAATGGCCATTTTCCAGTCGATTAAAATCAACTAAAATTGGTCAAACGCGTTTTCCTTTGCCACACTCACATATTGATTCCAAAAATTACAAAAATTGGAATCTAGCAATAACTTGACATCACAGATCCAACAAAAGTAGTTTCGTCGAAATCCGAGGTGGTTTGCAAAATTCCCATTTTTAAGGGCTAGAATTCCATAGCGACTATTCTGAATTTTCAACTGGGCGTATCTTTTGATTCCCGCTATGAAATTTTGATTTTTCGGATTCGTTGGAAAGATATTCACAATTAGATTCTAATATTTTTGGTTTCGCTAAAATCCGGTTTATTTTGAATCCTGTACATTCATTTGAATTTTGAAATCGAATTATCGAACTACCGCGCCATTTTCAATTCCTTTTATAATTTAAAATAAATATTTATATTCTAACGACGATCTATATAAATATATACGTTCGAATTCTATTCAAAATAAATTTCTCATCGATATTATTTAAAATAATTCATTTTAAATATTCAAAATTCGCTAAAATTGCCAAAATAAAAAATTTAAATTGGCTCAGATTTCCGGGTTATTACACCATAATGGTGTGACCCAACATAGCCCTGTTATCTTGCTGATTTCAGTTATTTTCTGGTTAATTAGGCTCGAGGCAACGATTACCTTTTATACCTTGCACATCCTTATCTTTGGGTGCCACATCACCGTTCCATTAATCACTATATTACATTCACAAAAATACAACCTCCGAGTTCGTATATCTCATAGAAGGGTGTTAGCTAAGATAAGTTGTCTTCTCCGCCACCAAACCGATTATATTTGTAAAAAAATCAACGTATGTGATCTAAGAAATGCAATGTCAGACATCTTCTTATAGAAGTTAGTTCTAGGACTGAACGAAAATAGAAGATACCCCAAAACGTAGGAATTACTACTACAAGTTTAATCCTAGTAGTTAACCATATATAATAGCAAGCACTGCTTTACACTCCAAAGATCTACTCCTTCAAATCATCTCAATACCCATAAACATCCCTGCAAGTTAATTTTCGAATGAAAAGTCGGTTCGAAGTGGTTTTGGGACTAGCTCCCATCCTGGTCTCCTCGAACTAACACATCAATAGTCAAATGGGATATTATTTATAGTCAGTTCTTTAACATGCGATTACACAGTATAGTTAAGTACATTAGCAACTCAAGCCTTTATAATTAAATCATTCGTTAAAACCATTTCAATGATTTTTTTTTTAAAAATATTTCAAATGCTTATCTCAAAGGAATAAGCACATTCACAAATCTCTTGTTTTTATTACTTCAAAAACTATAGCCATACACTTATCTCTTATTCTAGTAACTTTGGAAAACGATATTCGCACGCTTATCTCTTATTTCCTTTTACTTTAGAAAACCATAACCATACACTTATCCCTTTAGAATAAACATATTCACAAAATCCCGTCTTTATTTCCTTTACCTTGAAAATATTGCTATATCTAATTAACCTAATGGTATAAGTCTAATTACAAATCTTATATGGGTCGCACAATGTCATGTGATACGTTGTTTATTATATAAACCCAAAATGGTTTTTTTAACTTCAAAATTTTGCCGATTAAGTTTTCAATAATGCTTATGGAAATAGTAATTAAATTTGCAATATTCACTTCCGTTTCATAATCAGTATGATCTCTTTTTTTCCATTACTTCGTAAACCATAGCTACATACTTATTTCTTGTAGCAAGTGTATTCACAAAAACCATACTATTTTCATTTCTTAGAAAATAGTGCTATATACTTAACCAAGTGGTATAAGTATAGTCACACATCATACCTGGGCCAACAATGTCAACTAATACATTGTTTACTTGAAAGCCTGACATTTTTATTAAAAATTATAAAACTTGTGAAATAAAGTTGCGATATTTCTTATGGAAATGATGAATTATTTCTAACTTCATTACCATTTCAAACTGGTATGATTCCTTGGATAATAATGAAGTCGTTCAAGTTGGGGTATGTTATTTACCACTCGGACCTTGACTCGACAACATTCTTATCTTAAGATAGATAAAAGTTTGTAACTCAAAAACTAATATTAACTATGATATCACATCAATCTCATTTAATATTCCATATAAATATGGTTTTATAGATCATTTCTCGCATTTGAATAATCTCGTTTTGATTTTAACGACCGCTACTTAATTCGTATATCAAGTAACTCTTCCTAAAACACAACCTTTAACCTACCTATTTAATACAATTCGTTTTCATCTTGGATTTATAACCAAAACCCATTTATCGCCAAATACCCATTTATCACATCCTTTAAACAAATCCATTAAACATCTTCCTTGCATTTTGAAAATGTCTTTTCAACTGCAACGGTTTTACTTAATTCAATTATTATGTAAATGCTTACTTAAAATCGTCGCATTGGCTATAAATCTCTTTTATAAACCTTGTTTATAAAACTTGGATTTTATTATAATATTCTTTTAAAAAACCCTTCAAAAAGTTCAATTAAAATCTCACTACAAGTTGATTACTTTCTAAAATGAATTCAAATTAAAACTTAGTCACTTTAATTATTATTAATTAAAATAATAATTGACTTCAACATTAACTAAGTGGAAGCAATTAACTTCTTTATTAACTAAGAATAGAATAGTTAATCTTTTATAAAAGTTATTAAAATAATAACTAACTTCATTAATAATTAACAATTTAATAATTTCCTTTAGACATAGTTAATTTCAAGACTTATTAACTTTTAATAAATCTTATTCAATTTAAACAACTATTTGTTTAAAACTATTTCTATTGGATTAACTGAAAACAAATTAATTAAATAATCAATTTCAATTAAAACAGTTAACTTAGTCAACTTGAAAACACAGTTAACTCGTTAACTGGTCTCCACTAATCCTTCCTCTTAAATTAATTAAACTTATTTAATTTAATATTATTCACTTAATTGTTTTCATAAAGACAATTATTCCAAATTATTAACCTTAGGGTTATTTAAATCTTACTTGCTTATAAAACTTATTTAAACTTAGGAATTTGCTATATATAATATTTATAAGGAAAAATTGATAGGAATAATCCCAAGTTTGGGTTATTTTTAAATAACCCCAAGTGTAGGGGGTCCCTTCCCATATTGATCCCGTTGACTTATTAATTTGTTGTAGTCGGTTATCAAACTTAAATTCGTCTTTCCTAAACTATTTTCCCACTCCATAAAATTTGTTCATCTTTATGTCACGCCCAAACTCCCATCTCCTTTTCTCTCCCTTTTATTCTCTCCTCGTTTATTTTTTTCGCTTTCTTTGAAGCCAAAATCGAAGCCTGCCGTTCGCTCCGATTTTTCCAAATTTAAAAACAAATCAAAATCCCTTAAATTCGAAAATTTATTGATTCATCAACATCATAGCATCACAAGCTAAATTTCCACGTATTCAAATGGGGGTGTGATGAAAATCTGGGTTATTCGAAGTTCGACAGAGAGCTAGGGATTGACGAGAGTCATTGGTGCATTGACTCACAAAACAAAAGTGAGTTTGGAGTTCGTAGATGAATTTAACAACTTTTGGAAAAAATTATGTAGTTTTGTGCATATTATGTTCGCACCATGCTGTGCGTTACTGCTCATGGTCGGCATCTAAGAGGGGAAACCAAGCTTTATGCAACGATGGTGATTTCGGAGAATAAGATAAGATGTGGGTGGTATCAGTTTGCCGAACGGTTGTTCTAGATAGGAAATTTTGGCCATGAAATATTCAACCATGGGGCATTTATATTTCCGGAACGTGGATTGGTACAGAGAGAAGAAGAGCTTAAAGAAGGACTAAGGCTCAGTTAAGGTAAAGTTTGTCACCAAAATACTAAACTTACACCTCCCCTATTAAACGCGGCTTCCATCTTCCTCGTTATCTTCATCGCACCATCGTTATCTTGATTTCAAACATCCCATCTTTTGAATAGTAACTTTAGCTATGACTAAGATTGAAGAGCAAGAAAACAAATTTTGCGAATTTTCTTTTATTTATGGAGCAGCCAATTCATGTTCTTAATTTTGAGAAAGAGGGAAATATGGCAACTTTGATTTTTAGAAGTGGACATTTTATTAAAGCATTTAGATTCGATTGGAGGAAATAAAAAGAAAGGCAGATAAAAGAGAAACGGGGTGAAGAAGAAAGGTAACGTAGTTTTGGGTTAGATGGTAGGGTGAAAACCGGCAAAATAGGTCAGTAGATCATCGGGATCAATATGGGAAGGGACTCCCAAAACTTGAGATTATTTAAAAATAATCCAAACTTGGGATTATTATGGGAAGGCACATTAAACTTTGGGTTATTCCTATCAATTATTATTATTTATAACTACTCTATCAGAGCCAATTATAAAATATTAATTATTTATAAAACTTCTATTTTATATAAAATATGATTTAATACTTTGCTTCAATTATAAAAAATACATTTTATAACATCAACTTCGTCAATTGCCTAATGGCGCATCAACGTCTTAAAAAGATGAATTTTAGGTCATCGGTTGTTAATCACTTAATCAGTACTGCTTATTGATTAACAACATATCAATGTCGAATTTCAATTCAATAATCAAAATCTAAATAAATTTTAACGTTGCTTGGGTTAAACAGTTCATATATGAGTACTATGAAAACAAGTAACATACAAAATATTTGAGGAATTTTGCTGGATTCCTCCAACCTTTTTTTCCCGCATCAGAGCTCACTATATCATATTATATATGCATATGAAATAGAAATCCTGTTCTAATTTATTTTAGGCGACAGAAATATAAATATCGTCAATCATCAAATAAACAAAAATCATCCAGAGCATCAAGCACGCAATTTATACTAACAACAGTGAAGTATAATTATATGAACTTAATCACATTATAGTATCCGGAATGCATAAGAATCAACTCATATTTCATTTCTGATCAACAAATTTAAGTTGATTCATATAATTTCAAATTAGCGTTCGAAACTAAATTCAATTGGATCTGACTTACTCTAATCCAACTTGTACGCGTAGATATGTCAATACGATTTCAACGTGTTTGTTTCGTCAAAATATGTTAACGTATAATAAAAATACTTTGATTACAAATTTATTCATGGATTTAAAATAAATTAATACTAACCATGGTCATTAACTTAATTAAATAATTAATCACCAAACCTACCTTCTAATCCTTCTCCCTTATTTTCAAAATACAAATCACTTGCTCCTCTAACAATACACCACTTTAACCTTGCTTTAATCGATTCCCACCTCCACTACGGCTACCTAAAACCTCCACCAACACCATCGAACAAATCATTTAATCACCCACTTCTTGTCCATCACCTCAAAAGCCACCTCGATGCAGCCTTGAGAGCTCTGACGGAAAAAAAAGCCTCAAAAGCCATTGATGCATTTTTCTGTAGACCACTGGAGCCTTCCTCACCGCTGCCAAAACGTGTGCCTCCTGCCATAAACTCAACGTCTCACTCAAATCAAATTCTGGCCTTATCAATTTCATCCATGCCCTAACCCTAATTATCACTGGCTTTAAAATCAAACAACAAAAATCTGCATCGCATGAGATTCCGGACATGCCATAGTGAAGCCCTCACTCATGCGAATTTAAAGGACTTCATCTCACTCAATTTCAATAATTATTGGATTTTATATGAATTTCAGAAGATCGGAATAGTGGTTGCTCGTTATGTTTGTTGACCAAAGAACGAAGAAGGAGAAGGTGGCAATTATTAATAGTGTAGGGTTAAAGATTATTTTATTAAATCATATTCTCTTATATTTCACGTTGAATGTTTTACACTTGTACGATCACATATGATGTCCGACTGTCACCAAATTTGAAACCTGTAACACCCCGCATTTTTAAGATAATAAAATAAGAATAACTTAATTAAATATTCATAATCAAGTGAAATGGACTACGCCATTGCGTTTGTCTTGGGATTCTGGTCAAAATAGACATCGGATTTGCGTAAAACAGATACCGTATGAAGAAGTTATTAAGGTTTGAAGTTTGTATACGCATAAGAAGAGTATATATGAATAAAATAAGTCCAAAAATTAACAGTTCAAATTCATGTGGAAAAAGGGGAGCAGGAAAATTCCCGCCTAGAGGTGTCGACCCCTGGGTCGACCCCATATGGGGTGTGTCGACCCATGGGTCAACCCCATGAAGGGGGGGGGGGGGGTCGAACCCCTACGGCAGATCTGGGCAGATTATTTCTATGCGAATGTGGACTATTTCTTTTACCAAATATGTTGCTGAACTCCTATAAATAAGCCTGTAGAGCCTACCCTAAGTCTCATATTTCTGAGACAATGCAGAAGCTCTGCCATTCCTCTCCCTCCTCAAATCTATTCAGGAATTAAGATTATTAGTTTAGGAAAAATTCTAAATCCAGATCTGAAGGAAAGGAACGTATGTTTGTAAATGGGTGTTCAGATCTCTGATCGAAGTGAGGTAATTCTTAGATCTAGTATATTTTCCATTCTCTTCTCTTTCTTCTTTTTTCTTTCTTCCTTTGAGTAAAAACTATGAATCCATGGTTGTTAGATTTTGAATCCAATTAGTGGAAAAACCATGGAATGATAGATCTGGACCAGATCCAGGATTTGGAAAGCATATGAGGTGAGTGGATTTAAGTTATATCATTTTAGATAATGATATATTATCATTTAACATTCCCCATTATTGTACGATGTGAATTGGATAAAATAATTAAAAGTATTGAAATGTTATAATGACATGTTTAAATATGATATGTTGAAATGTTCAAACATATGTTAAAAGGATTAAAGTGACGAATATGTCATGTTGGAATATTAATATGCTAGGTTATTAATATGTTGGAAAATTTTCCAAAGCATGCATAGCGATTACTGTTGTTTCAATTCCATGTTAACTTGTGACATTTATGTATGAAACACCCCACCTCCGTTAAGGTCACTCACAAAGGGAATGCCTTAACTTTGGTGGAGCGTTTTAGGTAAAATATGCAGATAAATTACAAGACAGACAAGATAAAGTAGTGGAAAATAAAGTCATTTTATAAACAATGTGGTTCAGTCAAGCTTTTACAACAATTGTCTCAATCATACTTAAAAGTAATACATAAAACTTCTGTCTTGATTCAAAAACTTCCAAGTATAAAAGAAGCATAAAAATAACAGCGATATTCCCAAATAAAGCATGAACCAGCCATAGCAGTGGAAGAGAGAGTCCAAAGCAATCCATCGACTATCTTCGAGCTTGGAAAGAAAACTGAGCAAAGTGGTAACATTTCCTCCCTGTGAACCGGGGAGGGGGGAGGGGGAAACGGAAGAAAAGAGGAGAAAACAAACTAGGTCAGACATACGTCTGGCTAGTCTAGTGACTTTCAGCATGTAAATAGGTAAAAGCATCTAGACATGAATAAACTGAATATAAGACAATACGGGGATAACAAGGATAACAAGATGACATAAGATTAGCATAGATATGACAATGCAAGATAAAATGAATGCACTTCTACTTTTTCTCTGCTTCGCAACTACCTTGTTATTCTGATTTTTATACCTCTACACCGCCTAACTAGTGTCCCAACTAGTAATCTGTGTAAAACGATAATATTACAACGTGATCCCAATCCCCGCAATTATGGTAGCATTCAGGTGTACATCTAGTATGAGAATCTTACCTCAGTCAGCCTAATTGCCATGAAGATGTTAGATATACCCTTACTGTCCTGTCGATCGGCTCAATACTTGTATTAATGTTCCATGTGTCTGTGTCAATCGGCCCTCTCTTGCATGTAGATACCCTGTGCTGGTCCCACCATAAGGTGTATCAATCCTCATGATAGCAACCCGACACGATTCAAGATGCACAGTGTATAACTACTGGTACCCAGTGCCTGCTTTTTCTAACTCCGGAGTACGTGCACTCCCGTAATCAGTCGGAACCTACACTTACGTAACCCCTGTCGCTATTTTGGCCGCTTATAATCAGCCCAGTAATCGTGCCCCATTCTTCCTAGTTCAGGGTACCATGATACACCTATGTGGGTTATTGCTGAAATGGGTCCACATTACTAGGGTTTCCTACTGGTTAAGTTTATGGGCCTATATGTGCCAATATTACCCACCTACACGAGATGTACTTAACCATCCCATTGATTCAAACATGTTTAATTAATGGTTAAGTTTGTGGGCCTATATTTACTAATATTACCCACCAACCCGATATGTACTTAACCCTCCCACACATTATGTCATATTGGTTAAGTGTTGTCCATTCATGTTAACTTAACCCACCCACTCATTACGTCATGTTGGTTAAGTGCAACACCCCACCTCCATTAAGGTCACTCACAACAGGAATGCCTTAACTTCGGTGTAGCATTTTAGGTAAAAGATGCAGATTAGATTCGAGGTTAATCTAGATTCATAAATTAAAGGGGATGAAAGAGGAACATAAACGAGAGCAGGCATTAAAATGGTAGATCTGTCAAATGTTCTGGACCGAAGAGGATTACAGATCTATTAGAGTTGGGGTATAACAAAGATAGATCTGAAACAAACTGACAGAAATAACCTCATAGACATATAGATATGATATAAATAACATCATGAACCTAAAAGGATTATATACCAGATGTCCAACAAAGACCAGAATGATTGAATAATAACTTCCTAGGCATGAAAATCATTGATTCAATAGAAAGATGGGAATTAATCTAAAAGATTTGTCTTATCATCAAGCATGGACTTAGATCCATTCCATTATATGCCAAAATCACTATTAGGTGTTTAAATATGAAAATAACTTGAACTTACATGTTTACATTTCAATTTATGCCCCAAATCCCAAGTTATATGTCCAATATACTTTCTGCTTCAAATCTCAAGTCATATGTCCAATACTTTATGCCTCAAATCTCAAGTCATATGTTCGATACACTTTATGTTTTAAATACAACAAGTGTTATGTCCTCAAATCCATTACAAATCAGTTATGCCCAATTATAAATAATTTAATAGTTTTTTTTCCCAATTTTGGCGCTAGTCATGTCCAAATCATATATTATGCCCAACTTTAGCGCTAGCCATGTTCAAATCATATATTATGCCCAATTTTATTTCCAACGTACGTTCATCTCTTAGGAGATTTGGCTCATGCTCGTAGTACCCTGGCTATAAAAAAAAAATGGAAGAAGGAAAGTGGAGACAAAGAATGGACATAATATTATCAATGAGATAAATCTAATGGATATAGAAAGACAGATAGAAATAATCTCAGATTCGGATTTATTACAATGTCAGAATCACAATTAACTTTTATTTCTGAAAGTAACATGAACTTACAAATTACAGAAAGATCTTGAATTCTGGGATCTGTATTCTAAAACTGAATAGCTCTCCATTGAAGTAGACTATTTGTTCTTCTAATTTAGATTTGATTTGATTCTTAAAAATAGTTGTTGAAGTCGTTGAATTTGCTTTTGAATCTCTACTAGAATTCTAAACTTGATTTCTACGAAGGACTTGAGCAGCATAACCTCGTCTTAGATTTATTTTGATATGAATTAGGGAACAGTATAGGCAACATGAAGTTGTGTAGAGAAAACTGTAGCCTTAGGGGTGTTTATATAGCATAGGGATCAACAAATCTGGTAAAAACGGGCGTCCAAATGCAGAAAAATGAATTTGTCCTCGGATCTAGAAATTGGGGGGAGGTCGACCCCCTGGTCGACCTGTGTGACCCAAGTCGACCCCCTGGTCGACCTGGGTCCTTGGCGGGAAATTTCCCGCCCAGCCCGGGTGTGTGATTTGAATTTCGAATTTGAAACCTGAGCTGTTTTATTTAAATCTCTTAAACTTCTAAAGGTCATAACTTCTTCATACGGAGTCCGATTTACGCATACTCGGACTCTATCTCAAGCAAAATTCCGAGACGAATGCAATGGCATAACCTGTTTTCCTTAATTCTTCTCTTAAAAATTAAGTATACTTTAATTTGTTACTTTGACGTTCACAGAAAATACGGGGTGTTACATTCTCCCCTCCTTAAAGGATTTCGTCCCCGAAATCTTCATGTTAGGAAGAACGTATATCCTACCATCCAACCGTCCATCTACTCAACCATTCAATCACAGGTGTCCATTGTCCTTTAAAAAGATTTCTAATGCTTTCATGATCATATGCATAGTGTGTGTACATGTCCATATCTAATGCATAATCAGGCTGACTACTGATCCAGTTGACCTCCTTAATGCGAATCATGAGAGTGTCATGCATCCAATATGTATGCAAATATCCCTAATCATGTAAATACTATATGTGTGCATATTCACTCATCCATATGCAACATTCATATGATAACACATCAAGTTTCAATCCATATACAAATACATTCATATGCAATATGAAAGTGACTGAGCCGATCTAGTGCCTAACGTGAGTATATGCATCCACGAGCAACCACTAGCAACCACTTGCAACCACTTGCATCCACCAAACATAACATGTCTCTAACACATGTTTACATCCATTAGCTTCTACCTAAGGATCGAGGATAGGACCGAGAAGATATACTTAAAAGATAAAGACTAGCATGCAAATAAACTTTACAGAAAAAGAGGGATCAAGGGTATACCCTTAAAAAGGTTATGATGCGCGTATCTAGTCTTCTAAGTCGCATCTTCTTGAGCTCCCCTCCACTGTATCTTAACTAATTTAACTTCACGATTGCAAAGCTTCTTGACCTCCATTTACAAAACCCACTAGTAAAGATAAGACCTCGATCGTTTACTATGCTAGAGGGTATCCAATGTAGTCGAACTATCCAAGATAAACAGACATTAACCATGATACCAAGTGTATATACTAAGATGATTAGAGGTCTCTCTTCAACTTAGCTTATCCATCAAGTTACAAATCTGAGGGTCGATATCTCTCACGAAAACCATCCTAGTCGAACTTGACATCCCTAAAGTACAAGCCCCAAAGGCCTAAACCAATATCAGACAAGCACCCAAGGAATACCTCCTCCGAATTTGGACGATTTATGTGAGATGATACTAATAAAACAACCAAACAATTGAGCACTTAACCGACTCTGGCTATCCTTGCCAATCTTGCTCCAAAACTATCGTTGATCGCATAACTGGCTTTGCATTGTCTTCTAGATATATGTGGAAGTCTACCTCACGTTTTAGGGGAAAAACCTCTAACCTTAATCAAAAACATCTGCGTACTCATGGACTACTCCAACGGATCGAAAATTGTCGATAAATACATAAAGTGATTCTAGGTAGCTAAGACAAACTAATCCCTTAGGATCACACGAAATTTCGAGGATATTCCCGAGGCAAGTCGAAAGTCTAACTACCCTCCTTACACAATTACTAGCTAACCAATCCATGTCTAGAATCAACCCATAGCCCATGAAACCAAAAACATAAGTATCTCAAATCCTTACAAACCAAAGATAAATGAGCCGAACAACAATTTGGATTTGAGACAATAATGGGATCTTTACTATACAAATACTAAGGTGTAGAGACTCAACTATGGAAGCAGGTATAAACGAATGTGAAGCGGTAAAATAAAAAAGAGTACTAATAGGATGATCAAAAAGAAAAACTAAACTTTACTATCTTCTCTCAGGTACGCTGGTGGTGAAAGCATGCACTTGCCTTCCTGAAAATCATGTTCTCTGTTCTTGACCTTGTCCTTAATTATACGACCCGTTATACCATAATAAAGACACTTCCTCTTGCTTTAGGTTTTACTATTCTTCCTCCCTTCTTGTCATGTGATTCTTCCACTTACACCTCTTTCTTTTTACCTTCTTTGTGAACCAAGTCCATATCCATGAGTTTCTCGTCCTTGGGTTGTGCTCCTTAACCAAACTCCCTCATTCTCATCTTTACTATCCTTGTGTAACATGTTGACAAGCCTCTCGAAAGATGCCTCCATTGCATGGAAAATCTTACAAAGCTCGAAAGAAAATTAGCCGTAGGTGAAATTACTGTGGCTATAGATGGAAGTTGGGCGCTTATTTGCTCTTTGACAAGTGTCGTAGTCTCATCAAGCCTACAGAACCATGCCGCGATGAGGTTACCACCCGAAAAGCCAGGAGCCCCGGAGACTTAGGAAAGAAGGAAACAAGGATTCAAACAGAGGATCAAAAGATAGTGCATATGGCTTTGGGGAATATGCCTTTAAAACAAAACTTTTCTTTTGAAAATGCTTCTTTTAAAATCGTTTTGAAAATAATTTTTCAAATCTTTTATCTGATCCAGTAACCTTCAGCTCTGATACCAAGTGAAACACCTCACCTCCATTAAGGTCACTCACAAAGGGAATGCCTTAACTTTGGTGGAGCATTTTAGATAAAAGATGTAGATAAATTACAAGACAGACAAATAAAGCAGTGGAAAATAAAGTCATTTTATAAACAACTTAATTTAGTCAAGCTTTTACAGCAATTGTCTCAATTATACTTAAAAGTAATACATAGAACTTCTGTCTTGATTTAAAAACTTCCAAATATAAAAGAGGCATAAAAATAACAATGGTATTCCCCAGTAAAGCGTGAACCAGCCATAGCAGTGGAAGAGAGAGTCAAAAACAATACATCGGCTACATTCGAGCTTGGAAGGAAAACTGAGCTAAGTGGTAACATTTCCTCCCTATAAATTTTGGGGGGAGGGGGATCGAAAGAAAAGAGGAGAAACAAAACTAGGTCAGACATAAGTCTGGTAAGTCCAGTGACATTCAGCATATAAACAGGCAAAAGCATCATGACATGAATAAACTGAATATAAGACAATACCGTGAGAAAAAGGATAACAAGATAACATACGATTAGTATAGATATGATAAGGAAAGATAAACTGAATTCGCTTCTACTCTTTCTCTGCTTCGCTACTACCTTGTTATTATGATTTTTATATATCTCTGCACCACCTAACTAGTGTCCCAACTAGCAATCTGTATAAAATTATAACGTGATCCCAATCCCCGTAATTGTGGTAGCCTTCAGGTATACATCTATCGTGAGGATTCCACCTCAATCAGCCTAATTGCCATGAACATGTTTGATGTACCCTTACTACCTATCGATCGACTCCCTATTTGTATTAATGTTCCATGCGTCTGTGTCAATCGGCCCTCTCTTGCGTGTAGATACCCTGTTCTGGTCCCACCATAAGGTGTATCAATCCTTATGGTAGCAACCAGACATGAGTCAAAATGCAAAGTGTATAACTACTAGCACCCAGTGCCTGCTTTTTCCCACTCTGGAGTACGTGCACGTCCGTAAACCGTCGGAACCTACACTGACGTACCCCCTGCCACTGTTTTTGACCGCTTATAATCAGCCCAGTAATCATGCCACACCCTGCCTAGTTCAGGGTACCATGATACATCTATGTGGGTTACTGCTGAAATGGGTCCCCGTTACTAGGGTTTCATGCTGGTTAAGTTTGTGGGCCTATATATACAAATATTACCCACCTACACGAGATGTACTTAACCCTCCCACCGATTGTAGCATGTTTTCTTAACGGTTAAGTTTGTGGGCCTATATTTACTAATATTACTCACCTATACGAGATGTACTTAACCCTCCCGTCGATTCAAGCATGTTTACTTAACGGTTATGTTTGTGGGCCTATATGTACTAATATTACCCACCAACCCGATATGTACTTAACCCTCCCACACATTATGTCATATTGATTAAGTGTTGTCCATTCATGTTAACTTAACCCACCCATTAATCGTGTCATGTTGGTTAAGTGTTTCTTATTACCTTAACCCCATTCGTTCATTTGGTTAAGTGTTTTCTTGTTAACTTAACCCCAGGTATTCATCATGTTGTATTGGTTAAGTGTCATCAATCAATTCAAGATAACTTAACCCACCTACTTGTCATGTTACTTTGGTTAATGTTGCCTCCTTGTGTCAACTTAACCCTACCACAAATCAAGTTATATTGGTTAAGTGTTGCCCTCTTGTTTTAACTTAACCTTACCACAAATCAAGTTATATTGGTTAAGTGTTTCTTATTACTTAACCCTGCCCATTCATCTTGCTATACTGGTTAAGTGTTTCCTATTAACTTAACCCTAGCCATTCATGTTATATTGGTTAAGTGTTCCTATGAACTTAAGCCTAGTCATTCATCTTGTTCATTAGCATTGATTGATTTATTAATGCACCAACCTCTCACATTAGATATGTGTTGTTGCGGTTACTGGATATGTCGGGCGGTTCCAGGCAGTTTTACACCGCAACTCAATCTAACCTCGAGTTTTTCTTGGGCATGATGCACTAACCTCTCACATTAGATAGGTGTTGTTGTGGTTACTGGATGTGCCGGGTGGTTCCGGGCAGTTTTACACCATAACTCAATCTAACCTCGGGTTAGATATATTCATCTTTTCACTAATTTACATATTTTTAGTTTATATGTAAATTATTCACAATTGTTGTCAATTTCAGATTATGCCACATTTTTCAAAAATGTCCAAGTCTACATTTACATGCTAATTATCCCAACCAGTCATGTTTCAATTCTCAAGTTATGCCCAACAAAGCTAATTACAAGTTATGGCTCCCAAATTCAATTTAGAGTTATTACTCAAATTAGGCTATATCTAGTCTTCCCAAGTTTGTACTAATAGTCATGCCCCAATACCCCAAGTTCGCAATAAAGGCAAATTATGCCCCAAATCATAAGTTACAAAATTATGTTCCACCATTACCAAATAGACTATTCCCCATTGCCCCCGCATTCTAATCGCACGCATAATAAGTTTCAGTCTAGATTTGAGGTTAATCTAGATTCATAAAATAAAGGGGACGAAAGAGGAACATAAACGAGAGTAGGCATAAAACAGGCATTAAAATGGTAGATCTGTCAAATGTTTTGGACCTAAAAGGATTACAGATCTGTTAGAGTTGGGGTATAACAAAGATAGATCTGAAACAAACTGACAGAAATAACCTCATAGACATATAGATCTGATATAAATAACATCATGAACCTAAAAGGATTATATATCAGATGTCCAACAAAGACAGGCATGATTGAATAATAATTTTCTAGGCATGTAAATCATTGATTCAATAGAAAGATAGGAATTAATCTAAAAGATTTGTCTTATCATCAAGCATGGACATAGATCAATTTCATTATATGCCAAAATCACTATTAGGTGTTTAAATCTGAAAATAACTTGAACTTACATGTTTAAAGTTCAATTTATGCCCCAAATCCCAAGTTATATGTCCAATATACTTTATGCTTCAAATCTCAAGTCATATGTCCAATACTTTATGCCTCAAATCTCAAGTCATATGTTCGATACACTTTATGTTTTAAATACAATGAGTGTTATGTCCTCAAATCCGTTACAAATCAGTTATGCCCAATTATACATAATTTAATACTTTTTTTCCAATTTGGGCGCTAGTCATGTCCAAATCATATATTATGCCCAATTCTAGCGCTGGCCATGTTCAAATCATATATTATGCCCAATTTTATTTCAAACATACGTTCATCTCTGATGAGATTTGGCTTAGGCTCGCAGTAGCCTGGCTATAAAATAAAAAGGGAAGAAGGAAAGAAGAGACAAAGAATGGACATAATATTATCAATGAGATAGGTCAATGGATATAGAAAGACAGATAGAGATAGGCATAATCTTAGATTCAGATTTCTTACAATGTCAGAATCACAATTAACTTTTATTTCTGAAAGTAATGTGAACTTACAAATTACAGAAGGGTCTTGAATTCTGGGATTTGTATTTTGAAACTGAATAGCTCTCCCTCGAAGTAGATTTGATTCTTAGAAATAGTTGTTGAAGTCATTGAATTAGCTTTTGAATCTCTACTAGAATTCTAAACTTGATTTCTACGAAGGATTTGAGCAGCATAACCCCATCTTAGATTTATTTTGATATGAATTAGGGTAGAGTATAGGAAAAATGTAGTTGTTTAGAGAAAACTGTAGCCTTAGGGGTGTTTATATAGCATAGGGATCAACGAATCTGGTCATAACGGGCGCCCAATTGCAGAAAAATGAATATGTCCTCGGATCTGGAAATAGGGGGCGTTCGACCCCCATGTCAACCCCCTGGTCGACCTATGTGACCCAGGTCGACCCCCAGATTAACCCCTTGGTCGACCTGGTCCTGGGAAGGAAATTTCCCGCCTAGCCCGTTTGTGTGATTTGAATTTCAAATTTGAAACCTGAACTGTTTTATTAAGATTTCTGAAAATTCTGAAGGTCATAACTTCTTCATACAGAGTCCGATTTACGCAAACTCGGACTCTATCTCAAGCATAATTCCGAGACGAACGCAATGGCGTAACCCGTTTCTATTAATTCTTCTCTTAAAAATTAAGTATACTTTAATTTGATACTTTGACGTTCACAGAAAATACGGGGTGTTACATTATGTGTTTCTTATTAACCCTTCTCACTCGTCTGTATGATTGGTTAAGTGTTTCCTATTAACTTAACCCTATTCATTCATCATGCTATATTGGTTAAGTATTTCCCATTAACTTAACCCCATTCGTTCATCAAGTTACATTGGTTAAGTGTTTCTTATTAACTTAACCCCACGCGTTAGTCATGCTGTATTGGTTAAGTGTCATCAATCAATTCAAGTTAACTTAACCCACCCACTTGTCATGTTACATTGGTTAAGTGTTGCCTTCTTGTGTCAACTTAACCCTTCCACGCATCTTATTATATTGGTTAAGTGTTGCTCTATTGTTTTAACTTAACCCTACCCATTCTGTAACACCCCTGATTTTTGAATAATCGAATTAACTAAATTAAAGAATAATAAATCTCAGACCTGAGAATTATGGGGATTGGGTTGCGCCATTGTGTTCGTCCCGGAATTCTAGTGGAGATAGATTCCGAGTTTGCGGGAAACGAGTACCGGATGAAAGAGTTATGGACGAACGAAGTTTGGTGGCAAAGTAAAGAAAAGAAAAAAGAGAAAATATGCACTGGCGCACTTGGGAAGTGCGCCAGTACATATTAACACTGGCGCCCCTGCCAAGTGCGCCCAGGCCGAGGCTGGAGCCTGCACAACATTCTAGTTCAGGCTGACCCGTGTTGTTGAGTCCTTTCTGACTCCTTGCTGAGTCATTAGGGCTGACTCATCACCCTATCATGATTGAATGGTTTTGATTAACCCTAAGAACATCCAACGGCTTGAATTAATTCAGAATTCTATAAAACGACCCATAGACATAAACCCTAAATCAGAATTAAAACTAAAACTATAGCCGTCATGTTGTTGTCTTGAACCCTAGAGCAGCCGCCACCAAAATTAAGAGGAAGAACAACAACCAAATCAGAAGTATTCAACCCTAACAGCGATTCTTCATCAAAGGAGTGCTAATTCAACTCGAGAAATCAGAATTCAAAACTCTAGACTCTTTTGAGTTGTGAGTTCGATAGTTTTAGCAAAATAATTAGTAATTTAATTATATTAAGTTATAATGCAGATTGTATGGATGTGATATGAAGTATTGATTGCATGTTGTAATTATGTTGTAGGATTGTGATTGAAAAATCTATGATGTTATGTTGTGATGCTATCATGCAAAGTTATGTTGCAATCATCCATGTTGTAATTTTATATATAATCAAATCGTCATGTTTCTTATGCTAGTTTGTGACATTGATTCATATGATAAATCATATGTAGGAAAGTTTAGATGTTGATTCAAACATGAACCATGTACAAGTTTGGGTAGAATTATATGTGACCTTACATGATTATCGCACTTAGTTTATGTGAGAATTTAATTGAAAGTTAGGCTATGACATGATACCTTACATGTTAGATATTAGCTCACAATATTGTTGCAATGTATAAATCACATATGTGAATTTATGAGTTGGATATGAATCATGTTATGTTATTACCTATGCAAGTTTTAGATGTAGAACATCATTCACATATGCAAGTTTAACCCATTTAGTTATATGTAACGACCCGGCTTTTTCGAACAGTTGTTTTAAATATTTAATATCATTTAAATATTGAATTGATAATATAAAAGAATTTTTATATTGAATTACCAATTGGTGATCGATATATGATTTGTTTCGTGTGTATATATATATATATATATATATATATATATAATTTTCGAAATACAAGAACTGAAATAATTCAATTTGAATTTAAAATGGATTCTGAGTGATTCAAATGGTTAATATGAATTTTATTTGAATTTGAACGATGTAATTTATTTTTAAGGAATTTATTTGTTTTGAATTTAAATCATATTATATCAATTTAATATGTTATTTTTATTATGTTCGAATTAAATTATATAGTCTATTCTGTTGAATTCAGAATAGTGTAATTACATTGGAATGACGGTCGGTACGCTAATATAGTGGTTCACGATTTTTAATTGTGAACCCCGAGATATTTGATTGTGGATAGGATCAAAATCAAATCGATATCTGTTTAAAAAGAATAAAAGATCTCTTTATATCGAATTAAAATCAAATCTAATTAATTACAAAATCTTTTTAAAATAAATACATAGATTCATTGTGTACGTTGGTTCCCCCTCCACTTCTTTATAAACACGACATCCTCTGCTGTTTTCTTCAGCAAAATCGGAGACTTCAAACACAATAAAAATGGCCTTGCTTTATTCTCGTTCTCCACTTTAGCAAATCAATTTCCTTTCTCCCTCTTTAAAAGCGAAGCCATTCCTCATTTCATATAAACTTAAAAATCGAAATTCCCTTTCCATCCGAAGCCATCAATTCCCTTTCCTTCAACCCTTCTTAGAACTAAAACCAAATCAGTAAGGGCATCACGATTCAAACCAGTCACAAGCTACGAAGCTCGATCGATGGCATCGATCTCGTCGGGAGGTGGATTGCTCGCATATGGTTCAAAGCAAGGGAACGCAACGGAGGATCTGCTGAGTTATACTTCGAACCATCGAACTAGGGCTTAGGATTTGGGGAAATCAGTTATCGATTTAGATGTGGATTCTATGAGTGAAATGGACAGCAGTTCGGGTATACCATCGATTGAAGGTTTGCGAGGTTGAAGTTGGAGTTGGTCGCGATCTCAGGAGGCTAACACTTGGGAATGGTGCGATTTCAGGAGGCCAACGTTTGCAAATGTCGAACTGGGTGTTTGAGGATAATCTGAAGTTGAAATTCAAGGTGGAAGCGTGCAGTTAGTTGTAACGGTGGAAATAGAGTTCAATAAAATGAAGGGGTTGACCTGGGGCATTTAACAATTAGGGTAAATGACTGTGGAAAAAAAAGGGAGTCTGAAGTGTCAGGGTCAGGGTCAAGGAAGTGGTGTAGGCATGGGCTCTCTCAGAGATGGTATGATGTGTGATAACACTGGTGATGCTATGTACGATTGGAGTTACTATGAATTGGGGATGACGGCCTTGAGATTGTGTAGTTGTAGGGAAGAACGCTTATGATGAGGATTAGCTTAGTAAGGGGATTAAGGTATTTTTTTTCTTTCTTTTTATTAGTAATTAAAATTTTAATTTCATTGATAATTTTCGTTAGCTTAAATAATAAATATCGCATTAAAATTTATATAAGATTTCATCGAAGTGAATCGGTCGAGTAATTCGTAGCTCCGGAATACATAAGCATGAATTAAAACTGGAATAGAAACGGAATGCCAAATAAAACCCTGGTGAGTAAATCTCACTCACCTTTTATTTATAATTATTTTTATCAGTTAAAAATAATTGGTTGTTACTGGTTTGAATGCTTTCTGTTTGTTTTAAATATATTAGTTATTTAGGATTGACTATTATATATATATTGGTTTGGTGATTGGATTTGATTCCCGCAGTATTATTAGTGGATGCCCGCAATATCATTAGCGGATGACCCTACGCCCACGTATATAAGTGGATCCCCTTTTATACCGCGATATCCTGCCACGAAGCAGGTTGGATATTATTTCTGTTAACTAACGTCTGTGGATGCAGGAAAACAGGTTGGAGGAATCCAACTGGATTCCTCAAAAATATATTATCTTTTCGTTTATTTGTTTGCATATATACTGCCATATATGATGTGTAGAAAATAAATAATTGGTTGTTTTGGTGTTTGAATTTCATTGGGCCCAAAGGTTGATATTTAAAATATCACGGAAAGGATATTTGAGATTTAAAAGGGAAATTCTATTTTAGAAAAAATAGAATTTGAATTTTTAAATAGATTTGAAATATAAACTTGTTTTGAAAAATAAAACAAGTAGTTCCTTTATAAACGAAGTTTATAAGTAGTTCTTTTATAATAAAGTTATAAATGAAGTGAAAAGAATTATCATTTGATAATTCAGAAATAAAAACACAAGTGTGAAATTGAAAAGGGAAATCTATTTTCAAAAAAATATAAATATCGATTTCAAAAGGAATTGAAATCGAGACTTGTTTAAAGAATTAATAAAGAAAATTCAAATAGAAATTGAATATAGAAAATATAAAGGAATTCAAATATGAATTTGAATATTGAAAGTGAAATGGAATTTGAATAAAGAAATTTTAAATGTGGAATTTGAAAATAGAATTTCAAAATAGAATTTGAAATGGGAATTTGAATATAGAATAGAGTTGAAATGGGAATTGGAATATATAATTCAAGTGGAGTTTGAAAATAGAATTTGTATATAGAAATTTTAATAGAAAATTCAAATGGAGTTTGAATATATGAAATTCAAAGGAAATTCAAATATAGAATTTGAACGTAGAAATTCAAATGAGATTTGAATAAAGGAAATTCGAATATAGAAATTCAAATAGAATTTGAAAAAAAATAGAAGTGGATTGAAATATGAATATAGGATTTCAAATAGAAGTGAAATAGATCGGAAATACTATGTTGAATTGGGAAAAAAAATTGATTTGATATGTTAAAATATATCAGAATAGTGTTGAATTTATATAAACGAAGTTTTAAAACGTTTATATCTATAAATATAATTAAAACGAACTCGCCGCCGCGCTACAGTTCGAAAATTGTCGATTCGAACTTCAATTGAATGTACAGGACTCAATTGAAGTCGGAATCCTTTGAAACAAGAAACGTCAGGACCTATTTGATAATAGTTTTCTAATGGAGGAGAAAAATCTGAATTTCGTCGTATAGATTTTGAGTTACATCAAAATCAAATTTTCAGAAAAACAGCGCCAGAACCATTATAAAACCATAACGGTTTATTTAAATAAATTAAAGGTTTTTAAGCAAATAAAATCCAAATTTCTATTTAGAAAAATCCAGATTTGAGTTATGAAATATATCAGAACTCAAGTAGAGTAATGAATTGATTTTTGAAACAGAAATAAGATTTTTGATTTTTGAATAGAATTAACTAATTTGAATAGTAATTAGTTAATGATATTTTGAATTAAAATTTGGTTTTGAATAGTGGATTCGATTTGGGAATTTATATTTGAAATCGAAAAGGAAACTAGAATTGAAATTGAAATTCAATTTGGTTATAAGCAAGTAAAATATCTTGTTTGAACACGTTATGTTCAAACAAAGAAATGAACTAGCAAAATAGCTAATTAAAGAATAAATGAGCGAAACTGAATTCAAACGATTGGATTGAGTTGAATTGAATTGAAAACAAGTGAACATGTGTTAGACAGGTATGGGATGGAGTATATGAAGATTTTAATTTATGTGCCTGACAAAAAGGTACACGTTTAAATTCATATATGGGATTTTATGCGCCGTATAGGCAAGCCACTTGGCTTTTTTTTCCTTTGGATTGGTGAGGGCCATGGGAGGCTATTTGAAATATCTCGAAGCTCACGGTACAGAGGAGGTTATGGCGAATTTTTCCGGGAATTTAAGGAGTTAGAATATTTTTAAGAAATTTTGATAGTTAGAAATCTATATATCGATGTATATAGAGTTCGATAAGTTAACGAAATTAAAAATATAATATTGTAAACAAAAAGGGAAATCTATAAAATAGAAATAGAAAGCGAACCATATACATGTTTTCTAAAATGAATAATTGGTTTTTATAGTGTGTTTATTCGAGGTTAGTGGTTTTGCCGTTTTGAAGTTGAAGATGTTTTCAGTCAAGGTCTAAGAGGTAATTTTACCCCAACTTGATTGATTTCATTTTTAATTGATAAATAGCAAGATCCAGTCTCGAAGAGAAGTGTTTGAATAATAGTTAGTTGAATAAAATATTTTGGGTTGTTGTAACGATGTTTTACATAGCATTCGTTTTAATCCAAGTGATGGAATTTTGGAAATATAACAGCAAATATTTCCTGAGTATAATTAAAGTAGTCGGGAAAAGATAAGTGATTGAAATTGTTCAATTTCAAATAGCATATATTTTCTAAGTGTAGAAAATAAAAGAAGGCGAGATATAGAAATGCTTTCCAAGGAATGTAAGAGACCAAGATGATAATTGAAAATATTTGTTTAACAAATATTGATAAGGAAATGGAAAGGCTAATTTAATTAATGAATAGTAATCAAGGGGCCCAGTGATTGTTTGATTGTTTTGAATGGATGTTTGTTTTTCTTCGATAGTTAAAGAAGCGACTATCGAAGTATTTTCCAATATCGTTGTCAACATGTAGAGACCGGTTGGATTATTATCCGTGAACCACTCTGTATTGGCATTAGCGTTGCGAATCAGATTATATGAAGATAATCGAAGACGGAGTAAAGTGCAAGGGCTTTTTCTATTAATAGAAATTGTGCCTTCAGTTTCATTCAATCCTAGAACGAACGTATATGGATGAATGTCTGACAAAGTATTTCCAATGATCCAATGGGTTGGTATGTATAAATATATATGGTTTCAACGGATTTATTCCCTTAGCATAATATCCATAATATTTGTGCAAATCAATTAGTGATTAACGGATCTGACAATGTGGCATTCAAAGTGATTGTGCTATCAATGGATAGAAAGTAATCGTAGCCTCAGGCCTCAACAACCGGGAAATGAAAATAATCGGGTAGGCAGCATGGCTATGTGGGTCGCTCCCATTAGGATGTATAATCACCTATCTAGAGATTCATTTAATTCCTTATTCTATTCGATGCTGTCCCATTCGGGAAACGGTTGCTGATCCCAACCGTTGGTGATATACATTCGATACACTCAAGTGAAATGAGTGGTCGGTCATGTGTGGGCTGGGTTGCAAGATGTTCTTGTTGAACCCCAGTGTATCGCCTCTAGAGTATACTGATCGGAAGGTGGTTCCATACCTTGTCATGTGGGAAATCCAATCTCCAATAAGCGCCATGCTGTTTTTGATTTTATACTATGTATGTGGAGCGCGAGATGCAAGCGTTTTGCTATTTGGTTATTTATTTGATTTAGACACTATTATAATATCACTGGATTTCGTATCAAAGTGTTTTCGGTTATAGTAAGGTAAAAACCGTCCATGTTTATGCGTGGGCTGGTCTTACTATTATCTTTTCTTTCGAAAGGATTTTGAAAGTTAAGCAAAATGATTGGAGTTTACTCACACCAATCCCATGACTGACCTAGAGTTTATTTTGTTTGTTTTCCCTAAACTCTTGGGTGCCCAAATTTGTACGGGCAGTCCAATAGTCGGGATTTTACAGATTCATTTGGAAGAAGCTAGAAGCAGGAGGCTTCACCAGTTAGCTATAGACTATCATATATTCCGTTGTGAACCATGTTTGTATCTGGAAACAGATGTTTATAACTGTTCCAGGAATAACTGTTGTGCTCTGATGATGGTATGTATATAAAGTTACTGATTTGTATTTCAAAAGTATGTTATATAATATATTTTATTCGTTCCGCTATGAGATTTGTCTTTTTTTTTGTTTTCTTCTATTCTAATATTTCTTTCTTTCTATTTCTCATCCTCTAACTTCTTTCTAATAATGATTCGTATTTCTGTGCAATTTGGGTTGGACGTATGGTGTTATTAGTCAACTCAGATAGTACGGATTTGCAGGCCATTACAGTTGGTATCAGAGCCAGGTTGAGCGAATACCCAGGCTTGTGTGGCATGTGCTCATTAGAGATAGGGTCAGTAGTACCCTAGAATGAGTTGAGTGTATATACGAGAGCGCGTATTTGTAATTTGATATAAAAACTGTTATATATTTTGTTGGCTAGTCTGTTGAGCTGTTTATGAATTCTGATCGAATTGTGGGACGCCACGACGTCGATAAGAGTTTGTAAATACTTGAACAAGAGATTGAACATGATATTGTTTTAAAGTGGGAGAATGAAATAATTTTACCCAAAATTCTATTTTTGATATAGAAGAATAATTTTTGAAATTATTATATTATATGGATGTGTTGATTGATATCATTATAATCAGATAAGATAATAAAAATTGAAATGGTTATTTATAACCAAACTGAATTTGTATATGAATGAAATATATACAAATGAGATAAATTGAAATTGAATGCAAACCAGAATTTGAAATTTAAATCCTGGGAAGTTTGAAATATTTTTGGAAGTATATTAGAACAATATAGCTTTGTTTTAAAAAGGATTTTGAATGGATTTTAAAAGTGATAAAGCACTGAACTCACTTCAGTGGCTGGAAAATAATTCCGATGAGGACTGCAGCTTCATCCGTGTTCATTTTCGAGTTTCTAAGTAATGGATTGCTACCTTAGAAAAGTTTCGATGGAAATTTGTTTTGAAAGAAAATAAGTAGTTTGAAAATTAAAATGTTTTGAATTTGAATTTGAAATAAATATATATGTATATATTTATGTAATCTCAGAAGGATTTGAAAGGAAAACCTAAGAAATTTGAATTCTGGAATTGAAATTTAACTTAAGCTAGTTAAATGGATTGAAGTGAATCAATTAACTAGAATAAATTTGAATAGGTTTAATGGAATATAGATTGGATATAAATGGATTGATCGTAGATCATTCAAATTAAATGAGGGAAGACCAAAACTTTTGGTGGAATTAAAATTTGTTGAAATATGAAGAGGTGAGTTTCAACATAAAGAAGTTTTGAAAAGTAATGGGTTTGTACCATTTTTCCAACCTTAGCAATTTCGAGGACGAAATTATTTTAAGGGGGAAAGAATGTAACGACCCGGATTTTTCGAACAGTTATTTTAAATATTTAATATCATTTAAATATTGAATTGATAATATAAAAGAATTTTTATATTGAATTATCAGTTGGTGATCGATATATGATTTGTTTCGTATATATATATAATTTTCGAAATACTAGAACTGAAATAATTCAATTTGAATTTAAAATGGATTCTGAGTAATTCAAATGGTTAATATGAATTTTATTTGAATTTGAACGATAATAGTAATTTATTTTTAAGGAATTTATTTGTTTTGAATTTAAATCATATTATATCAATTTAATATGTTATTTTTATTATGTTCGAATTAAATTATATAGTCTATTCTGTTGAATTCAGAATAGTGTAATTACATTGGAACGACGGTCGGTACGCTAAAATAGTGGTTCACAATTTTTAATTGTGAACCCCGAGATATTTGATTGTGGATAGGATCAAAATCAAATCGATATCTGTTTAAAAAGAATAAAAGATCTCTTTATATCGAATCAAAATCAAATCAAATTAATTAGAAAATCTTTTTAAAATAAATACATAGATTCGTTGTGTACGTTGGTTCCCCCTCCACTTTTTTTATAAACGCGACATCCTCTGCTGTTTTCTTCAGCAAAATCGGAGACTTCAAACACAATAAAAATGGCCTTGCTTTATTCTCGTTCTCCACTTTAGCAAATCAATTTCCTTTCTCCCTCTTTAAAAGCAAAGCCGTTCCTCATTTCATATAAACTTAAAAATCGAAATTCCCTTTCCATCCAAAGCCATCAATTCCCGTTCCTTCAACCCTTCTTAGAACTAAAACCAAATCAGTAAGGGCATCGCGATTAAAACCAGTCACAAGCTGCGGAGCTCGATCGATGGCATCGATCTCGTCAGGAGGTGGAGTGCTCGCGTATGGTTCGAAGGAAGGGAGCGCAACGGTGGATCTGCTGAGTTCAACTTCAAACCATCGAACTAGGGCTTAGGATTTGGGGAAATCAGTTATCGATTTAGATGTGGATTCTGTGGGTGAAATGGATAGCAGTTCGGGTATGCCATCGATTGAAGGTTTGCGAGGTTGAAGTTGGAGTTGGTCGCGATCTCAGGAGGCTAACATTTGGGAATGGTGCGATTTCAGGAGGCCAACGTTTGCAAATGTCGAACTGGGTGTTTGAGGATAATCTGAAGTTGAAATTCAAGGTGGAAGTGAGCAGTTAGTTGTAACGGTGGAAATAGAGTTCAATAAAATGAAGGGGTTGACCTAGGGCATTTAACAATTAGGGTAAATGACTGTGGAAAAAAAAGGGAGTCTGAAGTGTCAGGGTCAGGGTCAAGGAAGTGGTGTAGGCATGGGCTCTCTCCGAGATGGTATGATGTGTGATAACATTGGTGATGCTATGTACGACTGGAGTTACTATGAATTGGGGATGACGGCCTAGAGATTGTGTAGTAGTAGGGAAGAACGCTTATGATGTGGATTAGCTTAGTATGGGGATCAAGGTATTTTTTCTTTCTTTTTATTAGTAACTAAAATTTTAATTTCATTGATAATGTTCGTTAGCTTAAATAATAAATGTCGCATTAAAATTTATATAAGATTTCATCGAAGGGAATCAGTCGAGTAATTCGTAGCTCCGGAATACATAAGCATTAATTAAAACTGGAATAGAAACGGAATGCCAAATAAAACCCTGGTGAGTAAATCTCACTCACCTTTTATTTATAATTATTTTTATCACTTAAAAATAATTGGTTGTTGCTGGTTTGAATGCTTTCTGGTTGTTTTAAATATATTAGTTATTTAGGATTGACTATTATTTATATATATATATATATATATATTAGTTTGGTGATTGGATTTGATTCCCGTAGTATTATTAGCGGATGCCCGCAGTATCATTAGCGGATGACCCTACGCCCACGTATATAAGTGGATCCCCTTTTATACCGCGATATCTTGCCACGAAGCAGGATGGATATTATTTCTGTTAACTAACGTCTGTGGATGCAGGAAAACAGGTTGGAGGAATCCAACTGGATTCCTCAAAAATATATTATCTGTTCGTTTATTTGTTTGCATATATACTGCCATATATGATGTGTAGAAAATAAATAATTGGTTGTTTTGGTGTTTGAATTTCACTGGGCCCAAAGGTTGATATTTAAAATATCATGGAAAGGATATTTGAGATTTAAAAGGGAAATTCTATTTTAGAAAAAATAGAATTTGAATTTTTAAATAGATTTGAAATATAAACTTGTTTTGAAAAATAAAACAAGTAGTTCCTTTATAAACGAAGTTTATAAATAGTTCTTTTATAACGAAGTTATAAATGAAGTAAAAAAAGTATCATTTGATAATTCAAAAATAAAAATACAAGTGTGAAATTGAAAAGGGAAATCTATTTTCAAAAAAATAGAAATATCGATTTCAAAAGGAATTGAAATCGAGACTTGTTTAAAGAATGAATAAAGAAAATTCAGATAGAAATTGATTATAGAAAATATAAAGGAATTCAAATATGAATTTGAATATTGAAAGTGAAATGGAATTTGAATAAAGAAATTTTAAATGTGGAATTTGAAAATAGAATTTCAAAATAGAATTTGTAATGGGAATTTGAATATAGAATAGAGTTGAAATGGGAATTGGAATATATAATTCAAGTGGAGTTTGAAAATAGAATTTGTATATAGAAATTTTAATAGAAAATTCAAATGGAGTTTGAATATATGAAATTCAAAGGAAATTCAAATATAGAATTTGAACGTATAAATTCAAATGAGATTTGAAAAAAGGAAATTCGAATATAGAAATTCAAATAGAATCTGAAAAAAAATAGAAGTGGGTTGAAATTTGAATATAGTATTTCAAATAGAAGTGAGATAGATCGAAAATACTATGTTGAATTGGGAAAAAACTTTGATTTGATATGTTAAAATATATCAGAATAGGGTTGAATTTATATAAACGAAGTTTTAAAACGTTTATATATATAAATATAATTAAAACAAACTCGCCGCAGTGCTGCAGTTCATAAATTGGCGATTCGAACTTCAATTGAATGTACTGGACTCAATTGAAGTCGGGATCCTTTGAAACAAGAAACGTCAGGACCGATTTGATAATAGTTTTCTAATGGAGGAGAAAAATCTGAATTTCGTCGTATATATTTTGAGTTACATCAAAATCAAATTTTCGGAAAAACAGCGCCATAACCATAATAAAACCATAACGGTTTATTTAAATAAAATAAAGGTTTTTAAGCAAATAAAATAAAAATTTCTATTTAGAAAATTCCGGATTTGAGTTATAAAATATATCGGAACTCAAGTAGAGTAATGAATTGATTTTTGAAACAGAAATCAGATTTTTGATTTTTGAATAGAATTAACTAATTTGAATAGTAATTAGTTAACGAGATTTTGAATTAAAATTTGGTTTTGAATAGTGGATTCGATTTGGGAATTTATATATGAAATCTAAAAGGAAACTAGAATTGAAATTGAAATTTAATTTGGTTATAAGCAAGTTAAATATCTTGTTTGAACACGTTATGTTCAAACAAAGAAGTGAACTAGGCAAAATAGCTAATTAAAGAATAAATGAGCGAAACTGAATTCAAACGATTGGATTGAGTTGAATTGAATTGAAAACAAGTGAACATGTGTTAGACAGGTATGGGATGGAGTATATGAAGATTTTAATTTATGTGCCGCAAAAAGGTACACGTTTAAATTCATATATGAGATTTTATGCGCCGTATCGGCAAGCCACTTGGCTTTTTCTTTTTCCTTTGGATTGGTGAGGGCCATGGGAGGCTATTTGAAATATCCCGATGCTCCCGGTACAGGGGAGGTTATGGCGAATTTTTCCGGGAATTTAAGGAGTTAGAATATTTTTAAGAAATTTTGATAGTTAGAAATCTATATATCGATATATATAGAGTTCGATAAGGTAAAGAAATTAAAAATATAATATTTTAAACAAAAAGGGAAATCTATAAAATAGAAATAGAAAGCGAACCATATACATGTTTTCTAAAATGAATAATTGGTTTTTATAGTGTGTTTATTCAAGGTTATTGGTTTTGCCGTTTTGAAGTTGAGGATGTTTTCAGTCAAGGTCTGAGAGGTAATTTTACCCCAACTTGATTGATTTCATTTTTAATTGATAAATAGCAAGATCCAGTCTCGAAGAGAAGTGTTTGAATAATAGTTAGTTGAATAAAATATTTTGGGTTTTTGTAACGATGTTTTACACAGCATTCGTTTTAATCCAAGTGATGGAATTTGGAAATATAACAGCAAATATTTCCTGAGTATAATTAAAGTAGTCGGGAAAAGATAAGTGATTGAAATTGTTCAATTTTAAATAGCATATATTTTCTAAGTGTAGAAAATAAAAGAAGGCGAGATATAGAAATGCTTTCCAAGAAATGTAAGAGACCAAGATGATAATTGAAAATATTTGTTTAACAAATATTGATTAGGAAATGGAATGGCTAATTTAATTAATGAATAGTAATCAAGGGGCCCAGTGATTGTTTGATTGTTTTGAATGGATATTTGTTTTTCTTCGATAGTTAAAGAAGCGACTATCGAAGTATTTGCCAATATCGTTGTCAATATGGAGAGACCGTTTGGATTATTATCCGTGAACCACTCTGTATTGGCAGTAGTGTTGCGAATCAGATTATATGAAGATAATCGAAGACGGAGTAAAGTGCAAGGGCATTTTCTATTAATAGAAATTGTTCCTTCGGTTTCATTCAATCCCAGAATGAACGTATATGTACGAATGTCTGACAAAGTATTTCCAGTGATCTAATGGGTTGGTCTTTATAAATATATATGGTTGGAACTGAATTATTCCGTTAGCATAATATCCAGAATATTTGTGAAAATCAATTAGTGATTAACGGATTTGACAATGTGGCATTCAAAGTGATTGTGCTATCAATGGATAGAAAGTAATCCTAGCCTCAGACCTAAACAACCGGGAAATGACAAAAATCGGGCAGGCAGCATGGCTATGTGGGTCGCTCCCATTAGGATGTATAATCACCTATCTAGAGATTCATTTAATTCCTTATTCTATTCGATGCTGTCCCATTCGGGAAACGGTTGCTGATCCCAATCGTTGGTGATATACATTCGATACACTCAAGTGAAATGAGTGGTCGGTCAAGTGTGGGCCGGGTTGCAAGATGTTCTTGTTGAACCTTAGTGTATCGCCTCTAGTGTACACTGATCGGAAGGTGGTTCCATACCTTGTCATGTAGGAAATCCAATCTCCAATAAGCGCCATGCAGTTTTTGATTTTATACTATGTATGTGGAGCGTGAGATGCAAGCGTTCTGCTATTTGGTTATTTATTTGATTTAGACACTATTATAATATCACTGGATTTCGTATCAAAGTGTTTTGGGTTATAGTAAGGTAAAAACCGTCCATGTTTATGTGTGGGCTGGTCTTATTATTATCTTTTCTTTCGAAAGGATTTTGAAAGTTAAACAAAATGATTGGAGTTTACTCACACCAGTCCCATGACTGACCCAGAGTTTATTTTGTTTGTTTTCCCTAAACTTTGGGGTGCCCAAATTTGTACGGGCAGTCCAATAGTCGTGATTTTACAGATTCATTTGGAAGAAGCTGGAAGCAGGAGGCTTCACCAGTTAGCTATAAACTATCATATATTCCGCTGTGAACCATGTTTGTATCTGGAAACATATGTTTATAACTGTTCCAGGAATAACTGTTGTGCTCTGATGATGGTATGTATATAAAGTTACTGATTTGTATTTCTAAAGTATGTTATATAATATATTTTATTCATTCTGCTGTGAGATTTGTCTTCTTTGTTTTCTTCTTTTCTAATATTTCTTTCTTTCTATTTCTCATCCTCTAACTTCTTTCTAATAATGATTCGTATTTCTGTGCAATTTGGGTTAGACTTCTGGTGTTATTAGTCAACTCAGAAAGTACGGATTGGCAGGCCATTACATTATAGGTTTATGACATATGTTGTCTATGCAAGTTTGTGGCCATTATTTCATCAAGTTCACACCTTTAGACTTGGATCTATGTTATACATGATGTTTATGCAAGTTTGTGGCCATTTTCTCATTAAGTTCACACCTTTAATTTTGGAACCATGACATATGTTGTTTATGCAAGTTGTAATCTCGGCCTATGCAAGTTTTAGATGTAGAACATCATTTACATATGCAAGTTCACCCCTATGTTAGATCTATGTTTAATTATGTGTATATATTGTGATGTTTCCTTTTATTTCATGAGTTAGACTATTCGATTCTAACGTATATTTTTACGTCGAACGAACAAACGTACTACGTGGGGTAAAAAGGGAATAGTATTAAAAATATTTAATTGGCATAAATGCCTTAAAAGGCATAAAACAAAATTGTGGTAAAATTGGTATGATTGTACATAACATAAATGGATGGACATAATTGAGTCAATTATGGACATCGCTAAATTTGGAATTGATTGATAATTTGAGTAGGGAAAGTAATTCAAATTTGGGGGATGATTAATTAGGAGTAATTAATCGTCTAAGACACGAGGTTAGGCTCTTTTGTGGTGTAAGACTGCCCGTACACGCCCGGCAAATCCAGCTGCCACAAATGCCAGTCTAATGTGAGGGGTCTTAGGCACAAATTAAATACGTAACAATTGTAAAGACACGAGGTTAGGCTCTTTTATGGTGTAAGACTGCCCGGACCCGCCCGGCAAATCCAGCTGCCACAAATGCCAGTCTAATGTGAGAGGTCTTTATGAGGTTACGGTCTTAATGAATTAAGAAACACTTAACCAGATAAGCATGTAGTGGGACATGAGGGGGTTATGTGGGTGCCTTGGGTGGCATGTGGAATCGAGTGAGTGCCTTGGGTGGCATTTGGAAATACGATTAGAAACACTTAACCAAAATATGAAACATGAAACATGAATAAGAAGTGGGTTAAGTGGGATGTACTAGAGGGGACCAAGCTTAGGTGGATAGCTTGTGTCAGGTAATGGGGGCCCGTTTCTACCAGTAACCCATACGTATCTTTGTGGGCTAGACCCAAGTCGAGGACGGGACACGCATACTGGGCTTGACTGTAAGAAGCCAAACCGGGTTAGCGGTGGCAACGCAAGTCCAATGGGTTCATATGCGCGTGTGGACCCGGGCTTGTAGGTAAGACGTTGTTGCATCGTGTAGGTATAAGCCGTGCATTCTTTGTTGTATCGGGTTGCCACTTTGGGGAGTGATACACCCCACTGTGGGGCCAGCACGGGTATCTACGAGCTTGGGAGCCGATCGCTTGGGGGTAGTGGGTACACCTAGTGGAGATAGGGGCAGACGGCACCTATGAAGGCAGCTAGGGGTGCACGAAACTACCAATATCATTATTAAGTCTGTAGGCGGGATCAACCTTAGGGTGACTTGTGGTGGTGCAGTATTCTAGTGGCGGTGCAGTAAAGCAATTATCCTATAGTGTTGGTGTAGTTTAGTAAATTCATCTTAGTGGGTTAGGTGCGCTTTAACGACATCGTAATTCATCTTGTTTCCTTGTTTACTCTGTCATACTCAATGGTTCATGGTCATTTCCCTATTTTCCAACTTATGCTTTAGCCTAGTTACTTTGTTAATTATATTTTTAGAATTATCGCACTCGCCAGACTTTATGTCTGACCCCCTTTTTCCATCTCTTTCTACCCCCCCCCCCCAAGGTGCTCAGTTTGGAACTAGCACCAGTGGAGCTTGATCTTGGACTGCTTGTAGAAGATTTCTTGGACCGCTGAAGTAAAGTTCAGCTTCTCTTTATTTATGGCTATTTTAATGTTGGGGATTATGTCTTTCAGTTTATGTACTTTGCTTTATCAAGATGGATATGATGTATTTGACTTTGGTTTTATGATTTTGATGATGTAATCAAACATATGGGTTTATCCGCTGCAATGAAATAAAGTTTTAATTTTCAAGTACTGCTTTATATATGTCTTGTTGTGATTTTCTGTTCTATATTCACTTAAAATGCTCCACTGAAGTTAAGGCATTCCCTTTGCGAGTGACCTTATTGGAGGTGGGGTGTTACACGTGGTATCAGAGCTGAAGGTTACCAGAACAGATATGAATTTTTGAAAAATTATTTTTCAAAACAAATTTTTATAAAGAAGTACTTTCAAAAGTATGATTTAAGGAAAGTATTTTCGAGAGAAAAGTATATTTTGGAAAGCATAACCCCAAGAGCCATATATCTTTCCTTCAGTCCTTTTTGTATTGAATCTTTCCTTTTTCGTTTCAGCATGTCTGAAGCAACTGAGATACCAGAGGGCGTTCATGTGCCCGGTTGGTTCCGTCAATATCTTGAGGCTAGGGCCGCCGCCGTAGGTCCAGCAAATCCTCTTCCTCCTCCTCGTGTCGATAATTTCGCAAAGATATGTAAGGACTTTAGAGCAATGGGTGGAAAACCTTTTCACGGGACGGAGACATTTGTTGAAGCTCGTAACAGCCTAAAGGATGTGGAAGAATTATTTGGAATTTTTGAAGTGGATGATGGAAGAAAAGTCCAGCTAGCTGCGTGCCTAATGAAGGATGAGGCCTCGTTTTGGTGGGAGGTCACAAATGGGGGTCGTCCAGTCGATACATGGCAAGATTTTAGGCAGAGGTTTGAGGCGAAGTTTCTCTCACGAGCTGAAGAGAATCTATACATGGAAAGGTTCTTGTCACTAAAGCAATGAAATCTATCGGTGAAAGAGTACGTCAACAAGTTCAACCAATTGGCAAGGTTTGGCTTAGACTTGGTGAACACTCCAAAGAAGAAGGCTCTAAGATTTGTTAAGGGTTTAAACGAGCCACTTCATGGGTTAGCTATGACCCACATTCCCATGGGGGCTAACTTTGAGAGGTTAGTTGACATGGCACTTATGCATGAAGAGGAGAGGGGCGCCAATGCTAATAAGGCACCTGAGAAGAAAGGGGATCAAAAGAAGCCGCAACAGCAACAAAAGAACAAGAAAGGTGGCAAAGGCAACAATGCTAAGGGGAAGAAGAAATGCTTTAACTTTGGGACACCCGACCATCTAAGCAAAGATTGTAGGAAGAAGAAGAAGACCGGTTGTTTCCACTGTGGCGAGGCGGGACATCTTATTAAGGACTGCCCAAAGAAAGGGCAGAGGGCAGGGTCTACCTCGAGAGGAAAGGTGCAAGCTCTTATGGCACCCGGGCCGGCAAAGGGGACAAGTTCAGGCTCTCGTGGTCCCACCGCAGCAAGAACGAGGAAGAGCAATTTCCGTTGAAAGTTTAGTTTTTTTGTTTGATCATCCTGTCCGTTCTTTATTCGATTATGGCGCATCTCATTGGTTTATTTCTACATCCTTAGTTGAAACACTGCACCTTGATACTAGTCTAGTTACTGATCCCTTAGTAGTCTTAAATTCTTTCGGTGGTTCGGCTCATCTTTCTATGATTTGTCGGGATTTGAGAGTGTTTATATTGGGCGTTGAGTTTGAGTGCAACGCTTTTGTTCTTGGCTTCATGGGCTACGGTTTAATTCTAGGTATGGATTGGCTAACTACATATGGGGCCATCCTAGATTGTGAAAGAAGGGTAGTTAGATTGTTGACTCGTTCTGGAAAGACCCTTGATATTTCTTGTGACCCTAAAGGTCCAGTAATGCTTAGTTACCTAGAATCCCTTGACGCATCCGATGATGATTTATATTCTGTTCCCATAGTCCGTGAATATAGTGATGTCTTCTATAAGGTGAGGGGTTTACCCCCAAAACGTGAAATCGACTTTCGAATATATCTAGTGGACAATGAAAAGCCAGTTGCATTGCCAGTGCACCACATGGCTCCAAGAGAGAGAAGAGAGCTCCGTAAGCAAGTGAAAGAATTGCTTGAGAAGGGGTTTGTAACACCCCGTAAATTCTATAACAGTGAAATTCATAAATTAAAATATAATTAATTCTAATGAAAGAATTAAGGGAAATGGCTTACGCCATTGCGTTCATCTCGAAATTCTGGTTAAGAAAGAGTCTGAGTTTGCATGAAACGGACTCCGTATGAAGGAGTTATGATCTCCGGAAGTTTCAGAATAAATTTGAAATTCAAAAACAGCTCAGAACAGATTTAAAATTCGAATTCGAGTTCAAACTGGGCTGGGCGGGAAAATTCCCGCCCAGTGACCAGGTCGACACTAGTGTCGACTGGGCAGTCGACCTGGCACCCCACCCCCAAGTCGACTGCGCAGTCGACTTGGGTGTCGACCTGCAGGTCGACTTGCCTGGTCGGCCTGACCAGGTGGGTCTGACCCTGGTTCGACTTCTGGTGTGTTGTACGGTCTGATTTCCCTCCCTGTTTGCATCTGATGGCTCAAAGTAACTTGAAAACTCTATAAATACACACTAAGACTCAACTAATTCACGTAAGAAAATAAGTGAGGAGTCTTCGTGCTGCCAGGAAGGAGTTGATCGTAGCCGCCAAGAATCAAACTAAGAAGCAAACTAAAGTCTAATCAAATCAATCAACAAATTGCTACCTAAAGGAGAGCATCTCCAAATTCAGAAAACAGAAATTAGAAAACAAGATCTCGTCACACGTTGTAAGTATAGTGGTCTTTCAGAATCTGAATAAATTTATGATGTGATACGATGTAATTGGGAATAGAATTGTATCATTATAATGATGTAGATCTTGTGTATTGTAATGTTTCTATCGTGATTATTTTTGGTGTATTGATTTGTGGCATAAATGGATCGATGCAAGTTTATTATACGTTTGTATATGAAAGTAATGGTAATTGCAAGTTTGTGGCAAAAATCTATGATTAGATCCCTCTCATGTTTATGTTAATATCCCCTTTATGTTTATGTTGATATCATGGGCCATATACTTATGTAAACACACCCTAGATCTGAGATCCTTTATGCTACATGACTCAAAACTTATGTATACATCTTAGATCCATTACAAGTATGATTAGAACTATGTTAAATGCAGTTTGGGCTACATAAACTATGCAAGTTCATGTGGAAATAGACTATATATTAGATTTGGACATTTTTGGGTTAATTTACAACATGCTAGTTTTGTGTTCGACGTTATGCCAAGTTAATATGTTAAAACCCAAGTTTGTATAAATCTACATATGCCATCCTATGTGATACCCATTTAGTTGTATGCCAATTTTGAACGCAAATTCACATGCTCCAATGTTTATGTTAACGCCAATTTGCAAGTTCATGCGCTACACCTTCTATGTATCATAGAAATATTATATGTTCTGAATTTCCCCATTTCTCACGTTTATCAAGTTGGGCTGAATTGTGTCGAGCCCAACATTAGTACGTACAAACAGGGGTAATAGCGTTGGGTGTAAAAACATGATATAATAAATATGTTGGCATGTTTGGCGCATGCCAACGACTGTGGCATTTTAGCGGTATAAATTGTTATACCCAAATTAAAAGACGACATGACGTTTACATAAATAATAAAATATGTAAATCTAGAAAAGACGACATGTTTAACCCGAGGTTGGATTGAGTTGTGACATAAACCTGCCCCGACCCGCCCGGCTGTCCAGTAGTCACAACAATACCTATCCAATGTGGGTGGTTAAACATTGAGCCTAATAAAGACCCGAGGTTAGACTGAACTACGGTGTAAACCTGCCCGGAACCAACCGGCACATCCAGTAACCATAGTGATATCTGTCTAATGTGAGTGGTCGGTGCTCTAAAAGGCTAAGGACAGGTGGTAGGGTTAAGTCAACTGAAAACACTTAACCAAAGATTCAACATGTTACCAAATATTGATGGGTGGGGTTAGGTATATACAGACACTTAACCACTTAACATGTTTGACTAGAAAAACCTGGTAACGTAGGGACCCATTTCAGCAGTAACCCAATTTAGGTATCAACGGTACCCTGAAACTAGGCAGGGTGGGGCACGATTACTGGGCTGATTGTAAGCGGTCAAATAACGGCAATTGTTGGGTGCACAGTGTAGGTCTAACGGTGTGCGGTCGTGCACGCACTCCGGAGCAGACAAGCAGGGCACTGGGGGCACCAGTAGTATAACCTATGTCTTCTAGTAATTGTGTCGGGGCCGCCACCATGGGTCTTGATACACCCCATGGTGGGACCAACATAGGTATCTACATTTCTTGGGGTAGCCGTAAGACACGCGTACGAGTAGGAGCCGATCTTTAGTAAAAACAAAAAGGATCACTTCACCCTCAGCATGGGGTGCCAGTTAGTATAATCCTAGTAAATGCAGAGATATAGTGTGGGTTCGATAGTATATTCGATTCTGGACTACACTCCCTTAGTTATGATACTATCCTATTTTCAGTTTATGTCTATCATATCCTTTTCTTATTCACATACTGAAAAGTCACTAGATTTACTCAGGCTTTATGTCTGACTCCGTTTTTCTTTTCGTCTTCTTTTCTTTCGTCCCCACCCAGGTCCACAGGGAGGAAACAACCCAGCTTAGGCAGACTCTTTTGCAAGCTTGAAGACAGTAAATGTACGGTTTGGATCTCTTTTGTTTGGATCATGGCTTTGGATATCAATATGGGGATTTTGTTGCTTTATTTTATGTTTTATGCTTCTTTGATAATCAAGACAGTTATGGAAATGTAATGTTTTTGGAAGTATTGTAAGACAATTATGGTATGGTTTGTATGGCACGTATTTTGATGAAATAAAAGTTGCTTTGTTTTACGCTGTTTAAAAATATTTGTATTTATATCTGTCTTGTGTATCTGTGACTTATACTTAAAAACCTCCAACAAAATTAGGGCATTCCCTTTGTGAGTGACCCTAACGGAGGTGGGGTGTTTCACTTGGTATCAGAGCATAGGTTTACCAGATAAGATAAAGTTTTTGATATTATTTTCAAAAGAAAGTTTAAAGAAGCATTATTTTTAGAAAAAGTGTTATATTTTTAAAGCCATGATATCCCAAAGTCGTGTGTACTATCTCTCTCTATCCTTCGTTTTGAATCTTTCCTTTCTGTTTCAGCATGTCTGGAGACCTTAACTTTCCAGAAAGAGTACCAATACCCGGTTGGTTTAGGAGGTTCTTAGAAGCTAGGGCCGCAAATGGCGCAGGCCCGGCAGACATCCTTCCTCCCCCAGTAGCACCAGTTCCTCCTCCTCCTGCTCCTCCCCTTGGAAATGCTTTTGCCAAAACATGTAGAGACTTCAAGTCTATGGGTGGAAAAGACTTCCATGGAACTGAACCCTTTGTAGGAGCAAGAAATTGGCTAAAGGAGACCGAGGATCTGTTTGACATCTTCGGAGTTGATGATAGGCAAAAGATACAGCTAGCAGTGTGGTTGCTCAAAGATGAAGCTTCCTATTGGTGGAAGATCACTAATGCTCAAAGGGCAGTGGAAACTTGGGATGATTTTAGGACAAGGTTTGAGTTGAAATTCCTTTCCCAAGCTGAAAGGAGCCTGCAAATAGAGAAGTTCTTAAATCTTAAACAGGGAAGCATGACGGTCAGAGAGTACGTTAATCAGTTTAATCAGCTGGCCAGATTTGGGCTGGACTTAGTAAATACCCAACACAAGAAGGTGCTTTGCTTCGCTAAAGGTCTGCATGAGCCTATACACAGCCGTGTCCACGAGAGCGACTTATGAAAGCTTGGTGGACATGGCGTTGCTACACGAGGAAGACCACGGAAAGAAAGAGACTAAGGCGGAGGAAAAGAAAGAAGGTAAACAGGCTAAGAAGACATACTTTAAGAAAGGAGGAAAGAACAAGAAGTCCCGTGAGAAGAGAAAGTGCCATTTCTGTGGCATAGTTGGGCATATAGAGAAAGACTGTCGGAAGAAGAAGGCAAAGATGGCTGGTTGCTTTCATTGCGGAGAGACTGTGCACCAAGCTAAGGACTGCCCAAAGAAGAAAGGACAGGGACAGAAAGCTGGATCTACTTCAGGGGGTCAAGTTCATGCTTTGATAGCACCTCCACAGGAACGAGGTAGCAATATTTCTGTAGAAAGTGTAGTCTATCTTTATGATCATCCAGTTCGCACACTTTTTGACTCTGGTGCATCACACTCCTTTATTTCATCTGCCTTAGTACAATCTCTGCATCTAGACACTAGTATGGTTGAGGATCCCTTAGTAGTTTCAAATCCAATTGGGGGCCCCGCTTACTTGTCAATGGTTTGTTTGGGTTTGAAAATCTCTATTCTCAGTGTTGAGTTTAGTTGTAATGCTTTTATTCTAGGCTTCTCGGGATATGGTTTGATCTTAGGAATGGACTGGTTATCCAGTAACTTTGCCATTCTTGATTGTGAGAAAAGAGTAGTTAGACTCTTGACTCGGCTCGGTAACACTCTAGAAATTTCCTGTAATCCTTTGAATGTTGTTATGCTTAGTTATCTAGAGTCGCTTGATGCTTCTGTTGATAGTTTGCAATCGGTTAGAGTAGTCCGGGAATATCCGGATGTCTTCGAGGAGGTGAAAGGCTTACCTCCGTAGCGGGAAATAGACTTTCGAATCTATCTTGTGGATAACGCAAAGCCCGTAGCTTTACCTATCAGACATATGGCTCCAAAAGAGAGAAAGGAGCTCAGTAAGCAGGTTAAAGAACTTCTTGAGAAGGGGTTCATTCGAAGAAGCATTTCACAATGGGGTGCTCCAGTGGTGTTCGCAACCAAAGCAGACAGTTCGCTTTGCCTCTGTGTTGACTATAGGGAGTTAAACAAATTGACCAAGGAAAATAGGCACCCTCTTCCCCGAATCGACGATTTGTTTGATCAGCTTGTAGGTGCGTCGGTTTTCTCCCAACTTGATCTGGCAACTGGGTTCCATCAGCTAAGAGTAGCTGAGGACAGTATTGATAAAACAGCGTTCTGAACCCCAGACGGTTTCTTTGAGTGGGTTGTCATGCCTTTCGGCCTGACAAATGCACCCGCTTATTTCGTGGACCTAATGAGCAGAGTGTTCAGAGAATTCCTCAACAAGTTTGTGGTTGTCTTTGTAGACGATATCTTGATCTTTTCAATGAGTGAGGAAGAGCAGGCTCAACATCTGAAGGAAATCATGGATACTCTGCGAGCACATCAGCTAAAGGCAAAATTTTCAAAATGCCACTTTTGGAGAGAAGAAGTAAGGTTTCTTGGGCATGTTGTATCTAAAGAAGGGTTGGTCGTGGACCCCGCAAAGGTGGTTGCGGTGCAGCACTGGAAGGCACCAAAGAATGCAATTGTGGTCCGAAGTTTTCTAGGACTAGCAGGTTTCTACCGGAAGTTCATAAGGGATTTTGCGAAAATCTCAGCTCCACTCACAAGGCTGACAATGAAGAATCTCGTGTTCAATTGGGACTTGGATTGCGAGTTGGCTTTCCAACGCCTGAAAAGGGCTCTTACAACAGCCCCAGTCCTGACTCTTCCAGACGGAAGCAAGATGTTCACAGTTTATACAGATGCATGTGGGACAGGGCTGAGCGCTGTCTTGATGCAAGAATGGAGGGTAGTATCTTATGGTCGAAGGCAATTGAAAATCCATGAAAAGAACTACCCGACCCACGATCTTGAGTTAGCCGCCATCGTCTTTGCACTTAAGTCTTGGCGCCATTATCTTCTAGGTGAGAAGTTCGAACTTTACACTGACCATAAATCATTGAAATATCTTTTCTCGCAGAAAGACCTTAATCTTAGGCAACAAAGATGGATGGAGTTTCTTGCCTTATATGACTTCGAGATTTCCTATACTTCGGGCAAGGGCAATGTGGTGGCAGACGCCTTGAGTAGGAAGAAACTGACCCTAAGCCCACTCTTTGTAGAAAGGCAAAGCCTAGAGTATATAGCCAGTTTTAACTTTAGGCCCTCCTCTGATTTCGTACCGGGTTTGTTAGCATCTCTTGAGGTGCGCCCTACTCTTTTGGACACAATAGTGAAGGCACAATGTGAGGACCCTCAGCTAGTTGAAGTGGTTGATAAGCTAATTAGGGGTGCGACTTCTAGTCACCTCAGTAGATACTCTATCGATGATAAAGGCTGGCTGAGACGTGACGGAAGACTATGCGTCCCACAAGCAAGGGAGTTGATAAAGAAGGTTCTCGAGGAAGCACATCGTTCCAAGATGACAATACACCCAGGCGGAGACAAAATGTACAAGGACATGAAAAGAGTTTTCTTTTGGAACGACATGAAGAAGGACGTGGCAGATTTCGTTTCTAAGTGTATGGTATGCCAACAAGTTAAAGTGGAACAGAAAAAGCCTGGAGGACTGCTTCATCCCCTAGAGGTCCCACAGTGGAAGTGGGATAGCATTTCAATGGACTTCGTTGATGGGCTGCCTAGGTCGAGAAGGGGCAATACTAGCATTTGGGTAATAGTGGATAGGCTTACAAAGAGCGCCCACTTTTTACCTGTCAAGAGTAGAAGGACCGCCTCATCCCTAGCGTCTCTTTACATCAAGGAGATAGTTTGACTCCATGGGATACCCTCCAGCATTGTTAGTGGCCGAGACCCTATCTTCACAAGCGAGTTTTGGCGAAGTTTGCAAGAAGCTGTAGGCACTCAGTTATGTTTAAGCACGGCCTATCACCCTCAGACCGATGGCCAGACGGAAAGGGTGAATTGAGTTTTAGAGGATCTTTTGAGACTTTGTGTTCTTGATTTTGGAGGGACATGGGAGGATCACCTTCCCTTAGTGGAGTTTGCTTACAACAATAGATTCCAAGCTACCATAGGCATGGCACCCTTCGAGGCATTGTATGGAAGACTGTGCAAGTCACCAACTTGTTGGTGGGAGTCTACAGATAAGGTTATTCTTGGTCCAGACATGATCAGAGAAACTTCAGAAAAAGTGGACTTGATACGAAGAAGGATGATGACGGCCCAAGATAGACAGAAATCCTACGCCGACAAGAGAAGGACCGACCCTGAGTTTGAGGTTGGGGACAGAGTTTTTCTTAAGGTAACTCCTCTAAGGAACGTTGTTCGTTTTGGATCCACTGGAAAGCTAGCACCAAGATTTGTAGTACCATTTCCTATCATCGAGAAGGTTGGGAAGATGGCCTACAGATTAGAGCAACCCGAAAAACTGGCCGGAGTTCACAACGTCTTTCATATTTCTCACCTCCGGAATTGTTTACATGAGTCTACTGAAATAGTAGAGCCTAGCATTCTAGAAGAAGCCGAAGTGGAACGTGAAGCAACTATGAGAAGAGTTCCAACACGCATCTTAGGAACTGAAGTGAAAATTCTACGCAACCGCGAAGTCAAGCTCGTCAAAGTTCAGTGGAGCGACACCGAGAAAGACGCGACGTGGGAAACTAAGGCTAGAATATGCGCGGCCTACCCTTTTCTTTTTTAGGGTACATCTTTGATCTCTCTTTTTCCTTAAGTTATGCTTTATCTATCTTTTAGGCATATTTCCTCGACCCTTTCTCCTTAATTCCTTAGGTAGAAAACAAATGGATGTAAACATGTATTTGAAAACATGTTATGGATTATGGCTGCAAGTGGTTGCAAGTGATTGCTAGTGGTTTCTTGTGGATGCATATACACACACACCCTAGGATTTAGATCGGCCCAGTCACTTCATACTGCATATGCATATATGTATTCTCGTTCACATATGGTTGAAATTTTATGTGTTATCATATGGTTATCGCATTTGTATGAATTGTTGTGCACTCATGTAGAATTATGAGTAGGAAAAAAAATTGCATACATGATGGATTCATGACACTTACATGATTCGCATTTAGGAGGTCAACTGAATCAGTGGACCGCCTGATTTCTGCATTAGATAAGGACATATACACACACAATGCATATGATCATAAAGCATTAGAATTCTTTAAGGACAATGGACACCTGTGTTTGTTGGTTGAGTAAATAGACGATCGGATGGTAGGATATACATTCTTCCTAACTTGAAGATTTCAGGGACGAAATCCTTTTAGGTAAGCGAGAATGTAACACCCCGTATATTCTATAACAGTGAAATTAATAAATTGAAATATAATTAATTCTAATGAAAGAACTAAGGGAAATAGCTTATGCCATTGCGTTCGTCTCGAAATTCTAGTGAAGATAGAGTCTGAGTTTGCGTGAAACGGACTCCGTATGAAGGAGTTATGATCTCCGGAGGTTTCTGAATAAATTTGAAATTCAAAAACAGCTCAGAACAGGTTTAAAATTCGAATTCGAGTTCAAACTGGGCTGGGCGGGAAAATTCCAGCCCAGTGACCAGGTCGACACTAGTGTCGACTGGGCAGTCGACCTGCCCCCCCCCCCAAGTCGACTGCGCAGTCGACTTGGGTGTCGACCTGCAGGTCGACTTGCCTGGTCGGCCTGACCAGGTGGGTCTGACCCTGGTTCGACTTCAGCTGTGCTGTACGGTCTGATTTTTCTCCCTGTTTGCATCTGACGGCTCAAAGTAACTTGAAAACTCTATAAATACACACTAAGACTCAACTAATTCACATAAGAAAATAAGAGAGGAGTCGTCGTGCTGCCAGGAAGGAGTTGATCGTAGCCGCCAAGAATCAAACTAAGAAGCAAACTAAAGTCTAATCAAATCAATCAACAAATTGCTACCCAAAGGAGAGCATCTCCAAATTCAGAAAACAGAAATCAGAAAACAAGATCTCATCACACGTTGTAAGTATAGTGGTCTTTCAGAATCTGAATAAAATTATGATGTGATACGATGTAATTGGGAATAGAATTGTATCATTATAATGATGTAGATCTTGTGTATTGTAATGTTTCTATCGTGATTGTTTTTGGTGTATTGATTTGTGGCATAAATGGATCGATGCAAGTTTATTATACGTTTATATATGAAAGTAATGGTAATTGCAAGTTTGTGGCAAAAGTCTATGATTAGATCCCTCTCATGTTTATGTTAATATCCCCTTTATGTTTATGTTGATATCACGGGCCATATACTTATGTAAACACACCCTAGATCTGAGATCCTTTTTGCTACATGACTCAAAACTTATGTATACATCTTAGATCCATTACAAGTATGATTAGAACTATGTTAAATGTAGTTTGGGCTACATAAACTATGCAAGTTCATGTGGAAATAGACTATATATTAGATTTGGACATTTTTGGGTTAATTTACAACATGTTAGTTTTGTGTTCGACCTTATGCCAAGTTAATATGTTAAAACCCAAGTTTGTATAAATCTACATATGCCATCCTATGTGATACCCATTTAGTTGTATGCCAATTTTGAATGCAAGTTCACATGCTCCAATGTTTATGTTAACGCCAATGTGCAAGTTCATGCGCTACACCTTCTATGTATCATAGAAATATTATATGTTCTGAATTTCCCCATTTCTCACGTTTATCAAGTTGGGCTGAATTGTGTCGAGCCCAACATTAGTACGTACAAACGGGGGTAATAGCATTTGGTGTAAAAACATGATATAATAAATATGTTGGCATGTTTGGCGCGTGCCAACGACTGTGGCATTTTAGCGGTATAAATTGTTATACCCAAATTAAAAGACGACATGACGTTTACATAAATAATAAAATATGTAAATCTAGAAAAGACGACATGTTTGACCCGAGGTTGGATTGAGTTGTGACATAAACCTGCCCGGACCCGCCCGGCTGTCCAGTAGTCACAACAATACCTATCCAACGTGGGTGGTTAAACATTGAGCCCAATAAAGACCCGAGGTTAGACTGAACTACGGTGTAAACCTGCCTGGAACCAACCGGCACATCCAGTAACCATAGTGATATCTGTCTAATGTGAGTGGTCGGTGCTCTAAAAGGCTAAGGACATGTGGTAGGGTTAAGTCAACTGAAAACAGTTAACCAAAGATTCAACATGTTAACAAATACTGATGTGTGGGTTTAGGTATATACAGACACTTAACCACTTAACATGTTTGACTAGAAAAACCTGGTAACGTAGGGACTCGTTTCAGCAGTAACCCAATTTAGGTATCAACGGTACCCTGAAACTAGGCAGGGTGGGGCACGATTACTGGGATGATTTTAAGTGGTCAAATAACGGCAATTTTTGGGTGCACAGTGTAGGTCTAACGGTATGCGGTCGTGCACGCACTCCGGAGCAGACAAGCAGGGCACTAGGGGCACCAGTAGTATAACCTATGTCTTCTAGTAATTGTGTCGGGGCCGCCACCATGGGTCTTGATACACCCCATGGTGGGACCAGCATAGGTATCTACACTTCTTGGGGTAGCCATAAGACACACGTACGAGTAGGAGCCGATCTTTAGTAAAAACAAAAAGGATCACTTCACCCTCAGCATGGGGTTCCATTTAGAATAATCCTAGTAAATGCAGAGATATAGTGTGGGTTCGATAGTATACTCGATTCTGGACTACACTCCCTTAGTTATGATACTATCCTGTTTTCAGTTTATGTCTATCATATCCTTTTCTTATTCACATACTGAAAAGTCACTAGATTTACTCAGGCTTTATGTCTGACTCCGTTTTTCTTTTCGTCTTCTTTTCTTTCGTTCCCCCCCCCCCCCAAGGTCCATAGGGAGGAAACAACTCAGCTTAGGCAGAATCTTTTGCAAGCTTGAAGACAGTAGATGTACGGTTTGGATCTCTTTTGTTTGGATCATGGCTTTGGATATCATTATGGGGATTTTGTTGCCTTATTTTATGTTTTATGCTTCTTTGATAACCAAGACAGTTATGGAAGTGTAATGTTTTAGGAAGTATTGTAAGACAATTATGGTATGGTTTGTATGACACGTATTTTGATGAAACAAAAGTTGCTGTGTTTTCCGCTATTTAAAAATATGTGTATTTATATCTATCTTGTGTATCTGTGACTTATACTTAAAAACCTCCACCAAAATTAGGGCATTCCCTTTGTGAGTGACCCTAACGGAGGTGGGGTGTTTCAGGGTTCATCAGACGTAGTATATCGGAGTGGGGTGCTCCAGTAGTATTTGCCACGAAGGCGGATGGGTCCCTTAGACTTTGTGTGGACTATAAGGAGCTTAATAAACTTTCTAAGAAGAATAGACACCCACTGCCGAGGATTTATGATCTCTTCGATCGGTTAGTAGGCGCCTTAGTGTTTTCGCAATTGGACTTAGCCACGGGTTTCCATCAGTTGAGAGTGGCTGAGTATTGCATAGACAAATTGCCTTTAGGACTCCAGAAGGTTTCTTCGAGTGGCTGGTGATGCCCTTCGGTTTGACAAACGCCCCCGCATACTTTGTTGATTTGATGAGTAGGGTGTTTAGGGAGTACCTAAATAAATTCATGGTAGTCTTTGTAGATGACATCTTGGTCTTTTCTAAGAGCAAAGAAGAGCATGCCCTACATCTTAGGGAAGTGTTGGAGACTCTTCGAGCGCATAGCCTTAAAGCTAAATTTTCTAAATGTCACTTTTAGAGGAATGAAGTGTGATTCTTAGGGCACGTGGTTTCCAAAGAAGGGATAGCCGTGGATCCCGCGAAGATAGTGGCCATCCAAGATTGGAAGGTTCCTAAAAATGCTACCGAAGTGAGGAGTTTCTTAGGGTTTGCTGGATACTATAGGAAGTTTATCAGAGACTTCGCAAAAATATCAGCTCCATTAAGACGCTTGACGAAGAAGAACTTAGTCTTCACGTGGGACGTAGATTGTGATGATGCGTTCCAACATTTAAAGAGAGCTTTGACCACAACCCCAGTCTTAGTATTGCCAGATGGAGGTAAGCCATTTACCGTTTATACTGACGCTTGTGGGACAGGACTAGGTGCAGTCTTAATGCAAGAGGGAAGGGTAATACCCTATGGTGGAAGGCAGTTGAGAGTGCATGAAAGAAATTACCCTACACATGACCTAGAGTTGGCCGCTATTGTCTTCGCGCTTAAGTCTTGGCATCATTATCTTCTTGGCGAAAAATTTGAATTGTTCACTGACCACAAATCGCTAAAATACTTATTCTCTTAGAAGGACTTGAACTTAAGGCAGCAAAGGTGGATGGAGTTCTTAGCATCCTACGACTTCGAGATAGCATATACCCCTGGCAAGGGTAACGTAGTGGTCGATGCCTTAAGTAGAAAAAGATTATCCTTAAGTCCTTTGTTTGTTGAGCGGCGAAGTTTAGAGTTCATCTCTACGTTTGACTTTACACCTTCCATTGACTTCGTACCTGGTTTGCTAGCATCCTTAGAGGTTAGACCTACGCTTTTGGGACGGATTGGCGAAGCACAGCGAGACGACCCACAGTTAGTTGAGTTAGTAGAAAAGCTCAAAGGAGGGGAGTCATCGAGCCATCTCCGTAGGTATAAGCTAGATGATAAGGGTTAGTTGCGTAGTGACGGTAGACTTTGTGTACCATAAGACGAGAATCTGAGGAAGACCATTCTTGATGATGCCCATCGTTCGAAGATGACCATCCATCCCGGCGGGGACAAGATGTACATGGACATGAGACGAGTTTACTTTTGGTCCAGCATGAAGAAAGATGTGGCTGAGTATGTCGCTAGATGCTTGGTGTGCCAACAAGTAAAAGAGGAGCAAAAGAAGCCCGGTGGATTACTTCACCCATTGGAGGTCCCACAATGGAAGTGGGAAAGTGTCTCGATGGACTTTATTGACGGATTACTGAGATCGAGGAAGGGTAATACTGGTATTTGGGTCGTGGTAGACAGACTTACTAAGAGCGCCCATTTCATTCCCGTGAAGAGTAAGAGGACTACTCCATGGTTAGCCTCCGTATACATTCGACAAATAGTTCGTTTTCACGGTGTTCCTTCTAGCATAGTGAGCGACCGCGATCCTATTTTCACTAGCGAATTTTGGAGAAGCTTACAAGAGGCGGTAGGGACTCAGTTATGCTTGAGCAGCGCATATCATCCTCAGATGGACGACCAGATCAAGAGGGTGAATCGTATTCTAGAGGACTTGTTGAGGTTGTGTGTCTAAGATTTCGGAGGTACATGGGAGGAACATCTTCCGTTGGTAGAGTTCGCATATAATAACAGCTTTCAGTCTAGCATTGGCATGGCACCATTCGAGGCTCTTTATGGACGGCCGTGTCGTTTGCCTACATGTTGGTGGGAATCTACGGATAAGATCTTGCTTGGACCCGATATGATTAGAGAGACTTCGGAGAAGATCGATTTGATTCGAAGAAGGATGAAGACGGTGCAAGATAGGCAGAAATCTTATGTGGACAAGAGGAGGTCAGATCTTGAGTTTGATGTTGGGGACATGGTCTTTGTCAAGGTGTCTCCATTACAGAACGTCGTTCGCTTTGGGTCCGTTGGGAAGTTAGCACCAAGGTTCGTAGGGCCGTTTCCTATTAAGGAAAGGATTGGGCAGATGGCGTATAGAGTGGAGTTGCCCAAGAGACTTAGTGGTGTACACGACGTATTCCATGTATCACATTTGAGGAAATGCTTGCACGAGACCGCAGAAGTGGTAGACCCGAGCTTGCTTAGAGAGGTGGAGATAGAGCGTGATGTGACGATTCAACGAGCTCCTACGTGCATTCTTGGGTCAGAGATTAAGAAGTTGAGGAATCGAGGGGTCAAACTAGTCAAAGTGCAATGGGGAGATGATGAGAGCAACGCTACTTGGGAGACGGAAGCGAAGATGCGTTCATTGTACCCTTTTCTTTTTGAGGGTATGTCTTTTAATTTCTCCTTTACCGCTTACCTTGTACTTATCTTATCTTTAGTATGTCCTCTCGCTAGTATTTTTGACCTTTAGATAGGATAGTCCTATGGTTGAAACATGTGTTTGAGACATGTTATGTATGATGGATGCAAGTGGATGCAAGTGTTTGCTCGTGTTTGCTCGTGGACGCATATACACACACTATAGGCACTAGATCAGCTCAGTCACTTCATATTGCATATTGCATATAAATGTGTGTACATATTTAAGTAATGGATGAATAATGGTTGTACCATCATATGGATGTTGCATTTTGGTGAATGGTTGTGCACACATGTAGAAATGATATGAATCGATAGGGTTCTTTCGCATACATAATGGACGCATGGCACTATCAAGGTTTGCATTAAGGAGGTCAACTAAATCAGTAGACCGCCTGATTTTGCATTAGATAAGGAACATATACACACACTTTTTGCATATGTTCATACAGCATTAGAAATTTATAAGGACAATGGATGCCCGTGTTTGATGGTTGAGTAGATGGTTGTTTGGATGGTAGGATATACATTCTCCTTAACTTGGAGATTTCGGGGGCGAAATCCTTTAAGGAGGGGAGAATGTAACACTTGGATTTTTGAATAATCGAATTAACTAAATTAAAGAATAATAAATCACAGACGTGAGAATTATGGGGATTGGGTTGCGCCATTGTGTTCGTCTCGGAATTCTAGTGGAGATAGAGTCCGAGTTTGCGGGAAACGAGTACCGGATGAAAGAGTTATGGACGAACGAAGTTTGGTGGCAAAGTAAAGAAAAGAAAAAAAATATGCACTGGCGCACTTGGAAAGTGCGCCAGTACATATTAACACTGGCGCACCTGCCAAGTGCGCCCAGGCCGAGGTTGGAGCCTGCACAGCTTTCTAGTTCAAGCTGACCCGTGTTGTTGAGTCCTTTCTGACTCCTTGCTGAGTCATTAGGGCTGACTCATCACCCTATCATGATTGAATGGTTTTGATTAACCCTAAGAACATCCAACGGCTTGAATTAATTCAGAATTCTATAAAAAGACCCATAGACACAAACCCTAAATCAGAATTAAAACTAAAACTATGGCCGTCATGCTGTTGTCTTGAACCCTAGAGCAGCCGCCACCAAAATTAAGAGGAAGAACAACAACTAAATCAGAACTATTCAACCCTAATAGCGATTCTTCATCAAAGGAGCGCTAATTCAACTCCAGAAATCAGAATTCAGAACTCAAGACTGCTTTTGAGTTGTGAGTTCGATAGTTTTAGACAAATAATTAGTAATTTAATTAGATTAAGTAATAACGCGGATTGTATGGATGTGATATGAAGTATTGATTGCATGTTGTAATTATGTTGTAGGATTGTGACTGAAATATCTATGATGTTATTTTGTGATGCTACCATGCAAAGTTATGTTGCTATCATCCATGTTGTAATTTTATATATAATCAAATCGTCATGTTTCTTGTGCTAGTTTGTGACATTGATTCATATGATAAATCATATGTAGGAAAGTTTAGATGTTGATTCAAAAATAAACCATGTACAAGTTTGGGTAGAATTATATGTGACCTTACATGATTATAGCACTTAGTTTATGCGAGAATTTAATTGAAAGTTAGGCTATGACATGATACCTTACATGTTAGATATTAGTTCACACTATTGTTGCGATGTATAAATCACATATGTGAATTTATGAGTTAGATATGAATCATGTTATGTTATTACCTACGCAAGTTTTAGATGTAGAACATCATTCACATATGCAAGTTTAACCCCATTAGTTATAGGTTTATAACATATGTTGTCTATGCAAGTTTGTGGCCATTATTTCGTCAAGTTCACACCTTTAGACTTGGATCTATGTTATACATGATGTTTATGCAAGTTTTTGTCCATTTTCTCATCAAGTTCACACCTTTAAATTTGGAACCATGACATATGTTGTTTATGCAAGTTGTAATCTCGGCCTATGCAAGTTTTAGATGTAGAACATCATTCACATATGCAAGTTCACCCCTATGTTAGATCTATGTTTAATTATGTGTATATATTGTGATGTTTCCTTTTATTTCATGAGTTAGACTATTCGAGTCTAATGTATATTTTTACGTTGAACGAACAAACGTACTACGTGGGGTAAAAAGGGAATAGTATTAAAAATATTTAATTGGCATAAATGCCTTAAAAGGCATAAAACAAAATTGTGGTAAAATTGGTATGATTGTACATACCATAAATGGATGGACATAATTGAGTCAATTATGGACATCGCTAAATTTCGAATTGATTGATAATTTGAATAGAGAAAGTAATTCAAATTTGGGGGATGATTAATTAAGAGTAATTAATCGTCTAAGACACGAGGTTAGGCTCTTTTGTGGTGTAAGACTGCCCGGACCCGCCCAGCAAGTCCAGCTGCCACAAATGCCAGTCTAATGTGAGGGGTCTTAGGCACAAACTAAATACGTAACAATTGTAAAGACACGAGGTTAGGCTCTTTTGTGGTGTAAGACTGCCCGGAACCGCCCGGCAAATCCAACAGCCACAAATGCCAGTCTAATGTGAGAGGTCTTTATGAGGTTACGGTCTTAATGAATTAAGAAACACTTAACCAGATAAGAATGTAGTAGGACATGAGGGGGTTAAGTGGGTGCCTTGGGTGGCATTTGGAAATACGATTAGAAACACTTAACCAAAATATGAAACATGAATAAGAAGTGGGTTAAGTGGGATGTACTAGAGGGGACCAAGCTTAGGTGGATAGCTTATGTCAGGTAATGGGGGCCCATTTCAACCAGTAACCCATACGTATCTTTGTGGGCTCGACCCAAGTCGAGGATGGGACATGCATACTGGGCTTGACTGTAAGAGGCCAAACCGGGTTAGCGGTGGCAACGCGAGTCCAACGGGTTCATATGCGACTGTGGACCCGGGCTGGTAGGTAAGACGTTGTTGCATCGTGTAGATAAAAGCCGTGCATTCTTTGTTGTATCGGGTTGCCACTTTGGGGAGTGATACACCCCACTGTGGGGCCAGCACGGGTATCTACGAGCTAGCGAGCCGATCGCTTGGGGGTAGTGGGTACACCTAGTGGAGATAGGGGCAGACGGCATCTATGAAGGCAGCTAGGGGTGCGCAAAACTAGCAATATCATTATTAAGTATGTAGGCGGGATCAACCTTAAGGTGACTAGTGGTGGTGCAGTACTCTACTGGCGGTGTAGTATAGCAATTATCCTATAGTGTTGGTGTAGTTTAGTAAATTCATCTTAGTGGGTTAGGTGCGCTTTAACGATATCGTAATTCATCTTGTTTCCTTGTTTACTCTATCATACTCAATAGTTCATGGTCATTTCCCTATTTTCCAACTTATGCCTTAGCCTAGTTACTTTGTTAATTATATTGTTAGAATTATCGCACTCGCCAGACTTTATGTTTGACCCCCTTTTTCCATCTCTTTCCTCCCCCCAAAGGTGCTCAGGTTGGAACTAGCACCAGTGGAGCTTGATCTTGGACTGCTTGTAGAAAATTTCTTGGACCGCTGAAGTAAAGTTCAGCTTCTCTTTATTTATGGCTATTTTAATGTTGGGGATTATGTCTTTCAGTTTATGTACTTTGCTTTATCAAGATGGATATGATGTACTTGACTTTGGTTTTATGATTTTGATGATGTAATCAAACATATGGGTTTATCCGCTGCAATGAAATAAAGTTTTAATTTTCAAGTACTGCTTTATATCTGTCTTGTTGTGATTTTCTGTTCTATATTCACTTAAAACGCTCCACTGAAGTTAAGGCATTCCCTTTACGAGTGACCTTAATGGAGGTGGGGTGTTACACATTCATCATGTCATATTGGTTAAGTGTTTATTATTAACTTAACCCTACTCATTCATCAGGTTGTACTGGTTAACTTAACCCTGCTCACTTGTCTAATTAACATGTTTTAACAGTTAAGTATTATAAATTTACTTAACCTTGCCAATCTTAGCATGTCTGTTTATTGGCATTAATTAATTTATTAATGCCCTAACCTCTCACATTAGAACTGTTGTTTTCGGTTGCTGGATGGGCCGAGCGGTTCCGGGTAGACTTCTACCGCAAAATCATTCTAACCTCTGGTTTTGGGATAAATGCGCTAACCTCTCACATTAGATCTGTGTTGTTGCGGTTACTGGATGTACCGGGCGGTTCCGGGCAGTTTTGCACTGCAACTCAATCTAACCTCGGGTTATGCATGTTTATCTTTTAATCAATTTACATATTTGTCATATATACCCAAACCTAGATTTTTGTATACTAATTATCCCACATTCACCAAACTAATCATGTTCCAATTCCCAAGTTACGCCCAACCAAGTCAATTACAAGTTATGCCCCACAAATTCGAATTCAAATTATTACTCAAAATAAGTTACACTCATTCTTCCCAAATTTGCAATAATGGTCATGCCCCCAAAATCACAATATACATTATGCTTGGTGTCCTGACCAATAGTTATGCCCAATATAGATTAATATTCCAATTTACAGCTTATGCCCAATCTAGATTTAATAATTCAATTTACCCCAAGTTCGTAACAATAACAATTATGCCCTAAATCACAAGTTATAAATTATGTTCCATTATTACCAAATAGATTATTCCCCAATACCCCCGTATTCCAATCGCACGTATAACCAAGTTTAGTCTAGGTTCCGAATGAACCTAGTATTCATAAAATAGAAACAAGAAAGGGGAAGAAAGAAGGAACATAAATGAGAGTAGGCATAAAACAGGCGTTACAATAATAGATCTGTCAAATATAACATTATGGACCTAAGAGGATTACAGATCTGTTAGAATTGTGGTATAACAAAGATGGATCTGAAATAAACCGATAAAAAAACATCGAGGGCTTATAGAATCATAAACTTGACAATAACATGAACATAGAAAAATTGTAGATCTGATAGATCTAACAAAATAACAACATGGACATGAGAAGACTACAGATTCGATGTACAACAAAAAATAGGTCTAAATAAGTAGATAAAATAACATCTCAGGCTTAGATCTGATAAAAGGGAAGGAACAAATCTGAAAGTATTAACTTATAATCAAGCATAAATCTAGATTCACTCTATTACATGTCAGGATAACAATTAGGTATTTAAATCTGAAGAGTAACTGAACTTACATTGCTAGGATTAAGAAAAGGTAATGGAATCGTTGTTGTTGTTGCAAAACTAATCTTCTAATTTGATGTTGATTGAACCTCAAAGGTGATTGTTGATGGAGAACTTCATGATTTAAGTTTTAGAGGCGGCGGCTAAGAGAATTGAGAGTTCAGCTGCATATAGGCGTCATAAGGAATTATTATGAATTAGGGTTAGGTCTAGACACTAATTTATAGGTGTAGAGAGTGTTTTAGAGCCTTTAGATCACCATAGAAGCCATCAGGTCCGTCCAGCACATAAAAAATCATCACTGCCCAGATCTGGCCGATGGGGTCGACCCCTACAAGGGGGGTCGACCCTGGTGTTGACTCCAAAGTTTCTGGGCGGGTCGACACCCCAAACGTGGTTGGTTCTGTGTTTCCTCCTTCTGCCTTGGCTGTTTGAATATTTTTGAATTTCTACTTGATTTTATTTTATTTATTTATACAAACTTCCAACCTCAATAACTTCTTCATACTGTATCCGTTTTACGCAAACTCGGACTCTATCTCAAGCAAAATTCCGAGACGAACGCAATGGCGCAACCCATTTCACTTAATTCTTAATCTAAAAAATAATTATTCTTTAATTATCTCTTATGTCCCATTTTAAAATTACGTGGTGTTACATTCCCTCCTACTTAAAGGATTTCGTCCTCGAAATCTTCAAGTCAAGAAGAATGTGTATCCTACCATCCATCATCCATCTACTCAACCATTTAATCACAGGCATCCATTGTCCTTAAAAAGATTTCTAATGCTTTCATGTTTATATGCATAGTGTGTATATGTCCTTATCTAATGCAAAAATTAGGCGGTCCACTGATTCAGTTGACCCCCTTAATGCGAATTATGTTAGTGTTATGAGTCCAACAAGTATGCAGTTATTCATATGGTACTTTATAACTTCTATATGAGTGCACAACCATCCATTCAAATGCATCACCCATATGATATCACATCAAGTTTCAACCTATATATATAAAAATTCACTCATGCATATGCAAAATGGAAGTGACAGAGCCAATCTAGTGCCTAATGTGTGTATATGCATCCACGAGCAACCATTAGCAAACACTTACATCCACTTGCATCCACCAAACATAACATGTCTCAAACACATGTTTACATCCATTGGCTTCTACCTAGGGATCGAGGATAAGATCGAGAGGATATACTTGAAAGATAAAGACTAGAAAATGAACTTTACAGAAAAAAAGAGATCAAGGATATACCCCCAGAAAGGGTATGATGCGCATATCTAGTCTTCAGTCTTCTAAGTTGCATCTTCTTGAGCTTCACTCCATATTGCTCTGACTGTCTTAACTTCACGATTTACATAGCTTCTTAATTTCTGTTTCCAGAATATGCGTTGGAACTCGTTTCACTGTCGCCTCTCATTCTACCTTTTCTTCTTATAGTATACTTGGCACTACAACCTCTCCCGTGTCATGCTAACATTCCCAGAACTATCTCTTGAAAATAAACAGATGCTAACCATGTTACCATGTGTATATACTAAGATGATTATATTCTTCTCCGTCAATCTTTTAAGTGGGGCTAATACCTTCGCAAAGTCCTCAATTAACTTCCTATATTAGCCCGCTAGTCCAAGAAAGCTTCCTACTTCTGTTGCATTCCTTGGGACCTTCCAGTCTTGCACCGCAACTACTTTTGCGGGATCTAGAGCCACATGTCCTAGAAACCTTACTTCTTCTCTCCAAAAATGACATTTTTTTGGAGAACTTCACCTTAAGTTGATGCGCTTGGAGGGTATTCGAGACTTCCCTTAGGTGCAAAGCATTTCCTTCCTCATTCCAAAATATCATTTATGCACAAGTGAAGTGAAACATCCGCCTTTGTAATGAAAACGACCGGAGCACCCCATTCAGAAATACTTCGCCTTATGAACCCTTTTTCAAGTAACTCTTTTACTTGCTTACTGAGCTCTTCCTTTCCCTTGGATTCATGTGTCGTACAGGTAATGCAACTGGTTTTGCATTGTTAACTAGATATATGCGGAAGTCTATCTCACGTTTAAGGGTATAAACCCCTAACCTGATCAAAATCATCTGCGTACTCATGGACTACTCTAATGGATCGCAAATCGTCGATAGATGCATCAAGTGATTCTAGGTAGCTAAGCCAAACTGATCCCTTAGGATCACACAAAATCTCGAGGGTATTCCCGAGGCGAGTCAAAAGTCTAACTACCCTCCTTTCACAATTACTAGCTAACTAATCCATGCTTAGAATCAACCCATAGCCCATGAAACAAAAAAAAACATAAGCATTACACTTAAACTCAATACTTAATATAGCTATTCTCAAATCCTCAAAAACAAAAGATAAACGAGCCAAACCACCAATTGGATTGAGACAATGATGGGATCTTCTACTATGCAAGCACTAAGGTGCAGAGAATCAACTATGGAAGCAGATATAAACGAATGTTACACGCTAAAATCAAAAAGAGTACTAACAGGATGATAAAAAAAACTAGACATTTTCAACAGAAACTCTACTACCTCTCTCTCAAATATGTTGGTGGTGAGAGCATGTACTTGCCCTCCTGAAAATCCTGTCCTTTGTTCTTTCCCTTGTCCTTAATTATATGACCTGTTATACCATAATAACGACACTTCCTCTTGTCTTAGATTTTCCTGTTCTTTCCTCCTTCTGGAACCAAGTCCATATCCATGGGTTTCTCATCCTTGGGTTATGTTCCTTAGTCAAACCCCCTCATTCCCATCTTTGCCATCCCTGTGTAACTTGTTGACAAGTCTCTTGAAAGCTGCCTCTATCGCACGGAAATCCCTACAAAGCTTAAAAGAAAATTAGCCGCAGGTGAAACTATTGCGGCTATAGATGGAAGTTGGGCACTTCTTTGCCCTTTGACAGATGTCGTAGTCTAATCAAGCCTACGGAACCATGCTGCGATGAGGTTACCTCCCAGAAAGCCAGGAGCCCCGGAGACTCATGAAAGAAGGGAACAAGGATTCAAATAGAGGATCAAAAGATAGTGCATATGGATTTGGGGAATATGCCTTTAAAACAAAACATTTCTTTTGAAAATGCTTCTTTTAAAACCGTTTTGAAAATAATTTTTCAAATCTTTTATCTGATCCGCTAACCTTCAACTCTGATACCAAGTGAAACACCCCACCTCCGTTAAGGTCACTTACATAGGGAATGCCTAAACTTTGGTGGAGCGTTTTAGGTAAAAGATGCAGACAAATTACAAGATAGACAAGATAAAGCAGCGGAAAATAAAGTCATTTTATAAACAATGTGGTTCAGTCAAGCTTTTACAACAATTGTCTCAATCATACTTAAAAGTAATACATAAAACTTCTGTCTTGATTCAAAAACTTCCAAGTATAAAAGGAGCATAAAAATAACAATGATATTCCCCAATAAAGCATGAACCAGCCATAGCAGTGGAGAGAGTCCAAAGCAATCCATTGACTATCTTCGAGCTTGGAAAGAAAACTGAGCTAAGTGATAACATTTCCTCCCTGTGAACCGGAGGGGGGGGGGGAACGGAAGAAAAGAGGCCAAAACAAACTAGGTCGGACATAAGTCTGGCAAGTCTAGTGACTTTCAGCATGTAAATAGGAAATAGCATCATGACATGAATAAACTGAATATAAGACAATACCGGGATAACAAGGATAACAAGATGACATAAGATTAGCATAGATATGATAAGGCTAGATAAACTGAATGCGCTTCTACTTTTTCTCTGCTACGTTACTACCTTGTTATTCTGATTTTTATACCTCTGCACCGCTTAACTAGTGTCCCAACAAGTAATCTGTGTAAAAAGATAATATTACAACATGATCCCAATCCCCGCAATTATGGTAGCCTTCAGGTGTACATCTAGTATGAGGATCTTACCTCAATCAGCTTAGTTGCCATGAAGATGTTAGATGTACCCTTACTACCCTATCGATTGACTCCCTACTTGTATTAATGTTCCATGTGTCTGTGTCAATCGGCCCTCTCTTGCATGTAGATACCCTTTGTTGGTCCCACCATAAGGTGTATCAATCCTTATGATAGCAACCCGACATGATTCAAGATGCACAGTGTACAACTACTGGTACCCAGTGCCTGCTTTTTCCCATTTCGAAGTACGTGCACGCCCGTAATACGTCGGAACCTACACTGACGTACCCCCTACCGCTATTTTGACCGCTTATAATCAGCCCAGTAATCGAGCCCCACCTTGCCTAGTTCAGGTACCATAATACATCTATGTGGGTTACTCTTGAAATGGGTCCCCGTTACTAGGGTTTCCTACTGCTTAAGTTTGTGGGCCTATATATACAAATATTAGCCACCTACACGAGATGTACTTAACCCTCCCATTGATTCAAACATGTTTACTTAATGGTTAAGTTTGTGGGCCTATATTTACTAATATTACCCACCAACCCAATATGTACTTAACCCTCTCACACATTATGTCATACTGGTTAGGTGTTGTCCATTCATGTTAACTTAACCCACCCACTCATCATGTCATATTGGTTAAGTGTTTCTTATTAACCCTTCTCACTCGTCATGTTGGATTGGTTAAGTGTTTCCTATAAACTTAACCCCGTTCATTCATCATGTTATATTGGTTAAGTATTTCCCATTAACTTAACCCCATTCGTTCATCAAGTTACATTGGTTAAGTGTTTCCCTACGCGTTCATCATGCTGTATTGGTTAAGTGTCATCATTCAATTCAAGTTAACTTAACCCACCCACTTGTCGTGTTACATCGGTTAAGTGTTGCCTTCTTGTATTAACATAACCCTTCCATGCATCATGTTATATTGGTTAAGTGTTGCTCTCTTGTTTTAACTTAACCCTACCCATTCATCATGTCATATTGGTTAAGTGTTACTTATTAACTTAACCCTACTCATTCATCATGTTGTACTGGTTAACTTAACCCTGCTCACTTGTCTAATTAACATGTTATAATGGTTGTGTTCTAAATTTACTTAACCTTACCATTCTTAGCATGTCTGTTTATTAGCATTAATTAATTTATTAATGCCCCAACCTCTCACATTAGTATAGTTGTTTGTGGTTGCTGGATGTGCTGGGGGTTCCGGGCAGACTTCTACCGCAAACTCATTCTAACCTCGGGTTTTGGGCTAAATGCGCTAACGTCTCACATTAGATCTGTGTTGTTGCGGTTACTGGATGTGTCGGGCGGTTCCGGGCAGTTTTACATCGCAAGTCAATCTAACCTCGGGTTAGGCATGTTTATCTTTTAGTCAATTTACATACTTGTCATATATGCCCAAACCGAGATTTTAGTATACTAATTATCCCACATTCACCAAACTAGCCATGTTCCAATTCTCAAATTACGCCCAACCAAGTCAATTACAAGTTATGCCTTACAAATTCAAATTATTGCTCAAAATAAGTTACACTTAATCTTCCCAAATTTGCAATAATGGCCATGCCCCAAAATCACAATATACATTATGCTTGGTGTCCTGACCAATAGTTATGCCCAATCTAGATTAATATTCCAATTTACAGCTTACGCCTAATCTAGATTTAATATTTCAGTTTACACCAAGTTCGCAACAATAACAATTATGCCCCAAATCACAAGTTACAAATTATGTTCCATTATTACCAAATAGATTATTCCCCAATACCCCCGCATTCCAATCGCACGTATAACCAAGTTTAGTCTAGGTTCCGAATGAACCTAGTGTTCATAAAATAGAAACAAGAAAGGGGAAGAAAGAAGGAACATAAATGAGAGTAGGCATAAAACAGGCGTTACAATGATAGATCTGTCAAATATAACATTATGGACCTAAGAGGATTATAGATCTGTTAGAATTGAGGTATAACAAAGATGGATCTGAAATAAACTGATAAAAAAATAACATCATGGGCATATAGAATCATATACTTGAAAATATCATGAACATAGAAAGATTATAGATCTGATAGATCTAACAAAATAACAATATGGACATGAGAAGACTACAGATTCGATGTACCACAAAAGATAGGTTTGAATAAGTAGATAAAATAACATCTCAGGCATAGATCTAATAAAAGGGAAGGAACAAATCTAAAAGGATTGACTTATAATCAAGCATAGATCTAGATTCACTCTATTACATGTCAGGATAACAATTAGGTATTTAAATCTAAAGAGTAACTGAACTTACATTGCTAGAATTAAGAAAAGGTAATGGAATCGTTGTTGTTGTAGCAAAACTAATCTTCTAATTTGATGTTGATTAAACCTCAAAGGTGATTATTGAAGAAGAACTTCATGATTTAAGTTTTAGAGGCGACGACTAAGAGAATTGAGAGTTCAGCAGCATATAGGCGTCATATGGAATTATTATGAGTTAGGCTTAGGTCTAGGTACTAATTTATAGGTGTAGAGAGTGTTTGAGAGCCTTTAGCTCACCATAGAAGCCACCAGGTCCGTCCAACACATCAAAAATCGTCACTGCCCAGATCTGGCTGATGGGGTCGACCCCTACAAGGGGGGTCGACACCTATGTCGACCCCGGTGTCGGCCCCAAAGTGTTTGAATCGACACTGGTGTAGACACAGCGGGACTCGGGTCGACACCCCAAACATGGCCGGTTCCGTATTTCCTCCTTCCGCCTTTGCTGTTTGAATATTTTTGAATTTCTACTTGATTTTATTTTATTTATTTATACAAACTTTCAACCTCAATAACTTCTTCATACTGTATCCGTTTTATGCAAACTTGGACTCTATCTCAAGCGGAATTCCAAGACGAACGCAATGGCACAACCCGTTTCACTTAATTCTTCTTCTAAAAATTATTTATTTCTTACGTCCCTTTTTAAAATTACGTGGTGTTACAATGTACCTGGACCATTAGCGGAAAAAATGAGAAAAATTGCGTGATCTGGCAAGTTAAATTTGAACAATTATCTGATTAATTGATTACATGATGGAATAGAATTGATTACATGTCAGAAAGAACGTATGACAAAAAATAGGCATAATATGATGGCATGTAAAATATAAATTACAATGGAAATTTGAAAAGACATGCCTATATTATATAGAAAATTTACAGTAAGTAAGAAACTATAACCGCGCTTAGACACGAGGTTAGATTACACTTGTGGTAGAAGTATGCCCGGAACCACCCGGCATATCAGGCATCCACAAGTGGTAAATCTAATGTGAGGGGCCTAAGTGCATAAATAAAACATGAAACGATGCTAAGGCACGAGGTTAAGTCAACTTATGGAAGAAATCTTCCTGGAACAGCCCGACAAATCCAGCATCCACAAGTGGTAGGCTTAATGTGAGAGGTCTAGTACATAAGCATATATATAAATATATGAATATAACTGGATAGAAATAAATGGCATTAATGGTAACTAATGGAAATAAATAGAATTGAATGAAAGTGACAACAATTAAAGGAATGGAATGAACGGGGAATGATAATAACCTATTACAAATAAATTACATTAATAAGAATGTTGTATAATAGGTAGACATGTCCTAGGGAAAAGTGAAGATTATAACTTAGATTATAATAAAGAGATAACTGGTGAAATGAGGCAAGTGGCACTTAATTGTAAATTAAGTAATCAGTAAATGGGGAAACCTGAAACCAGTTTTTTGTAATAAGTAGAGAAAAGGGGGAAAGTTTATGAAATATAAGAAGTTGTACTTAAATGTAAATTAAGTAATCTGTAAACTTGGAAGTATGAAATCTGCTATTAATAACGGCATGTTTAGGCGTGTACTAGGGACAAGTGGAAATTATAACTTAGGTTATAATAAACGATAAAGGGGATCAAATAACTTATGTAAGGAGATAAGATGTACTTAATTGTAAATTAAGCTATTTATAAGAACAAGAATCTGAAATCTACAGATGAGGACAACACAAGTTATATTTATGGTAAGAGAAACTTATTAGTTGACCTTGGTTAAGAGAACAAAGTTAATAAGTAAACGACGATAAGTTGTAGTGACAATGTAAGACGGAATTATGATTAAATAGGAAAGAGTGATACAAACTTATATGAAATAAGTTATATTTAATCATAAATAATGACTGACATGTTAAACAGAAAACATGTGAATTGAGATATACTTAATTACATATTAAGTAGAACATGTTATTGTGATTAAGAAATCAAACAAGAATATAAAGGGATTGTGGATTACAGACCTTGGACCACAATCTAGAGAATAACATGTTGTGGGCTTATTAATAAACTTAAATGGGTCAAGTTATATGACTGAAATTAATAAGTAAGAGAAACTTGGTAACTTGAATAAGAAATCAATGTGAACGGTGATAACCAGGTTAAATGGAAACCTGGTGAGGTAAAGCAAGCTTGTAAAAGAATGTTTAAACATAGGGTCTAATAACATATTAAAGGAGGCGTTTGGACCAGTCCGAACGTTTGAAGGTGAATAACCCAATAGGGTAGATCATCGTGGTGTCATGAGGCACGAGGGGAGCGCACATTCATCTGATTATTCTGATGGCTCCAAAGGACTGAAAGGGGAAGCACGCGGCTTCATGAGATACGTAAGGTGCTCTTGGTAGCCCTCTGTGTGATGGCGGATGTTTAGGCTGTGCCCGCAGAGGTTGGGTCTGCGTGTAACTACTAGGCGGGTGGTCCTTGACTGCCAAAGTAGCTCTGCGGTCAGAATGCTGTGACGTGGTGATAGTATGGTGATCCGGCAGTCGCCTCAATGGGAAGGTAGAGGCCAGGACCAATTTAGATAGTAGATCATCAGGTACCCGTCACCGTCAGCTAGTAGGATGCGAAAAGCCTATAACTAAAACCAATAGACCATTCACCTTTCACTATCGAGGTACGGTGGTTGAGGGAAGACACCAACTGGATGTTTAGATTACTTGTTAGGGGCAAGTCGTTTAGCTCTTGTAGTCTTTACTAGTTGAATGAGGGGCCGAGGTGGGTCCATAGCCACCATGAAAAACAGACCATAGGAATATCTGTATTTAGAGGCTCTTAAAGACGGGCCTATACAAATATGGAAAAGCTCCAGATCGAGTTTCGTGTTTCTTGTATAGCCCTTCCACGAAACCCGATGCACATTATGTGCGGTTAAGGTATTGAATATGATAGATGATACATATGTGGGAAAGTCCAGATACATGCATGTCGGCTCTGGGTGGCGTATTGTAGACTTGAGGGCATTACTCCGGTATGAATTCTGATTCGATTGACAGTGGCAATCCTTACACTTACGTAGCATTGTAATGACTGATATATTCAAAACGTAACATTTTTATATAGAGATCCGTATGTCACTCCGGTGTAGGATGTGGAATAGTGCACATTTCTGTGGAATTACGGTGGAGACCGTGCGAGTGGGATACCATGGGGTGTACCTTAACATTGGGGGTAACTACATATATACAATATTAGGTCAATCAACTGGGAAGTAAATGGGTACGACGTGTGTGTAAGCCTTAAGCACTATTAACCCAAGTAACCTAATAAATAAGAAAATGTGATTAAACGGTATATCTAGGATTATCCCAAGTGTATAGTTTAAATCCAGTTACCAAAACTTGTGATCCGACCTCCTCCTCATAACATACTCGTAGGTTAGATTTGTGGCAGACACATGATAGCTTTGGATGCTAGTTAGCCAGTATTATTAAAACGGTAACGCTATATTTTCATTACACTATATTTTATCCATTCCACTGTAAGATATTTTCTGAGCTCTGACATATTTTATGTCCCTGTCATTTCTACAGGATGTCAGAGCAAACCAGCACGAATTTTGATAGATTGGAAATTTGAAAAAAATCGGTCTATTGGAATTCAGGTTGTTACTTCTGGTATCAGAGCTTAGGTTTAGGATTCCTGTTTAAATAGTGAGTGAACGTATTTTTATTTTTAAAATTATAAATCTATTATATATATACCTAGATCCATAGAGGGACCCACTAAATAGAAAGAGTATAATATGGTAAGAAATGGGATGTTTATTTTGTACACTAAAGGAGTGAATATGGAAATCTGAGACCCTTAAGTAATTTGGGTGGAAATTTTACAATGTACTTTGTATGGAAGGAAGGTGAATCCCATATGATTAGTATTTTGGGTTTGTGGGTTTGGCAGTAAAACCATATAAATTGGAAAAGGTTAAAAAGAGAAAAATGGACTAGGAATATATATAGTTGAGAGAATTGACCTTGGGAAGTGTTTAGGAAAGCCTAGAAAATTGGAAACTCGCTTTGAGACTAACCCCATTATTAACTTTTAAGAACTTGAAATTGTAAAAGTTTTGGGAAAATGGTTTATGGTGTTTTCAAGTTTTAATCTTAAAGGTTATATTTTTAAATATATCAAGTATACATATTGAGTTTTAAAGTAAAATGGGGGTATAATAGAGATTACTTGCGAAAACTATCTAAAGTAAAATTCTCTTAGTAAAAGGTGCATATTATAGAGCATGTATAGCTCGCTTGTTTTCTTGTTATATTTCATACAAAATTTTTTAATAAAGAAAGTTTTGGAGTCTCTATTTTTGTTTGGCAAACAATTTTGACAAATTGTTTAAAAGAGAAAATTTTGTTGGGTGGACAAAATAAGTTGTAGAAATTAAGAATAGAGTGGATGTTTGCACCTTGCATTAAGAGACTGAACTGACCTTATAGGCAAGAACAATTGATAAACCTGGTTGAGAAATAGTTATCCTTATCTACTCCAGTTTTTGTGATTTGAAAAAAAAAATTGATTTACATTTTTATATATGGCATGTTTTATGGTTTGGTAAAAGTATGCTTTCATGAGGAAAATAAATTTTTGACACTTTCAAATTTTTGGAAGAAAATTAAAATGAAAAAGGCCAAACCGTGTTTTGAAAGTATGGAGTAGGAAAGGATTAGTGCCTAGGGAAGACGGGAAAAGTTTTGAGGCTATGAAGTAAATAGCGAGAATTATCTTGGAAAAAAATGGTAAATTCCCGTAGAATGTGTAAGCATTGAAAAGCCTAGGGTGTTGCTTGAAATGACTTTTGGTACACAGCTAGAATTAGTAGTGACTACTAGATAGTAAAAGGCAAGTGTTTAGATCATTTTGCTAATTTTTATGTTAGGAGTAAAACCCTTTACTACATTTCTTTTGGGATCGTTCCATTATTTTGTTCTTGTTGGGTAGTTAGGATAACACCTAAACCTATCGTGGATCCCATGGTTTTAACTTTTTTGTCTGAGGGGGACATAGTCCCGAGATTCTTGGCCTTTAGTAGTAGCTGCGTAGAGTATCTGTTTTCCTGTTTTAGTTGAAAGACTAAAGGCTTATTTGAAAACTAAACCTAGATCTGATAATTAAATAAGCTAAGAAAAGAGAAATGGAAACAACAAATTCAGTAAAGCAACAAACGTGATAAATTATGAGAAAAGATGGATAAAGATAAAAATTTCCAGCATCCACACGTAGTAGGCTTAATGTGATAGGTCTAGTACATAAGCGTATATATAAATATATGAATATAAATGGATAGAAATAAATGGCATTAGTGGTAATTAATGGAAATAAATAGAATTGAGTGAAAGTGACAACAGTTAAAGGAATGGAATGAACGGGGAATGATAATAACCTATTACAAATAAATTACATTAAAAAGAATGTTATATAATAGGTAGACTTGTCCTAGGGACAAGTGAAGATTATAACTTAGGTTATAATAAACTAGTAAGGAAATGAGATAACTGGTGAAATGAGGCAAGTGGCACTTAATTGTAAATTAAGTAATCAGTAAATGGGGAAACCTGAAACCAGTTGTTTGTAATAAGTAGAGAAAAGGGGGAAAGTTTATGAAATATAAGAAGTTGTACTTAAATGTAAATTAAGTAATCTGTAAACTTGGAAGTATGAAATCTGCTATTAATAACGGCATGTTTAGGCTTGTCCTAGGGACAAGTGGAAATTATAACTTAGGTTATAATAAACGATAAAGGGGATCGAATAACTTATGTAAGGAGATAAGATGTACTTAATTGTAAATTAAGCTATTTATAAGAACAAGAATCTGAAATCTACAGATGAGGACAACATAAGTTATATTTATGGGAAGAGAAACTGATTAGTGGACCTTAGTTAAGAGAAATAAGTTATTAAGTAAATAATGATAAGTTGTAGTGACAATGCAAGATGGAAATATGATTAAATAGGATAGAGTGAGACCAACTTATATGAAATAAGTTATAATAAATCATAAATAAAGACTGACATGTTAAACAGAAAAAATGTGAATTGAGATATACTTAATTACATATTAAGTAGAACATGTTGTTGTCACTATGAAATCAAACAAGAATATAAAGGGATTGTGGATTACAGACCTTGGACCACAATCTTTAGAATAACATGTTGTGGGCTTATTAATAAACTTAAGTGGGTCAAGTTATAGAACTGAAATTAATAAGCAAGAGAAACTTGGTAACTTTAATAAGAAATCAATGTGAACGGGGATAACCAGGTTAAATGGAAACCTGGTGAGGTAAAGCAAGCTCGTAAAAGAATGTTTAAACATAGGGTCTAATAACATATTAAAAGGAGGCGTTTGGACCAGTATGAACGTTTGAGGGTGAATAACCCAATAGAGTAGATCATCATGGTGTCATGAGGCACGAGGGGAGCGCACATTCATCTGATTATTCTGATGGCTCCAAAGGACTGAAAGGGGAAGCACGCGGCTTCATGAGATACGTAAGGTGATCCTGGTAGCCCTCTGTGTGGTGGCGGATGTTTAGGCTGTGCCCGCAGAGTTTGGGTCTGCGTGTAACTACCAGGTGGTTGGGCCTTGACTGCAAAAGTAGCTCTGCAGTCAGAATGCTGTGACGTGGTGAGACTAGAGTGATTCGGCGGTCGCCTCAGTGGGGAGGTAGAGGTCAGGACCAACAGAAATAGTAGAACATCGGGTACCCTTCATGAGCAGCCAGTGGGATGCGAAAAGACTAGAGATAAAACAAATAGACCATTCACATTTCACTATTGAGGTTCTGTGGTTGAGGGAAGATGCCAACTGGATGTTTAGATTGCTTGTTAGGGGCAAGTCGTTTAGCTCTTGTAGTCTTTACTAATTGAGGGAGGGGCCGAGGTGAGGCCATAGCCACCACGAAAATCAGACCCTAAGAATATCTTTATTTAAAGGCTCTTAAAGATGGGCCTGTACAGATATGGAAAAGCTCCCGAACGAGTTCCGTGTTTCTTGTATAGCCCTGCCACGGAACCCGGTGCATATTATGTACAGTTAAGGCATCGAATACGATTGATGATACGTATGTGGGACAGTCTAAATACATGCATGTCGGCTCTAGGTGGCATATCGTAGACTTGAGGGCATTACTTCGGTATAAAATCCGATTTGATTGACGGTGGCAGTCTGAACGCTTACATAGCATAGTAATGACAAATATATGCGGAACGTAATATTGTTATATAGAGATCCGTATGTCACTCCGGTGTAGGATGTGGGACTGCGTACATTTCTGTGGCATTACGGTGGAGACCGTGCAAGTGGGGTACCATGGGGTGTACCTTAATATTGGGGGTCGCTACATATATACAGTATTAGGTTAATCAACTGGGAAGTAAATGGGTATGACGTGTTGTAAGCCTTGAGTGCTATTAACCCTAGTAACCTAATTAATAAGAAAATGTGACTGAACGGTATATGTAGGATTATCCAAAGTGTATATTTTAAATTCAGTCATCAGAACTTGTGTTCAGACCCCCTCCTCATAACATACTCGCAAGCTAGATTTGTAGCAGAGACATGATAGCTTTGGATGATAGTTAGCCAGTGTTATTAACACGGTAAGGCTCTATTTTGATTACATTATAATTTGTCTATTCTGCTATGAGATATTTTCTGAGCTCTGACATATTTTATGTCTCTGTCTTTTCTGCAGGATACCAGAGCAAACCAACACGAGTTTTGATAGACTGGAATTTTGAAAAAAAAAATCGGTCTATCGGAATTTGTTTTGTTACAAAACCTTACAATAACTTAATATTTCGGACCCGATGAATCTGGTTTCGTTCAATTCTGAGACTGTTGAAAAAAATATATTTTAATTCCAGATTGTAATTCGATACACATTTGTGTTGCGCATGATCACATAGTAACTCCAATTAAATTAAAATTGGCAAATTCACATTTGTGAATTAACTATAACAGATTTTATAAAATTAGTTTTGTTGAAATCTGGGATCATTTGAAAATTGGCTAATTCACATGTGTTAAATTTAATCGATTTCAAAACAAACAAATCCATTAATAATAAATTATTATTATCATATATATTCAAATAGAATTTATATTAATTGTTAGAATGGTTCTCGATTCATATATAACTTGGAATTATATTATTTCTCATTTTTTATTACAATAATTCGATATATTCGAAATTATATCGTGTTTCGCTTACTAAATCGATAAGATCCATATAAAAATCCATTTATATTTACAGTACAACATTTTAAATGTTTAAAATTAAATAGCTAAAAATCTAGGTCGTTACATTTGGAAAATTGTATCATACAACAATCAAACGAATTTGTTTTCTCTTATTTATTTAAGAATTTTATACTTCAGCTAACTTCATTGCAAATTGTTTAGATCTGTAATTCATGTATCAGACAATACATTGTTCTATTTAGAATCGATGCTATCTTTCTTATGTTCTTCTTCACTATTTTATTCTATTTCATTTTGTATAAACTGTCCTTGTTAAACATATATATTAGCATTGTTTTACCTAATAATTTCATGTAATCTGTAATTTTCTTTCTTTTTACATCTCATGCCTATTGCTTGCTACAACAATTGGAAACAAATAATACATGTCATTCCATGGGTTCAATTCTTATTTAATGTTTCTAATTTCTAAATACAAAATAATTTATTTTTATATATGCAGAAGCTTTATGCAAACATATTACATCACCTTGAGCTTAGGCATAATGTTTGAAAAGTTTCGGACTAGAGATGTACTTCATTACGAAGGAGTTTCAAAATATTTTTTTTATATTTGACAACATTAGATATCAATTGTGCAATGGATGTTCGCATTAGAAGAAAGTTTGCATTATTGATCTCTTATGTGGTTAAATCTATAATGGATGCTCGACTTACCAATTTATAGCTTGAATCTTATCTTTTAGTGAGGCATATGGCACGTGTACATTCTAGATGATAGAGATAGTTTTTAGGTGATATTTCTCTCATAAATCTATGTTGAAATCAAGACAATTGATGAATATAATTTTGTGCCCAATATCAGAATGAATAGAATATCGTCTGGTGTTGGAGAAAGTAGTTTTGATGACAACAACTTATTTCAATATTAATTGATTATAAAATATATACTAACACTTTTATCTAGAATATATACACACACACATATGCAGGATTTATATACAGGAATTATTACTGAAAACTGTACATTTTAAAGATATTAGAGATTCAGAATTCATAGATGATTCTAGAATTATTAGTTTTCAAGATTTCAGGAGTTCATGATAAATATAGTAATATAGTCTAGTTTATGTAAGATTCTGAATAGCACACTAGGTTCAAATTCAAATTCAAATTCTATTTTTCAAATTCTGATTTCAAATTCTACTTTCAAATTTTATCTTAAATCTCTATCTTCTCTATTTTACTCTCTATTTTACTTTCTATTTTACTTTGATTTTAAGCTTAAGTTTTATAAGTTTATACTTTACAAGTTTTATATATTTATACTTTATATTTATATAGTTTTAAACTCAATAATTTTATAAATATGTTTATATAGTTTATACTTATGTTTTATATGATTTTCTACTTTATAATATTCATTCACAACAGTATGTTTTAATTCAAGAATTTCAATAATTATATATATATATATATATATATATCAAAACACTTGAAAAATGCTCAAAAATCAATTTTGAACAAGGATACGTCGACATACATATATGTCTATGTCGACATATAACTGTCATTTTTTTATTTTGACACTATTTCTAACGTTCTAGAAGCATTGCAACCTTTCAAATCTTATAAACAGAGGCTGATTTCGATTTTTTTTCATCAATCTTCTTCTCCATTTTCGTTTCCATTCTCTACACCATTATATTTTATTATTTTTATGATTCCTACGCTTATACTCTGCCGAATTCAATTCTATTTATATAAAACTTCTTCCCTTCTCACTCTCTACTCATTATTCTCTGAATCGAAGTGCTATTAAAGAGTTATAGGGCTATTGTAATCATATGGAAAGTGTTTGGGTAATCGGTGTTTTCCATGTAGCCGTAAAATCAAGGAACGAGAGCGGTGTAACCATTGTAGCCGTGAAATCAAGGAGAGAATACTTGATCAAGTGTGTGGAATCGGTGTTAACCTTGTAGCCATGAAATCAAGGAGGTTGTACTTGGATATTGATATAGTAATGAAATTCTGTGCAATCCATGTTGCGTGGGACTGGACGTGGGAGCAATTCTGAACTAGTATAAAATCTGGTGTGTTCTTTCCTTTTCTACATTTTATTTTTGTTTATCTTTGTGTTTGTGCTTGGTGCTGTGTCTGTGATTGTTTCTGTGGTGTGTGATTTATATATTAGATCATGTAAGTTTTAAATTTTGTCTGAATTGTCAAAAACACTATTCACCCCCTCTTGTGTTTGTTTTGCCTTATCGATCTATTCCGCAATCCCTAACAATTGGTATCAAAGCAAGGTCTTTCAAAAAGTTCTGTAACACCCCGAATTTTCTGTGAACATAATAGTAACAAAATGAAGTATAATTAATTTTAAATGAGAGAATTAAGGAAAATGGGTTACGCCATTGCGTTCGTCTCGGAATTCTTCTTGAGATAGAGTCCGAGTTTGCGTAAATCGGACTACGTATGAAGAAGTTATGGCCTTCGTAAGTTTCTGAAAAATATAAAACAGCTCCAAAAATAAATTCAAAAATTCGAAATTCAAAATCAAAACCCAGAAGCGGGCTGGGCGGGAAATTTCCCGCCCGGGACCCAGGTCGACACTAGGGTTGACCTGGGGGTCGACCTGGGTAGGGAGGTCAACCATAGGGTCGACCTTAGTGTCGACCTCCTCCCCTACAGGTCGACCTGTTTTGCCTAGTCCCGATTTTCTTCGGTGTGTGACGTGGTTTTGGCTGTTCTAATGGTCTGGATTGGTTCTAGGTTAATATCTAAGGCTTTGGACACTTCTATTCTCCTATAAATACATCACTAAGCCAAAACCTAAATCTCTGTCACTATTCTCTAGCCTCCATAGCTCTCTCCCTCTTAGAAAATAAAATAATGGCGTCGCTACTCTGCCGAAACCTAGGATAAAACTAGTGCATCTTCTTCCAAACTGAACAGGATTAAAAGAACAACTAGTCTACATCAAAGGAGCTCTATTCAATTTTCAGAACACAGATTCTAGATACAAGAATCGTTCCTTTTTTTTTATTACAGTTATTTTCAGATATAAACATTTATTATGATCTTCGCATGGTTATAAATCTGAATCTGAGGTTATGCATATTCTTATCTGTCAAATCTGTTTTTATGTGACTATTATGTATCTCCTTTTTCTTTCTGTTCTATAGTCAGGCTACTACGAGACTGCGCCAAATCTCTTAAGAGATTAACGCATGAATGCTAATTTTGGGACAAATAATGAATATTGCATAATTGGACATGACTGATCTGTGACTGATTTGAGAAAAGAACATAGGTTGTAAATTAAGATCTAGAATCAGTGCATACAATGTATAAAAGACTGTGATTTGGAAGAAGAATTATTATATGATAGCATATGACTTGGGATTTGGAATATAATGCATATTATAATGCAAGATCTGATTTTGAGAACTTAATACATGATTAAAATTTAAGATCTAGATTTTTGGGGCATATTTTGTATCACGATCTATGACTTGAAAAGAGAAAAAAAAAAAGATATATGTGACTTAGGCGTAAAGATCTATATTAAAATATGTTAACTATTAATGTGAATGTGCCTAAATATGGATTTTAGGATATTTGGCATCATAGGCTATAATTTGTCATAATTCATATTGTTTGGGACTTTTTAAAGAATATTCTATACTGTGCAAAGTTTGATTAAAATTTGGGGCATATGTCGTATTATGAATTATGATCATGATTTTGGCATATAAATTTAGGCAAGATATCTAAATAGAAGTTTAAGAAATATTTAATCCGTTAAATCTGCTAAATTGCCTAATCTGCTAATCTGTTATCTGCTAAATCTGTTGAATTGCCTAATCTGCTAAATCTGTTATCTGCTTAATCTGTTGAATTGCCTAATCTGCTAAATCTGTTATCTTCTTAATCTATTGAATTGCATAATTTGCTGAATTGCCTAATCTGTAAAAATTGTTATCTGCTAAATCTATTGAATTGTTTAATCTGTTGAAAGCTGAATAATTATAAATTGGAGGCTCGATCTAAAATTGAGCTAAACATGTTAATAGAACTTTGGATAATCTGCTGTAACTTGTAAAGAAGTTAAATCTGCTAAATAGACATAATTAGTTTGATATTTTCTGTAAAGTGGCTATGACATGAGGTTAGACTCTGTTTGCAGTAGAAGCCTGCCCTAACCAACCGGCTTTACCAGCGACCGCAAACTGTCAGTCTAATGTGAGAGGTCGTAGGCATAACTAAAATATGCATGGACACAAGGTTAGGTCTGGCTTGTGGCAAAAGTCTGCCCGGAACCGCCCGGCATATCCAGCGGCCACAAGCTATCGACCTAATGTGAGAGGTCTGTGCATTAATAATTAATAAATGCAAATCTAAGATATATACGATACCTAAAACGTGTTGGGTGGATAGGGTTAAAACAATTGGTCTGATGAATCTAATAAACCTGTTTCGTAAATCTATAGGCCCAATACAAAGTTAGGTAAAACAATCTGTAATCTTGTTAATCTGTATATCTGATTCGTTAGTCTGAGAACTTGTTAATCTGTATATCTGATCCGTTAGTCTGGAAACTTGTTAACTTGATTGTCTGATCTGTGAACTAGTAACCTGAACTCTGTCTGAAATCTGTAAACAAGTTAATCTGAAATTTGTTAGTCTGGGGACACAAGGTTAGGAGGGGAAATACTTGTGTCATCTGTTGTTTGGGACCCATATTAGTCAGTAACCCTTTCTGGTATCAAAACTTTGACCCCACGCTATGTAGGGGTCCGGGCACGCTTACTGAACTAATTATAAGCGGTTCATTCTGATAATGGCGAGGGGGTGTTGATGGTGCGTTCCAACCGGGTGATGTGCGTGCATGGATCCGGTCTGCTCTGAGGATGTAAGACACCGTGACATCTGTAAATAGGTCTGTGCCAATAGGTTGCCACTTTAGGGAGTGATACACTCTACTGTGGGGCCGACAAAGGGTATTTATATATTAGGGAGTCGATCGATTGGGAGTAGGACTTAGGGTACACTTAGTTCTGTCTATTTCTGTTTGGTGGCAACACCTGTCTGTTTCTGCGTGGTACCGTTTGTTGAGGTGGTAAAGGCCCATTACTAGTGTACACCTAATTCTAACATTCTGTTTCGGTAAGGATTATTCTGTTTCCGTCTCTGATTCTGTTTCCGTACCTTCTGTCTGTTGGGGTGGTAAAGGCCCATTAGTTGGGTGGTAAAGGCCCATTATTAGTATTCTGCTTCTGTACCTTCTGTCTGTTCGGGTGGTAAAGGCCCATTACTAGCATTCTGTTTATGTAGAGATTATTCTTTTTCCGTCTCTGTTTTAGTTTAGACATTAGGGTAACACCTATTCCTGTTATACTAGTATTAGTGCAGAGAAGTGGGGACTAAGCAAAAAGCTTAACTTAGTCTATATCATTCTGTTAACCTGCTATTCTTGTTACGGTTGTCACTCATCCAGTTTTATTTACATGTCATGATACTATTATCTGTTTATATACTGAAAGTCACTAGACTCACCAGACTTATGTCTGACCTAGTTTGTTTCGCCTCTTTTCTTTCCGTCCCCCCCCCAAGGTGCTTAGGGTGGAAACGTAGGAGCTTGATTCAGATTCTCTCTGCTTGAAGTGTTTGAAGTACTGCTTGGCTTTGGCTCTATCTTTCCATGGCAGTTTACGTTGGAGATTATGACTTTAAAAACTATGCATTCTGAAGGCTTTTGTACAAGACCGATATTTTTTACTTGAATACTGATATTGTGATTTGAAAAGATGTAACCAAACTTATTTTTGTTTCTGTTGTAATGAAGTTATAAATTTTTAAAGTACTACTTTATCTGTCTTGTAAATTTCTGTTCTGTCTACTAAAACGCTCATCAAAGTTAAGGCATTCCCTTTGTGAGTGACCTAAATGGAGGTGGGGTGTTACACTTGGTATCAGAGCTGAAGGTTACCAGATTTGATAAAAAGTTTTGAAAACTATTTTCAAAAAGGTTTAAAAAGGAAATATTTTCAAAAGTAGAGTTTATTTTGAAAAACATAATCCCCAAAGCCATAGCATATCTTTCTATCCTTTGTTTTGAATCTTTCCTTTTCTTTCGTTTCAGCATGTCTGGGGATATAACCTTTCGGAGGGCGTACCGATACCTGGCTGGTTTAGGAGGTACCTAGAAGCTAGGGCTAATGATGCGAGCCCAACAAACGTCCCTCCTCCCCCAGCTGCAGTGGTTCCTCCTCCTCCTCCTCCTCTGCGCGTGACTACTTTTCTGAAGATATGTAGAGACTTTCGAGCCATGGGTGGGAAGAACTTTAATGAAACTGAATCCTTCGTGGAGGCAAGGAACTGGCTCAAAGAAACTGAGGATTTGTTCGTTATCTTCGAGGTGGACGATAGGCAGAAGATACAATTGGCGGTATGGTTGCTTAAGGACGAAGCTTCTTTTTGGTGGGAGGTCACAAATGGAGAGCGTCTGGTAGAGAGATGGATGGATTTCAGGCATAGGTTCGAGATGAAATTTCTCTCACGAGCGGAAGAGAGTCTATATGTAGAGAGGTTCTAGGTGTTGAAGCATGGGAATTCATCAGTGAGAGAGTACGTCAACAAGTTTAATCAGTTGGCAAGATTCGGCTTAGATTTGGTAAATACACCGCATAAGAAGGCATTAAGGTTTGCTAAAGGTTTGAACGAGCCGCTACACGTATTGGCAATGTCCCACATTCCTATGGGAGCTACCTTCGAGAAATTAGTTGACATGGCATTGATGCATGAAGAGGAAACCAAAAGTGAGAAGAAAGAAGAAAAGCTTGAAGGACCACAGAACTAGAAAGCGGTGCCCAAAAAGGAAACACAAAAGAAGGATGAGAAGACTGAAGATAAGAAGGAGAAGAAGTGCTTTACTTGTGGAAGCTCGACCCATCTGAAAAAGGTTTGCAGAAAGGGGAAGGGCACTTGCTTCAACTGTGGAGAAATGGGCCACTTCACTAGGGACTGCCCAAAGAAACGAGGACAAGGGCAGAGGGCAGGACCAACTTCTGGAGTACAGGGGAATACCCTCGAGGCTCGTGTATAGGATAGAAATAGGAAAACTTTATGTAGAGGGATTAATCTCCTTGTCTGATTATGGAGTTAAAAACTCTTTCTGATTCTGGCATTTTGATTCTGTAATTGAAACTCTACACATTAATACTAGTCTTGTTTCTGGTTCCGCTATAGTCTCAAACCCCATGAGGGTTACGACTCATCTGTTTGTGATTAGTTGGGGTTTTAGGGTACCTGTGTTGGGCGTTAAGCTGACTATGATGCATATATTCTGGGTTTTTATCATGGTTAGTTTCTTAAGAATCATTTGGTAATCTGATCTATATCAGTAGTTTGTAGGTATCTGAATATTTCTGAAAAGGATAGGGGTTTTTACTCAAAGCATGAAGAAGATTTCCACTTGGACATTTGTTTAATGGGAGTGATTCTCTGAGTGTTAATCTAATGTTGATTTTGGTCTTTGGGGTTGATACTTAGGGGGTTATTCTCTTAAACTGATGTCTAATGGGAACCTAGCTTTTGTTTTAATTGTACTTGTTTCTATCACTTGACTTTATCGTATCGACCGAGTCTTCGACCTTTTGGTAGAAACTAATGGGTGTAAACATGTGTTTGAGACATGTTATGTTTGATTGTTGCAAGTGGATGCAAGTGGTTGCCAGTGGTTGCTCGTGGATGCATATACACACACTAGGCACTAGATCGGCTCAAAAACACTCTCATACTACATATGGATGTGTGTGCATATTTTTTTTTAATTTTATGGATGCGAAATGGTCGACTCAGCACATGGATGTTGCTTATGAATGAACGGTTGTGCACTCATATAGAAATGATATGTATCAAATAGGAAAATTGCATACATGTTGGACTCATGGCACTGACATAATTCGCATTAAGGAGGTCAACTGAATCAGTGGACCACCTAATATTTGCATTAGACAAGGAACATATACACACACTTTTGCATATGTTCATACAACATTAGAAGTTTTCTAAGGACAATGGATGCTGGTGGATGATGGTTGAGTAGATGGATGATTGGATGGTAGGACACATTCTTCTTAACTTGAAGATTTCTGGGACGAAATCCTTTAAGGAGGGGAGAATGTAACACCCCCAATTTTCTTTGAACATAAGAGTAACAAAATGAAGTATAATTAATTTTAAATGAGAGAATTAATGAAAACGGGTTACATCATTGCGTTTGTCTCGGAATTCTGCTTGAGATAGAGTCCGAGTTTGCGTAAATCGGACTCCGTATGAAGAAGTTATAGCCTTTGGAAGTTTCTGAAAAATATAAAACAGCTCGAAAATAAATTCTAAAATTCGAAATTCAAAATCAGAACCTAGAAGCGGGCTGGGAGGGAAATTTACTGCCCAGGACCAAGGTCGACACTAGGGTCGACCTAGGGGTCGACCTTAGTGTCGACCTCCCCCCTACAGGTCGACCTGTTTTGCCCAGATCTGGTTTTCTTCGGCGTGTGACGTGGTTTTGGCTGTACTGATGGTCTAGATTGGTTCTAGGTTAATATCTAAGGCTCTGGACACTTCTATTCTCCTATAAATACATCCTTAAGCCAAATCCTAAATCTCCTACACTATTCTCTAGCCTCCATAGCTCTCTCCCTCTTAGAAAATAAAATAATGGCGTCGCTACTCTGCCGAAACCTAGGATAAAACTAGTGCATCTTCTTCCAAACTGAATAGGATTAAAAGGACAACTAGTCTACATCAAAGGAGCGCTATTCAGTGTCAGAACACAGATTCCAGAATACAAGAATCGTTCCCTTTTTGTGAGTACAGTTATTTTCAGATATAAACTTTTATTATGATCTTCGCATGGTTATAAATCTGAATCTGAGGTTATGCATATTCTTATCTGTCAAATCTGTTTTTCTGTGACTATTCTGTATCTCCTTTTTCTTTCTGTTCTATAGTAAGGATACTACGAGCCTGCGCCAAATCTCATAAGAGATTAACGCATGAACGCTAATTTTGGGACAAATAATGAATATTGTATAATTGGACATGACTGATCTGTGATTGATTTGAGAAAAGAACATAGGTTGTAAATTAAGATTTAGAATCAGTGCATACTATGTTTAAAAGACTGTGATTTGGAAGAAGAATTATTATATGATAGCATAATACTTGGGATTTGGAATATAATGCATATTATAATGAAAGATCTGATTTTGAGGACATAATACATGATTAAAATTTAAGATCTAGATTTTTGGGGCATATTTTGTATCACGATCAATGACTTAAAAAGAGAAAAAAAAGATATATGTGACTTAGGCGTAAAGATCTATATTAAAATGGGTTAACTATTAATGTGAATGCGCCTAAATATTGATTTTAGGATATTTGGCATTATAGGCTATAATTTGGCATAATTCATATTGTTTGGGACTTTTTAGAGAATATTCTGTACTGTGCAAAGTTTAATTAAAATTTGGGGCATATGTCGTATTATGAATTATGACTATGATTCAGGGATGTAAATTTAGGCAAGATCTATAAATAGAACTTTAAGAAATATTTAATCCGTTAAATCTGCTGAATTGCCTAATCTACTAATCTGTTATCTGTTATCTGCTTAATCTGTTGAATTGCCTAATCTGCTAAATCTGTTATATTCTTGATTTGCTGAATTGCCTAATCTGTTAAATCTGTTGAATTGCCTAACCTGCTAAAATTGTTATCTGATAAATCTGTTGAATTGCTTTATCTGTTGAAAGCTGAATAATTATAAATTGGAGGCTCGATCTAAAATTGAGCATAACATGTTAATAGAACTTTTGACAATCTGTCGTAACCTGTAAAGAAGTTAAATCTGGTAAATAGACATAATTAGTTTGATATTTTCTGTAATGTGGCTATGACATGAGGTTAGACTCTGTTTGCGGTAGAAGCCTGCCCGGAACCAACCGGCTTAACCAGCGACTGCAAACTATCAGTCTAATGTGAGAGGTCGTAGGCATAACTAAAATATGCTTAGACACGAGGTTAGATCTGGCTTGTGACAGAAGTCTACCCGGAACCGCCCGGCATATCCAGCGGCCACAAGCTATCGACCTAATGTGAGAGGTCTGTGCATTAATAATTAATTAATGCAAATATAAGATAAATATGATACCTAAAACGTGCTGGGTGGATAGGGTTAAAACAATTGGTCTGATGAATCTAATAAACCTGTTTCGTAAATCTGTAGGCCCAATACAAAGTTAGGTAAAACAATCTGTAATCTTGTTAATCTGTATATCTGATCCGTTAGTCTGAGAACTTGTTAATCTGTATATCTGATCCGTTAGTCTGAAAACTTGTTAACTTGATTGTCTGATCTGTGAACTAGTAACCTGAACTCTGTCTGAAATCTGTAAACAAGTTAATCTGAAATCTGTTAGTCTGGGGACACAAGGTTAGGAGGGAAAATACTTGTGTCATCTGTTGTTTGGGACCCATATTACTCAGTAACCCTTTCTGGTATCAAAACTTTGACCCCACGCTATGTAGGGGTCCGGGCACGCTTACTGAACTAATTATAAGCGGTTCATTCTGATAATGGCGAGGGGTGTTGATGGTGCGTTCCAAACGGATCATGTGCGTGCATGGATCCGGTCTGCTCTAAGGTTGTAAGACACCCTGACATCTGTAAATAGGTCTGTGCCAATAGGATGCCACTTTAGGGAGTGATACACCCTACTTTGGGGCCGACAAAGGGTATTTATGTATTAGGGAGCCGATCGCTTGGGGGTAGGACTTAGGGTACACTTAGTTCTGTCTGTTTTTGTTGGTACCATCTGTTTCTATTGGGTGGCAACACCTGTCTGTTTCTGCATGGTATCGTCTGTTGAGGTGGTAAAGGACCATTACTTGTGTACACCTAATTCTAATATTCTGTTTCCGTAAGGAATATTCTGTTTCCGTCTCTGATTCCGTTTCTGATTCTGTTTTCGTACCACCTGTCTGTTGGGGTGGTAAAGGCCTATTATTTGGGTGGTAAAGCCCATTATTAGTAATCTGCTTCTGTACCTTCTGTCTGTTCGGGTGGTAAAGGCCCATTAATAACATTTTGTTTATGTAGAGATTATTCTGTTTTCGTTTCTGTTTCAGTTTAGACACTAGGGTAATACCTAATCCTGTTATACTGGTATTAGTGCAGAGAAGTGAGGACTAAGTAAAAAGCTTAACTTAGTCTATATCATTCTGTTAACCTGCTATTCCTGTTACGGTTGTCTCTCATCCAGTTTTATTTACATGTCATGATACTATTATCTGTTTATATATTGAAAGTCACTGGACTCACCAGACGTATGTATGACCTAGTTTGTTTCGCCTCTTTTCTTTTCGTTCCCGCTCAGGTGCTTAGGGTGGAAACGTAGGAGCTTGATTCAGATTCTCTCTGCTTGAAGTGTTTGAAGTATTGCTTGGCTTTGGCTATATCTTTCCATGGCAATTTACGTTGGGGATTATGACTTTAAAAACTATGCATTCTTAAGGCTTTTGTACAAGACCGATATTTTGTACTTGAATTCCGATATTGTGATTTGAAAAGATGTAACCAAACTTATTTTTGTTTCTGTTGTACTAAAGTTATAAATTTTTCAAGTACTACTTTATCTGTCTTGTAAATTTCTGTTCTGTCTACTAAAACGCTCCATCAAAGATAAGGCATTCCCTTTGTGAGTGACCTTGACGGAGGTGCGGTGTTACATTTGGTATCAGAGCTGAAGGTTACCAGATTTGATAAAAAGTTTTGAAAACTATTTTCGAAAAGGTTTAAAAAGGAAGTATTTTCAAAAGTAGAGTTTATTTTGAAAAACATAATCCCCAAATCCATAGCATATCTTTCTATCCTTTGTTTTGAATCTTTCCTTTTCTTTCGTTTCAGCATGTTCGGGGATCTTAACCTTTCGCAGGGCGTACCGATACCTGGCTGGTTCATGAGGTACCTAGAAGCTAGGGCTAATGATGCGGGCCCAACAAACATCCCTCCTCCCCTAACTGCAGCGGTTCCTCCTCCTCCTCTGCACGTGAATACTTTCCCGAAGATATGTAGTGACTTTCGAGCCATGGGTGGGAAGAACTTTAATGGAACTAAATCCTTCGTGGAGGCAAGGAACTGTGTAACAACCCGTATTTTTGAATAACATGTTATAACATAAATCAAGGCAGAATTAAATGTTAAAATCTGAATCAAGGGAAATGGGCTATGCCATTGCGTTCGTCTCGGAAAAATACGCAAAATAGAGTCCGAGTTTTCGAAAAACGGAGTCCGTATGACCAAGTTATGGCCCAATGAAGTTTTCATAAAATGCCAAGCCCAAAAACAGTTTTTTTAGCCAAAACAAGACAGGCGGGAATTTTCCCGCCCCAGGCAGGGTCAACACAGGGGTCGACACCCCTGTCGACCCCCCCAATGGGTCGACACCCATGTCGACCCAGGGGTCGACACCCATGTCGACCCAGGGGTCGACCCCCCCTGCCGGACCAGTTTTCCTGGTGCACCAATTGTGTCATGCTGAGTCTTGTTCCAGAAGTTTCTGACGGGATTGACGGACCTGATGTACTTTAGGGTTAATCCTATGGTCTAAATTAACCTAATCATCTATAAAAGGACCCCTAGACCTAGCCTAAACCCCCATTAATCATTCCTACAACTAAATGCTGCCCAAATATTTCTTGATCATGGCCTCCATCTTCATACCATGGCCTCCATCCTCTTCATGAAAGTTTAAGTGTCCTAAGCTAGTAAAAGAGCCACCTTTCTTCATTAAAATAAGGATATTTCTTCATACAAATCAAAGGAGCCTCTTGTTTCTCAAGACAACTTGGAGCTTATATTCATTTGGGGCTTTTTGAGTTGTTAGTGGCTTCGTCTCAATCTTATTTATATTAATTATAGTCTTCATAGCATTGTAAGCCCTATACTACTCTTAGATTCTAACTATGAAGTTAATATGACATGTTGCAAGTTGAGTTTGGGCCTAAGTATGATATATGCTTTGATCTTATCATGTTATGCATGAATTTATTCTATGCATATTTGAAAACCTATCACCTTGACCTTGTGGGCTAAAAGCTTCAAGCTTTATATTAAAGGTTGCATTTTGGCAACATGGAAGTTATCATATACCTTATGATAACTTGCATGTGAGGCTAAATGCGAACTTCTAGCAACTTCTACATGTCATTTATCACCATGTATCACTTATATGCTAAGTTTGGTTTTATGCATACTTTTGAAGCCTAATAATGCTATATGCGAACTTTTAGTCATCATCCTATGTCCTTCATAATCATGTTTCACCTATTTGCTTAAGTTGATATTATGCATGTTTTGAGGCCTATGATGTAATATGCAAGCTTATAACCTATTTATGCCTCATATGCCACCATGTTTAACTTGTGGCCAAAGCACCCTTATGCTAGTATGCATGCTTGTGGCCAAATCACCCTTATGCTATTTGATATGTGTGAGGCCAAGTCACCTTTTATGCCATCATACATGTTGAGGCCATATGCTAGTATGATTGAACACCTTTTCCTCAAATATCACCACATTTAACTTGTGATAGAATTTGTCATCTTATACCCACCTTGTCGTGTTGTTAGATTCCCTCTTTGATCTATTTGCGTGATGCGAATTCACGTGCGATGGGAATACGTATGGGTAGTTGGGCAAACTTAAATAACATGAGAACATGACTTGAAAATAAATGACATGAAAGTTTGACATGTGTTTATGCTTGAAACATGGACTTGGACAAGACTTCTAGAAAACATGAGAATGGCCAACTCGAGGTTGGGTTGAGTTTGTAGCATAAATCTACCCGGAACTGATCGGCTTAACTAGTGGCTACAAACAATAGGACCCAATGTGAGTAGTTGGTCATATCGCACTTAAAACCCAAGGTTAGACTAGGTTGTGGTGTAAAGCTACCCGGACCCGCCCGACTTAACTAGTAACCACAACAAAGTCTAATGTGAGAGGTTGGGGTGCATTAAGTTAATTAATGCCACATGGTAGGGTTAATTCATGGACTACTTGAATATACTTAACCAATTAAACACGATGGATTGGTAGGGTTAAGTCATGGACTACTTGAATATACTTAACCAATTAAACACGATGGATTGGTAGGGTTAAGTCATAGACTACTTGAATATACTTAACCAATTAAACACGATGTATAGATAGGGTTAAGTCATGAACTGCTTGGACACACTTGACCGACTCAATACATGGTTAGGATAGGGTTAACCACACTTAACCCGCTTGAAACCCTAGTTACGTGGTCCTTTTCAGCAGTAACCTACTTGGAAGTATCATGGGGACCCTGGACTAGGCTAGGGTGGGGCACGATTACTGGACTGATTGTAAGAGACCAAAAGATACGGCTGAATGGTGCACCGGTTGTTCAGGCGGACCACGGTTGCGCACATTAAGTCCGGAGTTGAACATGGGCACCGGTAGGTTTAGACTGTGCATACTTGAATTGTGTCTGAGGTTTACACCGTAGGGCCGGATACACCCTAGGGTGGACCTTGCACAGTTAACTACATTACATGATTAAGCCGTATGACACCGATACACGACGAATTAGGCTTATAGGGAGCCGATCGACTAGACCGAGTAGTTGGACCTCGATTAGGGTCATCTCATGATGTGGGACAGCTTTGGGCCAAGGGATCATTTCTTGTTTATACTTGACATGGATTGGAATACTAGTACACACCTGGTGCAACTTAACCTTGTATATGCGATGCCACACTTGATCTATCTTGTTACCTTTTCACCATGCCAGTTATCACCCTATATCTCATCTCTGTTTTACATGTTCAGTTAACTTTTTTAGTTTTTATACTAATAGTAGATAGGACTTACCGGTCTTTTTGACTGACCCATTTTCTTTCGCCTCTTTTCTTCCGTTCCCCCCCCCCCCCAAGGTTTGCAGGGTGGGAACACTGTTACTTAGCTGGATCTTTTGCTACTTTTCTGGATAGTTCACGTATGGTTTGAGCATGCTATGGCCTTATGCTACTTTGGGGATAGTTACTTTATGTTTCTTTTTCAGTTTTCAGTTTATGTTCTAGACTTTGTTTTATGGGAAAATAATGAACAAGTACTTTGATGTAACTTGACTATGGTTTTGAAATGCTAGTTTTATCCGCTGCTTTATTTACTCTGTTTTTACTTATATGTTCTATCTTGTGATATCTGCATGCATGTTTACCTCGTTTAACGTCCCTCCAAAGCTAGTGTCCTTGCAAGAGTGGCACTGGCAGAGGTGGGGTGTTACATTTGGTATCAGAGCATAAGGTTTACAAGATTTGAGCAAAAGGTTTTTAAAAACTAACCTTTTGAAAAACTATTTTCAAAACCAATTAAGTATTTTCCAAGAAAAGTCTAGTTATTTTAAAAGGCTATTCCCCAAAAGCCATTAGCACTGTCCTTCGCTTCCACGTTCTGAATCTATCTATCTTTTTCTTCGTTTCAGTATGGCCGATAATTTTGCCATCCCGGAGGGTGTACCGGTACCTATTTGGTTTAGAAGGTACATGGAGGCAAGGGCGAATGAAGCCGGCCCCGCGGATATTCCTCCTCCCCCTCAGCATACACAGGCGAATTTCGCGGAGCTTTGCAAAGACTTTAAGGCGATGGGTTGCAAGAATTTTGTAGGAACGGAGACTTCTGTGGAGGCAAGAAACTGGTTAAAGGAAACTGAAGACCTCTTTGCTATCTTTGATGTGGAAGATCGTAGGAAAGTTCTGTTGGCGGTATGGCTATTGAAAGGGGAAGCTGCTTATTGGTGGGTAGTCACCACCACTACTAGCCTAATTGAGACTTGGAATGACTTTAGGAGAAGGTTTGGACTAAAGTTTCTATCATCGACAGAAGGGAACCTTCAGATGGAGAGGTTCCTATCTCTAAAGCAATGGGACATGACCGTTAGGGAATACGTGGATAAGTTTAATCAACTTGCTCAGTTCGGTCTAGAATTGGTAAACACAGCTCGGAAGAAGGCCCTACACTTTGCTCTAGGATTGAATGAGCCATTGCGCGGTTTGGCCATGTCTCATATACCCCTGGGGGCGACCTTCGAGAGTTTGGTGAATATGGCCCTACTTCAAGAGGAAGATAAGAGTGGCAAGAAGGAGGTCAAGGCAAATGAGTCCCAAGGCAAGAAGGAAGATACCGAGAAAAGAGACAAGAACAAAAAGAAGGGGAACAAGGGCAACAACAATCGCAATGACAACAAGACCAGGGAAACAAGGAAGTGCAAGTTCTGTCGGATCGTTGGGCACATAGCCAAAGATTACAGGAAGAAGAAGAGGAATTTAGGCGAGTGTTTTCATTGCGGAGAGTCTGGACATTTTAGCAAGGATTGCCCGAAGAAGCAAGGACAGGGGCAAGGACAAACTCAGCAAGTAGGACCCTCTGGAGGGCAGTTGCAGGCTCTCCTCACTCTTCCAGCTTTTGATCGAGGTAGTGTTTCTGTAAAAAGTCATGTTTACATTTCTGATTTCCCTGTTCGTACCTTATTTGATTCTGGCGCATCGCATAGTTTTATTTCTGATCTTGTTGAAAGTTTGCACCTAAGTACTAGTCTAGTTGAGGTCCCGTTAGTGTTTCAAATCCAATTGGGGGTTCCGCCCATCTACCTGTGATTTGTATGGATTTGAAAATCTCTATCTTGAGCATAGAATTCATGTGTAATGCTTAGGTTCTCGGGTTTATGGGATTGGTTCTCCAGTTATGGAGCCATTCTTGACTGTGAGCATAGGGTAGTGAGGCTCATGACTCGCCTCGGTAATACCCTAGAAATTTCTTGTAATCCTGGAAGTCCCGTCATGTTATGTTATCTTGAATCTCTTGACTTGTCCATCGGTGATCTGCAATCTGTAAGGGTGGTCCGAGACTATCCTGATGCCTTTGAAAAAGTTAAGGGGGTTACCCCTTAAGCGAGAGATAGATTTCCGCATTTATCTAGTCGATAATACCAAGCCAGTATCATTGCCCATTAGGCACATGGCCCCGCGAGAAAGAAGAGAGCTTGGCAAGCAAATCAAGGAGTTGCTTGAAAAATTTCATTAGGTGAAGCATTTGAGAATGGGATGCTCCGGTGGTATTCGCTACTAAGGCGGATAGTCCATTTCACTTAAGCATGGGTTAGAGAAATCACCCTAGTAAGTACATTTGGCAACATGGATTGGCACTTGTTTTCAAGAGATAGTTTTCTGCATGGGATACCGTATAGTATGTAAACGAGATCCAAGATTCACTAACGAATTTTGGAAAGCTTGCATGAAACCATAAGCACGCAGTTGTAGCCAAGTATTTTTAGGAAAAGAGTAAGTGGATGTGGAACGAGAGGTGATGGTGAAATGAGTTATAACTCATATTTTGGAAATAAGAATTAAGAGCTACGAAATTGTGGAGTTAAAAGACGGTCAAGGCACGATGGGATTAAGTACAAGAAAAGCGGCTTAGAAGATTGAAGACTAGATGCGTGCATTATATCTCTTTCTAAGAGTATATCCTTGATCCCTATTATTCTGTAGAGCTTACTCGCATGTTATCTTTTAAGTATATCCTCTCGGTCCTATTCTCAATCTTAGCTCTGTTGCAAACCCCATAAGGAGTATGACCCGCCTGTTTGTGATTTATAGTTGGGGTGAAGATGTCCATTAAGATGACCAAACTATTTGGGCTTTATGGATATGGGTCATAGTCGATAGACTTGCGAAGAGCACCCATTTCCTTCCAGTGAAGAACAAGAGGACTGTATCATGGCTAGCATCTATTTATCTTCGAGAGATAGTGCGGTTACTTCTAGCATAGTTAGCGATCGTGACCCAATTTTCACTAGCCAGTTCTGGAATAGTTTGCAAGAAGCGATGGGTACGCGATTGTATCTGAGTACAGCTTATCACCCCCAGACGGATGGCCAAACTGAAAGGGTGAATAGAATGCTAGAAGATCTTTTGAGACTTTGTGTTCTTGACTTTGGTGGTACTAGGGAAGACCACCTTCCTCTTGTAGAGTTTGCTCATAATAATAGCTATCAAGCCAGCATAGGGATGGCACCATTCGAAGCTTCATATGGGAGACCGAGCAAGTCACCAACATGTTGGTGGGAGACGACGGATGAGCTTATAACTGGGCCCGACATGATAAGGGACACATACGAGAAGGTTGAATTGATTCGAAGACGGATGAAAACGGCCCAAGACAGACAGAAATCCTATGTTGACAAGCGAAGGGCAGATTTGGAATTCGAGGTGGGAGACATGGTTTTCGTGAAGGTCTCTCCTTTACGTAAGGTGGTACGTTTTGGAGCAGTTGGGAAGCTGGCACCAAGGTTTGTAGGACCCTTCCCTATCATAGAGAGAATTGGAAAGATGGCCTATAAGGTGGAATTGCCCGAGAAGCTAGCCGGAGTGCATAATGTCTTTCATGTCTCGCATCTTCGAAAGTGCCTACATGAGTCCGCTGAGGTGGTTGAACCAAGCATTCTTGAAGACGTGGAGGTGGAGAAAGAGGCAACCCTGAGACGAGCTCCGATTCGTATCTTGGGAATAGAGATCAAGAAGTTAAGGAATCGAGAAGTCAAATTGGTGAAAGTTCAGTGGAGTGAAGCCGATGAAGATGCAACTTGGGAAACCGAGGAGAAGATGCGTGGGCTTTATCCACTCCTTTCTGAGGGTACATTCTCAATCTCCGTTCTTAATCAGCATATCTTTCTTTTTGCTATCCATGTTTATCCTGTTTATCTTGTTATCTCGTTAATCGTGTCATGAGAACCTTAGGTAGAAACCCTTTGGATGAAACATGTATTTGAAACATGTTATGCTTGATGTTTGCAAGTGTTTGCAAGTGTTTGCAAGTGGATACTCGTGGATGCATAATACACATTAGGCACTAAGATCGGCTCACACACTTTCATACCGCATATGCATGAGTGTCTATGCTTATTCATGGATGAAACTTGTATGCTATCACGTGGATGTTGCCTATGGATGAATGTTATGTGCACTCATATAGATATTATGAATTATGTTAGGAAATTGCATACATATGGATTCATTTCATTAACGTACATATGCATTAAGGAGGTTTACTGTATCAGTAACCGCCTGATTTTCGCATTAGATAAGTACATATACACACACCTTTGCATATGTTCATACAACATTTAGAATCCTTTAAGGACAATGATTGCGTGTGGATGATGATGTGAGTAGATGGACGATGGATGGTAGGATACGTTCTTCCTAACTTGGAGATTTCGGGGACGAAATCCTTTAAGGTGGGGAGAATGTAACAACCCGTATTTTTGAATAACATGTTATAACATAAATCAAGGCAGAATTAAATGTTAAAATCTGAATCAAGGGAAACGGGCTGTGCCATTGCGTTCGTCTTGGAAAAATACGCGAAATAGAGTCCGAGTTTTCGAAAAACGGAGTCCGTATGACCAAGTTATGGCCCAATGAAGTTTTCAGAAAATGCCAAGCCCAAAAACAGTTTTTTTAGCCAAAACAAGACAGGCGGGAATTTTCCCGCCCCAGGCAGGGTCGACACAGGGGTCGACACCCCTATCGACCCCCCCTCAATGGGTCGACACCCATGTCGACCCAGGGGTCGACACCCATGTCGACCCAGGGGTCGACCCCCCCTGCCGGACCAATTTTCCTGGTGCACCAATTGTGTCATGCTGAGTCTTGTTCCAGAAGTTTCTGACGGGATTGACGGACCTGATGTGTTTTAGGGTTAATCCTATGGTCTAAATTAACCTAATCATTTATAAAAGGACCCCTAGACCTAGCCTAAACCCTCATTAATCATTCCTACAACTAAATGCTACCCAAATATTTCTTGATCATGGCCTCCATCTTCAAATCATGGCCTCCATCCTCTTCATGAAAGTTTAAGTGTCCTAAGCTAGTAAAAGAGCCACCTTTCTTCATTAAAACAAGGATATTTCTTCATACAAATCAAAGGAGCCTCTTGTTTCTCAAGACAACTTGGAGCTTATATTCATTTGGGGCTTTTTGAGTTGCTAGTGGCTTCGTCTCAATCTTATTTATATTAATTATAGTCTTCATAACATTGTAAGCCCTATACTACTCTTAGATTCTAACTATGAAGTTAATATGACATGTTGCAAGTTGAGTTTGGGCCTAAGTATGATATATGCTTTGATCTTATCATGTTATGCATGAATTTATTCTATGCATATTTGAAAACCTATCACCTTGACCTTGTCGGCTAAAAGCTTCAAGCTTTATATTAAATGTTGCATTTTGGCAACATGGAAGTTATCATATACCTTATGATAACTTGCATGTGAGGCTAAACGCGAACTTCTAGCAACTTCTACATGTCATTTATCACCATGTATCACTTATATGCTAAGTTTGGTTTTATGCATACTTTTGAAGCCTAATAATGCTATATGCGAACTTTTAGTCATCATCCTATGTCCTTCATAATCATGTTTCACCTATTTGCTTAAGTTGATATTATGCATGTTTTGAGGCCTATGATGTAATATGCAAGCTTATGAACCTATTTGTGCCTCATATGCCACCATGTTTAACTTGTGGCCAAAGCACCCTTATGCTAGTATGCATGCTTGTGGCCAAATCACCCTTATGCTATTTGATATGTGTGAGGCCAAGTCACCTTTTATGCCATCATACATGTTGAGGCCATATGCTAGTATGATTGAACACCTTTGCCTCAAATATCACCATGTTTAACTTGTGATAGAATTTGCCATCTTATACCCACCTTGTCGTGTTGTTAGGTTCCCTCTTTGATCTATTTGCGTGATGAGAATTTACGTGCGATGGGAATAGGTATGGGTAGTTGGGCAAACTTAAATAACATGATAACATGACTTGAAAATATATGACATGAAAGTTTTACATGTGTTTATGCTTGAAACATGGACTTGGACATGACTTCTAGAAAACATGAGAATGGCCAACTCGAGGTTGGGTTGAGTTTGTAGCATAAATCTACCAGGAACCGACCGGTTTAACTAGTGGCTACAAACAATAGGACCCAATGTGAGTAGTTGGTCATATCGCACTTAAAACCCGAGGTTAGACTAGGTTGTGGTGTAAAGCTACCCGGACCCGCCCGGCTTAACTAATAACAACAACAAAGTCTAATGTGAGAGGTTGGGGTGCATTAAGTTAATTAATGCCACATGGTAGGGTTAAGTCATGGACTACTTGAATATACTTAACCAATTAAACACGATGGATTGGTAGGGTTAAGTTATGGACTACTTGAATATACTTAACCAATTAAACACGATGGATTGGTAGGGTTATGTCATGGACTACTTGAATATACTTAACCAATTAAACACGATGTATTGATAGGGTTAAGTCATGAACTGCTTGTACACACTTGACCGACTCAATACATGGTTAGGATAGGGTTAACCACACTTAACCCGCTTGAAACCCTAGTTACGTGGTCCTTTTTAGCAGTAACCTACTTGGAAGTATCATGGGGACCCTGGACTAGGCTAGGGTGGGGCACGATTACTGGACTGATTGTAAGAGACCAAAAGAGCCGGCTGAGTGGTGCACCGGTTGTTCAGGCGGACCATGGTCGTGCACATTAAGTCCGGAGTTGAACATGGGCACCGGTAGGTTTAGACTGTGCATACTTGAGTTGTGTCTGAGGTTTACACCGTAGGGCTGGATACACCCTAGGGTGGACCTTGCACAGTTAACTACATTACATGATTAAGCCATATGACACTGATACACGATGAATTAGGCTTATAGGGAGCCGATCGACTAGACCGAGTAGTTGGACCTCGATTAGGGTCATCTCATGATGTGGGCCAGCTTTGGGCCAAGGGATCATTTCTTGTTTATACTTGACATGTATTGGAATACTAGTACACACCTGGTGCAACTTAACCTTGTATACGCGATGCCACACTTGATCTATCTTGTTACCTTTTCACCATGCCAGTTATCACTCTACATCTCATCTCTGTTTTACATGTTCAGTTAACTTTATTAGTTTTTATACTAATAGTTGATAGGACTTACCAGTCTTTTTGACTGACCCGTTTTCTTCCTCCTCTTTTCTTCCGTTCCCCCCTAGGTTTGGAGGGTGGGAACACTGTTACTTAGCTGGATCTTTTGCTGCTTTTCTGGATAGCTCACGTATGGACTTGAGCACGCTATGGCTTTATTCTACATTGGGCATAGTTACTTTATGTTTCTTTTTCAGTTTTCAGTTTATGTTCTAGACTTTGTTTTATGGTAAAATAATGAACAAGTACTTTGATGTAACTTGACAATGGTTTTGAAATGCTAGTTTTATCCGCTGCTTTATTTACTCTGTTTTTACTTATATGTTTTGTCTTGTGATATCTACATGCATGTTTAACTCGTTTAACGCCCCTCCAAAGCTAGTGTCCTTGCAAGAGTGGCACTGGCGGAGGTGGGGTGTTACAAACTGGCTCAAAGAAACTGAGGATTTGTTCGTTATCTTCGAGGTGGACGATAGGCAGAAGATACAATTGGCGGTATGGTTGCTGTAACACCCCACCTCCGCCAGTGCCACTCTTGCAAGGACACTAGCTTTGGAGGGGCGTTAAACGAGGTAAACATACATGCATATATCACAAGACAGAACATATAAGTAAAAACAGAGTAAATAAAGCAGCGGATAAAACTAGCATTTCAAAACCATAGTCAAGTTACATCAAAGTACTTGTTCATTATTTTCCCATAAAACAAAGTCTAGAACATAAACTGAAAACTGAAAAAGAAACATAAAGTAACTATCCCCAATGTAGAATAAAGCCATAGCGTGCTCAAGTCCATACGTGAGCTATCCAGAAAAGCAGCAAAAGATCCAGCTAAGTAACAGTGTTCCCACCCTGCAAACCTAGGGGGGGAACGGAAGAAAAGAGGCGGAAGAAAACGGGTCAGTCAAAAAGACTGGTAAGTCCTATCTACTATCAGTATAAAAACTAATAAAGTTAACTGAACAGGTAAAACAGAGATGAGATGTAGGGTGATAACTGGCATGGTGAAAAGGTAACAAGATAGATCAAGTGTGGCATCGCATATACAAGGTTAAGTTGCACCAGGTGTGTACTAGTATTCCAATCTATGTCAAGTATAAACAAGAAATGATCCCTTGGCCCAAAGCTGGCCCACATCATGAGATGACCTAAATCGAGGTCCAACTAATCGGTCTAGTCGATCGGCTCCCTATAAGCCTAATTCGTCGTGTATCGGTGTCATACGACTTAATCATGTAATGTAGTTAACTGTGCAAGGTCCACCCTAGGGTGTATCCGGCCCTACGGTGTAAACCTCAGACACAATTCAAGTATGCACAGTCTAAACCTACAGGTGCCCATGTTCAACTCCGGACTTAATGTGCATGACCATGGTCCGCCTGAACAACCGGTGCACCATTCAGCCGTCTCTTTTGGTCTCTTATAATCAGTCCAGTAATCGTGCCCCACCCTAGCCTAGTGCAGGGTCCCCATGATATTTCCAAGTAGGTTACTGCTGAAAAGGACCACGTAACTAGGGTTTCAAGTCGGTTAAGTGTGGTTAACCCTATCCTAACCATGTATTGAGTCGGTCAAGTGTGTCCAAGCAGTTCATGACTTAACCCTATTAATACATCGTGTTTAATTGGTTAAGTATATTCAAGTAGTCCATGACTTAACCATACCAATCCATCGTATTTAATTGGTTAAGTATATTCAAGTAGTCCATGACTTAACCCTACCATGTGGCATTAATTAACTTAATGCACCCCAACCTCTCACATTAGACTTTGTTGTGGTTACTAGTTAAGCCGGGCGGGTCCGAGTAGCTTTACACCACAACCTAGTCTAACCTCTGGTTTTAAGTGCGACATGACCAACTACTCACATTGGGTCCTATTGCTTGTAGCCACTAGTTAAGCCGGTCGGTTCCGGGAAGATTTATGCTACAAACTCAACCCAACCTCGAGTTGGCCATTCTCATGTTTTCTAGAAGTCATGTCCAAGTCCATGTTTCAAGCATAAACACATGTCAAACTTTCATGTCATATTTTCAAGTCATGTTCTTATGTTATTTAAGTTTTCCCAACTACCCATACGTATTCCCATCGCACGTAAATTCGCATCACGCAAATAGATCAAAGAGGGAACATAACAACATGACAAGGTGGGTATAAGATGGCAAAGTCTATCACAAGTTACACATGGTGATATTTGAGGAAAAAGGGGTTCAACATACTAGCATATGGCCTCAACATGTATGATAGCATATAAGGTGACTTGGCCTTATACATATCAAATAGCATAAGGGTACTTTGGCCACAAGCATGCATACTAGCATAAGGGTGCTTTGGCCACAAGTTAAACATGGTGGCATATGAGGCAAATGTGTTCATAAACTTGCATATTGCATTATAAGCCTCAAAACATGCATAACATTCAAACTTAGCGAATATGTGATACATGGTCCTAGATGACATAGTATGATGACTAGAAGTTCTCATATAATATTATATGCAAGTTATCATGAAGGTTATAAGAGTTCTCATGTTGTATAATGCAACATTTCAACATAAAGCTTATAGCTTTTAGCCCACAAGGTCAAGGTGATAGGTTTACAAGCATGCATATCATGATAAGATCATAGGTTACAAACATGCATAGGATATATTCACGCATAACATGATAAGATCATAGGTTTACAAACATGCATAGGATATATTCATGCATAACATGATAAGATCAAAGCACATATCATACTTAGGCCCAAACTCAACTTGCAACATGTCACATTAACTTCATAGTTAGAATCTAAGAGTAGTATAGGGCTTACAATGCTATGAAGACTATAATTAATATAAATTAAGATTGAGACGAAGCCACTAGCAACTCTAAAAACTCCCAAATGACAAGCTCCAATGAAAACCCTTGAGAAACAAGCAAAAGATCCTTGCTTTGATGAAGAAAGATTGAACTTTGGCCTTAAATCGAGCTTAGAAACTCTTAAACAAGCTTAGGAATATTTCATATTTTCATGAAGAGGATGGAGGCCATGACATGAAGATGGAGGCCATGATCAAGAAACATTTGGGCATCATTTAGTTGTAGGAATGATTAATGAGGGTTTAGGCTAGGTCTAGGGGTCTTTTTATTGGTGCTTAGGTTAGTTTAGACCATGAGATTAACCCTAAAACACATCAGGTCCGTCAAATCTCGTCAGAAGCTTCTAGAGTAGACTCAGCACGTCACAATTGGTGCACCATAAAAACTGGTCCGACCGGGGGGGTCGACCCCTGGGTCGACATGGGTGTCGACCCATGGGTCGACATGGGTGTCGACCCGTAGGGGGGGTCGACAGGGGTGTCGACCCCTATGTCGACCCTGCCTGGGGCGGGAAAATTCCTGCCTGCCTTGTTTTGGCTGAAATTCGATTCTGAACTGTTTTCTGGCTTGGAATTTTCTGAAAACTTCATTGGGCCATAGCTTGGTCATACGGACTCCGTTTTTCGAAAACTCGGAATCTATTTCGCGTATTTTTCCGAGACGAACGCAATGGCACAGCCCGTTTCCCTTGATTCAGATTTTAACATTTAATTCTGCCTTGATTTATGTTATAACATGTTATTCAAAAATATGGGTTGTTACATTCTCCCCACCTTAAAGGATTTCGTCCCCGAAATCTCCAAGTTAGGAAGAACGTATCCTACCATCCATCATCCATCTACTCGAAACATCATCCACAAGTAACCATTGTCCTTAAAAAGATTCTAAATGCTGTATGAACATATGCAAAAGGTGTGTGTAGATGTACTTATCTAATGCGAAAATCAGGCGGTTACTGATTCAGTAAACCTCCTTAATGCAAAACATGTTAGTGAAATGAGTCCATATGTATGCAAATTCCTAACATAATTTTTAATCTCTACATGAGTGCACAAACATTCATTCATATGCAACATCCACGTGATAGCACAACAAGTTTCATCCATGAATAAGCATAAACACTCATGCATATGCGGTATGAAAGTGTGTGAGCCGATCTTAGTGCCTAATGTGTATCATGCATCCACGAGTATCCACTTGCAAACACTTGCAACCACTTGCAAACATCAAGCATAACATGTTTCAAATACATGTTTCATCCAAAGGGTTTCTACCTAAGGTTCTCATGACAAGGTTAACGAGATAACAAGATAAACAGGATAAACATGGATAGCAAAAAGAAAGATATGCTGATTAAGAATGGAGATTGAGAATGTACCCTCAAAAAGGAGTGGATAAAGCCCACGCATCTTCTCCTCGGTTTCCCAAGTTGCATCTTCATCGGCTTCACTCCACTGAACTTTCACCAATTTGACTTCTCGATTCCTTAACTTCTTGATCTCTGTTCCCAAGATACGAATCGGAGCTTGTCTCAGGGTTACCTCTTTCTCCACCTCCACGTCTTCAAGAATGCTTGGTTCAACCACTTCGGCGGATCTGTGCAAACACTTCCGGAGATGCTAGACATGAAAGACATTATGCACTCCGGCCGGCTTCTCGGGAAATTCCACCTTATAGGCCATCTTTCCAATTCTCTCTATGATAGGGAAGGGTCCTACGAACCTTGGTGCCAGCTTCCCAACTGCTCCAAAACGAACCACATTACGCAAAGGATAAACCTTCACGAAAACCATGTCTCCCACTTTGTATTCCAAATCTGCCCCTTGCTTGTCAACATAGGATTTCTCTCTATCTTGGGCCGCTTTCATCCGTCTTCTCACCAATTCCACTTTCTCGGATGTATCCCGTATCATATCTGGCCCAAGTATAAGCCTATTTGTTGTCTCCCACCAACAAGATGGTGACCTACATGGCCTCCCATACAAAGCTTCAAATGGTGCCATCCCTATGCTGGCTTGATAGCTATTATTATAAGCAAACTCTACAAGAGGAAGGTGGTCTTCCCTAGTACCACCAAAGTCAAGAACACAAAGTCTCAAAAGATCTTCTAGCATTCTATTCACCCTTTCGGTTTGGCCATCCGTCTAGGGGTGATAGGCTGTACTCATATTCAATTGCGTACCCATCGCTTCTTGCAAACTATTCCAGAACTGGCTAGTGAAAATTGGGTCATGATCGCTAACTATGGTAGAAGGAACTCCATGCAACTGCACTATCTTTCGAAGATAAACAGATGCTAGCTATGATACGGTCCTCTTGCTTTTCACCGGAATAAAATGGGCTCTCTTTGTAAGTCTATCAATTATTACCCATATCCCATAAAACCCAAATGGTTTGGTGACGAATATCTTCACCCCAACTATATATCACAAACAAGTGAGTCATACTCCTTATGGGGTTTGCAATAGAACTAAGATTGAGGATAGGACCGAGAGGATATACTTAAAAGATAGCATGCGAGTAAGCTCTACGGAATAATATGGATCGAGGATATGCTCTTAGAAAGAGATTTAATGCGCGTATCTAGTCTTCAATCCTCTAAGGCGCATTTCTTGTGCTTAATCTCATCGTGCCCTGACCGTCTTTTAACTTCACAATTCCGTAGTTCTTAATTCTTATTTCCAAAATATGAGTTAGAACTCGTTTCAACGTTGCCTCTCGTTCCACTTCCACTTATTCTTTTCCTAAAATACTTGGCTTCCACCCAAATGCGTACTCATGGTTTCATGCAAGCTTTCCAAAATTCGTTAGTGAATCTTGGATCTCGTTTACATACTATACGGTATCCCACGCAGAAAACTATCTCTTAAAAACAAGTGCCAATCCACGTTGCCAAATGTACTTACTAGAGTGATTTCGCTAACCCATGCTTAAGTGAAATGGACTATCCGCCTTAGTAGCGAATACCACCGGAGCATCCCATTCTGAAATGCTTCACCTAATGAAATTTTCAAGCAACTCCTTGATTTGCTTGCCCTTCTCTCTTCTTTCTCGCGAGGCCATGTGCCTAACGGGCAATGTAACTGGTTTGGCATTATCAACAAGATAAATGAGGAAATCTATCTCTCGTTTAGGGGGTAACCCCTTAACTTCTTCAAAGACATCAGGATAATCTCGGACCACCCTTACATTGCAGATCATCGATGAACGAGTCAAGAGATTCAAGATAACATAACATGACGGGACCTCTAGGGTTACAAGAAATTTCTAGGGTATTATCGAGGCGAGTCATGAGCCTCACCACCCTATGCCCACAATCGAGAATGGCTACATAACTGGACAACCAATCCATGCCTAAAATCAACCCGTATCCCATGAACCCGAGAACATAAGCATTACCCATGAACTCTATGCTAAAGATAGAAATCCTCAAATCCACACAAATCATAGATAGATGGGCAGAACCCCCAATTGGATTTGAAACACAAACGGGATCCTCAAATAGACTAGTACTAAGGTGCAAACTTTCAACAAGATTAGAAATAAAACTATGCGATGTGCCAGAATCAAATAAGGTATGAACAGGGAAATCAGAAATGTAAACAAGGCTTTCTATAGAAACATTACCTCGATCAAGAGGTGGGAGAGCGAGGAGAGCCTGCATCTGCCCTCTAGAGGGTCCTGCTTGCTGAGTTTGTCCTTGCCCCTATCCTTGCTTCTTCGGGCAATCCTTGCTAAAATGTCCAGACTCTCCGCAATGAAAACACCCGCCTAACTTCCTCTTCTTCTTCCTGCAATCCTTGGCCAGATGCCCCTTGATCCCAAAAAAGTTGCATTTCCTCTTCTTACTTGACGTGTTGTCGTTCTTTCCTCCTTTCCCGGAGTCTATCTACTTGCCTTGAGACTTATTTGCCTTGACCTTCTTCTTGTCACTCTTATCTTCCTCTTGAAGTAGGGCCGTATTCACCAAATTTTCGAAGGTCACCCCCATGGGTATATGAGACATGGCCAAACCGCGCAATGGCTCATTCAATCCTAGAGCAAAGCGTAGGGCCTTTTTCTGAGCTATGTTAATCAAGTCTAGATTGAACCGAGCAAGTTGATTAAACATATCCACGTATTCCCTAACTGTCATATCCCCTTGCTTTAGAGATAGGAACCTCTCCATCCGAAGGTTCTCTTCTGTCGATGATAGAAACCTTAGTCCAAACCTTCTCCTAAAGTCATTCCAAGTCTCAATTGGTCTAGTAGTGGTGGTGACTACCCACCAATAAGCAGCTTCCCCTTTCAATAGCCATACCGCCAACAGAACTTTCCTACGATCTTCCGCATCAAAGATAGCAAAGAGGTCTTCAGTTTCCTTTAACCAGTTTCTTGCCTCCACAGAATTCTCCGTTCCGACAAAATTCTTGCAACCCATCGCCTTAAAGTCTTTGCAAAGCTCCGCGAAATTCGCCTGTGTATGCTGAGGGGGAGGAGGAATATCCGCGGGGCCGGCTTTATTCGCCCTTGCCTCCATGTACCTTTTAAACCAAATAGGTACCGGTACGTCCTCCGGGATGGCAAAATTATCAGTCATACTGAAACGAAGGAAAAAGATGGATAGATTCAGAACGAGGAAACAAAGGATAGTGCTAATGGCTTTTGGGGAATAGCCTTTTAAAATAACTAGACTTTTCTTGGAAAATACTTAATTGGTCTTGAAAATAGTTTTTCAAAAGGTGAGTTTTAAAAACCTTTTGCTCAGAACTTGTAAACCTGGCTCTGATACCAAATGTAACACCCCACCCACCCCACCACCGCCAGTGCCACTCTTGCAAGGACACTAGCTTTGGAGGGGCGTTAAGCGAGGTAAACATGCATGCAGATATCACAAGACAGAACATATAAGTAAAAACAGAGTAAATAAAGCAGCAGATAAAACTAGCATTTCAAAACCATAGTCAAGTTACATCAAAGTACTTGTTCATTATTTTCCCATAAAACAAAGTCTAGAACATAAACTGAAAACTGAAAAAGAAACATAAAGTAACTATCCCCAAGGTAGAATAAAGCCATAGCGTGCTCAAGTCCATACGTGAGCTATCCAGAAAAGCAGCAAAAGATCCTGCTTAGTAACGGTGTTCCCACCCTGAAACCTGGGGGGGGGAACGGAGGAAAAGAGGCGGAAGAAAACGGGTCAGTCAAAAAGACTGGTAAGTCCTATCTACTATTAGTATAAAAACTAATAAAGATAACTGAACATGTAAAACAGAGATGAGATGTAGGGTGATAACTGGCATGGTGAAAAGGTAACAAGATAGATCAAGTGTGGCATCGCATATACAAGGTTAAGTTGCACCAGGTGTGTACTAGTATTCCAATCCATGTCAAGTATAAACAAGAAATGATCCCTTGGCCCAAAGCTGGCCCACATCATGAGATGACCTAAATCGAGGTCCAACTACTCGGTCTAGTCGATCGGCTCCCTATAAGCCTAATTCGTCGTGTATCAGTGTCATACGGCTTAATCATGTAATGTAGTTAACTGTGCAAGGTCCACCCTAGGGTGTATCCGGCCCTACGGTGTAAACCTCAGACACAATTCAAGTATGCACAGTCTAAACCTACCGGTGCCCATGTTCAACTCCGGACTTAATGTGCACGACCATGGTCCGCCTGAACAACCGGTGCACCATTCAGCTGTCTCTTTTGGTCTCTTACAATCAGTCCAGTAATCGTGCCCCACCCTAGCCTAGTCCAGGGTCCCCATGATACTTCCAAGTAGGTTACTGCTGAAAAGGACCACGTAACTAGGGTTTCAAGCGGGTTAACTGTTATTAACCCTATCCTAACCATGTATTGAGTCGGTCAAGTGTGTCCAAGCAGTTCATGACTTAACCCAATCAATACATCGTGTTTAATTGGTTAAGTATATTCAAGTAGTCCATGACTTAACCCTACCAATCCATCGTGTTTAATTGGTTAAGTATATTCAAGTAGTCCATGACTTAACCCTACCATGTGGCATTAATTAACTTAATGCACCCCAACCTCTCACATTAGACTTTTTTGTGGTTACTAGTTAAGCCGGGCGGGTCCGGGTAGCTTTACACCACAACCTAGTCTAACCTCGGGTTTTAAGTGCGACATGACCAACTACTCACATTGGGTCCTATTGCTTGTAGCCACTAGTTAAACCGGTCGGTTCCGGGTAGATTTATGCCACAAACTCAACCCAACCTCGAGTTGGCCATTCTCATGTTTTCTAGAAGTCATGTCCAAGTCCATGTTTCAAGCATAAACACATGTCAAACTTTCATGTCATATTTTCAAGTCATGCTCTTATGTTATTTAAGTTTTCCCAACTACCCATACGTATTCCCATCGCACGTAAATTCGCATCACGCAAATAGATCAAAGAGGGAACATAACAACATGACAAGGTGGGTATAAGATGGCAAAGTCTATCACAAGTTACACATGGTGATATTTGAGGAAAAAGGGGTTCAACATACTAGCATATGGCCTCAACATGTATGATAGCATATAAGGAGACTTGGCCTCATACATATCAAATAGCATAAGGGTACTTTGGCCACAAGCATGCATACTAGCATAAGGGTGCTTTGGCCACAAGTTAAACATGGTGGCATATGAGGCAAATGTGTTCATAAACTTGCATATTGCATTATAAGCCTCAAAACATGCATAACATTCAAACTTAGCGAATAGGTGATACATGGTCCTAGATGACATAGAATGATGACTAGAAGTTCGCATATAACATTATATGCAAGTTATCATGAAGGTTATAAGAGTTCTCATGTTGTATAATGCAACATTTCAACATAAAACTTATAGCTTTTAGCCCACAAGGTCAAGGTGATAGGTTTACAAGCATGCATAACATGATAAGATCATAGGTTTACAAACATGCATAGGATATATTCATGCATAACATGATAAGATCATAGGTTTACAAACATGCATAGGATATATTCATGCATAACATGATAAGATCAAAGCACATATCATACTTAGGCCCAAACTCAACTTGCAACATGTCACATTAACTTCATAGTTAGAATCTAAGAGTAGTATTGGGCTTACAATGCTATGAAGACTATAATTAATATAAATTAAGATTGAGACGAAGCCACTAGCAACTCTAAACACTCCCAAATGACAAGCTCCAATGAAAACCCTTGAGAAACAAGCAAAAGATCCTTGCTTTGATGAAGAAAGATTGAACTTTGGCCTTAAATCGAGCTTAGAAACTCTTAAACAAGCTTAGGAATATTTCATATTTTCATGAAGAGGATGGAGGCCATGATATGAAGATGGAGGCCATGATCAAGAAACATTTGGGCAGCATTTAGTTGTAGGAATGATTAATGACGGTTTAGGCTAGGTCTAGGGGTCTTTTTATAGGTGGTTAGGTTAGTTTGGACCATAGGATTAACCCTAAAACACATCAGGTCCGTCAAATCTCGTCAGAAGCTTCTAGAGCAGACTCAACACGTCACAATTGGTGCACCAGAAAAACTGGTCCGACCGGGGGGGTCGACCCCTGGGTCGACATGGGTGTCGACCCATGGGTCGACATGGGTGTTGACCCATAGGGGGGGGGGTCGACAGGGGTGTCGACCCCAGTGTCGACCCAGCCTGGGGCGGGAAAATTCCCGCCTGTCTTGTTTTGGCTGAAATTCGATTCTGAACTGTTTTCGGGCTTGGAATTTTCTGAAAATTCATTGGGCCATAACTTGGTCATACGGACTCCATTTTTCGAAAACTCGGACTCTATTTCGCGTATTTTTCCGAGACGAACGCAATGGCACAGCCTGTTTCCCTTGATTCATATTTTAACATTTAATTCTGCCTTGATTTATGTTATAACATGTTATTCAAAAATACGGGTTGTTACAGTTGCTTAAGGACGAAGCTTCTTTTTGGTGGGAGGTCACAAATGGAGAGCATCCGATAGAGAGATGGATGGATTTCAGGCATAGGTTCGAGATGAAATTTCTCTCATGAGCGGAAGAGAGTCTATATGTAGAGAGGTTCTTGGTGTTGAAGCCGGGGAACTCATCAGTGAGAGAGTACGTCTACAAGTTTAATCAGTTGGCAAGATTTGGCTTAGATTTGGTAAATACACCACATAAGAAGGCACTAAGGTTTGCTAAAGGTTTGAACGAGCCGCTACACGGATTGGCAATGTCCCACATTCGTATGGGGGCTACCTTCAAGAAATTAGTTGACATGGAATTGATGCATGAAGAGGAAACCAAAATTGAGAAGAAAGAAGAAAAGCTTGAAGGACCACAGAACAAGAAAGCAGGGCCCAAAAAAGAAACACAAAAGAAGGATGAGAAGACTGAAGATAAGAAGGAGAAGAAGTGCTTTACTTGTGGAAGCTCGACCCATCTGAACAAGGATTGCAGAAAGAGGAAGGGCACTTGGTTCAACTGTGGAGAAATGGGGCACTTCACTAGGGACTGCCCAAAGAAACGAGGAAAAGGGCAGAGGGCATGACCAACTTCTGGAGGACAGGTGAATACCCTCGAGGCTAGTGGATAGGATAGAAATAGGAAAACTTTATGTAGAGGGATTAATCTCCTTATCTGATTATGGAGTTAAAAACTCTTTCTGATTCTGGCATTTTGATTCTGTAATTGAAACTCTGCACTTTAATACTAGTCTTGTTTCTGGTTCCGCTATAGTCTCAAACCCCATAAGGGTTACGACTCATCTGTTTGAGATAAGTTGGGGTTTTAGGGTATCTGTGTTGGGTGTTAAGTTGACTATGACGCATATATTCTGGGTTTTTATCATGCTTAGTTTCCTAAGAATCATTTGGTAATCTGATCTGTATCAGTAGTTTGTAGGTACCTGAATATTTCTGAAAAGGATAGGGTTTTTTACTCAAAGCGTGAAGTAGATTTCCAATTGGACATTTGTTTAATGGGGGTGATTCTCAGAGTGTTAATCTGATGTTGATTTTGGTCTTCGGGGTTGATACTTAGGGGGTTATTCTCTTAAACTGATGTCTAATGGGAACCTAGCTTTTGTTTTAATTGTACTTGCTCCTATCACTCGACTTTATCCTATCGCCCGAGTCTTCGACCTTTAGGTAGAAACTAATGGGTGTAAACATGTGTTTGAGACATGTTATGTTTGATGGTTGCAAGTGGATGCAAGTGGTTGCCAGTGGTTGCTCGTGTATGCATATACACACACTAGGCACTAGATCGGCTCAAAAACACTCTCATACTGCATATGGATGTGTGTGCATTTTTTTTAAATTTTATGGATGCGAAATGGTCGACTCAGCAAATGGATGTTGCATATGAATGAACGGTTGTGCACTCATATAGAAATGATATATATCAAATAGGAAAATTGCATACATGTTGGATTCATGGCACTGACATAACTCGCATTAAGGAGGTCAACTGAATCAGTGGACCACCTAATCTTTGCATTAGATAAGGAACATATACACACTCTTTTGGATATGTTCAAACAACATTAGAGGTTTTCTAAGGACAATGTATGCTGGTGGATGATGGTTGAGTAGATGGATGATTGGATGGTAGGATACATTCTTCCTAACTTGAAGATTTCAGGGACGAAATCCTTTAAGGAGGGGAGAATGTAACACCCCGAATTTTCTGTGAACATAAGAGTAACAAAATGAAGTATAATTAATTTTAAATGAGAGAAATAAGGAAAACGGGTTACGCCGTTGCTTTCGTCTCGAAATTCTTCTTGAGATAGAGTCGGAGTTTGCATAAATCGAACTCCGTATGAAGAAGTTATGGTCTTCGGAAGTTTTTGAAAAATATAAAACAACTCGAAAATAAATTCAAAAATTCAAAATTCAAAATCAGAACCTAGAAGCGGGCTGGGCGGGAAATTTCCCGCCCAGGACCCAGGTCGACACTAGGGTCGACCTGGGGGTCGACCTGGGTAGGCAGGTCGACCATAAGGTCGACCTGGGGGTCGACCTTAGTGTCGACCTCCCCCCTACAGGTCGACCTATTTTTCCCAGATCCGATTTTCTTCGGCGTGTGACGTGGTTTTAGCTGTTCCGATGGTCTAGATTGGTTCTAGGTTAATATCTAAGGCTCTGGACACTTCTATTCTCCTATAATTACATCCCTAAGCCAAAACCTAAATCTCCTACACTATTCTCTAGCCTCCATAGCTCTCTCCCTCTTAGAAAATAAAATAATGGCGTCGCTACTCTACTGAAACCTAGGATAAAACTAGTGCATCTTCTTCCAAACTGAATAGGATTAAAAGAACAACTAGTCTACACCAAAGGAGCACTATTCAGTGTCAGAACACAGATTCCAGAATACAAGAATCGTTCCCTTTTTGTGAGTACAGTTATTTTCAGATATAAACTTTTATTATGATCTTGGCATGGTTATAAATCTGAATCTGAGGTTATGCATATTTTATCTGTCAAATCTGTTTTTCTGTGACTATTCTGTTTCTCCTTTTTCTTTCTGTTCTATAGTCAGGTTACTACGAGCCTGCGCCAAATCTCATAAGAGATTAACGCATGAATGCTAATTTTGGGAAAAATAATGAATATTGCATAATTGGACATGACTGATCTGTGACTGATTTGAGAAAAGAACATAGGTTGTAAATTAAGATCTAGAATCAGTGCATAATATGTATAAAAGACTATGATTTGGAAGAAGAATTATTATATGATAGCATATGACTTGGGATTTGGAATATAATGCATATTATAATGCAAGATCTGATTTTGAGGACTTAATACATGATTAAAATTTAAGATCTAGATTTTTGGAGCATATTTTATATCATAATCTATGACTTGAAAAGAAAAAAAGAAGATATATGTGACTTAGGCGTAAAGTTCTACATTAAAATGGGTTAACTATTAATGTGAATGCGCCTAAATATGGATTTTAGGATATTTGGCATTATAGGCTATAATTTAGCATAATTCATATTGTTTGGGACTTTTTAGAGAATATTCTGTACTGTGCAAAGTTTAATTAAAATTAGGGGCATATGTCGTATTATGAATTATGACCATGATTTAGGCATGTAAATTTAGGCAAGATAAGTAAATAGAACTTTAGGCAAGATAAGTAAATAGAACTTTAAGATATATTTAATCCGTTAAATCTGCTGAATTGCCTAATCTGCTAATCTGTTATCTGCTAAATCTGTTGAATTGCCTACCCTGCTAAATCTGTTATCTGCTTAATCAGTTGAATTGCCTAATCTGATAAATCTGTAATCTGCTTAATCTGTTGAATTGCCAAATCTGCTAAATCTGCTGAATAGCCTAATCTGCTAAAATTGTTATCTGCTAAATCTTTTGAATTGCTTAATCTATTGAAAGCTGAATAATTATAAATTGGAGGCTCGATCTAAAATTGAGCAAAACATGTTAATAGAACTTTGGATAATCTGCCGTAACTTGTAAAGAAGTTAAATCTGCTAAATAGACATAATTAGTTTGATATTTTCTGTAAAGTGGCTATGACATAAGGTTAGACTCCATTTGCGGTAGAAGCCTGCCCATAACCAACCGGCTTAACCAGCGACCGCAAACTGTCAGTCTAATGTGAGAGGTCGTAGGCATAACTAAAATATGCTTGGACACGAGGTTAGGTCTGGTTTGTGGCAGAAGTCTGCCCGGAACCGCCCGGCATATCCAACGGCCACAAGCTACCGACCTAATGTGAGAGGTCTGTGCATTAATAATTAATAAATGCAAATCTAAGATAAATATGATACCTAAAACGTGTTGGGTGTATAGGGTTAAAACAATTGGTCTGATGAATCTAATAAACCCGTTTCGTAAATCTGTAGGCCCAATACAAAGTTAGGTAAAAGAATATGTAATCTTGTTAATCTGTATATCTGATTCGTTAGTCTGAGAACTTCTTAATCTGTATATCTGATCCGTTAGCCTGGAAACTTGTTAACTTGATTGTCTGATCTGTGAACTAGTAACCTGAACTCTGTCTGAAATCTGTAAACAAGTTAATCTGAAATCCGTTTGTCTGGGGACACAAGGTTAGGAGGGGAAATACTTGTGTCATCTGTTGTTTAGGACCCAAATTAGTCAGTAACCCTTTCTGGTATCAAAACTTTGACCCCACGCTATGTAGGGGTCCGGGCACGCTTACTGAACTAATTTGTAACGGCTGGAAATTTCCGAGTCCTCGAGAGTCGGAAATTCCGAGACGTTAGTGAAAGAAAGTAGAGGGTGAGGAAGAAAAGATAGAACTAATAGAATAGAAGAAGAAGAAGAACTTACATCATCAGAGTAAACACGAATCTCACAGCGGAACGAATAAAATATAACATAACTTTGAAATACAAATCAGTACTCGTATATACATACCATTTCAAAGTACAACACTTAACAACACAGCGGAATAATAATAGCTATAATCCTGAAGTCTCCTGCTCCAAGCTCTCCAAGTGTATCTGTAAAATCCCAACTACTTGACTGCCCGTACAAATTTAGGCACCCAAGAGTTTAGGGAAAACAAAACAAAATAAACTCCGGGTCAGTCATGGGACTGGTGTGAATAAAACTCCAACACTTGGTTAAATAAAGGATATCTTTCTGATATTATAATAATGTCTAAATACAAATAGATATCAATCTAGAAGAACGCTTGCATCTCACGTTCCACATACATAGTATACAAATAAAACCGTGAGCGCTTATTGGAGATTGGATTCCAACAGACAAGGTATGGGAGCACCTTCCGATCATTGTACTCTAGAGGAGATACACTAGGGTTCAACAAGAACGTCTTGCAACACGGCCACACATAACCGTCCACTCATTTAGCTTGAGTGTGACGAATATATTATCACCGATGGTTGGGATCAGCAACCATCCTTCCTGATAAGGGACAGCATTGAAATAGATTATAAAGAAGTACAATTGAATATTCTCTAGATGGTGATAATACACCCTGCTTGGGTATGGCCCAACTAGCCATGCTGCCTAGCCCAACTTCTGTTATTTCCCGTTTGTGAGGTTTGAGGTCACGTTTATCACTTTGACAGATTATTTCTTCAATTACTTTGAATGCCACATCGTCATACCCGCCAAATCACAAATTGACTTATCCAAAAATAACACGGGTATATAGCTAAGAGAAACGAATTCCTCCGCCACCAAACGTGAATACGTTTGAACAGATCAACTTACGCGATTCATTGGATATACTCTGTCAGACCTTCTTCCATATACGTTGTCCTGGGACTGGACAAACCGAAGGCACTATTCAGTATATCCATCTTTGTCACCGTTATCTAAGACTTATACAACAGCCCTTACACTTTACTCCGTCTTCAATTTATCTTTGGCCGATATTGCTCGCAACGCTTATGCCAATACAGAGTGGTTCTTTGGATAATAATTCAACCGGTCTCTCCATATTAACAACGATAAAATGGTAAAAACTTTGATAGTCTGTGATTCAACTATCAAATGAAAACATGTCGGTGTACAAACAACGATCTTATTTCTAAATGGAAATTCGATCGATCAATCATCATATGTTCATATTTCCTTATTTCATATATTTAGAAAATATATGTTATTAATCATTGGAAAACATTTCCATAGCTTATTTTCACATCACTATTATTTCGCAACTATCAGTCCCTAACTGTAACTAGTATGAGAACAATTCTCTAAGTATCAATTCGGAAGGTCGAAACCAACATCAGATCGTCACTTAGAAAACCGTTCAACTTACCCTCCCCAGTCAGTTTCTGAATTTGCTTAACTTTATTTCTTAAATTCTCATCATGAAAACATTTCATTTTCTATGTTTAGAAAACATATCTGACTATATTTGGAAAACATTTCCAAAACTCATTTACGGATTTCAAATGAACGTTGTATAAAACATCGTTACGCTTAATCCATTAATCACTTATTACTTAACTATATTTCAAATCAACCTTTTCTATCGAACCACAACTATTCCTTTGTCAATTCTGAAGTCAATCAAGTTGGGGTATAATTACCTCTCAGACCTTAATTGAACAACGTCCTTTACTGTGAAATAGGTGAAGCTCGTCACTCACTTTTTATAATCATCTGTTTACGCAAATTCTCGGATTCAGGTTACGAATCTACTTCTTATATGGAAACGTTTTATTATAACTATAACGTTATAACTCCTACTTCTGCAATATCTAACCTAAATTATAACTTTATCTCCTAACTCGAATAATTTAAAAGACACCACATTTCTAAATCAATAACTAAATCTTGATTTAAACCATGGAAAGTAAATAGTACTTTCCCGAATTCGATATAATTGAATTCGACGTATTACTCTCTTTCAAGAAATCTCTATTCGATTAACTACCTTGTTAATAACTTATATTCGATAAACTCTATTTCGATTAACTCCTATCGAATAACTAATATTCGAATAACTCTTCTTGGTTGGCTCTATTTCATTAACTCCTATCGAATAACAAATATTCGATTTTCTTAAATATGTCAATTCTTATCAAATAACTAACATCCGATTTAACTTAAACGGATTTACTCTTATCGAATAACTTATTCGATTAACTCAACTTGATTTTCTTAACTCGATTATCTCAACTCGATTACTTAACTCGATTACTTAACTCGATAAATCTTAACTTGATTACTTAACTCGATAACTTACTTAACCCAAATCGATTAACTCAACTCTAATCGATTAACTTAATTTGATTTACTCCTTCGAATAACTCATTCGAATAACTTAATTGATAAATTATATTCACTTCTATCCTATCGAATAAACTATATTCGATATCTCCTCCAACACTATTCGAATGAACTATATTCGATTAATTTCTCTAACTCTATTCGAATAAATTATATTCGATTAACTCTTTTAACTTTACTCGAATAACTATATTCGATTAACACTTTCTTTCGAATAACTATATTCGATTAACTCTTCGACTAACTCCTTTGGATTAACTAACTTCGAATAACTCCTTTGGATTACTAGCTTCGAATAACTCCTTTGGATTAACTAACTTCGAATAACCAATATTCGATAACTACTCTTCGAATAAATAATATTCGGTAACTCTTCTCAAATGAATAACATTTGATTTCTCCACTCGAATAAACTATATTCGATTACTCTTCCCTCGAATACTCTATATTCGATAACTCTACTTCGAATAAGTGATATTCGGCAACTCTACTCGATTAACTCCACTTGGATAACTCTAACTGGTCAACTCTAACTGAGTAACTCTAACTGATCAACTCTAACTGGTCAACTTTAACTGGTCAACTTTAATTGGTCAACTCTAACTGTTTATCTTTAACTGGTAAATTTTAACTGGTTAACTCAAATGGTTTAACCTGACTGGTTAACTCAAATGGTTTAACCTAACTTGATTTACTTGTCTCGATTAACTGAACTAATCCACTTAGTTTAACTTAGTTAATTCACTTTGATTAAATCTAACCGATTTACTTAGTTTAACTCAGCTAATTCACTTTGATTAACCCAACTAATTTACTTCGATTAACCAATTAGTTTAACTTGACTAATTCACTTAGTTTGACGCAACTAATCCACTTTGATTTACAAATTAGTTTAACTTAACTAAGTCACTTAGTTTGACGCAACTAATTCACTTTGATTTACCAATTAGTTTAACTTAACTAATTCACTTTGATTAACCGCTTAGTTTATCTTAACTAATTTACTTGGGTTAACTTAACCAATTACTTTGATTAACTCGACTAACTTGCTTTGGTTAACCTAACAAATTACTTTGTTTAACTCTATTCGAATAAGTAATTCGAATCACTCTAATGTGTTTAACTCTATTCAAATATCTAATTCGAATAACTCATTTCGAATAACTAAATTCGATTAACTCCTTTTATTAACGTTTATTCATTTCAAAAGATTTCCTTTTTACAACGTTTATCCATTGATAAAGATTTACTTTTTACAACGTTTATCCATTTATAAAGATTTACTTTTAGTAACGGTTCTTCACTTTATAAATGTCCTTTTAATAACGTTTCTACTTCTCTATATAAGTCCAGACTTATATATATTCCATTTATCAACGATAAATAATTTATTTAATTTATAAAACATTATTTATAAATTAATCTACTTCAATTTATCTGTTTAAAACAGATTTCCTATTTAATATCTCATTTAAATCCATATCGTGTTATACCGTGTGCGAAGCACGTGTTTAAATCTATACTTGTATAATTCTATTTATTTTCCGAACAAGTGTTCCTTTATTTATTCCCTAAATAAATATTCCTGTATTCCATTTATTTAAAATCTAAATAAATGTTTCCTTTATTTATTTCCTAAATAAATAAATGTTTTCATTTTATAAAATCCTATCGATTTTATAAATAAGATTTATTTTCAGTATAAACATTGAAAATTCCCTTTTTACATTCTAGTATCACCTACGGTGTGTAACGTGTCGTATAACAATGATCGATATCATTCAAACATATGAAATCAATAACAAATTTCATACCACATCATATATCACAATATATGAAAAAGGGTAAAATAAATGTTGAGGAATCCAGTCGGATTCCTCCAACCTGTTTCCCTGCATCCACAAATGTTAGACAATATAGATAACATCACTTTCAGTTCCATATGATATATTATGTTAAACAGAATCAATATAGGAATTCAACTAACTGACTAGCAATTCAATCAAACGGTCAACACACAGTCAATCAGTCAATATTTAACAGTTCTAAAAATATAACATGAAAATATAAACTGTTCAGAGTTAGTGAGATTTACTCACATTGGCGCGTTAATCGTTAAATAACGGTTTGCGTTTATTTGACTGCTACGGACAATTTATTTCGCCATAAATTGTAACGAGCTCAGATTCATTCCCGATCTGCTCCATTGCGTTGCTCCCGTCCATATGATTCTAACGGATCGAACCGTTCGTGATTCCCTTTTATTCATCCTTGGCCCATATACGGTTGCTAATACCCAAACCCGTGCCTTTGTCTTCCCCAAACAAAAATATCCGATGCCTGCTCCTTCGTGAATCCCGTTTTCACCTCATCAACTCAAATCCTTCACCGAATCAACCAACTGAGACACCGAACCACTTCTCTCCTCCTTCATTTATACTCAACAAATTCTAACACCAACTCCATGATTCCTTGGCTACCCCTTTTCATCACAACATCCGTCCCCAGGAGCCCCATAGCATACCGAACCCTTCTAGAGTTTCCCCATCCCTCAAATGCCCGTACCCCAAACTCCTTCATGTTTTGCACAAAACCCGTCCATCAGCCTTCATCGGACCCTCCATACAAGCAGCAAAATGCTTGGCAACTTCACAACCCCACCGTGAATACCACTACTCTTCGAATACACGTCTCCACCATTTACCGCAATAATTTAATCATTGTCCTCCCTCCATCCCGTCATTACATCCGCCCTAGAAAAATTCCGTAGTAGTTGAGGCAGTGGACTAGTGTTGGAGCCATAGAAGCTAAGCTCGAAAAGGACCCCAACACATTGGGATTTCCCCATGTATACGTTATGGGTTTTTTTAGTGAACTCCAAATACTGTTTTGCTGTGAAGAGTAGTTTGCGGCGGCTACCGAAGAGGATGGAAATGTATTTAGGGCTTGGCTTGGACGTTTACTATTTAAACTAAATGAAGTAAGGTCGTTGGGTGAAAGAGGGTGTCCACGTTTTCGGATTTAGGAACACACGTTTTGTGAGGCTGAAATATATGAAGACGTGGTCTCCCTTTTGACCTTGAAATATAATTAGGTTAAGAAGAGATGGGGTATTATATAGGAAGAAAAAAGAATATTCCCGGGATATGCTTTTGTTGATTCGTTTTTCGTTTTAAAACTAACACAAATAATCCTTAAATTCAGATCTAATACCTATCCTTAGCATAAAAAGATATTCCGGATCCAATGGGACAGGTTCCGTCGAATTCCGAAACCGTTTGCGAAAATCCTTTAGAAAATATCGATGAAAAAACACCGAGCATTAATTCCTTAAAATTACAGAAAAAATCATAAAAATATGAGGCCTTGACGTTTCACTAGACCTCTTCCTAAGGTTTCGTATGAAACTTGTTTCGTTGAATTTCGAGTTCGTTTGACCAGTTTACCATTCAGTTTAGTTTGTTTCAAGTTAAAAACATAGTGTACCGTACTATGAAATACCCTGTTCACGTAGGGACTGTTATGGATAGAAACAAAGATACCATTTAAATGAGTGACGTGCTCTGGTCCCAAAAATGTAATAATACTGGTAGATGGACTCATATTGTGAAACCCCGAAATGTTGATTACACGGTGCTAAATACTTTAAATAAAAAGTTGCTTATTAAATTAATTAAAAATTGCGATAAAATTCTAAAAATTAAATTATCACTACTTCCCAAAAGAACCTAGTCTAAATTCAAGCCCGATCTCTAGTTATAACGAATAAACCGATACGGTCGATAAACGATTCTATAGCGACTATTTTAAAATTTGATTTGAACATAACTCAAAATCTACACGACGAAATCCTGATTTTTCTCTTCCACTAGAAAGATATACTCCACCAGCTCCACACGTTTCTTGTTTCACAGAAATCCGGCTTAAAATGAATCATGTACATTCAGTTGAAATTCAACTCGCCAAATAACGAACTGCCGCGTCGTTACGGGCTCGATTATAAATATTATTATAATTTATACGTTCAACTATCGTTTATTTAATATATTCGTTATTTAAGTAATTAAATAACTTAATTATTATACCTTACAAAACGCGCCATTATAGACTTCCCCCCTTAAAATAATTTCGTCCTCGAAATTGCTAAGCTAGGAAAATGCTACTAACTTTACTAACTAGATTCAAATATCTTTTAGTTTACTTCTCAACTCCAGTTTCAACTGCACCATTTAATTTTCAATTAAATTATTAATTCATTCTGGCTAACTGAATTTCCATAAATCATGAGAATGTTCTAACGCCTGGAGTTTTCAAAAAATTTCGCCATAACCTCCTTTGTATTGGTCAATATGACAAACCACCCCTCGCCTCTCTAGGCCTTCTCCAACCCAAAAGAAAATCAAACAGCCAAGCGGCTTGCCGATTCGGCTCATAAAATCCAAACTCATATATAATATAAACTTGTACCTTTTTGTTGGTCGTATCATTATATCCCTACCCTCTGTTATCAGCTCGGCATATACAAATGCCATCCCAATCAACTCCAACCAATTTATTCTTAACACAACCATTCGCTTATTCAGGCCGAATACAATTTCAAATTCGAGTTTCAAATTCCAAACTCTCAACTAATCATTTCAAATCCAAAACCATATTATTCTCAAATCACTTCCAATTTTTCTTAACCTATCATCTCAAGTTAAATTCTGGTTTATTATTTACTTTTACCATCCCATTCGAATTAACTTCACAAGTTAAATTTTAATTTCTAGAACTTAAATTCCTGGGTAAATTTCAAATCAATTCGAAATCATACTGCCAATTCAAAGCCTTTGAATTTTCTAAACAACTTGTTTCCTCAAAACAATTCAAAAACAAAACCTTTGGTAGTAATCCGTCACTTAGAACTCGAAAATGAACACTGATGATGTCTAGATTCATCATCAGAATCTATTTTCCAGCTATCGAAGTGAGTTCAATAATATATCATTCTCAATTTGAAAAACATTTTCAAAATCTCCCAGGAACTTAAAATTTCCTTATTTTAATTCCAAATCTGATTTAAATTCATATTTAATTCAAACTAGTTCATATATTACATTCATATGAATTCTGATTGGTCATTTATAACCATTTCACTCTTTTATAATCTTATTCGATTATAATAACAACCAACACAATCAATATACTATAATAATTTCAAGATATATATTTCTTCTATAAAAAAATATATTTTGGGAAAAATTATTTCATTTACCCACTTTCAAAACATACCAAGACGGTCCATCGTATTCGAGTGTTTAGTAACCCTTATCGATACAGTGGATCAACTGATCGACCAGAATTCATAAGCCACTCAACCAATGAGTCTCCATAATATAAAACCATTTTATATTGAATAACAATTACGCGCTCATATATATACACTCAAACTCAATCTAGGATATTACTAATCCCATCTCTATCGAGTTATGCCACAGAGCCAAGGTAATCACTTAACTTAAGCTCTGATACCAACTGTAACGGCTGGAAATTTTCGACTCCTCGAGAGTCGGAAATTCCGAGACGTTAGTGAAAGAAAGTAGAGGGTGAGGAAGAAAAGATAGAACTAATAGAATAGAAGAAGAATAAGAACTTACATCATCAGAGTAAACACGAATCTCATAGCGGAACGAATAAAATATAACATAACTTTGAAATACAAATCAGTACTCGTATATACATACCATTTCAAAGTACAACACTTAACAACACAGCGGAATAATAATAGCTATAATCCTGAAGTCTCCTGCTCCAAGCTCTCCAAGTGTATCTGTAAAATCCCAACTACTTGACTGCCCGTACAAATTTAGGCACCCAAGAGTTTAGGGAAAACAAAACAAAATAAACTCCGGGTCAGTCATGGGACTGGTGTGAATAAAACTCCAACACTTGGTTAAATAAAGGATTTCTTTCTGATATTATAATAATGTCTAAATGCAAATAGATATCAATCTAGAAGAACGCTTGCATCTCACGTTCCACATACATAGTATACAAATAAAACCGTGAGTGCTTATTGGAGATTGGATTCCAACAGACAAGGTATGGGAGCACCTTCCGATCAGTGTACTCTAGAGGAGATACACTAGGGTTCAACAAGAACGTCTTGCAACCCGGCCACACATGACCGTCCACTCATTTAGCTTGAGTGTGACGAATATATTATCACCGATGGTTGGGATCAGCAACCATCCTTCCCGATAAGGGACAGCATTGAAATAGATTATAAAGAAGTACAATTGAATATTCTCTAGATTGTGATAATACACCCTGCTTGGGTATGGCCCAACTAGCCATGATGCCTAGCCCAACTTCTGTTATTTCCCGGTTGTGAGGTTTGAGGTCACGTTTATCACTTTGACAGATTATTTCTTCAATTACTTTGAATGCCACATCGTCATACCCGCCAAATCACAAATTGACTTATCCAAAAATAACACGGGTATATAGCTAAGAGAAACAAATTCCTCCGCCAAACGTGAATACGTTTGAACAGTTCAACTTACGCGATCCATTGGATATACTCTGTCAGACCTTCTTCCATATACGTTGTCCTGGGACTGGACAAACCAAAGGCACTATTCAGTATATCCATCTTAGTCACTGTTATCTAAGACTTATACAACAGCCCTTGCACTTTACTCCGTCTTCAATTTATCTTTGGCCGATATTGCTCGCAACGCTTATGCCAATACAGAGTGGTTCTTTGGATAATAATTCAACCGGTCTCTCCATATTAACAACGTTAAAATGGTAAAAACTTTGATAGTCTGTGATTCAACTATCAAATGAAAACATGTCGGTGTACAAACAACGATCTTATTTTCAAATGGAAATTCGATCGATCAATCATCATATGTTCATATTTCCTTATTTCATATATTTAGAAAATATATGTTATTAATCATTGGAAAACATTTCCATAGATTATTTTCACATCACTATTATTTCGCAACTATCAGTCCCTAACTGTAACTAGTATGAGAACAATTCTCTAAGTATCAATTCGGAAGGTCGAAACCAACATTAGATCGTCACTTAGAAAACCGTTCAACTTACCCTCTCCAGTCAGTTTCTGAATTTGCTTAACTTTATTTCTTAAATTCTCATCATGAAAACATTTCATTTTCTATGTTTAGAAAACATATCTGACTATATTTGGAAAACGTTTCCAAAACTCGTTTACGGATTTCAAATGAACGTTGTATAAAACATCGTTACGCTTAATCCATTAATCGCTTATTACTTAACTATATTTCAAATCAACCTTTTCTATCGAACCACAACTATTCCTTTGTCAATTCTGAAGTCAATCAAGTTGGGGTATAATTACCTCTCAGACCTTAATTGAACAACGTCCTTTACTGTGAAATAGGTGAAGCACGTCACTCACTTTTTCCAATCATCTGTTTACGCAAATTCTCGGATTCAGGTTACGAATCTACTTCTTATATGGAAACGTTTGATTACAACTATAACGTTATAATTCCTACTTCTGCAATATCTAACATAAATTATAACTTTATCTCCTAACTCGAATAATTTAACACACACCACATTTCTAAATCAATAACTAAATCTTGATTTAAACCCTGGAAAGTAAATAGTACTTTCCCGAATTCGATATAATTGAATTCGACGTATTACTCTCTTTCAAGAAATCTCTATTCGATTAACTACCTCGTTAATAATTTATATTCGATAAACTCTATTTCGATTAACTCCTATCGAATAACTAATATTCGAATAACTCTTCTTGGTTGGCTCTATTTCATTAACTCCTATCGAATAAAAAATATTCGATTTTCTTAAATATGTCAATTCTTATCAAATAACTCTTATCGAATAACTTATTCGATTAACTTAACTTGATTTTCTTAACTCGATTATCTCAACTTGATTTCTTAACTCGATTACTTAACTCGATAAATCTTAACTCGATTACTTAACTCGATAACTTACTTAACCCAAATCGATTAACTCAACTCTAATTGATTAATTTAATTTGATTTACTCCTTCGAATAACTCATTCGAATAACTTAATTGATAAATTATATTCACTTCTATCCTATCGAATAAACTATATTCGATATCTCCTCCAACACTATTCGAATGAACTATATTCGATTAATTTCTCTAACTCTATTCGAATAAATTATATTCGATTAACTCTTTTAACTTTACTCGAATAACTATATTCGATTAACACTTTCTTTCGAATAACTATATTCGATTAACTCTTCGACTAACTCCTTTGGATTAACTAACTTTGAATAACTCCTTTGGATTACTAGCTTCGAATAACTCCTTTGGATTAACTAACTTCGAATAACCAATATTCGATAACTACTCTTCGAATAAATAATATTCGGTAACTCTTCTCAAATGAATAACATTTGATTTCTCCACTCGAATAAACTATATTCGATTACTCTTCCCTCTAATACTCTATATTCGATAACTCTACTTCGAATAAGTGATATTCGGCAACTCTACTCGATTAACTCCACTTGGATAACTCTAACTGGTCAACTCTAACTGAGTAACTCTAACTGATCAACTCTAACTGGTCAACTTTAACTGGTCAACTCTAACTGTTTATCTTTAACTGGTAAATTTTAACTGGTTAACTCAAATGGTTTAACCTGACTGGTTAACTCAAATGGTTTAACCTAACTTGATTTAATTGTCTCGATTAACTGAACTAATCCACTTAGTTTAACTTAGTTAATTCACTTTGATTAACTCTAACCGATTTACTTAGTTTAACTCAGCTAATTCACTTTGATTAACCCAACTAATTTACTTAGATTAACCAATTAGTTTAACTTGACTAATTCACTTAGTTTGACGCAACTAATCCACTTTGATTTACAAATTAGTTTAACTTAACTAAGTCACTTAGTTTGACGCAACTAATTCACTTTGATTTACCAATTAGTTTAACTTAACTAATTCACTTCGATTAACCGCTTAGTTTATCTTAACTAATTTACTTGGGTTAACTTAACCAATTACTTTGATTAACTCGACTAACTTGCTTTGGTTAACCTAACAAATTACTTTCTTTGTCTCTATTCGAATAAGTAATTCGAATCACTCTAATGTGTTTAACTCTATTCAAATATCTAATTCGAATAACTCATTTCGAATAACTAAATTCGATTAACTCCTTTTATTAACGTTTATTCATTTCAAAAGATTTCCTTTTTACAACGTTTATCCATTGATAAAGATTTACTTTTTACAACGTTTATCCATTTATAAAGATTTACTTTTAGTAACGGTTCTTCACTTTATAAATGTCCTTTTAATAACGTTTCTACTTCTCTATATAAGTCCAGACTTATATATATTCCATTTATCAACGATAAATAATTTATTTAATTTATAAAACATTATTTATAAATTAATCTACTTCAATTTATCTGTTTAAAACAGATTTCCTATTTAATATCTCATTTAAATCCATATCGTGTTATACCGTGTGCGAAGCACGTGTTTAAATCTATACTTGTATAATTCTATTTATTTTCCAAACAAGTGTTCCTTTATTTATTCCCTAAATAAATATTCCTTTATTCCATTTATTTAAAATCTAAATAAATGTTTCCTTTATTTATTTCCTAAATAAATAAATGTTTTCATTTTATAAAATCCTATCGATTTTATAAATAAGATTTATTTTCAGTATAAACATTGAAAATTCCCTTTTTACATTCTAGTATCACCTACGGTGTGTAACGTGTCGTATAACAATGATCGATATCATTCAAACATATGAAACCAATAACAGATTTCATACCACATCATATATCACAATATATGAAAAACGGTAAAATAAATGTTGAGGAATCCAGTCGGATTCCTCCAACCTGTTTCCCTGCATCCACAAATGTTAGACAATATAGATAACATCACTTTCAGTTCCATATGATATATTCTGTTAAACAGAATCAATATAGGAATTCAACTAACTGACTAGCAGTTCAATCAAACGGTCAACACACAGTCAATCAGTCAATATTTAACAGTTCTAAAAATATAACATGAAAATATAAACTGTTCAGAGTTAGTGAGATTTACTCACATAGGCGCGTTAATCGTTAAATAACGGTTTGCGTTTATTTGACTGCTACGGACAATTTATTTCGCCATAAATTGTAACGAGTTCAGATTCATTCCCGATCAGCTCCATTGCGTTGCTCCCGTCCATATGATTCTAACAGATCGAACCGTTCGTGATTCCCTTTTATTCATCCTTGGCCCATATACGGTTGCTAATACCCAAACCCGTGCCTTTGTCTTCCCCAAACAAAAATATTCGATGCCTGCTCCTTCGTGAATCCCGTTTTCACCTCATCAACTCAAATCCTTCACCGAATCAACCAACTGAGACACCAAACCACTTCTCTCCTCCTTCATTTATACTCAACAAATTCTAACACCAACTCCATGATTCCTTGGCTACCCCTTTTCATCACAACTTCCGTCCCCAGGAGCCCCATAGCATACCGAACCCTTCCAGAGTTTCCCCATCCCTCAAATGCCCATACCCCAAACTCCTTCATGTTTTGCACAAAACCCGTCCATCAGCCTTCATCGGACCCTCCATACAAGCAGCAAAATGCTTGGCAACTTCACAACCCCACCGTGAATACCACTACTCTTCGAATACACGTCTCCACCATTTACCGCAATAATTTAATCATTGTCCTCCCTCCATCCCGTCATTACATCCGCCCTAGAAAAATGCCATAGTAGTTGAGGCAGTGGACTAGTGTTGGAGCCATAGAAGCTATGCTCGAAAAGGACCCCAACACGTTGGGATTTCCCTATGTATACGTTATGGTTTTTTTTAGTGAACTCCAAATACTGTTTTGCTGTGAAGAGTAGTTTGCGGCGGCTACCGAAGAGGATGGAAATGTATTTAGGGCTTGGCTTGGACGTTTACTATTTAAACTAAATGAAGTAAGGTCGTTGGGTGAAAGAGGGTGTCCACGTTTTTGGATTTAGGAACACACGTTTTGTGAGGCTGAAATATATGAAGACGTGGTCTCCCTTTTGACCTTGAAATATAATTAGGTTAAGAAGAGATGGGGTATTATATAGGAAGAAAAAGGAATATTCCCGGGATATGCTTTTGTTGATTCGTTTTTCGTTTTAAAACTAACACAAATAATCCTTAAATTGAGATCTAATACCTATCCTTAGCATAAAAAGATATTCCGGATCCAATGGGACAGGTTCCGTCGAATTCCGACACCGTTTGCGAAAATCCTTTAGAAAATATCGATGAAAAAACACCGAGCATTAATTCCTTAAAATTAAAGAAAAAATCATAAAAATATGAGGCCTTGACGTTTCACTAGACCTCTTCCTAAGGTTTCGTATGAAACTTGTTTCGTTGAATTTCGAGTTCGTTTGACCAGTTTACCATTCAGTTTAGTTTGTTTCAAGTTAAAAACATAGTGTACCGTACTATGAAATACCCTGTTCACGTAGGGACTGCTATGGACAGAAACAAAGATACCATTTAAATGAGTGACGTGCTCTGGTCCCAAAAATGTAATAATACCGGTAGATGGACTCATATTGTGAAACCCCGAAATGTTGATTACAGGGTGCTAAATACTTTAAATAAAAAGTTGCTTATTAAATTAATTAAAAATTGCGATAAAATTCTAAAAATTAAATTATCACTACTTCCCAAAAGAACCTAGTCTAAATTCAAGCCCGATCTCTAGTTATAACGAATAAACCGATACGGTCGATAAACGATTCTATAGCGACTATTTTAAAATTTGATTTGGACATAACTCAAAATCTACACGACGAAATCCTAATTTTTCTCTTCCACTAGAAAGATATACTCCACCAGCTCCACACGTTTCTTGTTTCACAGAAATCCGGCTTAAAATGAATCATGTACATTCAGTTGAAGTTCAACTCGCCAAATAACGAACTGCCGTGTCGTTACGGGCTCGATTATAAATATTATTATAATTTAAACGTTCAACTATCGTTTATTTAATATATTCGTTATTTAAATAATTAAATAACTTAATTATTATACCTTACAAAACGCGCCATTACATAATTATAAGCGGTTCATTCTGATAATGGCGAGGGGGTGTTGATGGTGCGTTCCAACCGGGTCATGTGCGTGCATGGATCCGGTCTTCTCTGAGGACGTAAGACACCATGACATCTGTAAATAGGTCTGTGCCAACAGGTTGCCACTTTTGGATTTCCGTCTTTGATTCCGTTTCCGATTCTGTTTCCGTACCTTCTGTCTGTTGGGGTGGTAAAGGCCCATTAGTTGGGTGGTAAAGGCCCATTATTAGTATTCTGCTTCTGTACCTTCTGTCTGTTCGGGTGGTAAAGGACCATTACTAGCATTCTGTTTCTGTAGAGATTATTCTGTTTCCGTTTTTGTTTCAATTTAGACATTAGGGTAACACCTAATCATGCTATACTAGTATTAGTGCAGAGAAGTTAGGACTAAGTAAAAAGCTTAGCTTAGTCTATATCATTCTGTTAACCTGCTATTCCTGTTATGGTTGTCTCTCATCCAGTTTTATTTACATGTCATGATACTATTATCTGTTTATATACTGAAAGTCACTGGACTCACCAGACTAATGTCTGACCTAGTTTGTTTCGCCTCTTTTCTTTCCATCCCCCCCCCCAAGGTGCTTAGGGTGGAAACGTATGAGCTTGATTCAGATTCTCTCTACTTGAAGTGTTTGAAGTATTGCTTGGCTTTGGCTTTATCTTTCCATGGAAGTTTACTTTGGGGATTATGACCTTAAAAACTATGCATTCTGAAGGCTTTTGTACAAGACCGATATTTTATACTTGAATTCTGATATTGTGATTTGAAAAGATGTAACCAAACTTATTTCTGTTTCTGTTGTAATAAAGTTATAATTTTTTCAAGTACTACTTTATCTGTCTTGTGAATTTCTGTTCTGTCCACTAAAACGCTCCATCAAAGTTAAGGCATTCCCTTTGTGAGTGACCTTAATGGAGGTGGGGTGTTACAAGTTCATAATCTGATTTTTGAAAAATTTTAAATGGCAAATTTTAAAATATTTGTTAACACTAGTGTTAATTCATGCATTTTACCAATGTTGAAAGAGCCTACGTATAATTGTGTTAAAAAGTCATGTGATCTACTGAAATATTATTCAATACAGGAAAAGATGTGTTTTATGGCTTTTGAAAATTCAAAAGTTGAAAAGATGGTGAAGTTACTATTGGTAATTTGAATTCTAAAATGGTGGCTATTGGAAATTAAAATTCTGAAAAGGTGGCTATTGGAAATTGAAATTCCGAACTGGTGTGTTACATGGCTGTTGAGAATTCAAATTCTGGAAAGTAGTTGGTGGAAATCAAAAAGGACAAATGGATACTGGATAGTGGCTGTTCGAGACATATGACGGGAAATCCTGAATTACTCAATAATATGACATCTGAAGATGATGGAATGGACTTCAGAGATAACTCTAAAGGATACATTATTGGGATTGGCAATGTCGATAATTTTGAAACTCCTACTATTTCTGATGTTTTATTAGTTAGGAATCTAAAATAGAACTTGTTAAGCATAAGTCAACTTTGCGATAAGGGTTATAAAATAAACTTCGAAAAGGATAAATGTTTTATAGAAGATAGGAATTCAAAAGTAATATTCGAAGGAGATAGAAAGAAAAATATCTATATATTGAGTATGAAAATCTCTAGCGATAATCTATGTCTTATGGCTAATACAAGTGACCCCTGGATCCAGCATAAGAGATTTGGTCATAAAATTTTCAAAAACATCTCTAGGATTTCTAAACTATATTCAATTAAACAATACCCAAAATGAAAATTAAAAGTTAATAACTTATGCGACGCTTGTCAGTTCAGGAAATTAAAGAAAAGTTCATTTAAATCAAAAGAGGAAATTACTACCTCGAAACCATTAGAGTTAATTCACATGGATTTATTTGGTCCATCTCAAATTCAATCGATAAATCATAATAGATATGTTTACATAATAGTTGACGATTTTTCTAGATTTACTTGGACTTTGTTTCTTAAAAATAAAGTGATACTTTTGATCAATTTAAAACTTTTTTAAAAAGGATTTAAAATTTATTATCAATAAAAATCAAAACAATACGTAGTACCCATGGCGGAGAATTCAAAAACAAATTTTTTGAAAAATATTGCAATAAAAAGCGAATAACCCATAATTTTTCTTTTCCTATAACCCTTCAACAAAATGGAGTGGTTGAACGTAAAAATAGGACGATACAAGAGTGTGCGAGAACTATGTTATCTGGTAGTAATTTATCAAGAAACTTTTGGGCTGAGGCAGTTGTAACAACTTGCTAAATTTTAAATAGAATTTCAATTAGACCTTTAACTCATAAAACTCCTTATGAACTTTTGTATAATAAGAAACCAAAATTATCTTATTTTAAAATATTCAGAAGCAAATGTTTTATACTTAATACTAAAGACAATTTAAACAAATTTGACTCGAAATTCGATAAAGGAATATTTATTGGATATCCAAAAAGAAGTAAAGCATATAAAGTTTTTAATACTCAAACCAATACCATAGAAGAAGCCTTAGACGTATCGTTCGATGAAAATTATAAAAGCATAACTCAAAACAATGAAGATGATTGTGAAAATGAAATTAATGAAATAAATCATGAAGATAATCAACCAAATAAAAGAATTAGATTACTTAGAGACCATCCTGTATAAAATATCACAGGAAATATTGAATCCATTGTTAGAACCCGTAAAAGATAAAATAATATGACTAATATTGCATTTATTTCAACTATTGAACCTAAGAATCCAAAAGAAGCATCTTCCGATGATTCATGGATACTTGCTATGCAAGAAGAATTGAATCAGTTTACTAGGAATGATGTATGATAACTTGTTCCTAGACCAGAGGATAAGACAATAATATGAACTAAATGGTTTATAAAAATAAAATGAACGAACATGGTGAAGTCGTAAGAAATAAGGCACGACTAGTAACACAAGGTTATACTCAAGAAGAAGGGATATGTGACGGCCCGCCCCGCACCAGCCGACATTTCCAATAAAAGTGCGTTGTGCCGATGTCCAACCAGCATGGGATGGTCACCAAAGAAAAGAAAGAAGGAAATTTGAACTAGCAAGGAACCTGTAGAATGTCTCACAGCGCATGGAATGAAATATAATACTTGACAAAAAACTGGCGAGATAGTGCATAAGCTGAAAATTAACCATAATAGCGGCGGAAAATTAAAATACAGCTTATGTTCCACATCATCATTATTACAACATTTCAAACTATCTCTAAAGCAAAGTAAAGGAAGAGTACACTACTAATGCCCAAAGTAGTGACCATCAACGACACAGGGAGAATACATACATATATATCAAACGCGAAAGCCTCCTGCTCATGTCCGGATCAGCTATTCGTGCATAACCAGCTAACCTGTCTCTAGTCTGCCCTTTTAAGAGCACCTAGAGTAATAAGTAGAGACATAAAACTCTGGGTCAGACAAAAGTCTGGTATGAGCGATAAGCAGCAAAACAGAACAATAACAGGTATACTAAACCATACCTGAACCTGGACCTGCAACCAAAGAGTTAGCACAACAAGATGTACAATACTCTAAGGTGACGCTAACATATGGTGTAAAGATACGGGGGAGGGGTGTGCATGTCATAGTGGTATCAAACAATCAAGCATAACAACCATCCTCACATCTCTCACTCGGTGCGTAAAGCATACGATATCCACCGCTTTGATCACCCATAACTTGCTATGATCACTCTGCCCCATGGAGTCATGGCGACTCCACTGCACTGATCAATAGCCACTAATCCTTGCTATTTCCACTCTAGCCCATGAAGTCAAGACGACTCCTGTAACACCCCACGCCCGCTATGGTCACTCACTAAGGGAATGCCATAGCATCGGTGGAGTATTTTAGTGAATATAGAACAGAAAAATTACACCAAGACAGATATAAATAGTACTTGAAAATTTAAAACATCATCTCATAACAGCGGAAATAAACATGTCTGGTTACATCATAAAACCATGATAAAAGTCAAGTACAATATCCGTCCAAATAAAGAAGTACATAATCCCACTCTCTCACACAATAGCCATGACAAAAGAAAAGATAACTGGATAACTGGAGCTTTACATCTACCCAAGCTCCCAAAGACTGGAACAGCAATCTGATCAAGCTCTACTACCGCTAGGATCCACCGTAGGACCTGAGGGTTGGGAAAAAGATAAAAACAACGGGGTCAGACATAAGTCTGAGTGAGTCCTATAACTTTAACAATACAATCATTAAAGTAACCAGAGAAAACATAAACTTGACCTACGGTAATATCTGGGGATGAATGGCTACACTAAGCAGCTTGGTAGACTTAGGATAAACTAAGATATAAACTAAGATAACCGTCAGGACGCATCTACCCACCCAAGGATAATTACTAACTGCACCACACCAGTCATTCCTACTTAAAGGTTGATCCCTTCCAAGGACTTAGAAAATTTCCCCAGTAGTTTCATGTACTCCTAGCCCACTACATAGGTGCCATCTGCCCTTATCTCCACTAGGTGTACTCAGTAATTCTTACCCAGTAGTTTCGTGTACCCCTACATAGGTGCCGTCTGCCCCTATCTTCATTAGGTGTACCTACTACTCCCCATCGATCGGCTCCCTACCGTAGATACCCGTGCTGGTCCCACAGTGGGGTGTATCACTCCCCTAAAGTGGCTACCCAATACTATCAACGGTGCACGGCTTTATATCTACACGATGCAACAACGGCTTATCTACCAGCCCGGGCCCACACACGCATATGAAACCCGTTGGACTTGCGTTGCCACCGCTAACCCGTTTTGGCCTCTTATAATCAAGCCCAATATGCGTGTCCCGTCACTCGACATGGGTCGAGCCCACAAAGATACGTTTGGGATATTGGTTGAAATGGGCCCCCAACAAGCTACCCACCTAAGCTTGTCATATATCTAGTGTATCCCACTTAACCCTTTAATCATGTTTAATTACATGTTTCCACTTGGTTAAGTATTCTAATCGTATTTTCTATTGCCACCCAAGGCAACCCACTAGATTCCACATGCCACCCAAGGCAACCATTAAATTTCCACATGCCACCCAAGGCACCCACTTAACCCCTCATGTCCCACTACACGCTATTATGGTTAAGTGTTTCTTAATTAATTAAGACCGTGATCTCCCATAAAGACCTCCCACATTAGACTGGCTGTTATGACCGCCTGGTTAAGCCGGTAGAATCCGGGCAGTCTTACGTCATAACAGAGTCTAACCTCGTGTCTTTACCTTAATCACGTATTTAATTTATGGCTAAGACCTCTCACATTGGGCTGACATTTGTAGCAACTGGTTAAGCCGGTCGGGTCCGGGCAGTTTTACACTACAAATGAGTCCAACCTCGTGTCTTAGTCGATTAATTACACCTAATTAATCACCCCCATATTAATTATCCCTAATTAATATCAAATTTTCCATAACATGGGTAGACCTAACTCAATAGGTAAATTCCCATGGGGTAGACCTAACTCAATAGGTAAATTCCCACTTATGGTAATTTATTTTTATGGTATGCTTAATCATACCCAATCATTCCTTTATTAACCCCATCGTTCCCCACGTAAATCGTTCTCATTTCATGGCATAATAAAGGGGAAGATCCATCACAAATATCATGGGTTTAGCATATAACTTTGTCATGGGTTAAGAGGATGTCAACTTGCATATATGAACACATATTAACCCAACCACATTTAACCCAAACTTGCATATTATCATACACATATCTTGCCTAACATGTTGAACTTGCATATAGACATTCTCATAACTTGCATAACATGTTAAACATGCATTTAAGCATAGACATAACTTGCATAAGCATTCACATACTTGCATAAGCATTCACATACTTGCATAAGCTTACATAACTTGCATAAACATGCATAACTTGCATATCATGTCATTTAAGCATATACATATCTTGCATAAGCATTCATATTCTCGCATAAGCATGCATAACTTGCATATCACATAAATCTTGCATTTAAACATATACATGACTTGCATAAGCATCCATATACTTGCATAAGCATGCATAACTTGCATATCACATTAAACTTGCATTTAAACATATACTTAACTTGCATAACTCACTTTGTTAAACATGCATAATTCCACTCATTAAATATGCATAAATCCACTTGTTAAACATGCATATATCAACTTATTAAACATGCATAAATCAACTTATTAAGCATGCATAAACCAACTTATCAAATATGCATAAACATAGAACAACATAGAGTAACATATCATTATACATGATTCAAACTCACTAATCCGCATTTAAGACCATAAGTCTCATTACACCCAATCTACTTACTTTAACAATTGATGTTAAAGTGATAGAAACTCACCAAACTCAAGATTAGCAACCTTATGAAGTAGAATTAGTTGCTAACTATGAAGATAATGATGATTAGAGATTGATTAGAGAGTGATTAGCTTGCAACTTCCTTCATAAATTAGTGAAGGCTCCTCTTAGGATTTAATTTGGCGGCATGAGGCCATCATTTCTATTTTTGGTAAGGATTAAGGGGGGTTTAGGGTGTATTTATAGATTAGGTGAGTGTTTTAGGCCCTTAGATTAACCCTACATTAGATTAGGACCCTTAGATTTCGGAAATCTCTAGAACCAGCCCTCCTAGCCAGCCTGAAACCCAACCTGGTGCAACCTGGTGCACCCAGGTTCAATGGACGGCGCGCCCCTGTCGACAGGAAAGTCGACACCCCTGTCGACAGGCCTGTCGACAGCCCTGTCGACATGGGTAGGGCGGGAATCTTCCCGCCTGACCCCGCCTGTTCCATCCCACAATCTGAAATTTAAAATTTTTAAATCTGTTTTAGTTTTGAATTTTCTGCAAACTTCATCGGGCCATAACTGGGCCATACGGACTTCGATTTTCGAAAACTCGGACTCTATTTTGCGTATTTTTCCGAGATGAACGCAATTACGCAACCCGTTTCCCCTAATTCCCACATCTGATATTATTTATCCTGTAATTAGTGAATTTTAGTATTAACCCAAAATTCGGGGTGTTACATTCTCCCCTCCTTAAAGGATTTCGTCCCCGAAATCTCTAAGCTAAGGAGAATGCATATCCTACCATCCAAACATCCATCTACTCAATCCATCAAACACGGGCATCCATTGTCCTTAGAACAATTTCTAATGATGTATGAGCATATGTAAAGAGTGTGTGTATATGTTCCCTATCTAATGTATGAACATATGCAAACCATGATAGTGCCATGCATCCATTATGTATGCGAAAGAACCCTATCGACACATACAATATCTACATGAGTGCACAATCATTCACCAAAATGCATCATCCATGTGATAACACAACCATTATACATCCATAAATATATTTTCCTACACACAATTTTATGCAATATGCAATATGAAGTGACTGAGCCGATCTAGTGCCTAGAGTGTGTGTATATGCATCCACGAGCAACCACTAGCAAACACTTGCATCCACTTGCATCCATCAACCATAACATGTTTCAAACACATGTTTCAACCATAGGTTTACCCTATCTAAAGGTCAAAGGTACTAACGAGAGGACATACCAAAGATAAGATAAGTACTAGACAAGCGATAAAGGAGAAAGTAAAGACATACCCTCAAAAAGAAATGGGTACAATGAACGCATCTTCGCTTCCGTCTCCCAAGTTGCGTTGCTCTCATCTTCTCCCCATTGCACCTTGACTAGTTGAACCTCTCTGTTTCTCAACTTCCTAGTCTCTGACCCAAGGATGCGAGTAGGGGCTCGTCGGATAGTCGCATCACGCTCTACCTCTACATCTCTAAGCAAGCTCGGCTCTACCACCTCTGCCGACTCATGTAAGCACTTCCTCAGATGTGATACATGGAATACATCATGAACACCACTAAGTCTGTCGGGCAACTCCACCCTATATGCCAACCGTCCAATTCTTTCCTTGATAGGAAATGGCCCAACAAACCTCGGTGCTAACTTCCCAACGGATCCGAAGCGAACAACATTTCTCAACGGAGATACCTTAACAAAAACCATATCCCCAACCTCAAACTCAAGATCCGTCCTTCTCTTGTCCGCATAAGATTTTTGCCTATCCTGCGCTGCTTTCATCCTTCTTCGAATCAAGTCAATCTTCTCAGAAGTCTCCCTAACCATATCAGGCCCAAGCAAGATCTTATCCGTAGATTCCCACCAACATGTAGGTGATCGACAAGGCCTTCCATAGAGAGCTTCGAAAGGAGCCATACCAATACTGGACTGAAAGCTGTTATTATATGCGAACTCCACCAACGGAAGATGCTCTTCCCATGTACCTCCAAAATCTAAGATACAAAGCCTCAAAAGGTCTTCTAGAACACGATTCACCCTCTCAGTCTGGCCGTCTGTCTGAGGATGATATGCGGTGCTCAGACACAATTGAGGCCCTACTGCTTCTTGCAAACTTCTCCAGAACTCGCTAGTGAAGATAGGATCTCGATCACTCACTATGCTAGAGGACACCCCATGTAATCGAACTATCTCTCGAAGATATACTGAAGCTAGCCATGGAGCAGTCCTCTTGCTCTTCACAGGTATGAAATGGGCGCTCTTAGTAAGTCTGTCTACCACCACCCAAATTCCTGTATTACCCTTCCTCGATCTGGGTAACCCGTCAATAAAATCCATCGAGACGTTATCCCACTTCCATTGCGGAACCTCCAATGGGTGAAGTAACCCACCTGGTTTCCTTTGCTCCGCCTTCACTTGCTGGCACACAATACATCGAGCGACATACTCGGCCACATCTTTCTTCATACCGGCCCAGAAGAAAACCCTCTTCATGTCTTGGTACATCTTGTTCCCACCGGGATGAATGGTCATCCTAGAACGGTGTGCGTCATCAAGAATAGCCTTCCTCAAACCCTCGTCTTGCGGTACGCAAAGTCTACCGTCTCTACGAAAGCACCCCCTATCGTCTAGGGTGTACCTACTCAAATGGCTGGACGACTCCCCCCTTATGAGCTTCTCTATCAACTCAACCAACTGTGGGTCGTCCCTCTGGGCTTCCCCAATCCGCCCCAAAAGAGTAGGCCTAACTTCCAAGGAAGCTAGCAAACCGGGTACATAATCAATGGAAGGTCTGAAATCAAACATCGAGATAAACTCCAAGCTTCGTCGTTCCACGAACAATGGACTCAAGGACAACCTCTTCCTGCTCAAGGCGTCCGCCACCACGTTACCCTTGCCAGGGGTATAAGCTATCTCGAAATCATAGGATGCTAAGAATTCCATCCACCTTTGCTGTCTTAGATTCAAATCCTTTTGAGAGAATAAGTACTTCAATGATTTATGGTCAGTGAACAGCTCGAATTTCTCACCAAGAAGATAATGACGCCAAATCTTAAGCGCAAAAACAATAGCGGCCAGCTCTAGATCATGGGTAGGGTAATTTTTCTCATGTGCCCTCAACTGCCTTCCACCATAGGCTATTACCTTTCCCTCTTGCATTAAGACTGCGCCAAGTCCTGTCCCACAGGCATCGGTATAGACAACAAATGGCTTGCTCCCATCTGGCAACACTAAAACTGGAGCCGTGGTTAAAGCTCTCTTTAACCGTCGGAACGCATCATCACAATCTACGTCCCATGCAAAAACAAGATTCTTCTTCGTTAAGCGGGTTAATGGGGCCGATATCTTCGCGAAGTCTTTAATAAACTTCCTATAATAACCCGCCAACCCCAAGAAACTTCTTACTTCGGTAGCATTACTAGGAACCTTCCAATCTTGGACTGATACTACCTTCGCGGGATCCACGGCTATCCCCTCCTTGGAGACCACGTGCCCAAAGAACCGCACTTCCTTCCTCCAGAAGTGACATTTAGAGAATTTAGCCTTAAGGCTATGTGCTCGAAGAGTCTTCAACACTTCCCCAAGATGTAGGGCATGCTCTTCTTCACTCTTAGAAAACACTAAGATATCATCCACAAAGACCACCACAAATTTATTAAGGAACTCCCTGAACACCCTACTCATCAAATCAACAAAGTATGCAGGGGCGTTCGTCAACCCAAATGGCATCACCAGCCACTCATAGAAACCATCCGGAGTTCTAAAGGCAGTCTTGTCTATGCTATCCTCAGCCACCCTCAACTGATGAAACCCCGTGGCTAAGTCCAACTGAGAAAATACTGAGGCGCCAACCAACTGATCGAAAAGATCATCTATTCTCGGCAATGGGTGTCGATTCTTCTTTGTGAGCTTGTTGAGTTCTCTATAGTCTACACAAAGTCTGAGGGACCCATCCGCCTTCGTAGCAAATACTACTGGAGCACCCCCACTCCGATATGCTTCGTCTTATGAACCCCTTCTCAAGTAACTCCCCTACTTGCTTATGGAGTTCCCTCCTCTCACGAGGAGCCATGTGGCGCACTGGTAAAGATACCGGTTTAGCATTATCCACCAAATATATTCGGAAGTCAATCTCCCGCTTCGGAGGTAAGCCCTTCACCTCCTCAAACACATCCGGATATTCCCGGACCATTCTAACAGATTGCAAACTCTCGACCGAAGCGTCAAGCGATTCAAGATAACTTAGCATAACAGAGTCCCTGGGATTACAAGAAATTTCGAGAGTGTTACCCAAGCGGGTCATGAGCCTAACAACTCTCCTTTCGCAATCTAGAACGGCACCGTTACTGGATAGCCAGTCCATGCCCAAAATCAACCCATAACCCGTGAAGCCCAAGACAAAAGCATCACATCTAAACTCAATGCTAAGTATAGAAATCTTCAAACCCAAACATATCATGGACAAATAAGTGGAGCCCCCAATTGGGTTTGAAACAACCAAGGGATCATCTACCAGACTGGTGTCTAAGTGCAGTAACTCAACTAATGATGATGAGATAAACGAATGAGATGCGCCTGAATCAAACAATGTACGGACAGGATGGTCAAATAGAAAAACCAGACTTTCAACGGAAATAGTTCTACCTCTCTCCTGAATCGGTGGAACCGCGAGAGCTTGTACTTGCCCCCTAGCCTGACTTGGTGCCATAAGAGCTTGCACCTGTCCTCCTGAGGTAGATCCCGTCCTTTGCCCCTTCTTAGGGCAATCTTTCACTAAATGCCCTGCTTCGCCACAGTGGAAGCAGCCGGTCTTCTTCTTCTTGCGACAATCCTTGCTTAGGTGGCCAGGTGTCCCACAATTGAAACACTTCTTTCTTCTTGCTCTTGCCACCGTTGCCTTTCCCACCTTTGCTTTGTTGTTGTTGCTGAGGTTTCTTTTGATCTCCCTTCTTCTCGGGTGCCTTATTAGCATTAGGACCCTTCTCTTCCTCATACATGAGTGCCATGTCAACTAGCTTCTCAAAGGTGGCCCCCATAGGGATATGAGTCATAGCCAACCCGTGCATCGGTTCATTCAACCCTTTCACGAACCGCAAAGCCTTCTTCTCCGGTGTATTCACCATATCTAGGCCAAACCTTGCCAATTGATTAAACTTGTTAACATATTCCTTCACCGTAAGATTTCCTTGCTTTAGAGTCAAGAATCTTTCCATATACAAGTTTTCCTCCGCCCTTGAGAGAAACTTTGCCACAAATCTTTGCCTAAAATCTGCCCAAGAGTCAACGGGGCGTTCTCCATTAGTGACCTCCCACCAGAATGAGGCCTCTCCCTTCATTAACCAAGCAGCCAACTTGACTTTCTTTCCTTCTTCCATCTCAAAGATATCTATCAACTCTTCCACCTCCTTAAGCCAATCTCTAGCCTCCACAAAAGTTTCAGATCCTTGAAAAGGTTTCCCTCCCATAGCTTTAAATTCCTTGCAAGTCTTAGCAAAAGTATCCGTGCGAGGAGGAGGGGGAGGAGGAAGATCGGGTGCTACGGTTGGTGGAGGAACATTTGCTGGACCCGTAGTGGTGGCCCTAGCCTCCATCAATCTCCTATACCATACTGGTATCGTCACACCCTCTGGAAAATTAAGATTCTCGGCCATGCTGAAACGAAAAAGGAAAGATTCAAACGGAGAATTCGAAGGATATAGATATGGCTATTGGGGATTATGCTTTTCTTTCAAAAACTTTTCTCTTAAAAGACATGTTTTTGAAAATATCTTTTCCAAAAATGTTTTAGAAAAATAGTTTTCTAAAAATTTTATCTGTTCCGGTAACCTTTGCTCTGATACCACGTGTAACACCCCACGCCCGCTATGGTCACTCACTAAGGGAATGCCATAGCATCGGTGGAGTATTTTAGTGAATATAGAACAGAAAAATTACACCAAGACAGATATAAATAGTACTTGAAAATTTAAAACATCATCTCATAACAGCGGAAATAAACATGTCTGGTTACATCATAAAACCATGATAAAAGTCAAGTACAATATCCATCCAAATAAAGAAGTACATAATCCCACTCTCTCACACAATAGCCATGACAAAAGAAAAGATAACTGGATAACTGGAGCTTTACATCTACCCAAGCTCCCAAAGACTGGAACAGCAATCCGATCAAGCTCTACTACCGCTAGGATCCACCGTAGGACCTGAGGGTTGGGAAAAAGATAAAAACAACGGGGTCAGACATAAGTCTGAGTGAGTCCTATAACTTTAACAATACAATCATTAAAGTAACCAGAGAAGACATAAACTTGACCTACGGTAATATCTGGGGATGAATGGCTACACTAAGCAGCTTGGTAGACTTAGGATAAACTAAGATATAAACTAAGATAACCGTCAGGACGCATCTACCCACCCAAGGATAATTACTAACTGCGCCACACCAGTCATTCCTACTTAAAGGTTGATCCCTTCCAAGGACTTAGAAAATTTCCCCAGTAGTTTCATGTACTCCTAGCCCACTACATAGGTGTCGTCTGCCCCTATCTCCACTAGGTGTACTCAGTAATTCTTACCCAGTAGTTTCGTGTACCCCTACATAGGTGCCGTCTGCCCCTATCTTCATTTGGTGTACCTACTACTCCCCATCGATCGGCTCCCTACCGTAGATACCCGTGCTGGTCCCACAGTGGGGTGTATCACTCCCCTAAAGTGGCTACCCAATACTATCAACGGTGCATGGCTTTATATCTACACGATGCAACAACGGCTTATCTACCAGCCCGGGCCCACACACGCATATGAAACCCGTTGGACTTGCGTTGCCACCGCTAACCCGTTTTAGCCTCTTATAATCAAGCCCAATGTGCGTGTCCCGTCACTCGACATGGGTCGAGCCCACAAAGATACGTTTGGGATATTGGTTGAAATGGGCCCCCAACAAGCTACCCACCTAAGCTTGTCATATATCTAGTGTATCCCACTTAACCCTTTAATCATGTTTAATTACATGTTTCCACTTGGTTAAGTATTCTAATCGTATTTTCTATTGCCACCCAAGGCAACCCACTAGATTCCACATGCCACCCAAGGCAACCATTAAATTTCCACATGCCACCCAAGGCACCCACTTAACCCCTCATGTCCCACTACACGCTATTATGGTTAAGTGTTTCTTAATTAATTAAGACCGTGATCTCCCATAAAGACCTCCCACATTAGACTGGCTGTTATGACCGCCTGGTTAAGCCGGTAGAATCCGGGTAGTCTTACGTCATAACAGAGTCTAACCTCGTGTCTTTACCTTAATCACGTATTTAATTTATGGCTAAGACCTCTCACATTGGGCTGACATTTGTAGCAACTGGTTAAGCCGGTCGGGTCCGGGCAGTTTTACACTACAAATGAGTCCAACCTCGTGTCTTAGTCGATTAATTACACCTAATTAATCACCCCCATATTAATTATCCCTAATTAATATCAAATTTTCCATAACATGGGTAGACCTAACTCAATAGGTAAATTCCCATGGGGTAGACCTAACTCAATAGGTAAATTCCCACTTATGGTAATTTATTTTTATGGTATGCTTAATCATACCCAATCATTCCTTTATTAACCCCATCGTTCCCCACGTAAATCGTTCTCATTTCATGGCATAATAAAGGGGAAGATCCATCACAAATATCATGGGTTTAGCATATAACTTTGCCATGGGTTAAGAGGATGTCAACTTGCATATATGAACACATATTAACCCAACCACATTTAACCCAAACTTGCATATTATCATACACATATCTTGCCTAACATGTTGAACTTGCATATAGACATTCTCATAACTTGCATAACATGTTAAACATGCATTTAAGCATAGACATAACTTGCATAAGCATTCACATACTTGCATAAGCATTCACATACTTGCATAAGCATACATAACTTGCATAAACATGCATAACTTGCATATCATGTCATTTAAGCATATACATATCTTGCATAAGCATTCATATACTCGCATAAGCATGCATAACTTGCATATCACATAAATCTTGCATTTAAACATATACATGACTTGCATAAGCATCCATATACTTGCATAAGCATGCATAACTTGCATATCACATTAAACTTGCATTTAAACATATACTTAACTTGCATAACTCACTTTGTTAAACATGCATAATTCCACTCATTAAATATGCATAAATCCACTTGTTAAACATGCATATATCAACTTATTAAACATGCATAAATCAACTTATTAAGCATGCATAAACCAACTTATCAAATATGCATAAACATAGAACAACATAGAGTAACATATCATTATACATGATTCAAACTCACTAATCCGCATTTAAGACCATAAGTCTCATTACACCCAATCTACTTACTTTAACAATTGATGTTAAAGTGATAGAAACTCACCAAACTCAAGATTAGCAACCTTATGAAGTAGAATTAGTTGCTAACTATGAAGATAATGATGATTAGAGATTGATTAGAGAGTGATTAGCTTGCAACTTCCTTCATAAATTAGTGAAGGCTCCTCTTAGGATTTAATTTGGCGGCATGAGGCCATCATTTCTATTTTTGGTAAGGATTAAGGGGGGTTTAGGGTGTATTTATAGATTAGGTGAGTGTTTTAGGCCCTTAGATTAACCCTAGATTAGATTAGGACCCTTAGATTTCGGAAATCTCTAGAACCAGCCCTCCTAGCCAGCCTGAAACCCAACCTGGTGCAACCTGGTGCACCCAGGTTCAATGGACGGCGCGCCCCTGTCGACAGGCAAGTCGACACCCCTGTCGACAGGCCTGTCGACAGCCCTGTCGACATGGGTAGGGCGGGAATCTTCCCGCCTGACCCCGCCTGTTCCATCCCACAATCTGAAATTTTAAATTTTTAAATCTGTTTTAGTTTTGAATTTTCTGCAAACTTCATCGGGCCATAACTGGACCATACGGACTTTGATTTTCGAAAACTCGGACTCTATTTTGCGTATTTTTCCGAGACGAACGCAATTACGCAACCCGTTTCCCCTAATTCCCACATCTGAGATTATTTATCCTGTAATTAGTGAATTTTAGTATTAACCCAAAATTCGGGGTGTTACAACTCCGCTGCACTGGCTCATAGCCATGCTACGATCACTCTGCCCCGTAGAGTAATAGCTACCCCCACTGGACTGATCCGTAGCCAAACATCTGTCTTGATGGTGGATCAAAGTTATGGACGTCGATAACACCTTTGCACATGTCCCGCAGCAAAGCCCAATCATGAAGTTAACTCGTTGGTTCCCATCTAGATCCTGAGTACAAACTTCCCATTTGAACTACCTTTGCATCTCGGGTTTTGGTCATCATCTCTGTTCGTGACTCTTCAGTTCCCATTTAGTTCACGATTTTCCCCTCTTGTCATTGGTTTGTGTTTCCCATTTGAAACAGGTTCATGGTGCTCTAATCTGGTCGGGTCGTGACCAGCGGTTCATGGTCTCCTGATGCTTCGCGGTTCGTGACTTCATGCTCCAGGCTTGGCTCATGATCGGTTCCCCGGTTCGTGACTAGAGGGGGCGGTTTGTGGCACGCGGCATGATCAAACCAATGAGCGTGAAACATGAGTGGGTGGCTTGTACTTCGGTTCGCTCGTGGTGCATGGGACCGGCTCGTGATGATGCGGGTGGCTCGTGGGAGGGGTGTCACGATCGAGTCGTGGAGGTCTCTCACGAACGGGACTTGCCTGACCAACTTCTACATCTTTTCCAGCAAGCAATTTACGCCATACGACGGCGGTTTTGACAATTCTAACTGTTCTAAACAATCACAAAGCATTGCAAATAGTAGTAGCAACATGTATAATTGACCATAAGCACCAAAACAACAATTTCAATAAGTTAAAAATGGATCAAAACTACCCAAAACCCATATTTTTCGCTTAATCCCCTTAATCATGATTTAACCATATGATTAACAAAACATGTCCAAATTAACCTAAATTTCTAACAGAGCCCTAAAAATAATATTTTAGAATTTTACAAAATTTTCCCAGATTTTAATTACGTATAATTTCGCTAATTACCACTAATCACCCCTAATTAGCCGTAATTATTGAAAAACGATGCATATCACTCACCTTGGCCACAAACAAACTATAGATCTGAAATATTATCTATTTTGGGTTGAATTCTATAGCAACACAGCGGCTCCAACTCTGATTTGGTGTTGTTTCCCTTTGGTTTGACGTAGCTTGGCTTAATCTTCAATTAGAAAGCGATTAGGAGCGATTTGGGATGAAATTAGAAGGTGAAGGCCATGGCTAGGGCTAGAGAAATGTTTTAGGTGGCTGAAAAATGAAATAAAAATCGTTTTCCATTAGTTCGCAGCCTCCCCATAACCCTAATACAGAAATGGGTTATGGGCCCTCTTGCTAATCACCCAAGTTAGGCCCCGTTAAGCTATTTTTCACCTTTGAAACCTTGTTTCAGCCATATCTCCCAAACGGTGAGTCTGTTTGGCTAATGTGACCATTCTACGTAAAGGTAAACCATCATCCGGATCTAATGGAAGTGGTTCCAGGTCAAAACTTCTTACCAATCAAAAGGTATGGCCTAAAGAAGATCAGCTAGGGGAAAACCGGTCATTTAAAAATCAGAAAAAATCATGAACATGGGAAATGACCCCAATAGTCGTCTCCCAAAGTTACATGGCTAGACGACTTTGCATAAGAAAGAAGTAAATATTCTACGATCCCTTGATGCGTAGAATGCGGGTCGTTACATTCTTCCCCCCTTAAGAAATTTCGCCCCCGAAATTCCTTAACTAAGAAATAAGAAAAAGTACCTGCATGCCTACCAACCATTCACAACAATCAAACATACAAAACAACAAACAAGTCTATCCTAGCATGCGGAAAATTAAATTGCAATTAAAATCTTACCAGAAAAAGAGTTCTGGTTACGTCTTACTAATGTTCTCCTCTGTCTCCCAATTACAGTCATTCTCATTCTCGCCCCATTGAACTTTGACTAGATTCATCGCTTTCCTTCGAAGTCGCTTCGTATCATGCTCGATAATACGGATCGGCTTGCGGTTCCCAACTGCCTCAGGTTCTACTTCGACATCATCCAAACTAATCAGGTGAAATAGTCAAATCGGGGGTCATACACGAATTTCCTTAACTGGGAAACGTGAAATACGTTATGAACTCCTGCCACCTTCTCTGGTAATTCAACTTTATATGCCAAATTCCCAACTTGCCCGAGGATTGGGAATGGACCAACAAATCTTAGCGCCAGTTTTCCTCTCCTTCCAAATCAAATAACATTCTTTAATGGAGAGATTTTGACAAAAACTAGGTCGCCAACGGAGAATTTCAAATCCTTTCGCCTCTTATCAGCATAACTCTTCTGCTTATCTTGGGCAGCCTTCATTGGCTGGTTCTAACCAACATGACGGTAACTTGCATGGTCTTCCGTACACAGCTTCAAATGGAGCCATACTAATACTGGATTGATAACTATTATTATATGCAAACTCTACTAGATGCAAATGGTCATTCCATGATCCACCAAAATCCAATATGCAAGCTCTCAAGAGATCTTCTAATATACGATTTACCCTCTCTGTTTGACCATCAGTTTGAGGATGATACGTGGTACTGAGATATAATTTTGACCCTAGAGCCTCTTGTAAGCTCTTCCAAAACCCACTAGTAAACAACGGGTCTCGGTCACTCACAATGCTTTTAGGTACTCCATGAAATTTCCCTACCCACTTCATACATAGTTCCGCTAACTTAGTTGCCATTCTACTTGACTTTATAGGTATAAACCTTACACTCTTGGTTAATCGGTCCACAATCACCCAAATGCTATCATGGCCCGTTCTAGTCCTTGGTATCCCTTCAAAGAAATCCATTGAGACTTGTTCCCATTTCCATTCGGGAATTTCTAATGGTTACAACAAACCACTAGGTTTCTTTTTCTTGGCTTTAACTAGCTGGCAATTTATGCACTTGGATATAAACTTTCCAAGTCTCTTTTCATTCCTTCTCAGTAGTAGGTCTGCTTCATGTCTCTATACATTTTGTTACCACCGGGATGTACAGTTAACTTTGAGTGATGACATTCTCAAAGCACTTCATCTCTCAATCCATCGACATTGGATACAACTAGTCTTCCATTCTTTCTAAGCCATCCATCTCGATCAAGCCCATACTTGTTCATCTCCTCGTCGATACCGATCATTAACTTGGAGATGATTTTCAATAGGTTAGGATCGCCCTTCTGACTGGAACCAATCCGCTCAATCAAAGTGGGTCTGATCATCAAACTTGCTAATACTTCTGGATCCAATTCGCACTTTGGTCTAAAATTATACCCAGCGATGTACTTCAGTTGCTTCCATTCCGGAAACATAGCCCCTAAATTGGCATGTCTTCTACTCTATGCATCTGCTACTGTGTTGCCCTTTCTTGGTGATATGCGATATCGAAATCATAGGAATCCAAGAATTCTAACCATCTTTGTTGTCGGAGATTTAGATCCTTCTGAGAGAAAAGATACTTTAACGATTTATGATTGGTAAACAACCCGAATCTTTCTCCTAAGAGATAATGTCTCCACATCTTCAATGCGAACATGATCGCTACCAAATCAAAATAATGGTTAGGATATCTTTTCTCATGCGGTTTCAGTTCCCGACTAGCATAAGGTACAACCCTAACTCTTTGCATCAATACAACACCTAGTCCAGTACCACATGCATCTGTATATACTGCCATCTCTTCATTCCCCTTACGAATGACTAACACTGGTGCATATGTCAAATTTTCCTTTAGGCTCTTAAATGCATTCTCGTACTTTTTGTCCTAAACAAAAGCTTGGTTTTTCTTGGTAAACTGAGTCAATGGTGCCACTATCTTGGAGAAGTATTAGATTAACATCCGATATGATCCAGCCAATCCCAAGAAACATCTTACGTCTGTTGCATTCTTGGGCATAGACCAATCTTGTACCATAGCCACCTTCGCAGGGTCCACGGCAATACCATTCTACGAAACAACATGGCCCAAGAACCTCACTTCCCTCCTCTAGAAGTGACACTTAGAAAACTTTGCTTTCAATTTGTGTTTTCTCAACACCTCCATCACTATCTTCAAATGTTCCTTGTGTTCTTCCTATGTTCTCAAGTAGACAAGTATGTTGTCCACGAACACGAGAACAAACTTATTCAATTGATCTTGGAATACTGTATTCATAAGATCCACAAAATATGCTAGTGCATTGGTCAACCCGAATGGCATGACCAACCACTCATAGAATCCAGACGGCGCCCGAAAGGCCGTTTTAGCTATACTCTCAGCTTCCACCCTAAACTGATGAAAACCTGTCCCGAGATCCAACAAGGAGAACACTCTTGTGCCACTCAACTGATCAAACAAATCATCTACCCACGTTAGAGGATACTTATTCTTCCTCGTCACCTTATTCAACTCGCGGTAGTCCACACACAATCGAAGGGAACCATCTGCCTTGGTAGCAAACATAGCTAGTGCTCCCCACTCAGAAACACTTCTTCTGATAAATCCCTTCTTCAACAGATCGCTTACTTGCACCCCGAGCTCTCGCTGCTCCCTTGGTGCCATACGATGAAGTGGCATCACTATAGGTTTGGCATCTTTCACTAAATCAATACGAAACTCAATCTCTCGGTGTGGTGGAAGTCCGGTCACTTCCTCGAAGACGTCCAGATACTAGCCAGCCACAGGCACATCTGACAACTCATCATCCGGGATGTCGAGGGAATTTAGAAAACTAGTCATTATCCCATCACTAGGTAGACCACCAAACACTACCCTCCGCCCATCATCCGCTCTAACTGTCATCAAAAAGTCCTCACAGTCTACCACCACCCCGTACCTTTAAAGCCAATTGACTCCCAAAATAATGCCAAACCCAGTAAAGCCCAAAACAAAGCAATCACAAACAAACATGCATCCATGACTCGATAAGACCACATTACGACAAATCATGCTAAGGCTAGTTGAACCACCAATCGGGTTCGTCACCGCTAAAGGTCTATCGACTATCTCGGATTCCAATCCTAACCTATCTACCAGGTCACTAGATATGAAGGAACGGGAAGCTCCGATCTGAAACAATACTCGAACAGGAACATCATAAACAGAAAGCATACCTTACATGACGACATTGTTTCCTTTCTTCGTTGCAGTTGGGGCATTCGACAAAGAAGGAACAACATCTGTAACACCCGTATTTTCTATGAACGTATAAGTAACAAATCAGAGAATAATTAATTTTTAAAAATAGAATCAAGGGAAACGATTTGTGCCATTGCGTTCATCTCGAAATTCTACTTGGAAACGAGTCTGAGTTTTCGAAAATCGGAGTACGTATGACTAAGTTATGACCTCTAGAAGTTTCATGAATTTTCGGAATCAAAAACAGCTCAGAAATTCGAATTCAAGACCCAGAAGCGGGCTGGGCGGGAAAATTCCCGCCCAGAGCCCAGGTCGACCTGGGGTCGACCTGACCAGACCAGGTCGACCATAGGGTCGACCTGGCCATACCAGGTCGACCATAGGGTCGACCTGGGGGTCGACCTGCCTCCCGAACCCACTTTTCTGAACCAGATGCATTCTGATGTAGCTGACCTCATTTTCTGTCCAGATTCGTCTTCCTAATCCTATATAAACAGCCTCCTAGCCTCATTCTCTTTACACCATTTCATTCTTTCCTTATGCTGCCTCTGAGATAATAGAAATAAATAAATAAAATAATGGCTTCGCTACTCTGCTGGAATCAAATCTAGAACTAGTGCATCTTCTTTTAAATCTGAATTAGATTAAAAGAGAACTACTACAACTCTTCTTCTATAATCCAATCAAGGCAAGTGCAGTTATTTTACGATATGAAGTTTAATCATGATCTTGACGTAATTATAAAACTGAATCTGAGATTATGCCCTTTTTCTATTTATCAGATCTGTTTCTCTGTTTTATTATTCTGTTTGTTCTGTATTTCTTCCTCCTTTCTTTCTTTTTGTTTGATAGTCAGGCTACCACGAGCCTGAGCAAGGTCTCATAAGAGATGAACGCATAAACGTTGAATTTGGGAAGAATATTGAATGAGGCATATTTGGGAAAAATCGATTTGTAATTAATTCGAGGATAAAACGCATGTTGTAATTCTAGACATAAATTTGAGGCATATCACGAACTATGATTTGGAAGAAGAGGACTATTGTAACTTAAAATATAAAGGACACAGGTTTTAAGTTAGAACATAAATCTGAGTCATATAAATGGGCATGTTGTATTTAAAACATAAGGTGTATTTAACGTATGTCTTGAGTTTTAAGGCATAAAGGATATTGGACATATGACTTGGGATTTGGGGTGTAAAATTTAACTGTGAACATGTAACTGATTTGGATGCATAGTACAAGTTGTAATCCAAGATCTAGATCTGGACATACTATATATATATATTATATATTATAGTCTGTAATTTGGAAAAAAGAAGAATTAATTTGCATATAACTTAGGTGTAAAGATCCATATTAAGATTTAATGATTGTTAAGTGTGAATACACCTAAGTAAAGGGGAGGGTTTTTGGATATATGACATGCATTGTAATCAATGACTATATTTGGCATAATTTATATGTGAATCACGATTAGGGCCTTTTGAGAATATTCTGAACTATGCAAGTTTAACCAAAATTTGGGACATATGGTAAATTATGGCCATAACTTAGGCATGTAAGTTTAGGCTCAGTCAATGATTAGGCAAGTTATGGGAATAAGACTTTGAGAAATGTTTAAATATGCTAAAACTGTTATCTGTTTAATATGTTAGATTTGCCTAATCAGCTAAATCTGTTACGACTTGTTTAATTGCCTAAATTGTTAAATATGTTGAATCGCCTAATCTGCTAATTACGCCTAATCTGCTAAATCTGTTGAGTTGCCTAATCTGCTAAATCTGTTGAACTATCTGAGCTGCTAAACCTGTTAAATCTGTTGCAAAGCTGAATGATTGTAATTTGTGTAGGCTCGATTTAAGATTGTGTAAAACATGATTTGTTTAATCTGCTGCGACTTGAAAAGAAGTCAAATCTGTTAAATTAACAGAATTAGTCTGATAGTTGTATAATCTATAATGGAATAAATGGGTTATAATAAAAATGATGAGACACGAGGTTAGACTCATGTTTGCGGTAGAAGCCTGCCCGGACCCAACCGGCTTAACCAGCAACCGCAAACTGCTAGCCTATGTGAGATGTAACGACCCGCATTCTACGCATCATAGGATCGTAGAATATTTATTTCTTTCACATACGAAGTCGTATGGTCATGTAACTTTGGGGGACGACTATTGGGGTCATTTGCCATGTTCATGATATTTCCCGATTTTTAAATGACCATTTTACCCCTAGTTATCACTGTTTTGGCCATAACTTTTGACTGGAAAGGAATTTTGACCTGAAACTACTTCCATTGGCTCCGGATGATGGTTTCTCTTTCCGTAGAGTGGTCACATTAGCCAAACGGATTCACCGTTTGGGAGATATGGCTGAAACAAGTTTCAGATGGTGAAAAACAGCTTAATTGGGCTTAAACGAGTGATTAGCAGCTAGGCCCAAGGGGAATTTCGGGTTTAAGGGTATATACGTGCTGATTAGGGTTAGAAAACATTTCTTTAGACATTTTCCAGCCGCCACTTTCATTCCTCTTAACCTAGCCATGGCCTCCACTCTCTAAATCTCTCTAAAACACCCAAAATCACTTCCTAATCAAGGATTAAGGCTTAGAGGCAGTAAATCAAGGAGGGTTAGCACAAGGACCGAGGTAGAGCTGCTGTTATATATTGGAATTCGTGCAAATCAGAGGTTCACTTCAGATTTGGAAGTTTTATTGTGGCAAAGGTGAGTGATTTGCATAGTTTTTGCACTAATTACGGTAATTAAGGGTAATTAGTGAAGATTAGCGAATTTATACACTAATAAATTCTGGAAAAATGTTTAGAAATTCGAAAATAATATTTTATGCCTCTGTTAGAAATTTGGTTCGATTTGATTAAGTTTTGTTAACCCTATGATCAGTTTTACTTAAACATACTTAAGGGAAAATAAGGAGCTTTGGCCACTTTTGATCCATTTTGATTCATTTGAATGGTTGTTTGCTGTTGTGGTTGCTATTACATGTTGCTATGACTCTATGGTGTGTTTTATGATTGATTAGAAGTGTTAGATTTGTCAAAAACGCCGTCGAATGGCGAGAAACTGTCGCTGGAACGAAGTGCAGGAATTTATCCGGATCGGATCGCCCCCATGCCCACGAACCGACCCGCCTGCTCGAACCGCGCCACGTGCCAGAGCTCGGAGCCACGAAGGGAAGACCACGATCCAACTTGGAGAGGAAGCGCCACGAGCTGATGAGGCGCCATGATCCAGATGGGTAGCTCGACCCGAACCAGTGGGTTGCCACGAACTGATAAGCCCGAACCGACCCGACAAGGCGCCACGAGCTGACGAGGTGCGATCCATATGGTGCGACACGATCCGACGCTGGCGAACCGAACCAGGAAGGCTTCCACGATCCGACCCGAGCGTGAAGGATGACCCGAACCGATCCGAGGTTGATGGCTACGAGCTGGTGACTGCGAACCGAACCAGGAAGTTACGGACAGAATGAAGACCGATCCGGAGGGTGATGACAGAAACCCGAGATGCAAAGGAAGCCCAAATGAGAAGTTAGAGCTCAAGATTCAGATGGGAATCAACGAGTTCGCTTCATGGTTGGGTTTTGCTGCGGGACGCGTGCCAAGGGGTTATCGACGTCTATAGCTTTGGACCACTATGGTAGGAGGTACGAAGGCGGATTCAGGGCCATTATGGCATCGGTAGAACCAAGGGCTACGACCAATGAAGTGGGTCATTGAAATGTTTGGTCATGACTCCAAGTGTTTGGCTTGGTCACAGCGGGGTTTCTACAAGTCGGGACTCGTCGTTACCTCAGTTTGTCTAGTGTTCCAAAGTGGTAGATATCGTATACTTTACGCACTGAGTGAGAGACGTGAGGATGGTTGCTATGCTTGATTGTTTGACATACACCCCCACCCCGTATTCTTACACTATTCATTATGGCACCTTGGAGTATTGTACGGTATGCGGTACTAACTCTTTGGTTGCAGGTCCAGGTTCAGGTATGGTTTAGTATACCTGTTATTACTCTGTTTAGATGCTTATCACTCATACCAGGCTTTATGTCTGACCCAGAGTTTTATGTCTCCTCTTATTACTCTGGGTGCTCACACGAGCAGACTAGAGACAGGTTAGCTGGTGATGCACGGGTAGATGATCCGGAGACGAGCAGGAGGCTTCCACGTAATATATATAGTATTCTCCCTGTGTTGTTGAAGATCACTGCTTGGGCATTGGTGGTGCATCTTCTACTTTAGTTTTCTTTTGATTAGAGACAGTAAATTTGGAAAGTTGTAATAAGCTGTATTTGGATTTCCGCTGCCCTGATGTTGACATTGATTATTAGTTATCTGCTTATGCACTATCTCGCCTGTTTTATGTCAAGTATGTTATTATTATATTTTATCCCATGCGCTGTGAGACATTCTACAGGTTCCTTGATTAGTTCATCCTCTTCCTTCCTTTCTCCTGACGACCGTCCCGTGCTAGTCGGGCATGTATACAGCGCACTTTCGGAGGAAATGCAGGCTGGTGCAGGGCGGGCCGTCACACTTGGTATCAGAGCTCTAGGTTGCGTAGTTAACCTAGGGAAGCTATCAGGGAGAGATAATATACGTATACGAGAGAGCGTATTTGTGATTACTTTAGTTTTTAAAAGCTATATATATATATACTATTACTAGTATAAGGATGAAGTCGTACTGCACTAGCACCACTATGGAGTCGTTAATCGTTTCCTTTTTCAGATTGACGATGAGCCGAGATACTAGAAGTGCTGGTAGGGGAGCCAATAATGGGAATGCTGCTGACATGAGGACGATGTTTACTGACCTCATGAGAGAGATGCTTAGAGATGTGCAGAGGGCAGCTCCCAATGGTGGAAATGGTGGTGGTCCAATAGTGCAGGCGCCGAGGGTCGACTTCGCCAAGTTGAATAAGGATTATACTAGCCTTGGTGGGAAGTCGTTTCACGGAACGGAGTCGGCCACGGATGTTCAAGATTGGTTGGATAGTTGCGAACGTATCTTCGAGGATTTGGGTATCGAGGATGCAATGAAGAGAAAGTTAGCGTCCCGTCAGCTGCAAGGGCGGGCAATGAATTGGTGGAATGCTATAAAAGCAGCTACTCCCGAAGATCAGATTACTTAGGAGCAGTTTAAAGCTCGCTTTAGCGAGAAGTTCATTCCAGCTGCTCAGAAGTCAGTGCTGTTTAAGAAATTCTTGGAGCTCAAGCAGAATGGCAGAGCTGTCTCCGAGTATATTGCCGAATTTGACACTTTGTCAAAATATGGGTTATCTCTTATTGATACTGCCGAGAAGAAGAATGAGAAATTCATAACCGGTTTGGATCAGTACTTGGGGGAAAGGCTTATTAACCACATCGATGAGTCGTTTGAGTCGATTGTAGGGAAAGCATTGAGGTCAGAAAGTCTCTACCCTAAGCCGAAAACTGAGGTTGCATCTGCAGAAGAGCCAAAACCACAAGCAAGTGGTGGGGGCAAGGGTGGTTCCCAGAATAAGAGAAAGCAGAATCAGACTAAGGATGGCCAGAAGAAAAAGAACAAGCAAGATGTGGAGTGCTTCAGCTGTGGTAAGAAGGGACATTATGCTAGTAATTGTCGGGCCAAGCCAGCAGATAGGAAGTGCTTCAACTGTGGCCAGATGGGACATCACAAGGACAAGTGTCCACAGCCTCCTAAGGAAAAGCAAATGGTGAAAGCATATGCTCTTAATGCTATTCCTTCTTCGTCGAATGCCCCAACAGCGGCGGAGAAGGGAAAGAATGTCGTCATTCAAGGTATGCTTTCTGTTTATGATGTTCCTATTAGAGTTTTGTTTGATACCGGAGCTTCCAGTTCTTTCATATCTAGTGACCTGGTAGATTGGTTGGGATTGGAGCCCGAGATAGTCGATAGACCTTTAGTGGTGACGAACCCGATTGGTGGTTCGACTAGCCTTAGCATGATTTGTCGTAATGTGGTCTTATCGAGTCATGGATGCATGTTTGTTTGTGATTGCTTTGTTTTGGGCTTTACTGGGTTTGGCATTATTTTGGGAGTAGATTGGCTCCGAAGATACAGGGTGGTGGTAGACTGTGAGGGCTTTTTGGTGACAGCTAGAGCGGATGATGGGCGGAGGATAGTGTTTGGTGGTCTACCCAGTGAGGGGGTATTGGCTAGTTTTCTAAACTCCCTCGACATTCCGCATAGTGAGTTGTCAGGTTTGCCCGTGGTTGGCCAGTATCCGGATGTTTTCGAAGAAGTGACCGGACTTCCACCACACCGAGAGATTGAGTTTCGTATTGATTTGGTAAGGGATGCCAGACCTATAGTGATGCCACTTCGTCGTATGGCACCAAGAGAGCAGCGAGAGCTCGAGGTGCAAGTCAGCGATCTTTTGAAGAAGGGATTTATCAGAAGGAGTGTTTCTGAATGGGGAGCACCAGTTGTGTTTGCTACCAAGGCGGATGGTTCCCTTCGTTTGTGTGTAGACTACCGCGAGTTGAATAAAGTGACGAGGAAGAACAAGTATCCTCTACCGCGGATAGATGATTTGTTTGATCAGTTGAGTGACGCGAGAGTATTTTCTCAGTTGGATCTCGCGACAGGTTTTCATCAGCTTAGAGTGGAAGCTGAGAGTATAGCTAAAACGGCATTTCGGACGCCGTCTGGGTTTTATGAGTGGTTGGTCATGCCATTCGGGCTGACCAATGCCCCAGCATATTTTGTGGATCTTATGAATAGGGTATTCAGAGATCAGTTGAATAAGTTTGTCCTTGTGTTCGTTGATGATATTTTGGTCTACTCGAGGACAGAGGAAGAACACAAGGGACATTTAAGAATAGTGATGGAGGTGTTGAGAAAACACCAATTGAAAGCAAAGTTTTCTAAGTGTCACTTCTGGAAGAGGGAAATGAGGTTCTTGGGCCACGTTGTATCAGAAAATGGGATTGCCGTGGACCCGGCGAAGGTGGCTACGGTACAGGATTGGCCTACGCCCAAGAATGCAACAGAGGTAAGAAGTTTCTTGGGATTAGCTGGATACTATCGTAAGTTTATCCAAAGTTTCTCCAAGATAGCAGCACCATTGACCCAGTTAACTAAAAAGAATCAAGCTTTTGTCTGGGATGGAAGGTGCGAGAATGCATTCAAGAGTCTAAAGGACAAGTTGACAAGCGCACCAGTGTTAGTCATTCCTAAAGGGAATGAAGAGATGACGGTATACACGGACGCCTGTGGTACCGGACTGGGTGCTGTATTGATGCAAGGCGGTAGGGTTATAGCTTACGCAAGTCGGCAATTGAAACCGCACGAGAGAAGATACCCTACCCATGATTTAGAATTGGCAGCGATCGTATTCGCGTTAAAGATGTGGAGACACTATCTCTTGGGAGAAAGATTTGAGCTGTTTACAGATCATAAGTCGTTAAAGTATCTCTTCTCTCAGAAAGATCTGAATCTCCGTCAGCAGAGATGGTTAGAGTTCTTAGCTTCCTATGATTTTGACATCGCATACACACCAGGAAAGGGCAATGCGGTGGCTGATGCATTGAGAAGAAGACATGCCAGCTTAGGGGCTATGTTCCTTGAATGGAAGCAACTGGAGTATATCGCGGGGTTTGATTTCAGACCAAAGTGCGAATTGGATCCAGAAATGTTAGCAAGTTTGACGATCAGACCCACTTTGATTGAGCGGATCGGCTCTAGTCAGAGGGACGATCCTAACCTATTGGAAATCATCTCCAAGTTAGAGATGGGTATCGATGAGGAGATGAACAAGTATGGGCTTGATCAAGATGGATGGCTTAGAAAGAATGGAAAGCTTGTTGTACCCAATGTCAATGGATTGAGGGATGAAGTGCTTAGAGAATGTCATCACTCAAAACTGACTATACATCCCGGTGGTAATAAGATGTATCGAGATATGAAGCAGACTTACTACTGGGAAGGGATGAAAAGAGACGTTGGGAAATTCATATCCAAGTGCATGAATTGCCAGCTAGTTAAAGCCGAGCAAAAGAAGCCTAGTGGATTACTGCAACCATTAGAAATTCCCGAATGGAAATGGGAGCAAGTCTCGATGGATTTCATTGATGGTTTGCCAAGGACTAGATTGGGACACGATAGCATTTGGGTAGTTGTGGATCGACTGACTAAAAGCGCAAGGTTTATACCAGTCAAATCGACCAGAACGGCAGCTAAGTTAGCAGAATTGTATATGAAGTGGGTAGTGAGATTTCATGGAGTACCTAAAAGCATCGTGAGCGACCGAGACCCGTTGTTCACTAGTGGGTTTTGGAAGAGCTTACAAGAGGCTTTAGGATCATAGTTACATCTCAGTACCGCATATCATCCTCAGACCGACGGTCAGACGGAGAGGGTGAACCGTATTTTGGAAGATCTCTTGAGAGCATGTATATTGGATTTTGGTGGATCATGGGATGACCATTTGCATCTAGTAGAGTTTGCATATAATAATAGCTACCAATCCAGTATCGGTATGGCTCCGTTTGAAGCTTTGTACGGAAGACCGTGCAACTCACCATCATGTTGGATAGAGACTGGCGAGAAGTTTATGCTTGGACCAGATGTGGTGAGGGAAACTTCAGATAAGATTAAGATCATTCAACAACGAACGAAGGCTGCCCAAGATAGGCAGAAGAGTTATGCTGATAAGAGGAGAAGAGACTTAAAATTCTCCGTTGGTGACTTGGTGTTTGTCAAGATCTCTCCGTTGAAGAGCGTAATACGATTTGGCAGGAGAGGCAAGTTGGCACCAAGATTCGTTGGCCCATTCCCTGTTCTTGAACTAGTCGGGAATTTGGCATATAGAATTGACTTATCGGAGAAGATGGCGGGAGTTCATAACGTATTTCATGTTTCCCAACTAAGGAAGTTCGTTCACGACTCAGATATGACTATTTCACCTGATCAGTTGGAGGACTTCGAAGTAGAACCCGAGGCGGTTGGGAACTGCAAGCCGGTCCGTATTGTCGTGCACGACATGAAGCAACTTCGAAGGAAGGCGGTGAAGCTAGTCAAGGTACAGTGGAGCGAGAACGAGAATGATTGTACTTGGGAGACAGAGGATAACATTAGGAAGTCACACCCAGAACTCTTTGCCTGGTAAGATTTTGACTTCGATTTAGTTTTCCGTATGCTAGGATAGGCTAGTTCGCTTGTTTTGCATGATTGATTGTTGTATGTGGTTGTTAGGCATGCGGGATCCTTTGTATGTTTTGGGTTAAGGAATTTCGGGGGCGAAATTTCTTAAGTGGGGGAGAGTGTAACGACCCGCATTCTATGCATCATAGGATCGTAGAATATTTATTTCTTTCACATACGAAATCGTATGGTCATGTAACTTTGGGGGACGACTATTGGGGTCATTTCCCATGTTCATGATTTTTCCCGATTTTTAGATGACCATTTTACCCCTAGTTATCACTGTTTTGGCCATAACTTTTGACTGGAAAGGAATTTTGACCTGATACCACTTCCATTGGCTCCGGATGATGGTTTCTCTTTCCGTAGAGTGGTCACGTTAGTCAAACGGATTCACCGTTTGGGAGATATGGCTGAAACAAGTTTCAGATGGTGAAAAACAGCTTAATTGGGCTTAAACGGGTGATTAGCAGCTAGGCCCAAGGGGAATTTCGGGTTTAGGGGTATATACGTGCTGATTAGGGTTAGAAAACATTTCTTTAGACATTTTCCAGCCGCCACTTTCATTCCTCTTAACCTAGCCATGGCCTCCACTCTCTAAATCTCTCTAAAACACCCAAAATCACTTCCTAATCAAGGATTAAGGCTTAGAGGCAGCAAATCAAGGAGGGTTAGCACAAGGACCGAGGTAGAGCTGCTGTTATATATTGGAATTCGTGCAAATCAGAGGTTCACTTCAGATTTGGAAGTTTTATTGTGGCAAAGGTGAGTGATTTGCATAGTTTTTGCACTAATTACGGTAATTAAGGGTAGTTAGTGAAGATTAGCGAATTTATACACTAATAAATTCTGGAAAAATGTTTAGAAATTCGAAAATAATATTTTATGCCTCTGTTAGAAATTTGGTTCGATTTGATTAAGTTTTGTTAACCCTATGATCAGTTTTACTTAAACATACTTAAGGGAAAATAAGGAGCTTTGGCCACTTTTGATCCATTTTGATTCATTTGAATGGTTGTTTGCTGTTGTGGTTGCTATTACATGTTGCTATGACTCTATGGTGTGTTTTATGATTGATTAGAAGTGTTAGATTTGTCAAAAACGCCGTCGAATGGCGAGAAACTATCGCTGGAACGAAGTGCAGGAATTTATCCGGATCGGATCGCCCCCATGCCCATGAACCGACCCGCCTGCTCGAACCGCGCCACGTGCCAGAGCTCGGAGCCACGAAGGGAAGACCATGATCCAACTTGGAGAGGAAGCGCCACGAGCTGATGATGCGCCACGATCCAGATGGGTAGCTCGACCCGAACCAGTGGGTTGCCACGAACTGATAAGCCCGAACCGACCCGACAAGGCGCCACGAGCTGACGAGGTGCGATCCATATGGTGCGACACGATCCGACGCTGGCGAACCGAACCAGGAAGGCTTCCACGATCCGACCCGAGCGTGAAGGATGATCCGAACTGATCCGAGGTTGATGGCTACGAGCTGGTGACTGCGAACCGAACCAGGAAGTTACGAACAGAATGAAGACCGATCCGGAGGGTGATGACAGAAACCCGAGATGCAAAGGAAGCCCAAATGAGAAGTTAGAGCTTAAGATTCAGATGGGAATCAACGAGTTCGCTTCATGGTTGGGTTTTGCTGCGGGACGCGTGCCAAGGGGTTATCGACGTCTATAGCTTTAGACTACTATGGTAGGAGGTACAAAGGCGGATTCTGGGCCATTATGGCATCGGTAGAACCAAGGGCTACGACCAATGAAGTGGGTCATTGAAATGTTTGGTCATGACTCCAAGTGTTTGGCTTGGTCACAGCGGGGTTTCTACAAGTCGGGACTCGTCGTTACCTCAGTTTGTCTAGTGTTCCAAAGTGGTAGATATCGTATACTTTACGCACTGAGTGAGAGACGTGAGGATGGTTGCTATGCTTGATTGTTTGACATACACCCCCACCCCGTATTCTTACACTATTCATTATGGCACCTTGGAGTATTGTACGGTATGCGGTACTAATTCTTTGGTTGCAGGTCCAGGTTCAGGTATGGTTTAGTATACCTGTTATTACTCTGTTTAGATGCTTATCGCTCATACCAGGCTTTATGTCTGACCCAGAGTTTTATGTCTCCTCTTATTACTCTGGGTGCTCACACGAGCAGACTAGAGACAGGTTAGCTGGTGATGCACGGGTAGATGATCCGGAGACGAGCAGGAGGCTTCCACGTAATATATATAGTATTCTCCCTGTGTTGTTGAAGATCACTGCTTGGGCATTGGTGGTGCATCTTCTACTTTAGTTTTCTTTTGATTAGAGACAGTAAATTTGGAAAGTTGTAATAAGCTGTATTTGGATTTCCGCTGCCCTGATGTTGACATTGATTATTAGTTATCTGCTTATGCACTATCTCGCCTGTTTTATGTCAAGTATGTTATTATTATATTTTATCACATGCGCTGTGAGACATTCTACAGGTTCCTTGATTAGTTCATCCTCTTCCTTCCTTTCTCCTGACGACCGTCCCGTGCTAGTCGGGCATGTGTACAGTGCACTTTCGGAGGAAGTGCAGGCTGGTGCAGGGCGGGCCGTCACATGAGAGGTCGTAGGCATAACTAAAATATGCTTAGACACGAGGTTAGGTCTGGCTTGTGGCAGAAGTCTGCCCGGAACCGCCCGGCATATCCAGCGGCCACAAGTTACCGACCTAATGCGAGAGGTCTGTGCATTAATATTTAATTAATGCAATTCTGAGATAAATATGATGTCTAAAACGTGTTGGGTAGATAGGGCTAAACCAACTGAATTGATGAATTAATAAACCTGTTTCGTGAATCTATAGGCCCAATACAAAGTTAGACAATTTGTAAATTTGCTAAAATTGTACATCTGATCCGTTAGTCTGCAAACCTGTTAACCTGATTTTCTGATCTGTGAACTAGTTGACTTGAACTCTATATGTCTGAAAACTTGTAAACACGTTAATCTGAAATCTGTTAGTCTGGGGACACAAGCTTAGGAGGGAAAATACTTGTGTCATCTGTTGTTTGGGACCCATATTAGTCAATAACCCTTTCTGGTATCAAAATTATGACCCAACAGTAGGTAGGGTCCGGGCACGCTTACTGAACTAATTATAAGCGGTTCATTCTGATTATGGCGAGGGGTGTTGATGGTGCGTTCCAACCGGGTCATGTGTGTGCATGGATCCCGGTCTGCCTCTGAGGATGTAAGACGCCGTGACATCTGTAAATAGGTCTGTGTCATTCAAAGGTTGCCACTTTAGGGAGTGATACACCCTTCTGTGGGGCTGGCACAGGGTATTTATGTATTAGGAGCCGATAGCTTGGGGTAGATTTAGGGTACACTTAGTTCTATCTGTTTCCGTTGGGGTACCATCTGTTTCTGTTGGGTGGTAACACCTGTTTGTTTCTGCATGGTACCGTCTGTTGGGGTGGTAAAGGCCCATTTACTTGTGTACACCTAATTCAAACATTCTGTTTTCGTTAGGATTATTCTGTTTCCGTCTCTGATTCCGTTTGTGTATCTTCCGTTTGTTGGGGTGGTAAAGGCCATTACTGGCATTCTGTTCCTGTATAGATTATTCTGTTCCGTTTCTGTTTCAGTTTGGACATTAGGGTAACGCCTAATCCTGTTATACTAGTATTAGTGCAGAGAAGTGAAAATAATAATTTATATCATTCTCTTTCTTCTGTTTAACCTAAGTTTATCTATTGCTCCTATTACTGTTGTCTCTCATCCAGTTTTATTTTCATGTCATGTTATTATTATCTTTTCATAACTGAAAATCACTGTACTTGCTAGGCTTTTTGTCTGACCCTTGTTGTTTCGCCTCTTTTCTTCCGTTTCCCCCCCTCCCCAGGTTTTCAAGGAGGGAATACTCTAGCTTGATCCAGATTTCTTCTGCTTATAGTGCTTAAAGTATGGCTTGGCTTTCTATGGCAACTTCTGTGGGGATTATGGTTTTAAAGTTTTACACTCTGATGGCTTTTGAACAAGGCTGATATATATATGTACTTGAGTTTTTTATTGTGATTTAGAAAGTTGTAACCAAACTTTTTTCTGCTTTTCTTTTAATAGAGTTATAAATTTTCAAGTACTACTATCTGTCTTGTAATATTCTGTTCTGTCTACTAAAACGCTCCATCAAAGTTAAGGCATTCCCTTTGTGGGTGTCCTTAACGGAGGTGGGGTGTTACAACATTGATAGCATATGCTTTCACAATATGCTTTTCTTTCAAAGGTTGTGGACACTTATCCTTTTGATGTCCAACTTGGCCACAGTTGAAGCACTTCGTGTCCGCGAGCTTTGCTCGACATTCTTTAGCATAATGGCCCTTCTTGCCACAGCTAAAGCACTCTACATCTTTCTTATTTTTCTTCTTCTGGCCATCCTTGGTCTGATTCTTCTTCCTCTTATTCTGAGAACCATTCTTGCCTCCACCGCTTGCTTGCGGTTTTGGTTCCTCTGCAGATGCAACCTCAGTCTTCGTCTTAGGGTAATGACTCTCTGGCCTCAATGCTTTCCCCACAATCGATTCAAACGTCCCACTGATGTGGTTAATAAGCCTTTCCCCCAAGCACCCATCCAAACCAGTTTTGAACTTCTCGTTTTTCTTCTCGGCAGTATCAATAAGGGATAATACATATTTCGATAGAGTATCGAACTCAGCAATATACTCCAAGACAGCTATACCATTCTGCTTTATCTCCAAGAGTCTCTTAAACAATACTGACTTTTGAGCAGCTGGAATAAACTTGTCGCTAAAGCGAGTCTTAAACTGATCCCAAGTAACTTGATCCTCTGGAGTAGCTTCCTTAATAGCATTCCACCAATTCATCGCCCGTCCTTGCAGCTGATAGGGTGCTAGCTTTTCATCATATCCAAGATACCCAAGTCTTCGAAGATACGCTCACAGCTATCCAACCAATCCTGAACTTCTGTAGCCGATTCCGTTCCGTGGAACGGCTTCCCACCAAGACTAGTGTAATCCTTGCAAAGCTTGGCGAAATCGGCTTTAGGCGCCTGCACCTCTGCACCACCACCATTTGTAGCATTGGGAACAGCTCGTTGCACATTTCTAAGCATCTCTCTCATGAAGTCAATCAACATTGTCCTCATATCAAGAGCATTCCCATTATTATCTCCTCTGCCAGTACCCCTAACATATCGGCTCATTGTTCAATCTGTAAGGAGAAAACGATTAACCATCTCTTCAGTGGTGCCAGTGCAGTGCGACTTCATCCTTAAATATACTAATAGTATATATAAATAGCTTTTGAAAACCAAAATATTACAAATACGCACTCTCATATATGTACTATCTCTCCCTAGTGTCTTCCCTAGGTTAACTACGCAACCTATAGCTCTGATACCAAATGTGACGGCCCGCCCCGTACCAGCCGACATTTCCAATGAATGTGCGTTGTTCCGATGTCCAACCAGCACGGGACGGTCGCCAAAAAAAAGAAAGAAGGGAATTTGAACTAGCAAGGAACCTGTAGAATGTCTCACAGCTCATGAAATAAAATATAATAATAACATACATGACATAAAATAGGCAAGACAGTGCATAAGCTGAAAACTAAACCATAATAGCTGTGGAAAATTCAAATATAGCTTATGTTCTACATCATCATTATTACAACTTTTCAAACTGTCTCTAAAGAAAAGTAAAAGAAGAGTACACTATTAGTGCCCAAAGTAGTGACCATCAGTGACACAGGAGGAATATATATATATATATATATATATATATATATATATATATATCTTATGTGGGAGCCTCCTGCTCGTCTCCGGATCAGCTACTCGTGCATAACCAGCTAACCTGTCTCTAGTCTGCCCGTTTAAGAGCACCTAGAGTAATAAGAAGAGACATAAAACTCTGGGTCAGACAAAAGTCTGGTATGAGCGATAAGCAGCAAAACAGAACAATAACAGGTATACTAAACCATACCTGGACCTACAACCAAAGAGTTAGCACAACAAGATGTACAATACTCTAAGGTGACGCTAACATATGGTGTAATGATACGGGGGAGGGGTGTACATGTCATAGTGGTATCAAACAATCAAGCATAGCAACCATCCTCACATCTCTCACTCAGTGCGTAAAGCATACGATATCCACCGTTTTGACCACCCATTCCTTGCTATGATCACTCTGCCCCATGGAGTCATGGCGACTCCACTGCACTGATCCATAGCCACTAATCCTTGCTATGTACACTCTGCCCCATGAAGTTATGATGACTCCACTGCACTGGATCATAGCCATGCTACGATCACTCTGCCCCATTGAGTAATATCTACCCCACTGCACTGATCCGTAGCCAAACATCTGTCTTGGTGGTGGATCAAAGTTATGGACGTCGATAACCCGTTTGCACACGTCCCGTAGCAAAGCCCAATCATGAAGTTAACTCGTTGGTTCCCATCTTGGTCCTAAGTACAAACTTCCTATTTGGACTACCTTTGCATCTCGGGTTTTGGTCATCATCTCCGTTCGTGACTCTTCAGTTCCCATTCAGTTCACGGTTTGCCCCTTTTGTTATCGGTTCGTGTTTCCCATTTGAAGCCGGTTTGTGGTGCTCCAATCTGGTTGGGTCGTGACCAACGGTTCTTTGTCTCCTGATGCTTCGCGGTTCATGACTTCATGCTCCAGGCTTGGCTCGTGATCGGTCCCCTGGTTCGTGACTGGAGGGGGCGGTTCGTAGCACGCGGCACGATCGGACCAAGGTGCGTATAACACGAGTGGGTTGCTTGTACTTCGGTTTTCTCGTGGTGCATGGGACTGGCTCGTGATGATGCAGTCCACTCGTGGGAGGGGTGTCACGATCGATTCGTGGAGATCTCTCACGAACGGGACTTGCTTGACCAATTTCTGCAACTTTTCCAGCAAGCAATTTACGCCATACGACGGCGTTTTTGACAATTCTAACTGTTCTAAACAATCATAAAGCATTGAAAACAGGAGTAGCAACATGTGTAATTGACCATAAACACCAAAACAACAATTTCAATAAGTTAAAAATGGATCAAAACAACCCAAAACCCATTTTTTCCCCTTAATCCCCTTAATCATGATTTAACCATACGATTAACAAAACATGTCCAAATTTACCTAAATTTCTAATAGAGCCCTAAAATAATATTTTAGAATTTTTCAAATTTTCCCAGATTTTAATCATGTTTAATTTCGCTAATTACCACTATTCACCCCTAATTAGCCGTGATTAGTGAAAAACGATGCAAATCACTCACCTTGGCCACAAATAAACTATAGATCTGAAATATTATCTATTTTGGGTCGAATTCTAATGCAACACATTAGCTCCAACTCATATTTGGTGTTATTTCCCCTTTATTTGATGTAGCTTGGCTTAATCTTCAATTACAAAGCAATTAGGAGCGATTTGGGATGAAAGTAGAAGGTAGAGGCCATGACAAGGTTTAGAGAAATCTTTTAGGCGGTTGAAAAATGAAATAAAAATCGTTTTCCTACTATTATCAGCCTCCCCATAACCCTAATCCTGAAATGGGTTATGGGCCCTCTTGCTAGTCACCCTAATTAGTCCCGGTTAAGCTGTTTTTCACCTTCTAAACCTTGTTTTAGCCATATCTCCCAAACAGTGAGTCCGTTTGGCTAATGTGACCAATCTACGGAAAGGAAACCATCATTCGAATCTAATGGAAGTGGTTTCAGGTCAAAACTCCTCACCAATCAAAAGTTATGGCCGAAACAAGATCAGCTAGGGGCAAAACGATCATTCAAAATCGACAAAAATCATGAAAATGGGAAATGACCCAAATAACCGTCTCCCAAAGTTACATGGCTATACAACTTCGCATGAGAAAGAAATAAATATTCAACGATCCCTTGATGCGTAGAATGCGGGTCGTTACAGGATAGATTACGATGAAACTTTTGCCCACGTAGCTAGATTAGAAGCGATTAGGATTTTACTAGCCTTTGCAAACCATAATAATTTCTTATTAAACCAAATGGATGTCAAAAGTGCTTTTCTAAATGGATTTGTAAAATAAGATGTATATGTAGAGCAACCACCTCTATTTGAAGACGAAAAATTACCAAATCACGTATATAAATTGAAGAAAGCATTATATGGATTAAAACAGGATTCTAGGGCATGGTATAATAGACTAAGAAATTAATTGTTACAATCCAACTTTAGGAAAATTAGATAATACCTTGTTTATTAAGAAGAATTATAAGGATATACAATTAGTACGAATATATGTCGACGATATAATTTTCGGATCAACAAACGATAAGATGAATAAAGAATTTTCAGATATTATGACCCTAGAATTTGAGATGAGTCATATGGGAGAACTCACGTCTTTTTAGGATTACAAATTCGTCAGTTAAAAAATGGAATATTTACTAATCCAGAAAAGTACGCAAAAGATCTAGTTAATAAATAGAATGTAACAACAACTATGAGAGACAACACGGATGGCGACTAATATAGCATTAAGTAAAGAAGGTACATCTAAAGACGATGATCAAAAACTATATAGTGGAATGATAGGATCATTACTATATATAACCACTAGTAGACCAGATATAGTGCATAGTGTATGTCTCTGTGCAAGATATCAATCACAACTTAATGAAACACATTTAAAAGCTGTAAAACGTATTCTAAGGTATGTAAAGCATACATCAGACTTTGGATTACTCTATCCTAAGGATGATTCATTCGACTTAATGTCTTATTGTGATACTGACTATGCGGGATGTAAATCCGATCATAAAAGTACTAGTGGAACATGTCACTTCTTAGGACATTCACTAGTCTCGTAGTTTAGTAAAAGGCAAAATACCGTATCTTTGTCAACAACTGAAGCATAATATATCTCTGCTACTTTGACTTGTTCATAAGTAATATATATAGAACAAACTCTAAATGATTTTGGATTAAATATAAATAAATCATTGATATATTGCGATAATACAAGTGTTATAAATATTTCTAAAAATCCAACTCATCATTCAAGAACTAAACATATCAATATACGACACCATTTTCTAAGAGATAACATAAGTAAAGAGAAAATTTCACTTGAATTTATAGAAATAGATTAAAAAATAGCAGATATATTAACAAAGCCATTAAATGAAGCAACATTTACTAAATTTAGAAGAGAATTAGGAATTTGTTCACTAAGTGAGTTAGAATAATTAAATATATCAATATATATATATAACATTAAAAATCAAAAAAAATAAAATTAAAAAGACAAGTAGTCAACATACATTTATCACTATGTCGACATATAACTACCAGAATTTTAAAATTAATTCCCACCAAAAGTTAGTTATCCTAATCGATTAAACTCTCCACATCGAATTTTCTTCTTCATTTCCATTTCTCACTTTTGTATAAACTCTAAAGTAAAATAACCAATGGCCTCCACTAATTTTAACATTCAAATCAATCCTAAATCATCCCTTGGACCATCCGAAGGTCCTTTTCAACATTCTATCCTATCACATATCATCATAATTGAAGAAAAGATGGAGTATACTTTGCAAATGCTCGCTGAAAGACAAGTACTCCAAACTCGGATGAGCCAAGAGCAAAATAGGCAAGGAAAGAGATAAGGAGTCTTCTTAAGTTTATAATGGATAATCAGGCTAATCCGATCATCATCGAAGATGATAATGGAACTTTGGAAGAAGAGGAGGAACCAGAAGAAGAGGAACCTGAGGAGGAACATCAAGAAGTCTCAAACGAGGAGGATCAAGTCGTTTGCGTGGGTGAAGTTCTATACGATCATAACGGAAATATGATTGAAAGAAATGGAGATTTTGTCTCCATTACCCCAATTTCCCTATCCACAAGTCTCCTATAGTTAAGGACAAGTAGAATATAGGTTTTGATTCGATTCCTGTCGTATATTTTCGTTCCTTTTTGTTAATTTGATGTATAATATGTACATGTAATATTGTTTGAAAAACAATGTTTAAATATATTGCTTGTTTTCTATAACATAAGTTTTCTATTTCTTTGTTATATAGGAAAGAGTTTACGGGGAGTCACATATATATCACAAATTATACACTTAATATAATATATAAATAGGATAGTTGGAGGATTTAGGGGGAGTAGTATTAGAATATCTTTTGATAATGCCAAATGCGGAGAAATTGTAAAATATAAATTAATTTATAGGATTCTTATAGACATGAGTATTAGAAGGATCACCATCAATAGGTACGAACTGGTATGAATATATATTTTATAAACTAAGGTTGTCATCATAAAAAAGGGGGAGATTGTTGGGGAATGGAGATTTGATGACAACAACCTTATTTAAATATTAATTGATTAGAGAATATATACTAACACTCTTATCTAGAATATATATATACACACACGCACACACATATTATTGAAGATTGTATAGTTTAACGATATTAGAGATTCAGAATTCAGAGATGATTCAAAACTCATTCATGATTTCAAGAGTTCAAGACAAATATGGTAATAGAGTCCAGTTTATGTAAGACTCTAAATAGCACTTTAGGTTCAAATTCAAATTCAAATTCTGATTTTCAAATTCTACTTTCAAATTCTGTCTTCAATCTCTATCTTCTTTATTCTACTCTCTATTTTACTTTCTATTTTACTTTGATTTTAAACTTAACTTTTATAAATTCACACTTTATAATTTTTATATATTTACACTTTATATACTTTATTGTTGTATAGTTTTAAACTCTAGAATTTTATAAGTATGTTTATACAGTTTTTATTTATGTTTTTATATGATTTTCTAGATTATAATATTCATTTACAACACTATGTTTAATTCAAGAATTTACAATATTATAAATATATTAGAACACTTGAAAAATGTGCAAAAATCAATTTTGAACAAGGATATGTCGACATATAACTGTCATTTTTTTTATTTTGAAAGGAAGTGCCTTTTCACTATTTGTAATGTTCCAGAAGCGTTGCAGTCTTTCAAATCTTATAAATAAGGGCTGATTTTGAATTTTTTTATCACTCTTATTCTCCATCTTTGTCACCTTTCTCTACACTATTATATTTTCTTATTTTTATGATTTCTACACTGCCGAGTTCAATTCTATTTATATAAAACTTCTTCTTTTCTCACTTTCTACTCATTACTCTCTAAATCGAAGTGCTATTGAAGAGTTATAGGGCTATTGTAACCATGTGGGAACTGTTTGGGTAATCGGTGTTTTCCTTTTAGTCGTGAAATCAAAGAATGGGAGCTGTGTAACCTTCGTAGTCATGAAATCAAGGAGAGAATACTTGATCAAGTGTGTCGAATCGGTGTTACTCGTATAGCCGTGAAATCAAGGAGTTTGTACTTGGATATTGATATAGTAATAAAACTTTGTGCAATCCAGTGTTGCGTGGGACTGGACGTAGGAGCAATTCCGAACCAGTATAAAATCCGGTGTGTTCTTTCCTTTTCTAAATTTTATTTTTGTTTATCTTTGTGTTTGTGTTTGTGTTTGTGTTTGATTCTCTGTCTATGATTGTTTCTATGGTGTGTGATTCATATAGTAGATCATATAAGTTTTAAATTTTATTTAAATTCTCAAAAACACTATTCACCCCCCTCTAGTATTAGTTTTGCTTTAACGATTTATTCCGCAATCTCTACATGAAAAGTGGATTAAGTGGAACAGAATTGGCCGAGTGGTTGAGTCATGGATAAAACCATCCATTATGGTTCTACATTTGTTTGGATAAAATGTCATACCTTGTTTTAGCATTCTTGGCGCCTATCCTTATCTACACATATATTGTAACAAGACCTTAAGACAATATTTAATATGCAGAAAAAGTGAGTTGGTGGGCAATCGAGTAAATGCTTCAAACCTTGATTTCTCCAAGATATTATATATCACTATTTAAACATTCATATTGTATGTTGTAATGTTCAATTAGAGCACAACGTTAAGCTTAAATTATTCCACTTTGGAATCATTTCTATGTTTGAGTCTCATAGGGTGAGAAAAGAAAGAAGAGAATTATTAGAATAGGAAAAAAAGATCAGTCTCACGACGGAACGAATAAACTATAATATATCAAAAAAAAATTACACAAAATGGAACTGTATATATGTATAATTACAATATCAGAGTACGCATTCATTTCAATACAACACACATAACAAAATAATTTATTACCAAAAAGTACTAATATACGTCTCGACTCTAGCTCGTCATCTGAAGCTGCAAGAAAATCCAAATGTAACCTGGAAATGCACTCGACCTGATCAAGTTCATTTTGCAACAAGAAGAATCACATGGATTGTCAGTCTAGAAGACTTTCAGTGTTAAAATTCATTACATATACAATTTGTTTAATTTTAGAAAATCCTTTGAAAGTAAAAGATAATCGTAAGACCAGTCTGCACATAAACATGGATGGTTTTTTCCGTATGACAACTCAAACATTTTTTATATCAAATCTGGTGATATTATAATAATTTCCATCAAACCATAATAAATAACCATTTAGCAGATTGCTTGCATCTCACGCTCTACATACTTGATATATAATCAAAAACTACATGGCGTTTATTAGAGATTGGATTTCCAACATGAAAAGGTATGGGAGCACCTTCCGATCAGTGTACTCTAGAGAGGATACACTGGGGTTTAACAAGAACATCTTGCAACTCGACCACTCATTCAACTTGAGTGTACCGAATATATTGTCACCAACGGTTGGCCTACCATTGTTTCCCTGGAGATGTAGAAACAATAGAAGAAACAAAAGAATTTTCTCTAGATGGTGACAATACACCCTAATGGGAATGACCCATATAGCCTTTCTGCCCAACCAATTTTTGTCATTTCCTAGTTGACGAGGCTTGAGGCCACGATTACCATTTGAGAGCATTACATCATCGTTCACTTTGAATGTCACACCGTCAGATCCATCAAATCACTAATTGACATCCAAAAAATACTCTAGGTGTCAAGCTAGGAGAAGGTGTCTTCTCCGCCGCTAAACTCGGTATCTTTGTAAAAATCAACGTACTTAGTCCTCAAGAAATACTCTATCAAACATTCGTCCATATAATTCATCTGGGAACAGGATGAACCGAAGGCACCCTCCTACAACATCCTATATGGGAATCACCCCAAGGGTCAGAAGAGAGCAGTCCTGCAATCCAAAGATTTCAATCATGACGGAATCACAATATCTCTGGTTGCACTCCGAAGAAATTTTTCAATAAGTTATTCCACTTATAAAGATCTATGGGCTTCAATGCTCCATCTTTAAATGTATTTATGCAAGTTAGTTTTGAATGCACAGTTGGTTCGAAGTACTTTTCGATCTAGTTCCCATCCCGGTCTCATCGAACTAACTCGTCAATAGTTGGAAGAAATATTGATTTGATAGTGGGATCTTTAACTATCAATTCCAACAACATCGATAAGATTATTAACAACTCATGTCCTTTTATTTAAAATCATTCATTAAGATCAGTTTATTGATTCTTACAAATCGATTCTTTATATTTATCTGCAACACCCCGTAAAATACATAAATATTATTAATAAATAAAAATAAAATAATTTAATAATATGATTGGAAAATAAAATTCTTCATCTTTTAGAATTTGGCTACGAAAATCTTTTATTTGGATTCATGGCAAGATTCTGAATTGTTTACATATATAATATGCTTGAAACAGTCAATGAATTAAGAAGTTATAAGCAAATGAATTTGAATAGTAAAACACAGAATATTTATATATATATTTAATCAAATGTGTAATATATATATATATATATATGTCCAAATATATTTAAATAAAAGAGGGAGAATTTCAAATTCAAACAAAGGATAAGATCATGGGGATAGAGAATATTATAAGTAAGGAAAGAGATTGATAAATTAAGCAACGTATTAATTAAATTAACACCTCATCGCAACAACGTTCATTGGGCATTTCAGCGCCAAGGAGGTACCCCTAGGAAGGGCATCGACTACTTGGCGGTTGAATAACCCAATGAATCTATGTTTGATTAGGGTTTTCTAAAGGGATATATATATATATATATATGGCCAAGATTAAATATGAAAAATATAACGGCCTACGCTCACACAATCAACTATATATAGGCCCTCAAATCACACTACAAAACCCTAGCCACTCTATTCTATCTATATCCATGTTGTCCTTCTGCCATTGCCAAATTCCAAAAAAAGGTTAATAATTTCTTCTATTCCTCAAACCTCTATTCTTATCTGCTCTCTAATCTAAGTTCATATAGGTTTAGTATGAATTCTGGAATTTAGAATATATACATATATATAAATATATATATAGATAGATAATTCTAAAATATGTCTCTTACATTTATATATTAGGAGGATTGGAGCACGTCTAACGCAAAGATTAGGCACATATCTGAATGAACAACAAGAAATCCTCTTTGTTCCTCCTTTGATATGTGAGTGGAATATTGTGTTCTTAGGCATATTCTATTTTTTTTAATAGATTAACATCTTGATAGCTATGCTAAGAGGATTTGGAAATCGATAACATAAATACAAAAATCCCCAAATACTCTATGTTATATCTGCGTATGAATTGTCAATTTATTGTTATTTGGGTTTTTGGATTTGGATTTTAATATTGGATTGAGAATGAAAGGGTGTTGTTGTTGTTCCTACTTTGTGTAATTCACCCTTATGTAAACATTTGATTCTAACCTAAAAGGGTTTAATATTCCATGATTTAATTAGGTTTGGATTCTATTTTGAATCCAAATGTATTCATACTTGAAATATATCAAATTGTAAACGTTTTTATGTGCAAACTACCAAAAAAGGGTGAATTGGATAAAGTGGAATTTATAAACGTACATGTATATATATATTATATGTTTATGTAATATTCTATTTTTGATCCATTATTGAAATCTTCCCAATAAGCATAGGATGCATGTTCAAATTTGTATGTATGATTATTATTTTCCGTTCACTACTGTATATTATTATACTCTTATGCCATCATGTCATCATGCCTGAGTTGTAATGGTCAAGATACAGAAAAACTAACTTATATACCTTAGTTTAGACAGATTAGCAATTTTACCTCATTAGAACGTTTTCTCGTTCATACGAATATTAATGTTAATTGTTCAGTATAATTATTCTATTAATATATCGCAATCAACGTAAGTAACGTAACTTAACGTCATAAATTTGATTATGTCAGAATTCAAATTTGAAATGTCCCCATCTATATACATATATATATATATATATATATATGAAACTATTATATTTCAAATCGAGAACTGGCTAGATAGTTGTTTGGAAAACTATGGCGGAAATGCTATCTTCTCCGTAGGTGAACGGATCTCGTTCAAATTCTTTTCTGGAAAAATCGTATGTGAAGGGGAGAAAGGTGAGATTTACCTCTCGTCCGGATCTGGTTTCTATCCGATTTAAGAAGCATTGTTTTTGTTGCGGGGAGTACGATCATCTGGCGAGAAACTGTAAATTTCGATTCAGATGTTTCAATTGTGATCAATTAGGTCATAAAAGTGGAAATTGTTCGATCTCAACAAATTCTTGGCGGGTTCAGTCTAAGATTGATGTGGCGCATCATCAGGTTCTGGGTCCGGGACTGATTTTATTAAAGAACTTCATAATCATTGATGATCAGATTTTAATCGCCAAGAAATGTCAAGAGCTAGGAATGGGAGATGGTGGCTTCTATCGTCCAGGCTACGATAATGGCGCGATGCTTAATCTTCTGATGATGTGCTTAGGTAGAAATTGGAATCCCCAATCAAGATCATATGAGGACAGGCGGTATTTTGATGGTGCTCCTCCTCCAATTATTCCATTGGAGTTCAAGAAATTGGTAAAAACGCTTTGTCATTTGCGCAAAAGGAAATTGAGGGTAAGGATGAAGTGCTACCATTCATGTCCCCTGACGTATGCATTGTGAACTACTATGATCTAGATGGGAGGTTGGGATTACATCAAGACAAAGACGAGAGTTCGGAAAACATCTCGCTTGGCCTGCCTGTAGTGTCTTTTTCTTTAGGAGACTCGGTAGAATTTGTATATTGGGATGAAAGATCCAATGATATGGTTAGGATAATTTTGGAATCAGGAGACGTACTCATTTTTGGTGGTGAATCTAGAGGTATCTATCACGGAATTTCTGGCATTCTAAAAGATTCAGGCCCGGAGTGGATTAAAAAGATGACCAATTTGTAAGCAGGGAGGCTAAACTTAACAATCAGACAGAGTGAATACTCTAAAAAAGAGGTGAGTTTGAATCTTACTTCAAATTCTGTTAATAGATCCTTTGCTGATATTGTAAGAACTCCTTCTTCTGTCATGCCCAATTGGTCTTCGGCTAAAAATCCTAGTTTTAACAAAAAATTGGGCGACTGTTTTTGTTTTCGTTGTGGTGACTCCTTGCATATTGCAAAGGACTGTAGAAATGGATTACGTTGCTTCAATTGTAGAGGATTGGGACATCGCCAGAAAAATTGCTCGATAAGGTTTTCTGGAAAATCGGTGGTGGAGCTGTTGCACTTCAACTGTATGATGATATGTCTGAAAATGGCTGAGTTATTGGATTTGTACACCGTTGACTTTACTGTCAATGAGAATAACAGGGCCTATTTGTTATTGTTGATGGGGTGGAACCTAGAAGGTATGATAGATGGAATTTTGTGGAGTAAAAGTGAGGATGTTGTGAATATTTACCCGCCTCTCCCTTCACCGATGACAAGGAAAGAGTACGCCATTGCTTTTAGTTTGACCATAGTCAAGTTGAGGAGAATATACGCTGACTCGATGGCAAGGAACAAAAGGAAGGTGTTTAGGTTGCTGGACATGATACATGCGCATTATGATACTGTAAATACTATTATTAATTGCGAGTACAAGGAAGAGGATTTGCTTTTCAAGTCTGTAAGTGCTATGAAGTGTAAATCTGGTTTGACAAGTAAATCAGGGGGGATTCGGGATTCTTTGCTGCCTTAGCTGCTGTTGAAGGTATTTGCATTGATGGTGATGGGGTGGTTGACGATGTTGTTTATTGGTCAGTGTTGAATGATCCGATGTTATTAGATCCGTATGTATTGTGTTGTATGGGGCTCGTTTATGATGTAAAGATTAACGTTGGTGTTAATGATGGTAATAATGGGATTAAAGATGATATTAACATACCGGAAGGTGAAGCGAGGACAGGAGGGGTTGATAAAAATATTGGGGAAGAAGTTACTGTCCGTGCCTTCGATAGCGAACTTGAAAATGCAACAGGTGGGGAGTATTTTGCTGTTAGCGGTGCTGATATTGTAAATGAGGATGGGACTGGTGGAGTACATGTTACTGTTGAAAACGCAAAGGTAATTGTGTCAGGGGTCGAGGAAAATACGAGTTGGATAGTGGCCAAGGATGTGGAGCTTTCTAATGCTTTTGAATTGTTGGACAGAGATGGGTGTGCTCAGATTAATGGAGAGAAGGAGATGAAGAACGGGAGTGAGGTGCTGTTGAGCTTTGATAAAGATATGGATGTCTCAGATGATCATTTAAGGGGTATGGTTACGTTTTCATCTAAGTATAGAAAGGGTTTCAAAGTTGGAAAAGTAAAAATTGCAAGGCAAAGGAGGTCTCTGTTGGGGCATGAATCGGTGTTTATCAATCACTGTACTGTCAGGTAAAGGATGGGCGTGGTTGGACAATTGAAAGATGGCGTTGGTGATGTTGTTCAGAACATCTATGGTAGGTGGACATCGGGGGAACTCATTGATCGGCAGGTAGAAGTGGTAGGGCGTAGTGGGTGTATGATGTTGGAAGATGAAAGTTGGAAAGAATGGAGACAGATTAAAGTATGGGATGGTCTTAGATTGAATGGTGGGAAGATGGGTTTGGCATTGTCAGGATGTATGATATGGCTTGAGGATCCTGATATGAGAGTTATCTCATTGTCATGGTGTCCGAATTTCGGTGTATCTCAGATGGTGTGTGTTTTGCCAAGTGTGGGGTTAGGGACAGTTGATCAGCCCAGTGATTCGATATCGGTTGGAGAAACCGATAGTAATGGGGGTGTAACGACCCGGAAAAATGCGATCTTGGTTATCCGATATACAACACATATCGAACATCCAAGGATCGAAAATAACCGAATAGTTAATGAAAGAAATTAGAAGGTGAGAATAGATAAGATAGAAACTTAGAATAGAAGAAGAAGAAGAACATAACATCAGAGTAACACGAACCTCACAGCGGAACGAATAACATATAATAGATAACATAACTTTGAAATATAACAGTTATGTATACACTAGCACTTATCAGAGTACAGCACTTACAACACAGCGGAAATAACTATAGCTATATGATCTTGAAGCCTCCTGCTCCACGCTCTTCCAGTATATCTGTAAAACCCGACTACTTGACTGCCCGTACAAATTTAGGCACCCAAGAGTTTAGGGAAAACAACAAATAAACTCCGGGTCAGTCATGGGACTGGTGTGAATAAACTCAAATCATTTCAACAGGTATATGAACAAGTAAACGATATCTCATAAGACCACGCCGCAGAACGGAACGGGTTTTTCCCTTATGAGAATCCAAAATATCTTTATATCAAAAACCTTTTGATATTATAATAATGTCTATGTACAAATAGATTTCAACTAGCAGAAACGCTTTCATCTCACGTTCTACATATATAGTATACAATCAAAATCGCAAACACGTATTGGATAATGGATTTCCAACTATGACAAGGTATGGAATCACCTTCCGATCAGTGTACTCTAGGAACGATACACTGGAGTTCAACAAGAACATCTTGCAACTCAGCCACACATGACCGACCACTCATTTCGCTTGAGTGTATCGAATGTACATCACCAACGGTTGGGATCAGCAACCGTTCCCGTATATATATATGGGACAGCATTGATAGATTAAAAGAAGCAAATGAATATTCACTAGATAGGTGATTATACACCCTACTTCGGTGCGACCGACTTAGCCATGCTGCCTGCCCGATTTCTGTCATTTACCGGATGTTGAGGCTAGAAGCTACGCTTTATTTTCACATCAGATTCACTTCGAATGCCACATTGTCAGATCCATCGAAAATCACTAATTGACGTCTACAACCATACATTACGTGTCAGCTAAAAGAAGTTTCCTTCTCCGCTTCCACTCTTGGTACGGTTGAAGAAATCAATGTACGTGACCGTCTGGAAATACTATGTCAGACATCCATCTTCATTCACTTAGAAATGTCACATCGTCATACCCGCCAAATCACAAATTGACTTATCCAAAAATAACACGGGTATACAGCTAAGAGAAACGAATTCCTCCGCCACCAAACGTGAATACGTTTGAACAGATCAACTTACGCGCTCCATTGGATATACTCTGTCAGACCTTCGTCCATACAAGTTGTCCTGGGACTGGACAAACCGAAGGCACTATTCTGTAAACAGGATAGCCCTTGCATTTTACTCCGTCTTCAATTATCTTTGGCATATATGATTTGCGACGCTTACGCCAATACAGAGTGGTTCTTTGGATAATAATCCAACCGGTCTCTCCATATTAGCAACGTTAAAATGGTCAAAACTTTGATAGTCTGTGAGTTAACTATCAAAGAAAAACAAGTGTGCAAACAACGATATTATTTCCAGATGGAAATTATATCGAACAAACATCATTTAACATTTATCTCTTTAGTTCATTTTACATCTCCTGTTTCCCTATATTCTAAATTCTTATTTTCTTTTATCAGAAAACATTTCTGATTCTCGTTTGGAAAACATTTCCAAAACTCCTTTACGATCAAACCTTACCATTTCTTAGTTAAGAAGGAAGTCACTCAAGTTGGGGTATAATTACCTCTCAGACCTTAACTGAACAACGTTATAACTTTGAAATGGTCAAAGTTTATCTTTTAACCTTTAACAACTTCTTTACGCCTTTCTCGGATTCAATTTTACTAATCCACTTCTATATTTAAAACATTGGTTATAACGATAACGTTATAATCCCTACTTTCGAATTATTTAACTTTAATTATAACTTCTATTCTTATTAGTGAATAATTAACCTAACACTTATTTATTTATAAATAAATAAATCTCTATTTAAACACTGGAAAGTATAAGTACTTTCCCGAATTCGATATAATCGAATTTGCCGATTAACTCTCTTCGAGAAATCTCTATTTGATTAACTCTTCTTCGAATAACCTATATTCGATTAACTCTTTCTCGAATAACCGATATTCGATAACCTCTCTTCGAATAACTAATATTCGATAACTCTTCCTTTTCAAATATCTCTTATTTGAAAATCTCACTTCGATTAAACTAAAATCGATAACTCCCTTCGATGAAACTAACATCGATAACTCCTTTCGATGAACTAACATCGATAACTCCTTTCGATGAAACTAACATCGATTTATTTAACTCGACGAACTTAACTTGACTCGACTAACTCGACTTACTTGGTTCGACCAATTCGATTCAATTAACTAGGCTCGACTAACTTGACTAACTTAACTCGACTTACTTGGTTTGACCAATTCGATTCGATTAACTAGGCTCGACTAACTTGGTCGAACCATCCGATCAACTCAACCTTTTTAACTTTAACTGGTTTTACTTGGTTTGACTAACTCAATTTATTAACTCGACTGACTAATTCAACTCGATTAACCTAACTTGATTTACTTATCTCGATTAATTGAACTAATCACTTTGATTAACTCGACTAATTCACTTTGGTTAACTTAACCAATTCTCTTAACTAATTCACTTAGTTTAACTTAACTAATTCACTTAACTCCTGTCGAATAACATATTTGATTAACTAACTTCGAATACCATATTCGATTAACTAACTTCGAATGTCTATATTCGATTAACTTCTTCGAATGTCTATATTCGATTAACTTCTTCGAATGTTTATATTCGATTAACTAACTTCGAATACCATATTCGATTAACTTCTTCGAATGTCTATATTCGATTAACTTCTTCGAATGTTTATATTCGATTAACTAACTTCGAATACCATATTCGATTTCTCTAACTTCGAATACCATATTCGATTAACTTCTTCGAATGTCTATATTCGATTAACTTCTTCGAATGTCTATATTCGATTAACTTCTTCGAATGTTTATATTCGATTAACTAACTTCGAATACCATATTCGATTTCTCTAACTTCGAATACCATATTCGATTTATCTAACTTCGAATACCATATTCGATTAACTTCTTCGAATGTCTATATTCGATTAACTTCTTCGAATGTTTATATTCGATTAACTTTATTCACTTTATAAAGATTTCCTTTCCTTTTTAACACGTTTTATTCATTTGAAAAGATTTACTTTTAAATAACGGTTCTACACTTTAAAAATGATTTCCTTTTTATAATGTTCCCTTTCCAATTCTATTTGTAAATAGTTTACAAATATTTCCTTTTCAAATTTATTCTTGAAAATATTCTAACTCCTTAAATTCCCGGGAAAATTCGCCATAACCTCCTTTGTATCGGGAGTATCGGGAAAATCCCCAAACTCGCCACACAGGCCTTTCCATTCAAAAAGAAATGTTTTGAATTTATTTCCTTTTTAAAATACCTCCTATTTATAAATATTCCTTATTTATAAATATTCCACTTTATAAATATTCTATTTTTCAATATTACTTTGAAAAATCTCCTTTATCTACATTCCGATATGTTATGATATTCAATCATATCAAATCACGATGTTCAATATCGTCCATACACACACAATCAACAACAGGTTATAATTCACATCATATATCAAAATATAAAAAAAAAACAATAAAATAACTGTTGAGGAATCCAGTCGGATTCCTCCAACCTGTTTCCCTGCATCACAGATGTTAGACAATATAGATAACATCAATTTCATCCCAACATGAAATATACTGATAATCAGAATCCATATTTGATTGACAGTTTTCTATATATAACTATATCTACGTTTTCAATCAAATCTATTTAACAGTCCAATTTAACAGTCCAATTTAACAATCAATACACAGCAATCAATCATTAAAAATAAAGTACAGTTTATACAAATATAAACTGAACAGAGTTTAGTGAGATTTACTCACTTTGGCAGTTCATCATTAAAGAACGATAAACTGTTGTTTGATTTGAATCAAACGGTTTATTTCGCCATAAATTCATACGAGCTCGAATCCACTCCCAGTCTGTTCCATGTTGTAGATGCCGTCCATACGATCCTAACGTGACTGACGGTTCGAATTTCTGATACAGTATGATAAAGATACGATATCAACAAGTTTATACACTTATAATTAAAAATAAACTTTAATTAATTTAATTTCCTTTTTGGGCTTAGCTTTGAAATCTTGGCCCGGTACCATACTCCCTTTTATAACCCAGACCTGGCCTGCCATCCTTTTCTTCCTTAACCCAAAATCCGTCGCTCCCTGTAATTCACCATTTCCATCGTTGACCCAATTTTGACCGACGCCGCACTCCGCTTCCTTCCCCTATCCACTCCGCAACCACCATCATTCGCTTCAGCATCGAAAGCTCTACCGGCCCACCCCCATTGTCACGAACTCGATGCTCCCCGTCGTAATTCCGACTTCGACCCCAACCATCGGCTACAGGCAAAAAGCCGACGTCTTTGGTCACAGGAATACCCACAAATTTCACAATCTCATCTCCTTAACACCCTCTCCACAAATGCGAACACCAATTAGATTATCAACGCCTATATCTCGAGTTTTCCTGAACCCTAGGTGTTACGGTTCACTTCCGCACATCTCCGAATACCACCGTACCAAATGAAATCAGTATGGAGAGGAAGGAAACCATTCAAGGAATCTAAGTATACTAGTCTGAAGATTTGTGGATTTTTAATTCTTTTTACTATGATTTTCTTGTTGCTGCGTTTTGGGTTTGTGGAGATAAATACTGATGGCTTAAAAAAAAAAAGGAAGTTGACTTCTGAATTAGGTCGTAAGGAAAGAAGGGGGGTATTTATAGTGGGTAAGGATGGAGATATTTTGGTGGGATATTTTGGTTATTATAACCCTTTTTATATTCGTTATTCCCTTCTAAAATTTCGTATGATCACACACGATACTCAAAAATCACGAAACTGGACATGCAGCTACAGTTCGACATTACGGTCCCAACGAAACTGGTTTCGTCAAATTCCGACTCCGTATGCTCACACAACGTATTTTTAACTGTCAAAATACTGACTGTTTTACACTCAAAAAATCCGTACGACCACACAGTGACTCTAAAAATCACGAAACTTGACCTCTACCAAATATTTGATATTGCAGATCCAACAAAACTGATTTCGTTGAATTCCGGCTTCGTACGCTCACACAGCGTATTTTTAAAACTCTGGATGACCCATTTAAATATATAAATATATTTAAATATTATTAAATTAAATATTAATAAATTAATATTATCGTATATATCCATATACGATATCGTCCGGCTCCAGAATATCACCTCAGATTTTATGACTTGATTCCCAGACTCCAGATTATCCCGATACCCAGTTCGTATCGAAAAAACGATTTATAACGTATATAAAGCATCGCAAATTATAAAGGAATTTTACAGCGACTTTTCTGAAATTTGATTTGGACGTAACTCAAAATCTATACGACGAAATCCCGATTTTTCTCTTTCACTAGAAAGATATACTCCACCAGCTCCACACGTTTCTTGTTTCATAGAAATCCGGCTTAAAACGAATCCTGTACATTCAGTTGAAGTTCAAATCGCCAAATAGCGAACTGCAGCGCCATTTCGAGCTCGTTTATAAATATATTATAAACTATACGTTCAACTGTCGTCGATTCAATAAAATCGTTATTATATTTCGAATCGAAACTCCACCAAATCTCGTATGCTATTCAATTCACACGATATTGTGAATTTCACTATTTCCGACTATTTCGACATTATAATATATTATTATATTATAATTATTTATTAAATATTCAACATTATTTAATTAAACGATCATTAACTTCTCTAAATCACCAATTATATAATTAAATAAATTAATTATATATCTCTAAAAAATGCGGGTCATTACATTCTTCCCCACTTAAAATAATTTCGTCCTCGAAATTGCTAAGTTAGAGGACGACCCTATCTATTGGAATTCCTAAGATTTGTTTACCCCTTATTTCTGATTTCAACTGAACCAATTAATATCGACCATAATATTAATTCCTTCCGACTAACTAAAATTTTCAAAAATTCCGAAAATTTTCTAACGCCTTAACTTTTCGAAAAATTTCGCCAGCACCTCCTTTGTACTGGTCAACATCTCAAATTTCAACTCGCCTCTCTGGGCCTTCTTCACCCCAAAAGAAAATCAAAACGCCAAGCGGCTTGCCAATTCGGCTCATAAAATCTCATATCCAATATATTATAAACTGGTACCTTTTGTCGGGCATATCCACTATGTCCTTTGCATCTGTTACCAATTCTGCAAATACCGATATCAATCCAATCCATTTATCCAAATCATTTGCCTATACCCAGGTCAAATATCATTTCAAACTCGAGTTTCATTCTTGATTCCCAACTCTTAACCCGATTATCAAATTACACTTTAAATTCAAATCTCACAAATCCAAATTGTCTCGATATATTCTAATTCAATTTTCAGTTACCACTTAACTGATTTCAACTCAATTCCTACTGCTTTACCACATTTCAATTAAATTTGGTTTAATTCAACGAATCTTTCCATGGGAATTTTAAACAGTTTACCATATCGAAAATCAAACTTTCCCTTTCAGGCTTCAAAATACTTGCTTTTCTCAAATCAATTCAAAAACAAAACTTTTGGTAGTAATCCGTCACTTACAACTCGAAAATGAACACCGATGATGTCATGATCATCATCGGAATCTATTTTCCAGCAATCGAAGTGAGTTCAATACTATAAAACCATTTCTAAACATTTCCACTTTGAAATTCATTTCAAAATATAACTTACACTGCTTGTAAAATAATTTAAAATCTCCCAGGATCTTAAAATTCTCTTATACTTAATCCAAATCCATCTCCAAACACTTATTCCAATTTCCAGAGTTTGGATTTCAATTCTGATTTAAAATTTTAGATTTAACTCCTCGGATTTCACATCTTTCACTTATATGAATTCTGGTTGGTTATATATAACCATTTCACTTTATAATCTTACTCGATTATAATAACAACCAATATATCCAATATATTAAAATTTTGATATATATACCTTCTCTATATCAAGATATACCTTGGGTAAACTTATTTTAATTTACCCTCCTTTCAAAACATATCGTGACGACCCAACGTATTCAAGTGTTTAGTAACTCCTACCGATACAGTGGATCAAACTGATCGACCAGAACTCATAAACAACACAACCAATGAATCTCCCCAATATAAAACAAACTTTTATATCAAATACAAATACGCACTCGTATATATACACTCAAACTCAATCTAGGGTATTACTAACCCTATCTCTACCGAGTCACGCCACAGAGCCAAGTAATTCTTAACTTAAGCTCTGATACCAACTGTAACGACCCGGAAAAATGCGATCTTGGTTATCCGATATACAACACATATCGAACATCCAAGGATCGAAAATAACCGAATAGTTAATGAAAGAAATTAGAAGGTGAGAATAGATAAGATAGAAACTTAGAATAGAAGAAGAAGAAGAACATAACATCAGAGTAACACGAACCTCACAGCGGAACGAATAACATATAATAGATAACATAACTTTGAAATATAACAGTTATGTATACACTAGCACTTATCAGAGTACAACACTTACAACACAGCGGAAATAACTATAGCTATATGATCTTGAAGCCTCCTGCTCCACGCTCTTCCAGTATATCTGTAAAACCCGACTACTTGACTGCCCGTACAAATTTAGGCACCCAAGAGTTTAGGGAAAACAACAAATAAACTCCGGGTCAGTCATGGGACTGGTGTGAATAAACTCAAATCATTTAAACAGGTATATGAACAAGTAAACGATATCTCATAAGACCACGCCGCAGAACGGAACGGGTTTTTCCCTTATGAGAATCCAAAATATCTTTATATCAAAAACCTTTTGATATTATAATAATGTCTATGTACAAATAGATTTCAACTAGCAGAAACGCTTTCATCTCACGTTCTACATATATAGTATACAATCAAAATCGCAAACACGTATTGGATAATGGATTTCCAACTATGACAAGGTATGGAATCACCTTCCGATCAGTGTACTCTAGGAACGATACACTGGAGTTCAACAAGAACATCTTGCAACTCAGCCACACATGACCGACCACTCATTTCGCTTGAGTGTATCGAATGTACATCACCAACGGTTGGGATCAGCAACCGTTCCCGTATATATATATGGGACAGCATTGATAGATTAAAAGAAGCAAATGAATATTCACTAGATAGGTGATTATACACCCTACTTCGGTGCGACCGACTTAGCCATGCTGCCTGCCCGATTTCTGTCATTTACCGGATGTTGAGGCTAGAAGCTACGCTTTATTTTCACATCAGATTCACTTCGAATGCCACATTGTCAGATCCATCGAAAATCACTAATTGACGTCTACAACCATACATTACGTGTCAGCTAAAAGAAGTTTCCTTCTCCGCTTCCACTCTTGGTACGGTTGAAGAAATCAATGTACGTGACCGTCTGGAAATACTATGTCAGACATCCATCTTCATTCACTTAGAAATGTCACATCGTCATACCCGCCAAATCACAAATTGACTTATCCAAAAATAACACGGGTATACAGCTAAGAGAAACGAATTCCTCCGCCACCAAACGTGAATACGTTTGAACAGATCAACTTACGCGCTCCATTGGATATACTCTGTCAGACCTTCGTCCATACAAGTTGTCCTGGGACTGGACAAACCGAAGGCACTATTCTGTAAACAGGATAGCCCTTGCATTTTACTCCGTCTTCAATTATCTTTGGCATATATGATTTGCGACGCTTACGCCAATACAGAGTGGTTCTTTGGATAATAATCCAACCGGTCTCTCCATATTAACAACGTTAAAATGGTCAAAACTTTGATAGTCTGTGAGTTAACTATCAAAGAAAAACAAGTGTGCAAACAACGATATTATTTCCAGATGGAAATTATATCGAACAAACATCATTTAACATTTATCTCTTTAGTTCATTTTACATCTCCTGTTTCCCTATATTCTAAATTCTTATTTTCTTTTATCAGAAAACATTTCTGATTCTCGTTTGGAAAACATTTCCAAAACTCCTTTACGATCAAACCTTACCATTTCTTAGTTAAGAAGGAAGTCACTCAAGTTGGGGTATAATTACCTCTCAGACCTTAACTGAACAACGTTATAACTTTGAAATGGTCAAAGTTTATCTTTTAACCTTTAACAACTTCTTTACGCCTTTCTCGGATTCAATTTTACTAATCCACTTCTATATTTAAAACATTGGTTATAACGATAACGTTATAATCCCTACTTTCGAATTATTTAACTTTAATTATAACTTCTATTCTTATTAGTGAATAATTAACCTAACACTTATTTATTTATAAATAAATAAATCTCTATTTAAACACTGGAAAGTATAAGTACTTTCCCGAATTCGATATAATCGAATTTGCCGATTAACTCTCTTCGAGAAATCTCTATTTGATTAACTCTTCTTCGAATAACCTATATTCGATTAACTCTTTCTCGAATAACCGATATTCGATAACCTCTCTTCGAATAACTAATATTCGATAACTCTTCCTTTTCAAATATCTCTTATTTGAAAATCTCACTTCGATTAAACTAAAATCGATAACTCCCTTCGATGAAACTAACATCGATAACTCCTTTCGATGAACTAACATCGATAACTCCTTTCGATGAAACTAACATCGATTTATTTAACTCGACGAACTTAACTTGACTCGACTAACTCGACTTACTTGGTTCGACCAATTCGATTCAATTAACTAGGCTCGACTAACTTGACTAACTTAACTCGACTTACTTGGTTTGACCAATTCGATTCGATTAACTAGGCTCGACTAACTTGGTCGAACCATCCGATCAACTCAACCTTTTTAACTTTAACTGGTTTTACTTGGTTTGACTAACTCAATTTATTAACTCGACTGACTAATTCAACTCGATTAACCTAACTTGATTTACTTATCTCGATTAATTGAACTAATCACTTTGATTAACTCGACTAATTCACTTTGGTTAACTTAACCAATTCTCTTAACTAATTCACTTAGTTTAACTTAACTAATTCACTTAACTCCTGTCGAATAACATATTTGATTAACTAACTTCGAATACCATATTCGATTAACTAACTTCGAATGTCTATATTCGATTAACTTCTTCGAATGTCTATATTCGATTAACTTCTTCGAATGTTTATATTCGATTAACTAACTTCGAATACCATATTCGATTAACTTCTTCGAATGTCTATATTCGATTAACTTCTTCGAATGTTTATATTCGATTAACTAACTTCGAATACCATATTCGATTTCTCTAACTTCGAATACCATATTCGATTAACTTCTTCGAATGTCTATATTCGATTAACTTCTTCGAATGTTTATATTCGATTAACTAACTTCGAATACCATATTCGATTTCTCTAACTTCGAATACCATATTCGATTTCTCTAACTTCGAATACCATATTCGATTAACTTCTTCGAATGTCTATATTTGATTAACTTCTTCGAATGTTTATATTCGATTAACTTTATTCACTTTATAAAGATTTCCTTTCCTTTTTAACACGTTTTATTCATTTGAAAAGATTTACTTTTAAATAACGGTTCTACACTTTAAAAATGATTTCCTTTTTATAATGTTCCCTTTCCAATTCTATTTGTAAATAGTTTACAAATATTTCCTTTTCAAATTTATTCTTGAAAATATTCTAACTCCTTAAATTCCCGGGAAAATTCGCCATAACCTCCTTTGTATCGGGAGTATCGGGAAAATCCCCAAACTCGCCACACAGGCCTTTCCATTCAAAAAGAAATGTTTTGAATTTATTTCCTTTTTAAAATACCTCCTATTTATAAATATTCCTTATTTATAAATATTCCACTTTATAAATATTCTATTTTTCAATATTACTTTGAAAAATCTCCTTTATCTACATTCCGATATGTTATGATATTCAATCATATCAAATCACGATGTTCAATATCGTCCATACACACACAATCAACAACAGGTTATAATTCACATCATATATCAAAATATAAAAAAAAAACAATAAAATAACTGTTGAGGAATCCAGTCGGATTCCTCCAACCTGTTTCCCTGCATCACAGATGTTAGACAATATAGATAACATCAATTTCATCCCAACATGAAATATACTGATAATCAGAATCCATATTTGATTGACAGTTTTCTATATATAACTATATCTACGTTTTCAATCAAATCTATTTAACAGTCCAATTTAACAGTCCAATTTAACAATCAATACACAGCAATCAATCATTAAAAATAAAGTACAGTTTATACAAATATAAACTGAACAGAGTTTAGTGAGATTTACTCACTTTGGCAGTTCATCATTAAAGAACGATAAACTGTTGTTTGATTTGAATCAAACGGTTTATTTCGCCATAAATTCATATGAGCTCGAATCCACTCCCAGTCTGTTCCATGTTGTAGATGCCGTCCATACGATCCTAACGTGACTGACGGTTCGAATTTCTGATACAGTATGATAAAGATACGATATCAACAAGTTTATACACTTATAATTAAAAATAAACTTTAATTAATTTAATTTCCTTTTTGGGCTTAGCTTTGAAATCTTGGCCCGGTACCATACTCCCTTTTATAACCCAGACCTGGCCTGCCATCCTTTTCTTCCTTAACCCAAAATCCGTCGCTCCCTGTAATTCACCATTTCCATCGTTGACCCAATTTTGACCGACGCCGCACTCCGCTTCCTTCCCCTATCCACTCCGCAACAACCATCATTCGCTTCAGCATCGAAAGCTCTACCGGCCCACCCCCATTGTCTCGAACTCGATGCTCCCCGTCGTAATTCCGACTTCGACCCCAACCATCGGCTACAGGCAAAAAGCCGACGTCTTTGGTCACAGGAATACCCACAAATTTCACAATCTCATCTCCTTAACACCCTCTCCACAAATGCGAACACCAATTAGATTATCAACGCCTATATCTCGAGTTTTCCTGAACCCTAGGTGTTACGGTTCACTTCCGCACATCTCCGAATACCACCGTACCAAATGAAATCAGTATGGAGAGGAAGGAAACCATTCAAGGAATCTAAGTATACTAGTCTGAAGATTTGTGGATTTTTAATTCTTTTTACTATGATTTTCTTGTTGCTGCGTTTTGGGTTTGTGGAGATAAATACTGATGGCTTAAAAAAAAAAGGAAGTTGACTTCTGAATTAGGTCGTAAGGAAAGAAGGGGGGTATTTATAGTGGGTAAGGATGGAGATATTTTGGTGGGATATTTTGGTTATTATAACCCTTTTTATATTCGTTATTCCCTTCTAAAATTTCGTATGATCACACACGATACTCAAAAATCACGAAACTGGACATGCAGCTACAGTTCGACATTACGGTCCCAACGAAACTGGTTTCGTCAAATTCCGACTCCGTATGCTCACACAACGTATTTTTAACTGTCAAAATACTGACTGTTTTACACTCAAAAAATCCGTACGACCACACAGTGACTCTAAAAATCACGAAACTTGACCTCTACCAAATATTTGATATTGCAGATCCAACAAAACTGATTTCGTTGAATTCCGGCATCGTACGCTCACACAGCGTATTTTTAAAACTCTGGATGACCCATTTAAATATATAAATATATTTAAATATTATTAAATTAAATATTAATAAATTAATATTATCGTATATATCCATATACGATATCGTCCGGCTCAAGAATATCACCTCAGATTTTATGACTTGATTCCCAGACTCCAGATTATCCCGATATCCAGTTCGTATCGAAAAAACGATTTATAACGTATATAAAGCGTCGCAAATTATAAAGGAATTTTACAGCGACTTTTCTGAAATTTGATTTGGACGTAACTCAAAATCTATACGACGAAATCCCGATTTTTCTCTTTCACTAGAAAGATATACTCCACCAGCTCCACACGTTTCTTGTTTCATAGAAATCCGGCTTAAAACGAATCCTGTACATTCAGTTGAAGTTCAAATCGCCAAATAGCGAACTGCAGCGCCATTTCGAGCTCGTTTATAAATATATTATAAACTATACGTTCAACTGTCGTCGATTCAATAAAATCGTTATTATATTTCGAATCGAAACTCCACCAAATCTCGTATGCTATTCAATTCACACGATATTGTGAATTTCACTATTTCCGACTATTTCGACATTATAATATATTATTATATTATAATTATTTATTAAATATTCAACATTATTTAATTAAACGATCATTAACTTCTCTAAATCACCAATTATATAATTAAATAAATTAATTATATATCTCTAAAAAATGCGGGTCATTACAGGGGGGTCACCTATTGTTGGTGTTTTTTCTTCGTCAGCTAGGAGAGGTAGGAGGAGGAGAGCAGAGCGCGGTTCTCGTATGGTTAGACGCAGTGCAAGGTTGAGATATAGATCTGCATCATCTCACGGTAGGTCTCAGGGTTCGGTTGCTAGTAGTAGTAATACGAACTCGGGCTCAGGTATTGTTCCTGTTTTCGGTAGTGATTATTCTCCGTACGCTTTAGGTAGTCTTTCCACTGGTCAGTTATTTCAGCTTGCTAGTGACACAGCTTTCGTTTTTTCTGACTTAGACTTAGATGCTGATTTTATTAGGAGTAGAGAACTAGAGAGAGCTTCATCTATAGGTCGATGAGGATCGTTAGTTGGAACATTAGAGGTCTAAATGAACCCCAAAAATGCGATAAAGTCAGGATTTTTTTTAAAGATTTTCACCTCGATATTGTTATACTTCAAGAAACTAAGATAGATGATCCTGATCCTAGTTTTTTTAGAAGGTTAGGAGGGTCTTCCTTTCGTAACTGGTCTTGTTTACCGGCAATAGGTACTGCCGGTGGACTTATGATCGGTTGGAAAGACAATCAATATAGAATCGTACAAGAGCTACCTATGATGCATTCATTGCATATTATATTAGCCTCGACAGTAGATAATTCCTGTATATGGTCCACATACAAAAATAGAGAGAAGACGGCTGTGGATGGAATGTACTGACTTTAGTAATCTCTCTTTCAATCAATGGGTTTTTGGGGGAGATTTCAATGTCACCAGATTTTTAGGGGAGAGAGCACCTGGAGAAGGAGATTTCTCCGACATGGAGGAATTTAACGAGTTCATATTAGTAAATAATGTGATAGAGATTCCGATTTATAATAGAATGTTCACCTGGTCCAATGTTAGAGATAGTCCTTCCTTTGCCTTATTAGACAGATTTTTCATTAATACTGAGGTGGAGGATAGATTTTCCATATGTAGAGTTAAAGGTTTACCGTTTTTATTGTTAGATCATTGTCCAATCATTTTATCTTGTGATTCGAATTTAATAATAAGTAGGAATTTTAAATTCGAGAAGATGTGGTTACTGGACAGTAGTTTTAGTAACTTGATTTCGGTTAAATGGAATTCCTTATTTTATTTCAATAATTTGTATAAAGATAACTGAGCTAAGATTTTTGTTGCAAAACTAGGTAAGCTAAGATTTTTTCTTAAACGATGGAATAAGTTCGTATTTGGTAATGTTAGAATTAAAAAAGATAAGATTTTATGTGAAATGTTAGATATAGATAAAGTTAGTGAAACTAGAATACTTAATATGAATGAGAGGGATAGACTTAGTAATTTAAGGAATGATCTTAAGTTGATTATGGAGAAAGAAGAGGTCATGTGGAGACAAAGATCGAGAATTCAATGGATAAAAGAAGGTGATAATAACACAAAATTCTTTCATAGTATAGCCAATAAAAGGAGGCATGATAATTTGATTCATTCCATTTTTATTAATGATGTAGAGGTATCCGTTCAGAAGGACTTAAATGACGCTTTTACTGGGTATTACAAGTAGATCTTAGGTACTAGGATAAAAAGAAGGATTAATGTTAAATGGAATGATATTTATCCGTTTACCTATAGGATTGATTTGACTGGTTTAGATAGTCCTTTCATTGAGAACGAGATATAGAAGGCAATCTGCGATATGCCTAGTGACAAAGCACCAGGACCTGACGGTTTTCAGTTCTTTTTTATAAACAATTTTGGGAGATTCTAAAGGTTGACATTATTAATCTTTTTAATGATTTTTATAGTGGTAATCTGAGGTTAGGGAATTTTAATTTTGCTAATGTCATTCTCATACATAAGAGAGTTGGAACGAATTCACTCAAGGATTTCAGACCTATCTCATTAATTAATGTATTGGTAAAGATCATCTCTAAAGTTCTGCCAATAGACTAAGTACCAAGATGAATGAACTAATAGACGCTTCACAAACAGCGTTTATTAAGGGTAGAAATATAGCGGACGGGGTAGCGGCAGTACAGGAGTATATAAATGTCTGTGTTAAAAATAATTTTACTTCTGCCATCTTGAAGTTAGACTTTGAGAAGGCATTTGACTCAGTCGATTGGGATTTTATCTACGAGCTTTGTCTTGCTAGGGGTTTTAGTGTTCGATGGACGAACTGGATTATGTTACTACTTAAGTCGGGTTGTTCCAGTATAGTGGTTAATGGAGTAATTGGTAAAAAGATTCAGTCTAAGAGAGGTCTCAGACAAGGTGATCCTCTCTCGCCTTTTTTATTTAATTTAGCGGTAGATGTCTTCTCAAGAATTATTAAGAGGGATGGGAATTTTGGTGTCTTAGGTAGAGTGGGGAATGAGGAGTTTTATAATGAATTATCTATACTCCAATTTGAAGATGATACACTATTATTTTCGTCTCATTTACCTAAGCATGTTATTACTCTTAAGTTTATATTATATTGTTTTGAGATGTTGTTTGGTTTTGAATTAACTTTGATAAGAGTGCAGTCATGGTCCTAAACGATAGTTGTAATGTTGAGTCCTTAGTAGCTAACACCATAAACTGTCCTATTATGAAATTTCCGTTTGACTATTTAGGGTTTAAAATCAGACCTTCCAAGCTTAAAAAGGATGACTGGATAATTATTATTGATAAAATCAGTAATAGATTATCGAACTGGAACAATAGATTTCTTTCCAGAGCGGGGAGATTAGTGTTAGTTTATTCGGTTTTATCAGCCATTCCCACTTATTGGATGACGGTTTATCGGTTTCCTAAGTGGGTTATTAAGAAAATTGACAGAATTAGAAGGAATTTTCTTTGGAATCAGGACCTCAATTGTAGTAGTTATAAGTGTTTAGTTAATTGGGAATTGTGTTGCAAGTCCAAGAGAGACGGGGGTCTAGGGATTATTAACCTTATTAACTTTAATTCATCTTTACTAACTAAATGGTAATGGAAATTTAGAAGTTCCGATACAGTGGCTACTTGGAAGAATTTAGTTTTAAAATCTTATTATTCCAGGGGGGAGTTCCTTGGGGGATCGTGTGTTAGTAGGTCTAATAGATTATCTCATTTCTGGAAGGAAGTTTTAAACTGTTATGACTTTTTCAAGTTAGGATGCAAGATGATAGTTCATTATGGTAATTCTACCTTTTTTTGGCATGATGCTTGGATTTCCAGTATTCCTCTTAAAATAGAATTTGCTGAACTTTTTAATGTTTGTGACTTTAAGAACTCATTAATTGCGGATGTTTATAATAGAAATTCAGAACCACCATGGGAGTTTTCATTTGTTAATATTTTAGAAGGAGATTTGCTAAGACAATTGGCCTTATTGAAAGCAAAATTAACCTTATATCATCTGGATGAGTATAGGGATACCATTAGTTGGGGATTGGATAAGAGTTTAGTCTACTCAGTCAATTCAATGTACAAACTTATTAACTTCCCTGGTATGTCATTGCTTCCTTTTAGGTTTATATGGAAATCAAATTCTCCTCCTAAAGCTAAGTTTCTTATGTGGTTGATTATCCATAAGAAGCTTAACACAATGGAGCATTTAAAGAAGAAGAATGTTTTGTTTGATGTTAAATGTTGTTTTTGTAGTCATTCTGAAGAAGATGTTGATCATTTATTCTTTTCTTGTAATTTTTCCAATTATATTTTAACTATGGTGCTGAGGATTTTTGTTATGTCTAGTGTGAATATATTTAATAACTGTGAGAAATATTGGAATCACTTTAGACTTACTTATAGATCAAAACAGAGATATGTAATGGATTTGTTAATTATTATCATTAGTTGGTTCATTTGGTTGAAAAGAAATCAGAGATTTTTCCATTCTATTACATTGTCCCCTGATAATTTAATCATTAAGAAAGTTTATTTCTGTTTGGAATGGATGACCACCTCATATTATAAGTATTTTAGAGACTTGAGTTCTGGAAACTTGTTGCAAAAAGTTAGGTCAAATTCGGAGTTATTTAAGAGTATCATTAGATATTTTGGAAACAATAGATTTCGTATTTGTGCATAGTAATTTAATTTTAATTTTAGAAATGTTAGTTTATTTTCTTTTTATCATATATATGTATGGACACATAATGGTATATATAAATATATTTCTATACATTTATATATACAAAATATATCCATACATATATGTGATGGTTACTAACGAGGGGTGTTGTAGTTATTATTCAGGTTTTCAGGTAGAAGGAATATTGAAGAATTGCATGGGTTGCTTCAAATTAGGGGTAGAAGAGCACATCAGAGGAATATATGGATAGCTATCTGTTTTTGATGCATGGCGTTTTTGGTGGAGCTCTTATTGTGACTGTACTTTGAGAGTTATTGTGGGTTGTATTCCTTATTATTCGTCCTGGGAGGATTTTGATTATATTATTGGAGTAGATATACTTCTATATCGGGTGGTGGCCTTGCCGGAATTCGATATAGGAGTAGATGGGCGGTGGTTTATCCGGAGCTCATCTATCTACTATCCAATACTTTTCTAGAGTCGAGCTGATATTTTGAGTATTGTTGGTCATTTTACTCCTAGGGAGTTATATTGGGAATCTATATTTTTTTGATATTATTATATATATGTGTGCTCTCTTCTTCTTAGAAGATCACACGTTCTTGTTTTCAATATATATATATATATATGTATATATATATATATTGATTGCTTGTGTGTACATATAGACTGGCTTTACATATATAAATAGTGATAAACAGACATGAGGTTAGTTGCCATTTATGGTATAAGGCTTCAAGGAACCGACAGGCAAATCCAGCAACCACAAATAGGCCTTACTAATGTGAGAGTTCTGGGTGCCATGGGCCATTCAAGCTTATTAATTTGACACGAGGTTAAACTTACTTGTAGTAGAAGCCTGCCCAGAACCGGCTGGCATATCTAGCATCTACAGGTATATGGTTTAATGTGAGAGGTCTAGCGTGTCTACATAACTATATATATATATATATATATATATATATATATATAAGTCTATTGTGTGTGAAAATAGGCAGGTTTACTACATCTTGAGAAGGTCTTAAGTGGCTGACTCTCTTCTTGTCTAATTTGGGTCTTAAGTGGTTAGGACTATGATCCCTCCTAAGATTTATACCTTGGAGAGGAACTAAGTCATGGGACCCACCCTAATTAGATTCGAAGTAAATCTTTGGGTCCTTCTTCTCTAAAGTGGTTAGGCATAAGAGGAAACAGAGAAGGGATGTTCACGGAGCATGTCCACTTCCTCTAGAAGCTTGTAAGGGCTCAACTAGGGACAAAATTGTTATATAAAAGATAAATGGCCATTGCATGCTCACCAACCGTCTAAGGGATGTCTTAAGTGACATAAGTGTTCTACCGTAATATCAGTTAAGTAGTAAAGCCCGCATTACTACTTCTCATATTACAAGTGAAAGTATAGACTTAAGAACGTTAACGTAATAGGACGGTGTCTTAAGGGGCCAGGGGTCCAACTCACGGTTATAAGAGATCATAAGTATCCACCTTCAATAGAGCCATATGTGACCGAAGATTCCCACCTTGTTGTATCTTTACCCTAAAAACACTAATGAGAGATTGACTTGGATCCATCTCATTAGTTAGATCCTTATGTTTGTATAAATGTTGTGTGCTGCGTAGACATACCTATCATATTTTGTTGGATTTAGATTAACCCTAGAGGGGGAGGGTGAATAGGGTTTATTAAAATAATTCGAGATATTAAAAATATCACAGAACAGATTGCAATAGATAAAATAAATGCACAAAATAAATAACACAGATATTTACCCAGCTTTGGGAACCTTTCCTATTGCTGCATTCCCCAAGGTTTTTACTAGAATTAAAAACAAACTCCCACATACAAAAACTTATAAACTCGCGACTCTGTCGCTAACCACCTACACAGTCTTGTACCACTCGCAAACCCTGTTGTTGATCTAATTATGCACTCAAAACTCTATACTGATTTCTGTCCCCGAAATCATATTTTCCCTTAGCAACAAACTCGTAGCTAGTAAATCATAATTATTACAGACACTAGAAAATTGCTAGTTAAAACCCAATAACTAGATAACCTAGTTTTTACAGAAAAACCAGAAAACAAAACTGATAATTTTACACGAGATAAAAACCAAAACAATATAAAATAAAAACACAAATTAAAACCCTTTTACGATACACTAGGCTGGCCCATTTTTTTTCTTCCATCTTCGTTTGTTTTGACCCGATTACTTTATCTTTTTTAGGAAACAAAATGATGGCGTCGATTTAGGGTTTTACTTCAACAATTCTTTACCCTAAATCAATTCTCGATCGATTGTTCTTGGATTTTTTTTTTTTTTTTTTTGAGGATTTGAATGAATGATGCTTGGCTTGTCTGATTAGGGTTGATGCGATCAAAAAAAATGTGAGTTTCTCCAATAATTTATTCCTCGATTTTCTTTTGAACTTGTTTTTCTCGTTCGATCTATGTATGCCTTTGATGATAATGGGTGTTATATATAGGATAATATAATCCTATAATCTTCTCTGATTTCCTTATATGACTAGTTTGATTGCTTCCATGTTTCCCCTTTTGGTTTGGTTATCCTCGGCTTTGATTTGATGGATGAAAAACTGGAAACAAATGAATTGTGGCCCCTTGGAAATATCCTCTTGCGTGATTGCTGATTTTAAATTAAACATTCAAATAGTTTCTCAAATAACTTGGTTTTCTTTTCTACAAACACTAAACACTTACCAAAAATGTTTATATGATGGTAAAACATGTGAATGAGAAAAAGAATTTTTGAAAACAAATTGAAATATTGTTGCCACAAATGAATTTGATGCTCTTGTGTAACGACCCGGGAAAAAGCGACGTTGGTTATCCGATATATAACACCTATCGAACAATCAAAAGTCGAAATTACCGGATAGTCCATGAAAGAAATTAGAGGGTGAGGATAGATAAGATAGAAAATTAGAACAGAAGAAGAAGAAGAAGAACACAACAACATCAGAGTAACACGAATCTCACAGCGGAACGAATAAAATATAATAGACAACATATCTTGAAATCAAAGTAGTATATGTATATCATACCATTATCAGAGTACAACACTTTCATCACAACGGAATAATCAATAGCTAGAAAAATCTTGAAGCCTCCTGCTCCAAGCTCTTCAAGCATACCTGTAAATCCTGACTACTTGACTGCCCGTACAAATTTGGGCACCCAAGAGTTTAGGGAAAACAAAACAAAATAAAACTCCGGATCAGTCATGGGACTGGTGTGAGTAAACTCCAATCATTTGGTTTAACTTTTCAAAATCCTTTTCAAAAGAAAAGATAATCGTAAGACCAATCCACTCATAAATACGGATGACTTTTACCTTACGATAACCCAAAACACTTTGGAAATCATATATTATCTGATATTATAATAATGTCTAATCACAAGTAATTAAAATCTAGTAGAACGCTTGCATCTCACGCTCTACATATATAATATACAATCAAACTCGCAGGCACTTATTGGAGATTGGATTCCGACTTTGACAAGGTATGGGACCACCTGCCGATAGTGTATCTCTATAGGCGAATACACTGGGTTCAACAAGAACATCTTGCAACCCGGCCCTCACATGACCGACCACTCATTTCGCTTGAGTGTATCGAATGTATATCACCAACGGTTGGGATCAGCAACCGTCTCCCGAATGGGGCAGCATCGATAGATTTAAGAAGCAATTGGAATTTCTCTAGATAGGTGATCATACATCCTAATGGGTGCGACCCACATAGCCATGCTGCCTGCCTGATTTTTGTCATTTTCCGGTGGATGAGGCTTGAGGTCATAACGTATCTTTTGACAGATCCCACCTCCATTACTTTGAATGCCACATCGTCATACCCGCCAAATCACAAATTGATTTCACCAAAAATACCACGGGTATACAGCTAAGAAAAACGAATTCCTCCGCCACCAAACGTAAGTACGTTTGAAGAGATCAACTTACGCGATCCTTTGAATATACTCTGTCAGACATTCGTCCATTCACGTTTGTCCTGGGACTGGACAAACCGAAGGCACTATTCTGTAAATAGGATAGCCCTTGCATAACTCCGTCTTCAATATATTCAGCATACTTGATTCGCAATGCTTATGCCAATACGGAGTGGTTCTCTGGATAATAATCCGACCGGTCACTCCATATTAACAACGTAAAATGGTCAAAAACTTTGATAGTCGGTGATTTAACTATCAAATGAAAACATGTCTGTGTGCAAACAACGATATTATTTCCAGATGGAAATTCTATCGATCAATCATCATTCATCATCAAATTATCATAAATTTACCCTTTTCCTTATTCTTGTTTTCCTATATTTCTTATTTACTATATTTAGCAAATATACGTTATTAACAATGGAAAACAATTCCATTGCTCATTTTCTATATTCAGAAAACATTTCTGATTTTCATTTGGAAGACATTTCCAAATCTCCTTCATTGGGTTTAAACTGATGTTTGAATAAACATCGCTATGCCAACACCAACCATTTCGCTCATTAACTAAATTCACTTAACCCCTTTCACTCTCGAACCTTATCCACTTCTTAGTTAAAAACGAAGTCAATCAAGTTGGGGTATAATTACCTCTCAGACCTTAACTGAACAACATTTCTAACTTCGAAATAGACAAAGTTCAAAAATTACTCTTTAAGAAACTTCCTTGCGAACTCTCGGATTCTATTTATGAATCCACTTCCTTTACTGAATCATTTGATTATAACTGTAAATGTTATAATTCCATGCTTTCAAAATATGTTAACTTAAATATATTTCCATATCTTAATTTGGATAAATAAACAACCAACTACTTTATTAATAGATAATTAAAACTTGATTTGAAATGGAAAGTAAACATTACTTCCCTTGATTCGATATAATCGAATTTCCATGTATGATTCACTCTCGAATAATCACTATCCGATAATTCTCTTTCGAATAAACTATATTCGATTCCCCTGTTCGAATAACTAATATTCGATAATCCTTTTCTTCGAATAACTAATATTCGAAAATCTCACTTCGAATAAACCATATTCGATAATTCTCTCATTCGAATAACTATATTCGATTTAACACACTTCGAACGAACTATATTCGATTACTCTTCTCGAATAAACTATATTCGATAACTCTACTTCGAATAGGTGATATTCGATTAATTCCCTTTTTTGACTAACCCTACTTAATTTACTAATACTCGACTAACTCGACTTAATTAACTTCTATTGATTAATTACTATTTGATTTAACTCCATTTTCTTGACTCTAGATCGCAGCGATCACAATGGTTACGCCTGATTCCCCCAGGAAACATCCGACCACCGTAGGCTATCTGCAGCCCTGCGAATTACGCTAGCAGTCGTGCTAAATGGAAATTCATCCTTAAATAACTTTGTCTATTTTTAACTCTATCTCGAATAATTAGATTCGATCAATTCTAATTGAATAACTAATATTCAATTAACCCTTATTCGATTACTATATTTGAATAACTCTAGTTCGATTTGACTCAAAACGATTAACTCTAACTGATTAACTCTAACTGGTTAATTCTAACTGAATAACTCTAACTGGATAACTCTAACTGAATAACTCTAACTGGTTAACTCTAACTAACTAACTCTAACTGTTTAACTTTACGGTTTAACTCTGACAGTTTAACTTCAACGGTTTAACTCTAACAGTTTAACTCTAACAGTTTAACTCTAACAGTTTAACTCCAACGGTTTAACTCTAGTTGATTAACTCTTTTGAATTAATCCCTTTGACTTTTCTCTTTTGAATAATTCCTTTGGAATAATTCCTTTGAATTACCTCCCTTGAATAGATTCTTTTTCTATTCGTTTACTCAACAAATAACTATTCTCTTTCCGCTTCTATTTATTTAACAAATAAATATTCCCTTTAACTTTTCTATTTATTCAACAAATAAATATTTCTTTTAACTTTTCTATTTATTTAACAAGTAAGTACTTCTTTCAACTTTTCTTTATTCCCTTCATGAATATTCTCTTTTCAATTCCATTTGTAAATACTTTTACGAATGTTTCCCTTTTTATTTCTATTTGTAATCGCTTCACAAATATTTCCCTTCTATTTGATTTCACCAATATTTCCCTTCTATTTGATTTCACCAATATTTGTTTTTTTTTACAAATGCTTTGATTCTATAATCATTTTCTCTCATGAAATTCTCTTCCTTTTATATATAAAATCTATTTATTTTATATAAATAATTTATTTTCAAAATAAACTTTGAAAATCCCTTTTCACTTTCTAGTATCACTTATGGTATAAAAATACCAAATCAAAAGGTTCAATCATCATCCAAACACACAGGTTCAACAACAGATGATATAACACATCATATATCAGAATATATGAAAAACGGTAAATAAATGTTGAGGAATCCAGTTGGATTCCTCCAACCTGTTTCCCTGCATCCACAGATGTTACACAATATAATTCACATCAATTTCATTTCAATATGAGGTATTCTGATAAACAAAATCAACATCGGTTAACGATATATATAACTATATAGGTATTTTCAATCAATTGACTAGCAGTTCAACCAAACAATCAACACTCAGCAATTCAACCAATAATTATCAGTTCTAAAAATACTTTATAAAAATATAAAGTGTTCAGAGTTAGTGAGATTTACTCACATTGGACGGTTTATCGTTGAATAACGATAATCGGTCATTGATTTGGTTTAGGCGTTTAATTTTGCCATAAATCCAAACGAGCTCCAATCCACTTGCGGTCAGTTCCATTGCGTAGTGCTTGTCCATACGATCCCAACGGATCCTGTTTCGTTAAATTTCGTTAATGTATGCAAAAGTTATGCTATTTACAATATCTACCTAATTTAAATGAATATAAAATTAATTTAATTAAATTAATTAAATTATTTTTATCTTAATTAATTTCTAATTGCGTTATTAGCCAAATTACCTTCCCTGCCCTTCTAAAAAATCCTACTTTCCCATCTCTAGCCATATCCAATTTTTTTTAAAATTGAAAAACCATTTTAATATTAATTTAATTTAATTTTCAAATAAAATATTTAAAAACATTCATTTAATTATAACTTAAAAATTTTAACCCGGATCAAAAATCTGCTTCTACTCATTTTAAAGTATTTTTCGATAAGAATCCAACGGTCCTTGTTTCGTGGAAATCCGACTTGTTTTGAAAAAGTTATAAGCTTTTAAAGTTTATGGTTAAAAATTACGAAAATGCCCCTGGTCTGTTTTAAATTCAAATTAGATTTTAAATTTAAATTTAAATTAATCATCCCATCCGTCGGATCAGTTAGGGATAGCCAGGGAGAGCAGGAAACTATATTTTCCAAACTCAAGCCTTAGACACTATCCTCTCTGTCACCCTTAGAATGTTCTGATATTTATTTTTACAAATTCTATTTTAATTATAATATATATATATATATATATATATTACAAAAATAAATAAATAAATAAATATTATTTAAAAACTTACCTCGCGAAGCCCAAGCCTCTCCCTAAAAGTCCCTAGCTCCCCGTCTTGCCCTCCTTTCTCCCTTCCTTCCCTTTTCCTATTTCCTAATATTTTATTATTATTTCTGCCATTGCCAATGCTTGAAAGAGGAGGAGGAGGAGTGAGTTTAAAATGAAAGGGGGGGGCATTTATAGCCGAAGGAGTCACATGGATTGCTGAGGTGGCGCGAATCCAACGGTCGAAAATGGATGGCTAGGATTAATCCTTAAATTAATTAAATTATAAATAAATTTAATAATTTATGAATAGTAAAGTGTGTTTTCTCAACCCTATTCGGACGTTAATTTGACTTACTTATTGATACCTTATCCAAAATCTTTTTCAACCATGTTGTTCAATTTTTCTTGCTCTTCAATAATATATAAAAATATTTAAATTTTGAATTCGTTTGAACTTTCAAATAATTTAAATTCAAATTCAAAATAGTGTTTTGTGTTAGTTTCAACACCTTCCGGTCTCATGTTGGAGTATCAAACGATAACGGTTTTCAGAAATTCTTCCACCATCTGATCCGGTTTTTAACGTACTTCAATCCTATGTATTCAAATCAAAAATCGGAGTTCGTTTAGATTTTCAAATAATTTATTTAAATTTTGTTTCCTTAATAACTTTCTATATCCGTTATAGGATTTTCCTAGATTTCATATATAGCTAATATCCTATGTTTAGAATTTTCCTGGATAGGTCACAGGTTCCAGTTTTGCCGTTAGCATTAGCAAATTCCAATTACCGTCAAAATTTAGTTCAAATTTTGGCTTTTTATTTTTTCTTTTCCACATACGGATGCCATTTTTGACGTAACTTGGTTGGTTACCTAATTTCATCATTTCCGATTTAATGAAACTGATTTCATCGAAATCCGAGTTCGTTAGCTACTACATCCTTTGAAAACGTACTATTTTAAATTAAAAATTTATCCTTTTATACTGTCAGTTCACATTATATTGCAGATCCACTAAATTTCTACCATTTCGGAATAACATAAAATATTCAAAATTATTGAAATTAAACCATTTAAACTTCCGAAACAATAAAAAAACATTTTTAAATAATAACTAAATGGTCAAAAAATCTGGGCCGTTACATTCTTTCCCCCTTAAAATAATTTCGTCCTCGAAATTGCTAAGGTAGAAAAATGAACTTTATAACTAGGTTAAAATTATTTGGTTACCCTGATTTCACTAAACCAATCTATTCTAATTAATTTATTAATTTATTTCTATAAACGAAAATTTTCAAAAATTCCGAAAAAATTTTAACACTCGAAATTTCTGAAAAATTTCGCCAGCACCTCCTTTGTACTGGCCAATAGCTCAAACTCCAACTCGCCTCCCTAGGCCTTCTTCAACCCAAAAGAAAATTAAACAGCCAAGTGGCTTGCCAAACAGGCTCATAAATTTCATCAAACTCATATGAATATGAATGTGTACTTTTTTTGTTGGGCATCCAACTCTACTATCAATTTAGCATATACCACTATCATCCCAATCAAACTCCCAATCACTTTTATCTTCAATATGACCATCCGCTTATAACCAAGCCAAATTTCAATCAAACTGCAATTCCAATCTCAATTCAAATTTCTTGCTCGACCATCCATTTCTATCCCAGATTATCTCTAATCTAGTCCAATTCTACTTGATACCATTCTATTTCAATTCAACTCAATTTCCACTGAACTGCCTTCAATTCAATTTCAAATTTACTTTCACAAATTTCTATTTAATTTGTGTTTATTTCAATAATCTGTACCTGGGAATTTCAAATAGCTTTGCCTTTTCCAAAAATCAAATATCCCTTTGGAATATCAAAACAACTCGGTTTTTCAAAACAATTAAAAACAAAATCTTTGGTAGTAATCCGTCACTTACAAACTCGAAAATGAACACCGATGATGTCCGGATCAACATCGGAATTTATTTTCCAGCTATCGAAGTGAGTTCAATACTATATCACTTTCAAAACCCATTTTTAAACATTTTCATTTTGAATTTCATTTCAAAATATCCCTTTGTAATGCTTTGTAACAAATTTAAAATCTCCCAGGATTTTAAAATTAACATATATTCAATTTAATTCCATTTACAATGATTATTCAAATTTTAGCAATTTTAATTCCAATTCTGAACTTAAATTCAGAATTAATTCATCTAATTTCATATATTTCACTTATATGAATTTTGATTTTTTATTTACATAACCATTCCACATTTTATAATCTTATTCGATTATAATCACAACCAACACATTCAATATACTATAATAATTTCAAAGATCTATGCTTTGCTTATATCAAAATATAATTTGGGTAAAATTATTTCATTTACCCTTTTTTTTTAAAACATATCGTGTCGACCCATCGTATTCAAGTGTTTATAAACTCCTATCGATACAGTGGATCAAACTGATCGATTAGAACTCATAAACAACTCAACCAATAAATCTCCACAATATAAAACCATTTTTATATCAAATAACAAATACGTTCACTCGTATATATACACTCCAACTCAGTCTAGGGCATTACTAACCCTATCTCTACTGAGTCACGCCACAGAGCCAAGATAATACTTAACCTGGCTCTGATACCACTGTAACGACCCAGGAAAAAGCGACGTTGGTTATCCGATATATAACACCTATCGAACAATCAAAAGTCGAAATTACCGGATAGTCCATGAAAGAAATTAGAGGGTGAGGATAGATAAGATAGAAAATTAGAACAGAAGAAGAAGAAGAAGAACACAACAACATCAGAGTAACACGAATCTCACAGCGGAACGAATAAAATATAATAGACAACATATCTTGAAATCAAAGTAGTATATGTATATCATACCATTATCAGAGTACAACACTTTCATCACAACGGAATAATCAATAGCTAGAAAAATCTTGAAGCCTCCTGCTCCAAGCTCTTCAAGCATACCTGTAAATCCTGACTACTTGACTGCCCGTACAAATTTGGGCACCCAAGAGTTTAGGGAAAACAAAACAAAATAAAACTCCGGATCAGTCATGGGACTGGTGTGAGTAAACTCCAATCATTTGGTTTAACTTTTCAAAATCCTTTTCAAAAGAAAAGATAATCGTAAGACCAATCCACTCATAAATACGGATGACTTTTACCTTACGATAACCCAAAACACTTTGGAAATCATATATTATCTGATATTATAATAATGTCTAATCACAAGTAATTAAAATCTAGTAGAACGCTTGCATCTCACGCTCTACATATATAATATACAATCAAACTCGCAGGCACTTATTGGAGATTGGATTCCGACTTTGACAAGGTATGGGACCACCTGCCGATAGTGTATCTCTATAGGCGAATACACTGGGTTCAACAAGAACATCTTGCAACCCGGCCCTCACATGACCGACCACTCATTTCGCTTGAGTGTATCGAATGTATATCACCAACGGTTGGGATCAGCAACCGTCTCCCGAATGGGGCAGCATCGATAGATTTAAGAAGCAATTGGAATTTCTCTAGATAGGTGATCATACATCCTAATGGGTGCGACCCACATAGCCATGCTGCCTGCCTGATTTTTGTCATTTTCCGGTGGATGAGGCTTGAGGTCATAACGTATCTTTTGACAGATCCCACCTCCATTACTTTGAATGCCACATCGTCATACCCGCCAAATCACAAATTGATTTCACCAAAAATACCACGGGTATACAGCTAAGAAAAACGAATTCCTCCGCCACCAAACGTAAGTACGTTTGAAGAGATCAACTTACGCGATCCTTTGAATATACTCTGTCAGACATTCGTCCATTCACGTTTGTCCTGGGACTGGACAAACCGAAGGCACTATTCTGTAAATAGGATAGCCCTTGCATAACTCCGTCTTCAATATATTCAGCATACTTGATTCGCAATGCTTATGCCAATACGGAGTGGTTCTCTGGATAATAATCCGACCGGTCACTCCATATTAACAACGTAAAATGGTCAAAAACTTTGATAGTCGGTGATTTAACTATCAAATGAAAACATGTCTGTGTGCAAACAACGATATTATTTCCAGATGGAAATTCTATCGATCAATCATCATTCATCATCAAATTATCATAAATTTACCCTTTTCCTTATTCTTGTTTTCCTATATTTCTTATTTACTATATTTAGCAAATATACGTTATTAACAATGGAAAACAATTCCATTGCTCATTTTCTATATTCAGAAAACATTTCTGATTTTCATTTGGAAGACATTTCCAAATCTCCTTCATTGGGTTTAAACTGATGTTTGAATAAACATCGCTATGCCAACACCAACCATTTCGCTCATTAACTAAATTCACTTAACCCCTTTCACTCTCGAACCTTATCCACTTCTTAGTTAAAAACGAAGTCAATCAAGTTGGGGTATAATTACCTCTCAGACCTTAACTGAACAACATTTCTAACTTCGAAATAGACAAAGTTCAAAAATTACTCTTTAAGAAACTTCCTTGCGAACTCTCGGATTCTATTTATGAATCCACTTCCTTTACTGAATCATTTGATTATAACTGTAAATGTTATAATTCCATGCTTTCAAAATATGTTAACTTAAATATATTTCCATATCTTAATTTGGATAAATAAACAACCAACTACTTTATTAATAGATAATTAAAACTTGATTTGAAATGGAAAGTAAACATTACTTCCCTTGATTCGATATAATCGAATTTCCATGTATGATTCACTCTCGAATAATCACTATCCGATAATTCTCTTTCGAATAAACTATATTCGATTCCCCTGTTCGAATAACTAATATTCGATAATCCTTTTCTTCGAATAACTAATATTCGAAAATCTCACTTCGAATAAACCATATTCGATAATTCTCTCATTCGAATAACTATATTCGATTTAACACACTTCGAACGAACTATATTCGATTACTCTTCTCGAATAAACTATATTCGATAACTCTACTTCGAATAGGTGATATTCGATTAATTCCCTTTTTTGACTAACCCTACTTAATTTACTAATACTCGACTAACTCGACTTAATTAACTTCTATTGATTAATTACTATTTGATTTAACTCCATTTTCTTGACTCTAGATCGCAGCGATCACAATGGTTACGCCTGATTCCCCCAGGAAACATCCGACCACCGTAGGCTATCTGCAGCCCTGCGAATTACGCTAGCAGTCGTGCTAAATGGAAATTCATCCTTAAATAACTTTGTCTATTTTTAACTCTATCTCGAATAATTAGATTCGATCAATTCTAATTGAATAACTAATATTCAATTAACCCTTATTCGATTACTATATTTGAATAACTCTAGTTCGATTTGACTCAAAACGATTAACTCTAACTGATTAACTCTAACTGGTTAATTCTAACTGAATAACTCTAACTGGATAACTCTAACTGAATAACTCTAACTGGTTAACTCTAACTAACTAACTCTAACTGTTTAACTTTACGGTTTAACTCTGACAGTTTAACTTCAACGGTTTAACTCTAACAGTTTAACTCTAACAGTTTAACTCTAACAGTTTAACTCCAACGGTTTAACTCTAGTTGATTAACTCTTTTGAATTAATCCCTTTGACTTTTCTCTTTTGAATAATTCCTTTGGAATAATTCCTTTGAATTACCTCCCTTGAATAGATTCTTTTTCTATTCGTTTACTCAACAAATAACTATTCTCTTTCCGCTTCTATTTATTTAACAAATAAATATTCCCTTTAACTTTTCTATTTATTCAACAAATAAATATTTCTTTTAACTTTTCTATTTATTTAACAAGTAAGTACTTCTTTCAACTTTTCTTTATTCCCTTCATGAATATTCTCTTTTCAATTCCATTTGTAAATACTTTTACGAATGTTTCCCTTTTTATTTCTATTTGTAATCGCTTCACAAATATTTCCCTTCTATTTGATTTCACCAATATTTCCCTTCTATTTGATTTCACCAATATTTGTTTTTTTTTACAAATGCTTTGATTCTATAATCATTTTCTCTCATGAAATTCTCTTCCTTTTATATATAAAATCTATTTATTTTATATAAATAATTTATTTTCAAAATAAACTTTGAAAATCCCTTTTCACTTTCTAGTATCACTTATGGTATAAAAATACCAAATCAAAAGGTTCAATCATCATCCAAACACACAGGTTCAACAACAGATGATATAACACATCATATATCAGAATATATGAAAAACGGTAAATAAATGTTGAGGAATCCAGTTGGATTCCTCCAACCTGTTTCCCTGCATCCACAGATGTTACACAATATAATTCACATCAATTTCATTTCAATATGAGGTATTCTGATAAACAAAATCAACATCGGTTAACGATATATATAACTATATAGGTATTTTCAATCAATTGACTAGCAGTTCAACCAAACAATCAACACTCAGCAATTCAACCAATAATTATCAGTTCTAAAAATACTTTATAAAAATATAAAGTGTTCAGAGTTAGTGAGATTTACTCACATTGGACGGTTTATCGTTGAATAACGATAATCGGTCATTGATTTGGTTTAGGCGTTTAATTTTGCCATAAATCCAAACGAGCTCCAATCCACTTGCGGTCAGTTCCATTGCGTAGTGCTTGTCCATACGATCCCAACGGATCCTGTTTCGTTAAATTTCGTTAATGTATGCAAAAGTTATGCTATTTACAATATCTACCTAATTTAAATGAATATAAAATTAATTTAATTAAATTAATTAAATTATTTTTATCTTAATTAATTTCTAATTGCGTTATTAGCCAAATTACCTTCCCTGCCCTTCTAAAAAATCCTACTTTCCCATCTCTAGCCATATCCAATTTTTTTTAAAATTGAAAAACCATTTTAATATTAATTTAATTTAATTTTCAAATAAAATATTTAAAAACATTCATTTAATTATAACTTAAAAATTTTAACCCGGATCAAAAATCTGCTTCTACTCATTTTAAAGTATTTTTCGATAAGAATCCAACGGTCCTTGTTTCGTGGAAATCCGACTTGTTTTGAAAAAGTTATAAGCTTTTAAAGTTTATGGTTAAAAATTACGAAAATGCCCCTGGTCTGTTTTAAATTCAAATTAGATTTTAAATTTAAATTTAAATTAATCATCCCATCCGTCGGATCAGTTAGGGATAGCCAGGGAGAGCAGGAAACTATATTTTCCAAACTCAAGCCTTAGACACTATCCTCTCTGTCACCCTTAGAATGTTCTGATATTTATTTTTACAAATTCTATTTTAATTATAATATATATATATATATATATATATTACAAAAATAAATAAATAAATAAATATTATTTAAAAACTTACCTCGCGAAGCCCAAGCCTCTCCCTAAAAGTCCCTAGCTCCCCGTCTTGCCCTCCTTTCTCCCTTCCTTCCCTTTTCCTATTTTCTAATATTTTATTATTATTTCTGCCATTGCCAATGCTTGAAAGAGGAGGAGGAGGAGTGAGTTTAAAATGAAAGGGGGGGGCATTTATAGCCGAAGGAGTCACATGGATTGCTGAGGTGGCGCGAATCCAACGGTCGAAAATGGATGGCTAGGATTAATCCTTAAATTAATTAAATTATAAATAAATTTAATAATTTATGAATAGTAAAGTGTGTTTTCTCAACCCTATTCGGACGTTAATTTGACTTACTTATTGATACCTTATCCAAAATCTTTTTCAACCATGTTGTTCAATTTTTCTTGCTCTTCAATAATATATAAAAATATTTAAATTTTGAATTCGTTTGAACTTTCAAATAATTTAAATTCAAATTCAAAATAGTGTTTTGTGTTAGTTTCAACACCTTCCGGTCTCATGTTGGAGTATCAAACGATAACGGTTTTCAGAAATTCTTCCACCATCTGATCCGGTTTTTAACGTACTTCAATCCTATGTATTCAAATCAAAAATCGGAGTTCGTTTAGATTTTCAAATAATTTATTTAAATTTTGTTTCCTTAATAACTTTCTATATCCGTTATAGGATTTTCCTAGATTTCATATATAGCTAATATCCTATGTTTAGAATTTTCCTGGATAGGTCACAGGTTCCAGTTTTGCCGTTAGCATTAGCAAATTCCAATTACCGTCAAAATTTAGTTCAAATTTTGGCTTTTTATTTTTTCTTTTCCACATACGGATGCCATTTTTGACGTAACTTGGTTGGTTACCTAATTTCATCATTTCGGATTTAATGAAACTGATTTCATCGAAATCCGAGTTCGTTAGCTACTACATCCTTTGAAAACGTACTATTTTAAATTAAAAATTTATCCTTTTATACTGTCAGTTCACATTATATTGCAGATCCACTAAATTTCTACCATTTCGGAATAACATAAAATATTCAAAATTATTGAAATTAAACCATTTAAACTTCCGAAACAATAAAAAAACATTTTTAAATAATAACTAAATGGTCAAAAAATCTGGGCCGTTACATCTTGCCTGTTATGCTCTGTCATGCTTAAAACTGTGATCGAAGTGCGCAAGGTTGTCTCATGTATTTCTGGAATGTCCTGATTTACTCCCATGCAAAATATACTTGTGCCAAAAAATGTTATTAAAACATTACATTCATTTATTTGTTCCTGTAGTGGCCCATATTTTGAACTATTTTATTTAATATTTTAAATTGGTTTTAAATATTATTTTAGAATTTTATTAGCTTGAATTTAATAATTCAGAATATTTATTTAATATAAATAATATTTTAATTTTGAAATTGGATGAATTTGCAATATTGTATGATTTGGTAATATAAGAGAATTCATTGAAGTTTATATTTAATTTTTATTAACGATTTTGATTATAAACACTATTTTGAATGTTTAATTTATAATTTTAATTATATAACAAGTTGCAGCGGCGCAGTAGTTTGTAATATAACGCTTTGAGGATTAAATGGTTATACAGGATCCAATTTAAGTCGGATTTCTTCGAAACAAGAAACGTCCGAATCTATTTCATAATTATATTATAGTGAAGCCGAAAAATCGAATTTTCATGTTATAGATTTTGTTTTATGTCCAAATTAAATTTTCGAATAGTCGCTATGGAATTCGTTTATATAATATAATGATTTATTATATAAAAATAAAGGGTTTTAATTTATTAAATACTGTTTTGGCTCAGAATTTAATTCAAGATATTTTATTTTGAAAATATGTGAAATTCTGCTCATGTATGTCCAGTTATAATATTTTAATATTATTACATTGAGGTATTTTAAAATTGATTTATTTTAATTTAAATTGGACCATTAAAAAGGGACTTGATTCAAACGATCTCTCTTTTCAACGAAACAAATTTTATTAATACTGTAACAGCTAATTATTGCTAGATTTGAAGTGTCACGCCAAACAGAGCTATTCTGTGAGCATGACAAAATAAAATGTAAATAAATCGACCATTTAAACTAGAACGAGCACCGGTTTCACAAACGGATTTGGAATTCGACGAAACAAAATTCATTAGGACTGTATTGTTGAATTACAAATGACGTCCATTTTCTTTGCGAACAGAGTTTGAATGTAACCACAGTAATCAATAAACAATGTTTCGAATTTGCGATAGATACGAATAAAAATCGCTAGTCTTATCAGATAAAAATCATCAGTCAAATCACAAATTAAATAATATAATAAAATATTATATTTTCACTTGTAAAATAAACCTCACGGGCTCCCTAATTCCAAAAACCCACTCTTCTACTTTTTGGTTCTCATTCATGCTTCAGACCAAAGCTTTTAATAAATTATTCTCACATAAAATTAACCACGCGTTACAAACAATCATTGAAATCTGTAAAACAAATACGAATTATAAAAAAACATCCAGTAGCAAAGCTGAAGAAGGAAGAGTGGTCGACTTTCTGGTGATGGTCGGAGCAGCTGCGACGACCCGAGGAGAGAGGAACCGGGTTCTGAATAAGAGGCTACATTTGCGTTTTATGCTGATTTGGTGGAGTTAGAGGCCTTGTTAGTTAGGGGTCAAGTGAGAAAAGGTAGAGTAAAGGGAGAGCTGTCATATGGCGGTGGTGCGGCTGGGGTTGGCGGAGAATAGCGACAAGAGGAGCTGCTCGAAGTCAGACTGGGTGAATTGTAGTTTTGGTGGAAATCCGGCATCATAGGTCAATATTAGGGGTAATGTTCTGAAGTAAGGTGGTAGCTTAGGTGGTGGGGAGCTTACAGGTGGTGGCGGCGTCATCTCAGGAGACTGAACGTTGAAGTTTGGGCCAATTAACCGAGATCTGGCAATGTCCATGTTTTCAGGTAGCTTGATAGCCACATGCCGATGTTGGAGAAGGGACCGGTCGGAAATGGAGGCTGGTCTATCGGCGGTCGCTGCAGTACATCGGAGGTCCGGTCAGTCAGTGGAGGAGCAGAGGTCATTCGAAGGTGTGGCATCGAGGAAACAAATTGTCGAGCAAAAAAAAATGAGGACAGCAGGTTTCTCCAGAATAAAGGGACCATGTTGACTTGTTTGATTAATGATGTGGCAAGTGAATTTTAGATTTTGATTAACGTTAATAATGGTTGGTTAATGTAAATAATTTAGTAATAATCAAACTGTTAAAATTTAAAGTCAAACAGGTTGTATCCGCAATTGGTTTCGAACTAGAAGGCCTAAATCATGGGTTTTTGGGAAGCCGATTACGCCTTAATATTTATAATGGTAATTAGAGGTTAAGACCTAATTAGTAAACTAAAATAATTCTTAATTTAAAATTAAACGTTGTAAATCACATAACCTTCTCGTTTGTGAATAGAATTGGACGAAACAAGTGCCGATGGGTTCGTAATCACAACATCGATGTGTACAAGCTGGAATGGAGTGATGTATGGAACTATATAAAGCGACGCAACATCGTCGAAAACAACAGTGGTGAGTTAATTCTCACACATCTGAAATGATGTGATGTGTTAAATTAATATTATTAACATTTGTCATTAATAAGTACAAATTGGTTGAATGAATGCAATGGATGATTTATATTTGTTTATTGGTTGGTTGTTTGTCTGTATTGGCCATTCAAATGCATTATATTCTCATTTCATATGCTAGTAATAAACGATATTATAAACTATTGAGCATGGAAAAACAGGTTGGAGGAACCAACCGGATTCCTCAAATAAATCGTATATTATTTGTTGTTTTCATGAATTGTTTATCCCAATTTATATTATATCCTATTTAAATATCAATGGTTGAGTGAATATTGATTATTGAATCTAAATTCAACAATTGTCATGTTTTAAATCAATATGCAGTATTGATTGAGTAATTCGTAGCAGATGGCCTACCATCGTTGGAAACATAAAATCACCATTAGTTGGATTGACGTATTGTAAGTTATAAAATTTATGTCTATAACTGAATCGAAGTTTCAGTTTTATTTTAGTTAATTAAATATAGAATAAATTGACATTTATGACTTTGTTTTATAAAGAAATGTTAAAAGGGTTTTTAGAGCAACTTCTTATGTTTTAATACATAAGGAAGTCTGAGGTTAACGAGAGAGTTGATCGTTTAGAATAATTGTTCCAAAGAAAACAATTAAGTGAGTTTTTTTTAAACTAAATATATTTTTCAATTAACTTCATAAAAAATAATTTCAGTGAATAATGGATCAAACTTAATGATTATTTATAAAAAGCTATTAACCTTAATTTAACTTCATTTAAGGTGATTATTGGACAGTTTATTATTTATAGAATAAACTATTATCTTAACGACTTATTAAGGAAGGTAACCAAACTATTTCGGTTAATGAAGAAGTAAAGGGTTTTACTTTAGATAATAACGAACTTAATTAATATTAATTACTTCTTAAATAAAATTCATTAAAAAAGTAATTGGATATGTAACAAGATTTAGTAAATTTGAGTTTAAAATAAAGATTCTATTTGAGTTGTAAATAAAGGAGAAGAATTTTAAAACATTTAAATGGATGTACTTATCGATTAGAGTAAAGAAGTTAATATAAGGGTTTGGGTTATAAAGTTCAATCATTTGTTTTAATGATGCTAAAGAGTTTTGGATAAAGTATTTGTGAAAGAATCCTAGTTTATAAGCAAAAGGAGTTTGAAGTTCTAAACTACGGCAAGGGCTTTAAAATGAACAATTTACTTAAGAATTAAATTGTAATAACACGGAAATCCGAGCCAATTTAAAATTTTTATTTTGGATATTTTAGCGAGTTTTGATTATTTAAAATGAATTATTTTAAATAATAATGACGAAAAATTTATTTTGAATAGAATTCGAACGTATATATTTATATAGCTCGACGTTAGAATATAAATATTTATTTATAATTATAAAAGGAATTGAAAATGGCGCGGTAGTTCGATAATTCGATTTCAAAGTTCAAATGAATGCAGAGGATTCAAAATAAACCGGATTTTAGCAAAACCAAAAATATTTGAATCTTATCAAGAATATCTTTCCAAAGAATCCGAAAAATCGAAATTTCATAGCTGGAATCAAAAGTTATGCCCAGTTGAAAATTCTGAATAGTCGCTATGGAATTCAGGCCCTTGAAAATAGTCATTTTGCAAACGACCTCGATTTTCGAAGAAACCACTTTTGTTGGATTCGCAGTGTCAAATTATTGCTAGGTTTCAAAATTCATAATTTTCTGAATCATTATGTGAGCGTGGCGAAGGAAAACGCGTTTTACCAGTTTTAGTTGATTTTAATCGACTGGAAAATGGCCATTTTTCAAACGGTCTCAGAATTCGATGAAATTAGTTTTGTTGGGACCGTATCGTCAACACGAAGCTAGAAAATATTTTTCAGGAATTTTTAGAGTTTGTATGTGGGCCCGGTAAATTGAAATGTGCGTTCAAATTCAATATATAGAGTTATATTTTGATTTTGATGAAAACTGATCGAAACAGTCGAATCAGCCTGCGATACATATCCCATTGAGTCCGGGATGGGGGTATTTGGCTAGGGGCGAAATCCGTTGTCGTTACATAAATTAAGTAAATATCGTAATCGAAGAGGAATTTCAAGAGTGAAAAGGACAGTTATTGATTTTGAATAAAAGAAGTTGACAAAGGAATTTTTGGTTATAATTCCAAAGTTTAGATCATACATAATGTAAACAGATTTTGGGAAAAGGTATTATTGAATGGATTATTGTTAATCCAAGTTATGAATAGAATACTATACACGATCTTTTTGAGGCAAGGGTTAATATTCAGAAATGATTTACTTAATAAATCTGTTAAATAAATTGGTTATAGTCAATTGAGATTTTCAAAAATAGGGATATGGTCTATAAAACCATATGTTAAATAGATAATAAGATCTGAGTGGTATTATAAGAATGTGGGTATTGAGTTACGAACTTCTATATATTCTAAGATAAGAACTTTGTCAGTTATGGTCTGAGAGGTAAATAAAATACCCCAACTTGAAAGACTTCACTTTTATTGAAGAATGATATAAGTTTGTAACGGTAAAGGAGATTGGAATGAGTTACTATTTCAGTAAAACATTTGCAATTCATTTGTAAAGGGTGAAATGAAATTTATTATAATGAGTTTTAAATTAAACAATGTGTAAATAAACATTGTTTAGCCCAAGTTGAAATATAAAGTTGTTATTTATACCATTAGGCTATTTATTCATATAGCACTGTTTTCTAGAAATGGAAATAATACGAGTTGAAATATACTTATTTAAAATAATAAGTAATTAGATTAGAAGAGTTATATTAATTTGAAAGCTGAAATAAATATTAGAATTTAAGTAGATAAAATCTTCAAGTGGAAGTGAAGTAAAAGCCATTAAGTTTTAGTAAGAGAGCGTATGTTGTTTAATATCGGTTTTGGCGCATAAGAAATGGGTTGTTGGATTATACCTTTGAATTAACGATATATCGATATTTCCAAATTTAAGGAAATAAATGGTTTATGAAAATATAGAAGTATTTTCTGGATTTAAAGAGAATAAAGCAGAGAATGAATAAAGGGGAGATATTATTTCCAAGTGACGAAGAAAAAGATGAGATGTCAGGATATGTAAATGGAATTAATGGAATGTTTTTCAATGGGTCGATAAAAAGTTAAATATATGATTTTAATGAATAAGGGTCTGAACTTCCGAGGTACTTGACAATATTGTTGTATGTTGATAGTTAAAAACCCAACTATCAACAAATATCTTACTGGACCTTTTGACATGTTGTTTTAAAGAGACCGGGATGAGAACTAGACCCAAAACCACTTTGAATCAACGTTGTGATCGAAACTAACTTGCAAGAATAAAGATGGAGCACTGAAGACCATAGATCTTCATAAAATGGAAGAACTACTTATAATTTTAGGCTTGCAGCCAAAGATATACTGTAGTTCTGTCGTGATTGAAATCCATGGATTTGCAAGGGCGTCTCGCTACTGATCTGTAGGGTTATTCCTAGGATGCGGTAGGAGGGTGCCTTCGGTTCATCCTGTTCCTGGATGACTTGTATGGGCGAATGTCTGATAGAGTATTTCCTTAGGGTCACGTAAGTTGATATTTACAAATATACCAAGTTTGGTGGCGGACAAATTCTCTTGCTTAACACCTAGAGTATATTTGTGGACGTCAATTAGTGATTTAACGGATCTGACGATGTGGCATTCAAAGTGAATATGATGTAGTGTTCAAAAAGTTAAACTGTGACCTTAAGCCTCATCAACCGGGATATGGCAAAAATCGGGTAGGTCGCATGGCTAGTTGGGTCGCCCCCAAGTAGGATGTATTATCCCCATCTAGAGATTCCATTTCCTTCTTTAATCTTTCGATGTTGTCCCGCGGGAACGGTTGCTGATCCCAAATGTAGGGTGATAATACATTCAGTCTACTTAAGTTAAATGAGTGACCGTTCGTGTTTAGCCTGGGTTGCAAGATGTTCTTGTTGAACCCCAATGTATATCCCTCTAGAATACACTGATCGAAAGGTGGTCTCATACCTTGCCATAGTTGGAATCCAGTCTCCAATAAGCGCCATGTGGTTTTTGATTAAATACTATATATGTAGAGCGTGAGATGCAAACATTCTGCTAGATGGTTATTTATTTGTGGTTTGATAGATATTATCTTAATATCACTGCATTTTGATGTATCAAACATGTTTGGGTTATCGTAAGGTAAAAACCGTCTGTGTTTAATTATGGGCTGGTCTTACTGTTATCCTTTCTTTCAAAAGGAGTTTTCTAAAGTTAAGCCGATTGTTTGATATGAATTTATCACTGAAAGTATTCTAGACCGATTCGGGTGTTTTTGCTTTGCTTCAAAATATGCTTGGGTCAGACTGAACATATTTTCCAGGTTAGTTTTGGCTTGGAGTTTCAGGAGCTGGAAGCATGAGGCTTCATCATTATTTATTTAAAGTTTTGTTCCGCTGTATCTGAATCATGTTGTACTCTGATGATTGCTATGTGTATGCAAACTTTCTTTGTGTAAAGAGATTTGATACATATTATATTTTATTTGTTCCGCTGTGAGGTTCTGATGTTCTTCTTCTTTCTTCTATTATAATATTTCTTTCTCTCTCCCTCTCACCGTCTAACTTCTTTCTCTTAACTTTCTGCTTTTTTGTATAATTTTGGTTGACTGTGGTAGTAAAATGTCGGCTTAAATTGTACGGAAAAGTAGGACGTTACAACTTGGTATCAGAGCTATTGGTTTAGTGATAATCTTGGCTCTATGGCGTAACTCAATAGAGATTGGGTTAGTAATACCCTAGATTGAGTTCGAGTGTGTATATATGAGTGTGCGTATTTGTAATCTGAATATTAAATTATTTTTAAATTACATTGTAAATCAAGTAAATGAAATAATTTTACCCAAATCATATTTTTATATAAAAAAAGGAAATAATTCTTTCGAATTATTGATTTGATTGTTGAAGCTTGTATTTCCTTGACTGGTTGATTTGAATGGTTTATTATGGAATTGAAAGACTAATCAAGGAACGATTGAAAATATAAATTGGAATTTTCAATTTACCTTATGTTTAGTTAAATGAATTATATAAGTTATAATTAGACCTGAATTTTTGAAATAAAATATAAGTTAAGTCAACACTAATTTGACTTTGGTTGAGAAATAGAAATATCCAAATGGAATGTTTTGGGATTATCTGGTTGAGATTGATTGCATTGATATGGATTTAAAGTTGAATGAACTTGATTGAAACAAGTCTTGAATAAATTGATTTATCGAGATAAAATCCAGGATGGGATGGATATTTGAATTTAACTGACATTGCTCTTAAACTAATAAAGTTCATTAGAGTTGAGAGCAGGTGCAGAAGAGTTAATTTATCTTTTAAACATGTCCAAGAAGATTCTGCAGTTAACTGAATCCAGTCTGATTGGAGCAACATGGTAATTGAGTAGGCTTGCTTATTGCTTAATGCTTATCACGTAATAACGCTCGAAAAGGGTACGCCTACGCAAAATATGATTTTTTGGTTTGGGTTTTGAATTGGATTTTCCTTTTTCTGATCGTGTTGGTCGAGGTATATATATTTATTGTTCCTACAATATTGCATATGTCCTTCCGTACAGGGGAGACTCTGCCAATTTTTTTCAAAATTTAAGGTGTTAGAAAAAATTTCATATCTTTTTGGAAATTTTTGTTGATAAGCATAAATCCAGTTTTCAATTAAAATTATTTGGACCAATTTTTAATTAAAATTTAGAAACTGAGGAGTTTTAACTAAAAATAATGGGTTTGTAGCATTCTTTTTATCTTAGTAATTTCAGGGGCGAAATTCTTTTAAAGGAGAAAGAATGTAGTAGCCCAGATTTTTAGCTGTTATATTTAATGCTTTAAATTGGTTTTAAATATTATTTTAGAATTTAATTAGCTTGAATTTAATAGTTCTGAATATTTATTTAATATAAATAATATTTTGATTTTGAAATACTCATAATTGGATGAATTTGCAATATTGTATGATTTGGTAATATAAGAGAATTCATTCAAGTTTATATTTAATTTTTATTAACGATTTCGATTATAAACGTTGTCTGAACGTTTAATTTATAATTTTAATTATATAATGAGCTGCTACGGGTGCGGTAGATTGTAATATAACATTTTGAACTTGAAATGTTATACAGGATGCAATTTAAGTCAGATTTCTTTGAAACAAGGAATGTCCGAATCTATTTGATAATTATATTCTAGTGAAGCCAAAAAATCGAGTTTTCATGTTGCAGATTTTGTTTTATGTCCGAATCAAATTTTCAAATAGTCGTTATGGAATTCATTTATATAATATAATGATTTATTATATAAAAATAAAGCATTTTAATTTATTAAATATCTTAATGGCTCAGAATTCAATTCGAGATATTTTATTTTGAAAATATGTGAAATTCTGCTTGGGTATGTCCAATTATAATATTTCAATATTATTATATTGGGGTATTTTAAAATTGATTTATTTTAATTTAAATTGCACCATTAAAAAGGGACTTTATTTAAACGATCTCCATTTTCAACGAAACAAATTTTTTAAGACCGTAACAGCAAATTATTGCCAGATTTGAAGTTTCATGGCAAAGGAGTTATTCTGTGAGCATGGCAAAGTAAAATGTAAATAAATCAACCAATTAGACTGGAACGAGCACCATTTTCACAAACGGACTCGGAATTCAATGAAATAAAATTCATTATGACCGTAGTGTTGAATTACAGACGACATCCATTTTCTTTGTGAATAGAGTTTGAATGTAACTGTAGTATTCAATGAACAGTGTTTTGAATTTTCGATTAGTACGAATAAAAATCGCTAGTCTTATCATATAAAAATCATCAATCAAATCACAAATTAAAATATAATAAAATATTATATTTTCACTTATAAAATAAACCTCATGGGCTCCCTAATTCCCAAAACCTACTTTTCTACTTTCTAATTCTCATTCATGCTTCAGACCAAAGCTTCCATTAAGTTATTCTCACTTAAAATTAAACACACGCTGCAAACAATCATTGAAATCTCCAAAACACATCGAAATTAGCAAAAACATCCAACAACAAAGATGAAGAAGGAAGAGTAGTCAACTTTCTAGTAATGGTCGGAGCAGTTGCGACGACCTAAGGAGAGAGGAACCGGGTTTTGATTAAGAGGCTACAGATCGCATTTTTGCTGATTTAGTGGAGTTAGAGGCCTTGTTAGTCCAAGGGGTCAACTGAGAAAAGGTAGAGTAAAGGGAGAGCTTCCATATGGCGGTGGTGCAGCTGGCATTAATAGAGAATGGAGATCAGAGGAGCTGCTCGAAATCAGACTGGGTGGTTTGCAGTTTTGAAGGAAATCTGGAATCGTAACTCAATATTAGGGCGATGGTCTGAAGGAAGGTAGTAGCTTAGGTGGTGAGGAACTTACTGGTGGTGGCGGCGTCACCTCAGGCGGTTGAACGTTGAAGTTTGGGCCAGTTAACTGAGATCTGGCAATCTTTGTGTTTTCCACATGCCGATGTTGGAGATGGGACCAATCAGAAATGGAGGCTGGGGTGTCGGCGGTCACTGTAGTACGGTTTGTCGGAGGCCCGGTAAGTTAGTGGAGGAGCTGAGGTCATTCGAAGGTATGGCATCGAGGAAGAAAATTGTCAAGCAAAAACAAAAATAAGGATATCGGGTTTCTCCAGAATAAAGGAACCGTGTTGACTTTTATGATTAATGATGTGGCAGGTGATTTTTAGATTTTGATTAACATTAATAAGGGTTGGTTAAAGTAAATAATTTAGTAATAATAAAATTGTTAAAATTTGAAGTCAAACAGGTTGTATCCTCAATTGGTTTCAAACTAGAATGCCTTAATCATGGATTTTTAGGAAGATGATTACGCCTTAATATTTATAATGGTAATTAGAGGTTAAAACCTAATTAGTTAATTAAAATAATTCTTAATTCAAAAGTAAATGTTGTAAATCGCATAACTTTCTCGTTCGTGAAAAGAATTGTATGAAACAAGTGCCGACGGGTTCATAATCCCGACGCCGAAGTGTACGAGCTGGAATGGAGTGATTCTAAGGCCATGGGAATTTTATGTAGTTTCAAACGAGTTTGAAACTATATAAAGCGATGCAATATCGTTGGAAACAACAATGGTGAGCTAATTCTCACACTTTTGAAATGCTATGATGTGTTAAATTCATATTATTAATATTTATCATTAAAAAGTACAAATGGTTGAATGAATGCTATGGATGATTTATATTTGTTTATTGGTTGATTGTTTCTCTGTATTGGTCATTCAAATGCATTATATTCTCATTTCATATGCTAGTGATAAACGATATTATAAACCGTTGTGTAGCTAACAACAGGCTGGAGGAACCGGATTCCTCAAATAAATCGTATAATATTTGTTATTCTCACGAATTGTTTATCCCAATTTATATTATATCCTGTTTAGATATCAATGATTGAGAGAATAGTGATTGTTGAATCTAAATTCAAAAAAAATCATGTTTTAAATCAATATACAGTATTGATTGAGTAAATGGCAGCAGATGGTCTAAATCCATCATTTTGAAACATAAATTCACCGTCAGGCGGATTGACGTATTGTTAGTTATAAAATTTCTTTCTATAACTAATTCGAAGTTTCAGTTTTATTTTAGTTAATTAAATATAGAATAAATTGACATTTATGACTTTGTTTTATAAATAATTGTTAAAAGGATTTTTATAGTAATTTCTTATGTTTTAATACATACGGAAGTCTGAGATTAACGAGAAAGTTGATCGTTAAGAATAATTGTTCCAAAGAAAACAATTAAGTGAGTTTTTGTTTAAACTAATTATAATTTTCAATTAACTTCATAAAAAATAGTTTTATTGAATAATGGATCAAAATTAATGATTATTTATAAAAAGCTATTAACCGTAATTTAACTTCATTTAAGGTGATTATTGGACAGTTTATTATTTATAGAATAAACTTATTAAGGAAGGTAACCAAACTATTTCGGTTAATGAAGAAGTAAAGGGTTTTACTTCAGGTAATGATGAACTTAATTAATATTAATTAGTTCTTAAATAAAATTCAATTAAGAAAGTAATTGGATATGTAACAAGATTTAGTAAATTTGGAAGAAGCTTTTGGAAAGGGATTTTATAATCTGAATTTCATAAATGAGTTATAAAAGAAATTTGTGTTTAAAATAAAGATTCTATTCGAGTTGGAAATAAAGGATAAGAATTTTAAAACATGTAAATGGAAGTACTTATCGATTAGAGTAAAGAAGCTAATATAATGGTTTGGGTTATAAAGTTCAATCATTTGTTTTAGTGATGCAAAAGAGTTTTGGATAAAGTATTTGTAAACGAATCCAAGTTTATAAGCAAAGGGAGTTTGAAGTTCTAAACAAAGGAAAAGGCCTTAAAATAAATAATTTACTAAAGAATCAAATTAATTAAATATCGTAATCGAAGAGGAATTTCAAGAGTGAAAAGGACAGTTATTGTTTTTGAATAAAAGAAGTTGACAAAGGAATTTTTGGTTATAATTCCAAAGTTTAGATCATGCATAATGTAAACAGATTTTGGGAAAAGGTATTAATGAATGGATTATTGTTGTTATGAATAGAATACTATACATGATCTTTTTGAGGCAAGGGTTAATATTTAGAAATGATTTACTTAATAAATATGTTAAATAAATTTTTTATAGTCAATTGAGATTTTCAAAAATAAGGATATGGTCTATAAAACCATATTTTAAATAGAAAATAAGATCTGAATGGTATTATAAGAATGTGGGTTTTGATTTACGAACTTCTATCTATTCTGAGATAAGAACGTTGTCAAATAAGGTCTGAGAGATAATAAAATATGCTAACTTAAAAGACTTCACTACTATCGAAGAATGATATTAGTTTATAACGGTAAATGAGAGTGGAATGATTTATTATTTTGGTAAAACATTTGCAATTCATTTGCATGGGGTGAAATGAAATTTAATATAATGAGTTTTAAATTAAACAATGTGTAAATAAACATTATTTAGCCCAAGTTGAAATATAAAGTTGTTATTTATACCATTAGCCTATTTATTCATATAGCATTTTTTTAGAAAAATGGAAATAATACGAGTTGAAATATACTTATTTGAAAAAGTAATTAGATTAGAAGAGTTATATTAATTTGAAAGCTGAAATAAATATTAGAATTTAAGTAGATAAAATCTTCAAGTGAAAGTGAAGTAAAAGCCATTGAGTTTTAATAAGAGAGCGTATGTCGTTTAATATCAGTTTGGCGCATAAGAAATGGGTAGTTGGATTATACGTTTGTATTAACGATATATCGACATTTACAAATTTAAGGAAATAAATGGTTTATGAAAATATATAAATATTTTCTGGATTTAAAGAGAATAAAGCAGAGAGTGAATAAAGGGGAGAAATTGTTTCCAAATGACTAAACAAAGGATGAGATGTCACGATATGTAAATGGAATCAAAGGAATGTTTTTCAATGGGTCGATAAAAAGTTAAATGAATGATTTTGATGAATAAGGGTCTAAGCTGCCGAGGTAATTGACAGTACTATCGTATGTTGATAGTTAAAAACACAACTATCAACGAATATCTTATTGGACCTTTTGATGTGTTGTTTCAAAGAGACCTGGATGAGAACTTGACCCAAAACTACTTTGAATCGACGTTGCGATCGAAACTAACTTGCAAGGAATAAAGATGGAGCATTGAAGACCGTAGATATTCATAAAACAGAAGAATTACTTATAATCTTTGGTCTGCAGCCAAAGATATACTATAATCTGTCGTGATTGAAATCAATGGATTTGCCTGTAGGGTGATTCCTAGGATGCGGTAGGAGTGTGCCTTCGTTTCGTCCTGTTCCTGGATGACTTGTATGGGCGAATGTTTGATAGAGTATTTTCTTAGGGTCACGTAAGTTGATTTTTACAAATATACCAAGTTTGGTGGCGGACAAATTCTCTTGCTTAACACCCAGAGTATATTTGTGGACGTCAATTAGTGATTTGACGGATCTTATGACGTGACATTAAGAGTGAAAATGATGTAGTGTTCAAAAAGGTAAACTGTGACCTTAAGCCTCATCAACCGAGAAATGGCAAAAATCCGGTAGGTCGCATGGCTAGTTGGGTCGCACTCAAGTAGGGTGTAGTATCACCATTTAGAGATTCCATTTCCTTTTTTAATCTTTCAATGCAGTCCTATTGGAACGATTGTTGATCCCAACCGTAGGGTGATAATACATTCATTCTACTCAAGTTAAAGGAGTGGCCGATCCTGTTTAGCCTGGGTTGCAAGATGTTTTTGTTGAACCCCAGTGTATATCCCTCTAGAATACACTGATCGGCAGGTGGCCCCATACCTTGCCATAGTTTGAATCCAATCCCTAATAAGCACCATGCGGTTTTTGATTAAATACTATATATGTAGAGCGTGAGATGCAAGCGTTCTGCTAGATGGTTATTTATCTGTGGTTTGATAGACACTGTCATAATTTCACTGGATTTTGATATATCAAAAATGTTTGGGTTATGGTAAGGTAAAAATCGTCCGTGTTTATGTGTGGGTTGGTCTTACTATTATCCTTTCTTTCAAAAAGAGTTTTCTAATGTTAAGTCGATTGTTTAATATGAATTTATCACTAAAAGTATTCCAAACTGATCTGTGTGTTTTTGCTTTGCTTCAAAATGTGCTCGGGTAAGACCAAACATATTTTTTAAGTTAGTTTTCGCTTGGAGTTTCAGGAGCTGGAAGCATGAGGCTTCACTGTTATTTATTTAAAGTTTTGTTCCGCTCTATCTGAATCATGTTGTACTCTGATGATTGGTATGTGTATACAATTTTTTTTGTGTAAACAGATTTGATATATATTATATGTTATTCGTTTAGTTGTGAGGTTCTGATGTTCTTCTTCTTTCTTCTATTCTAATTTTTCTCTCTCTCTCTCTCTCTCACCTTATAACGTCTTTCTCTTAATTTTCTGCCTTTCTGTATAATTCTGGTTAACTATGGTAGTTAAATGTCGGCTTAAATTTTACGGAAAAGTTGGATGTTACAGTTCTTCTGTGAATTTTTTTCTTCTTGCAAGTTAAATTTTCTGGAGTGAAAAAATTTGCAAATAAAAACAAATCCTGTTTTTCTTCCATGAATTGAAAACTTTCATACTGCTTCGCTTTGACTGGGCTAAGCATTGTTGTTTTGTTGTGCTCTTGTCCATAATTGTGATTTCCTGTGTTATCCTTATATACACGCAGAATCATGACCTTTTGCTATGTGTTACTTTGTTGTAGCGTGAACCAATCTACCATTGTAGTCGTTATGTGAACTCGTGTGCTTGCATACTATCTTGTCGAGTTCCTTGAATGTGTTTCCATTTGCATGATGGATTAAGCGTGAACGGTAAGCACATATCAAGCTATGTTTGAACCTGGCCTGAAATTCTTTTACAAGTTTTTGAATAGTTTTCATGCTGCAATGTTTATAACTTCACTGTCTTATACATGTCATACTGTACCATGTCATTTTGAGATTTTTACTTGTACATGGAAGTGATTCATGCGCAGTTGCATTCGAGCCATTCCTTGATCATTCTCACATGAAAAAATGTGCACATGATCATTTGAAACTTGATCTTGTTTTGAGCTGAAATGATCTGTCTAGTTATCTTGTACCATATATGTCATGCCATACATTTGTATATTGGCATCAACAACTTGAAACATGTTTCATACACATGCTGCTTTGACTTGAACATATAGATTTGACTTTACTTGCTTGTTAAACCATGTCCATTTACATGCTTCCAAGTTGATATCTTACACTGAGTTGTAGCATGGTCCATTGTGGCCTCTCCCCAGTTGCTCACTTGTTGAACCACTCTTCCTGCTGTGTAGATACATACACACACGCACACGCGCACACACACAAATATATATATATATGCACAGATGTGTATGTATATATGTGTTTGTGTCTGCATAAGTAATGGATTTCTTGGTTCAATCCATTCTCGATATTTGACCGTATTGTCCCTGCACATAAATAAATATTTTTATATACATACAGTGTATGTGTATATATGTATAGTGCACGTCCATAGAATGTATAGGTGAGCACTATAGGATTTTTCTACCTTGTGGTATTTACAGTGTATCATTGTGAATATCATTAGCTTTCTAGACACAGATGGATGACCATAGAAATCAGATCAAGTCATGAAAAATGATGAGAAACACACACAAATTCTAAGGCAAAAAAAATTCAAAATAAAAATTATATCTGCTAGGATATAAAATATTTTTGTTCCAGATTACTGCTTGTATTTCTTTTTGTGATTGGTAAATAGAAGACTGGACTGACAGTGAAGCGGGCAAAAGAAAGAAGACAAACCTGTGAAACAGTATACGAGTGCATAAAAGAATTTGTACAACATGTGTGAAATGTAACTGAGTGTACTGTAGTGAGGACCATTGTATATAAATGAAATTTAATACAAAATGTATTGTACTGTATTGTATTTCAGTGAAATATACAAATATTGGAGTTATAAATTTAACTGTTGAGATGTTGAAATAAAATATTATATTTAAATAAAATACTGTTTGAATATTTAAATTTTTGTATAGTAGTACTCTATTTAAATATAAATATTATATTTTTTCTGTGATGTAATATAACAGTACAATTACAAAACACATTTATAATAATAAATATATGTTTGTTATCATTAAACAAGAATCATAGAATTGTTGATACAATATATGTAACCTGCTAAAAATATAGGGTATGGGCTTTAAGTTAATACCATATTTCAGTCACACCGAACTTTATGTTCTGACCCCTCTTCTTAACATATTCAACAGGTCAGTAGAGGGGGTAAAAGTCATGGAGTATATCATGATGGGAGCTGAAGACGGAGTCATTATGCTATTATTAGTAGTTATTGCTTTACTTCTTTTGGAAACATGTGAGGATGAATTATTTGATGTACCCATGGAACATATGTAACTTTGGTTGTTGTGTTGGAATTCTTTGATTTTAAATGAAGTGGTACATCTTATTTCAGTATTATATTTTCTCTTTCCGCTGTGTGAGATTTCCATTCGAAGTATCTGTGTATATATTATCTGTGCAAATGTAATCCTTACAGGAACCAGCGACCCATTTAGAATGGTTCTGAGTTTCGATGGGCCTCTTCTGGATTGAAATTTAGGCCCATTATGGGCGGGTTGTTACATATGGTATCAGAGCATAGGTTACCTGATTATAAGGGAATTATAAGTATGAGAGGCGTATTTATAATTTGAAAAAGGTTTTTCAAACTATATATAAAATGTTTACCCCAATAAGTATATGCATTTATACTAGGTAGCTTTATCGTTTTCTTCCCTTCTCATCTTATATACTATCTCAGGAGCATCCACTAAAGGATTCTTCCTTTCCTTTTCAAATAGTAGAATAGATGAAAATCATACTGAGCAGGGAAATCAGGCAAGGCCCTAATACTTGCCATAATTGTGACGACCCCAAAACCCCGTACGACGGTGTTAAGGGTAATCTTTGGAATATAACACATAAACAGATAATAGCAAAACAGACTTAAATAAATACACTAGATAATGTACAAATAATACATGGGATAAACGTAATCATCAGAGTTACACAGTATACAGGATCATACTTAGTACAAATACAATTCAGCTATACATAAATGTCTACAGCGGAAAACAAACATAATATGTACAATAGGAACTGAACAACATAAAAGAGATAAATGATAGAATCCATCTTCAGCTCCAGCTATCCAGAAAGCGCCTGCTAAAACCTGAACACAAGGCTGCCCGTGTAGAAAAAGGGGCACCCGAGTTTGCAAGAAAAACAAACTACGAGTCAGTCATGGGACTGGTATGAGAGATCTACTTAACACATTTTATAATATGGCTAATCACAGGACCACGCCACTTTCGCGGAACGGGTTTACTCCATTGGATTTCCAGTGCTTTAAAACGAGTAAATCTTTTAAACATCGCAATGCTTTTTATAAAAATGAAGCCATTATAAGACTCCGTTCCCATCACACAATGCAACGCAAACTGGAGGATAGAGTTTTTACCTTATAATGGCCAAAATATGCTTGATACGAATAAAACAAAAGAATTTGATATTATTACTAGTGTTTATATGTTTCAAAAACAATTTCAAATCATAAGTATCAATCTTAGACGGCATTAATGCCCCATACCACGATGTCGCCAAATATAGGATTACAATCAAAACTGCACGGTGTCGTATTTGGAAATTGGATTTCCGTCATTGTAACACCCCATGTCCATTAATGTCACTCACAAAAGGGAATGCATTAACTTCTATGGAGCGTTTTAAGTGAATATAGAACAGAAAATCACAACAAGACAGATATGAAATAGTACTTGAAAATTTAAAACTTTATTTATTGCAACGGAAGGTAAATATGTTTGGTTACATCACCAAATCCCAAAGACTAAAGTCAAGTACATAATATCCATCTTGACAAAATCAGAGTACATAATATAAAAAGCATAATCCCATAAATCGCCATAAAAGAGATAGATTGAGCTTTACTTCAGCAATCCAAATCCAAGTGCTCCCAAAGAGATCTAAATCAAGCTTCCCACCGTAAGAACCTAGGGGGGGAAGGAAGAAAAGAAGTGGAAACAAAGGGGGTCAGACATAAAGTCTGGCAAGTCCGATAACTCCAACAATATAATTATCAAAGTAACTAGGATAAGACATAAGCTTGGTAAATAAGGAAATGACTGTGAATTAATGGCAAGACCAAGCAACCAAAAATAATAGGATGAGCAAATATAACATTAAAGGCGCTTCCTAATCAATATAGGGTAATTACTATACTCTACCGTACTGTACCGTACCGTACTGTACTAACACTAACTGCACCCATACTAGTCACTCTAGAAACTTGATCCCTCTTGACTAAATAGAATGATGATAGCTTCGTGTACTACTAGATGTACCCACTATCCCCACTAGATGTACCCCTTCAATGGTAATTCTATGTACTCCTAGCTGACGTCATAGGTGCCACCTGCTCCTATCTACACTAGGTGTACCCCTTTAAAGATTAATTAATAATGGTAGCTTCGTGTACCCCTAGCTGACTACATAGGTGTCGTCTTCTCTTATCTCCACTAGATGTACCCACTACCCTGCCCCATTCGATCGGCTCTCTAACTCGTAGATACCCGTGCTGGTCCCACAGTGGGGTGTATCACTCCCCTAAAGTGGCAACCCAATACAACTTAAGGATGCACGGCTTATACCTACACGATGCAACAACGTCTTACCTACCAGCCCGGGCCCACGCACGCACATGACCCCGTTGGACTTGCGTTGCCACCGCTAACCCATTTTGGCCTCTAACAATCAGGCCCAGTAGGCGTGTCCCGTCCTCGACTTGGGTCGAGCTCACAAAAATAGTTAATGAGCTACTGGACTGAAAAGGGCCCCCACCAAGCTTCCCACCTAGGCTTGGTCCCCTCTAATACATCCCACTTCACCCCATGTCCACTTACATGTATAAATTTGGTTAAGTGTTTTCTAATTTAACCTAGTCTCGCTCTTTTGTTTAATTAACAGGTTGTATTGGTTAAGTCTGTGGGCCTATATACACAAATATTACCCACCTACCCAAGATTTACTTAACCCTCTCACTGGTTCAGACATATTAATTTACGGTTAAGTTTGTGGGCCTATATGTAGTAATATTACTCACCTACCTAAGATTTACTTAACCCACTCATTCCGTATAACCCAGTTTACTTAACCACCAACTTAAACTTAAGTTCTTACAATCCCTAGGGATCAGATTTGGTTAAGTAGTCCATTTCATTTACTATGTCCATTTTTAATTAATTAATCGATTAATTAAAACCTTTCCCTTCATAGGTGTCAATACCTATTTTATCCAACAATTTGAATTACATGTCATAATTGTTTATATTCAAATTACTCCATTTTTCTAATCGTATTTCTCAGGACATCGTCATGTCACCCACATGTCACCCACTAGATTCCTCATGACACCCAAGGCACCCACTTAACCCCCTCATGTCCCACTACATATTTACTTTGGTTAAGTGTTTCTTAATTTATTACTATCGTAACCCCTGTAGGACCTCTCACATTAGACTGACATTTGTGTCTGCTGGATTTGCCGGGCGGGTCCGGGCAGTCTTACACCACAAACGAGCCTAACCTCGTGTCCATACAATTGTTACGCATTTAGTTTGGGCCTTTGACCTCTCACATTGGGCTACCATTTGTGGCTGCTGGATTTGTCGGGCGGGTCCGGGCAGTCTTACACCACAAATGAGTCCAACCTCGTGTCTTAGGCAATTAACTATACATAATTAATTTCCCCCAATATTTGAATTACTTTCCCTATTCAAATTACAATTCATTTCCATATTTATTTATGTATAAATATGTCACCTTAATTATGTCCACTATTTATGGTACATAAATTGTACCAATTTACATCTCAAATTAATTTCATGCCTTTTTAGGCATTTGTGCCAATTCCCAATATTTAATATCCCTATTCAAATTCAAATTAATCTATGTCCATAATTAAACTATGTCCATTACTACACATTAATTTTCCAATTAATGCCTTCATTAAATTTTTCGCCTTTTAAGGCAATTCACCTTAATTAATATCTCAAATTCGTTATATGCCTCATTTACATGCCAATTCACATTTATTAACATAATCAATATTTTCATCCCATATTTGGATTAATTATTCCTAATCAAATATGTTAATAAAATTCCAATTATCTTTATGACCATAATTCACATTAATTATGTCCATATATCACTTTGCCAATTAATATCTCAATTTACATATATGCCTCTTTTAAGGCTATTACATGCCAATTCACATTTATTAACATAATCAATATTTTTCCCATACCCCCGCGGCGTCCGTTCGCATAGAATATATGATAGACTAAGAAATAGTCTAACACATGAAAAAGGGAAAAACACCACATATTCACATAACATACAAAATAGGCCTAACTTGCATATGAGAATTTACCACATAACTTGCATAAAATCATAGATCTAAACATAGGCCTAAAAGGTATGAACCTGCATGTTATGAATAAGATTTTTATCACAAAATTTACATAGGCAATAACCACAAACTTGCATAAAATGATTCATATTCCAAACTCATATTTTTATATAAACTTGCATATGTTATTTATGCAACATAACAATGGTGTAAATTTACCTCTAAACATATAAACTAGCATGTAAAGATTTAGCATATAACTCATACATGTCATAGCCTAACTTTTGATCTAAAATAGATGTCATAATCTTTACTAACTTGCTTGTGATTTATGTCTAAATCAACATCTAAACTTGCATACATACATATGATCTATCATATGAATCAACATAACCAAACTAGCATTTAAGCAACATGATGATTTGATTATACATAAGCCAATCATAGAATTACAACATAGATCATAACTTTACAACATGTATGATAACATCACAATTTAACAACATAATCATATTATACGGTCAATAATTCACATCATATTCATATAATCCACAATTATATCTAATCTTACTTAATTTAATAATTATCTTGATTAGAGAAATCGAACTTGCCTTTCGTGGTTAAAGAATTATGAACAATTGATCAAACTTGATGCAGAATTGTTGTAGCGACGTTAGCTGATTCGTTGTTGAAGCTCTAAGCTTGAATTAGGTTGAATTGATTAGCTATCTTCCTCTTTAGTTGGCGACGGCTACACTGAGTTCCATGGCGACGGCATAACGGCTTTAGTTTCAATTTTAATTAGGTTTAGGGTTAGCATTAGGATGTATTTATAGGTGTAGGAAGTTATTTAGGACCATTAGATTAACCCTGAACCATGAGAACCAACCAAATGCAAAATCTGCATTTGAGCGAATCGGCCCATGGGTTGACAGCCAAACACCCTGGATTAACCCCTAGTCGACCCAACAGGGCTCGGGTCGACCTCAAAAATGGGCCGGTTCGGTCATTCCCCCCTCCCAATTCGCTGTTTTGAACTTTTTCGCATATTTATTTAATTTTTAATTTATATATATATATATATATATCAATATATATATATTTCTCTGCGCAACCCAATTCACTTAATTCTTTTCTAAAAATTAAGTATACTTTAATTTGTGAATTTTAATGTTATAAAATTACAGGGTGTTACATTCTCCCCTCCTTAAAGGATTTCGTCCCCGAAATCTCCAAGTCAAGAAGAATGTATATCCTACCATCTAATCGTCCATCTACTCAACCATCAAACACCAGCATCCATTATCCTTAAAAGACTTCTAATGCTTTAATTTTTATATGCACAGTGTGTGTATATGTCCATATCTAATGCAAAATTAGGCGGTCTACTGATTCAGTCGACCTCCTTAGTGCAATTCATGATAGTGCCATGCGTCCAATATGTATGCAAAAGATTCCTAATGATACATATTAATTCTATATGCGTGCACACCATCCACACGAATGCAGCAACCATATGATAATACAACCATTATACATCCATTTTACTAAATACATCCATATATATGCAATATGCAATATGAAGTGACTGACCCGATCTGGTGCCCAATAGTGTGTGTATATGCATCCACGAGCAACCACTAGCGAACACTTGCATCCACTTTGCATCCATCATACATAACATGTCTCAAACACTTTTTTCAACCATAGGATTTCCCTAACTGAAGGTCAAAGATACTAGCGAGAGGACATACTAAAGATAAGATAAGCACAAGCTAAGCGATAAAGGAGAAATTAAAAGACATACCCTCGAAAAGAAAAGGGTACAATGAACGCATCTTCTCTTCCGTCTCCCAAGTAGCGTTACTCTCATCGTCTCCCCATTGTACTTTGAATAGTCTGACCTCTCGATTTCTCAACTTCTTGATCTCCGACCCAAGAATGCATGTAGGAGCTCGTTGAATCGTCGCATCACGCTCTATTTCCACCTCTCTAAGCAAGCTCGGCTCCACTACCTCCGCGGTCTCGTGTAAGCACTTCCTCAAATGTGATACATGGAATACGTCGTGTACACCACTAAGTCTCTCAGGTAACTCCTCTTATCCGCATAAGATTTCTGCCTATCTTGCGCTGCCTTCATCCTTCTTCGAATCAAATCAATCTTCTCCGAAATCTCTCTAATCATATCGGGCCCAAGTAAGATCTTATCCGTAGATTCCCACCAACGTGTAGGTGAATGACAAGGTCGTCCATAAAGATCTTCGAAAGGTGCCATGCCAATGCTAGGCTGAAAGCTATTATTATATGCGAACTCCACCAATGGAAGATGCTCTTCCCATGTACCCCAAAAGTCTAGGATACATAGCCTCAAAATGTCCTCTAGAATACGATTCACCCTCTCGGTTTGGTCGTCCGTCTGAGGATGATATGCGGTACTCAAACATAACTAAGTCCCTACCGCTTCTTGTAAGCTCCTCCAAAATTCGCTAGTGAAGATAGGATCGCGGTCGCTTACTATGCTTGAAGGAACACCATGCAAACGAACTATCTCTCGGATGTATACAGAAGCTAACCATGGAGCGGTCCTCTTACTCTTCACGGGAATAAAATGGGCGCTCTTAGTAAGTCTATCTACTATAACCCAAATCCCCGTATTACCCTTCCTTGATCTTGGTAATCCATCAACAAAATCTATCGAGATACTATCCATGTGAACTCATCGCAACTATCCATCTCCCACGCAAGCCGTCCTATTCGAACTCGATATCCGCCAAGCACAAGCCCCAAAGGCCTAAACCAATATCAGACAAGCACCCAAGGAATACCTCCTCCGATTTCAGACAGTCTACGTGATATGATACTAGCAAAACAAATAATTGGGCACTTAACTGACTCTGGCTGTCCTCGCCAGTCTTGCTTCAAAACCATCACCAATTACCTAACTGACTTTGCATTATCCCCTTGGCACACACGAATACCTCGTGCCTCTAGGTAAACCCCGCACTTCATCGAAGACGTCACTATACTCACAGACCACACAAAAAGATTCCAAATCACCGTTGGATACGTCAAGAGATTCGAGACAGCTAAACGTCACTGAACCCCTAGGGTCACAAGAAATATGAGGGTCTTTCCATAATGAATCAATAGTCTAACTACCCTCCTTTCACTATCTAGGATGGCACCCCGCCTGGGTAGCCAATCCACCCCTAGAATCAAACTATAGACCGTGAAACCAAGGACGAAGGCGTTGCATTCAAATCCAACGTCCAAGATAGACACTCTCAAATCCCGACAAACCATTGAAGGATGAGCCGAACCACTAAAAAGATTTGAGACTAGGATGGGATCCTTAACTAGGCTAGTATTTAGGTGCAGTGTTTTCAACTAACGAAGCAGATACTAACGAGTATGAAGCGCCAGAATCAAACAAAGTTCGAACAGGATGATAAAGGAAACCAAATTTCTACCTGGACGGTCCTACCCCTATCAGGTATACCACCCGTGAGGGAATATAACTACCCTCCAGAAGATCCTGTACTTTTCCCTTGCCTCTTTGGACAATCCTAATAAGGTGTCCTATTTCTCCAAAAGGATAACTAATAGCCTTCTTGTTCACATTCCCCATTCGTGACCTTCCACTAAGATGAGGTTTCGTCCTTCATTAACCAACAGCTATTTGAACCTTCCTCCCATCGTCTACCTTAAAGGTATCAACAAGCCCTCCACTTCCTTGAACTAACTTCTAGCCCGTCAAACGTCTAAGTCCCTTGAAGTGGTTTTTTGTCCTTCATATGGAAGTCCCTATTTATCTTAGAAAAAGCATCTATACGCGGAGGGGAAATCCAAAAAAGAGAAAGAGGAAGAGATTCAAAACGGAGAGTCGAAGGAAGGATATATGGCTCTTGGGGATTATGTTTTTTAAAACAAACCTTTCTTTCAAAAATACTCTTCTACAAACATATTTTTGAAAGTGTTCTTTATAAAAATGCTTTTGAAAAATAGTTTCTCAAAATATCTTATCTGTTCTGGTAACCTTCAGCTCTGATACCACGTGTAACACCCCATGTCCATTAATGTCACTCACAAAAGGGAATGCATTAACTTCTATGGAGCGTTTTAAGTGAATATAGAACAGAAAATCACAACAAGACAGATATGAAATAGTACTTGAAAATTTAAAACTTTATTTATTGCAACGGAAGGTAAATATGTTTGGTTACATCAAACAAACCCAAAGACTAAAGTCAAGTACATAATATCCATCTTGACAAAATCAGAGTACATAATATAAAAAGCATAATCCCATAAATAGCCATAAAAGAGATAGGTTGAGCTATACTTCAGCAATCCAAATCCAAGTGCTCCCAAAGAGATCCTATAACGACCCGGATTTTCGGCGACTTTGGTTATCGACATAAACGCGATGTCGATAACCAAAACATCGAAAAATCCTGGTAATTAGTGAAAGAAATTAGAGGGTGAGGAAAGATAAGATAGAAACTTAGAATAGAAGAAGAAGAAGAAGACAACATCAGAGTAACACGAATCTCACAGCGAAACGAATAACATATAATATATGTAACATAACTTTGAAATATACATATCATTATCAAAGTACAGCACTTACAACACAGCGGAAATAACTATAGCTATATGATCCTGAATCCTCCTGCTCCAGCTCTTCAAGTGTATCTGTAAATCCCGACTACTTGACTGCCCATACAAATTTAGGCACCCAAGAGTTTAGGGAAAACAACAAAATAAACTCCGGGTCAGTCATGGGACTGGTATGAGTAAACAGTTTAAAAACAGTTCGAACAAGTAAACGATATCTCATAAGACCACGCCGCATAACGGAACGGGTTTTTCCCTTATGAGAATCCAAAATATCTTTATATCAAAAACCTTTTGATATTATAATAATGTCTATCAACCACAGTATATCTATAATCATCTAGCAGAAACGCTTTCATCTCACGTTCTACATATATAGTATACAATCAAAACCGCAAGCACGTATTGGGTAATGGATTTCCAACTATGACAAGGTATGGAACCACCTTTCGCTCGTGTACCTCTAGAGAGGAATACACTGGGTTCAACAAGAACATCTTGCAACCCGGCCACACATGACCGACCATTCATTTCGCTTGAGTGTATCGAATGTATAGCACCAACAGTTGGGATCAGCAACCGTTTCCCGAATGGGACAGCATCGACAATAGGTTTTTAGAAGTAAATGAAACTCTAGATCAGGTGATTACACACCCTACTTCGGTGCGACCGACTTAGCCATGCTGCCTGCCCGATTTCTGTCATTTACCGGAAGATGAGGCTAGAAGCTACGCTTTATCATCATACCAGATTCACTTTGAATGCCACATCGTCAAAACCATCTAATCACCGATTGACGTCCTCAACCATACGTTATATGTTAGCTAAGAGAAGTTTCCTTCTCTGCTTCCACTCTTGGTATAGTTGGAGAAATCAATATACGTGATCGTCTGGAAATACTCTGTCAGACATCCGTCCATACAAGTCATCCAGGAACAGGATGAACCGAAGGCACTATTCTGTAAACAGGATAGCCCTTGCATAACTCCGTCTTCAATTTCCTTTGGCATATATGATTCGTAACGCTTATGCCAATACAGAGTGGTTCTTTGGATAATAATCTAACCGGTCTCTCCATATTAACAACGTTAAAATGGCCAGAACTTCGATAGTCTGTGATTTAACTATCGAAGAAAAACAGGTGTGCAACCAATGATATTATTTCCAAATGGAAATTATATCGATCAAACATCATTTAACATTCATCTCCTTAGTTCATTTTTTTACTTATCTCATGTTTCCCTACGTTCAATATTCCTTATTTTCTAAATTGGGAAAATATACGTTATTAACAATGGAAAACATTTCCATTTCTTTGTTTCTTTATTAGAAAACATTTCTGGTTTCTTATTTGGAAAACATTCCAAAGCTCCTTCATTGGACTTAGACAGATGTTTAAACAAACCATCGCGATGCCAACTCAAACCATTTCCTTTACTGCCGAACCTTAACTATTCCCTAGTTAAAACGAAGCCAATCAAGTTGGGGTAGAACTACCTCTCAGACCTTAACTGAACAACATTTCTAACTTTGAAATTAGCAAAGTTCACTTTATATTCCATTTACTAACTTCCTTACTTAACCCGCCTTCGAATAGCTATATTCGATTGACTCTTTTCACTTAACTCTATTCGATTAACCCTTATCAATTAACTCTATTGGACTAACACTATTGGATTAACTCTATTTGACTAACGCTATTGATTTACTCATTTCGCTTAACTCCTTTCGAATAAACTATATTCGATAATTCCTTTTTCTTTCTATTCGAATAACTATATTCGATTAACTTATTTGCTTTAACTCTAATCGATTAAGCTAACATCAATTAGCTCCTTTGCTTTAACTCTAATCGATTAAACTAACATCGATTAACTCCTTTTTACTTTATCTTTAATCGATTAACTAACATCGATTAGCTCCTTTTTATAAACTACGTTTTCCGTTACAACTATTTCCTTTTTATAACGCTTACTTACCGTTACAAATATTTCCTACTTATAACTTCTATTTACCGTTACAAATATTTCATATTTATAATTTCTATTTATTTTCTGAATAAATATTCCTTTTCTATTTCTATTTATTTTCTAAATAAATATCCCTTTTATAAAACCGTGTTCGTTTTATAAATATTTCCTTTTATAAAATCCTATGATTTTATAAAATTCCTTTATTTCAATATATATTGAAATAAATTCTTTTTACATCCCAGGGTCTTTTATGATATTTAAAATATCGAATAAAAATGATCAACATCATTCCAACACCCATAATCCATAATAGATTATATAACACATCATATATCACAATATATGAAAACAGTAAAATAAATGTTGAGGAATCCAGTTGGATTCCTCCAACCTGTTTCCCTGCATCACAGATGTTAAACAATATAGATAACATCACTTTCAGTTCTATATGATACATTCTGTTAAACAAAATCAATATAGAAAATTTAACTAACTGATTAGCAGTTCAATCAAACAATCAACACACAGTCAATCAGACAATTTCTAACAGTTCTAAAAATACAACATGAAATTATAAACTGTTCAGAGTTAGTGAGATTTACTCACATTGGCAGTTCATCGTTAAAGAACGATAAACTGTTGCTTGATCTGAATCAAACAGTTTATTTCGCCATAAATTCAAACAAGCTCGAATCCACTTCTAGTCAGCTTCATTGTGAAGCTCTCGTTCATACGGTCCCAACGGATTTTGTTTTGCATTCAACATGGCCCAATACCATAGCTTTACCCGCATGAAAAATAGCCCACCGAACTTTGCTTCTTCTTCCAGGATTTCAAAACCCGTCTTCCAGTACTGGTTCGTACTCCATTTCCCAAACTTCCACCGCAAATACCTCCTTCTACATTCCCTTAGAATTCAAACAAAAATCACAATAATCCCTCTCGTTTAACACTCCACACTTCCACCCCAAAATCGTAAAACTCGCGCTCCCCTTTCATTTGTACTGGCACCGTGATGAACACCCGAGACCGACAGCTCCTTCCTCCGAATCCACCCTAAATCACCACAACATCCCAATCCACCATCGCCATCGTTCTCCTCTGCCGATACTCTTCCCCCCATCACCTACAGCTCGCACTCGACGCCAGAAAGTCGAACTCGACAACATCCAGTACACCGTGACCCAAACTAAAACCCATGCTGTAGGCAAAACCCACCGACCTCAATGTGAATCGAGCTCCACCAAACTCCTCAGCGATATGCTAAATCACCTCATGAACCCCAAACCGAACTTCGTTTCTCGAATCAGTGCACCAAACCCAAGATTTTGCAAACCCTAAGACTACGGGTATTTTTCCCAATCCCAGAACGTAGGTCGCGACTCATTCGATAGGTATCAAATTGAAGGGGAATTCTTCCTGAGTTCAAATATGTACATACTTTGATTTGTATGAATTTATTCGAATTGTTTTCAATATGTTTGAGCTCGTGGAAATTTACTGGAGAAACAAAAAATAGAGCGGCGCATTTTTTTGTTGACCCAGGGAAATTAATTTAGGTTTAAAGGGTTAAGTTATTTTATAGGGAATAATTGGAAACTTGGCTGTTTGGTTTCCACTCACTGAATAGTGGCTGAGAGGATGAAGTGTGTACTGTTGTTTGATCAAAGAAATAGAAATAGATAGGAGATATTTGTTTTACACTTTAGAGTACCCCATTATACGAAACTCTGTTTGTCCATGGACTGACATGAAAATACCGTTGTGACCAGTAAGGTATCGCTATTTTAAAAATAAAAAATACCGGTAGATTAACTCATTTTTTTTTGAAATCCCAAAATGTTGATTACAGGGTGCAAAATACTCCAAACAAAAAGTTGTTTATTTAATTAATTAAAAATTACAGTAAAATTCTAAAAATTAAATTATCACTAGGTCTCTAAAGAACCTTGTCTAAATTAAAAGCCGGTCTCTAGTTATATCGAATAAACCGATATGGTCGATAAACGATTCTATAGCGACTATTTCAAAATTTGATTTAGCCGTAAATCAAAATCTACACGACGAAATCCCGATTTTTCTCTTCCACTAGAAAGATATACTCCACCAGCTCCACACGTTTCTTGTTTCACAGAAATCCGGCTTAAAACAAATCATGTACATTCAGTTGAAGTTCGAATCGCCAAATAGCGAACTACCGCGCCATTCCGAGCTCGTTTATAATTATATTATAAACTATATGTTCAACTGTCGACGATTGAATATATTCGTTATTCAAATTCAATTCCAAGCTGAATTAAATATCACAGATGATCCAGTTCACACCATATCGCCATTTCAGCCAATTCTGATTATTTCAGAATTAAATATATAATTTAATTATTATTTTAATTAAATATTCACCATTATTTAATTCCACGATCATTTAATTCACTATATCACCATTGATATAATAAAATAAATTAATCATAATACCCCTGCCAATGCGGGTCATTACAATCTTCCCCACTTAAAATAATTTCGTCCTCGAAATTGCTAAAAGGCAGAGGACGACCCTATCGACTGGTTAGAACATATTTGTTCACTGCTTAACTTCAGTTTCAACTGAACCAATTAAATTTTAATTAAATTATTAATTAATTCTGACTAACGAAAATTTTCAAAAATCCTGAAAATTTTCTAACGCCTTAACTTTTCGAAAAATTTCGCCAACGCCCCCTTTGTACTGGTTAATAGGTCAAACCACCGCTCGCCTCTCTGGGCCATCTCCAACCCAAAAGAAAATCAAACAGCCAAGCGGCTTGCCAATTCGGCTCATAAATCTTATATCCAATAGAAATATAAACTGGTACCTTTTTGTCGGGCATATCAACTCCATCACTTCCACATGCTATCAACACAGCATATACCAATGTCATGCCAACCTAACTCCAAATCAGTTTGTTTTTATCTCCAACACACTCATTCGCTTATATCCAAGCCAAATATCATTTCAACTCGAGTTCCTTCTCGATTCCCAACTCTTAACTTGATTATCACATTACACTTCGAATTTGAATCTCACAATCCAATTTGTCTTGATATCATTCTAATGCAATCTCAGTTACCACTTTACTGGCTTTACTTTAATTCAAATCTTGCTTTCACAGATTTCTGTTAAATTTGTTTTTAACTCAAACAGTCTTTCCCAGGGAATTTTAAACAGTTCACTCCTTTCAAAAATCAAATTTTCCTCTTTGAAATTCAACTGAGCCCATAATTAATATTCCATTAGTTAAATCACTTCTCTATTTTTTTATCAATATTTGTTAACCAAATATTTCAATAACCATATTGGCCCTTTTTTGTTATTTGGAAAACATTTCCGAATATCGCCTTCCTTTATTTTCTAAATCAATAACCTTTATAATCCTATTTATAATTGGAAAATACTCCAATTACTTATCTCTTTTCCGATCTCATTTATTTCTATACTTAGGAAATATTTATTATTCTATTTCCAAGTTTACACTTATTTGGGTTAAAACGGATGTCGTGTAAAACATCGTTACGACAACCCAAATACTATATTCAACTAACTCTTATTCAACATTGATTTTCGAGCCTGAAATCTTACTGTTTATCTGTTAATAATGAAATCAATCAAGTTGGGGTATAACTACCTCTCAGACCTTGACTGAATAACATTTATAACGTCAAAACAGATATGACTACTTACTCGAAAAATCAATACCATACAACGAATTATTCAATTTTAAACACATATACGCTTCCTCTTTCTATCCTTACTAGATTTTATTTTAGACTTCCCCCTTTTTTTTGATTTTACTATTCTATTTCTAAGTTCGTTTCCTTATCGACTTCTATATATATACCGATACGTTGATTTCTAACTATCAAATTATCTTAAAAATATTCTAACTCCTTATATTCTCGGAAAAATTCGCCATACCCTCCTTTGTACTGGGAGCATCGGGATATTTTAAATAGCCTTCCATGGCCCTCACCAATCAAAAAGAAAAGGAAAGCCAAGCGGCTAGCCGATACCGCTCATAAAATCTCATATATGAATTAAACACGTACCTTTTCGTCGAGCATTCTATTTATATACCTTCATACCTTATCCATACCTATCTCATGTATATCCATACATTTCTAATTCATTCCAACTTAATCCAATCGTTTTAACTTATTTCGTTAAGTGATTTTCAAATTACTGGTTTTCCCATTTCACCTTCATATTTGAGTATAACATGTTCAAATATATTTTAACTTGTTTATCAACTAATTGAATTCCTTTTCAATTCTATTTGAATTTCCTATATTCAAATTCCATTTGAAACCTATATTCAAATTCCTTTTTAACTCTATTTGAATTTTCCTAATCCAAATTCTATTTGAGTTCCATATATATTTAAACTCCTTTAAATTTCTATATTAAATTTGAATTACAAATATTCAAATTCCCTTTCAAATCCTTTACTCAATCTCTATGTCACTTCTCTGATTCAAATTCTATTCGATTTCTCATATGTCAAATTCTATATCACTTCCATTGAATTTCATATATTCAAACTCCCTTTGAATTTCTATATTCAATTCCTATTTCAATTCCATTGAATTTCACATATTCAAACTCCCTTTGAATTTCTATATTCAAACTCTATTTGAATTCTATTTATTTCATTTCAATTCCCTTCGAATCTTCTATATTCAAATTTCAATTTCAATTCTATTTGAATCCTCTACATTCAAATTTCATTCCACTTTCGATATTCAAATCCTATATTTGAATTCCTTTATATATTCAAATTCTATATTTGAATTCCATCTGAATTTCTATATTTAAACTCTATTTCAATTTCATTGAATTTCATATATTCAAATTCCCTTTGAATTTTCTATATTCAAATCCTCTTTGAATTTTCTATATTCAAATCCTCTTTGAATTTTCTATATTCAAATCCTCTTTGAATTTTCTTATTCAAATTCTATGTTTGAACTTCCTTTATTCAAATTCCTTTTCAAACTTTCTTTATTCATTCTTTACATAAGTCTCGATTTCAATTCCTTTTGAAATCGATATTACTACCTTTGGAAAATAGGTTTTTTCCCTTCAATTTCACACTTGTATTCTTTTGTTCTGAATTATCCAATGATAATTCTTTTCACTTCATTTATAAACTTCGTTTATAAAAGAACTATTTATAAACTTCGTTTATAAAGGAACTTCTCGTTTTATTTCTTTTAAAACAAGTAAATATTTCCAACCTATTTTAAAAAATTCAAATTCTATATTTGAATCCCATTTTGAAATTCAACACAACTTGTCTTTTCAAAAACAATTTCAAAACAGTATCTTTGGTAGTAATTCGTCACTTACAACTTGAAAAATGAATACTGATGATGCAGCTGTCATCATCAAAATCTATTTCCCAGCGATCGAAGTGAGTTCAATACTATAAAACCATTTCAAAACATTTCCACTTTGAAATTCATTTCAAAATATAATTCACACAGCTTGTAAAACAATTTAAAATCTCCCAGGATCTTAAATTTTCCTTATTTTTAATCCCAATCCATTTACAAACACTTATCCAATTTTCCAGAATTTTATTCAATTCCTTAACAACACTTATCCAATTTTCCAGAATTTTATTCAATTCCTTAACAACACTTATCCAATTTTCCAGAATTTTATTCAATTCCTTAACAACACTTATTTAATTTTCCAGAATTTTATTCAATTCCTTAACAACACTTATCTAATTTTCCAGAATTTTAACTCCATTTCTGGTTTAAACTTCAAATTTAACTCATCTGATTTCACATATTTCACTTATATGAATTCTGATTGGTTATTTACATAACCATTTTATTTATAATCTTACTCGATTATAATAACAACCAATATATCCAATATATATCAAAATATAATTTGGGTAAAATTATTTCGTTTACCCTCTTTTCAAAACATACCGTGATGGTTCATCGTATTCAAGTGTTTAGAAAATCCCTACCGATACAGTGGATCAAACTGATCGACCAGAATCCATAAACAACTCAACCAATGAATCTCCACAATATAAAACAAAATTTTATATCAATAACAAATACGTTCACTCGTATATATACACTCAATCTCAGTCTAGGGAATTACTAACCCTATCTCTACCGAGTCACGCCACAGAGCCAAGTAATTCTTAACTTAAGCTCTGATACCAACTGTAACGACCCGGATTTTCGGCGACTTTGGTTATCGACATAAACGCGATGTCGATAACCAAAACATCGAAAAATCCTGGTAATTAGTGAAAGAAATTAGAGGGTGAGGAAAGATAAGATAGAAACTTAGAATAGAAGAAGAAGAAGAAGACGACATCAGAGTAAAACCCTGTTCGTTTTATAAATATTTATTTTCTATTTCTATTTATTTTCTATTTCTATTTATTTTCTAAATAAATATCCCTTTTATAAAACCGTGTTCGTTTTATAAATATTTCCTTTTATAAAATCCTGTGATTTTATAAAATTCCTTTATTTCAATATACATTGAAATAAATTCTTTTTACATCCCAGGGTCTTTTATGATATTTAAAATATCGAATAAAAATGATCAACATCATTCCAACACCCATAATCCATAACAGATTATATAACACATCATATATCACAATATATGAAAACAGTAAAATAAATGTTGAGGAATCCAGTTGGATTCCTCCAACCTGTTTCCCTGCATCACAGATGTTAAACAATATAGATAACATCACTTTCATTTCTATATGATACATTCTGTTAAACAAAATCAATATAGAAAATTTAACTAACTGATTAGCAGTTCAATCAAACAATCAACACACAGTCAATCAGACAATTTCTAACAGTTCTAAAAATACAACATGAAATTATAAACTGTTCAGAGTTAGTGAGATTTACTCACATTGGCAGTTCATCGTTAAAGAACGATAAACTGTTGCTTGATCTGAATCAAACAGTTTATTTCTCCATAAATTCAAACGAGCTCGAATCCACTTCTAGTCAGCTTCATTGTGAAGCTCTCGTTCATACGGTCCCAATGGATTTTGTTTTGCATTCAACACGGCCCAATACCATAGCTTTACCCGCATGAAAAATAGCCCACCGAACTTTGCTTCTTCTTCCAGGATTTCAAAACCCGTCTTCCAGTACTGGTTCGTACTCCATTTCCCAAACTTCCACCGCAAATACCTCCTTCTACATTCCATTATAATTCAAACAAAAATCACAATAATCCCTCTCGTTTAACACTCCACACTTCCACCCCAAAATCGTAAAACTCGCGCTCCCCTTTCATTTGTACTGGCACCGTGATGAACACCCGAGACCGACAGCTCCTTCCTCCGAATCCACCCTAAATCACCACAACATCCCAATCCACCATCGCCATCGTTCTCCTCTGCCGATACTCTTCCCCCCATCACCTGCAGCTCGCACTCGACGCCAGAAAGTCGAACTCGACAACATCCAGTACACCGTGACCCAAACTAAAACCCACGCTGTAGGCAAAACCCACCGACCTCAATGTGAATCGAGCTCCACCAAACTCCTCAGCGATATGCTAAATCACCTCATGAACCCCAAACCGAACTTCGTTTCTCGAATCAGTGCACCAAACCCAAGATTTTGCAAACCCTAAGACTACGGGTATTTTTCCCAATCCCAGAACGTAGGTCGCGACTCATTCGATAGGTATCAAATTGAAGGGGAATTCTTCCTGAGTTCAAATATGTACATACTTTGATTTGTATGAATTTATTCGAATTGTTTTCAATATGTTTGAGCTCGTGGAAATTTACTGGAGAAACAAAAAATAGAGCGGCGCATTTTTTTGTTGACCCAGGGAAATTAATTTAGGTTTAAAGGGTTAAGTTATTTTATAGGGAATAATTGGAAACATGGCTGTTTGGTTTCCACTCACTGAATAGTGGCTGAGAGGATGAAGTGTGTACTGTTGTTTGATCAAAGAAATAGAAATGGATAGGAGATATTTGTTTTACACTTTAGAGTACCCCATTATACGAAACTCTGTTTGTCCATGGACTGACATGAAAATACCGTTGTGACCAGTAAGGTATCACTATTTTAAAAATATAAAAATACCGGTAGATTAACTCATTTTTTTTTAAATCCCAAAATGTTGATTACAGGGTGCAAAATACTCCAAAAAAAAAAAGTTGTTTATTTAATTAATTAAAAATTACAATAAAATTCTAAAAATTAAATTATCACTAGGTCTCTAAAGAACCTTGTCTAAATTAAAAGCCGGTCTCTAGTTATATCGAATAAACCGATATGGTCGATAAACGATTCTATAGCGACTATTTCAAAATTTGATTTAGCCGTAAATCAAAATCTACACGACGAAATCCCGATTTTTCTCTTCCATTAGAAAGATATACTCCACCAGCTCCACACTTTTCTTGTTTCATAAAAATCCGGCTTAAAACAAATCATGTACATTCAGTTGAAGTTCGAATCGCCAAATAGCGAACTGCCGCGCCATTCCGAGCTCGTTTATAATTATATTATAAACTATATTTTCAACTGTCGACGATTGAATATATTCGTTATTCAAATTCAATTCCAAGCTGAATTAAATATCACAGATGATCCAGTTCACACCATATCGCCATTTCAGCCAATTCTGATTATTTCAGAATTAAATATATTATTTAATTATTATTTTAATTAAATATTCACCATTATTTAATTCCACGATCATTTAATTCACTATATCACCATTGATATAATAAAATAAATTAATCATAATACCCCTGCCAATGCTGGTCATTACAGATCCAAATCAAGCTTCCCACCCTAAGAACCTAGGGGGGGAAGGAAGAAAAGAGGTGGAAACAAAGGGGGTCAGACATAAAGTCTGGCAAGTCCGATAACTCCAACAATATAATTATCAAAGTAACTAGGATAAGACATAAGCTTGGTAAATAAGGAAATGACTGTGAATTAATGGCAAGACCAAGCAACCAAAAATAATAGGATGAGCAAATATAACGTTAAAGGCGCTTCCTAATCAATATAGGGTAATTACTATACTCTACCGTACTGTACTAACACTAACTGCACCCATACTAGTCACTCTAGAAACTTGATCCCTCTTGACTAAATAGAATGATGATAGCTTCGTGTACTACTAGATGTACCCACTATCCCCACTAGATATACCCCTTCAATGGTAATTCCATGTACTCCTAGCTGACGTCATAGGTGCCACCTGCTCCTATCTACACTAGGTGTACCCCTTTAATGATTAATTAATAATGGTAGCTTCGTGTACCCCTAGTTGACTACATAGGTGTCGTCTTCTCCTATCTCCACTAGATGTACCCACTACCCTGCCCCATTCGATCGGCTCTCTAACTCGTAGATACCCGTGCTGGTCCCACAGTGGGGTGTATCACTCCCCTAAAGTGGCAACCCAATACAACTTAAGGATGCACGGCTTATACCTACACGATGCAACAACGTCTTACCTACCAGCCCGGGCCCACGCACGCACATGACCCCGTTGGACTTGCGTTGCCACCGCTAACCCATTTTGGCCTCTAACAATCAGGCCCAGTAGGCGTGTCCCGTCCTCGACTTGGGTCGAGCTCACAAAAATACTTAATGGGCTACTGGACTGAAAAGAGCCCCCACCAAGCTTCCTACCTAGGCTTGGTCCCCTCTAATACATCCCACTTAACCCCATGTCCACTTACATGTATAAATTTGTTTAAGTGTTTTATAATTTAACCTAGTCTCACCCTTTTGTTTAATAAACAGGTTGTGTTGGTTAAGTCTGTGGGCCTATATACACAAATATTACCCACCTACCCAAGATTTACTTAACCCTCTCACTGGTTCAGACATATTAATTTACGGTTAAGTTTGTGGGCCTATATGTACTAATATTACCCACCTACCCAAGATTTACTTAACCCACTCATTCCGTATAACCCAGTTTACTTAACCCCCAACTTAAACTTAAGTTCTTACAATCCCTAGGGATCAGATTTTGTTAAGTAGTCCATTTCATTTACCATGTCCATTTTTAATTAATTAATCAATTAATTAAAACCTTTCCCTTCATAGGTGTCAATACCTATTTTATCCAACAATTTGAATTACATGTCATAATTGTTTATATTCAAATTACTCCATTTTTCTAATCGTATTTCTCATGACATCCTCATGTTACCCACGTGTCACCCACTAGATTCCTCATGCCACCCAAGGCACCCACTTAACCCCCTCATGTCCCACTACATATTTACTTTGGTTAAGTGTTTCTTAATTTATTACTATCGTAACCCCTGTAGGACCTCTCACATTAGACTGACATTTGTGGCTGCTGGATTTGCCGGGCGGGTCCGGGCAGTCTTATACCACAAACGAGCCTAACCTCGTGTCCATACAATTGTTACGCATTTAGTTTGGGCCTTTGACCTCTCACATTGGGCTACCATTTGTGGCTGCTGGATTTACCGGGCGGGTCCGGGCAGTCTTACACCACAAATGAGTCCAACCTCGTGTCTTAGGCAATTAACTATACATAATTAATTTCCCCCAATATTTGAATTACTTTCCCTATTCAAATTACAAATCATTTCCATATTTATTTATGTATAAATATGTCACCTTAATTATGTCCACTATTTATGGTACATAAATTGTACCAATTTACATCTCAAATTAATTTCATGCCTTTTTAGGCATTTGTGCCAATTCCCAATATTTAATATCCCTATTCAAATTCAAATTAATCTATGTCCATAATTAAACTATGTCCATTACTACACATTAATTTTCCAATTAATGCCTTCATTAAATTTTTCGCCTTTTAAGGCAATTCACCTTAATTAATATCTCAAATTCGTTATATGCCTCATTTACATGCCAATTCACATTTATTAACATAATCAATATTTTCATCCCATATTTGGATTAATTATTCGTAATCAAATATGTTAATAAAATTCCAATTATCTTTATGACCATAATTCACATTAATTATGTCCATATATCACTTTGCCAATTAATATCTCAATTTACATATATGCCTCTTTTAAGGCTATTACATGCCAATTCACATTTATTAACATAATCAATATTTTTCCCATAACCCCCGCTGCGTCCGTTCGCATAGAATATATGATAGACTAAGAAATAGTCTAACACATGAAAAAGGGAAAAACACCACATATTCACATAACATACAAAATAGGCCTAACTTGCATATGAGAATTTACCACATAACTTGCATAAAATCATAGATCTAAACATAGGCCTAAAAGGTATAAACCTGCATGTTATGAATAAGATTTTTATCACAAAATTTACATAGGCAATAACCACAAACTTGCATAACATGATTCATATTCCAAACTCATATTTTTATATAAACTTGCATATGTGATTTATGCAACATAACAATGGTGTAAATTTACCTCTAAACATGTAAACTAGCATGTAAAGATTTAGCATATAACTCATACATGTCCTAGCCTAACTTTTGATCTAAAATAGATGTCATAATCTTTACTAACTTGCATGTGATTTATGTCTAAATCAACATCTAAACTTGCATACATACATATGATCTATCATATGAATCAACATAACCAAACTAGCATTTAAACAACATGATGATTTGATTATACATAAGCCAATCATAGAATTACAACATAGATCATAACTTTGCAACATGTATGATAACATCACAATTTAACAACATAATCATATCATACGGTCAATAATTCACATCATATCCATATAATCCACAATTATATCTAATCTTACTTAATTTAATAATTATCTTGATTAGAGAAATCGAACTTGCCTTTCGTGGTTAAAGAATTATGAACAATTGATCAAACTTGATGCAGAATTGTTGTAGCGACGTTAGTTGATTCGTTGTTGAAGCTCTAAGCTTGAATTAGGTTGAATTGATTAGCTATCTTCCTCTTTAGTTGGCGGCGGCTACACTGAATTCCATGGCGACGACATAACGACTTTAGTTTCATTTTTAATTAGGTTTAGGGTTAGCATTAGGATGTATTTATAGGTGTAGGAAGTTATTTAGGACCATTAGATTAACTTTGAACCATGAGAACCAACCAAATGCAAAATTTGCATTTGAGCGAATTGGCCCACGGGTTGATAGCCAAACACCCTGGATTAACCCCTAGTCGACCCAGCAAAGCTTGGGTCGACCTCAAAAATGGGCCGGTTCGGTCATTCCCCCGCTCCCAATTCGCTGTTTTGAACTTTTTCGCATATTTATTTAATTTTAAATTTTTATATATATGTCAATATATATATATTTCTCTGCGCAACCCATTTCACTTAATTCTTTTCTAAAAATTAAGTATACTTTAATTTGTGAATTTTAATGTTATAAAATTACGGGGTGTTACAGTCATGAACCAAGGAAAAAGATAGTCCTTACCGAATTCGAGACTGTCTAGGCCGAGCCTCAGGATCAGAGCTCGAGTGACCCTTGGATCGTCAGGGCCGGTCCACCGATGTGGATTAAAATGCCTAAACACTGCGTTTCCCCGCCTTTGGGGCGTAAATGAGCCAACGAATGACCCCATCGGTCCCGGATCGACCGATATATCGGAGGCGCCTCGCAACAGCAACAACCACATAGGTGAAAAATAGTATGAATGTCAGCCAGTTTAAGCTCTGACACCACCTCTAGCTAGAAAGAAAAGCATGCTTTCCCTGAGGTCCTCTCCCGTTTCTGGTTCATACCGGGGTGTGAGGCTCGCGAATTCACGTTATACACAAAGCTACGCCACACAGGCAGTGCTTTGATCATCAACCACAAAACTTTTCTTTTCAACAGAAGCCTTGATCACTGCATCTTAGCATGCCACACAGGAAATTCACACCATGCAACTGCTGGCTATCAATCACACAGAATGAATTCCAATGTCAGACACACGGTCCATTTACAAGTCCGTTCTGGGTCTGAACGAAACCGGAGGCACTATATACCTCACATACCCATCGATCCCCACGTACGTCTGGACGATCCCCACTCATTATCCATATTTTGGGATGCCTCCAAATCATGACATCAGTTATCATCCAACCGAGGTGAAGATCTCCGGTCTTCAACCACCGTCTTCATCATCGATTTCTTATCGTCGATTCAGTTATTCAGAATGGGATAAACCCAGTCTTTCTGAGCAACTCGCGTATATAATAAATAAGTGCTACACAAACACAACATACACCTTATTCCAATTCATCACTCACCAGTCGTAAATTAGTAAGAGAACGATTTCCCAAGTATTAACCCCGAAGGCCGAAACCAACATCAGATCAAAACCCAGGAAACCATTCGGCTTAGCTAACCTTCAGTTAGTTTCTAAATTTCACATTCCATATCGTTTATAATATTTTATAACGATTTATCGCTATTTTTATTTATTTAAAAATAGCCAATTTATTCAAACGACGCTTCAGGCCATAACGCGGCCGTGGCGCTGTTTTTCTTCAGATTTGATTTACACATATCTGAAAATCTAATCGTTGGATCTTCACAAAATTTATATCATTAGAAAGATCTTTTCAAAATGATTCCAACGGTTCTAGTTTTGGGAAAATCCGACGGTCGGATCTCCCGGTACATTTGTTTGAAGTTTCGATTTCAAAATACGAACTACAGCGTCGTTATTCGATTTAATTTAATTATATTCATATATATATAAATATAATCGATTCTGGCGCTGTTTTTCTTCAGATTTGAATTAAAAATTCCAGACAATCCAACTGTTGGATCTTTACAAAGTTGGTGTCGTTGGAAAGATATTTCCAAAGCGAACCCAACGGTTTCGGTTTCGGGAAAATCCGATGGTCGGATCTCCCGCACTAATCGTTTGAAATCACGGTCTCAAAACATAAATTGCAGCTTCATTATTCGATTTAATTTAATTATATATATATAATCTATTCTTCGATTTCAAAACCATTTTCTTTTCATACATTTGATAAAAATGATATTTTTATCCAACAGACATTTATTTCGACACTTCACTATTTTTAACAATTCATGTATATAATAAAAATGGGATTTTTATTGTAAAACAATTTATTTCAAAATACGACTATTTTATATAGTTCATATAGATGATAAAAATATGATTTTTATTATAAAACAATTTATTTCAAAACACGACTATATTATATAGTTCATATAGATGATAAAAATATGATTTTTTTATAAAACAAATTATTTCAAAACACGACTATTTTATATAGTTTATATAGATGATAAAAATATGATTTTTATTATAAAACATTTTATTTCAAACACGAATACCATTCAACACATGAATTTCTATTCAACACATGAATGTTTTCTATAGTTCGTATATATACAATAAAAAGGTGATTTTTATATTTAAAACACGAATACCATTCAACACATGAATTTCTATTCAACGAATGAATTTCTATTCAACACATGAATGTTTTCTATAGTTCGTATATATACAATAAAAATGTGATTTTTATTGTTAAAACAATTTATTTAAACATGAATGTCATTCAACACATGAATTCCTATTCAACACATGAATATAGTTTCAACACATGAAAATAATTCTAACACATGAATATTATTCAAAATTTCAGCAGCATAACGGCAGGGTAGTTAAAACCGGGGCCGTCCCTAGTACGGCTCCTCACTCTACCTTAAAGCCTCACAGCTTTTGACAATGAGGATTTCATGCATCTAGTTCGCACGCAGGTGGCATGTATATTTTTTTTCTTTCTTTTCCACAAACTAATCCTATGTGGTTTCAACCAAATAATTCTCAACCACAAACGGGTATTTTTCAACCACAAACAATTCAAATCAACCATTCGCTATCAACCAATTTTCACACCAATCACAACCAATAAATATCGTCCATGGTTTGTGGACGAGGGGCGTGTATATATATATATATTTATAAGTACTTCACTTCTATTTCAACACAAATATAATTTTTACAACGCATATATAACTTATACATCGAACGTACAACTTATACAACGCTTATACATGAGGTGTACAACGCTTATATAACCCATACATCGACTATATAATTTATACATCATCGTTTTCCATATCGTTTATAATTCAGAAATCTCACACTGGGTTCCACTCCACCAAAAAAAGCAGAAGGCTCATAAAAATATGCGGTCTCTTCTAGAATGTAGAAGACGTCCACACGAGTCCACTGTCTCTTGTTTCACTGAATTTCGTCAAGAAACGAAAAAGATATGATTTTTACAGTGAAATCAAAAACCATAGCGCTTTAAAGTGCTATAATATAGTTTAAAATTAAATCAGTTGTACCTCAGCTGAATTCTTCAAAACTAGGTCAGCCAAATTCTTCCAAACCGTGAAGCTTCGCGCCGATCAGCCACCGCCACGTTGTCCGCCTTGGAGAGGCGCACCTGGCGCTACCCACCCGGATGAACTCGATTTGGTGGTGGCGGAGGAATTTGCCCTCGAACGGCGCAACTTCGTGACACTGGTTCGAGCGAAATACAAGGCAAGGGGAGACGAGGCTTATACGGATTTGAAGATCGAGTGGAGAGCTACAAAAAGCTCAACTGGGCCATGGCGTTTCGGTGCGTGTGGAGGGAGATAAGGAGGAGGGAAGGTTGGAGCAGCAACCGCCGTCTATCGCGAGGGGTATCGGGTTTTTTCTGGAGAGAGAGAAATGATGTGGCCCAATAGGATTTTTTTATATTTATAAATTTTAAAAATCCAAAAATACCCTCTTTCACACACGAACCCCAATCCAGACCCAACGACTGTCGTCCCTAGCTAAATACCCCCATTCCGAACACAATAGGATATGTTTCGTAGGCCCATTCGACTGTTTCAGTCAGTTTCTCTTCAAATTAAAATATAAAACATTCAATATTTGATTTGAGCGTACATTTCAATTTTCCGAGGCCACATACTGATTCTAAAAATTCCAGAAAAATAAATCTACTTATGTTTTGACGATACGGTCCCAACAAAACTAGTTTCATCGAATTCTGAGACCGTTTGAAAAATGGCCCTTTTCTGGTCGATCCAATTTAATAGAAATCGACCAAACACATTTTCCTTTTCCACGCTCACATACTAGCTTCAAAAATTATGAAATTTGAAACCTAGCAATAATTTGACATCCCGGATCCAACAAAATTGGTTTCGTTGAATTCTGAGGTCGTTTGCAAAATGGCCATTTTCATGGGCTATATAAATTCTATAGCGATCTTTCTGAAAATTTATTTGGCCATAACTTTTACTTCCCGCTACGAAACTTCGATTTTTCAGATTCGTTAGAAAGATATTCACTAACAGATTTAAATATTTTTGGTTTCACTAAAATCCGGTTTGTTTTGCACCCAGTACAGTCAGTCAAAGTTTGAATTCAAATTTTGAAACTACCGCGCCATTTCAGGCCTTGTTTATAATTAAAATTAATTACATTTATTTCAAACGTCGATTCAAACACACTTTTCGTCATTATTATTTAAAAATTTATTTTAAATTCACTAAAATAGCCAAATTAAAATTTTCAAACTGCTTCAGATTTTCCAGGTTGTTACAATAACGGTTCCAACAGTATCTCTGTACTGTTGAACAGGTCCCTGTTGCTAATCCTGACCTAACTGCAGCTGTTGTTGCTGAGGTAGCCTTTGACTTTTCTCGCTTCTATAAGAGCTTCGCGAAACTTGGAGGGAAACCATTCGTTAGGAAAGAAAGTTTTACTAATGCCCAATCTTGGATAATGGACTGCAAAAGAGTTTTTGAAGCTACTGGCTGGCCTGATGAAGTAAAGTGGAGAATTGCGGCCTGGCACATGAAAGATGAGTCCTTGAATGGTGGAACTTAGTATCTGTAGAGAACGAGGGCCGGATATTTACAGAGCCGAATTCAAAACCTGTTTCGAAAAAAAGTTTTTGCCAAGAGCCGAATTCACTATCCAGTTAGAGAAATTCATCCACCTCAGGCAAGGAAGCTTGAACTTGCAAGAGTATAGATATCAAATTTACCGAATTATGTAAGTTTGGGAGAGGTTTGGTAGATACCCCCATGAACAAAGGCTTGAGATTTGGTAAAGGGTTAAACTCCCCGCTGAAGGAAACCTTATTAGCCCAAGTAACATTTGGGGCAACTTTTGAAACCCTAGTGGAGGCAGCTATCCTATGCACGGCTGAAGGTTCCAAGGAGGATAAAGAAGGTGAGAAAGGAGAAGGAAGTTCCAAAAGAATAAGAAAAAGGAATGGTGGAAAAACAAGAAGAAGGGAAACAAATTCAGAAAGGAAGAAAAGACTTGTACGAGGCGCAACCACAAGGGCCATGAGGCCAAGGATTCTAGGAGCTCGTTGGCAAAGAAAGAATTCATAGGAAAGTGTTACAACTACCATGAAAATGACACATGTCTGATGATTTCCCAAAGCCCAAAGTCATCAAGAGTGGCCAGAACTATTCAATAAACACAACACCAATTCAAAGCCAACCCCCAAAAGTCCAAGGGCAACCTGCATTGAAGGTATAACTTATGTTTTAGGAAATTATGTATACACCTTGTTCGATTCAGGAGCGACCCATTCTTTTATCTCTAAGAGATTAGTTAATTTGTTGAACCTTCCCACGTATATCTCTGATAGTCCGATAGAGGTGGCCAACCCTATCGTAGGATCTAAGTATCTTGAGCTATTGTGTAAAGACCTAGTATTGGAGGTCGACAGTGTCGAGTTCCTTTGCAAAGAGTATGCGTTGGATTTTATGGGGCATAACCTTATCCTAGTTATGGACTAGATAACATTTTATGGGGCCATCCTAGATTGCGATAAGAGAATTGTTCCTCTTAGGAGCTGAGGAGGATGTAGCCTAAGTATTCCTTGTAATGTTAGGAACAAGGATAAAGCCTTGTTATATTCCTTATCACCTACTTCAGAATGACCATCTTTGGTCCCTATAGTTTGTGAGTTCTTGTATTTTTTTGAGGAAGTCACGGGACATCCACAAGATAGAGAAATCTATTTTCGTATTGACCTAGAGAAGGACGCTTGACTTGTATCACTACCGTTGAGGCATATGGCGCCTTAGGAAAAAAAGGAGTTGGATAAGAAGATTTCAGAATTGTTACAAAAAGGTTTCATTTGATGAAGTACCTCAAATTGGGGGTGCACCGGTTGTGTTTGCCACCAAAGCAGACAAATCTTTTAGACTTTGTGTGGACTATAGAGAACTTAATAAGTTGACCAAAAGAATAGGTACCCCTTGCCTAGAATCGATGAACCTTTTGACCACTTGCGAGGAGCCCAATTATTTTCCCAATTAGACCTTGCTACTGGATTTCACCAGTTAAGAATTGCGGAGAATAGTAAAATATACATATTAATAACAAATAAAAATAAAACAATTTAATAATATGGCTGGAAAATGGGATTTTTTTCCTTTAAGAATTTGGCTACGAAAATCTTTTATTTGGATTCATGGCAGAATTTTGAATCGTTTTCATATATAATATGTTGGAAATGGTCGATGTATGAAAAACTCACAAGCAAATGAATTTGGACAGTAAAACACAGAATATATATATTTAATCAAATGTGTAATATATATATATATGTCCAAATATATTTAAATAAAAGAGGGAGAATTTGAAATTCAAACAAAGGATAAGATCATGGGGACAGAGAATATTATAAGTAAGGAAAGAGATTAAGAAATTTAAGCAACGTATTAATTAAATTAACACCTCAGTGCAACAACGTTCATTGGGCGTTTCAGCAACGAGGAGGTCGATCGGCCCATTAGGAGGTGTGTCGACCGCTGGTCAACCGCCCAGATCGACCGCTTAGCAGTTGAAAAACCCAATCAATCTATGTTTGGTTAGGGTTTTCTAAAAGGATATATATATAAATGGCTAAGATTAAATCAGAATAATCTAACGACCTACTCTCACACGAGCAACTATATATAGGCCCTCATATCACACTACAAAACCCTAGCCACTCTATTATTTCTGCCCCTATGTTGTCCTTCTGCGATTGTTAAATTCCAGAAAAAGGTTAAGAATTTCTTCTATTCCTCTAACATTTATTCTTATCTTCTCACTAATCTAAACTCATATAGGTTTAGTATGAATTCTGGAATTTAGAATATATATATATAAGATTCTAAAATATGTTTCTTACATATATATAATATTAGGATGATTGGAACACGTCTATCCCCAAAATTAGGCATAAATCTAAATCTATAACAAGAAATCCTCTTTGTTCTCCTTTAGATCTGTGAGTGGAATATGGTGGTCATAGGCATATTTTTTTTTTATAGATTAACAGGTCGATAGCTATGCCTAAAAGGATTTGGAAATCGACAACATAAATACAAAAATCCCCAAATCCTCTATTTTATAATTGTGTATTAATTGTCAATTTATTGTTATTTGGGTTTATGGGTTTGGATTTTAATATTGGATTGAGGATGAAAGGGATGTTGTTGTTGTTCCTACTTTGTTTAATTCACCCTTGTGTAAACATTTGATTGTAACCAAAAAGGGTTTAAATTTCGTTATTCCATGATTTGATTATATTTGGATTCTATTTTAAATCCAAACGTATTGATACTTGAAATATCAAATTGTAAACGTTTTTATGTGCAAACCATCAAAAATGGGTGAATTGGATAAAGTGGAATTTATAAACATACTTGTATATATTATATGTGTTGACAAACTCTATTTTTGATCCATTATTGAAATCTTCCCAATAAGCCTAGGATGCAAGTTCAAGTTTGTATCTATGATTATATTTTTCCATTCACTGTTATATGTTATGACACTCTTATGCCATCATGTCATCCCGCCTAAATTGTAGCGGTCAAGATTTGGAAAAACTAACTTTTATACCATAATTTAGACAAACTGACAATTTTATCCCGTTAGAACGTTCTCTTGTTCATACGAATGTTAATGTTAACTATGATGTATAATTATTCTGCTAATATAGCGTAATCAACGAAAGTAACGTAACTTTAACATCGTAAATGCAATTAGGTTAGAATTCGAATTTGAAATGTCCCCATAAATATATATATATATATATATATATATATATATATTGATTGCTTCTCTGTGCATATAGAATGTGTAACAACCCGGAAAATCTAAGCCAATTAAATTTTTTTATTTTGCCCTTTTAGTGAATTTGGGATATTTAAAATGAATTATTTTAAATAATTACAATGAGAAATTTATTTTGAACAGAATTAGAACGTATATATTTATTTGAATCGACGTTAGAATATAAATATTTAATTTTAATTACAAAAGGAATTGAATATGACGTGGTAGTTTGAAAATTCGATTTCAAATTTCAAATGAATGTACAGGATTCAAAATAAACCGGATTTTAGCAAAACTAAAAATATTAGAATCTATTTGAGAATATCTCCCCAACGAATCTGAAAAATCAAAATTTTATAGCAGGAATTAAAAGTTATGCCAGGTTGAAAATTCAGAATAGTCGCTATGGAATTTTGGCCCTTAAAAATAGAAATTTTGCAAATGACCTCCGTTTTCGGAGAATCCACTTTTGTTGGATCCAGGATGTCAAATTACTGCTAGATTCCAAAATTCATATTTTTTGAAATCAATATGTGAGCGCGGCGAAAGAAAACGTGTTTTGTCAGTTACAGTTAATTTGGATCGACCAGAAAATAGCCATTTTTCAATCAGTCTTCAAATTTGATGAAATTAGTTTTGTTAGGACCGTATCGTCAATACGAAGCTAAAAATAATTTTTCTGGAATTTTTGAGGTCTGTATGTGGCCCTAGTAAATTGAAATGTGCATTCAAATTAAATATATAAATTTATATTTTGATTTTGACGGAAACCGATTGAAACAGCCAAACTGACTTACGATACATATCCCATGTGTTCGGAATGGGGGTAATTAGTTATGGACGACAGTCGGTGGGTCTCGTTTGGAGTTCAAAATAAAAAGGTACATTGGGAATTAAAAATAATATATATATAATTATATTTTCCCCCTCTTTCCTATTTCCCTCCTCTCTCAGATCTAAACCCGATAAAAGAAAAAAAAAGCGAACGATGTGGGGGAGAACCACCGTCGCCGCTGCAATCAGGGTCGTCGCGCCCCTACGCCGCCATCCCAGGAGGTCGCCGCCCTCTCCCCTTTCGTTCTCCGATCATACCGTAGGACCCCCCTAAACTGTAAACCTAGCCTCCCTATTGGCCCCCACCTCGACGCCAACCCTCCCCGGCCACCGGACCTCAGACGAGTTCACCTCCGACCAGCAAGCCTCTGCACCCCCTCTCTTCTTTGTTAAAAAAGAAAAAGTGTAACTTTATTTATTTTATTTCCTTTTTGTTCTTAACTAATGTAATTGCCTTTAGAAATGTAGAAATCTGTTTTATATTTTTATATGGGTGACATAGAATTAAAAGTATGATTTTTATAGTTTTAGAATAATAAAAATATGATTTTTACTTAAGTAGAGTAATAAAAATATGATCTTTTATATAAGAAGTGAAATGAAAACGGATTTATAAAAAATATGATTTTTATATATGTATTAGCGAAGTAAAAATTCGATTTTTATACATATGAAAGTAAGATAAAAAATAGATTTTTATAATAGATAAAAATTAGATTTTTATAATAGACAAAGATTCGATTTTTATATGTAGAAAAGGTATGATTTTCTTAATATAAAGTTATGATTTTTGAAAATATAAAAATATAATCTTTTCTATATAGATAGCAATATAAAAATATAATCTTTTCCATATAGATAGCGATATAAAAATATAGTCTTTTCTATATAGATAGCGATATAAAAATATAATCTTTTTATATAGATAACGATATAAAAATATAATCTTTTCTATATAGATAGCGATATAAAAATATAATCTTTTTTATATGGATAGCGATATAAAAATATAATCTTTTCTATATAGATAGCGATATTAAAAAAATAATCTTTTCTATATAGGCAGCGATATTAAAATATAATCTTTTCTATATAGATAGCGATATAAAAATATAATCTTTTCTATATAGATAACGATATAAAAATATAATCTTTTCTACACGTGTAGCGAGATAAAAATGTGATTTTTATAAATAAAAATACGATTTTTATAATGTTTTCATTATGATAAAGATACGATCTTTATATGGATATCATTAAGATAGAAAAATCGATTTTATTATATATGAAGCGAAATAAAAATTCGATCTTTATATAAGAAATAGAAATATAAAAATATAATTTTTATATATAAAGAAGTGATAAAAATATATGATTTTTATACATGAAATGCCATCGTAAAAATGTGATTTTTAATGTGAACGGCGGGGAAGATAGCGATGGTATCGACGGAAATCAAAAAGGAATCTGAATCGTTCAGAATTAAAGAACTAACGGAGTGGAAACGCTAAATGTGAGAACTTCCCACTTTTATTTTATTTTCTACTTAAAATATATACTAGGATGCAGACGTTGCTTAGCAGCACCCAACACCCGTCGTCCACAGACCATGGATGACTTATTTGTTTGATTGATGTGTTGTGAAAATTGATTGTGTGATGTGGAATGGAAATAAATATTATATAGTTAAAAATATAATTTTTAACGTGTAGATGAATAAAATAAATATTTATAAACAAATCGGACGATTTGTTTATGTACACACATTTAACTGATATTGATTGGGACGATAAATTTTACACATCGCCCAACTGCACAAATAAATCTGTATTTGTTGATTGAAAACCCACACGGGTATTGGGATGATATATGACATACACTAGTCCCAAAAATTAGCTGTATGTCAATCGATTGATTGACAGGCTGTGTAAGAGGTGAATATTTATATTTAATGCTTATGCAGTGTAGAATGCACTCTAGATGATGGTTGACAGTGTTTGGTTGTTGTTGTGTACATGTGTGTATGAAATCCATATAAATAAAATTGTATGGTAATTGACTGTGTCTGATTCCAGTTCAGAAAGAATGAATATTTTAAAATAACGAATATTTTCAAATAATATTTAGAAAAGAATCAAAATATGATTTTGATGTCCGATTTGGGATGGACACGAATATATTTAAATATATAAAGCCGTGTTGATTAGATTAACGCCATTTTGACGTGAACGATATTTATATCGATTTTATTCATTTTCATAATGAATATCGAAAAGGAAATGATTCTGAAATATAATGTTTTGAAAATATTATCATTTATATATTGATTATATGAAATATTCAACTTTGATTTGAAATTGAATATAAAGTTGAAACCATTTTGAAAACAAATTTAAAACGATTTGTAAAATACGTTTTAAAAGAAAATAGATGAAATATATATAATATATTATATATATAATGGCCTGAATAGAACGCGCCGTGCCGCGGTAGTTCGTGAATTTCGACCATTGACTTCGAACGGACATTACGGGAGATCCGACCGTCGGATTCTCCTAAAACCGGAAACGTTGGGTTCGTATCGAAATGTGCTTTCTAAAGAATATTAGAGATTTGAAATCTAACAGTTGGATTTGGAATTATGTCCAAATCAAATTTGGAAAAGGTCACTGTAAGTGCAGTTCGATGGCTGTTTATGGAAATCGATTGTACGGGCCTTGATAAAATTATTAAAAATATCAATAGTTAGTGTAATATCATAAGAAATGATCTGGAAAGAATTGGGATGAAAAATTCTATATTTGAAAGGATAAAAATAGATTTTTATCGAAATGAACTAGTTATGAACTAGAATTATAATCCAATATTTTTAAAATAAATAAATTGGATTTGAAATGTTTTTAAAAATAACCAGAATATCCAATATGTATTGGAAATGGATTTGGATCGAAATTGCCTTCGGAATATTTCGATGTTGGATTTTTTGATTATACAGATATTGTTATGGAAATTTGAAAGATATAATTATATCGTTATTTCCAATACGATATTTGTTGGTTGTAGTATTTGATATTGAATATAAGCCGATGCATTTTCTTTTCAAAGCCTTGTATTTAGTATCAAATGGGATTTTGGGTTTGTCGTGAACGGTGTCTTCACTAACACTGTTCTTAAACCCAGTTGAGTTAAGAAAATTAGAAACTGACAGGAGATTAGTTAAGTTGAACGGTTTCCTGGGTATTAATATGATGTTGGTTTCGGCCTTCGAGGTTAATACTTAGGGAATTGCTCTCTTACTAATTTACGGTTAGAGACTGATGGAAGGTGAATTGGGTTTATTGTGAACTGTGTTTCTAACAACATTCGTTCTTTAAACCGATTTACGGTGAAATGTGAATTGGAATGTATAAATCTTTTTATTAATATTTAACAGGAATTTTCCAAAGTAAAGTTTTCCAATTTAATATATATTAAATTGGAATTTAATGGAATTTGATTTGATAATAATCGAAATGAAATTCTGTGGAGGAAGACTGTTAATACATATGGAATTTAAAAAAGCATTGCCGATATCCCAATTATATTATTGGTCGGATACGGAAATTGACATCGATTATATATTGATTTGTTCTTCCGTGAAGATTCCATAATTAATGGAATGTGATTTGGGTTTGTCGTAAATGGTATCTTTAATAATACTATTCTTAGACCCAATGGAATTAAGAAAATCAGAAACTAACAGGGGATTAGTTAAGTTATATGGTTTCCTGTGTATTGATCTGATGTTGGTCTCGGCCTTCGGGTTAATACTTAGGGAATTGTTCACTTGCTAATTTATGGTTAAAGCTGATCAAATGGAATGTGATTTTGGGTTTATCGTGAACCGTGTTTTAAATGACATTGGTTCTTTAACCCATTTAAAGGCAGGATATGATTTCCTAAGCTAAACAATCGTTAATATTGATTTTTGGGAAGATTAAAACCAAGTGGAGTTTTAATGCGTCTTTAATTAGATTGAAATGACATGCAAAGGAAGATTAAAGAATAAATATAAAGAATTTATCTTTGATAAAATTAATGGGAACCTTTCCCAAAGTATAAGAATATTTGAATAAAGGAATATTCTGGATTGGAATGGGGCGTATGTTGTGTTTTTGTAGCACTTGTTTATTATATACGCGAGTTATTAAGAATGATCGGGTTTATCCCTTTCTGAATGACTGATTCGACGATGTGTCGAAGATGAAGACGGTGGTTGAAGACCGGAGGTCTTCACATCGTTTGGATGAATACTGATGTCTTGATTGGGCTGTACACCCAAGGCAAGGTAATAAGTGGTGATAGTCCAAACGTACTTGGAGATCAACGGATATGCGATGGCCTCCCCCTTATATTGGACATATGGGGGAGGAATAAGGTGCCTCCGGTTTCGTTCAGACCCAGAACGAACTTGTAAATAGATGTGTGTCTGACATCGGATTTCATTCTGTGTGATTGATATACATCGGTTGCATAGCGTGAATGCCTGTGTGGCATGCTGAGATGCAAATGATCAAGCCTTCAGTTGAAAAGCAGTCTTGTGGTGGATGATCAAAGCACGGCTTTAATATAACGTAGCTTTGTGTAGCGTTAATTCGCGAGCCTTATACCCCGGTGTGAACCAGAAACGGGAGAGGACCTCAGGGAGGGCATGTGTTTCCTTCTAGCTAGGAGTGGTTTTAGCGTTATGCACGCCCTAAAATTTTACTTATGTGGATGATGGATAGGTGGCGCCTCAGTTATATCGGTCAATCCGGGGCCGATGGAGTCATTTGGCTCATTTACGCCCCCATAGGGCGGGGAAACGCATTGTTCAGGCATTTTAATCCACATCGAGTGGACCGGCCATGTCGCTCCAAAGGACGATGCGTTCTGTTCCTGAGACATGGGCTAGATTGTCTCGAAGCGGTAAGGTAGATCCCTTGCCTTCGTTCACAGATGGAAATCCAACTTCCAACACGTGACATTTGCGGTTTTGATTTTAGAGTCTAGTATTGACGACATGATATATGGTACCCATGCCGTCTAGGATTGATACATTTATATTTGAAGTTGTTTTATACACTATGCACTTATAATAGTATCAAATGATTTGTTTTAACGTACCAAGCATGTTTGGCTATTATAAGGGAAAACCGCATCCCCCAGCTTGCGTTGCATTGTGTGATAGGACCTGGGTCTTATAATAGCTTCATTTTTCCAAAAAGCATTGCGTTGTTTTGTTATATGCACTGGTATTCTTGGGAGGAAACCTGTTCCGTGTTATACGGCGTGGTCCCTTGATATATCTGATTTAAAGTAAAGTTTTAAATAATAGATTTAGTTCTCACACCAGTCACATAACTGATCTGGAGTTTATTGTTTTAACCTAAACTCTGGGTGCCCCTAGTTTCCGCACAGGCAGCTAGTAGTTTTGGTTTTGCAGATTATATTCGCAGGATCCTGGTTTACAGCTGGAATGATATTCGGAAAGCTCTGTATCCGTGTATCTGTTTCAGTTGTGTATTATATTATTTTTCCGCTGCTATGTAATGTATTGTAATCTCTGATATTTTCTGATGTATAATATTTATTCATACTCTGTATATTCTTTTATTCTGATGGAATTGTTGTAATAAGCAATGAAATGTTCTTCTGTTTATGTTCTGATTCGTCTTGTCCTCAATTCAATCCGTTATTTCCCTTCTCCTCGGAGAGCGGAGAAGTTACGGGTCCTTACAGTGGTATCAGAGCTTTGGTTTACAGAGCTCAGAGAACAAGACATGTTAGAACCAAACGAAAGAATTCATCAGAGATTAGTTAAGTAATATCCAATAGGAATGACTCGTTAGAGATAGGATCAGTAGTATCCTAGAACGAGTGTGAAGAGTGTGTTTTTGAAAATAAAAATTGAAAACAAATTTTGTTTTGAAAATTTAAACTTTATTATTCGTATTTGAATAGTTATTTTATATTGATTTGGACAATCAAGTATATATAGATTTTGCGTATACGTCTGATCCACGTGTATTTGAAGTTTTAGTATATTCGATAGATATAGAATCACACTCTAGTCGCTCGGGGATAATTCTGATGATGTACGGACATCATCAGTATTTATGTTCGAATATTCGAAAGTAGGATTTTTATATATTTCCAATTGACTGGTGTGAGAACCAAAAACTAGATAGGACTTATTGTTGTGATTTGGCACCAAAAATGTGATTTTTTAACTATATATCAAAGCTATGAATTTGAAAAGCTAATCAACTAATTGATTGATGATTGTGTTGTGTGATTATTTATTTAAATCAACATGTGAATGAACGGTAAATTTAGCCAAATGGTATCAAATATTGAATTGTATTGAAAATGGTTAGATATTGCATGCATATACATGTGTATCCATTGATCAGGTCATTGCAAGGAGGCTAGTGCAGAGGAATAAAATTGTCTGCCCGACAATTAGGTACATGTTTATTGTATTTCAAGGGTTTTTTGATGATTTTATGAGCCGATTGGCGAGCCGCTTGGCTGTTTCTTTTTCTTTTTGGATTGAAGAGGCCTATATGGAAATTTCGAGATTTTCCCGGTGCTCCCGTGCAAGGGAGGTTATGGCGATTTTTTTTGAAAATTTAGGTGTTAGCCAAATTTTTGAAAAATTTGAAAAAGTTCTTAGAAACTGAAAAGTTGAAGAACTTAAGCCGTAATGAAAATAATGAAAGTTGAGATGTTTAATAAAAAAACTTTCAGCTCCGTTACTTTTCAAGGACGAAAAAATTTTAAGTTGGGGAGATTGTAAAAACACGGAAAATCTGAGCCAATTTAATTTTTTTTATTTTGGCCCTTTTATTGAATTTTGGATATTTAAAATGAATTAGTTTAAATAATAACGATGAGAAATTTATTTTGAATAGAATTAGAACGTATATATTTATTTGAATCAACGTTAAAATATAAATATTTAATTTTAATTACAAAAGGAATTGAATATGGCGCGGTAGTTTGAAATTTCGATTTCAAATTTCAAATGAATGTATAGGATTCAAAATAAACCGGATTTTAGCAAAACCAAAAATATTAGAATCTATTTGAGAATATCTTTACAACGAATCCAAAAAATCAAAATTTCATAGCGGGAAGAAAAAGTTATGCCCAGTTGAAAATTCAGAATAGTCGCTATGGAATTTTGGCCCTTAAAAATAGAAATTTTGCAAACGACCTCCGTTTTCGACGAAACCACTTTTGTTGGATCCGGGATGTCAAATTATTGCTAGATTCCAAAATTCATAATTTTTGAAATCAATATGTGAGCGTGGCGAAAGAAAACGTGTTTTGTCAGTTTCAATCAATTTGGATCAACCAGAAAATGGCCATTTTTCAAATGGTCTCCAAATTTGATGAAATTAGTTTTGTCAGGACCGTATCATCAATAAGAAGCTAGAAATATTTTTTTTGGAATTTTTGGGGTCCGTATGTGGACCCAGAAAATTGAAATGTGCGTTCAAATTCAATATATAGATTTATATTTTGATTTTGACGGAAATCGATCGAAACAGCCAAACTGGCTTACGATACATATCTCATTGTGTTCGGAATGGGGTAATTAGTTATAGACCACAGTCAGTGGGTCTCGTTTGGAGTTCAAAATAAAAAGGTACTTTTTGGGAATTAAAAATAATATATATATATAATTATATTTCCCCCCTCTCTTTCCTATTTGCCTCCTCTCTCAGATCTAAACCCGATAAAAAAAAGCGAACGAGGGGGGTAGAACCACCGCCGCTGCTACCGTCAAGGCCGCCACGCCTCGGCGCAGCCATCCCAAGAGGTCGCCGCCCTCTCCCCTTTCGTTCTTCGATCATCCCGTAGGACCACAGCCCCTCAAACCGTAAACCTAGCCGCCCTATTGGCCCCCACCTCGACGCCAACCCTCCCCCTGACCACCAGACCTCCGACGAGCTTGCCTCAGACCAGCAAGCCTCTGCGCCCCCCCCTCTTATTTATTAAAAAAGAAAAACTGTAAGTTTATTTATTTTATTTCGATTTTGTTCTTAACTAATGTAATTAGCTTTAGAAATATAGAAATCAGTTTTATATTTTTATATGGGTGACATATAATTAAAAGTATGATTTTTATATTTTTAGAATAATAAAAATACGATTTTTAATTAAGTAGAGCAATAAAAATATGATCTTTTATATAAGAAGTGAAATGAAAATGGATTTATGAAAAATACGATTTTTATATACGTATTAGCGAAGTAAAAATTCGATTTTTATACATATGAAAGCAAGATAAAAATTAGATTTTTATAATAGATAAAAATTAGATTTTTTTAATAGATAAAGATTCAATTTTTATATGCAGAAAAGGTATTATTTTCTCAATACAAAGTTATGATTTTTGAAAATATAAAAATATAATCTTTTCTATATACATAGCAATATAAAAATATAATCTTTTCTATATAGATAGCGATATAAAAATATAATCTTTTCTATATAGATAGCAATATAAAAATATAATCTTTTTTATATAAATAACGATATAAAAATATAATCATTCTTATATAGATAGCGATATAAAAATATAATCTTTTCTATATAGATAGCGATATAAAAATATAATCTTTTTTATATGTGTTGCGAGATAAAAATGTGATTTTTATAAATAAAAATACGATTTTTATAATGTTTTCATTATGATAAAGATACGATCTTTATATGGATATCATTAAGATAAAAAAATTCAATTTTATTATATATGAAGCGAAATAAAAATTCGAACTTTATATAAGAAGTAGTAATATAAAAATATAATTTTTATATAGAAAGGAGCGATAAAAATATATGATTTTTATAGATGAATGCCATCGTAAAAATGTGATTTTTAATGTGAACAGCGGGAAAAGATAGCGATGGTATCGACGGAAATCAAAAAGGAATATGAACCATTAAGAATTAAAGAACTGACGGAGTGGAAACCCCAAAGGTGATAACTTCTCACTTTTATTTTATTTTCTAGTTAAAATATATACTAGGATGAAGACGATGCTTAGCAGCACCCTACACCCGTGGTCCATAGACCATGGATGACTTGTTTGTTTGATTGATGTGTTGTGAAAATTGATTGTGTGATGTGGAATGGAAATAAATATTATATAGTTAAAAAATATAATTTTTAACATGTAGATGAATAAAATAAATATTTATAAACAAATCGGACTATTTGTTTATGTACGCACATTTGACTGATATTGATTGGAACGATAAATTTTACACATCGCCCAACTGCACAAATAAATCTTTATTTGTTGATTGAAACCCCACACGGGTATTGAGATGATATATGACATACACTAGTCCCAATAATTAGTTGTATGTCGATCGATTATTGACAGGCTGTGTAAGCGGTGAAAATTTATATTTAATGCTTATGTAGTGTAGAATGCACTAAGGATAATGGTTGACTGTGTTTGATTGATGTTGTGTACATGTGTGTATGAAATCCATATAAATAAAATTATATGGTAATTTACTATGTCTGGTTCTAGTTCTGAAAGAATGAATATTTTAAAATAACGATTATTTTAAAATAACGAATATTTTTAAATAATATTCAGAAACGAATCAAAATATGATTTTGATGTCTGATTTGGGATGGATACGAGTATATTTAAATATATAAAGCCGTGTTGATTAGATTAACGCCATTTTGACGTGAACGATATTTATATCGATTTTATTCATTTTTATAATGAATATCGAAAAGGAAATGATTTTTAAATATAATGTTTTGAAAATATTATCATATATATATATATCGATGATATGGAATATTCAACTTTGATTTAAAATTGAATATGAAGTTGAAACCATTTTGAAAATGAATTTAAAAAGATTTATAAAATACATTTTAAAAGGAAATCGATGAAATATATTATATATATATATATAATGGCCTGAATAGAACGCGCCGCGGTAGTTCGTGAATTTCGACCATTGACTTCGAACGGACATTACGGGAGATCCGACCGTCGGATTCTCCTAATACCGAACCGTTGGGTTCATATCGAAAAGAGCTTTCTAAAGAATATTACAGATTTGAAATCTAACTGTTGGATTTGGAATTAGGTCCAAATCAAATTTGGACAAGTTCGCTGTAAGTGCAGTTCGATGGTTGTTTATGGAAATCGACTGTACGGGCCTTGATAAAATTATTAAAAATATCAATAATTAGTGTAATATCATAAGAAATGATTTGGGAAGAATTAGGTTAAAAAATTCTATATTTGAAAGGAGAAAAATAGATTTTTATCGAAATGAACTAGTTATGAACTAGAATTATAATCCAATATTTTTAAAATAAATAAATTGGATTTGAAATGGTTTTAAAAATAACCAGAATATCCAATATATATTGGAAATGGATTTGAATAAAAATTGCCTTCGGAATATTTCAATGTTGGATTTTGTGATTATACAGATATTGTTATGGAAATTTGAAAGATATAATTATATCGTTATTTCCAATACGATATTTGTTGGTTGTAGCATTCGATATTGAATATAAGCCGATGAATTTTCTATTCGGAGTTTTGTATTTAATATCAAATGGGATTTTGGGCTTGTCGAGAATGGTGTCTTCACTAACACTGTTCTTAAACATAGTTGAGTTAAGAAAATTAGAAACTGACCAGAGATTAGTTAAGTTTAACGGTTTCCTGGGTATTCATCTGATGTTGGTTTCGGCCTTCGGGGTTAATGCTTAGGGAATTGTTCTCTTACTAATTTACGGTTAGAGACTGATGGAAGGTGAATTTGGTTTATTGTGAACTGTGTTTTTAACGACATTCGCTCTTTAACCCGATTTATGGTGAAATGTGATTTGGAATGTATAAATCTGTTTATTAAGATTTAACAAGAATTTTTCAAAGTAAAGTTTTCCAATTTAATATATATTAAATTGGAATTTAATGGAACTCAATTTGATAATATCGAAATGAAATTCTGTGGAGGAAGACTGTTAATACATATGGAATTCAAAAGGCATTACTAATATCCTATTTATCTTATTGGTTGGATACAGAAACTGATATCGATTATATATTGATTTGTTCTTCCGTGAAGATTCCATAATTAATGGAATGCGATTTGGGTTTCTCGTGAAAGGTATCTGTAACACCCCGTAATTCTGTAACATTATGTTTCACAAATTAAAGTATAATTAAATTTTAGAAAAAGAATTAAGGGAAACGGGTTATGCCATTGCGTTCGTCTCAAAATTTTTCTTGAGATAGAGTCCGAGTTTGCGTAAATTGGACTCCGTATAAAAAATATATCCTTAAATTAAATATTACGGCAATACATGAAAAAGAGGAATGAGAAAAGAATAATGTTTAGCATTCTTCTAACTTTTGTAAGAAAAAGACTTAGTAGTTTATTTGGTTGGAACACATGACTTGCATACAAGAGGTACAGAGTTCGATCCCCGCCAGCACCCTATTTTTGTTTTAGGGGAATGACTTAAAATAGCCTAGTGTGAACGCAGTTCAAAAAGTGGTTTAGTGTGAAAATGGGTAATTGGGAAGATAGATAAAAAAATGATGAATATATATATATATACATATATACGCATATATATATATATATATATGACGTGTACGCATCATGTAGCGTACGTTGCGCATTTTTGGTTGTCAAGGATTGTTTTTTTTAAATGGCCATCCCCAATTGGATTTATGACAAATTAAAAGTAAGAAAAGATATATTCATACATATATATATATATATATATATATATGGGTAATTAATGTAAACGGTAAAGGGAAAATGTATCTATTAAATACGTATTTACGTTTGAAGACAATAAATAATAAAAAGAAAAGATGAACATTAGAATATCACTTTTGTTATGTTAACATTAGAATAACATTTCGCTAAGAAATGTATATTTAGATTAAAATGTTTATTCAGATTAAATTGACATTTCAGTTAAGAAATGTTCATTTAGCTAATGTTTTGTTTTAAATAAAAAAAATGTCCTTTTGGTTATGATATGTTAGGAAAGAACCAATGTGTCATTTATGAAAAAAATGAACATTTAATATGCTGAGTCATTTCTGACTCATTGCTGAGTCGATAGGATAATTCTATCTTGACTGAACTGTTGTGGTCATTTCTAGGGTTAATCAAACGGCCTAAATTAATCCTAAAATTCTATATATACAACCTAGCTCTTAACCTAATTCACACAATTAAACTTGGAGCCGTCACGCTGCTGTAAGATAGCTTGGAATGGCCGCCGCCTAAAGCTTAAAGACAAACAAAGCTAGAACAAATCTAATTCAAAACTAAGAATCAAAACAACGTCTACCCAAAGGAACGCATCTCAATTTCATAACCTCAGATCTCAGAAAAACAAGACCGTCTTGTGTTGTAAGTATAGTGGCTCTTTAGATGGGAATGCGATTAAGACATGATTTGTTGTAAATTGTAATATGGAATTATATCAGTATTAACGATGTTGTTTTATATTTGTTGTTTGTGATAATTTGAATGATTGTGGTGATTGAATCTTATATGTATTGTGAATCAAACAATCAACACCTTATGCGAATTGTATGTATACAGTTAGATCTAAATATATCTTTATGCAAGTTATAGGTTGCAAGTTAGATTTACACAAATATTTATATCATTCATGTAGGCTCTATGTATATATGTTTAAACCAATTGTGCCTACATGACTAGAATAGATTTATATTCACATGTTTTTATGCAAGTGAGAACTTATAATCGGATCCATGTCAAGATCCGTTTAGGATTCGTATGATAGTTTATTGTTAGATCTATGTTTATACATATGTGTTGCAAGTTCACACCCTTAAGTGGTTGTCAAAGTTATACATATAGTTTTGTCTTACGCCAGTTTTATGTTTGAGGTTATGCCTAGACCTATGCATTAACATGTTATACCATGTTTTAGTGGATTCATATGACACCTATTAGGTTATACTATGTTATACCTTTATGTTAGGCTAAAACTATATGATTCATGTGACACCTATTTAACTAGGTCCAATATTTATATGCAAGTTTGTGGCATGTTATGAAATGTTATGATATTCATGTCGATTATTTTGCAAGTTTACACCTATGACATGTTTATGTTAATGAATTATTTTTATGCTAATTTTGTGTACGCTAAATTAGGCTAATTTTTTAGCCTAATATTATATGTCAAAATCATGCGGACGGAAAATTAGGCTAAGATTGTTAGCCTAATATTTAGACAGGGTAACGTTGGGTAAAATTGGTAATTATAGGAAACTTGACATAAATTGGTTAAAAATCACATAAGTGATTTATGGCATAAAATGGTATTAATTATATAACTAAACTAATGAGATTGATTGGAGACAAATTAGGCAGTAACTTGAATTTGAATCATTTACATAATTAAAATGTAAATTTAGACAATACGAATATGCTTAACCCGAGGTTGGATTTAGTTGTGATGTAAACCTACCCGGACCCGCCCGACTCTCGAGTAATCACAACAATACCTATCCAATGTGAGAGGTTAAGGCATTGAGCCCAATAAAGACCCAAGGTTAGACTGAGTTGTGGCGTAAGACTGCCCGGAACCGACCGGCATACAGGCAGCCACAACAATACATGTCTAATGTGAGTGGTTGGTGCTTTAATAAGACAATTAAAGCTATGTTAGGATTGGTAGGGTTAAGTTAACTAAAACACTTAACCAACTTAACATGTTAACAAGACAAGACTTGTAGGGGTTAAGTAACTAAGAAAACACTTAGCCAATTTAACATGTTAACTAGACTAGAAGGTGAGGTTAAGTAAAGTTAATACACTTAACCAATTTAACATATTAACTAGACTAGAGGGTGAGGTTAAGTAAATTCAGGACACTTAACCATTATAACCTGATAATTAGATAAGTGGGTGAGGTTAAGTAAATTTAGAATACTTAACCATTATAACATGTTAGCTAGATAAGTGGGTAAGGTTAAGTAAATACACTTAGCCAATTTAATATGTTAGTTGGACTAGAGGGTAGGGTTAAGTAAACTTAGAACACTTAACCTTCATAGTGTGATAAATTGAACAGGGTTAAGTTGAAACATGAAGGGACAATACTTAACCATTAGGACATGTTAATTAAACAGATGTTAGGGTTAAGTTAACTAAGGGAACAATTAACCATTATAAGATATTAGTTAAAAAAGATGGGCAAGGTTAGGTTAAAAAGGGACACTTAACCAATACAAGATGAATGGGTAGGGTTAAGTAATAAGAAATACTTAACCAATATAACTTGGTTTGGGATAGGGTTAAGTCAACATGAACTACTGATAACACTTAGCCAGTTTAATATGACAAAGGAATGGGTTAAGCTAACTTGAATTGACAAAGGAATGGGTTAAGCTTAACCAATCCAACTTGATGAGAAAGAGGGCTAAGTAGTAAACCTTAGTTAAGAAAACAAAGATTCAGGAAAATAAGTGGTAAACCTTAGTTAGGAAAACTAAGTAGTAATTCTTAGTATAACACGAGGAGGAGCGAACGTCTATCTGATCTTAAAGAAGGCTCCAACGAATTGGGTTACGAAGCCCGAGGCTTCTGGGGGACGCGAGGGCACCCTTGGTACCCCTCTGTGAGAATGCATATAATCCGCCTGGGCTCACAGAGGTTAAGGTCTGCGTTAGAAGAACCAAGGGTATGCCTTGGTTGCAATGTAAGGCAGTCTTATGGACCAGCGTGATTCGGCGAGACAAATGGCCCTGTGATAGCGACCCGTCGTCTACCTACCATCTTGAGTCAGTCGAGATACGCATGCGGAAAGGCAGAGAACTCCCAACAGATCATATGCTTGCTATCTAGTTATGGGTGAGGCTGGCCAATAGGAAAGTGGGGCATAAGTGGCAGGAGTATAGTTCTCGTGCTTGAATTTCTTGGATTGCCTTTCATTAGTTGAGGGATGGGTCAGGTGGGACCATAGCCACTGGAAAAACAGACCTTAGCATTAGCAGATACCTGAAAGCTCATGACCGAGTTCCGTGTTTCTAGAATAGCCCTGCCACGGGACTCGGGTCGCACATTTCAGGACATGTGCATCTAGACAGCGATAAACGATTCGCGACACATACGTGGGGAAAGTCTAGGAACATATACCACTCTAGGTAGTGTGTCCTAGACTAGGGGCATCGCTCGACAGGTAGCATAATCCCTAGTGGACCTAGGTGGCATAAATCCTGAATCCGAGAAGTATTAGATAAGTCGCATAAACCCTAGTTGAATCTAGGAAGCACTCGATTAGAAAACCCTAGATTAGATCTAGGTAATAAATAATAGATGTACACCTAAAGGCAACCGCAATTACAGGGATTGGGATCACGTTATCATCTTTATACGGATTACTAGTTGGGATACTAGTCAGGTGGTGCAGAGATATAGAATGGAGTGTGATAGTATATTCGGTTTAAACTATCTTGCTTTGGTTTATATTAGTCTGTTTTTCTGGTACTATCCCATTTTTTCCAGTTTACTCCTGTCATGAACTTTATCTTGTTCACATGCTAAAAGCCACTAGACTTACTCCGGCTTTATGTCTGACTCTGTTTTTCTTTCGTCTTCTTTTCTTCCAATTCCCCCCTCCCCCCAGGTAGTCAGGAAGGGAATAGCTCTGCTTAGTATGGACTGTTACTCTTTCCAAGCTTAAAGACTCTTGGATATATCGCTTCAGACTCTCTTTTCTGCTGCTATGGCTGGCTTATGCTACATTGGGGAATATAAATGTTATTTTATGCTTCTTTATTTTGTAAGACAGATGATACTCTGGTATTGGAAAGCAATTGTTGTACAAACTATTTTATCAATAAAGTAAAGTTTTATTTTCCGCAGTTTTAATTTTGTCTGTCTTGTAATTTATCTGCATCTTTTACCTTAAATTCTCCACATAACTTAGTGCATTCCCTTTGTGTGTGACACTAACGGATGTGGGGTGTTACACGTGGTATCAGAGCTGAAGGTTACCAGATCGGATAAAAGATTTGAAAAATTATTTTCAAAACGGTTTTAAAAAAAAAAGAAGCTTTTTCATAAGAAAAAATTTGGGTTAAAGGCATATTCCCCAAAGCCATACGCACTATCTTCTGATTCTCTGTTTGAATTCTTGTCCCCTTCTTTCTTGAGTCTTCGGGGCTCCTGGCTTTCTGGGAGGTAACCTCATCGCAGCTTGGTTCCGTAAGCTTGGTAAGACTACGATACCTATTGAAGGGCGAAGCAGTGCCCGACTTCCATCTATAGTCGCGGTAGTTCCACCTGTGGTAAATTTTCTTCCAAGCTTTGTATGGTTCTTTGTGTGATAGAGGTAGCTTTAGAGAGAACTGTAAGCATGTTACACAACGTTGATAAAGTCGGAAGATGAATAATTGTGGCAGGTGCCCTAGGTAGGAAGAAAGACTGACCTTAAGAGAGGTAAAAAGTACATAGCAACCTTTAGCTTTAGACCCTCAGATTTTTAACATGATGGATAAGCTAAGTAGAGGAGAGATCTCCAATCATCTTAGTATATACACTAGTATCTAGGTTAACATCTGTTTATCTTGGAAATGGAGGTGAAGAAGCTTCGCAATCATGAAGTTAAATTAGATAAGGTACCGTATAGTGAAGCTCAAGAAGGTGCGACATATAAGACTGGAGACTAGACACGAGCATCATACCCTTTTTTCTTAAGGGTATATCCCTGATCTCTTTTTCTATGAATTTTATGCATACTTTCTAGCTTTTAAGGTATATCCTCTAGGACGTATCATCGATCCTTAGGTATAAGCCAATGGATGTAAACATGTATTTGAAACATGTTATGATTTATGGTTGCAAGTGGTTGCTCGTGAATGCATATACACATCATAGGCGCTAGGACAACTCAGTCACTTTCATATTGCATTCACATATATGTATTTGTTTACAGATTGAACTCAATGTGTTATCATATGGACGTTGCACTGAGTGAATGGTTGTGCACTCATATAGAAATGATATGTATCATTAGGATTGCATACATGATTGGACGCATGGCACTGACATAATTCGCATTAAGGAGGTTGACTGAATCAGTAGACCACCTGATTTTGCATTAGATAAAGACATATACACACACTATGCATATAAATATGAAAGCATTTAGAAATCTTTTTAAGGATAATGAATGCCTATGATTGAATGGTTGAGTAGATGGGTGATTGGATGGTAGGACACATTCTTCCTAACTTGAAGATTTCGGGGACGAAATCCTTTTAAGAAGGGGAGAATGTAACACCTCGTAATTCTGTAACATTAAGTTTCACAAATTAAAGTATAATTAAATTTTAGAAGAAGAATTAAGGGAGACGGGTTACGCCATTGCGATCGTCTCAAAATTCTGCTTGAGATAGAGTCCGAGTTTGCGTAAATTGGACTCCGTATGAAAAAGATATCGTTAAATTAAATATTTCAGCAAAACAAGAAAAAGAGGAATGAGAAAAGAATAATGTTTAGCATTGTTCTAACTTTTGTAAGAAAAAGACTTAGTAGCTTATTTGGTAGGAACACATGACTTGCATACAAGAGGTACAAAGTTCAATCCCCGCCAGCGCCCTATTTTTGTTTTAGGGGAATGGCTTAAAATAGCCTAGTGTGAACGCAGTTCAAAAAGTGGTTTAGTGTGAAAATGGGTAATTGGGAAGATAGATAAAAAAATGATGAATATATATATATATATATGACATGTACGCATCATGTAGCGTACGTTGCGCATTTTTGGTTGTCAAGGATTGTTTTGTTTAAATGGCCTTCCCCAATTGGATTTATGACAAATTAAAAGTAAGAAAAGATTTATTCATATATATATAAATATTTATATGTGGGTAATTAATGTAAACGGTAAAGGGAAAATGTATCTATTAAATACGTATTTACGTTTGAAGACCATAAATAATAAAAAGAAAAGATGAACATTAGAATATCACTTTTGTTATGTTAACATTAGAATAACATTTCGTTAAGAAATGTATATTCAGATTAAAATGTTTATTCAGATTAAATTGACATTTCAGTTAAGAAATGTTTATTTAGCTAATGTTTTGTTTTAAATAAAAAAAATGTCCTTTTGGTTATGATATGTTAGGAAAGAACCAATGTGTCATTTATGAAAAAAATGAACATTTAATATGCTGAGTCAATGCTGAGTCATTTCTGACTCATAACTGAGTCAATAGGATAATTCTATCTTGACTGAACGGTTGTGGTCATTTCTAGGGTTAATCAAACGGCCTAAATTAATCCTAAAATTCTATATATACAACCTAGCTCTTAACCTAATTCACACAATTAAACTTGGAGCTGTCACGCTGCTGTAAGATAGCTTGGAATGGTCGCCGCCTAAAGCTTAAAGACAAACAAAGCTAGAACAAATCTAATTCAAAACTAAGAATCAAAACAACGTCTACCCAAAGGAACGCATCTCAATTTCATAACCTCAGATCTCAGAAAAACAAGATCGTCTTGCGTTGTAAGTATAGTGGCTCTTTAGATGGGAATGCGATTAAGACATGATTTGTTGTAAATTGTAATATGGAATTATCTCAATATTAACGATGTTGTTTTATATTTGTTATTTGTGATAATTTGAATGATTGTGGTGATTGAATCTTTTATGTATTGTGAATCAAACAATCAACACCTTATGTGAATTGTATGTATACAGTTAGATCTAAATATATGTTTATGCAAGTTATAGGTTGCAAGTTAGATTTACACAAATATTTATATCATTCATGTAGGCTCTATGTATATATGTTTAAACCAATTGTGCCTACATGACTAGAATAGATCTATATTCACATGTTTTTATGCAAGTGAGAACTTATAATCAGATCCATGTCAAGATCCATTTAGGATTCATATGAAAGTTTATTGTTAGATCTATGTTTATACATATGTGTTGCAAGTTCACACCCTTAAGTGGTTGTCAAAGTTATACATATAGTTTTGTCTTACGCCAGTTTTATGTTTGAGGTTATGCCTAGAGCTATGCATTAACATGTTATACCATGTTTTAGTGGATTCATATGACACCTATTAGGCTATACTATGTTATACCTTTATGTTCGGCTAAAACTATATGATTCATGTGACACCTATTTAATTAGGTCCAATATTTATATGCAAGTTTGTGGCATGTTATGCAATGTTTTGATATTCATGTCGATTATTTTGCAAGTTTACACCTATGACATCTTTATGTTAATGAATTATTTTTATGCCAATTTTGTGTATGCTAAATTAGGCTAAGTTTTTAGCCTAATATTATATGTCAAAATCATGCGGACGGAAAATTAGGCTAAGATTGTTAGCCTAATATTTAGACGGGGTAACGCTGGGTAAAATTGGTAATTATAGGAAACTTGACATAAATTGGTTAAAAATCACATAAGTAATTTACGGCATAAAATGGTATTAAATATATACCTAAACTAATGAGATTGATTGGAGAAAAATTTGGCAGTAACTTGAATTTGAATAATTTACATAATTAAATGTAAATTTAGACAATACGAATATGCTTAACCCGAGGTTGGATTTAGTTGTGATGTAAACCTGCCCGGACCAGCCCGGCTGTCCAGTAATCACAACAATACCTATCCAATGTGAGAGGTTAAGGCATTGAGGCCAATAAAGACCCGAGGTTAGACTGAGTTGTGGCGTAAGACTGCCCGGAACCGACCGGCATACAGGCAGCCACAACAATACCTGTCTAATGTGAGTGGTTGGTGCTTTAATAAGACAATTAAATCTAAGTTAGGATTGGTAGGGTTAAGTTAACTAAAACACTTAACCAACTTAACATGTTAACAAGACAAGACTTGTAGGGGTTAAGTAACTAAGAAAACACTTAAGCCAATTTAACATGTTAACTACACTAGAATGTGAGGTTAAGTAAAGTTAATACACTTAACCAATTTAACATATTAACTAGACTAGAGGGTGAGGTTAAGTAAATTCAGGACACTTAACCGTTATAACCTAATAATAAGATAAGTCGGTGAGGTTAAGTAAATTTAGAATACTTAACCATTATAACATGTTAGCTAGATAAGTGGGTAAGGTTAAGTAAATACACTTAGCCAATTTAATATGTTAGCTGGACTAGAGGGTAGGGTTAAGTAAACTTAGAACACTTAACCATCATAGTGTGATAAATTGAACAGGGTTAAGTTGAAACATGAAGGGACAATATTTAACCATTAGGACATGTTCATTAAACAGATGTTAGGGTTAAGTTAACTAAGGGAACACTTAACCATTATAACATGTTAGTTAAAACAGATGGGCAAGGTTAGGTTAAAAAGGGACACTTAACCAATACAAGATGAATGGGTAGGGTTAAGTAATAAGAAATACATAACCAATATAACTTGGTTTGTGATAGGGTTAAGTCAACATGAACTACTGATAACACTTAGCCAGTTTAATATGACAATTGACAAAGGAATGGGTTAAGCTAACTTAAATTGACTAATGACACTTAACCAATCCAACTTGACGAGAAAGTGGGCTAAGTGGTAAACCTTAGTTAAGAAAACAACGATTCAGGAAACTAAGTGGTAAACCTTAGTTAGGAAAACTAAGTAGTAATTCTTTGTATAACACGAGGAGGAGCGAACGTCCATCTGATCTTAAAGAAGGCTACAACGAATTGGGTTACGAAGCCCGAGGCTTCGGGGGGACGTGAGGGTACCCTTGGTATCCCTCTGTGAGAATGCAGATGATCCGCCTGGGCTCACAGAGGTTAAGGTATGCATTAGAAGAACCAAGGGTATGTCTTGGTTGCAATATAAGGCAACCTAAAGTCTAGGATGGACCAGCGTGATTCGGCGGGACAAATGGCCCTGTGATAGCGACCCGTCGTCTACCTACCATCTTGAGTCAGTCGAGATATACATGCGGAAAGGCAGAGAACTCCCAACAGACCATATACTTGCTATCTAGTTATGGGTGAGGCTGGCCAATAGGAAAGTGGGGCATAGGTGGTAGGAGTATAGTTCTCGTGCTTGATTTTCTTGGATTGCCTTTCATTAGTTGAGGGAGGGGTCAGGTGGGACCATAGCCACTGGAAAAACAGACCATAGCATCTACATCGGCAGATATCTGAAAGCTCCCGACCGAGTTCCGTGTTTCTAGAATAGCCCTGCCACGGGACTCGGGTCGCACATTTCAGGACATGTGCATCTAGACAGCGATAAACGATTCGCGACACATACGTGGGGAAAGTCTAGGAACATATACCACTCTAGGTAGTGTGTCCTAGACTAGGGGCATCGTTCGACAGGTAGCATAATCCCTAGTGGACCTAGGTGGAATAAATCCTGAATCCGAGAAGTAATAGATAAGTCGCATAAACCCTAGTTGAATCTAGGAAGCGCTCGATAAGAAAACCCTAGATTAGATCTAGGTAATAAATAATAGATGTACACCTAAAGGCAATCGCAATTACAGGGATTGGGATCACGTTATCAACTTTATACAGATTACTATTTGGGATACTAGTTAGGTGGTGCAGAGATATAGAATGAGGTGTGATAGTATATTCGGTTTAAACTATCTTGCTTTGGTTTATATTAGTCTGTTATTCTGGTACTGTCCCATTTTTTCCAGTTTACTCCTGTCATGAACTTTATCTTGTTCACACGCTAAAAGCCACTAGACTTACTCAGGCTTTATGTCTGACTCTGTTTTTCTTTCGTCTTCTTTTCTTCCCTTCCCCCTCCCCCCCAGGTAGTCAGGGAGGGAATAGCTCTGCTTAGTATGGACTGTTACTCTTTCCAAGCTTAAAGACTCTTGGATATATCGCTTCAGACTCTCTTTTTTGCTGCTATGGCTGGCTTATGCTACATTGGGGAATATAAATGTTATTTTATGCTTCTTTATTTTGTAAGACAGATGATACTCTTGTATTGGAAAGCAATTGTTGTACAAACTATTTTATCAATAAAGTAAAGTTTTATTTTCCGCTGTTTTAATTTTGCCTGTCTTGTAATTTATCTACATCTTTTACCTTAAATGCTCCACAGAACTTAGTGCATTCCCTTTGTGAGTGACACTAACGGATGTGGGGTGTTACAGTATCTTTAATAATACTGTTCTTAGACCCAACAGAATTAAGAAAAATCAGAAACTAACTGGGGATTAGTTAAGTTATATGGTTTCCTGGTTATTGATCTGATGTTGGTCTCGGCCTTCGGGGTTAATACTTAGGGAATTGTTCACTTGCTAATTTACGGTTAAAGATGATGGAATGGAATGGGATTTTGGGTTTATCGTGAACCGTATTTTAAATGACAATAGTTCATTAACCCAGTTAAAGGAAGGATATGATTTCCCAAGCTAAACAATCGTTAATATTGATGTTTGGGAAGTTAAAAACCAAGTGGAGTTTTAATGCACCTTTAATTAGATTGAAATGATATCCAAAGAAAGATTAAAGAATAAACATAAAGAATTTATCTTTGATAAAATTAATGGGAACCTTTCCCGAGGTATAAGAATATTTGAATAAAGGAAAATTCTGGATTGGAATGGGGCATATGTTGTATTTTTATAGCACTTGTTTATTATATACGCGAGTTATTCAGAAAGACCGGGTTTATCCCTTTCTGAATAACTGATTCGACGATGTGTCAAGGATGAAGATGTTGGTTGAAGACCGGAGCTCTTCACATCGTTGGGACGATTACTGATGTCTTGATTGGGCTGTACACCCAAGGCAAGGTAATAAGTGGTGATCGTCCATACGTACTTGGAGATCGATGGATATGCGAGGGCCTCTCCCCTATATTAGACATATGGGGGAGGAATAAGGTGCCTTCGGTTTCGTTCAGACCCAGAACGAACTTGTAAATGTGAAAGAACCCGTAACTTCCCCGCGAAGGAAAGCACGAATACTTTGAGAACAGGACAAAATAGAATGCAGACGGAAGAACATTTCATTGTTATTACAACAATTCCATCAGATACAAGAATATACAGTGTAGAAATGAATAAATTACATTCGATAAATATCAGAGATTACATTTAAATACATCGCAGCGGAAAATATACAAAACACAACTGAAAGTGATACACGGATACAGAGCTTTCCGAGCATCGTTCCAGCTGTAAACCAGGTTCCTGTGAATATAAATCTGCAAAACCAAAACTACTAGCTGCCCATGGGGAAAATAGGGGCACCCAGAGTTTAGGTTAAAACAATAAACTCCAGGTCAGTCATGGGACTGGTGTGAGAACTAAAACAGTTATTAATATTGGTTTTAAAGTTCGGTAAATCAAGGGACCACGCCGTATAACATGGAACGGGTTTCCTCCCAAGAATACCAGTGCATAGAACAAACAGCGCAATGCTAAATAAAGAAAAATGAAGCTGTTATAAGACCCAGGTCCCATCACACAATGCAACGCAAGCCGGAGGATAGGGTTTTTACCTTATAACAGCCAAAGCATGCTTGATACGTTTAAAACACGTTATTTTGATATTATAATAAGTGTATAGTGTCAAAACATTTCAATCATAAATATAAATCATAGACGGCATGAGTGCCCCATCCCACTATGTCGCCATACTAGGCTCTACAAATAAAGCCGAAATACACGTATTGGAAATTGGATTCCGTCATGAGTCGAGGCAAGGGGCAAGCTCCTCTCCGCGTTCGAGACACTCTAGCAAATGTCCCAGGATCCCACTTTGATCCTTGGAATCGGCTGGGCCGGTCCTCTCTTACTTTTGAGGATTAGTTATTCCTGAACACACGTTTCCCGGTCCTTACAGACCTATATCCGAGGCGCCTCGTATCCAACAACCACACAGGTGAAAAGTATATAAATGTCAGGGCTGGTAGGTCACTGACACCACCCTAGCTAGAAAGAAACGTCGTGCTCTCCCAGCGGTCCGTCTCCCGTTTTTGACTCATACCGAGGTGTGAGGCTCGCGAATTCACGTTATACACAAAGCTACGCCACACAGGCCGTGCTTTGATCATCAACCACAAGACTTTGCTTTTCAACAGAAGCTTTGATCAATTGCCACTTACGCATGCCACACAGGCAATTCATTCCATGCGACTGATGTCCATCGATATACAACCTCTGAGCTCGTATGTCTCAGAGAAGGGCTGAAACACCCCACCTCCGTTAGGGTCACTCTCAAAGGGAATGCCCTAATTTTGGTGGAGGTTTATAAGTATAAGTCACAGATATACAAGACAGATATAAGAACACATATTTGTAAACAGCGGAAGAACAACAAACTTTTATTTGATAAAGTCAAATACGTGTTACAAAAACATAACATAACACTTTCATAATCTGTCTTGAGTACATTATTTAAAGAAGCATAAATAAAACATAGATAAACTGCAAAAAGCCCCATAGTGGATTGTCCAAAGCCATAGTTCAAAAACAGGAAAGTCTAAGCAATACATTTCTCTTCTTCAAGCTGGATGTTGAGGTAGGTCAAGCTGCTGTGTTCCCTCCCTGAGGACCTGGGGGGGGGGGGAACGGAAGAAAGAAGACGAAAGAAAAGTAGAGTCAGACATAAAGCCTGAGTAAGTCTAGTACTATTTTGTCTATGAATAAAGAACTGGGTATGATAAGTATAAACAAGAAGTGGAAAGGTACTTTAAACTTGGTTAAGTTGTCTAGGGTCGAATATACTATCGTACCCCATGTTAATCTCTGAACCCATATAAACTAGTTTTCAACTGGCACCCCATAATCAGGGTGATGTGATCCATTCTCTGATGATCGGCTCCTACTCGCATAGTTACATGTGTCTTACGGCCCCCGATGTTGTAGTTACCTATGCTGGTCCCACCATGGGGTGTATCAAGTCCCATAGTGGCAACCCGACACAACCTTAGAGTGCACAGGTATGCTACTGGTGTCCAGTGCCTAATTTTTCTGCGCCGGAGTGTGTGCACGCCCGCACTCCGTTAGAACCTAAACTGCTACACCACCGCCGTCGCTTTGACCTCTTACAATCAGCCCAGTAATCGTGCCCCACCTTGCCTAGTTTCAGGGTATCATGATACACCTTTTAGGGTTACTGCTGAAAAGTGTCCCCCGTTACTAGGTTTTCTATCTCTAGCCAACATGCTAAGTTGGTTAAGTGTTTCTAACCTAACCCCCACCAGTCCGTTTAGTTTAGCATGTTCCATTTTGATTAAGTCTTTAGTCCACTTAATCCTAACAATCCTGACTCAGCCTTAATTGTCTTATTAAGGCCCTGACCTCTCACATTAGACAGGTATTGTTGTGGCTGCCTGTTGCCGGTTGGTTCCGGGCAGTCTTACGCCACAACTCAGTCTAACCTCGGGTCCTTATTGGGCTCCATGTTTAACCTCTCACATTGGATAGGTATTGTTGTGACTACTGGACAGCCGGGCGGTTCCGGGCAGGTTTACATCACAACTCAATCCAACCTCGGGTTAAACACATCGTATTTTCTACTTTTACATATTTTGTCTTTCTTCTTTATTTATATGTAAATATTTGCGGCCCATTATCAAGTTAATGGTGTAAAGGTTACAACAATCACGGGCCCAACCCATACTTGAATTTGGGCCCTTCTATTTTATATTTTCATTCATTAATTAATTTTAACCCAACGTTATTTTCCCCCGTTTTACACGTCCGTTCATATATATTGGGCTTAGCCTTTTAAAGCCCAATTTAGCCATGCGAAAGGGGAGGCTTAAAGCGTGATTACATACACAAAGAGGGGAAGGTGAGCGTATGAACTTGCAATATGATGATGGGAATACAAAATAGAAACTGGTGTACTTGCATAGTAGTGACATATACTTTGGTCATAGAACATAGGTGACATGAATCAAAGCATGTGAACTTGTAATTGAGATATCATTATTGACACATGAACCTATATTTTTATTTAGGCATAATGTCAAACATAAGCATGGCATAAATACTTCTAGCATAAACATAGCATAATGTCAAACATAAGCATGGCATAAATACTTCTAGCATAAACATGGCATAATGTCAAACATAAGCATGGCATAAATACTTCTAGCATAAACATGGCATAATGTCAAACATAAGCATGGCATAAATATTCCTAATCATGGTGTTTGCTTTAAACTTGCAAAAAGGGATTTTTGAGTCTAACCTAGCCATGTCTCACATATGTCATCATATAATTCTTTTAAACAAGATAGACTTAATCATAGATTTCAATTATGCCAAATATCATTCATAGCCTAGCCATATTCATAAGTTTTGCAAAAGCATGACTTAATACATGGATTATGGTGTCAAAATTCCAACATAGTTTCATATGAACTATAACAACCAAACTTGTTTCAATTACTTGCAAAATGATTTATGCACAAAAATATACATCATGATGGCATAATAACAAAGCCCCAAACTCGCATGAATTTCAATCAACTACATACATGTAGCTTCAACATAGATTACATAATTTGCGCAATATTCCAAACGTATACTTGCATAGAACTACCGCATGTAGTTCTTTATAATGAATAACATAATTTTGCACAAATATGAATTACTTTAGTATCCCAATTCAAGCATACAAATCAATACAGTTGTTTATTCATACCAAAGTAATACTCTACTTACAATGGTTGCGGCGAATTCTCTAATTAAGAGATATGATTCCTTTGTTGAATTGATTGGCTTTAGGTTGCTTGAATTGCTTTAGGCATTAGAACTTTCTTCCTAATTCTCTCTCTAGTTGGCGGCTACTCTTAGTCGTTCCTCAGCAACATGGCGGCTATGTTCTTAATTTGAATGAATAGATTAGGGTTTAGTCTAGGGTTGTTTATATAGAGGTTAGGAATTGATTAGGACCATTGATGTTGCTTGGATTGATCATAGCCATTCATTAGGAAGAGAGACCAATTAAAACTTGCCACCTAGCCCTAGTGACAAAGCAGACCACAGAAATTCGACCAAACACAGACCTGGCCAGCCAGGTTGACTGGGCTCGACCAGGTCGACACCCCTGTCGACAGGGCTGTCGACAGCCCTGTCGACATGGGTAGCCCAGGTCGACTGCCCAGTCGACCTGGGTGGCCTAGGCGGGTGTTTATCCGCCCTGGCCCACTGCGCCCGATTTTTAATTATTTTATTCTGTTTGAGTTTTAAATTTAATTCAAAACTTCTGAAGGCCATATCTTCTTCATACGGACTCCGTTTTTCGAAAACTCGGACTCTATTTCGCGTATTTTTCCGAGACGAACGCAATGGTGTATCTCGTTTCCCTTAGTTCTTTGATTTGAATTTGATTATATTTTAATTCATGAATTTCACAGTTATAGAATTCTCGGGGTGTTACATTCTCCCCCACTTAAAAGGATTTCGTCCCCGAAATCTTCAAGTTAGGAGGAATGTATATCCTAACATCCAATCATCCATCTACTCATCCATTAAACACGAGCATCCATTGTCCTTAAAAGACTTCTAATGCTTCATGATCATATGCAAAGTGTGTGTGTGTGTACATGTACTTATCTAATGCAAAATCAGGCGGTCTACTGATTCAGTTGACCTCCTTAATGCGAATTATGTAAGTGCCATGAATCCATTATGTATGCAAATTTTCCTATTATTGATTCTACATGAGTGCACAATCATTCAATACAAACGCAGCATCCACATGACAACACATTAAAGTTCAATCACATACGAATGCAAACATATATGCATAAGCAATATGAAGTGACTGAGCCGATCTAAAACCTAGATTGTGTGTGTATATGCAACCACGAGCAACCACTAGCAATCACTTGCAACCACTTGCAACCATCATCCATAACATGTTTCAACTACATGTTTCCATCCAAAAGGTTTCTACCTAAAAGATACGGTCGAGGAAATATGCCTAAAAAGATAGATAAAAGCGCAACTTAAGGAAAATGAAAGATCAAGGATGTACCCTCGAACAGAAAAGGGTAGGCTGTACGGATTTTAGCTTCAGTCTCCCAAGTCGCGTCTCCCTCGGTGTCGCTCCACTGGACTTTGACGAGCTTGACTTCACGGTTGCGTAGCTTCTTCACTTCCGTTCCTAATATGCGGGTTGGAACTCTTCTTATGGTTGCTTCGCGTTCCACTTCGGCCTCTTCGAGGATATTTGGCTCTACTACTTCAGTAGACTCATGTAGACATTTTCAGAGATGTGAAACGTGAAATACGTTGTGGACTCCAGCCAACTTCTCGGGTAGCTCTAATCTATAGGCCATTTTCCCAATTTTCTCGATGATAGGGAATGGCCCTACGAACCTTGGTGCTAGCTTTCCTGTGGTTCCAAAGCGAACAATGTTTCTTAGCGGTGATACCTTGAGAAAAACTCTGTCTCCAACCTCAAATTCAAGGTCGGTCCTCCTCTTGTCGGCGTAGGACTTTTGTCTGTCTTGGGCCGTCTTCATCCTTCTTCGTATTAAGTCTACTTTCTCTGAGGTCTCTCGGATCATATCTGGTCCAAGTATGAGCTTATCCGTAGACTCCCACCAACAAGTGGGCGATCGGCACGGTCTTCCATATAAAGCTTCGAAGGGCGCCATTCCTATGGTTGCTTGATAGCTGTTGTTGTAGGCAAATTCCACCAAAGGAAGATGGTCTTCCCATGTCCCTCCGAAGTCGAGGACGCATAGCCTTAAAAGGTCTTCCAAAACTCTGTTCACTCTCTCTGTTTGGCCGTCGGTTTGGGGATGATAGGCTGTGCTCAAGCATAACTGCGTTCCTACTGCTTCTTGCAGACTCCGCCAAAATTCGCTGGTGAAGATGGGGTCTCGGTCACTAACAATGCTAGATGGTATTCCATGGAGTCGAACGATTTCCTTAAGGTAAAGTGATGCTAGGGATGAGGCAGTCCTTTTACTTTTGACCGGTAAAAAGTGGGCGCTTTTAGTAAGCCTATCCACTATTACCCAAATGCTAGTGTTGCCTCTCCTAGACCTAGGCAGCCCATCGATGAAGTCCATTGAGATGCTATCCCACTTCCACTGCGGGACCTCCAGAGGATGTAGTAGTCCGCCAGGCTTTTTCTGTTCCGCCTTAACCTGTTGGCACACCATACACTTAGAAACGAATTCTGCCACGTCCTTTTTCATGCCATTCCAAAAGAAAGTCCTTTTTATGTCTTTGTACATTTTATCCCCGCCTGGGTGTATCGTCATCTTGGAGTGATGTGCTTCCTCGAGAACCTTCTTTATTAAATCGTTTGTCTGTGGGACGCATAGTCTTCCGTCTCGCCTTAGTATACCCTTATCGTCAAGGGAGTATCTGTTGAGGTGACTTGAAGTCTCACCCCTAATTAGCCTACCAATTATTTCCACAAGCTGAGGGTCTTCGCGTTGTGCTGCCCCTACTGAATCCACTAAAGTTGGGCGCACTTCGAGAGATGCTAGCAAGCCCGGTACGAAATCGGAGGAGGGCCTAAAGTCGAAGCTGGCTATAAACTCTAGGCTTTGTCTTTCAACAAACAATGGGCTTAGGGTCAATTTCTTTCGGCTCAACGCGTCTGCCACTACGTTGCCTTTGACCGGAGTGTAGGAGATTTCGAAATCGTACGAGGCAAGAAACTCCATCCACCTTTGTTGCCTCAAGTTAAAATCCTTCTGCGAGAAAAGATATTTCAACGATTTATGGTCAGTGTAAAGTTCGAACTTCTCACCTAGGAGATAGTGTCGCCAAGACTTGAGCGCAAAGACGATGGCGGCTAACTCAAGATTGTGGGTTGGGTAGTTCTTTTCGTGCGCCTTCAACTGCCTCCCGCCATAAGCTACTACCCTTCCTTCTTGCATTAAGACGGCGCCTAGCCCTGTCCCACATGCGTCCGTATAAACAGTGAACATCTTGCTCCCATCTGGCAGCGTCAAAACTGGGGCTGTTGTAAGAGCCCTTTTTAGTCGTTGGAAAGCAAACTCGCAATCCAAATCCCAATTGAACACTAAATTCTTCTTAGTCAATTTCGTGAGCGGAGCTGAGATTTTCGCAAAATCCCTTATGAACTTTCGATAAAAACCCGCTAGTCCTAGAAAGCTTCGGACCTCAGTCGCATTCCTTGGTGTCTTCCAATCTTGTACCGCCACTACCTTAGCAGGGTCCACCGCTAACCCTTGTTTGGATACTATGTGCCCAAGGAACCTCACCTCTTCTCTCCAAAAGTGGCATTTGGAGAATTTGGCTTTTAGTTGATGGACTCGCAAAGTTTCCATGATTTCCCTTAAGTGTTGAGCATGTTCCTCTTCACTCTTTGAGAAGATAAGGATATCATCTACGAAGACCACTACGAATTTGTTGAGGAAATCTCTAAATACCCTACTCATCAGGTCCACGAAGTAAGCAGGTGCATTTGTCAAGCCGAAAGGCATGACAAGCCATTCAAAGAAGCCGTCTGGGGTTCTGAACGCCGTTTTATCGATGCTATCTTCAGCCACCCTTAGCTGATGAAAACCGGTTGCTAAATCGAGTTGGGAGAAAACAGACGCTCCTACAAGCTGGTCAAATAAATCGTCAATTCTAGGGAGAGGGTGCCTATTCTTTTTCGTTAGCTTGTTGAGCTCCCTATAGTCAACACATAGACGGAGTGAACCATCCGCCTTTGTAGCGAACACCACTGGAGCGCCCCATTCTGAAATGCTCCTCCTAATGAACCCCTTTTCTAGAAGCTCTTTAATCTGTTTACTGAGCTCTTTCCTTTCTCGTGGAGCCATATGTCTAACGGGTAACGCAACGGGCTTTGCATTTTCTTCAAGATATATGCGGAAGTCTATTTCCCGCTTCGGAGGCAAGCCTTTCACCTCTTCAAAGACATCCGGATATTCCCGGACCACTCTAACTGATTGCAAATTTTCAACAGAGGCATCTAGCGATTCAAGATAACTAAGCATAACCACATACGAGGGATTACAAGAAATTTCCAAAGTATTACCGAGCTGGGTTAGGAGCCTAACAACCCTTTTCTCACAATCAAGGATGGCCCCATTACTGGATAGCCAATCCATACCCAAAATCAAACCATACCCCGAAAAGCCCAAAACAAAGGCACTACATTGAAACTCTACGCTTAGGATAGAAATTTTCTATTCCAAACAGATCATAGACAAATGAGCTGGGCCCCCAATTGGGTTTGAAACAACTAAGGGGTCCTCAACCATACTAGTTTTTAGGTGCAGAGATTCTACTAAAGCAGATGAGATAAAGGAGTGTGATGCGCCGGAATCAAATAAAGTGCGAACGGGGTGATCATAAAGATAAATTACGCTTTCTACAGAAGTATTTATACCTCGCTGTTGCAATGGTGGCGCTTCTAGCACATGAACCTGTGCCCCTGGGGTGGAACCAGCGCCCTGCCCCTGTCCTCGTTTCTTTGGGCAGTCCTTAGCCCTGTGGCCTGTCTCACCGCAAGAAAAGCACCCACCATTCTCCTTGGCCTTCTTTTTCCGGCAGTCCTTTACCAAGTGCCCCACTTTGCCACAGAAATTACACTTCCTCTTCTCTTTGTTGCCTTTCCCGCCTTTCTTAAAGTCTGTCTTCTTAGGTTGCAAACCCTCTTTCTTCCCTTGAGAGCTTTCTGCCTTCGTCTCCTTCTTGCTCTTATCCTCTTCATTCAGCAATGCCATTTGCACCAATCTTTCATACGTGGCTCCCATGGGTATATGGGTCATGGCCAAACTGTGTAATGGCTCATTTAACCCTTTGACGAAACGGAGATCCTTCTTGTGCGGGGTGTTGACTAGGTCAAGCCCAAACCCAGCCAGCTCATCGAACTGATTCACATACTCTCTGACTGTCTTGTCCCCTTGCTTAAGAAATAAGAATTTTTCCAACTGCAAACTTCTTTCCGCATCTGAGAGAAATTTAGTCTCAAACCTTGCCCTAAAGTCCTCCCATGTCTCCACTGGTCTTTCAGCATTAGTGACTTCCCACCAGTAGGAAGCCTCGCCCTTCAATAGCCATACCGCCAGTTGTACTTTTTGTCTATCTTCTACCTCAAAGATGATGAATAGGTCCTCCGTCTCTTTCAGCCAATTTCTAGCTGCTACGAAGGACTCAGTTCCATGGAAATCCCTTCCTCCCATAGCTTTAAAATCTTTACATATCTTAGCAAACGTGTTTCCCCGAGGAGGAGGTGGAGGAAAAGGTGCCGCTGCGGCTGGATGATTTCCTTCTGCTGGGGGAGGAGGAATGGTAGGACCTGGCTGAGTGGCCCTTGCTTCTAAGAACCGTCTAAACCAACCAGGTATTGGCACCCCTTCCGGCAAGTTAAGTTCTTGGGACATGCTGAAACAAAAAGGATAGATTCAAAACGAAGGATAAGAGATAGTACCTATGGCTTTGGGGAGTGGACTTTGCCTTTTTAAAATAAAATAATATTTTTCTTTTAAAAATGCTTCTTTAAATTTCCTTTTTGAAAATAATTTTTCAAAACTTTTTATCTTATCTGGTAAACCTAGGCTCTGATACCAAGTGAAACACCCCACCTCCGTTAGGGTCACTCTCAAAGGGAATGCCCTAATTTTGGTGGAGGTTTATAAGTATAAGTCACAGATATACAAGACAGATATAAGAACACATATTTGTAAACAGCGGAAGAACAACAAACTTTTATTTCATAAAGTCAAATACGTGTTACAAAAACATAACATAACACTTTCATAATCTGTCTTGAGTACATTATTTAAAGAAGCATAAATAAAACATAGATAAACTGCAAAAAGCCCCATAGTGGATTGTCCAAAGCCATAGTTCAAAAACAGGAAAGTCCAAGCAATACATTTCTCTTCTTCAAGCTGGATGTTGAGGTAGGTCAAGCTGCTGTGTTCCCTCCCTGAGGACCTGGGGAGGGGGGGGGAACGGAAGAAAGAAGACGAAAGAAAAGTAGAGTCAGACATAAAGCCTGAGTAAGTCTAGTACTATTTTGTCTATGAATAAAGAACTGGGTATGATAAGTATAAACAAGAAGTGGAAAGGTACTTTAAACTTGGTTAAGTTGTCTAGGGTCGAATATACTATCGTACCCCATGTTAATCTCTGAACCCATAAAAACTAGTTTTCAACTGGCACCCCATAATCAGGGTGATGTGATCCATTCTCTGATGATTGGCTCCTACTCGCATAGTTACATGTGTCTTACGGCCCCCGATGTTGTAGTTACCTATGCTGGTCCCACCATGGGGTGTATCAAGTCCCATAGTGGCAACCCGACACAACCTTAGAGTGCACAGGTATGCTACTGGTGTCCAGTGCCTTATTTTTCTGCGCCGGAGTGTGTGCACGCCCGCACTCCGTTAGAACCTACACTGCTACACCACCGCCGTCGCTTTGACCTCTTACAATCAGCCCAGTAATCGTGCCCCACCCTGCCTAGTTTCAGGGTATCATGATACACCTTTTAGGGTTACTGCTGAAAAGGGTCCCCCGTTACTAGGTTTTCTATCTCTAGCCAACATGCTAAGTTGGTTAAGTGTTTCTAACCTAACCCCCACCAGTCCGTTTAGTTTAGCATGTTCCATTTTGATTAAGTCTTTAGTCCACTTAATCCTAACAATCCTGACTCAGCCTTAATTGTCTTATTAAGGCCCTGACCTCTCACATTAGACAGGTATTGTTGTGGCTGCCTGTTGCCGGTTGGTTCCGGGCAGTCTTACGCCACAACTCAGTCTAACCTCGGGTCCTTATTGGGCTCCATGTTTAACCTCTCACATTGGATAGGTATTGTTGTGACTACTGGACAGCCGGGCGGTTCCGGGCAGGTTTACATCACAACTCAATCCAACCTCGAGTTAAACACATCGTATTTTCTACTTTTACATATTTTGTCTTTCTTCTTTATTTATATGTAAATATTTGCGGCCCATTATCAAGTTAATGGTGTAAAGGTTACACCAATCACGGCCCCAACCCATACTTGAATTTGGGCCCTTCTATTTTATATTTTCATTCATTAATTAATTTTAACCCAACGTTATTTTCCCCCGTTTTACACGTCCGTTCATATATATTGGGCTTAGCCTTTTAAAGCCCAATTTAGCCATGCGAAAGAGGAGGCTTAAAGCGTGATTACATACACAAAGAGGGGAAGGTGAGCGTATGAACTTGCAATATGACGATGGGAATACAAAATAGAAACTGGTGTACTTGCATAGTAGTGACATATACTTTGGTCATAGAACATAGGTGACATGAATCAAAGCATGTGAACTTGTAATTGAGATATCATTATTGACACATGAACCTATATTTTTATTTAGGCATAATGTCAAACATAAGCATGGCATAAATACTTCTAGCATAAACATGGCATAATGTCAAACATAAGCATGGCATAAATACTTCTAGCATAAACATGGCATAATGTCAAACATAAGCATGGCATAAATATTCCTAATCATGGTGTTTGCTTTAAACTTGCAAAAAGGGATTTTTGAGTCTAACCTAGCCATGTCTCACATATGTCATCATATAATTCTTTTAAACAAGATAGACTTAATCATAGATTTCAATTATGCCAAATATCATTCATAGCCTAGCCATATTCATAAGTTTTGCAAAAGCATGACTTAATACATGGATTATGGTGTCAAAATTCCAACATAGTTTCATATGAACTATAACAACCAAACTTGTTTCAATTACTTGCAAAATGATTTATGCACAAAAATATACATCATGATGGCATAATAACAAAGCCCCAAACTCGCATGAATTTCAATCAACTACATACATGTAGCTTCAACATAGATTACATAATTTGCGCAATATTCCAAACGTATACTTGCATAGAACTACCGCATGTAGTTCTTTATAATGAATAACATAATTTTGCACAAATATGAATTACTTTATTATCCCAATTCAAGCATACAAATCAATACAGTTGTTTATTCATACCAAAGTAATACTCTACTTACAATGGTTGCGGCGAATTCTCTAATTAAGAGATATGATTCCTTTGTTGAATTGATTGGCTTTAGGTTGCTTGAATTGCGTTAGGCTTTAGAACTTTCTTCCTAATTCTCTCTCTAGTTGGCGGCTACTCTTAGTCGTTCCTCAGCAACATGGCGGCTATGTTCTTAATTTGAATGAATAGATTAGGGTTTAGTCTAGGGTTGTTTATATAGAGGTTAGGAATTGATTAGGACCATTGATGTTGCTAGGATTGATCATAGCCATTCATTAGGAAGAGAGACCAATTAAAACTTGCCACCTAGCCCTAGTGACAAAGCAGACCACAGAAATTCGACCAAACACAGACCTGGCCAGCCAGGTTGACTGGGCTCGACCAGGTCGACACCCCTGTCGACAGGGCTGTCGACAGCCCTGTCGACATGGGTAGCCCAGGTCGACTGCCCAGTCGACCTGGGTGGCCTAGGCGGGTGTTTATCCGCCCTGGCCCACTGGGCCCGATTTTTAATTATTTTATTCTGTTTGAATTTTAAATTTAATTCAAAACTTCCGAAGGCCATATCTTCTTCATACGGACTCCGTTTTTCGAAAACTCGGACTCTATTTCGCGTATTTTTCCGAGACGAACGCAATGGTGTATCCCGTTTCCCTTAGTTCTTTGATTTGAATTTGATTATATTTTAATTCATGAATTTCACAGTTATAGAATTCTCGGGGTGTTACAAGGGCGTTAAGCAAGAGAATAAATTCTCCGCCGCCAAACAGATGTATATTTAATAGAGATCAATCAACACAGAATAAAATCCAATGTCATACACACAATCCATTTACAAGTTCGTTCTGGGTCTGAACGAAACCGGAGGCACTTTCCTCGCATATCCATCCATCTCCAAGTACGTCTGGACGATCACCAACTGATTCCCTCATCCTGGGTGTACAGCCCAATCAAGATCATCAGTAATCACCCAAACGATGTGAAGACTTCCGGTCTTCAACCACCGTCTTCATCTTCGACATCTCGTCGAATCGGTTATTCAGAATGGGTATAAACCCGGCCTTTCTGAATAACCCACGTATATAATAAACGAATGTTACACAAACACAACAAATGCCCCATTCCAATTCAGAATATTCTTTTATTCACAAAATCACATTCTTAGGGAAATGTTCCCATTAATTTTATCAAAGATAAATTCTTCTAAATTTATCCTATAATCTTCCTTTGGATATCATTTCAAACTAGTCGGGATTAGCGAACCACACCGAAGTAATTATTTGTTTTATTTCCCAATCCCAACCTATATATCCCATGGAGCAAAACTGGTGATACTCCATATCTAACACCACGGTGTTATCGGTAAAATTAATTACCATTTCACGATCAAATCTAATTAAAGATTTAACTATCGCTTTGGAGCAAAATTGGTGGTACTCCATTCTCGATCACCTTTCAAATTTGATAATTTAAATTATCAATTCACATTTTTAATCTAATTAAAGATTCATTAAAACTCCACTTAGTTTTAATCTTTTCAAAAATCAACATCTTGCCTTTAACTGGGTTAAAGAACCAATGTCATCTAAAACACGATTCACGATAAACCCAAATTACATTCTATTATTAATTGCGTTAAAGAACAGGTGTTGTTCAAAACACCGCTCACGATAAACCTAAAAACCAATTCAAATTCAATTTCAATTAAATATTATTTAATTGATACATTTCATTAAATCTAAATAGAAAGATTTAATCTTTTTCCCTATTGGGCTTAAGAACAGTGTTAATGAAGACACCCTTCACGACAAACCCAAATCACATTTGATATTAAATACAAGGCTCTGAATAGAAAATATACCGGCTTATATTCAATATCAAATTCTGAAACCAACAAATATTGTATTGGAAATAACGATATATAATATATCTTTCAAATTCCCATAACAATATCTGTACAGTCACGAAATCCAACATCGAAATATTCCGAAGATAATTTCGATTCAACTCCAGTCCAATTCACATATTGGGAATATTGATTATTTTTAATAATTTTATCAAGGCCCGTACAGTCGATTTCCATCAACGGCCATCGAACTGCACTTACAACGACCTTTTTCGAATTTGATTTGGACATAATTCCAAATCCAACCATTAGATTTCAAATTTCTAATATTCATTGGAAAGCTCTTTTCGATACGAACCCAACGGTTCTGGTTTTAGGAGAATCCGACGGTCGGATCTCCCGCAACGTCAACTCGAAGTCAATGGTCGAAATTCACGAACTGCCGCGGTGCGGCGCGTTCTATTCAAGCCATTATATATATAATATATATATATTATATATATTTCGTCGATTTCCTTTTAAAACGTATTTTATGAATCGTTTTAACTTCGTTTCAAAACCATTTCAACACTATTTCAATTTCTAATCAAAACTGAATATTTTACATCATTACTATATAAATGATAATATTTTCAAAACGTTATATTTTGAAATCACTTCTTTTCTATATTCATTATAAAAACGAATATAGTCGATATAAATATCGTTCACGTCAAAATAGCGCAACTCTAATCAACACGGCTTTATATATTTCAATAAATCCGTTATTCTATTCAACAAATGAATATTTATTCTATTCAACACATGAATCTATATTTCTTCCAACACCTGACTAATCTCAACACATGAGTACTGTCAACACATCACTATTTTTGCTATGTAAAATATTTTATAAAACTATGGTATCTATCGTTTGATTTTTAATTAGACTTCTACTGGGAAGTAATTCTAATTTTAAATATGATAAAGATGTAATTTTTATTATTTAAAATATTTCAGTCAACACCTGAACATCGTCAACACATGACTATTTTTATATTCAACACATGAAATTTGCTTTTATAATATTCCTTATTTTCCCGATTTGAAATGAGGCCCAATCAATCACCATATAACGTTAATTATATGGATTCCATGCAACACATGTATATAATAGCATTGATAAACAATCAACCATCAACCAAAGTGCACTACACTGTATAAGCATCAAATATAAATATCTAACGCTTATAACAGCCTGTCAATCAATCGATCAACATATTTAATCAATCAGGATGAGTGAACTTCAAATTCATCCCAACACCCGTGTGGGGTTTCAAACAATCAAACACAGATTTTATTTGTGCAGTTGGGCGATGTGTAAAATTTATCGACCCAATCAATGTCAGTCAAATCAGTGTACATAAACAAACCGTCCGGTTTGTAAATGAATATTTTATTTATTCACTTTCACGTTAAAAATTATATTTTTAACGATAAAATATTCTATTTCAACACATGAATTTCTATTCATTTCATTTACACAATAAAAATGATATTTTTATTTGTCTAACATATTTTAGAAAATTTCGGCGGCATAACGGTACGATACTAGAAACGGGACGAGGCCTAGCCTTATCCCCGGTCTAGTGAAGGCCCACGCCATTCACACATCAATCAAGTCCATTCAATTCACCAAACAATTCAATTCAAACCAAATAATCTAACCAACTACACAACCAAACAATTAAACAAACAAGCCATCCATGGTCTGTGGATGACGGGTGTCGGGTGCTACTAAACACCGTCTACATCCTAGTATATATATATATAACTAGAAAAAGAGATTTTGAGTGAGAAGTTCACACCAACTAGCTAATCCAATCATCTCGACTCTTCTTATGTAGAAAACCTTGTCGTTCTCGTCTTTTGTCACTTTCGTTGCCCGTAACCACTACATGTATAAAAATCACATTTTTATTATCTACATTATATAAAAATCTCATCTTTATATCTTCTATAAGCTAAAAATCGGATTTTTATCCTTTTTATAATATAAAGATCATATTTTTATTTATTTCATATGTCAAAACTGTAGAAGCTTTAGAACGGAGAAAACTCACTTTTTTTCTAACGCCCGGATTCGCTGTTTGGGTCCTAGAATTTGCAAACGAGCTTCAATCTTTACACTATCTGTTTTTCTAGCACAAGCACGCCATTCTGAACAACTTTTGCCTAGTGGTCTTCTTGCCGAAAATGTGCCATTTCGCCGGAAATCGCGAAAAGACAGCATTTTGACAGTGTTTGATCAGCAGACTTCGGACGCGTTTTCCCGACAACTCCGCAATGCAAAATAGGACTTATCATATACCAAATCGAAGAGAATTTCGTGCTCTACAACTTTGGTCTTGAGGAACTTTGGCTAAAATCGCACGGTTTGGGAGTTATTCGCGAAATGGTGACAGGGTGTTATTTGCAAAACGGGATTTTTTGTGAAAAAGAGGGATTTTGGATTTGTGGGGCCCACGGCCAAGGGGAGGGCGGTCAGTGGCGGAGGCGGACCTGATGGGGCATGGGGAGGCTGCTGGTGGGTGGTGGCGGTTGTGGAGGGGCCTACGGTGGTGGTGGTGGGTGGTTGGGGCCTAGGGTTGCTAATTGGAGAGAGAGGGAAGAAGGAGGAGGAAGAGGAGGAGGAGGTGGCGCCGGTGGGGAGGAGGAGCGGCCAGAGGTGGTGGTGGCTGTGGAGGAGGGGCGGCAGCCCTCTTGGAGGAGGAGGCCATTTTTTTCTTTTTTGAAGAGGAAGAGAGAAGTGAAATTATGAAGAGAGAAATGGAGTAAAAGTGATTATATGCTAGTTTCTCGCGTATCGCCCGAACGTTAGCGATCTCTGATGGCCGCGGATTTCGGACACGAGATAGTAGACGTGAAGACGAGTCCAACGAAACAAGTTTCGTCGAATTCCGAGTTCGTTTGACCATTCAAAAAAAATCACAAAAATGCTCAGATAAGCTCTAAAAATGCGATTTTGGCGCACCTTTTCTTCTCGCACGCTCACATGCTAACTCAAAAAATCAAGCCCTCTTGGATTTAACCATTATTAGATGATACGAATCTAGAAAAAAAAGTAGAATTGAATTCCGAGGTCGTATCAATAATGTTCCTTTGTAAAATGACTGCTCGCTTTACCCTGAACTGTTTTAGCTCGCACGGCCACATACTAACTCCGTTCGACGCGCCATTTGGAACTCAACAATGATTTGTCATTGTGAATCCATAAAAATTTATCTCGTCGAATTCTGAGCTCGTATGCAAGATTTCACTTTTTAAGGGCTATGTATTGTTAACCGAATAACTCCAGCCCATAGCCACTATTCCGGATATCGGAATATATCGAAGCTTATACTTTTCGGAGTTCTAAATGGCATTTTGAACTCAATGGAAGTGGTTTCGAGTCCAAATTCATCCGTATGCAAAATATGACTTTTTGGGCCATGTATAATTTACATAGCGACTATTTTGAATTTTCAACTGCGCATAACTTTTGATTCCCGCTATGAAATTTCGATTTTTCGGATTCGTTGGAAAGATATTATCAATTAGATCCTAATGTTTTTGGTTTCACTAAAATCCGGATTGTTTTGCACCCGGTATGTTCAATTGAAGTTCGAAATCGAATTATCGAACTACCGTGCCATTTTCAATTCTATTTTATAATTATATATAATTTTTACATTCTAACGACGACGCGTATAAATATATACGTCGAATTATATTCAAAATAAATTTCTCGTCGATATTATTTAAAATAATCTATTTTAAATATTCGAAATTCGCTAAAATTGCCAAAATAAAAATTTTAAACTGGCCCAGATTTTCGGGTTATTACAAAATGGATGTGTGTCTGACATCGGATTTCATTCTGTGTGATTGATATATGTTGTTTGCATAGCGTGAATTGCCTGTGTGGCATGCTGAGATGCAAATGATCAAGGCTTCTGTTGAAAAGCAGAGTCTTGTGGTTGATGATCAAATCATGGCTTTAATATAGCATAGCTTTGTGTAGCTTTAATTCACAAGCCTCACACCCTGGTGTGAACCAGAAACGGGAGAGGACCTCAGGGAGGGCATGCGTTTCCTTCTAGCTAGGAGTGGTGTCAGCGTTTTGCATGCCCTGGCATTTTACTTATGTGGATGATGGATAGGAGGCGCCTCAGTTATATCGGTCGATCCGGGGCCGATGGAATCATTTGGCTCATTTACGCCCAATAAGGCGGGGAAAAGCAGTGTTCAAGCATTTTAATCCACATCGAGTGGACCGTCCCTGTCGCTCCAAGGGACGACGTGTTCTGTTCCTGAGACATGGGCTAGATTGTCTCGAAGCGGTAAGGACGATCTCTTGCCTTGGTTCATAGATGGAAATCCAACTTCCAATACGTGACATTTGCGGTTTTGATTGTAGAGCCTAGTATTGGCGACATGATATATGGTACCCATGCCGTCTACGATTGATACAGTTATATTTGAAGTTGTTTTATACACTATGCACTTAGAATATTATCAAATGATTTGTTTTAACGTACCAAGCATGTTTGGCTATTATAAGGGAAAACCCCATCCATCGGCTTGCGTTGCATTGTGTGATAGGACCTGGGTCTTATAATAGCTTCATTTTTTCCAAAAAGTATTGCGTTGTTTTGTTATATACACTGGTATTCTTGGGCTGTGTTATACGGCGTGGTCCCTTGATATATCTGATTTAAAGTAAAGTTTTAAATAACTGTTTTAGTTCTCACACCAGTAACAGGACTGACCTAGAGTTTATTGTTTTAACCTAAACTCTGGGTGCCCCTATTTTCCGCACGAGCAACTAGTAGTTTTGGTTTTGCAGATTATATACGCAGGATCCTAGTTTACAACTGGAATGATATTTGGAAAGTTTTATATCCGTGTATCTATTTCAGTTGCGTATTGTATTATTTTTCCACTGCTATGTAATGTATTGTAATCTCTGATATTTTCTAATGTATAATATTTATTCATACTTTGTATATTCTTTTATTCTGATGGAATTGTTGTAATAAGCAATGAAATGTTCTTCTGTTTGTGTTCTGATTCTTCTTGTCCTCAATTCAATTCGTTCTTTCCCTTCTCCTTGGAGAGCGGAGAAGTTACGGGTCCTTACAGAATGACTTTACATATATAAATAGTGACACACAGACACGAGGTTAGTTGCCTTTTGTGTTATAAGGCAGCTCGGAACCTACCGGCAAATCCAGCAACCACAAATAGACCTAACTAATATGAGAGATCTGGGTGTCATGGGCCATTCAAACTTAGTACACTATGACACGAGGTTAAACCTACTTGTAGTAGTAGCCTGCCCGGAACCGCCCAGCATTTCCAGCATCTATAGGTATAGGGTTTAATGTGAGAGGTCGTGTGTGTGTGTGTGTGTGTGTGTTTATAACTATATGTATATAAATCTACTATGCGTGAAAATAGGCAGGTTTACTACACCTTGAGAAGGTCTTAAGTGGTTGACTCTCTTCTTGTCTAATTTAGGTCTTAAGTGGTTAGGACTAGGATCCCTCCTAAGGTTTATTCCTTCGAGAGGATCCAAAGTCATGGGACCTACCCTTATAGGATTTGAAGTAAGTCTTTGAGTCCTCCTTCTCTGAAAGTGGTTAGGCATAAGTGGTAATGGAGTATGGTAGTTCACGGGGGATGTCCACTTCCTCTAGAAGCTTGTATATATAAAAGATATGTGGCCATTGCATGCTCATCAACTGTCTAAGTGAAGTCTTAAGCAACACTGGGGTTTTGTCGTAATATCAGCTAAGTAGAAATGTTTGCAATACTACTCATATTACAAGCGAGAGTATAGACTTAAGAACATTAACGTACTAGGACAGGGTCTTAAGGGACTAGGGATCCTCCTCAGTGTTATAAGAGATCATAAGAATCCATCTTTAATAGGGCCATATGTGACCGAAGATGCCCATGTCGTTGGGTCTTCACCCTAAAAACACTAACGAGAGATTGAATTGGATATCCACATCATTGGTTAGATACTTGGTGTTTGTATAAATGTTGTGTGCTGCGTAGACATACCTTAACATATGTAAACTGCTAAAAATATAGGGTTTGGAATTTAAGTTAACACTATATTTTAGTCACATAGAACTTTATGTTCTGACCCCTCTCCTTGACATATTCAACAAGTCAATAGATAGGTTAAATGTCATGGAGGATGTCATGATGGGAGCTGAAGACGAACACGAAGTCATTAGGCTATTATCAGTAGTTATTTCTTTACTTCGTATGGAAATATGTGAGAACGAATTATTTGATGTACCATGGAACAGATGTAACTTTGACTATTGTGTTGGAATTTATGATTTTAAATGAAGTTGTACATCTTATTTTAGTATTATATTTTCTCTTTCCACTGTGTGAGATATCCATTCGAACTATGTGTTCATATATTATCTGTGCAAATATAATCCTTATAGGAACCAACGACACGTTAAGAGTGGTTTTGAATTTCGATGGGCCTTTTCAGGATTGAAATTTAGGCCCATTCCGGGCAGGTTGTTACATTATCTCAACACATTGCTCTTGTTTCCGTTGCTTGAAGTCAATAACCAACCTTTTCCTTTTATATAAAAACAATTTTCAATCTCGTCCCTTTATTTCCTTTTACCACAAAAATATCGTTATATTTTTTCTAAATCCCATTTTATTTCCTTTACTTTGGAAATATCAGTTTTAAAATCTCCTTTCATTTCCGTCTCAACATTTATAAAACTTCTTATTTTAACTTTTCAAAGTTTCAACCATTTACTTATTTTATTAAATAAGTGTATTTATACAACATACTATTTTATTTAGAAAATAGTTCCATTTACTTAACCGAATGGTATAGGACTTTATATCTAATCCAACAATGTCGTATAATACATTGCTTATGATAAAACTCAATAGTTTATTTTATTTTCTTAAATATTGCAATAAAGCTGCAATATTATTTCTCTTATGGAAACACTAAAATAATTCCAACATCTTACCGTTACAAACAGATAACATACTCGGATAATCGTGAAGTCATTCAAGTTGGGATATTTTACTTACCTCTCTGACCTTTATCGACAACGTTCTTGTCTTTGGATAGGAAAAAGTATCTAACTCGAAAACCAATATCACTTATAATATCAAAAAAATCTGATTTTCTATTTAATAAAAATATGGTTTATAGACCATATCCTTACATTTGAAAATCGCTGTAAATTATAACCATTTTTACTTAATTAGTTGAATAATTAAATTATTTACTAAAAACACTTACCTTCCGTTTTAAAATCTCTTTATACAATTCTATTTATAATTTGGATTACATTATAATAATCCTTGAAACGACCCAAACTCGCCCTTACAGGAAAGCCCGGATTGAGTTGAGAACACGACCAATCAGAACACAAATGCCAGAACATTTCATTGCTTAGTACAACAATTACATCAGAGTATAAGAATATAACAGAGTATAAATAATAATACACATTTGATAAACATCAGAGATTTACAAATTACAATGGAGTGGGAAAATAATAAAAAACACAGCTGAAAGAAATACACGGATATAGAGCGTTCCGAATATAACTCCAGCGGTAAATCCAGGATCCTAGAAAAAAATATCTGTTAAACCCAACTACTAGCTGCCCGTGTGGAAAATGGGGGCACCCAGAGTTTAGGTTATAACAATAAACTCCAGTTCAGTCATGTAACTGGTGTGAGAACTCAAAAAGTTAACAGAAACTTTACTTTAGAAATAAAGCAAATCAGGGGACCATGTCGTATAACACGGAACGGGTTTCTTCCTAAGAATACTAGTGAATATAACCAACAACACAATGCTTTTTGGAAAAATGAAGCTATTATAAGACTCAGGTACCATCACACAATGCAACACAAGCCAAATGATAGATTTTTACCTTTGAATAGCAAACATGCTTGGTACATTTAAAACAAATTATTTTGATACTATTATAAGTATATAGTGCTAAAATCACTTCGAATATAATGTATTAATCATAGACGGCATAGTACCCCATCGTACTATGTCGCCATACTAGTTCTATAATTAAAACCGAAATGTCACGTATTGGAAATTGTATTTCCGTCATGATTCGAGGCAAGGGATGTACTCCTCGCCGGCTTCGAGACACTCCAGGAAATGCCTTAGGGTTACACACTCTGGGCAACCCTTGGATGCTTCAGAGTCGGTCCTCTCTTACGTTTGAGGATTGGTTATTCCTGAACACACGTTTCCCGGTCCTATCGGACCTATCCATCGGCTCCGTAGTAACTGATATATCCAAGGCGCCTCGCTATCCATCATCCACATAGGTAAATATATAACAAATGTATGGGCTCTATACCGTGACACCGCCCATAGCTAGAAAGAAATGTCGTGCACTCCCTGCAGTCCCTTATCCCGTTTTTGACTCATACCGAGGTGTGAGGCCCGCGAATTAACACTATACACAAAGCTATGCTATCTAAAGTCGTGCTTTGATCATCAACCACAAGGCTCTGCTTTTCAACAGAAGCCTTGATCATCTGCACCTCAGCATGCCACACAGGTTGTTCACGCCATGCGACCGATGTCTATCGATATATAACCTCTGAGCTCGTACGTCTCAGAGAAGGGTGTTAAGCAAGAGAATAAATTCTCTTCCACCAAATAGATATATATTTAATAGAGATCAATCAACACATAATAAAATCCAATGTCAGACACACATCCATTTACTAGTTCGTTCTGGGTCTAAACGAAACCGAAGGCACCTTATTCCTCATCCCATATATCCAATACAGGAGAGAGGTCCTCGCTTATCCGGTTGATCTCCAATTACATCTGGAAGATCACCACTTATTACCTTATCCTGGTTATACAGCCCAACCAAGACATCAGTAATCATCTAAACGATGCGAAGACCTCGGTCTTCAACCACTGTCTTCATTGTCGACTTATCGTCGAATCAATTATTCAGAATGGGTATAAATCCGGCCTTTCCGAATAATTTACATATCTTATAATCAAGTGCTATAAAAACACAACACACGCCTCATTCCAATCCAGAATATTTTAGCCAAATATTCTTTTCACAATTTAAACCAAATTAAGGTTTTTCAAACTAGTCGGGATTAGCGCACCTTACCGAAGTAATCCTTTGTTTTATTTCCCAATCCTAACCTATTCATCCCATGGAGCAAAACTGGTGATACTCCATATCTAACACCACTGTGCCATCGGTAAAAATTAATTACCATTTCCCGTTCAAATCTAATTAAAGATTTAACTATCGTTTGGAGCAAAACTAGTGATACTCCATTCTCGATCCTTTCCCAAATTTGATAATTTAAATTATCACATTCACATTTCAATCTAATTAAAGATTCATTAAAACTCCACTTAGTTTTAATCTTCCCAAAATTCAATATTAATGATTATTTAACTTTGGAAAATCAAACATGCCGCATTGACAATCTAAACCGTACCATTGATCTTTGCCGATATATAACCTTTGAGCTCGTACGTCTCAGATAAGGGTGTTAAGCAAGAGAATAAATTCTCCGCCACCAAACATATATGTCTTTAGCAAAGATGAACAAATACAATTCGAAATACAATGTTAGACACGTAATCCTGTCTTTAACTGGGTTAAAGAACTAATGTCATTTAAAACAAATTCACAATAAACCCAAAATCACATTCCATTAATTATGGAATCTTCACGAAAAAAAGATCAATATATAATCGATATCAATTTCCGTATCCGGCTAATAATATAAACGGAATAACGACAAAACCTTTTAAATTCCATATATATTAACAGTCTTCCTCCACGGAAGCTCATTTCGATTATTACCAAATCGAATTCCATTCAATTCCAATTTAATATATTAAATTGGAAAACTTTACTTTAGAAATTTTCCAATAAATCTTAACACAAAGATTTATAAATTACAAATCACATTTCACTGTTAATTGGGTTAAAGAACGAATGTCATTAAAAACACAGTTCACAATAAACCCAATTCACATTCCATTTTAGTCCAATTATTAAATATAAATGGAAACTCTAATAATCTTAATTAAAAGACCTATTCTTTTCACACGAGGTTTAAGAATAGTGTTATTTAAGTCACCATTCACGAAAACCCAAAATCCCATTTCTTTTATTCAGTTCCAATTAAATATTAATTTATTGGAAAACTTCACTAAATCTTAAGTAAAAGATTTATTCTTTTCTCAACTGGGTTTAAGAATAGTATTATTTAAGACACCATTCACAACAAACCCAGAATCCCATTGGATATTAAACACAAGGCTCTGAATAGAAATTATATCAGCTTATACTCAATGTCAAATTCTGAAACCACCATATAACGTATTGGAAATAACGATATATATATATTTCTATCTTACAAATTTCCATAACAATATCTGTATAATCATGGAATCCAACATCAAAATATTCCGAAGATGATTTCCATTCCAATTCATTTATTAGAAAAATTCTAGTTATTTTTAAAACCATTTCAAATCCAATTTATTTCTTTAAAAATATTGGATTATTATTATAGTTAATAACTAGTCCATTTTGAAAAAAAAAAACTTTTCAAATATGGAATTTTTCATCCCAATTCTTTCGAAATCATTTATTGTGAACTTAAACACATTATTAATATTTTTAATAATTTTATTAAGGTCCTTTCAGTCGATTTCCATAAACGGTCATCGAACTATACCTACAGCGACCTTTTCCAAATTTGATTTGGAATAATTCCAAATCTAACCGTTAGATTTCAAATCTCTTATATTCGTTGGAAAGCTCTTTTCGATATGAACCCAATGGTTCTAGTTTTAGGAGAATTCGATGGTCGGATCTCCCGTTATATCAATTCGAAGTCAATGGTTGAAATTCGCGAACGGTCGCTGCGCGGCGCGTTCTATTCAGGCCATTAAATATATATATATATATATATATATATATATATATATTATATTTCGTCGATTTCCATTTAAAACGTATTTTATAAATCATTTATAAATTCGTTTTAAGACGATTCCCACTTTCATTTCAATTTTAAACCAAAATTGAATATTCCTTATCATTATAATATTCAAATGTTAATATTTTCAAAATATCTGATTTTGAAATCATTTCCTTTTCGATATTCATTATAAAAATGAATAAAATCGATATAAATATCATTCGCGTTAAAATGGTGCAAATCTAAACAACACGGCTTCATATATTTCAATATTTTCGCGTCTATCAAAAATCGGACATCAAATCCACATTTAAATCCTTTACTGAATATTATTTTAAAATACTCGTTATTACTGAATTGGAATCAGACACAATCAATTACCATAAGGTTATTTATATGGATTTAATACACACATGTACACAACAATAATTATACATAGTCAACCATCATCCAGAGTGCATTACATAACTGCATAAGTATTAAATATAAATAATTAACGCTTACATCAGTCTGTCAACTAATCCTTCGACATACAACTAAACAATTGGGATCAGTGTACGCCAAATATCATCCCAATACCCGTGTGGGGTTTCAACCAACAAATACTGAATATTATTTGTGCACTTGGGTGATGTGTAAAATTTATCGTCCCAATCAATATCAGTCAAATGTGTGTACATAAATAAATCGTCCGATTTGTAAATGAATATTTATTTTCATTTCAGGAGAATTTTATTTCGTTCATATATACGTTAAAAATTGTATTTTTAATGATAAAATATTTATTTCAACACCAGAATATGTTATACAGTTCATACATTCAATAAAAATAATATTTTTATTGTTCAAATATTTTATTCGACACATGAATATTTTATACAGTTCATATATACATTAAAAATTATATTTTTAATGAATAAATATTTATTTTAGAAAATTTCGACATTATAATGGCGCGGTATTAAAACTGGAGTAATGTCTAGCACTACCCCTCTCCGGATATAGGCTCGCGCCATACATAATAATCAGTCTAATCAACCAAACACCAATACAATTATTTCACCACAATACAGTCAATTCATCACAATACAATTCAAATAAACAACCATGGTTTTTACAATAAATATTGTCGGGGGCTTCTAAACACCACCTGCATCCTAGTATATATTATAACTTAATTAAAAGTTGAGTGAGAAAATGTTCTCACCATTGGTTTCCACTTCGTCATTCTTTATTGGATGGTCTGGATTCCGTTTTGCCTCTAGTCGGTTCCATTGCAATCTGTGTCACGCAGTTTATATTAAAAATCACATTTTTAAATCGATGTTATATATATAAAAATCATATTTTTATTCTGCTATAATATACATAAAAATCATATTTTTATAAACAATATTTATAATTAAAAATCACATTTTTATATCGCTACTATACATATAAAACTCATATTTTTATATCGCTATTCATATAATAAAAATCATATTTTTATATCGCTACTTCATATAATAAAAATCATATTTTTATATCGCTACTTCATATATAAAAATCACATTTTTTTATTCGATGTTATATATAATAAAAATCTCGTTTTTATTTGACGTTATATATAATAAAAATCTCATTTTTATTTGATGTTACATATAACAAAAATATTAACTTTATATAATAAAAAAAATAGATTTTTCATATAATAAAATCAGAAAACTCACTGTTTTTCAATCGGTGGAGGGGCTAGGCATCGTTGGTGGTCGGGAGGGGACTGGAGGCGACAGGGGAGACGAAGGGGGAGGTGCGGCTATGGTTGCGGTGGTGGTAGGAGGCGCAATGCGGCATTTTAGGGTTTGAAAGGGACTACGGTTTTTTAGAATGGGAGAGAGAACGGAGGGCGATGGAGGAGGAGGGGGCAGTTCGACAGCGAGGGGAGCGCCTCTGGCGGTGGCGCAGCGACCAGGAGGCTACGACGATAGGGCTCCCTCCGTCGGTTTTTTTAATTTCTAATTTGATCTAAATGAAAAGGGGAAGGGAGAGAGGGTGGAGAGTTTGACCGAGTATATTAATGTATATTTAATTATTTATTTTATTCCAAAAAGTAACCTTTTCTTTTGCACTCTAAACCCAACGATTATCGCCCCCAACTAATTACCCTCATTCCGAACACAATGGGATATGTCCTGTAGACTAATTCGACTATTTCGATCAGTTTTCATCAAAATTAAAATATACATTAATATAACATTCAATATTTATTTCAACGTACATTTTAATTTACCGGGGCCACATACTAATTCCAAAAATTTCAGAAAAATAAATATGGCTATGTTTTGACGATACGGTCCTAACAAAACTAATTTCGTCGAATTTGGAGATCATCTGAAAAACGGTCATTTTCCATTCGATCCAATTCAAACTAAAATTGATAAAATACGTTTTCTTTTGCTACACTCACATATTAATTCCAAAAATTATGAAAATTGGGATCTAGCAATAATTTGACACTCCGGATCCAACAAAAGTGGTTTCGTCGAAAAAGGAGGTCGTTTGCAAAATTGCTATTTTTAAGGGCTATATATTATATAAAATATATAAATTCTACAACGATTATTTTGAAATTTAAACTAGCCATAACTTTCAATTCTCATTATGAAATCTGGATTTTTCACATTCGTTAGAAAGATGTAATTAAACAGATTCAAATATTTATGGTTTTACCGAAATCTGGTTTATTTTGAATCCTATACATTCAATTGAAATTCTAAATCAAATTTTCAAACTACCGCCCCATTTCAGGCTCGTTTTATAATTAAAATAAATTTATAGGTTCTAAATTAAATTAAAATAAATTTTTAGTCGTTATTATTTAAAATAATTCATTTTAAATATTGAAAATTCATTAAAATAGCTAAAATAAAGTTTTTAAATTGGTTCTGAAATTCCGAGTTGTTACAATCTCCCCCACTTAAAATCTTTTCGTCCTCAAAAGGAACGGAGCTGAAAGTTGTTTAACTAATCAACTCGACTTTCATTCTACCGTTCATTCTTCAAATTTTCAGTTTCTAAGAATTTTCAAATTTTTCAAAAATTTGGCTAACACCCTGAATTTTCGAAAAATTTCACTATAGCCTCCTTTGTACAGGGAGACCTTTAAAACCGCAACTTACCCCACAGGGCCCTCACCAATCCAAAAAAAAAAAAAAAAAAGCCAAGCGGCTCATAAAATCATCAAAACCTAAGAAATACAATAAACATGTACCTATTTGTCAGGCATACAATTTTATTCCTCTTCTTAGCTTCCATGCTATGACCTGTTCAATGTATATACATGTACATATATGCAATTCCAATCAAATTTCAATTCTGTTCAATATTTTACTTGATTTGGCTATATTTCTCTTATTGGTGTTATCAATCCAATATTTTTATTAATCAAACTAATAATTAAACAACACAACCAGCAATCAATTAGTTGGTTAGATTTTCAAACATATATCCCCTATATATACATAAAAAATATCATATTTTGTGTGTTAAATCATGAACAATAAATTCTAGCTAGTTTTGGTTCTCACAACAGTCAAATTGGAAATATATAGAGATCCCACTTTCGAAACCCGAACATAAATGTTGATGATGCTCGAGCGATCATCAGATTCATCGCCAGGCGACTAGAGTGTGGTTCTATATCTACATAGTATATATAAGACTTTGAATATACATTCATAACGCGTATATACAAAATCTTCATATATTCGATTGTCCAAATTTAATATAAAATAAAATACTCAAATACGTTTAATAAGGTTTAAATTTTCAAAACAAAATTTGTTTTCATTTTTATTTTAAAAATAACACTCTTTACACTCGTTCTAGGATAATACTGATCCTATCTCTAATGAGTCATTCTTATTGGATATTACCTATCCAATCTCTGATGAATTCTTTCGTTTGATTCTAATGTGTCTTGTTCTCGAGCTGTGTAAACCAAAGCTCTGATACCACGATGAAACGACCCAAACTCGCACTTACTGGAAAGCCCGGATTGAGTTGAGAACATGACAAATCAGAACACAAACGATAAAACATTTCATAGCTTATTACAACAATTACATCAGAGTACAAGAATATAACAGAGTATGAATAAATAATACACATTTGATAAACATAAAAGATTTACAAATTACAATGTAGCAGAAAAATAATACAAAACACAACTGAAGTAAATACACGGATACAGAGCTTTTTGAATATAACTCCAGCAGTAAATCCAGGATCCTAGAAAAGAAATATCTGCAAAAACCCAAATACTAGCTGCCCGTGTGGAAAATAGGGGCACCCAGAGTTTAGATTAAAATAATAAACTCTAGATCAGTCATGTGACTGGTGTGGGAACTCAAACAGTTATTAGAAACTTTACTTTAGAAATAAAGTAAATCAAGGGACCACGTCGTATAACACGGAACGGGTTTCTTCCCAAGAAAACGAGTGCATATAACAAACATGGCAATGCTTTTTGAAAAAATGAAGCTATTATAAGACTCAGGTCCCATCACACAATGCAATGCAACCCGAAGGATAGAGTTTTACCTTATAATAGCCAAACATGCTCGGTACATTTAAAACAAATCATTTTGATACTATCATAAGTATATAGTGTCAAAATCACTTCAAATATAAATGTATCAATCATAGACGGCATAGTACCCCATCCTACTATGTTGCCATACTAGTTCTACAATTAAAACTGAAATGTCACGTATTGGAAATTGGATTTCCGTCATGAGTCGAGGAAAGGGATATACTCCTCGCCGACTTCGAGACACTGTAGCAAATGTATCAGGGTTACACACTCTGGGCAACCCTTGGATGCTTCAGGGCCGGTCATCTCTTACGCTTGAGGATTGGTTATTCTTGAACACACGTTTCTCAGTCCTATCAGACCTATCCATCGGCACCGTAGTAATCGATATATCCGAGGCGCCTCGCTATCCATCATCCACATAGGTACAAATATAATAAATGTCTGGGCTCCTTACCATGACACCACCCATAGCTAGAAGGAAACGTCGTGCACTCCCTACAATCCTTTATTCCATTTTTGACTCATACCGAGGTGTGAGGCCCGCGAATTAACGCTATACACAAAGCTATGCTATATAAAGCTGTGCTTTGATCATCAGCAACAAGACTCTGCTTTTCAACAGAAGTCTTGATCATTTGCATACAGGCAATTCACGCCATGCGGCTGATGTCTATCGATATATAACCTATGAGCTCGTACGTCTCAGAGAAGGGTGTTAAGCAAGAGAATAAATTCTCCGCCACTAAACAGATATATATATTTAACAGAGATCAATCAACAAAGAATAAAGTCCTATGTCAGACACACATCCATTTACTAGTTTGATTTGGGTCTGAACGAAACCGGAGGCACCTTGTTCCTCGTCCCATATGTCCAATACAGGAGAGAGGTCCTTGCATATTCGGTCGATCTCCAAGTACATCTGGACGATCACTACTTATTACCTTGTCTGAGTGTACAACCCAATCAAGACATCAGTAATCATCCAAATGATGTGAAGATCTCTGGTCTTCAACCCCCGTCTTAATCGACGACTTATCGTCGAATCAATTATTCAGAATGGGCATAAACCCGACCATTCCGAATAATTTACGTATCTTATAATCAAGTGCTATAAAAACACAACATACGCCTCATTCCAATCCAGAATATTGTTTTAGCCAAATATTCTTTTCACAATTTAAAACAAATTAAGGGTTTCCAAACTAGTCGGGATTAGCGCACCTTACTGAAGTAATCCTTTGTTTTATTTCCCAATCGCAACCTATTCATCCCATGGAGCAAAACTAGTGATACTCCGTATCTAACACCACTGTGTTATCGGTAAAAAATTACTTACCATTTCCCGTTCAAATCTAATTAAAGATTTAACTATCGCTTAGAGCAAAACTGGTGATACTCCATTCTTTGATCCTTTCCCAAATTTGATAATTTAATTATCACATTCACATTTCAATTTAATTAAAGATTCATTAAAACTCCACTTAGTTTTAATCTTCCCAAAAATCAATACTAATGATTATTTAACTTTGGGAAATCAAACATGCCGCATTGACAATCTACACCGTACCATTGATCTTTGCCGATATATAACCTTTGAGCTCGTACGTCTCAGAGAAGGGTGTTAAGCAAGAGAATAAATTCTCTGTCACCAAACAGATATATATTTAGCATAGGTCAACAAATACAGTTCGAAATACAATGTTAGACATGTAATCTTGTCTTTAACTGGGTTAAAGAACTAATGTCATTTAAAACACAATTCACGATAAACCCAAAATCACATTCCATTAATTATGGAATCTTCACGAAAAATAGGTCAATATATAATCGATATCAATTTTCGTATCCGACTAATAATATAAATGGAATAACGAGAAAGCCTTTTAAATTCCATATATATTAACAGTATTTCTCCATAGAAGCTCATTTTGATTATTACCAAATCGAATTCCATTCAATTCCAATTTAATATATTAAATTGGAAAACTTTACTTTGGAAAATTTCCATTAAAACTTAATAAAAAGATTCATAAATTCCAAATCACATTTCACTGTTAATCGGGTTAATGAACGAGTGTCGTTAAAAACACTGTTCACAATAAACCCAATTCATATTCCATTTTATTCCAATTATTAAATATAATTGGAAACTGTAATAATCTTAATTAAAATATTTATTCTTTTCACCTAGGGTTTAAGAACAGTGTTATTTAAGACACCATTCATGACAAACCCAAAATCCCATTTCTTTTATTCAATTCCAATAAAATATTAATTAATTGGAAAACTTCAATAAATCTTAATTAAAAGATTTATTCTTTTCTCAACTGGGCTTAAGAATAGTGTTATTTAAGACACCATTCACGACAAACCCAAAATCCCATTTGATATTAAACACAAGGCTTTGAATAGAAATTACATTGGTTTATATTCAATATCAAATTCTGAAACCACCAAATATCGTATCGGAAATAATAGTATATATATATCTTCCAAACTTCCGTAATAATATCCGTATAATCACGAAATCCAACATCAAAATATTCCGAAGATGATTTCCATTTCAATTTATTTATTGGAAAAAATTTGGTTATTTTTAAAGCCATTTCAAATCCAATTTATTTCTTTGAAAATATTGGATTATTATTCTAGTTAATAACTAGTTCATTTTGATAAAAATGTATTTTTATCTTTTCAAATATGGAATTTTTCATCCTAATTCTTTCCAAATCATTTATTATGATTTTACACAAATTATTTATATTTTTAATAATTTTATTAAGGTCCTTACAGTCGATTTCCATAAACGGACATCGAACTGCAGTTACAATGGCCTTTTCAAAATTTGATTTGGACATAATTCCAAATCCAACCGTTAGATTTCAAATCTCTTATATTCGTTGGAAAGCTCTTTTCGATAGAAACCCAATGGTTCTAGTTCTAGAAGAATTTGACGGTCGGATCTCCCGTAATATCCATTTGAAGTCAATGGTCGAAATTCTCGAACGGTCGCTGCGCGGCGCGTTCTATTCAGGCCATTATATATATATATATATATATATTTCATCGATTTCCATTTAAAACGTATTTTATAAATCATTTATAAATTCGTTTTAAGACGATTCCCGCTTTCATTTCAATTTTAAACCAAAATTGAATATTCCTTATCGTTATAATATTTAAATGGTAATATATTCAATATATCTGATTTTGAAATCATTTCCTTTTCGATATTCATTATAAAACTGAATAAAATCGATATGAATATCGTTCGCGTTAAAATGGCGCAAATCGGAACAACACGACTTTATATATTTTAATACTTTCGTGTCAATCCAAAATCGTACATCAAATCCACATTTTAATCCTTTACTGAATATTTTTTTAAAATATTCGTTATTTTAAAATATTCGTTATTTCTGAATTGGAATCAGACACAATCAATTACCATAATGTTATTTATATAGATTTAATACACACATGTACACAATAATAATTATACAAAGTCAACCATCATCCAGAGTGCATTACACAACTGCATAAGCATTAAATATAAATAATTAATGCTTACAACAGTCTGTCAACTAATCCTTTGACATACAACTAAACAATTGGGATTAGTGTACGCCAAATATCATCCCAATACCCATGTGGGGTTTCAAACTGAATATTATTTGTGTAGTCGGGTGATGTGTAAAATTAATCGTCCCAATCAATATCAGTCAAATGTGTGTATATAAACAAATCGTCCGATTTGTAAATGAATAATTATTTTCATTTCAGGAGAATTTTATGTCGTTCATATATACGTTAAAAATTATATTTTTATCGATAAAATATTTATTTCAACCCCTGAATATTTTATACAGTTCATACATTCAATAAAAATAATATTTTTGTTGTTCAAATATTTTATTCAAGACATTAATATTTTATACAGTTCATATATATATTAAAAATTATATTGTTAATGAATAAATATTTATTTCAGAAAATTTCGGCATTATAACTATAACACCCCGTATTTCTGTTAACACTAAAGTAACGAATTAAAGAATATTTAATTTTAAATGCGAGAATCAAGGGAAACGGGTTGCGCCATTGTGTTCGTCTCGGAATTCTGGTTGAGTTAGAGTCCGAGTTTGCATGAATTGGACTTCGTATGAAGAAGTTATGGCGATCGGAAGTTTCAGAATAATTCAAACAGATTTCAAAAATTCAAATTTCAGAGTCAGATTGGGCTAGGCCTACCCACACAGATCGACAAGCGGGTCGACCTGGGGGTCGACCTACCCTCCCGGGCAGATCTGTTTGATGACGATTTTCTGACTCTTAACTGAGTCATTAGGGCTGACTTGTCACCCTATCTTGACTGAATGGCTATGGTTCTAGGTTGATCGGATGGCCTAAATTAATCCTAAACTCTATAAAAACACATGTAGACTCAAACCCTAAAATCAAATAAAAATTAGAATCATGGCCTCCATGCTGTCACCTTGCAAACTAGAATAGCCACCACCAATTAGAGAGGAAGAAAAGTTAGTCAATTCAATTCTAATCTAAACCGCAACAAATTGTCTTCTCCAAAGGAAAGCTAAATCAATTTCAGAACTCAGATTTCAGAACTCAAGACCTTATTTGAGTTGTGAGTTCGATTTCTTTAATAACATAATTATCTATTTAATTAGGTTGAGTTATAAATTGGATAATGAGATCGTGGTTGTGAATCATTGACCGTATTATTATTATCTATGTAAATTGTTGGCTTATGAACAATTAATGCATAAGAATGCTTCATATGCTAATTTGGTTATGTATGTGGAATTAATTCATATGTTAGATCATATGTAAGTTCAACTTGATTCATATGTATGTTTAACATATATGCAAGTTTGGGTGTATTAATTTATATGTGAATCATATGCAAGATTTAATGAGAATCATATGCAACTTTGTACGTTTAATTTGATTTATGACATCTATTTTATATGTAAGTTTGGACCTAAAGTATATGCCAAGACATATGAGAGTATGATTTCATTAACAAGATAATTCTTAAATCAATATTGATGGGTTTATATATGGATTATGAGATTTTGTCTGTTGATTCATGTGGCATGGTTAGTATTATCACCTATGTTGTAAACATATAAACAAGTTAGTTAATTTAGTAAATCTATTCCTTATGCCTATATGTGTAATTTGATTATTGGAATTTTATGCAAGTGGGATATTAGTCATATGCAAGTTCATTTGTGAATCATATGTAAAATTGCAAGTGAATCATATATGTGAATCCCATGTTAGTATACATACGCAAGTATGTGATGTTAGTAATTCATATGCGAGTTGTATGTCGTTTATATGTAAGTTAGGTGAAAACCCAAATCAATAAATACAACTTCATACTCATGTTTAGATCCATGATAAGATCTATGTTTAGATCTATAGTAATACATAGTTTATGCTAGATTGTGATTTATACGTCTATACACTATGCAAGTTCACCTTTATGCATAATAATCTATGCAAATCACACCGTGTACATAATTTAGTCCATGCTAGTTTGTTGCTACATATATGTTAGTTATGGATTATGCAAATTATGCCAATCATGCAAGTTTATCTTTTTAGATCTATATTTTTATGAGACATGCTAATTGTGATATTTAGATCTATTTTCATGTATTGGCCAAATTGTGACGTTTTATAAATTTAAGCTATTTGGCCAGCCTAACATGTTCCTTAAATTTCGTGTACGAACGTACAACGTGGGGCAATGGGATAATATTAAAATAATTAATATTGAGAATTGGCATAAATGCCTTAAATGGCATATAATTAATTTGTAATATTAATTGGTATAATTTTATATACCATAAATAGATGGACATAATTAAAGTGTCAATTATGGACATAATTTGGAATTGATTGACAATTCAAATTAGGAATATTAATCCAATTTGGGGTTAAATGAAATATGTAATAATAAACCGCCTAAGACACGAGGTTAGACTCTTTTGTGGTGTAAGACTGCCCGGACCCGCCCGACAAATCCATCTGCCACAAATGCCAGTCTAATGTGGGAGGTCTTAGGCATACATTAAACGCGTAACAGTTGTAAAGACACGAGGTTAGGCTCGTTTGTGGTGTAAGACTGCCCGGACCCGCCCAACAAATCCAGCTGCCACAAATGCCAGTCTAATGTGGGAGGTCTTTACAAGGTTACGGTCTTAATGAATTAAGAAACACTTAACCAGATAAACATGTAGTGGGACGTGAGGGGGTGAAGTGGGTGCCTTGGGTGGCATATGGAATTAAGTGGGTGCCTTGGGTGGCATTTGAAATACGATTAGATGCACTTAACCAGGATTGAAACATGTAAGAAAATATGAATAAAAATGGGGTTAAGTGGGGGAAAAACCTTAGAGGGGACCAATCTTAGATGGAAAGCTTGTGTCATGCATGAGGGCCCTTTTAAAACCAGTAACCCATTAAGTATCTTTGTGGGCTCGACCCAAGTCGAGGACGGGACATGCGTACTGGATTTGATTGTAAGAGGTCAAAACGGGTCAGTGGTGGCAACGCAAGTCCAACGGGTTCATATGTGTGTGTGGGCCCGGGCTGGTAGGTAAGACGTTGTTGCATCGTGTAGATATAAGCCGTGCATTTTTTGTTGTATCGGGTTGCCACTTTGGGGAGTGATACGGCCCACTGTGGGGCCAGCACGGGTATCTACGAGTTAGGGAGCCGATCGAATGGGGGTAGTGGGTACACCTAGCGGAGATAGGGGCAGACGACACCTATGAAGGTAGCTAGGGGTACACAAAACTACCATTATCATTATTAAGTTCTGTAGGCGGGATCATCCTTTAGGGTGACTAGTGGTGGTGCAATATAGTAATTATCTTATAGCGGTTTAGGTGCGCCTTTAACGTTATCTTTGTTCATCTTATTTCCTTGTTTGCTCTGTCATACCCAATTGTTCACAGTCATTTCCTTATTTTCCATCTTATGCCTTAGTCTAGTTATTTTGATAATTATATTGTTAAAGTTATCACACTCGCCAGACTTTATGTCTGATCCCCTTTTCTTTCCACCTCTTTTCTTCCTTCCCCCCCCCCCTCAGGTTTCCAAGGAGGGAATACTACAACCTAGTGCCAATTTCTTTCAGTTGCTTGAAGAGAGTAGATGTATCGCTTGGGACTTTCTCATCTTTATGGCTTTGCTTATGCTCAGTGGGGATTTATGCATTTATGTTATTTAAGTATTTGCTTCTTTATGTACTTTGAAGTTTTTGAAAAAGACTATTGATCCTGTTGTAATGGTTGAAGAGACTACTTATGTAAACTCGTTTTGAGTTATGATAAAATAAAATAAGTTTTATCTTCCGATGTGTTCTTTTATTTATTTATTCTTGTAATTTATCTGTTCTATAAAACAATAACGCTTCATGGACATTGATGCATTCCCTTTGTGAGTGACATTAATGGATATATGGTGTTACAATAACGGCGCGATATTAAAACTGGAGTAATGTCTAGCACTACCCCTCTCCGGATATAGGCTCGCGCCATACATAATAATCAGTCTAATCAACCAAACACCAATACAATTATTTCACCACAATACAGTCAATTCATCACAATACAATTCAAATAAACAACCATGGTTTTTACAATAAATATTGTCGGGGGCTTCTAAACACCGCCTGCATCCTAGTATATATTATAACTTAATTAAAAGTTGAGTGAGAAAATGTTCTCACCATTGGTTTCCACTTCGTCATTCTTTATTGGATGGTCTGGATTCCGTTTTGCCTCTAGTCGGTTCCATTGCAATCTGTGTCACGCAGTTTATATTAAAAATCACATTTTTAAATCGATGTTATATATATAAAAATCATATTTTTATTCTGCTATAATATACATAAAAATCATATTTTTATAAATGACAAGTGCGAACCCGTGCTTCGCACACGGGTCGGCAAAATAGTCAGTTTAAAATAATTGATTGAAAATAAGTGTAAAAGCACATTTTTTTTAAATGGGTTATCAACTCCTAATGAAAATTTGTACATTTAACACTAATGGTGTGTTACTAGTAATTAAAGTTTGAGCTTCTAAAAGAAAGGTGCACAATATGGTAAGCTTTGTTTTAATAATTGTTTTGAAAAGAGTCATACATCAGAATCAAAATAAAGTGTGCATGAACAATAATTTGTGATATTTTAATTATCTTCCACACACTTATATATGCTTGATCACCTAATTCCTTGTAACAATCTAAAAGGCAGCAGTTCAAATCAAAACTTTAAATAAAATTTCTATATCCTCCAATTTCAATTGTCATATTTGTCATTACATTCGAAAAATTATGAAATATCATACTGTCGGTTAAAGAAGAAAAATTGTCCATCATCTACTACCAAAGTGAGTTTAAATATTGATTTTCCATATATACTGCTAAGGATCGGATATGATAAGTCCATGGTGGTTGAAGGAAAATTCAATATACTTAGTGGCATATATCAGTCAAATGAAATAATTGTCTCCGATCAATTGTTTTGTTATGAAAAGGTTGATAACAATCATTCAAAGGATCAAATCTCTAGTAGTAGGAAGTAGTATAAGAAACTGTCGTGCATAAAAGGTATATCAACACAAAAGGAATTGAAACAATAGTCTTCAAGCAACAATAATAGTATTTAAAATAATCTTTATCCATTCAATCAATTTTTTTTTAATTTTACATACTTAATCAATCAGACCTATCTCAAGTAATTCTTACAAGCAAATAATTTATTCATCTTTTAATAATTTGTACATGTATTATAATTATCATCATCATCATCATGATTATTATTATTATTAATTTAATTTCTTGTATTATAGACCTTTCAAAATATTAGGTTTCATAGCTCAATATTAAAAGCATAAAATTTGCGGATCCAATCTGTATCAATCAAAATTTGAGCCCTCGGCGAATCACCCTCCAAATAAACACATCAAACTCCTTTTTCTTAATTTTCGGATTTCAGCATTAATATTTTTTCTTCCTCCCTTTTTTGAATTATTAATACGTTTTTTTGTATCACCACGTGTTTTTATTCGCTTATCTTTTGCAAAAATATTCTACATATTTTCCACTTTTTTCATCTTTATGATCAATTGATTCTCGTACTCTTCGACATTAAAACATGACACACATAAACACATACATACCTATTCACCACCTTTATAACATATATCACTTGACAGAATTGTTAATTGTACTCTTTTGTGTTTTTAATGGGAAATACTATTTGAATAAAAAATATAGACATAGTTGATGACACGATGAATCTACATCATTGGATTAGTTTAAAATTTCTAGCTTTCATATAAAAATAAAAGGATCCAACGGTCAAGATAACTTGTTCCAAATCTATGTTCAAGCACTTGCCCCTTTTTAATACACTGGTTTCTCCACATTATGTTTTTGGATTCTAAAGAAAGTACGAACAAATCAAAATCACACACATGTTAAATATAAAAGCATTACATGGTCATTTTTGGGCATTATCAAAGGTACTCTTCTTTAAAGAAGAAAAGATCAGTTTTAGGAGGACTCCATTAAAGAAAGGAGTTATTTACGTTAAATAAGCATTTTGTAGTTTATTAAATTTCTTTCCAATCCAATACAATTAAGGAACTAAAAGGAAAGCAAAAGAAAAAAAATGTCATTTTCTTAGAGCCTAACTAATAAAAATGTTCACTTTATTTTCCACTTCAGGAAAATTAACCAAATACTTCTTAAAAACTTGAACAAATGATAGTAGTACCAATGCCAAATAAAACAGATATTCAATTTCAGTTGGCATCAAAACATAATTTCCTCCATCAATGTTCATATTCAAATGTAGTAGAATTTATAAAAACATATAACTTGTACATTCAAGTTTGCAATATAATTGAGGCATGATCATGAAAAGACATAAAATATACAAATAATTTATTATTGTGAAAATGGAGTAAAAACGACGAATAATGTAGGTAGCAAACAAATGCGATGGTATTTTCATATCTTTATTTCACGGTGAACATCAAGTAGAATTGCCTCTAAGGAGAAATAGTATTAAGCTCCATATATCCCTAATCCCTATTATTTGCATTGAAACAAATATCAATCTATATGTAACTCATGTCGTTCATCACAACTCAAGTACGAACTCGTGCTTCACACACAGATGAACATAATAAAATGGAAATTAATAAATAAAAATAGGCCAAAAATACATTACGCACTAAAAAATTGTAATGTAAGTATTTACGGGTTAAGAGATATCAAAAAAGATAGGTATGCTCTTCTTAAACCTCGTCGGTGAGTAAACTTGAAAAGTATATGAACTTAGCCCTAAATAGCTAAATTTTACAAATAAATTAGTAAAAATGGGCGCTTGTAGACAAAAGCATGTGCGAATGCGTATATGTGAGAATTTAGGGCTGTTATGGTAATGGTTACCGTTACCGTTTGGCAAATACAGTTATCATACCGTTTCTACTAGTAAGCCAGAATTGCTTACCGTTACCAATCGACTGGTATACCGATAGTTTGGTAACCATTACACTGGTAATGATAAAGTACCGTTTGTCCATCAAAGTTTATATCTTAACATATTTTTTATACACAGTGCATTTTTATTATATTGTATGTAATGTTAATTTATGAAAAAAAAAGTGTATCTGAAATTATTTCATATGATTATTGAACTAAATATCATCATTTATTTGGTTTTACGTGCATGTAATAAATCATATAAGATGAGTATACTTATGTTTTGAATTAACTGGTAAAATTACCGTTACTGCTGGTATTGAAGAAACATTACCGATAATTTACCGTTAAAAATGGTAAATTTACCGTTATCATACCGTTTTAACTGGTATACCGAATTCAATCAAAAATGATTACCGATCGACTGATAATGGTATGGTAATGATAAATTTACCATTACCGTAAAAGCCCTATAAGAAACTTCATCTTGGTAATTATTTTAGAAAGAGTCGCATATCAACATTATAATGTATAGGATTATAAAATTCAAGATAATATTAGATATTGTTTATTTATAAAATATCACTAATTCATCCAACCTACGTTGACCTTTAAGATCTTAATTTTGTTTTAATTTGTGCAGTAGCATGTGTTATTTTGATGTACTCTATTTGGTCACTCAATTCCTCATATTATTGTAATGGATACCAAACAGCATACACCTCTTATATATGTACAATATCAAATATAACATGTATTCATTACTATAAGATAACCGGTAAATATCATAATATCACACTGTAAGTAGAACCAAAAGAATTTCCCATCATCTTGCAACCTCAACCTAAGTCTATTTAACCATAGGGTGGTCAAATAAAAAAAATCAGTAAACTTAAGATGACATAGATCCATGGTTTGCTCGTACAAAATTGACATTTTGATAAACATATCAAACAATTATAGATTTGTGATTGGATTGACATCTGATTTTACAAATAAACATTAACATGAAATTACTGCAAGATCAACCATTAGCTAAGAAGCCAAAAAAGGTGAAAAAAGAATGGACGTATCAACTACATTAGAAACTCGAATACGTAGAAGGTATTAGGACAGAAGACATTAAAATGAAAATCTTAAAATGATAATAGCATAATTTTTCCTTAAATATGTAGTCAATTTCGTAGAAAGAGAAAACAACAAAATTAAAAGAAGGATACTTTTAACATTTGTCCTACGCTGTCAAGGATGCTATTCATATTATAAAGGATAAAACGTCATATTTTGAATACCTTATTATTCAAAAAAAAGGAAGACATAAAGGCGAATTCACCGTTGAAAAAAATAAAAGTTTTCATGTCTTTACCGCTAACAAAACAATAACGTTTGTATTTACAACAGAGCCCAACATATCTTGCAAGCCTAAACATACTTGAATCAAACAGGGCTTAAAAACACAATCAGTTTGGCATACATAAACCTAACCCATCATAATTAAAGGAAACATAATCACGAAGCCAACAAAATAAGTTTAACAAAGCAATAGTTTCCAAAACGCCAATTTGAAAGAAAATTCCAAAAGCTATCCAGTAGGTGATGTTAAAATTGAAGCATAAAAAGTCCTGATCAGCATCCTGAAATAAAAGGCATGCAAGCTTCTAGTAATCTGCAAAAATAAGTTAACAACCTGCAGATCTATAACCTCTTTTTGGTAAAAGAAATATCGTTTAACTTCTTACTCATAATTAGGGAAGCCCATAAAAAGTGAACTTCAGATCCAACATAATTAGAAAGAAGTCGACCACCTAGCCGTCATTGAAAGTGCAAGCTTTTAGACCAACTTGAGCAAAAATATATCCACTAATTGACGATTTTTTCATGCAGACTTACAGTAAAAAGATAAAGTGTTAATTGATTTGTTTTTCTCTAAAGCTTACAAAAGAATGACTGATAATTAAGCCTAACTTCCATTAAAAATATCATATCATAGCAATAATGCATGGGTAATGAGTTTGCGCGAGTATTATCTAAAAATGTAGGAAAAAAACGAAGGAAAATTAATGGACTGTTCAACGTACTTATCAATTTTGCTTTTGTGGTTATTTATGTTTATAGTAATCTGGGTTATAGTTATCTTTTAAGGAAGTAAAAGTTAAGTAAACTGCATAGTACATTTAGATATTATGTTAACTGTTTTGGTAAATAATTATTTTACAAACTTATAATTTGTTGGAGTAGAATTTATTCATATTTAATAATCAAATAAACCAGTTGAATCAAATATATTTTCAACTTGAAGCATGCAATTTCCTGTTACATGCTGGTAAAATGAAAACACAGATCAACATAAATATGATTAAATGTATAACTTGGTAAAATATGTCATTTGTGCTCTATGATTATATGTAATATAAGGAGTATAAAATATGGGTAAAGAAAGTAGAAATGGAAGTAAATTAGAAAGTCAATGATTCCTGTATTAGGGGAAGAATGGTAAGTAGAGAAATAAATAACTTTTGTTACTCCATCCAAGTCGTACAAAAGTGAAAATGTGTATCAAGTCAATATATTAATCAAATAAAGAATACGAAAAAGATGAGGACACAACTTCAGTCAATTAACACATAACCTGTTCACACCACGAAAAACTAAAAGAATGCTTAACCTCCAATTTTCCATCAATGGTCAAAGGTTGTTGTTTGCCTCCCTTGAACACTTTACCAGAAGTGACAATTATGTAAGAGGCATTTCCTAGGTCTAAACTGAAGGCTTTAGGTAAAGTAGAGGGAATTGCCTTTCAGTTCCCTCATTGCCGACGAAGGCAACTGCCTTAGTTTAACGGAGTCCCATGCCTCAGTACCGACTGAAATCAATCTCAGTACAAACTAATGCCTTTCTTTAGTATAGACTAAGGTAATTACATCCTAATGTCTTGCCTCGGTACTATGCTTGGTACTATTTCTTAGTATAGACTGATGTCTTGCCTTAGTACAGACTCGATCTGCAAAAAGATATTAACTAATGATATCATTATCACTGGACAAAAATATTTTTGCTGGTTGTCTTTATGATTCTATGTAGTGGGGAAAGTATCATATTTTAATTAATTCCTAAAAAAAAAATTAATAGTGAAGGTGGTGATTCGAGTTGGAGCACAATTTCAATGGGAAAATCAAGCAAAGTTTATTGTTTATATGATATATAGTGCAAATGAAATCTTGCTTTGCATAAGAGTTACAACTATATATTGATTCGAGATTATCAATGAACTTGGTTTTTTATCTTGTATATTTGGCATTGTGATGATAACAAATTGTACATTTTATTTGATTCATTTTTTTCCATTAAAAATTGTCTAAATTTAAATTACACTCCTAGATAAGTTATGTATTACTGGATAAATAATTAAATATGAGTTACTTTTATGTTGTAATAACAAAGGTCTATTTTAAGAATCTTTTATATATATATATATATATATATATATATATATATATTTGACCAAATGGTGAACCAACATGTTATGATGACTTGTTTGAAAGTCAAATTAATTTACCATGCAAATTTATTTGTCAAGTGCTAAATTAGAATAGTCAAATATAATGTTGGAAACAGTTCTACCTTCAGGAATCATATGAGCTTTCAAGTACATAGTTTTCGTTTTAGTTCTTGTCTAACCAAAACTATAGAAGTATCCTAAATCAACCAAAACAGATAACTATAGTTTAAATATTCTATAAAGCTTCTGTATAAGAAGTTGTTTCATCTAGAGTAATACAAATTAGATTCAAGAATAATATTGCAATGAGAAATCATTGTATAACATAGTATCAAATTGTTTCCAAATATAAAATTTTGAAACAAATTCAAGTTTGGAAAAATTGACACTAATAAACAAAGTAGATCAAGGAGGAAATTGCTTGCTATTTATTAAATTCTTGGTTGAACTTAGGAAAACAGTATGAAAGCATAACTTTAAAGAGAAACAACATTAAATATTAAAGATCTATAAATGTTGAACTCATTTTCATTTTCATTACCACCCACCATTAACATGCGAAAAGTTTTGTCAATATAAAATAAGAAAAGTTTCTGCTTTAAAAGCTGGTAAATATCTTGAAAAAAAAGTAGTTATTGTTTTATAAGAGAACAAAGTGTAGACACAAAATCTTTATGTGAACCAAAAATGAAACATCAGGCACACAACATATTAACTAAAAATGGCTATAGTTGACTACAACAAAACATACAGGCCGACAACAATTTGATGGTCCTGAAAAATTAGACATTTGCATTTATTATCATATGAAATTCACATAGTCTTATAACCTGACACAAATAACAATGTATTTTAAAATATAAATGAAATAAGATTCTAAAAACTAAAGTGATGATCTTTGTAATGAGTCAAAGGTTTGATATCATATAAATATGCATATAAGTAACAATCACGTAATTAAAAAACGTAATTAAAAGAACTCACCATATAAGCACAGATGATTTACGGACATGCTTATATAGAACAGTGCGTCAAGCTAGTCTTCTTACCGTTTGTAGCCTGTCATGTTAGTCTTCTTAGTCTGTGAAGTTGTATAAGAAATTAAATTGATGCCTTGCAATCAAAAGTTTATTAACCAATTAAAGGAAAAAATAATAATAATTGAAAATCTAGAATTCAATCAGCATGACATCGACATCTTTTGGACTGAAAGAAACAAAATAATGCTCTTTTTAGATAATAAAATGCTCCCTTATATATAAATTGAAAAAAAAAATTCTTGATGTACAAATTGTATTGAAGAAGTGGTACTATCTAAAAGACTACCACTATCTAAAAGACATGAGTTATTAGACCAAACTAACTAAGAATTATCAAAGTATATAAGTTTTCTATGTCATTCAAGAGATTGGTTTTTGTTGCCTGGAAGTAATTAATGGTTATGACGCATGAAATGGAAAATGAAACCTATTATGCTTCGGGAAGCACACATGTGTGTATGGTGTAAAAAAACATCTTATGTCAGTTTTGAACTATAGTGATATGCAAACTTCTTAGCACATTACCACGAATCAACCAATCAATAAACTTGATAAACGAACATAGATCAAATAAAACATAAGTTTTTCTTCATGATAAATTACTTAGCAGTTTAGTGTTTTTCCATCTACAGGCTTCCTATTATTATAATTGAGTTATTAAGTGTATTTTCTTTGCACAACTTCAACTGCATAATTCAAAGTTCAGATATAGACAGCACAGTGCACAAACATTGATACATTACAGAAAGTTTAAAACTCAACCATCCACTTAATATTACGGATATGAAAACAATGATCATACATAAAAGAAGAAATTATTGAAACTGTTAAAAAGATTTCCTTGTTAACTATAAAAGACTATGCAAGTCAACGGAAATTATATAGTAAACAAACCTTATCCTATAAGCATTGATTTTTTTTTCTATATAATTGTAGGGATTTCATGTTCTAATTATACTGGTTTAAAAATCATCTTCAATATGGTACATTGCTGAAAACAAATGCACATGTCGTTCAATACACAAAATTTTGCTGCAAAATAAACAGAATTATTTTTTTGATTTCGCACATAAAAAAATAATAAATACGTCCGACTATAGTTATTTAAAAAGTATTCAAAATTTGGACACAAAAGCACTGCGTAAAACAATCATAAAACAGTAAATCCTGATATTAAAAAAAAAAACAGATCATATTTATTTTGGATTTTATTATCATTTTATATTTGTAACTAAGGAAAAAAATAGTTCCTGAGGGAACAGCTAAAAAATAAGGTGATACCAATAAAAAAATTAATTAAAGCATAATTGCATGGCAAATTGGTTTTGGCACAAAATAGGGCTATACCAAAGATTGTTGATAGTTAGAACAAATACAGAAAAAAACATTTGCTACTAATCATTTATTGTAAATCATTTAGCATAAACTAAAGTGAAAAATAAGTATATTCATACAATTTATACCAGTTTATTATATAATTATCTGTATAGACTATGGATATCCAACTTATGTAACTATGGTATTTGCAATTTTTTTACTAAAACTATAATTTAGTTGAGTTGAAAAATAGGAAATGTCAAGTTGAGCAAGTACGCAGGCCCAAAAATACATGCAACCTGAATGCATGACTCAAAGTAATATGCTTTTAGTTTATTTGCTTCTAGATTCTTTGAAAATAATTCTTTTCCAACAAAATTTAAGGAATTCATTAGTTAATATTCAAATGAAATACGATAAAGAAAATATCAGTTGATATGGATACATGTGGAAGTAAACATGAAGAAAAACATGAATTAACACACTATAAATGGATTGTAAATTTTTTTTCAACAATGAAAGAGCAAGTAGGAAAAGGGACCTTGTTGTTTACAAAGTTAACAGCCATAATGAAATCTTGAAAAGTGTAAATTGGATCCACCATAAACATAGAGCAAATATTGCTAATATCCGAAGTGGGTAAATATAAAAGAAATGTTTTCATATCATTTATTCTAAATTGTTTAGTATGAATATAAGCAAACAATTAAGCATATTCATATTATTATATTTTGGTCAATAATGTACTTATGTGGCCAAATTCCAAATTTAATTGTATATGAGTATGCCTATTTCCAAGAATAATCATATTTAACGAAGTATTTTTTATCAAACTATTTCCTGTGATATGGCTAGAACATAAAAAAATTCACCATACTTTAAAACAGAATTTGTCCACAAAACAGTAATATACAGCGTACCCTTTACTCGGAGCAACACAACATGGCTTCAAGCAAAAACTAAAAATCGTAAAATGTGCAACATATGAATTGCCAATAAATGACAACGTGGATGACTGGAAAAATCCAAACAGTAATTTTCTAGATACGTTATCTACAATAAAGTTTGTAGCTGTTGTATGAAAAATGCAAGAAACAGTTTTTTTAATCAGAGCAAGATGAAAGAAAAAAACGAAATAAGTGCTCCATTATTAAACTGCAAAAGAACTGACTTGATGTCATTGTAGCAGCTATCCATGAGAACTGTAGGTGCAAAATACAAAATTGAAATAGCAATTCAAAGCATAAATAATGTGAGAGCTATTACTATGTCCGCAATAAACCAGGAATTTATTGAAACTCATGTCTTTAATGCAATACACAATTACATGAAAGCAGGTTATTATAGTATAAAATCTAATGCAAAATTTTAACATGAATTAAGGAAGGATATTTTTAACAAATTGGTAAAGATTTCGGTAAAAAGGAAATTATTTATCTAATAGATGTAGCAATTACTCACAAGCACTGATTTTTTTTTTTTTTTTACAATTTCAAAGATCTCATGTTCTAATTATACTGACCTAAAATCAACTTCAACGAAATACATTATTGACAACAAATGTTCATGTAGTTCAATATACAAAATTTTCTGCAAAATAAACAGATTTTTTTATTGATTTTATCTATAAAAAATATACAATTAGTCCGACTATAGTTTTTAAAAAAGTACTCAATATTGGGGCACATAATCACTGCATAAACCAATCATAAAACAGTAAATCATGATATGGAAAAATATGGTCAATTTATTTTGAATTTGATTACAATTTTATATTTGTAACTTAGATAAAAAAAATAGTTATTGACGAAACTGGTAGAAAAATAAGGTGATATGAATAAAAAAAGTTATTAAAGCACTAATTGGTCTAGGTAAAGCATAACTGCACTGCAAATTGGTTTTAGTTTTACAAAATAGGCTTACTGCAAAAATCGTTAAGTCAAAACAAATAAATAAAAAAAAATTGTTACTAATCATTTAGCATAAATTAAAGTGAAAAATAAGTATATTCATACTATTTTCTACCAATTTATTATATAGTCATGTGTCCAAATATCCAACATATATAACTATGGTATTAGCAAAAAAGTTACTAAAACTATAATTTAGTCGAGTTTAAAAATTGAGAATGTCAAATTGAGCAAGTAAGCAAAACCCAAAAGTGCATGCAACGGAAGCCCAAAATTCAAAGTAATATGCTTTTAGCTTATTGCTTCAAGATTCTTTGACAATAATTATTTTCTAACAAAAGTTAAGGGACTCGTAGTTAATATTCAAATGAAATAAAACAAAGAAAACATATCAGTAGACCTGGATACATGTCGAAATAAATATAAAGAACTTAAATCAATCATAAATTATTTTCAACAATGAAAATTTAAGCAGGGAAAGAGACCTTGTTGATTACAAACTTGTCAATCATAGCAATGTAATCCACCAGAAACATAGAACAAAGATTGTTAATATTCAACGTAGGTAAATAAAAAAGAAATGTTTCATATCATCTATTCTAGATTGTTTTCTAAGAATGAAAGAAAAAATTAAGCATATTCATATTATTATAGTTCGGTCAATAACATATTTATTTGGCCAAAAATCCTATTTTATTTGTACATGAAGTATGCCTAATTCCAAAAATAATCATATTTAACTAAGTACTTTTTTTCAAACTATTTCCTATGATATGGCCACAACATTAAAAAATCTCTATTCTTTTAAACAAATTCTGTCAACAAAACAGTAGTATAGTGTATTCCTTAATCGGAGCAACACAACATGTCTTCAAGCAAAAACTAAAAATTGTAAAATAAGCAACATATGAATTGCCAATAAATGACAACGCGCATGACTGAAAAAATTAAAATAGCAATTTTCTAGATACATTATCTATAATAAAGTTTGTAGATGTTCAAGAATGAAAGAATTTTTTTTTCTTCAAATCAGAGCAAGATGAAAGGGAAAAGAAGTACTCCATTATAAAATTGCAAAAGAACTGACTTGATTTTAATGTAGCAGCTATCAGTAAAAACTGCAGGCAAAACACAAACTAAAATAGCAACTCTAAGTATAAATAACATGAGAGAACTATTACAGTGTCCGTAATGAAACAAAAATTTATTGAAACTCCTCTCTTTAATGTAATACACAATTACATGAAAGCAGGTTACTATAGCAAAAAAGTTAATGCAAAATTTTCACATCGAGTAAGGAATGATAATTTTAATAAATTGGTAAAAATATAGAAATAAAGGAAATAGTTTATCTTAAAAACATAGTAATTACTCATACATAAGGGAAAAAATAATTTGGGACTCATTATTCATTGAATTACTGTTTTAAAAGGTTTTTTCTTTTTGCCAGTATTTGAGATTAAAAAGAATTTAAGGAAAAACAGTTCAATGCACATGTTATAACTTTGATTCATCATTACTGATAAAAAGTTGAATATTTTTGCTTATAATATATTGAAAATCGGTGGATACAATATACAAAGGATCAATATTTGAATAGATAAAAAGTCGGACTTAAAAATTACCTGAGAAGGGATGTATGCTTCTATTGCCAGCTAGTAGTATCACAATGACATCAAGCAGAATATAAAAAACCTGTATTAAATAAGCATGTGGTTAAACCAATTCAAAACAAACATTAATCATTTAAAGCATCAATATTCCCAACAAAAAAATTGCGAATAAGCTTTAAATAAATTCATGTGTGGTATAAAAATTTGCTGTGACATAGGAATGTTTGAGTTTATCCACTTGTTTTCATATGAATATTTATTAATTTTATATGGAGTTATTGTATTCATTATGCAGCAAGAAAAACCACATATTACTTCAATGACCTTCAGCATAGTGGAGAAGGCCTAGATGTCTTAAAATCCAATTTGAGAAATTTCTTAAAGTTCAACCCATAATATACTTTCAACATTGAATAACTATGATGAATCCATTATAAAATATCTCATTGTTGTATATGAAAATATGAAATGATGCTAATATTATTGTTTGTATTTGATTTTTTTATTGTTAATTGTATAGAGTAAAAAAATCCAAAATTGAAATCATTACCATATTTAGTTAGTGATTGTACTCCGGCATAGGGTTTTTATCCCGAAATATGATAATTCATTAATAAATAATTAGCAAAAGCTGCACTTATGAAGCTCCAAGAAAGTAGTAGATTCAGAATACATAAAACTGGAAGATGAACTGGTAGTTTTCCAGATGACCTTTCCATTCATAACCAACAGATCGGTGGATAGACAAAAATTACACAAACAGGATTTTATGTTCCAAATTGGAAATAACATCAAATTTGAATTATGAGAACAACCAAGGAGAACCCTTACCATCAACAAAATGTATTTTACGAAACATAGCACAATAATAGAGTATAACATAGTTTTATGTCTAAAGAGCAGGATAAACACAGGGCTTCTCAAAGAAGATATTACCTTTCGTGATGGTAGAGTTGCTCGCTGGCGGAAGTCGAAAAACTGGGTTTGTAGGTTCGAAAACTGATGGCCTATACAGCGGCGAACGACGGGTCTTGGGCTCTAGGAGGATGAGAAACAGATTTGGATAAGGGGAGCCGAAAATGATGGCCATGTAATTAGGGTCAAGCAGATAAGGAGAGGTGATCGAAGTTCTCACTGGGGGAAGAGGAGACGGTTTAGGGTTAGCGTGAGATGAGAAGAGGGAATTTGGGAAACGATAGTAGATGGACTTTTCGTAAATAGAATTAGCAAAAAAGACGGTTCGGTTTAAAATTGATGTGGCATGCTTCACAGATCAAGAAAACAAACTCACTAATTATAATATAGTATAGATACTTATAATTAAAAATCGCAATTTTATATCACTACTATACATATAAAAATCATTTTTTTATATCGCTATTCATATAATAAAAAACATATTTTTATATCGCTACTTCATACAATGAAAATCATATTTTTATATCGCTACTTCATATATAAAAATCACATTTCTTATTCGAAGTTATATATAATAAAAATCTCATTTTACTCGATGTTATATATAAAAAAAATCTCATTTTTATTCAATGTTATTTATAATAAAAAATCTCATTTTTATTCGATGTTATATATAATAAAAATCTTAACTATATATAATAAAAAAATCAGATTTTTCATATAATAAAATCAGAAAACTCATTGTTTTTCGATCGGTGGAGGAGCTAGGCGTCGCTAGTGGTGGGGAGGGGCTGCAGGCGGTAGGGGAGGCGAAGGGGGAGGTGCGGCTGTGGTTGTGGCGGCGGCAGGAGGCGCAGTGTGGTGGTTTAGAGTTTGAAAAGGGGCTACGGTTTTTCAGAAGGGGAGAGAGAGAACGGAAGGCGACGGAGGAGGGGGCGGATCGACGGCGAGGGAACGCCTCTGGCGGTGGCGCGGCGGCCAGGAGGCAAGGAGGATGGAGCTCCCCCCCGTCATTTTTTTATTATTTCTAATTCGATCTGAACGAAAAGGGGAAGGGAGAGAGTGGAGAGTTTGACGGAGTATATTAATATATATTTAATTATTTATTTAATTCCAAAAAGTAACCTTTTCTTTTGAACCCCAAATCGAACCCAACGAGTATCGCGCCTAGCTAGTTACCCCCATTCCGAACATAGTTGTAACGACTCGTATTTTTGGGCAGTCTATTTTAAATATTTAATATCATTTCAAATATTTTGTTGATAATATAAATAAATTTTATTTGTAAATTTATAGTAATACGAAATAAAATTTGAATCGAAGTTGAAAACTGAATCAAACAGTTCAGAAGACCGGTATAAATTCTTTTGAATATAGTCGATAATAAAAATAAATTTTTTACCATCGAATAAATTAATTCTGAATTTAAATTATGTTATATTTATTTACTATGGTATATACGTTGAGATTAAATACCAGAATATATTCAGTTCGGTTCAGATTAAATTAAATAAAACACGGTACCAGTTAATACCCGCCCTTAATAAACCCTGTATAGTTAATACCTACCCCAGCTGAATTCTACCTGGTAAAACACCTACCTTCAATTCCTTCATCGCCAAGTATTCTTCTCTATATAAAATCGCAGCAGTCCTCCTTTGTTCTCTCTTCTTAAAGCAAGCTTCCAAAAAAAAAAAAAAAAAAAAAAAAAAAAACAGAATACCGTCCTCACAAATTTAAAAGGGGAAAATCCCTTAAATCAAAATCGAAGAGCCGCCTCCGTTGTTCCTTGTATCCGAGGGTCGCGATGGCCAGAAGGGCGATCTGGTGGAGTTACCAGGGAAGGGTTGCGATGGCATCGAGGTTCACGGCAGTTCGAAGTCGCGGTTTGGGGATTCGACTCCATCGACCTAGGGGTGCAGTAGGAAGCCAGAGAGGTGGGGTTAGGTCAGTATGATAGTCGCGACGGGTTACGAGTGCGATGAAGACCAGGCGACTGATCTGGGTAGTTCACGAGCCAGGGATGGAAACCCATGTCAACCTGGAGCGGAGATCGATGATTACAAAAATTGATCCTTTCTTGCAGCCGAGAACTGGGTGTTGCGGACATGATTTAAAGAAGGCCTTTGAGCCTGTCAAGCTGCAGATGGCGACAAGGAGATCAAAACATTGGTCAACGGTGAAGTTTTGGGCAACCAGTAATGGAGAAGATGTCGATGATCTGTAGGGTTTCAGTAAGAAGAAGGGGACGCTGATTTCCTGTAGGCGCAAACATGAAAAATACTAAGGTAATTTAATTTAAAATTTGTTACTTAATGTTTTAATGGTTAGGATTTAAATTAACATATTGTTAAGATTTAAATTTACATATTTGTTAGGATTTAATTAGTATCACTTAGAATTTAATTAATATATATCGGTTAGGATTTTACTGGTATATCAAGTAAGATTAATTAATTTATTTGTCAGTAGTTAATTTAATTAGATAATGGTTTAATTGTTAAATTTAAATAAATAATCGTAGGTACACGATAAATCTCAATTGAGTGGGTTCGTAACCGACGATACAGAATTAAACCAGGATATTCAGAAATGGGAAATTTTGGTGAGTAAATCTCACTCACCTTTTATTTATAATTATTTTTATTCGTTAAAAATAATTGTTGTTGCTTGTGTGAATGCTTTCTGGTTGTTTTATATATATTAGTTATTTAGGCTATATATATATATTGGGTTGATTGATTGGTTGGATTCCCGCAGTCTCATTAGCGGATGCCCGCAGTTTCATAGCGGATGATTACCCTATACGCCCCATGCTATGATTAGTGGATGACCTTCTATACCACGATATTCTGCCACGAAGCAGAATGGGTATTATTTATGTGCTAACATCTGTGGATGCAGGAAAACAGGTTGGAGGAATCCAACTGGATTCCTCAAAAATATATTATCTGTTTGTTTATTTGTTTGCATATATATTGTTATATAAGATGTGTTAGACAAATAAATAATTCGTTGCTTTGTGTGTTTAAATATCACTGGGCTTAAGCAATGATATTTAAAATATCGTGGAAGGATATTTGAGATTTAAAAAGGAAAAAAAATTCTATTTTTAAATAGAATTTGAATTTTAATGGAATAAAATATAAACTTGTTTTTGAAAAATAAAACAAGTAGTTCTTTTTAAACGAAATTTATAAATAGTTCTTTTATAACGAAGTTATAAATGAAGTGAAAAGAATTATCATTTGATAATTCAGAAATAGAAATACAAGTGTGAAATTGGAATTTGAAATGAAATTTCAAAATAGGATGTGAAATGAAATTTTTAAATATATAACTTAAATGAAATTTGAGTATAACATTTGAATAGTAGTATTAGCAAAGGAATTTAAATGTTTGAATTTTAAAAGGAGATTGAATATTAGAAATTCAAATAGAAGTTCAAATAGAATTTGAATAGACGAAATTAGAATGAAAAATAGAATTTGGATTCAAGGAATTAAAACAAAATTTGAATTCAAAGGAATTCGAATAAAGAAATTCAAATAGAGATTTGAATGTAGAATTTCAAAATAGAATTTGAAATAAACTTCGAAATAGGATTTTCAAAGTAGAATTGGAAATAGAATTTCAAATAGGATTTCAAAATAGGAAATCCAAATGGCTTTGAAAGGGAATTTGGATTCAAGGGAATTCAAATGGATTTGAGTGAAGAAATTCAAATGGTGTTAAAAATAAGTTTGAATATTAGAATTCAAATGGGGTTGGAAATGAATTTGAATTTTAGAATTCAAATGGAAATGGAAAATGAAATTTGAATATAAGAGATTCAAATTGAATTCAAATAGGATTTAATCTATGGGATTTGAATATGAAAATTCAAATGGGTTTTAAACTATGGAATTTTGAATATGGAATTTAAAAAGGAGTTTGAATATTTGAATTTCAATAGAATTCAAATATAGAAATTGGAATATAGAAGTTCAAATGGAATTTAAATATAGAGTTTGAATAAGAGAATTCAAAGGAATTCAAGTATTGAATTTGAATGGGGAATTCAGATAGAAATTCAAGTATTGAATTTGAATATCCAATAGAAAAGGAATTGGGATTTGAAATATAGAATTCAAAAGTGAGATTGGAATTTGAATCAAGGAATTCAAATAGAGTTAAAATGGAATTGAATTCATTTAAAGAAGTTTAAAGGTTTATATATATATATATATAATTAAAACGAACTCGCCGCAGCGCTGCAGTTCGTAAAATAGCGATTCGAACTTCAATTGAGTATACAGAACGCAATTGAAGTCGGAATTCTTCGAAACAAGAAACGTCAGGACCGATTTGATAATAGTTTTCTAATGAAGGAGAAAAATCTGGATTTCGTCGTACATATTTTGAGTTATATCAAAATCAAAATTTCAGAAAAGCAGCGCCAGAATCGTTTTAAAACCATAATGGTTTATTTAATGTTATAAAAGGATTTTAAGCGGGAAAAAAAATCCGAATTTTCTATTTAGAAAATCTCCGAGTTGAGTTGTAAAATATATGCGAATTCAAGTTGTATAAATGAATATGATTTTTGAAACAGAAACCAGATTTTGATTTATTGAATAGAATTAACTAAATTGAATATAAATTAGTTAAGGAGATTTCAAATGGATATTGGGGTTTGAATAAGTAAATTCGATTTGAAAATTTATATTCGAAATCAAAAAGGAAACTAGAATTCAATTTGGTTGTGAGCAAGTTAAACATTTTATTTGAACATGTTATGTTCAAACAAAGAAGTGAAATAGGCAAAAGGGGCTAATTTAAGAATAATTGAGCGAAACTGAATTCAAATGATTCAAAATTGAATTCAAACGAATGGATTGAGTTGAATTGAATTGGAAACAGGTGAACATGTGTTAAACAGATAAGGAAATGAAGTATATGAAGATTTTAATTTGTGTGCCCAACAAAAAGGTACATGTTTAATTCATACATGAGATTTTATGCACCGTATCGGCAAGCCGCTTGGCTTTTCCTTTTTCTTTTGATTGGGGAAGATACCGGGAAGCTATTTGAAATTTCCCGATGCTCCCGATACAGGGGAGGTTATGGCGAATTTTTCCGGAAATTTAAGGAGATAGAATATTTTTCAGATAATTTGATAATTAGAAATCTATGTATCGATAAATGTAGAATTCGATAAGGAAATGAAATCAAAATAGAATATTGGAAACAGAAAGGGAAATCTATAAATTAGAAATAGAAAGCGAACTTTATACATGTTTTAAAAAATGAAATATTGGATTGTATAGTGTGTTTATTCGAGGTAAGTGGTTTTGCCGTTTTGAAGTTGAGGATGTTTTCAGTTAAGGTCGGAGAGGTAATTTTACCCTAACTTGATTGATTTCATTTTTAAATGGATAAATAGCAAGATCCAGTCTCGAAGAGAAGTGTTTGAAAAAGAGTTAGTTGAATAAAATATTTTGGGTTGTTGTAACGATGTTTTACACAACATTCGTTTTAAACCCAAGGGATGGAATTTTGGAAATATAACAAGTAAATATTTCCTGAGTATAATTAAAATAGTCGGGGTAGAGATAAGTGATTGGAATTGTTTCCAATTGCAAATAGAGATATTTTCTAATATATAGAAAATAAAAGAAGTTGACATTTGGAAACGTTTTCCAAATGGCATAAGAGGCAAGATGATTATTGAAAATATTTGGGGAACAAATATTGATAGAGAAAATGGAGAAGAGATTTAATTAATGAAATATTAATTAAAGAGCCCAGTGATTTGTTTGATATGTTGGATGAACACTTGTTTTTATTCGATAGTTAAATCACAGACTATCGAAGTTTTGATCATCGTTGTCAATATGGAGAGACCGGTTGGATTATTATCCGAAGAACCACTCCGTATCGGCATAAGCGTTGCGAACCAAGTATGCTGAATATATTGAAGACGGAGTAAAGTGCAAGGACTCTTTCTATTAAATAGAAATAGTGCCTTCGGTTTCGTTCAATCCCAGAACGAACATAAATGGACGAATGTCTGACAGAGTATTTCCAATGATCAAATGGGTTGGTCTGTATGGATATGTATGGTTGGAACGGATTTATTCCCTTAGCATAACATCCAGAATATTTGTGCAAACTCAACTAGTGATTAACGGATCTGATAATGTGGCATTCAAAGTGATTGTGCTATCAATGAATGGTAAGTATTCGTAGCCTCAGGCCTCAACAACCGGGAAAGGACAAAAATCGGGCAGGCAGCATGGCTGTGTGGGTCGCACCCATTAGGATGTATAATCACCTATCTAGAGGTTCATTTAATTTCTTATTCTATTCGATGCTATCCCAGTCGGGAGACGGTTGCTGATCCCAACCGTTGGTGATATACATTCGATACACTCAAGCGAAATGAGTGGTCGGTCATGTGTGGGCCGGGTTACAAGATGTTCTTGTTGAACCCAGTGTATTCCTCTCTAGAGATACACTAGCGGAAGGTGGTTCCATACCTTGTCACGTTGGAAATCCAATCTCCAATAAGCGCCATGCGGTTTTTTTGATTCTATACTATATATGTGGAGCGTGAGATGCAAGTGCTCTGCTATTTGGTTATTTACTTGATGTAGACATTATTATAATATCACTGGATTTCCGTATCAAAGTGTTTTTGGGTAATAGTAAGGTAAAAACCGTCCATGTTTATGTGTGGGCTGGTCTTACTATTATCTTTTCTTTTGAAAGGATTTTAAAAGTTAAACCAATGATTGGAGTTTACTCACACCAGTCCCATGACTGACCCAGAGTTTATTTTGTTTTGTTTTCCCTAAACTCTTGGGTGCCCAAATTTGTACGGGCAGTCAAGTAGTTGGGATTTTTCAGATTCACTTGGAAGAGCTGGAAGCAGGAGGCTTCACCAGTTAGATATAGACTATCATATAGTCGGCTGTGTACTACGTTGTATCTGGAAACAGGTGTTTATAACTGTTCCAGAAATGACTGTTGTGCTCTGATGATGGTATGTATATAAAGTTACTGATTTGTATTTCAAAGGTATGTTATATAATATATTTCATTTGTTCCGCTGTGAGTTTGTGATCTTTGATTTTCTTCTATTCTAATATTTCTTTCTTTCTATTTCTCATCCTCTATCTTCTTCCTATTAATGGTTCGTATTTCTGTGTTATTTGGGTTGGACGTGTGGTGTATTTAGTCAACTCAGATAGCTCAGATTTGCGGGTCGTTTCAATAGTGGGATATGTCCCATAGGATAATTCAACTGTTTCGATCAGTTTTCATAAAAATTAAAATATAAATTAATATAACATTCAATATTGATTTCAGTGTACATTTTAATTTATCGGGACCACATACTTACTCCAAAAATTCCAGAAAAATAAATTTGGCTATGTTTTGACGATACGATCCTAACAAAACTAATTTCGTCAAATTTGGATACCGTTTGAAAAACGGTCATTTTCCAATCGATCCAATTCAAATTCAAATTGACAAAATACGTTTTTTCGCCACGCTCACATATTAATTCCAAAAATTATGAAAATTGGAATCTAGCAATAATTTGAGATTCCGGATTCAACAAAAGTGGTTTCGTCAAAAAAGGAGGTCGTTTGCAAAAAATTTATTTTTAAGGGCTATATATTATATAAAATACATATAAATTCTACAACGACTATTCTTAAACTTAAATCAGCCATAAGTTTCAATTCACACAATGAAATCTGGATTTTTCACATTCGTTAGAAAGATATAATTAAACAGATTCAAATAGTTCTGGTTTTACTGCTATCCGGTTTATTTTGAATCCTGTACATTCAATTGATGTTTGAAATCGAATTTTCAAACTACCGCGCCATTTCAGGCTCGTTTTATAATTAAAATAAATTTATATGTTCTAACTTCAATTAAAATAAATTTTTAGTCGTTATTATTTAAAATAATTTATTTTAAATTATTCAAAATCCATTAAAATAGCTAAAATAAAATTTCTAAATTGGTTATGAAATTCCGGGTTGTTACAATCCATTTGCCAAACCATCTAACATCATATTATAATAATTAATCCTGGATTTATATTACCGCCATTTACTGATTTCTTTACCCAAAACCATTAATTATCTTATTATATAACTTAACTTGAATTAATATTACAAGAATCTTTCTTATCACTTACTTTTATAAATTTTGTTTATAAAACTTGGATTGTAAAGTACCTTCCAAAATTCAACTGAAATTCCATCATAGGCTCGATTACATTTTAAACGAATTTTGTTTAAAAAGTAATCACTTTAATCATTTATTGAATAAAATAATAATTTACTTCATCATTGAAGTAAAAGTAGTTTACTTAATTAGAAATAGGTTAGATAATCACCTTTTAAACTAAAACTATTAAATAATAACTAACTGTATTAATGATTGTCAATAACCCTTAAACACTATCAATTGACGGGTAAATTACATTTAAGAATTATTATTAAATTTAAACAATTATTTGCTAAACTATTTCCTTTAGATTAATTGAAAACAAATTAATCTAACACCTGTTTCCAATTAAAACAGTTGACTTAGTCAACTTGAAACCATCAGTTAACTTGCTAACTGATTCCAATTAATCCTTCCTATTAGATTAATATAATATCTAGTAAATTGCTTAACTGCTTTCTTAAAAATAATTATTCCAAAACATTAACCCGTAGGCTAATTCTGACTTCTACGCTAATAAAACTTATGTAAAAAAACATTAAAATTACGATACATAATACAATATAACTATTTCTATAAACACCATTTATAAATATCAACTTACTTATAAAGTTTTATTTAAGATATAATTTAAACCTCGCTTTAGTTATAAAAATAAATTTACAACTTTAATTATGTCGACTCGCATGACGGCGAGTTAACATCTGGAAATCTCGATTATAGGCCATTCACTGCCAACCACTTAATCAATACTGTCTATTTATTAAAACATAACAATCGTTGAATTCCAATTCAACGATCAACATCAAATCAAAAATCAACATCCAAATAGAATATAACGTTAATTGGGATGAACCACTCATATGTAAATAATTAACATACAATTTATGTGAGGAATCCAGTTGGATCCCTTCAACCTGTTCTTCTTTACATCATAGTTCATAATATCATTTAATACTAGCATATGCGATAGAATTTAAATCTAATGCATTAAAACGACAAAATATAATTAATGTCAACCATTAAATCAACAATAAGCATCCAAGACATCCAAATATCCAATTTATACTAATAACGATAAATTGTAGTTATATGAATTTTTAACCATATCTTAGAATTCCAGAAAGAGAGAGTTAACTAACATTTTATTTTCAATGGTTCAGGTTGATTTATATAGTTTCAAACGAGTATTTGAAATTATATAAAAGTTCAAGTGCTTCTGAATCATTCCGAGCTAGCTCAGTAGCGAACTACTCGTTGCCACGATCCCAATGAATCATGTTTCCATTAGGTTCCGATAACATTAGAATAAGTTACAATTATTTCAATATTTATTTGAATTTAAAAATATATAATTTTACTAACCCTTTCATTAATCACTTAATAACCATGTTTATAATAATCACATCGGTTAGGCTACATAACTACTTCTTCTCCTTTATTAAAATAACATCTCCTCTTCTTCCTGATATGCACAGGACCGTGCAAGATCAACTTCAGCCATCCCCCATAGATGGCCAATCCCACCAAGTAACACCACCAATGCCTTGCTCTCCTTATTCCCGACACGTCGACCCCCCCTCCCCTCCCGCAATCTTCAGCTCACCTAGGCGACCTCCATCCTCGACACCAGGACACCTGCCCAGGCAAAAACGCATGACAGAAAATGGGGTCGTATATATATATATATCCCCTCAGTTTTGGCCCAGCGTTTGGCCTCCCTTAATGCCACCGTAACCTCAGTTTTCCCCCTCATCTCGGAAAATTCACCTGCCCCCCTCAAAACTTCCTCCGACCTTTACTGCAATGAAGAACTCGACCCAAGTTCGTTTGTCAAAGAAAAAACGACCTCTAGAACTAGAAAATAGAACATCTCCAACTGCTGTCTTGAATTCCAACTCTCCCAGATTTGAAACCGTTCAAAGTGAATACCCAATGTGAATTTTTGAACTTGGGTTTGCAGCTTTATATTTTGGGTTTTCCTAAGATTTTTAGTTCACATATTTCATTTTGTACTTGCAGTGTTGGATTGAAAACAAACAAATGACTTTTAAAAGCTGTTTAAATTTTGTTGCTGTTTAAATTTTGTTGTTGTTTAAATTTTGTTTCCCAATATGAAAGGTTTGGCACATGTTGCTGTTTAAATTTTGTTTTCCGTTCGACTAGAATAAGGACTGAAACGTACAAAGATAATAAGTCATATTGTTTCTGAAACGAGATCAGCCGTAATTTACAGAAAATAAGATTTACGTGCTTTTTTGTTTAGATTTATAATTCTTTTTGAAGATATTTGGCAGGATATTGTAAGATTTGGTGAAAGTTACTAATGATTTTATTTAGCGTGTGATGTTCGACGTTTAAAATTCATCCCATATGAATTCCGATCATAACGAAATTCGAAACAGACGAAATTTGAAACCATATAATAACTAAATATTTCGAACATGATGAGGCTGGTTTCGTCGAACTCCGGGATTGTTTATAAAATCGTTATTTTAATTCCAAATGGTTAGTTTATACGTGTTTATAACACACACGTTTACATAACAATTCGAATTGAGATGAGACTTGAAATCTTATAATTATTAACCATTACGAATTTTGTAAAATTAGTTTTGTTGAAATCCAAGATATTTTGAAAATTGACTATTCTCAAGTTCTATATGAAATTGATAAAATATACATCGATTTCAAAATAAAAAAAATCACTAATAATAAATTGTTATTTTCAAATATATTTAGGTAGAATTCTATACAGCTTTAAAATAAACTATCTTGGATTTTAAACCTTAACATATTGAATTTCAAGCTAAATTGAAATTAAAAAAATCCTTCATTTTATTTAAATAAATTGTTCTGGTTTATAAATGGTTCCATAGCAACTTTCTGAAGTATGCCTACTTCGGTGAAATTCTGATAATCATCAACAAAGCATTAAAATCATATATTTTGAATAATGATTTATATAGTAAAATTTTATGAAAATCCTTATTTTTAAAGAATAATTTCAAGGGAATTGAAATAATAATGGCTAATGTTTTCAAGGAAAGATTAATATAATTAACCTAGGATTTTACTATAAGTATGTGTTCCAATCACCATTAAATGGATGGGATATTGATAGACTTGACTCAATAGATTAGAATGCCATATAGGATTGGTACAGGGTCACGCCTTATGCTTCAGAAATCTTCCTTTGTTGTCTTTGTCCAAGATCCCAATGCATGGGGAAGAGTTAGGCTATAATTGAAAGTAGGTTATGCACAGAAAGGATACTTATTGAGATAAGGTTATTGTTAAGCCCGCAAAACCATTAAGCTTTCAATTAACCCATAAAACCTGAAAGATAAATGGAAAGTCAGATAGAAAGGATGTCTGGATGGTTAGTCCAATTTGTTTCAAATAGGCATTTATAACAGTTTGCTGAATTTGATTGGCTCAAGTCATCCATAAGGGTTGTAGTAACCCTAATTAAGAAAGCTAGGAGAAGGATAGCCAGGATTATTTATGAGATGGGAATGAAGAACGTGGGGCATGCATGAAAATGATTGTTTATGATTGATTAATGATTATTAAGTTTAATAGCCATTGTGATTGCAGGTGCAACATTGATCGATTGATTTATTTCATTCATGATACTAGTGAAAGGTAAACATGTTCCACTCAGCAGTATGGTCTCATTAGACATACATTTATTTGAGATGACATATTATTCTTTATACCAAACTGTTTGTCTACCTCGATGTTTTCATTTTTCCTCTCTAATGCTTGAGTACTTAGAATTAGTAGTTTGGGAGTAAGATTATAGATTTTAGGTCTTTAGCCGAGTTAAACGTTAAAGACATGCAGGTGGCAATCACTTGCTATTCAGGAGCAATGCTCTTAAGCCCGCTAGGTTTGTTATTTGAGTAGTAATAATTGTTGTTTTTATTAGTACGCTTATAAATCAAGGGGATATCTTCATATGTCGCCCTTGAAGTGTTTATGTGCCTATATTTTATCTGAAACTCAGGAAATAATTATGGGATTATGTATGTAATAAATATGTAATGAGTAATGTCTTGGGAATCATGTTTAAAGTTTATCTTATATTCAAGTGCATTTTGGTATTGACATCAATAACATGCCCAACGACGCATATTTTATCATTTGGATATTCAAAAATCAATTGTTCATTGAGAGATGGTTTTGAAGGTTATTTTTTACATATGATCAAATCGAGGCTCAATACCATTTAATTGAGGTTGGACGGTTCATTATATGAAGAAAAGTATATGGATCGCTATTTCGAGATCAAACTATTTATTAGTCAAAATGGCCGCGAAATTTGCATAAATTTTTGTTTTGAGGTACAGTCTCAAATTGCGACAAAACTTGTACCAATGGAACCGTACCTTTGAGCCAATACACACCGTTGAGTTTCATGGAAATCAAATACATCGTTTGATCGCAAGGAATTAGTATGCGTGAGTGCTTTTTAGTTGACATTTAAAAACTAATTTAATTGAAATAATTAAATAAAAACCCTAACCCACTTACTTTCTATACATGGCCCGTATTTATTCATTGTTCTCCTCTAATACACAATTCCATTGAGAAATACCACCACCCCTTTCCTTTTCAATTCAAAATAAAAAACTAGAAATTTATTTCATTAAAAATCCTAAAACTGAGTGCATTGAGTTTGAACGACCAAAGGCTCCAACCCATAGTTCCATGTGAGCATGATCACTTCTGGATGAACATAGCATCAGGGGTAGCAAATTAAGATTTGGTTTACTTGCCTACATATTTAGTGTTAGGCCAAAAAATGGTGTCGTTGGCCAAGTCTTTGCTAACTGCAGCTCTCCTCCAAGTTTCATCATGTCCGATAGTATATTAATGGTTACGTTCTCATATAGGAGGGGATTAAAACATCAGGCCAAAGCCGATAGGATTAGACCATCTCTCAAGGATACCATATAGAAGAGGTCGAGTGGAAAGGCTCATCGGAGTAGACAAAACCTGAAATCGTTAAGGGAATCAGAATAGAGGGATGGTCAAAGTTACTACCTTTGGGTTTGTGCGCATATGCATATACGGTTGCACATATCAATTTGGACAAGGATGGTTTAAAACAGGTAATTAGAGTAATAGTTAATTAATTGATTTAATTATTGAAATAACTAGAAAACTTATACTTGAGATATTTTTGCACACGAGGTCCAATTTCAATATCGTTTCTTCCGTTGGACTCATATTGGCAAGCTCTATGCAACAAAGCTAGTTTGGACTGATATGGCTACAGTGAGTGATATTGTCTCTCAACTGTAATTGTTTGTACGGTATAAATGTGATGTTTTAAAATGATTTCTAATTATAAAGCACATTTCCTAGGATGGATGAATCTAGTAGATAATAAATTAAAAAGTAATTTAACTAGTTTTAACCTGATTATCACATTTTGCCCATTCATGTGCAAGTGTATGTTTTGACATTACTAATAGATTCAGGCTATTTTGAGACAAATTCCATTTTGATTGCTCCAGATACATTCTGCTTATTTTTTGATATTGTTACAGACGTTTATGTGCAAGATTAGATATTTGTATGACTATCGATTGCATGGTTGATTTCTTTCTTATTTTAAAAATGCCATTCGTAAGCGATCTAGTATATAACACCCCACCTCCGTTAAGGTCACTCACAAAGGAATGCCTTAACTTTGATGGAGCATTTTAGTAAACATAACAGAAACTTACAAGATAGATAAAACAGTACTTGAAAAATTTATAACTTTATTACAACAGAAACCGGAATAAGCTTGGTTACATCCTTTCAAATCACAATATCAGAATTCAAGTACAAAATATCAGTCTTGTACAAAAGCCTTCAGAATGCATAGTTTAAAATCATAATCCCCACGGAAGAAGACAAGCCATACTTTAAACACTTCAAGCAGAAGAAATCTGGATCAAGCTAGAGTATTCCCTTCTACAAAACCTGGGGGGGAAACGGAAGAAAGGAGGCGAAACAACAAGGGTCAGACAAAAAGTCTGGCAAGTCCAGTGATTTTCAGTTATGAACAGATAATAATAATATGACATGAGCATAAAACTAGATGAGAGATAACTGTAACTGGTGTAGCGGATATAACAGAAGAACAGAATGACATAAGCTATTTCTTTACACTTCTCTGCACTAATACTAGTATAACAGAATTAGGTGTCACCCTAATGTCTAAACTGAAATAGAAACGGGTACAGAATAATTTCCACGCTGGTAATGGGCCTTTACCACCCGATCAGAAACAGACAGAAGCAGAATGTAGCATAAGGTGTACACTAGTAATTGGGCCTTTACCACCCGAACAGACGGTACCACGCAGAAACAGACAGGTGTTGCCACCCAACAGAAATAGACGGTACCAATAGAAACAGACAGAACTAAGTGTACCCTAAAACCCTACCCCAAGCGATCGGCTTCCTAATACATAAATACCCTGTGTCGGCCCCACAGTAGGGTGTATCACTCCTGTAATAACCCGGAAAATTGTACCCAATTTTAAAATTTTATTATAAGGAAATTTTGTTAGAAAACGCGTTAGAATTTAAAATTTCCATTTTTTTTATTTTATTTAAATTATTGAATTTAATTTTTTTTAATGAAATTTATTAATTCATGTTAATGGATTAATATTTATCTTAAAGATTTATTTTAACTTTATACTCAATTAGTTAAATGTTAGATTGGTTGTCCATTTGTTTTGTCTTTCATAACTAAGTGTAACATTAGACTTGATAGTTTATATATATATACGTTATATATATGTATATATATATATAATTTTGAGATGAAATTAATAATTAAAGTCCCTTTAATTACACTTTCTTACAGAATTGGAATCGTTAGCTTGATGTATATCTGCCTAAATATGCACGCCCTTATACATTTGCTACACTTAATTATTTTTATTGATATTTTTACGGTAATAAATATTTTTAAAAACAATCAAGGACATTCATTTGCATTTATCCCATGTCACTAAGGCAATTCAAAAACTTGTACCACATATAGATTTATTTCCATCTTAATGGATTTTGTTTTTTTATAACAAATATTTGATTGTTTAGAATATTAAAATTTTAGTTAAAATTCTTCCTCTTTCATTCTTATCTCGTATCAGTAATTCTCTTTGGTATAGAATTATTATTTTCATGTAAATATTTATGTTTACCTTTTTCTAAAATTCTAAAGCACCAAATTAGAAATACAATTAATGGTCGTTAAATACAGCCGCTGGCATGGAAGTGGTCTATTCAAATTCTCAATCAATTCTATTTATTTATGGTTGTTAAATATAAGAAGTTTGTCAAACATAGGAAGTTTCCCTTAGTTATATATATATATATATATATATATATATATTTATTAACAATGAGATTTAATAATGAACATTTTAGCTTTTCTTTCTACGTTGACCAAATTAAGCTCCTAAAGCAATTTTGAGGTTTAATTTTGCATTTAACACATTTCATGTTTCTATTTCAAGGATTCATTTCATATTAGTAAATATGATTAATGGTTATTAAATTGGGTATATGAAGGTGAATTGTTCAGATTCTCACTCTGTTAATCTCTCATTCACTCTTATTCAAAATACTCCTCTCTCATCATATTAAGGTCAAAATTCATCTGCTCCCCCCCCCCCATAAAATTTATAAAAAAAATCAAAGTATACACACATATTAATTGCGCGTTTTAATTTGGAATTTAAAACGCGTGTCAAAATAGGAAAAGAATGTAATAATAATATGGAAATCTTATTTCAAGGGTATTTCGAATGATATTGTGAAATGTATTTTCATGAAAGCTTGATATATTTTAGAGATTAAAATGGTTTCAAAATGAGAACTAAACAATCAATTTAATTTAGAATATTTTATTTTACTGTACATAATCAATTTTGATGTATGCATGTTGCCTTTACTAACCTTCCAATTTTTCATTCCTTTCATGCATGCCTTGTCCATTCATTTCAAATTCTCTTTTATGACTTCAATGCTTACATGCATGCATTCATTTGTTCCTTTATTTAATGCATGCGTTACCCATTTTTATTTTAATTCATTTCCCATACGTTACTTTTCTATATAATTTTTCTTTCTCCCTTATTTATCTTCTTCTTCCTGCTACTTTTTCTAAGTATTTTTTTTTCCTGCCTCCACTATGCAAAACTTCTTCCTCTAAATAAAAATGGAGTCCTGAGACTTAGATTTTTGTAAACACAAATTGGAAGATACTTATATTAATTTAGAGATTCCTACCAGGGTCATTTGGATAAGCAGGTTTAGGTGAGATTTCTTTGTTAAATTAATTAATTAATTTAATCTATTTGTTTGCGTTGTAATAATCATATGGTTATGCTTCAGTTCTATTTTGTTTCGACATGTTGATGATGGTTGATCTGTGATTGATGTTATTATATCATATGGATGTTATTGTTTATGATGTTATGATTTTGGATCTGTCATATTAAATCATAGATCTGTCAATTGAAATTGTAGATCTATTAATTCACATCGTAGATCTGTTAGTTTAGATTATAAATCTTTAGTAGAAATTTCAGATCTGTTAATTAAAATTATAAGACCTGTAGAAAAAAGATATACTAGATTTTCACCTTGTTTAAATTCATCGAAGTACGCCTTGTTGATATGAAGCATGTATAAAAATATTTCGTCTGGTTCATGTTAGGGAATACATTACCTTGTATAATGACTTGTGTAAATAGCATAACCATTCGTGTTAATCAATGACATGAATTGAAATTTCATTTCTTATATGAAATTAAAAGTAGGAATTTTGCGATGGATTGAAATTGACATTTTATGGGGAGAATTAAATAAAAGAAATTGGCATGTATTAAACTTCACATTTTTATAATATGAATAAAAGTAAGATTTACTTTGTAAATAAAAAGTTAATTTTGGCGATAAACTAGGAATGACATTTTTATATGTAATTTATATATAAATTTACACCGTATGATGAAAAAATTACATTTTTCTATGTAATTTAAATGTGATTTTGTACGCAAATAAAAATCACATTTTTTTTTTGAAAATATAAGTATGAATTTTGTACGCAAATAAAAATCACATTTTTATTTGGAATAAAGAAATGAAATTTGATATGCAAGATAAAAATGACATTTTTATTTGAACCAAAGACATGAAATTTGATATGTAAACAAAATTTACATTTTTCAATGTAATTAGAATGTGAAATTGGCTATGCGAACAAAATTACATTTTTATTTGTAACCATGACATGAGAATTGGCTATGCGAACAAAATTACATTTTTTCAATATAACTATGAATGAAAATTTGATATGTAAACAAAATTTACATTTTTCAATGTTAATAAAAAGAAAATGCATTGTATGTTAAAGTAACATTATTTTCACTGTTAATAAAAAAGAAAATGCATTGTATGTTAAAGTAACATTATTTTCAATGTTAATAAAAAAAATGCATTGTATGTTAAAGTAACATTATTTTCAATGTTAACAAAAAAAGAAAATGCATTGTATGTTAAAGTAACATTATTTCCAATGTTAATAAAAAAAAAGAAAATGCATTGTATGTTAAAGTAACATTATTTTCAATGTTAATAAAAAAAAAGAAAATGCATTGTATGTTAAAGTAACATTATTTTCAATGTTAATAAAAAGAAAATGCATTGTATGTTAAAGTAACATTATTTTCAATGTTAATAAAAAAAGAAAATGCATTGTATGTTAAAGTAACATTATTTTCAATGTTAATAAAAATAAAATGCATTGTATGTTAAAGTAACATTATTTTCAATGTTAATAAAAATGAAAATGCATTGTATGTTAAAGTAACATTATTTTCAATGTTAATAAAAAAAATGCATTGTATGTTAAAGTAACATTATTTTCAATGTTAATAAAAAGAAAATGCATTGTATGTTAAAGTAACATTATTTTCAATGTTAACAAAAAAAGAAAATGCATTGTATGTTAAAGTAACATTATTTTCAATGTTAATAAAAAAAGAAAATGCATTGTATGTTAAAGTAACATTATTTTCAATGTTAATAAAAAAAAATGCATTGTATGTTAAAGTAACATTATTTTCAATGTTAATAAAAAAAGAAAATGCATTGTATGTTAAAGTAACATTATTTTCGATGTTAATAAAAAAAAGAAAATGCATTGTATGTTAAAGTAACATTATTTTCAATGTTAATAAAAAGAAAATGCATTGTATGTTAAGTAACATTATTTTCAATGTTAATAAAAAAAAAGAAAATACATTATATGTTAAAGTAACATTATTTTCAATGTTAATAAAAAGAAAATGCATTGTATGTTAAAGTAACAGTATTTTCAATGTTAATAAAAAGAAAATGCATCGTATGAAAAATTAACATTATTTTATAATGTAAGGAAAGAGAAATACACCATATGTAAATTTTACATTATGTAATTTTGCATTTTATATAATGTAGTATAATAGAAATTCACCGTATGTTCATTTAACATTATTACTAATGTTAATATTAGAGTAATTTTAACCGTAGGAAAATTTCACATTTTTATTTATTAATAAAAAGAAATTTCATCGTATGTTAAATATGTACATTACTTTTAATGTAAATAAAAAGGGAAATTCACTGTATGTTAATTTACATTATTTTTAATGTTTATAAAAAGAGAATTTCCATCGTAGGAAAAATTGCATTTTGTTAATGTAATAAAAAGAAGATCCACCGTATGCTATTTTACATTATTTTATAATGTAATATAATTGAAAATACACTGCATGTTAAGTTAACATTATTTATAATGTTAATATAAAGAGAATTAACTGTAGGATTAATTTACATTTTTGTTCAATGTTAATAAAAAGGAATTTAACCGTAGGATTAAAGTATATTATTCTTAATATAATAATGAAAAGAAATTCACCGTATGTTATTTTACATTAATTTATAATGAAAAATAAAAGAATTCCACTGTATGTAAATTTACATTATTTTATAATGTAATATTAGAAGAATTGCACCGTATGTAAATTTACATTATATTATAATGTAATTATAAAGAGGATTTATACCATAGAAAATGAACATCATTTTTAATGTTAATTAAAAAGGTAATTTACACCGTAGGATAATCATACATTATATCAATGTAAATAATATAGGAATATTCACCATAGGAAGATTTACACTATTTATATTGTAAATAAAAAGAATGAATTTTATATTGTAAATTAAAAGAATGAATTTTATATTGTAAATAAAAAGAATGAATTTTATATTGTAAATAAAAAGAATGAGTTTTATATTGTAAATAAAAAGAATGAATTTTATATTGTAAATAAAAAGAATGAATTTTATATTGTAAATAAAAAGAATGAATTTTATATTGTAAATAAAAAGAATGGATTTTGTATGGTGATTAAAGAATGGGAGTTTACATTTTATTTAAGGTAAATTAAATAAGGATGTGACAAGAATGAAAGTTTACATTTTTATAATGTGAAATAAAATAAGAATTTCCACCATAGGAAATTACATAGTTTACATGGCAATTAAGAAGGATGATTTACATGTGAAATAAAAAAATTACATTTTTCTATGTAATTGGAATGAAAATTTACATCGTAAAATAAAATTTCATTTTAGGAATAATTAAAATAGAATGAATTGTTAATAAAAATATTATTAACAGATAAGAAGGATTTTCAATATATATATATATATATATATATATATATACGAGGATTGTTTGGGAAGCCGAGTTATTCTCATTCCAATTGATCCTGCGGCGTTAAAAATCGAAGTAAGAAGACGATGCATGAAGACCGTAAATCTTCCCTCGAATGGACAACGATCGAGATCCTGAATTGACTTGCTCCCAATTCATGGGTCAAGGTCATTGCCCAGACGTACGCGTTGATTTCACGGATTTGACTTTCGTTCAGACCCAGAGCATAAGTTTAAATGGATGGTGTGTCTGACATCGTACTTCGTTATATATCATATTGTTGATTTTCTGTTAATATATAAATGTTGGTGGTGAAGAATTTATTCTTTATTTAACACCCATTTATGTATTGATGGATAAGCAATGGTATGGTATGGAGTGACAGTGTGGCATACTAAGATGCAATGATCAGGGTTTCTTGTTGAAAAGCAGAACCTTGTGGTGACGATCAAAGCACCGCTTGAATAAGCAGAGCTTTGTGTATTACGTGACTTCACGAGCCTCACAAACCGATGGAGTCTAAAACGGGCGAAGGGAACGCAGAGAGAGCAGCACATTTCTTTCTAGCTAGAAGTGGTGTTTGGGTTTTATCACGGCCTGACATTTTACTTATGTGGATGATGGAATGAGGCGCCTCGGATATTAGGTCCTATAGGACCGGGAAACGTGTGCTTAGGAATTGCCAATCCTCAAAGCTGTATGTGAGGACCGGCCCTGCCATTTCCAAGGGTTCTCCGCGGGGAATCCTGAGGCATTAGCTAGAATGTCTCGAATCGGTAAGGAGCCCCGCTCTAGCCTTGACTCATGATGGAAACCAAAATCCAAATACGAACCGACGAATTTGATTGTATTACTAGTATGGAGGCATAATATATGGTACCTATGCTTCCTAAGATTAATACATTTACTTTGAAATGTTTTCATATACATTAATGATAATATTAGATTCGTATTTGCCGAATTTAGCATGTTTAATCATCATAAGGTAAAACCCTATCCTCTGGTGTGCGTTGCATTGTGTGATGGGACTTGGGTCTTATGGTGATTCCATTTTTCCAAAAGCATTGCGTTGTTTACGATGTATTTAATTATTTGTTATGACACTTTAAACTATGCACGACAATCCATTAGAGTAAACCCGTTCCGCGTTAGCGGCGTGGTCTTTTGGATTTGCCTTATTTCTGGTAGTTATTTTTAGTTAAGAATTCTCACACTAGTCCCACGACTGACCCATAGTTTGTTTCACCTTTTTGCAAACTTGGGTGCCCTCTCTTATACACGGGCAGCCTAGTAGACAGGTTCATTCTTTGCTTGGAGTTTTTCTTTGGAGCCGCTTATCATTTTTCTTGGATTTGCTTTTGTGGAGAGGTGATGACTTGGAGCTTGAAGACATTCATCTTTTGTTTCTATGGCATCTTTTCTTTCTTTTTAGACATCAAACTTATTTCTTTTCTGCAAAACTTGTTGTAATAGCTTAGTTTTTGTGACTGTGGATTTTCTGTGATTGATAACATTATATTTTTCCACTGCTATAATGTTATTACTCTATGAATTTCCTTTGCTATATTGTATCTGTGTTCTGTTTTATTGTATTTATGTTGTATTCCAAAAATGATTACTCCTACTTTCATTCCGTGGAAGTTTGGGGTCATCACAGTTGGTATCAGAGCTTTGGTTTACAAAGCGGAATATAACATATTTATGATAATTCGTTTACATAGAATCACTATATTCTATGGCGAACATTTCATGAGATACATAATAGCCAGTCACTTTATCATCATCTTTTAATTCATCCTTCAATCTTTTCTATCTCTTAGAATCACCATTTCCGTTGTTTTGACTCTTCCCTTGATCGTACGTTCGAAGAAGGCCAAGAGAAGTGGCGATGCTCAAGTGACGCATGTTTACGAAGGAGCGGAAGGACCAACTTCTTTAGTGCCAGCTTCTACTGAAGAAGGAGGAATGCCTGACGTTTTAGACGGTACCATCTCTATTAAAAACATTCCTGCGACCACTTTGTTTGACACAAACACATCGAGGAGCTTTATTTCTAGCAACACGGTTGAGAAATAAAAAAAAAAACATTTTACATTCTTTGTGCTGGTTCCTACTCTTCTATTTTTTCTATTTTCCTTTTCGAGGACGAAAAGTTCTTAAGTAGGGGAGATTGTAATAACCCGGAAAATTGTACCCAATTTTAAAATTTTATTTTAAGGAAATTTTGTTAGAAAATGCGTTAGAATTTATAAATTCCATTTTTTTTATTTTATTTAAATTATTGAATTTAATTTTTTTTAATGAAATTTATTAATTCATGTTAATGGATTAATATTTATCTTAAAGATTTATTTTAACTTTATACTCAATTAGTTAAATGTTAGATTGGTTATCCATTTGTTTTGTCTTTCATAACTAAGTGTAACATTAGACTTGATAGTTTATATATATACGTTATATATATGTATATATATATATATATAATTTTGAGATGACATTAATAATTAAAGTCCCTTTAATTACACTTTCTTACAGAATTGGAATCGTTAGCTTGATGTATATCTGCCTAAATATGCACGCCCTTATACATTTGCTACACTTAATTATTTTTATTGATATTTTTACGGTAATAAATATTTTTAAAAACAATCAAGGACATTCATTTGCATTTATCCCATGTCACTAAGGCAATTCAAAAACTTGTACCACATATAGATTTATTTCCATCTTAATGGATTTTGTTTTTTTATAACAAATATTTGATTGTTTAGAATATTAAAATTTTAGTTAACTAAAATTCTTCCTCTTTCATTCTTATCTCGTATCAGTAATTCTCTTTGGTATAGAATTATTATTTTCATGTAAATGTTTATGTTTACCTTTTTCTAAAATTCTAAAGCACCAAATTAGAAATACAATTAATGGTTGTTAAATACAGCCGCTGGCATGGAAGTGGTCTATTCAAATTCTCAGTCAATTCTATTTATTTATGGTTGTTAAATATATGAAGTTTGTCAAACATAGGCAGATTCCCTTAGTTATATATATATATATTTATTTATTTATTAACAATGAGATTTAATAATGAACATTTTAGCTTTTCTTTCTACGTTGACCAAATTAAGCTCCTAAAGCAATTTGGAGGTTTAATTTTGCATTTAACACATTTCATGTTTCTATTTCAAGGATTCATTTCATATTAGTAAATATGATTAATGGTTATTAAATTGGGTTTATGAAGGTGAATTGTTCAGATTCTCACTCTGTTAATCTCTCGTTCACTCTTATTCAAAATACTCCTCTCTCATCATATTAAGGTAAAAATTCATCTGCACCCTCGATAAAATTTATAAAAAAAATCAAAGTATACGCACATATTAATTGCGCGTTTTAATTTGGAATTTAAAACGCGTGTCAAAATAGGAAAAGAATGTAATAATAATATGGAAATCTTATTTTAAGGGTATTTCGAATGATATTGTGAAATGTATTTTCATGAAAGCTTGATATATTTTAGAGATTAAAATGGTTTCAAAATGAGAACTAAACAATCAATTTAATTTAGAATATATTTTTTTTACTGTACAAAATCAATTTTGATGTATGCATGTTGCCTTTACTAACCTTCCAATTTCTCATTCCTTTCATGCATGCCTTGTCCATTCATTTCAAATTCTCTTTTATGACTTCAATGCTTACATGCACGCATTCATTTGTTCCTTTATTTAATGCATGCGTTACCCATTTTTATTTTAATTCATTTCCCATACGTTACTTTTCTATATAATTTTTCTTTCTCCCTTATTTATCTTCTACTTCCTGCTACTTTTTCTAAGTATTTTTTTTCCTGCCTCCACTATGCAAAACTTCTTCCTCTAAATAAAAATGGAGTCCTGAGACTTAGATTTTTGTAAACACAAATTGGAAGATACTTATATTAATTTAGAGATTCCTACCAGGGTCATTTGGATAAGCAGGTTTAGGTGAGATTTCTTTGTCAAATTAATTAATTAATTTAATTTATTTGTTTGCGTTGTAATAATCATATGGTTATGCTTCAGTTCTATTTTGTTTCGACATGTTGATGATGGTTGATCTGTGATTGATGTTATTATATCATATGGATGTTATTGTTTATGATGTTATGATTTTGGATCTGTCATATTAAATCATAGATCTGTCAATTGAAATTGTAGATCTATTACTTCACATCGTAGATCTGTTAGTTTAGATTATAAATCTTTAGTTGAAATTTCAGATCTGTTAATTAAAATTATAAGATCTGTAGAAAAAGATATACTAGATTTTCACCTTGTTTAAATTCATCGAAGTACGCCTTGTTGATATGAAGCATGTATAAAAATATTTCGTCTGGTTCATGTTAGGGAATACATTACCTTGTATAATGACTTGTGTAAATAGCATAACCATTCGTGTTAATCAATGACATGAATTGAAATTTCATTTCTTATATGAAATTAAAAGTAGGAATTTTGCGATGGATTGAAATTGACATTTTATGGGTAGAATTAAATAAAAGAAATTGGCATGTATTAAACTTCACATTTTTATAATATGAATAAAAGTAAGATTTACTTTGTAAATAAAAAGTTGATTTTGGCGATAAACTAGGAATGACATTTTTATATGTAATTTATATATAAATTTACACCGTATGATGAAAAAATTACATTTTTCTATGTAATTTAAATGTGATTTTGTACGCAAATAAAAATCACATTTTTTTCTGAAAATGTAAGTATGAATTTTGTACGCAAATAAAAATCACATTTTTGTTTGGACTAAAGAAATGATATTTGATATGCAAAATAAAAATGACATTTTTATTTGAACCAAAGACATGAAATTTGATATGTAAACAAAATTTACATTTTTCAATGTAATTAGAATGTGAAATTGGCTATGCGAACAAAATTACATTTTTATTTGTAACCATGACATGAGAATTGGCTATGCGAACAAAATTACATTTTTTCAATGTAACTATGAATGAGAATTTGATATGTAAACAAAATTTACATTTTTCAATGTTAATAAAAAGAAAATGCATTGTATGTTAAAGTAACATTATTTTCAATGTTAATAAAAAAGAAAATGCATTGTATGTTAAAGTAACATTATTTTCAATGTTAATAAAAAAAAAAATGCAATGTATGTTAAAGTAACATTATTTTCAATGTTAATAAAAAAAAGAAAATGCATTGTATGTTAAAGTAACATTATTTCCAATGTTAATAAAAAAAAGAAAATGCATTGTATGTTAAAGTAACATTATTTTCAATGTTAATAAAAAAAAAGAAAATGCATTGTATGTTAAAGTAACATTATTTTCAATGTTAATAAAAAGAAAATGCATTGTATGTTAAAGTAACATTATTTTCAATGTTAATAAAAAAAGAAAATGCATTGTATGTTAAAGTAACATTCTTTTCAATGTTAATAAAAAGAAAATGCATTGTATGTTAAAGTAACAATATTTTCAATGTTAATAAAAAGAAAATGCATTGTATGTTAAAGTAACATTATTTTCAATGTTAATAAAAAAAAAGAAAATGCATTGTATGTTAAAGTAACATTATTTTCAATGTTAATAAAAAGAAAATGCATCGTATGAAAAATTAACATTATTTTATAATGTAAGGAAAGAGAAATACACCGTATGTAAATTTTACATTATGTAATGAAAGTGAATTTTCACCGCACGTATATTTTGCATTTTATATAATGTAGTATAATAGAAATCCACCATATGTTCATTTAACATTATTTCTAATGTTAATATTAGAGTAATTTTAACCGTAGAAAAATTTCACATTTTTATTTATTAATAAAAAGAAATTTCATCGTATGTTAAATATGTACATTATTTTTAATGTAAATAAAAAGGGAAATTCACTGTATGTTAATTTACATTATTTTTAATGTATATAAAAAGAGAATTTCCATCGTAGGAAAAATTGCATTTTGTTAATGTAATAAAAAGAAGATCCACCGTATGCTATTTTACATTATTTTATAATGTAATATAATTGAAAATACACCGCATGTTAATTTAACATTATTTATAATGTTAATATAAAGAGAATTAACTTTAGAATTAATTTACATTTTTGTTCAATGTTAATAAAAAGGAATTTAACCGTAGGATTAAAGTATATTATTCTTTATATAATAATGAAAAGAAATTCACCGTATGTTATTTTACATTAATTTATAACGAAAAATAAAAGAATTCCACTGTATGTAAATTTACATTATTTTATAATGTAATATTATAAGAATTGCACCGTATGTAAATTTACATTATATTATAATGTAATTATAAAGAGGATTTATACCATAGAAAATGAACATCATTTTTAATGTTAATTAAAAAGGTAATTTACACCGTAGGATAATCATACATTATATCAATGTAAATAATATAGGAATATTCACCATAGGAAGATTTACACTATTTATATTGTAAATAAAAAGAATGAATTTTATATTGTAAATAAAAAGAATGAATTTTATATTGTAAATAAAAAGAATGAGTTTTATATTGTAAATAAAAAGAATGAGTTTTATATTGTAAATAAAAAGAATGAATTTTATATTGTAAATAAAAAGAATGAATTTTATATTGTAAATAAAAAGAATGAATTTTATATTGTAAATAAAAAGAATGGATTTTGTATGGTGATTAAAGAATGGGAGTTTACATTTTATTTAAGGTAAATTAAATAAGGATGTGACAAGAATGAAAGTTTACATTTTTATAATGTGAAATAAAATAAGAATTTCCACCATAGGAAATTACATAGTTTACATGGCAATTAAGAAGGATGATTTACATGTGAAATAAAAAAATTACATTTTTCTATGTAATTGGAATGAAAATTTACATCGTAAAATAAAATTTCATTTTAGGAATAATTAAAATAGAATGAATTGTTAATAAAAATATTATTAACAGATAAGAAGGATTTTCAATATATATATATATATATATATATATATATATACGAGGATTCTTTGGGAAGCCGAGTTATTCTCATTCCAAATGATCCTGCGACGTTAAAAATCGAAGTAAGAAGACGACGCATGAAGACCGTAAATCTTCCCTCGAATGGACAGCGATCGAGATCCTGAATTGACTTGCTCCCAATTCATGGGTCAAGGTCATTGCCCAGACATACGCGTTGATTTCACGGATTTGACTTTCGTTCAGACCCAGAGCATAAGTTTAAATGGATGGTGTGTTTGACATTGTACTTCGTTATATATCATACTGTTGATTTTCTGTTAATATATAAATGTTGGTGGTGAAGAATTTATTCTTTACTTAACACCCATTTATGTATTGATGGATAAGCAATGGTATGGTATGGGGTGACAGTGTGGCATACTAAGATGCAATGATCAGGGTTTCTTGTTGAAAAGCAGAACCTTGTGGTGATGATCAAAGCACCGCTTGAATAAGCAGAGCTTTGTGTATTACGTGACTTCACGAGCCTCACAAACCGGTAGAGTCTAAAACGGGCGAAGGGAACGCAGGGAGAGCAGCACGTTTCTTTCTAGCTAGAAGTGGTGTTTGGGTTTTATCACGGCCTGGCATTTTACTTATGTGGATGATGGAATGAGGCGCCTCGGATATTAGGTCCTATAGGACCGGGAAACGTGTGCTTAGGAATTGCCAATCCTCAAAGCTGTATGTGAGGACCGGCCCTTCCATTTCCAAGGGTTCTCCGCGGGGAATCCTGAGGCATTAGCTAGAATGTCTCGAATCGGTAAGGAGCCCCGCTCTAGCCTTGACTCATGATGGAAACCAAAATCCAAATACGAACCGACGAATTTGATTGTATTACTAGTATGGAGGCATAATATATGGTACCTATGCTTCCTAAGATTAATACATTTACTTTGAAATGTTTTCATATACATTAATGATAATATTAGATTCGTATTTGCTTATTTAGCATGTTTAATCATCATAAGGTAAAACCCTATCCTCTGGTGTGCGTTGCATTGTGTGATGGGACTTGGGTCTTATGGTGATTCCATTTTTCCAAAAGCATTGGGTTGTTTACGATGTATTTAATTATTTGTTATGACACTTTAAACTATGCACGACAATCCATTAGAGTAAACCCGTTCCGCGTTAGCGGCGTGGTCTTTTGGATTTGCCTTATTTCTGGTAGTTATTTTTAGTTAAGAATTCTCACACCAGTCCCACGACTGACCCATAGTTTGTTTCACCTTTTTGCAAACTTGGCTGCCCTCTCTTATACACGGGCAGCCAAGTAGACAGGTTCATTCTTTGCTTGGAGTTTTTCTTTGGAGCCGCTTATCATTTTTCTTGGATTTGCTTTTGTGGAGAGGTGATGACTTGGAGCTTGAAGACATTCACCTTTTGTTTCTATGGCATCTTTTCTTTCTTTTTAGACGTCAAACTTATTTCTTTTCTGCAAAACTTGTTGTAATAGCTTAGTTTTTGTGACTGTGGATTTTCTGTGATTGATGACATTATATTTTTCCGCTGCTATAATGTTATTACTCTATGAATTTCCTTTGCTATATTGTATCTGTGTTCTGTTTTATTGTATTTATGTTGTATTCCAAAAATGATTACTCCTACTTTCATTCCGTGGAAGTTTGGGGTCATCACAACTCCCTAAAGTCACAACGAATTGGCACAGACCTATTTACAGATGTCACGGCGTCTTACATCCTCAGAGGCAGACCGGAATCCATACACGCACATGACCCGGTTGGAACGCACCATCAACACCCCTCGCCCTTATCAGAATGAACCGCTTATAATTAGTTCAGTAAGCGTGCCCGGACCCTACCTACTGTTGGGTCAAAGTTTTGATACCAGAAAGGGTTACTGACTAATATGGGTCCCAAACAACAAATGACACAAGTAATTCCCCTCCTGACCTTGTATCTCCAGATTAACAGATTTCAGATTAACTTGTTTACAAGTTTCAGACATACAGAGTTTAGATCAACTAGTTCACAGATTAATAGACTTACAGAGTTACTGATTAAGATTAACCGGTTACAGATTGTCTAACTTTGTATTGGGCCTACAGATTCACGAAACGGGTTTATCAGATTTAATTGGCTTAACCTTACCCACCCAACACGTTTTAGACATCATATTTATCTCAGATTTTCATTAATTAAATATTAATGCCGAGACCTCTCACATTAGACTGACAGTTTGCGGCTACTGGTTAGGCCGGTTGGTTCCGGGCAGGTTTTTGTCGCAAACTGAGTCTAACCTCGGGTTTCAAGCAAGTTATGACTAACTTCTCACATTAGAACCTATTGTTTGCGGCCACTGGAATATGCCGGGCGGTTCCGGGCAGAATTACGCTGCAAACTCATTCTAACCTCGAGTTAGCCATGTTTATCTTTGCGGCCAATTAATTAATAATTTACCATTTATGCCCACGCCTAATATACATGTCAATTATTCATAGCTAATTCAGATTATGTCAATAACAGACTGAATATATCAACTTAACAAACATAGCAGATAACAGATTTAGGCGACTTAACGGATTCAGTAGATTAAGCAACTAGCAGATTTAGCAGATAACAGTCTAGGCATCTCAACATATTTAGTTTGACATTTTCAACAGACTTAGCAGATGACAGATTCGGCAGATGAACAGATCTAGCAGACTAGGTAGTAGATTAGGCAATATAATAGAACTAGCAGATTAGGAAAATATAGCAGAACTAGCAAATTAGGCAAATATAACAGATTTAATCATTCCTTAAAGTTTCACAAATATAAATCTTGCCTAAGTTCACATGCATAAATAATAGTCATGATTCACAATATGATCATGTACCCCATGTTTGCATTAAATTTACATAGCACAGATTATGGTCATAATTTACCATATATCATATGTTTCAATTTTTTGTATTAAACTTGCATAGTACAAAAGATCCATATATAATTTATACCAAATATAGCCATAGATTACTATGCATGTCATATATCCCAAAGGTCCCTTACTTAGGTGTTTATTTACATTAATAGATATCCTGCTTTCATGTAAATCTTTATACCTAAGCCATATTCTTTTTATCTCAAATCATATGTTCAATACAGTCTATATTTATGTCCAATTACGTACCTTTTTATGTCGTGTCTACAAATCATATGTTCAACACCCTTTATGTTATAAATATAACATGTCCAGTCATATGTCTCAGATTTATGTTCTAGCTACAGTCCATGTTCTTTCCTCAAATCAGTCACCTATTGGTCATGCAAAATTCATGAATCATTCATTTTACTGTCCCGAACATTTTAGCGTATGTTAATCTCTTATGAGATTGGCTCAGGATCGTGGTAGCCTGACTATAGAACTGAAAGGGGAAAGAGGTACAGAATAAGATAAATCTAATCAGAACAGAACAGATATAACCTCAGATTCAGATTTACAATTCATGTCACAATCAAAATTAACGTTTATATCGGAAAATAACTGCACTTGCCTTGGTTGGATTAAAGAAAGAACTTTAATTGTGGTTGAATTGTTGCAGAAGCTTTAATCTCTAATTTGAATTGAGTTGCTTAGGTTGATGTTGGTTAGCTTCTAGTTTTGATTCCAACAGAGTAGCAACGCCATTTTTATTTTTATTAGAAAAGAGGTAGAGTAGAAGCTGAATAGAATTGTGTGTAGAGAAGGCTAGGTCTTAGGATGTATTTATAGGTGTAGGAACTCATTTAGGCCCCTCAGATTAACCCTAGAACTCATCAGGTCCGTCCAAACACGTCACAGCCCTCAAAATCGCACAAACACGCACCAGGTTCGACCAGGGAGGTCGACCCCCAGGTCGACTGACCAGTCGACCAGGTCTGGGGGGTCGACTGCCCAGTCGACTCCCCAGTCGACCTGGGTCCTGGGGGGTCGACTGCCCAGTCGACCTGGGTCCTGGGCGGGAAATTTTCCGCCCAGCCCGCTTCTTGGTTTGAATTCGAAATTTTGAATTCGAATTTCGAACTGTCTTCGATTCTGAAAATTTCTGAAACTTCGGAGGGTCATATCTCCCTCATACGGACTCCGATTCTTGCAAACTCGGACTCGTTTCCAAGAAGAATTCCGAGACGAACGCAATGGCGCAACCCGTTTCCCTTGATTCTTATTTTACAAAAATTAATTATCCTCTGATTGGTTACTTATACGTTCACAGAAAATACGGGGTGTTACATTCTCCCCTCCTTAAAGGATTTCGTCCCCGAAATCCTCAAGTTAAGAAGAATGTGTCATACCGTCCAACATCCATCTACTCAATCATCAATCACTGGCGTCCATTGTCCTTAGAAACTTCTAATGTTGTATGAACATATGCAAAGGTATGTGTACATGTTTCTTATCTAATGCAAAGATCAGGTGGTCCACTGATTCAGTTGACCTCCTTAATGCGAATTATGCAGTGCCATGAGTCCAACATGTATGCAATTTCCTTACTCGATACATATCATTTCTATACGAGTGCACATCCATTCAGTCATATGCAACTTCCATGTGCTGAGTCAATCATTTTTGCATCCACAAAAATTGAAAATGCTCACACATCCATATGCAGTATGAGAGTGTTTTCGAGCCGATCTAGTGCCTAGTGTGTGTGTATGCATCCACGAGCAACCACTTGCATCCACTTGCAACTATCAAACATAACATGTCTCAAACAAATGTTTACACCCATTAGTTTCTACCTAAAGTTCGAAGATTTGATCGATAGGATATAGTTGAATGATGGAAGCGAGTACAGATAAAACAAAAACTTGGTTCCCATTAGGCATGGGTCCTAAGTATCGGCCCCGAAGACCGAAATCAACGTCAAATTGACACCCAGAGGATTACCCTCTTTGGATAATGTCAAAACTGGAAATCTTAACCTTATCAGGGATATTCAGATATTTACATATTACTGGTAAAGATCAGGTTACCGAACTAAGCATGATAAAACCCAGAATGTATGCGTCCTACTTGACGCCTAACACAGATATCTCTCAAACCCCAATCTATCACAACAGATGAGTCATAACCCTTATGAGTCTGAGTCTACAGCGAAATCAGAAATAATACTAGTATTAAAGTGCAGAGTATAAATTACAAAATCAAAATACCAGAATCAGAAAGAGTCTTAACTCCATAATCAGATAAAGAAATTAAACCTACTATAGGAATTTTCATATTTGTATCCTAGCCACTAGCCTCAAGAGTGTTCGCCTGCCATCCTTGCCCTCGTTTCTTCAGGTAGTCCCTAGTGAAGTGTCCCATTTCTCCACAGTTGAAGCAAGTGCCCTTCCTTTTTCTGCAATCCTTGTTCAGATGAGTCGAGCTCCCATAAGTAAAGCACTTTTTCCCCTTCTTATCTTCAGACTTCTCATCCTTCCTTTGTGTTTCCTTTTTGGGCCTTGCTTTCTTATTCTGTGGTTCTTCCTTCTTTGTCTCTTTCGGGCCCTTGTCTTCCTCGTGCAGTAGTGCCATGTCCACCAATTTCTCGTAAGTCGCTCCCATGGGTACATGGGTCATGGCTAGGCTGTGCAGTGGCTCGTTCAATCCTTTAACAAAGCGGAGAGCCTTTTTATGCTGAGTGTTGACTAAATCCAATCCGAACCTAGCTAGTTGGTTGAACTGGTTGACGTATTCCTTGACCGTCATACTTCCTTGTTTAAGAGATAAGAACTTTTCCAGTTGTAAACTTCGTTTAGCTTGCGAGAGAAATTTTGTCTCGAACCTTGTTCTGAAATCCATCCATGTCTCAACCGGCCTCTCGGCGTTAGTGACTTCCCACCAGTAGGAAGCTTCGTCTTTGAGCAGCCATACCGGCAACTGTACCTTCTGCCTATCGTCCACCTCGAAGATAACAAATTGATCCTCAATGTCTTTGAGCCAGTTCCTCGCTTCTACGAATGATTCAGTTCCCTTGAAATCCTTTCCACACATGGCCTTAAAATCTCTACAGATCTTTGAGAAAGTAATTGCACGAGGAGGGGGTGGGGGAGGGGGATCATTTGGTGGACCTGCGGCGGCGGTCCTAGCCTCAAGATATTGATGAAACCAACCGGGTACATGAACACTGTCTGGTATCCTAGATGCTTCAGACATGTTGAAACGAAAAAGGAAAGAATCAATTACAAAAAGGACTGAAGGAAAGATATATGGCTCTTGGGGATCATGTTATTCAAAATAAGCTTTATTTTTGAAAATACTTCCTTTCTTTTTTGAAAATAGTTTTCAAAAACTTTACCCCATCTGGTAACCTTCAGCTCTGATACCAAGTGTAACACCCCACCTCCGTTAAGGTCACTCACAAAGGGAGTCTTAACTTTGATGGAGCATTTTAGTAAACAGAACAGAAACTTACTAGACAGATAAAACAGTACTTGAAAAATTTATAACTTTATTACAACAGAAACCGGAATAAGCTTGGTTACATCCTTTCAAATCACAATATCAGAATTCAAGTACAAAATATCAGTCTTGTACAAAAGCCTTCAGAATGCATAGTTTAAAATCATAATCCCCACGGAAGAAGACAAGCCATACTTTAAGCACTTCAAGCGGAAGAAATCTGGATCAAGCTAGAGTATTCCCTTCCACAAAACCTGGGGGGGAACGGAAGAAAGGAGGCGAAACAATAAGGGTCAGACAAAAAGTCTGGCAAGTCCAGTGATTTTCAGTTATGAACAGATAATAATAATATGACATGAACATAAAACTAGATGAGAGATAACTGTAACTGGTGTAGCGGATATAACAGAAGAACAGAATGACATAAGCTATTTCTTTACACTTCTCTGCATTAATACTAGTATAACAGAATTATGTGTCACCCTAATGTCTAAACTGAAACAGAAACGGGTACAGAATAATTTCCACGCTGGTAATGGGCCTTTACCACCCGATCAGAAACAGACAGAAGCAGAATGTAGCATAAGGTGTACACTAGTAATTGGGCCTTTACCACCCGAACAGACGGTACCACGCAGAAACAGACAGGTGTTGCCACCCAACAGAAACAGACGGTACTGATAGAAACAGACAGAACTAAGTGTACCCTAAAACCCTACCCCAAGCGATCGGCTTCCTAATACATAAATATCCCGTGTCGGCCCCACAGTAGGGTGTATCACTCCATAAGTGACAACCAATTGGCACAGACCTATTTACAGATGTCACGACGTCTTACATCCTCAGAGGCAGACCAAAATCCATTCACGCACATGACCCGGTTGGAACGCACCATCAACACCCCTCGCCCTTATTAGAATGAACCGCTTATAATTAGTTCAGTAAGCGTGCCTGGACCCTACCTACTGTTGGGTCAAAGTTTTGATACCAGAAAGGGTTACTGACTAATATGGGTCCCAAACAACAAATGACACAAGTAATTCCCATCCTAACCTTGTGTTCCCAGACTAACAGATTTCAGATTAACTTGTTTACAAATTTCAGACATACAGAGTTTAGATCAACTAGTTCACATATTAACAGACTTACAGAGTTACTGGTTACAGATTGTCTAACTTTGTATTGGGCCTACAGATTCACGAAACGAGTTTATCAGATTTAATTGGCTTAACCTTACCCACCCAACACGTTTTAGACATCATATTTATCTCAGATTTTCATTAATTAAATATTAATGCCCATACCTCTCACATTAGACTGACAGTTTGCGGCTACTAGTTAGGCCGGTTGGTTCCGGGCAGGTTTCTGTCGCAAACTGAGTCTAACCTCGGGTTTCAAGCACGTTATGACTAACTTCTCACATTAGAACCTATTGTTTGCGGCCACTGGAATATGCCGGGCGGTTCCGGGCAGAATTACGCTGCAAACTCATTCTAACCTCGAGTTAGCCATGTTTATCTTTGCGGCCAATTAATTAATAATTTACCATTTATGCCCACGCCTAATATACATGTCAATTATTCATAGCTAATTCAGATTATGTCAATAACAGACTGAATATATCAACTTAACAGACATAGCAGATAACAGATTTAGGCGACTTAACGGATTCAGCAGATTAAGCAACTAGCAGATTTAGCAGATAACAGTTTAGGCATCTCAACAGATTTAGTTTGGCATTTTCAACAGACTTAGCAGATGACAAATTTGGCAGATGAACAGATCTAGCAGACTAGGCAGTAGATTAGGCAATATAACAGAACTAGCAGATTAGGCAAATATAGAAGAACTAGCAAATTAGGCAAATATAACAGATTTAATCATTCCTTAAAGTTTCACAAACATATCTTGCCTAAATATAAATCTTGCCTAAGTTCACATGCATAAATAATAGTCATGATTCACAATATGATCGTATACCCCATGTTTGCATTAAATTTACATAGCACAGATTATGGTCATAATTTACCATATATCATATGTTTCAATTTTTTTTATTAAACTTGCATAGTACAGAAGATCCATATATAATTTATAACAAATATAGCCATAGATTACTATGCATGTCATATATCCCAAAGGTCCCTTACTTAGGTGTTTATTTACATTAATAGATATCCTACTTTCATATAAATCTTTATACCTAAGCCATATTCTTTTTATCTCAAATCATATGTTCAATACAGTCTATATTTATGTCCAATTACATAACTTTTTATGCCGTGTCTACAAATCATACGTTCAACACCCTTTATGTTATAAATAAAACATGTCCAGTCATATGTCTCAGATTTATGTTCTAGCTACAGTCTATGTTCTTTCCTCAAATCAGTCACCTATTGGTCATGCAAAATTCATGCATCATTCATTTTACTATCCCAAACATTTTAGCGTATGTTAATCTCTTATGAGATTGGCTCAGGCTCGTGGTAGCCTGGCTATAGAATAGAAAGAGGAAAGAGGTACAGAATAAGATAAATCTAATCAGAACAGAACAGATATAACCTCAGATTCAGATTTACAATTCATGTCACAATCAAAATTAACGTTTATATCGGAAAATAACTGCACTTTCCTTGGTTGGATTAAAGAAAGAACTTTAATTGTGGTCGAATTGTTGCAGAAGCTTTAATCTCTAATTTGAATTGAGTTGCTTAGGTTGATGTTGGTTAGCTTCTAGTTTTGATTCCAGCAGAGTAGCAACGCCATTTTTATTTTTATTAGAACAGAGGTAGAGTAGAAGCAGAATAGAATTGTGTGTAGAGAAGGCTAGGTCTTAGGATGTATTTATAGGTGTAGGAACTCATTTAGGCCCCTCAGATTAACCCTAGAACTCATCAGGTCCGTCCAAACACGTCACAGCCCTCAAAATCGCACACACACGCACCAGGTTCGACCAGGGAGGTCGACCCCCAGGTCGACTGCCCAGTCGACCTGGTCGGAGGGGTCGACTGCCCAGTCGACTCCCCAGTCAATCTGGGTCCTGGGGGGGTCGACTGCCCAGTCGACTCCCTAGTCGACCTGGGTCCTGGGCGGGAAATTTCCCGCCCAGCCCGCTTCTGGGTTTGAATTCGAATTTTTGAATTCGAATTTCGAACTGTCTTCAATTCTGAAAATTTCTGAAACTTCGGAGGGTCATATCTCCCTCATACGGACTCCGATTCTTGCAAACTCGGACTCGTTTCCAAGCAGAATTCCGAGACGAACGCAATGGCGCAACCCGTTTCCCTTGATTCTTATTTTAAAAAAATTAATTATCCTCTGATTTGTTACTTATACGTTCACCGAAAATACGGGGTGTTACATAGTATAAGGAATTTCATTCGTGGAGCTTAGGATGTTCGTCGATCAAATGCATGTGTCAGTGTATAATGGTTGAGCGCATATATATAATAGACTCGAAAAGATGAAAAAAATTCACAAATAAGCTATAAGGCGCAAATCGAATTCGACGATGGAGTAACATTGGAGCTTAGGCTGGATTTTTGAAGATCGAGCGATAGTAGAGCTGATGGCCAATCTAAAGATGGAGGATGGACTTGGAAATGAGATTTATTTCACAATGAATGTCGGACGTTTTCAGTTAATGTGTATTTAATCAGTTTTAATGAAGTACATGATCAGGGTGGCCATTATAGATTACGATAGAGTGATCTATATCGACCACTATTGTTGATCGCTATCAGGACAATTCGACATGGACGATGATGCAATTTGGAGGAGCAAGATATGATGGTTCATTCGACAGTACATCTAATGTGGTGCTCTTATATCAAAATTTCGGCGTGAAGCAAGGATATGGTGCTTCAATGCAGTGATTTTACCATTCGACAATAGTTATTCTAGGAAGTGAAGCATAGATGATGGATGATTGATCCTCGAGATGCAGAGCAGGTGACGATGAACCAAAATGGAAGTTACTGGAGAGGGTTAGGGCATGTGTTTGAACTTGCCAACTTGTCAATTGTCTATGCTTAGTCTAGCCCGAGGACTTCACATAAGAGGCCAGTGGAGTAGTCCTTGAGGATAAGCTCTGTTAGGGATAGTGCATGCCAAGGGATAATGAATACGCACGATTTTAACAGTTATTCTTGAAGAGAAGGTAGTGGGTGTGATGTCTATTTAGGGCCACATTGGATTCTTATCTTCACATCGTAAGATTTATGGCATCCATCTAGACGGGGTCCTTACCTCTTGTTGTGCACGTTAGTACAACCTAGTGCCTGGCCTACTGAATGGCATGGATCTGAGTATCATGAAAACCGGGTGTTATCGTGTATCAAATACACTGAAACACCCCACCTCCATCACAGTCACTCCCAAAGGGAATGCCTTAACTTCGGTTGAGGTTTATAAGCAAAAGTCACAGATAAAACACAAGACATATATATAAACACATATATATATATAAGCAGCGGAAAACAAACGGACTTTTATTTCATAGATACGTGTTCATACAAAACATTTCCATAATTGTGTCATAATAACTTCCAAAACATTACATCATCATTTCTGTCTTAATTATTAAATAAAGAAGCATAAAACATAATAAAAGCTACATAAATCCACATAGAACGTGTCCAAAAGCCATATCCAAGGAAAGAGAGTACAAACCATACATCTACTACTTGAAGCTTGCAAAGAGCCTGACTAAGCTGGGTTGTTTCCTCCCTGTGGAGGGGGGGAGGACGGAAGAAAAGAAGACGAAAGAAAAACAGGGTCAGACATAAAGCTTGGTAAGTCTAGTGACTCTTCAGTATGAGAATAAGAAAAAGGGCATGATAGGTATAAACTGGAAATAGGAAAGTATCATAACTAAGATAAAGCAGTTTGAACAGAATATACTATCGCACCCCACACTATATCTCTGCACATACTTGCATTGTATCAACTGGCACCCCATGATCGGGGTGAAGTGATCCCCTTTCTAAAGATCGGCTCCTACTCGCAAAATCATATGTGTCATACGGCCCCCAATGATTGTAGATACTTATGCTTGTCCCACCATGGGGTGTAACAAGTCCCATGGTGGTGGCCCGACACAATCCTAGAATGCATAGGTTATACTTCTGGTGCCCAGTGCCCTATTTGTCTGCTCCGAAGTGTGTGCACGCCCGCACTCTGTTAGAACCCATACTGCTGCACCCACCGCCATCGCTTTTGACCGCTTACAATCAGCCTAGTAATCGTGCCCCGCCCTGCTTAGTTTCAGGGTACCATGATACCTAATTGGGTTACTGCTGAAATGGGTCCCCGTTACTAGGGTTTTCTAGTCAAACATGTTAAGTGGTTAAGTGTCTGTATTTACCTAACCCCACCCATCAGTTTAATTAACATGTTGAATTGGTTAAGTGTTTTAGTTAACTAAACCCTACCATCCTGACTTGTTTGTCCTTAGGTTTTTAAAGCACCGACCACTCACATTAGGCAGGTATTGTTACGGTTACTGGATGTGCCGGTCGGTTCTGGGCAGGTTTACACCGTAACTCAGTCTAACCTCGTGTCCTTATTGGGCTCAATGCTTAACCTCTCACATTGGATAGGTATTGTTATGACTACTGGACAGCCGGGCGGGTCCGGGAAGGTTTACATAACAACTCAATCCAACCTCGGATTAAGCATACTCGTATTTTCTAAATTTACATGTTTGTCTCTATTACTTGTTATATGTAAATTTGTTAACAATTGAAATGTTATGGCCCACTTTCCAAGTTCATCATTTTTGATATAAGGATTTATACCATTTAAATGCCACCAATTATTGGCATGTGCCAAACATGCCAATATATATATATATATATATATATATATATATTTCACCAATTTATGTCAAATTAGCAATTTTTCCCAACGTTACCCCATCTAAATATTAGGCTAACAATCTTAGCCTAGTTTTTCATCCGCATGATTTTTAACATATAATATTGGGCTAAAAACTTAGCCTAATTTAGCGTACACAAAATTGGCATTCATTAACAAAAACATGACATAGGTGTAAACTTGGCATTTTCAGCATTGTCAATATGAACATCATAGGTGTGAACTTGCAACGTAGACTAAATCAACATACATATATGTGAATTTGCAACATAGGCTAAATCAACTTACATATATGTGAACTTACATTGCAATAAGGATCTAACTAAATAGGTGTCACATGAAATAGCATATGATTCAGACAACATAAGCCTAAACATGTTTAGATCTAGGCATAACATCGAACATCACTAGCATATGACTAGAATGTGACATGTCCATAAAGTATGTGTAATTTTATCACATATGTGAACTAGATCCAATCATGTTTACTACTATAACATGAAACTTGTATTAAAATGGATCTTGGCATGGATCCAATTATGAACTTGCAACTTTTGTATAAACATATGAGCATGTATATGAACTTAATCGTTTAGACATAGAAGTTCTATTGTATAGCATATAACTTGTCATAATCACCTAAACATATAGGTGTAGATATGGACCAAATAACTTGTATGCAAATTTGAATAGATCCAACATCAACTAGATTAATCCACAAACATTCTAATGGATCCAACATCAACTCAATTATACCACAAACATCTCAATACCATTCACAACACAATCATTGCAACACATAGATATGAATTAACATCGTCGTTATACTATAGCACAATTCCATTTTACAACGAATCAACTCTTAATTTTATTCCCATCGGAAAAATCACTATACTTACAACAAACGATGAACTTGAATTCTGGATTCTGAGTTCTGAATTTGCAATGCTTTCCTTTGGGTAGACAAACGTTGTTTGAATCTTGATTTTACTTTAGTTTTGCTCGTCTCTAATCTTTCTTCAAGTGGAGGCTACTCTTAGCTTCCTTCCAGCAGCATGACGGCTCTAGCTCTATTTTATTTGTGTGAATTTAGGTTGAGACTAAGGTTGTTTATATAGGATTTCAAACTAATTAGAGCCGTCGATGAAGCTAGAGTTAATCAAGGCCATCCGTCTCAAGAAAAGCCAATCAGAAAGTGACAAGTCAGCCCTAGTGACACAGCCAAGCCCCAGAAACCGAGCCAGGACCAGACCAAGCAGGTCAGGTCGACCAGGCAGGTCGACCTGTAGGTCGACCCCCAGATCGACTACATAGTCGACCTGGGTACCCAGGTCGACTCCCAGGTCGACCACCTGGTCGACCTGGGTCCTGGGCGGGAAAATTCCCGCCCAGCCCAGTTCTGGCCCAGATTTGAATTTTGAACTTGTTTTTGGGCTGTTTGAATTTTAAGTCAAATTCTGAAACTTTCGGAGGTCATAACTCCTTCATACGTAGTTCGATTTACGCAAACTCGGACTCTATCTCAAGCAGAATTCCGAGACAAATGCAATGGCGTAACCCGTTTCCCTTAATTCTTTCATTTAGAATTAATTATACTTTAATTTGTTAATTTACTGTAAATAGAAAATTCGGGGTGTTACATTCTCCCCTCCTTAAAGGATTTCGTCCCCGAAATCTTCAAGTCTGAAAGAACGTATATCCTAACATCCAATCGTCCATCTACTCAAGCAACAAACACAGGCGTCCATTGTCCTTAAAAGACTTCTAATGCTTCATGATTATATGCATAGTGTGTGTATATGTCCTTATCTAATGCAAAAATTAGGCGGTCTACTGATTCAGTTGACCTCCTTAATGCGAATCATGTAACTGTCATGAATCCATTATGTACGCAAATTTTCCCTACTCATAATTCTACATGAGTGCGCAATCATTCATACAAATGCGACATCCATATGACAACATATCAAGTTTCAACCACATACAAATATGAATACATATATGCATATGCAATATGAAGTGACTGAGCCGATCTAAAACCTAGGTTGTGTGTGTATATGCATCCACGAGCAACCACTAGCAACCACTTGCAACCACTTGCAGCCATCAACCATAACATGTTTCAATTACATGTTTACATCCAAAGGGGTTTCTACATAAGGATAAAGGATAATATTGAGGAGATATACCTAAAAAGATAGATACAAACACAACTTAAGGAAAAAGAGAAATCAAAGATGTACCCTCAAAAAGAAAAGGGTAGGTCGCACGTATTCTGTCCTTAGTTTCCCAAGTCGCGTCTTCCTCGGCGTCGCTCAACTGAACTTTGACAAGATTGACTTCGCGGTTGCATAGCTTTTTTACTTCAGTTCCTAAGATGCGGATTGGAACTCTCCTCACAGTTGCTTCGCGTTCCACTTCGGCTTCTTCTAGAATGCTTAGCTCCACCACTTCCATAGATTCATGTAAACATTTCCGGAGATGAGAAACGTGAAAGACATTGTGAATTCCAACCAACCTTTCGGGCAACTCTACTCTATAAGCCATCTTCCCAATCTTCTCGATGATAGGGAATGGTCCTACAAATCTTGGTGCTAGCTTTCTGGCGGATCCAAAGCGAACGACGTTCCTTAAAGGAGGTACCTTAAGGAAAACCCTGTCCCCAACCTCAAACTCAAGGTCGGTCCTTCTTTTGTCTGCGTAGGATTTCTGTCTATCTTGGGCAGTCTTCATTCTCCTTCGTATCAAGTCCACTTTTTCTGAAGTCTCTCTAATCATGTCTGGCCCAAGTATAAGCTTGTCTGTAGACTCCCACCAACAAGTCGGTGATCGGCACGGTCTTCCATACAAAGCTTCGAAGGGCGCCATGCCGATAGTTGCTTGGTAGCTGTTGCTGTAGGCGAATTCCACTAAAGGAAGATGATTCTCCCATGTCCCTCCAAAGTCAAGAACGCATAGTCTCAAAAGATCTTCTAATACTCTGTTCACCCTTTCCATCTGTTTGGGGGTGATAGGCCGTGCTCAAGCATAACTGTGTGCCTACAGCTTCTTGCAGACTCCGCCAAAATTCGCTTGTAAAGATAGGATCTCGGTCACTAACTATGCTGGAGGGTATTCCATGGAGTCGAACTATTTCCTTGAGATAAAGAGACGCTAGAGACGAGGCAGTCCTTCTACTCTTGATGGGTATAAAGTTGGCTCTTTTTGTGAGCCTGTCCACTATTACCCAAATGCTAGTATTGCCCCTTCTTGACCTTGGCAACCCATCAATGAAGTCCATTGAAATGCTATCCCACTTCCATTGCGGGACTTCTATAGGATGAAGCAGTCCTCCAGGTTTCTTTTGTTCCGCCTTGACCTGTTGGCATATCACGCACTTATAAACGAAATCTGTCACATCCTTTTTCATGCCGCTCCAAAAGAAAACTCTCTTTACGTCCTTGTACATCTTGTCTCCACCTGGGTGTATTGTCATCTTGGAATGATGTGCTTCCTCGAGAACCATCTTTACTAAATCCCTTGCTTGTGGGACACATAGTCTTCCATCTCGCCTCAGCCAACCCTTATCATCGATGGAGTACCTATTGAGGTGACTGGAAGTTTCACCCCTAATTAGTTTATCAATCACATCCACAAGCTGAGGGTCTTCACGTTGTGCGTCCCCTATTGAGTCTAAAAGAGTGGGCCGTACTTCTAGCGATGCAAACAAACCAGGTACAAAATCAGAGGAGGGTCTAAAGTCAAAACTGGATATATACTCCAAACTTTGCCTTTCTACAAAGACAGGGCTTAAGGCCAGCTTCTTTCTACTCAAGGCATCTGCTACTACGTTTCCCTTGGCAGGAGTATAGGAAATCTCAAAGTCATATGAGGCAAGAACTCCATCCACCTTTGCTGCCTCAAGTTAAGAATTTTCTGTGAGAAAAGATACTTCAACGATTTATGGTCAGTATATAATTCGAACTTCTCACCTAGGAGATAATGGCGCCAAAACTTAAGCGCAAAGACGATGGCGGCTAACTCAACATCGTGGGTTGGGTAGTTCTTTTTATGAACTTTCAATTGTCTTCCACCATAAGCTACTACCTTCCCTTCTTGCATTAGAACGGCGCCTAGTTCCGTACCACAAGCATCCGTGTATACTGTGAACATCTTGCTTCCATCAGGCAAAGTCAGAACTGGGGCTGTTGTAAGAGCCCTTTTTAAGCGTTGGAAAGCAATATCACAATCCAAATCCCAAGCGAACGCTAGATTCTTCTTTGTTAGCCTTGTGAGTGGAGCTGAGATTTTCGCGAAATCTCTAATGAACTTTCGGTAAAAACCGGCTAGCCTAAGAAAGCTTCGGACGTCGATTGCATTTCTTGGTGTCTTCTAATCTTGCACTACCACCACTTTCGCGGGGTCCACAGCTAACCCTTCTTTCGACACTATATGTCCAAGAAACCTTACTTCTTCTCTCCAAAAGTGGCATTTGGAGAATTTGGCTTTTAGCTGATGAACTCGAAGAGTTTCCATGATCTCCTTTAGATGCTGAGCACGTTCTTCCTCATTCTTTGAGAAGATCAAAATATCGTCTACGAAGATAACCACGAACTTGTTGAGGAATTCTCTGAACACCCTGCTAATTAGGTCCATGAAATAAGCGAGTGCGTTTGTCAAACCGAAAGGCATGACAAGCCACTCGAAGAAACCGTCTGGAGTTCTGAACGCCATTTTATCAATGCTATCTTCAGGTACCCTTAGCTGATGGAACCCAGTAGCCAGATCAAGTTGGGAGAAGACCGACGCACCTACAAGTTAATCAAACAAATCATCTATTCGGGGAAGAGGGTGTCTATTCTTCTTAGTCAGCTTGTTTAGCTCCCTATAGTCCACACAAAGACGTAGTGAACCATCTGCTTTGGTGGCGAACACAACTGGAGCACCCCATTCCGAGATACTACGCCTTATAAACCCCTTCTCGATAAAATCCTTAACTTGCTTACTGAGCTCCTTTCTCTCCTTTGGAGCCATGTGTCTGACAAGTAAAGCTACGGGCTTTGCATTATCAACAAGATATATGCAGAAGTCTATTTCCCGCCTCGGAAGTAAGCCCTTTACCTCTTCAAAGACATCCGGATATTCACGGACTACTCTAACCGACTGCAAGTTCTCAACAAAAGCATCAAGCGACTCTAGATAACTAAGCATAACAACATTCAAGGGATTACAAGAAATTTCTAGAGTGTTACCGAGCAGAGTCAAGAGTCTAACCACTCTTTTCGCACAATCAAGAATGGAACCATTACTGGATAACCAGTCCATGCCTAAGATCAGTCCATATCCCGAGAAGCCCAAAACAAAGGCACTACATCTAAACTCAACACTTAGAATAGAGATTTTCAAATCCACATAAACCATTGGCAAATAAGCTGAGCCCCCAATTGGATTTGAAACAACCAAGGGATCTTCTATCATACTAGTGTCTAGGTGCAGAGATTCTACTAAAGCAGATGAAATAAAGGAGTGTGATGCACCAGAATCAAAGAGAGTGCGAACTGGATGATCATAGAGATAAACTAAGCTTTCTACAGAAATATTTCCACCTAAGGTTCTCAAGATAGGACTGAGAAGATAAGCAAGATAAAACAAAGTATCTAGGAGAAGAAGTTAAAGAGGTACCCCCAGAGGGTCCTGCTTGCGGGCCTTGCCCTTGCTTCTTAGGGCAGTTCTTGCTGATATGTCCAGTATCACCACACTGAAAGCATGCTCCATCTTCATCTTCTTCTTTCTACAATCCTGGACTATATGCCCAACAATGCCACAGAAATAACATTTCCTTTTCTCACGTGCCTTGTTTTTATTGTTGTGGTCCTTTCCTCCTTGACTATTATCCGTCTTCTTGTTCTGTGATTCTTCCGCTTGCTATTTCACGTAGAGGAGGAGGAGGAGTAAAAGCGTCTGTAGCTGGGGAGTAAGGTCCCCAGACATGCTGAAACGAAAAGGAAAGATTCAAGACAAAAGGATAGAGAGATAGTGCATATGGATTTGGGGGACTATGCCTTTTAAAAGCAACGCTTTTCCTTGAAAGAAATAATATGCTTCTTTAAACTTCTCTTTTGAAAATAGTTTCAAAAACCTTTATCTAATCTGGTAAATCTGTGCTCTGATACCAAGTGAAATACCCCACCTCCATCAAGGTCACACACAAAGGGAATGCCTTAACTTCGGTGGAGGTTTATAAGTAATAGTCATAGATAAAACACAAGACAGGTATATAAACACATATATATACCCAGCGGAAAACAAACGGACTTTTATTTCATAAATACGTGTTCATACAAAACATTTCTATAATTGTCCAATAATAACTTCCAAAACATTACATCATCATTTATATCTTGATTATTAAATAAAGAAGCATAAAACATAATAAAAGCTGCATAAATCCCCATAGAACGTGTCCAAAAGCCATATCCAAGGAAAGAGAGTCCAAACCATACATCTACTATCTTGAAGCTTGCAAGGAGCCTGACTAAGCTAGGTTGTTTCCTCCCTGTGGACCTGGGGGGGGACGAAAGAAAAACAGGGTCAGACATAAAGCCTGGTAAGTCTAGTGACTCTTCAGTATGAGAAAAAGAAAAAGGGCATGATAGGTATAAACTGGAAATAGGAAAGTATCATAACTAAGATAAAGCAGTTTGAACAGAATATACTATCGCACCCACACTATATCTCTGTACCTACTTGCATTGTCTCAACTGGCACCCCATGATCGGGGTGAAGTGGTCCCTTCTAAAGATCGGCTCCTACTCGCAAAATCATATGTGTCATACGCCCCCCAATGATTGTAGATACCTATGCTGGTCCCACCATGGGGTGTATCAAGTCCCATGGTGGCGGCCCGACACAATCCTAGAATGCATAGGTTATACTACCGGTGCCAGTGCCCTGTTTGTCTGCTCCGAAGTGTGTGCACGCCCGCACTCCGTTAGAACCCACACTGATGCACCCACCGCCGTCGCTTCTGACCGCTTACAATCAGCCCAGTAATCGTGCCCCACCCTGCCTAGTTTCAGGGTACCATGATACCTAATTGGGTTACTGCTGAAATGAGTCCCCATTACTAGGGTTTTCTAGTCAAACATGTTAAGTGGTTAAGTGTCTGTATTTACCTAACCCCTCCCATCAGTTTAATTAACATGTTCAATTGGTTAAGTGTTTTAGTTAACTTAACCTTACCATCCTGACTTGTTTGTCCTTAGCTTTTTAAAGCACCAACCACTCACATTAGACAGGTGTTGTTACAGTTACTGGATGTGCCGGTCGGTTCCAGGCAGGTTTACACCGTAACTCAGTCTAACCTCGGGTCCTTACTGGGCTCAATGCTTAACCTCTCACATTGGATAGGTATTGGTGTGACTACTGGACAGCCGGGCGGGTTCGGGAAGGTTTACATCACAACTCAATCCAACCTCGGATTAAGCATACTCGTATTTTCTAAATTTACATGTTTGTCTCTATTACTTGTTATATGTAAATTTGTTAACAATTGAAATATTATGGCCCACTTTCCAAGTTCATCATTTTTGGTATAAGGATTTATACCATTTAAATGCCACCAATTATTGGCATGTGCCAAACATGCCAATATATATATTTTTCACCAATTTATGTCAAATTACCAATTTTTCCCAACGTTACCCCGTCTAAATATTAGGCTAACAATCTTAGCCTAATTTTTCGTTCGCATGATTTTTAACATATAATTTTAGGCTAAAAACTTAGCCTAATTTAGCGTACACAAAATTGGCATTCATTAACAAAAACATGACATAGGTGTAAACTTGGCATTTTCAGCATAGTCAATATGTACATCATAGGTGTGAACTTGCAACGTAGACTAAATTAACATATATATATATATATATGAATTTGCAACATAGGCTAAATCAACTTACATATATGTGAACTTGCATTGCAATAGTGATCTAGTTAAATAGGTGTCACATGAATTAGCATATGATTCATACAACATAAGCCTAAACATGTTTAGATCTAGGCATAACATCGAACATCACTAGCATATGACAAGAATGTGACATGTCCATAAAGTATGTGTAATTTTATCACATGTGTGAACTAGATCCAATCATGTTTACTACTATAACATGAAACTTGTATTAAAATGGATCTTGGCATGGATCCAATTATGGACTTGCAAATTTTGTATAAACATATGAGCATGTATATGAACTTAATCATTTAGACATAGAAGTTCTATTGTACAACATATAACTTGTCATAATCACCTAAACATATAGGTGCAGATATGAACCAAATAACTTGTATGTGAATTTGAATAGATCCAACATCAACTAGATTAATCCACAAACATTCTAATGGATCCAACATCAACTCAATTATACCACAAACATCCCAATACCACTCACAACACAATCATTGCAACACATAGATATGAATTAACATCGTCGTTATACAATAGCACAATTCCATTTCCATTTTACAACGAATCAAATCTTAATTTTATTCCCATCGGAAAAATCACTATACTTACAACAAACGACGAACTTGAATTCTGGATTCTGAGTTATGAATTTGCAATTCTTTCCTTTGGGTAGACAAACGTTGTTTGAATCTTGATTTTACTTTAGTTTTTCTCGTCTCTAATCTTTCCTCAAGTGGAGGCTACTTTTGGCTTCCTTCCAGCAGCATGACGGCTCTAGCTCTATTTTATTTGTGTGAATTTAGATTGAGACTAAGGTTGTTTATATAGGATTTCAAACTAATTAGAGCCGTTGATGAAGCTAGAGTTAATCAAGGTTATCCGCCTCAAGAGAAGCCAATCAGAAAGTGACAAGTCAGCCCTAGTGACACTGCCAAGCCCTAGAAACCGAGCCAGGACCAGACCAAGCAGGTCAGGTCATGGTCAGGTCGACCCCCAGGTCGACTACATAGTCGACCTGGGTACCCAGGTCGACTTCCAGGTCGACCACTTGGTCGACCTGGGTCCTGGGCGGGAAAATTCCCGCCCAGCCCAGTTCTGGCCCAGATTTGAATTTTGAACTTGTTTTTGGGCTGTTTGAATTTTAAATCGAATTCTGAAACTTCCGGAGGTCATAACTCCTTCATACGGAGTCCGATTTACACAAACTCGGACTCTATCTCAAGCAGAATTCCCAGACGATGTAGGTATCGTCCGTTCCCTTAATACGGACTCCTTCATATGGCGTAACCCGTTTCCCTTAATTCTTTCATTTAGAATTAATTATAATTTAATTTGTTAATTTACTGTTAACAGAAAATTCGGGGTGTTACATACACCGAGTAAGTGAATGCGAGGATAGATGACTGATGCTATGTTTGCTTAATCATTTATCACCTTTGGATTGTCATACGATGTAGGTATCGTCCGTTCGGATATCTGAACACCCCTAATTTCTTTGTTGACCCGCATTTTGGCGAGGCCATCTCCCTAAGGTCCTTCCATCACAAAATTCCTCAGGACCTGAGTGTGACCTAGGACAAGCCCGAACATTCCCAAATGAAGCACTAAAACACTCCAAGACTTGGACAAGCCTATACATTCTCAAATGAAATAATAGAGTATTCCAAGACTTGTATATTACTTGCTCGAACAAGTTCATCTCGGCTAAGCTAGACAAAATTCAAAGATGCAAATTGACCAAGATCTAGATCAGCCAACAGCGGGATCGGTGAACACGGTGGAGACGACTTCGTTTTAACATAAATTTGGCTCGACCATAGGCCATATTGACCCGGACGCTGCAAACACTTCTTCAAGTTCCCATCTCGGCTTGACATGGCAAACATTGGTTCACACTTTGGTACGATACTTTTAGTTCAACCAACTCAGAATGATACTTTTATATTGGTATAACCTGACTCGATATACCGAGTCGGGGTATACCAAACCAAATTCTTCTTGGTCAGAAGTCCTACTATCATGCTTTAAAATGTGGCCCGTCCACTCCTAAATCCTCGGATTTGGAAGCACGTGTCCTCAATCGGACCAGGCTTGGTCGACCAAACCGGATTGATCTCCTAAAGAAGCGTCCAAACCTCAGTAATATCACTTCCACCGCTCTCTTCCAAACTTGAATCGGCCGCCATGTATACACATCGAACCAACCTAACTCCTACACTATAAATAGTCCTCAAAGGCTCCAAGAAGTGGACTTTTGGTCGATACATGGTCCTCATGACATAACCATGACTACCAACCACATTAATCTCAAATTATGAAGTGTTATAGTTATGGTCATTGTAATTTGAGATTATCATGAAAAATAACATTGTATTCGAGATTCTAAAAATACCCACTATTGTAACTTAACTTTTCTTACACTATCAAGTGAATTATGAAGAGAATGTTGGCTCGTTAACGACGAACAACTATAAAATGTTGTTATCTTGCCTTTTCTTACATTTTTCAGTTGTTTTCTCATATTTCATGCTCTAAACCCAACTTTTTGATGTTGGTGCCACTTTTTTCCTTCAACAATCTTGGTGTAGGATACAACCATTACAATTATCATAGAGTAGTATGTATTTTATATGTTCTAACTATGTGGATGTAGGAGCGAGATAGATACGAATCTCTATATCTTTCGTGCCCATGCCCTTACAATTTTACAGAACTTTAAGGTTTGTTTATTGCTTACAAAAGACTGTTGTCTGACCAACATTTTATGTCCCTTGTTACTACAGTGGGTGCTCATCAACAATGTCGATGAATATACTATTGACGTGGGAGGTTTTCCACTTGCGCACGCTAACCACCAAGAGCTGGTTAGGAGAAAACCCGATATTCTAACAACCAGATGTCATGAAATGTAAAGGGACACACAACTTTTTATAGTGGTTCGGCACTAACACCTACGTTCACCTTATAGTCATCATTCATCATCATTATGTCAATTACAATGTTTATCCAAATTTGGACACTTTGAATACACAAAGTTGTACAATAGAATAACAAATATCTTGTTAATTCACAACTTTGCCTTAAATACCCTTCTTCTTCTTCTTCCTTAGGCCAAGATGTGTTAGAATGAACACTAATGTCTAATAAAAAGCTTTAATGTTAAAGGAAATATCCAAGAATGTCCAAAATCAATCAAAAAGTCCATGTGAATGCCCAAAATTTGTAGGTAAACATCTATATGAAGTTTACAAGTCCAAGAAATATCCCAAAGCCATAGGAATGAAAATGGAACCATTAATGATCAAGGAGAGCAATCTTGTGTGTCCAAAGTCCAAAAATACCAAGTCAAGCCAACCCATTTGAATGCCAGGAGAGAGGGTATTTATAGGTGAAGTTTCCATGCATCAGCCAAATTTCATATCTCGGGGGATACGAAATTCGTATCTCTAGGACTTAGCCAAAAAATTAACTCCGAAGCCAAAACCTCGAATCCTGGAAAAGCCATGAAAAAATAATGATTGTCACTTGTAGATCACCAAAAAATCAATGATCCGCATGTACCAGCCGATTTTCCAATTTCTTGAGCGAAAAAACGAACCCCGGCCCTGTGCCAATTTCAAACTCGTGCCAAAATGTCAATTTTGCATCTTGAAAACTTATGATCGACACAGAGTCGATCACCGAAAACTAATTGATTTTCCTGCTCTTGCCATTTGACTGATCCTTCGCAACCCCATGTTCAATACCAGAATTTCACATCTGAATCCCTGAGGCGTGCACGTGGATTTTGCATTGACTTCCAGTGTGCTCAAGCGATTTCGAATCTGAATCCCATGCCAGATCCTGATGCGAAGGGATCGGATTCGAAATCCATGATGCGAAATTCCTTATGCACAAAAATGATTTTTTGTGATCCTACCATGTTGATTAATGTATTTCAAAGTGCAAAACTTGAGTTTGCCAAAGCGGCTGATCCGAAGGTTTTTAGTTTGCACAAGTGATTTTAGGTGATCAATCAATGCCGCGCAACACTTTTTGAGTAATCGAATCCAGAATCTTCCAGTACCAGTATATGTTACCTCGACGAGTTTTGCCATGTGATTGGACCGAGGTGCTCAAGGATTTTTAGCTGATCGGGCCGAGGTGATCAAGTTTTTCTACCATGGTAGATTTTCCAAGATTATTAACGACTTTTCCAATTCGATAACGTCGGGAATCAACGATATTTCCAACCTTTTCCAAACACTTCTCAACTATGACCAAATTGCGTTTTGTTTTCCAACAAACGTTCTCAAAGCATTAGCTTGTCGCTAACCATAAATCTGACGTGTGATTGCTTCGCCAAAAATCGGGTCAACACTTTGCCCTCTAAAATATATCTTCATTGATGATTAAAGGAAGATCTGTTTTGCGAGTAAACCCGCAATCCAAAAGTCCTTAAACCAAAGCTAGGAGAAGTACGAAGGAAAATCCAACAACTAGAAATAAAAAGAGCCATGAACGCATCGGATCGTGTTAACAATAATACCAGAAAACCAATGAAACTGAAAGCCACGATCGTGTTGGATCGTACTAACCAGAAATCAATGATCATGCCAGATCATATCAGCTATAAAATCAAAGTCTAAAACCCAATGAAAGCCGACGATTGCTGCGGATTATTTCTTTAAGATAACCAAAGTAACCGAATAATGAGAATAATGGAAGTAGCCAGAATAACTAACAACTAGTGGACCATGGAGGTCCGAAATCCCAAATGACCAAAGTAGCCAATAACCAAGGGACCGCCAGGGCTCGAGAACCAAAACTAGAATAACAATAGCCGAGAAATCAGTGAAACTCGAAATTCATAAAACGGAACCAACCAATAGCCAGATAACCAGGCAGATCGTCCTGTTGATAATTGACAAACCAACCTAGTAGCCACGAGTTGATAATCTTGTCGTTTCATTAACAAGACCACTCCATGTAACCAGATAACTAGATGAATTTCCATGACGAGACAATCCAAAGCCAAGAGTAAGTGATCTTGTCGTGTCACCGACAAGACCGCTCGAGCTTTTGCCAAGGGAGTTACCTGCCAGAAATCTACATAACAACCCAAAGCCAAACAAGTAAAGACCTTTCACTCCACAAATCAAGGCAACCTTGTCAGCAGCTGACAAAGTGACCAGGATAGCTAGATGAGTCAAGATGGCTTTGTCAGTGAAAGATGACCAAGAATAGCCAGAGCGTGAACTTGGTGAACCAAGTACGAAAGCCGTGGACACGAGTCCTTAGAGTTAGCAATCTGATCCCAGATTTGCTTACTTTGCAATCAATGTCCCTATAAATAAGGTTATTTTTATTAAAGTAATAAAATTTGAGGGGGTTTTAGCAAAACCAAAAAGAAAACTTATCGGTTTATCATCCGTAAGGAGCATGCCTAAGGACTCTCATGTTCTCATACATGGGTATGCAAACTTGGCCGTTTTCTATTTCAAATTCATTCGTGAAGGAGATTGAACGGTTTATTGTTGGCGAAGGGCATGCCTAGGATCTTGTTGGTTCTTGTTACATGGGTAAGCGTATGCGCCATCCAAAATCCAAAACCAGAAAGAATTCAAGGCTACCTTCTGGAGCAAGATAACCAAGAAAAGACAAAAGAGTTCAAGGCAGCCTTACCGGAACAAACGACTAAGAAAAGCCATAATAGTATAAGGTGACCTTGCAAGAGCAAGACGACCAAGAAAATCCATAAAAGTTAAGTTTTATAAATAACTAAGGGAGTGACGGTGTGTTGTCGAGCAAAGAGCATGCTTAGGGATTATAGCGGCTCTCGTACATAGGTAGGTTGACTCAACAGTTTACAACCAGAAAGCGAAAAGGATACATTTAGAGGGCTGAATCCTACAAAGCCAAAACCATGGGTCGATGACTGAATGACAAAAGTCTGGAAGAAGCCAAAACCAAACCATAAGCCATAGAAACTAAGAAAAATCAAAAGCCGGAGAACTAAGAACTGAAGAAATCCAAAATACAAAACCCAAGAAGCCAAAGAATATCGAAAACCAAGCAACCAAAGAGCTAGTAAGAACCAAAAGGCAAGTAATCAAAGAATCCACAAAACCAAGAAAGACCAAGAACCAAATAACTGAAGGAACAAAATATCCAGAAGACCAGAAACCACAAGCTAAAAGATACTAATGTATGGGGAGGCCTGAATCCAAAACACTAGAGCCAGAACCAAAGTCAGTTAATAACAATGCCTCTACAAGAGTCGGGCCTGGGTCTATCCTGAGTAGTATAAAGGGGATGTTCCTATCCTGGCACCATATCCCAGGTCCGAACAAACCGTGCTAGCTCACCGCATCTGAAACACTCTTCAGCCACATCTTGAGGATGTCAACAATCGTTTGTGTTATAACCGTTGGGATCACGAAACAAGTAATGCCAACTAGAATCCTTTTCTCTCTGAGATGACTTCCTTGTGGGAGGCAACCTGAACTGAGTAGCAGTATGAACTACCAAGTAAATCTCTTCATGGGTGTGGGTAGGTTCTGAGACAAGAATTTAGGTCCCTCCAAGCCATGTTTCTATCATTCACTGAAAAGAGTATTTAACTGTACCAAAATTCTTTGCTTTACCAGAGACTACAGCCATTAAGACCATGAATGGATCGGGTCTGTCGGTCGATGCCACTGCCACGTTAAGCCTTTTCAAGAATTTACGCAAAATCTCATTGGACTTTTTCTTGATTGTTGTTATCATCTCTTTTTGGATGAGCGATATCAACTCTTAACTACTCGAAAAACTTCCCAACCAAAGCATTTCAAGAATGAAACAAATATGTTCCCAACTGCCCAAACCCCATGGCAGCATTGTCTATCAAGTAAAGCGGAAAACACTTAGCCATAATATTATCCAAAGTCGAGAGGACTTTCAAATGGCGCACATTGTGCATCAAGTGAGCAGTCAGATCCTTATGACCATTACTAAGCTTCCAACATCTATAATTTGAAATTCAGTGGTTTTTAAGACTTCCTTATATTCAAAGAGAATGGAATGCGAGTAACACAATGCAAATCCAAAGAAGAGGAACCACCTTGAGTAAATCGATGAATTACATCTGCAATTTGAGATCCATTACAAAAAGCGGGTAAATGATTCAAATTATCCAAGCAGACACTGGTACCTCTAATGTTTAAGTCTATATTAGCAACTGGTTGATTTGCAATAAGAACTTCTGATGGGATCTCTGCTTGAGGAGTTGCAATGGGCGCAATCTTTACTATCGGAATCGTAGGAGCGCTACCATCCAAACCTGAGCGCAAAGGTTCTTGAGCCACTTACCAATGTCGGAACTCGCGACTTGACCAACCAAAGCATCACAAGCTAGAGCAACGTTGGGATTAGGGGTATTGCTGTCGAATGTAGAGGGGACTACACTAATTCGAGGATCGGTGTAGCTCTGCTATTATTTTGTGGGGTTTCCCCAAAGATTCGAGTCGCGACTTGCAGAACACTAGCACTCGATGATGTATGCCTATCCTGTCGGCCTTCCAGCACTTCCATATCTAGCCTCAATCCGAGCGAGAAAAGTATTCATCGCTTCCTCTTGCCGCTCGAGTCGAGCGTTCAAATCTAAAGCCAAATCCTTAATCACTCCATCGACGTCGTCTCGGGTGACAAAGTTTGAGGAATTTCCAGTCGAATAAAAGTTCTTGACTTCCTTCACCTCCAGTGCCTTGAGCCTTAGCAGTAACGTTGATCTTCTTTTATTTAACCATGATCAAAAGCGAGCTAAATTTGTTTCCAAAACCAAAGCCGAATCCAAAACCTAAAACCAAATCCAAAGGCCAAAACACGATCCAAAGCCGATGTTGTCACATTCCCTTCCCGGCGCACCAAAGTGTTGATGTGGGAAGTTTGCCACTTGTGCACGCCAACCCCCAAGAGTGAGTTTAGGAGAAAACACGATATCTTAACAAATAAATGCAGTGAAATGTAAAAGGACACACAAATTTTTATGGTGGTTCGACACTAACACCTACGTCCACTTTATGGTCATCATTCATTATCATTATGTCGATTACAATGTGTATCCATGTTTTGACACTTTGAATTTACAAAGTTGTATGATGGAATAACAAATATCTTGATTCCCAATTTTGACTAAAATGCCCTATTTCTTCTTCCTTAGTCCAAAGTGTGTTAGAATGAACACTAATGTCCAATGAAAAGCTTCAATGTCCATTAAATAACCAAGAATGTCCAAATGCAAACCGAAAGTCCAAGTGAATGTCAATAAATTGTAGGCAAATTTTTGATTGAAGTTTACAAGTCTAAGAAGTATCCCAAAGCCATAAGAATGACAATGGATGTCATTAGTAAGCTCCAAATAGAGAAATCCCATATGCTCAAAATCTAAAAATACCAAGCCAAGCCAACCCTTTTGAATGCCAAGAGATAGGATATATATATATATATATATATATATATATATATATATATAGATGAAGTACATGCATCAGCCAAAATTTCGTATCCTAGGGGATACGAAATTCGCACCCTTGGGACTTAGCCCAAAAATCGACTTCCAAGAAAAGAATCTCAAATCCTGGAAAAACCATGAAAAACAGTGATCGGAATGTAAGGATCACCTAAAAATCAACGGTCCGCACATACCAGGCGATTTTCTACTTTCCTAATCCAAAAAAAATTCTGACTCTACGCCAATTTCGAATCCGTGCCAAAGTTCGAATTTTGCATCCTGAAAATCTGTGATCGACACAAGTCAATAACCGAAAACCAAGTGATCCACATGCTCCTGACATTTGATTGATACTTCACATCCCATGTTTGACCCTAGACTTTCGCATCCAAATCTATGAGGTGCGCATGTGGATTTCCCAGCGACTGTTGGTGTGCTCAAGTAATTTCAAATATGAATCCCTAGCCAGATCCTGATGCGAAGGGAACAGATTCAAAATCCGAGATGTGAAATCCCTGATGCGCAATAATGATTTTCCGTGATCGTATCGTGTTGATTACGGTATTTTGAAGTGCCAAACTTGAGCTTGCCAAAGTGGCCAATCTAAAGGTTTTGAGTTCGTGCAAGCAATTTTAGGTGATCAATATATGCCATGCAGCACTTTTTGAGTGATCAAATCTAATTTTTCCAAAACCAATATATTTTGACATGATGAGCGTTGAAGGCAAAAAATGTCGTAACACCCAAAGATTCTTAATTACTTAAAAATATCGTTTCGCGTGGGAAATTAAGTGCTGAAAAGCAATAAATGACATAGTAGATTTATAGTGGTTCAGTCCCGCGAGGGGCCTATGTCCACTTTGGATAAGTTGCTGATATTTTATTCACAATAATGGATTACAAGCTACAAACTGTTACGGATTGCGGAATGCGGATCTTAAGGCAAAACAAACACTAGAGGGGGAGTGAATAGTATTTATAAGGAATTTACGAAAAATATTAAACTTATTCGACCTACTATATGAATCACACACACCAGAGATGATCCCAAACACAGAATAAAACACAAACACAGAAACAGGTAAATATAAAATGCAGAAAAGGAAAGAACACACCGGATTTCATACTGGTTCAGAATACTCCTATATCCACTCTCATGCAACGCCGAATTGTGTAGAGTTTTATTAATATCTGAATCCAGTTACCACACACTTAATTTCATGGCTACAAGGTTAACAACGATTCCATCACCCTTGATTTCACAGCTACAAGGTTAACACCGCTTCCACCACCCTTGATTTCATGGCTACAAGGTTAACACTGCTCTGTTTCCTTGATTTCAGGGCTACAAAGAATACACCCTTTCCCAAACAATTCCCAAATGATTACAACAGCTCTAGAAATCTTCAAAACACATCAATTCAGAGTGTTTTTTATAGAGATTGAGAAGATAAGAAGTTTGATATAATTTGAGTAAAAATTGACAAAGTATAAGTGTAGAAATCAAGAAAATGACATATTTTAATAGTGGTATGAAAAAGGTGAAGATAGAGAATAAGACTAATTTAAAATTTCGAAATCAGTCCCTATTTATAGCATTTGAATGGTAGCAATGTTTCTAAAGCGTTTCAAATATGAAAAGACACTTCCTTTGAATTTTAAAATTATGAAAGTAATATGTCGACATATGCAAAAATGTATGTTGACATATACCCTATACTTTTTAGTTTTAAATTGTTTTTAAAGTATTTAAATCAATATATTTATTCTGGAAATTCCTAAAACAAAATTAGTTGTTAAAACATTATTTTTCAAGTATAAAAACATAAGAAATTATTATTTATACATATGATTAGAAACTTTATATATAAGTGATGTAAAAGCTATATATAATATAATTATAAACATATATATAGGAATTTATAAAGTGATACTTATAAACTATATAAGCACAAAGGTTAAATGAAAACTTAGAACTTAAATAAGAATATTTGAAATTATAATAAAATTTAAACTTAGTAATATATATATATATATATATATGATTTAATAAAACTATAAAAATAAGCATACTTATAAATTACGAAATGTATATTTGAAATCATAAGTTTGAAATCCTCGGATGATTAAAAATCATTTTGAGAAAAGTTTGAAATCAATTTGAAAATAGTTTGAAATCAATTCTAAAAAGAGATAATTTGAAAGCAGAGTTTGAGTGTTATTCAGAGTTTTACATAATTTCTAGACTCTATTACCCTGATAGTCTTGGACTCTTGATATCTTGATATTCATGTGTCTTGATTCTTCTTTGAAATCTTGAATCTCTTAATTTTTGAAACTCTTAACTGTACAATCTTCAATATTTTATTGCCTGCATATAAATTCGGCATATATATATACATATATTCTGGATAAAAGTGTTAGTACACATTTTATAATCAATAACGATTGAAACAAGGTTATTGTCATCAAAACATCACTCCAACACAAACATCATCTAGACATTTGATTACAAGTATTTCCATGTAATTTGGAGTCATAATTGTCATGTATGAATATTTGGAAAATGTCACTTTAATGCTCCTTCTTCCTCAAAGAAAAGATGTCATTAATGAGTTCTTGGAGCTCTCAATAGGTGTCAAATCAGCCAAATTCCAACCCCTTTGAAGTGTGAGCTTGGGGGTATTTATGGTGGAGTGGTTAGGTGGGAGTGGGTTTGATTTGGGGACCACAAGGTGTAATTTTGTATCCCTGAGGACCTATACTTGGCATTCCGACTCCCTCTCTTTGAAACAAGCGGAAACTCGTACCCCTTGCGGGGATACGAATTTCGTATCTTAGGGATACGAAATTCGTATCCTTGGATATGGACTAACATATTCCTTAGAGGATACGAGTCATTCATATCCCTAGTGGGATGCTCGTACCCCTTCAGGATACGGTGGTAAGAGGAGCAAAGAGTTCATTTCGTGTGAGCCGAAAAAGGAAGGGATCCTAAGGCTGGTGAGAAACGAGGGACATGAGGCGGAGAGCCATGAGAGGGAACGACCTGAAAATTTTTTGTTCGAAGGCGAGGGGTTCGAAGTTTAGTGATGGTGAGGGACTCAAGAGATCCAAGACATGCAGTTAAGGGAGTCGAAGAATGGGCGGCGAGGTGAAGGGATCGGAGAGGTCGGGTACAAGGTGTAGCCAGGGCATGATTTTGAGGAGCTATGAGGCTCTTTATTGTGCGATCTCTTCTAAGCTTGTGTCCTTGGTTTCATGGCGACAATTCATACTTTAACATCACACGATGTGTAGAGTCAAGCGTGTCTGGTGTACTTTTGGGAATGGACCAAAAGGCCAGTTAACAATGAGATTCGCCATGTGATCAGACTGAGGTGCTTAAGGATTTTGAGTTGATGGGGCTGAGTTGATACCATATTTTTTCAGTGCTAGATTTTCCAAGATTTCTAATGACTTTTCCAATCTGATAATGCCGATTTGGGAATCGGTAATATCTCCAACTTTTCCTAACACTTCGCGACTTTGACCGATTCACTTTATATTTTCCAACAAACGTTCTCGAATCTTGAGCCCGTCGCTAACCATAAACCTGACGTGTGACTACTTTTCCAAAGAGCAGGTCAACATATACTAGGTGACAAGTTTGAGAATTATTTTGGAGCTGTGCAGTTGGATAAATAGCAAATGAGGTATCTAATATTTATATTTGTATTATTATTTTTCCTTCGTTGTGTGGCATTATGGAGCCTTGACAATATTATGTATTTTTGTTAGAGATTGTTTATTAGTTGAGTTTATATATTCCTTGTGTAAACTCTGTTATTGTTTTATATAACTATATAAGCCTGTATACTCTGATTATATGGTTTATATAGTTATTACTATCCCACTTGTTATGTGTATGTGATTGTAATTATTATATGTTATCTGATGTTCTATGAGATATACGTCAGGTTCTATGTTTAGATTCTATGTGATTGTGTTTGATTTTTTTCTTCTTCCTCTTCTCTTCTATTTCTCTTCTTTTCTATCTCTCTTCTTTTCCATTGTTCTTTCCCTTGACAACCGTTTTACATCGATTGGGTGCTACATCGCATTACTCGGTTATTTGAGCACTATTAGTGTATTGCAGTCGTCACGTTTGCTCTCAGAACTTAGGTTACATGGTTTAACCTAAGCAGTATTAAAATCTGGAGTTAATATATGCAAGAGAGTATGTATTTTTTATATATTTTTGGTTTTCATATTATATATTAATAGTGTATGTAGTATAGGTTTTTTCCACGTGAGTGCCATTGGAGTAGTTTTATCTGCTCACAACTGACCATCCTAACTAATTATTTGAGACGAACAAGTGAGTAGGAAATAATCTTGATTACTCAATCTCTATAGTTGAGAATTAAGAAGAATCGATAACCCTTAGCCTCTATTCATATGACAGGTTTCCAACAATGGTACAAATCATTTTTTGGATTCTCTAATATCTCTAATTAGTCATGGCACTCAAGTGTAGGGGGTAGACTATGTTGTGTCATGTAGACACTTGTGTGTCTATAAGGAAAACCATTCCATGGAAAGTAGTAGACTATTGAGGTCTGAGAGGTTATTGGTTTCTTGCAAGGAGTTCATCGATGACTTAGAGTTAGAGAAATGAAGTAGGAGTTTACTTCTAGCAAACTCCAAAGACAAACTTGAATTAGTCTAGAGTCCTTGCTGCCTTGATTTCCTAAATTGATTCTCTTAAGTCTGTTTCGTGGTTCAGTTCGGATAAATCTTAGTTGACTTCTTAGAAGTCGATGTCGAGGGAAGAGCTCACTGATTTAGTCCATATGTATGTGCTTGAGTGTTTGATCGAATTTGATGTACCATCGAAGTATACAAGAAAGTTGTAAGTTTATATTTGGGTTAAGTGATCACCTTTGAAAGTGATTTATTTCTTTTCAAGGGAATAATGGCTTTGAGGAGTTGGACAGGAAAGTTCACGATGCTCGAGCTAGTTCCCAGTACAGAGAATTATCTTGTTCTATATGGACCAATCATGAGAACATATGTGTTGATCTTCATTCCAATTTTGTCGAGTGATCGCTCCATAAAAGCGAAAGGAAAACGACATCACAACTGGAGATATATTTTAGGCTAATGGCGTTTCCAAATGTGTTTTAATTATGACATCGAGGTTTCATCATTCCATATGAGATTGCGGATTAATGGATAGAATGGGTATGGAACTCATGATAATTGGTTTGCTTTTCTTGATTGTGACTTACTGTGTTAAAGGCTTTGTTAGACTTTATATGTATGTAACATCCTATGTTTGGTCGCTAAAGATTAATACTGCGGATGACTACAGCATCCATAACACTTTGTTTAGGGTCTTGAGGGAGGAGTGTCACAACATGACTTGTATATTCTAAGCAATATACATAGTTTGCCAAAACTTAATCTCATTGAATCATGTTTGCTTGTTTGTTTTCTATTGATTTCTTTAGGCTTCACTTATATAGTATTAGTCTACAAATTAATTTGTTGGGAGGATACAAAACTTAAGTGGTTGTAAGAGGCTATTGGTGATGGTAGTGGACTGGGACATTATGATTTCCAGTAGTGAGTCGTTCTCGATTTAACGATGGTGGCTTTAGATCTTGATCTTGTGTAGGAAGTTGCGTATGATTGGATGATAGTAGGCTGAGGCACTAAGTTCTCTGGCAGGAAGTCGTCACCCTGAGCTTGGAGCTTGAAAGTATCTGGATACATTCGATGAGATGACCATATTACCACTATTTTAGCGGCATATGAAACCTTGGGAGTGGAAAGTAACTGAGTGTGCATTCCCATTGATTGGTGGCTTGTTATATTGGCTCTAAGGTGCGAGGATGTTCTCTTGGTTGGGAATCCCATGGGGGTTCTATCGATTGTGGGTAGTTGGGTTGCATATGTTGATTACAACGTTTCACAAGCTTCTTTGATTTTGATTAGTTAGTTGTACCATATATGCAATGACTACCCTACAATTCTGACACTAAAAATTGGTAAATGCACTACTGTAGTATCTGGATAATGTAAGGTGACCATTTAAGAAAAAATAACTAAAAACTACACAAAACTAGTCGTATATCTCATAGAGCATTGAATAAAATATAATAGTAAAACATAACGGCATAAAGACAGGCAAGGCAGTATATAGATGAAGTGAATCTCATAAATCAGAGTACTAGATCCAAAACAGCAAACCACAATGTCATAGTGTTATACAAAGTAAATAACTTCAATAGTGTAACTATCAGCAAGAAAAAAGGTAAAGGTACTACTGAGCCTCACAGTAGTGAGCAACAAAAAGAGATAGAGTACATATAAATAATATGTGGATAGCCTTCCACTCATCTCCAAACCAGCTACTCGTTCTTACTCCTAACCTGCCTTTAATCTACTTATGTCGGAGCATCTAGAATAATAAGAAACAAAACTATAACGCTAGTTCAGACAAATTCTTGTATGAGTGATAAAATCTCAAGTACAGAAAATAAATGGAAAATACGGTATGTTAAACCATACTTGACCCATCGTTTATCTAAAGAGTTAGCACACAGAAATATATACTATTCTAATAGAGTCATAAATATGGGTGTACTAAACATCTGAGCATTGGGGTGTCCAAATGTCTACGTCTACACTATCGATAGATATTCTACCTACATCTAACGATGTCCCTAAGGGTGATAAATGATTAAAAATATAAAAAAACATCATACATCCTCAAACATATGCACTCAGTGTGTTGGATATATAGTTTGTTTGGTTCTAAGGTAGCTGTGCCCTATCTAAGCTGAAACAGTCAACTACTGACCAACGACCTATGCCTGGCTGAGAATGAGCATAAGTAGTATTCACGAGTCTCCCTCCCCTTGGATAAACATGTAGTCTTATTGGATATCGCATGGGTAACCTTCATACTGGCATACAGCCAACATCAGGCTAAAGACTCAATAGGTGCTCAAGCTTCTGCTCTCCAAGTACCTACCCAAACCTACATACTAATTGATCACTTTTGCTTATATGTCTCTAATGCAAATCTATTCTAGGATTGCCTCCTTAAAACATATGAAATCTTATATTTGGGAACTACTTAGATAAATACATCTATCGTCCAATTCTTCCCTCTAAACTACTCCAGACACTCCCCCTTCTTGATCTATAGCTTATTTTTTTTCTCTTAGAAGTTCCATTGGTAAACATTGGATTCGTACTCTTCAAGTTGAATGACCCTCAGATATACAAAGTCTTCATGTTGACATCGCTGCGAAGTAGGCCTTCCTTGAACTACAACCATCCATCAAAGAAGTCATGTTGAAGTAGCACGTCGATTACGTTGGGTCACAAGGCCTCAACTCTTCTCCTTTTGGATTGGTACCAATCCTGATGGTTGGGATCAATACCACCCTAATCCAGTTCAGATCGGTGTTACCTCACCCAAGTGGATCGGTATATCTGGATCGATGTAATTACACCGATCTGGCTCGGCCAAGTGTACTTGGCTGACCTAAACACTTCTAGTCATAACTCAGCCATGCAAACTCCAAACGACTCCTAACTTCTCACATAACCTCTGTAGACCTTCTAGCCCTTCTCCTCCAAATTGATGTGATTCTGAACAACTTTGGTTTATGGACTTTTATGCAAAATCCTATATTTAGGTCGTCAATCGTAGGATTTTCAAATATTAAAACATAACAAATCAAGTATAAAAATTATCCAAAATAACAAAAAATATCAATCAATAATTCCAATTGAATTATGGAATCCAAATTAATATAAAAAGTTGTAGATTTGTACAGATTTGTAAGTGGTTTCATCAGAAAAGCAGCAATCTAATTTCTAACCATTTAAATTCATAGTTTTAAGCGTAAAGTTGTAAAATGCCTAACATAATTAACCTTTCAAAAATATTTTCAGATTAGGAAGTTTAGAATTCTATAAACAAGATTAGTATCACTTACCTATAAAATGTCAAATTTGAATAAAATTACTGAATCTGAGTAGATCTCTTCTCCTAGCAATTTTAGGTATGCCTCGATTTATCAGTTTCCATATTTTAGTTTAAGTTTTATGGAGAATTTAGATTTTGGTTATAGAAAAATTTAATGTAACAGAGGTAGAAGGTCTAGGGATGAAGGAGAAGTAAATAAAGTGATAGAAATATGGTATGGTAATGTTGATATCAAATTCGGTATCAACACCCCAAAATGCAATCAACACTTTAAAGTATGAACAATTACAAGATTAAGAGAGAAAAGACAGGGAAAAGTAAAGTGCACACAACTTTTAAAGTGGCTCGGCTCTAAAAGAAGCCTACGTCCACTGTGAGGGAAGTTTCCATTATGATCATGGCGATTACAAAGTACATTGATCTCAATTTCATATACATCTTCTCTCATTTACAATAGATTCTCTCTCTCACATGTAGATCTCACTTAGATCCATGCAAATTAATGGTGAAATGGTAAAATCAGCGGAGAAATGGTGAAATGTCTTTGAATGCAAGGAGGATGAAGGAGGATCTTCGATCTCTTGGTCACTTAGATAATCTCGATGAAAGCCATGGCCGATAAGATGGTAGATCATTAAATGGTGATGACGAATGAAGGTAGGATTGCTTAGGAATGGCGGTAGGAAGGATCCGACAACACTTCGTTGTTGCAAAGAATCAGTCCCTTTAATGGTGGAATCCATGGCCTATATATAGGTGGAGAGAAAATGAGGAGAAGGCTGAAAATATATGGTGCGGAGAACTGATCGGTATATTTTAATATTTACAGGAATGCCACTGGCAAACTATCTCTAGTTGTCAATGGCTGTCAATCATGAACGATCGGTATATGTTGGAACCAACCAATCGGTACCTTTCCTTCTGGCGGTTGAAGTTGCTTGGTCCTCACTCCCAGATCACAACCGGTCGGTATCACTTTCCTCTTCTATTCAAACCCAACTGATTGTTGCTCTTATTCTTTAACGAAGCCGTTCACCCTTTGTCCTTATGCTATGACTGACCAGCCTAATGCCTATGCGACCGATCGGTATCCCCCCCATTCACTTGACAAACCTTATGCTCATATAAACCGACCGACTTGTATGTTCACACCAACCAGTCCAATGTCATTTGCTTTTGTGTTTGATTCATCAGAATGTGTGCGTTTTTAAGTGGATTAACATATGAAAATGTTGATATCAAATTCGTTATCAACACCCCAAAAATGCAATCAACACTTTAAAGTATGAAAAATTACAAGATTAAGAGAGAAAAGATGGGGAAAAGTAAAGTGCACACAACTTTTAAAGTGGTTCGACTGTTAAAGATGCCTACGTCCATTGTGAGGGAAGTTTCCATTATGATCATGGTGATTACAAAGTACATTGATCTCAATTTCATATACATCTTTGTCTTTTACGATAGATTATCTCTTTCACACATTGACCTCATTTAGATCCATGCAAATCGATGGTGAAATGGTAAAATCAGTGGAGAAATGGTGAAACGTCTTTGAATGCAAGGAGGATGATGGAGGATCTTTGATCTCTTGGTCACTTAGGTGATCTCGATGGAAGCCATGGCCGATTAGATGGTAGATCTTCAAATGGTGATGACGAATGAAGGTAGGATTGCTTATGAATGGCGGTCAGAAGTATCCGTCAGCACTTTGTGGTTGCAAAGAATTGATCCCTTTAATGGTGGAAGCCATGGCCTATTTATAGGTGGTGAGAAAATGAGGAGAAGGCTGAAAATATATGGTGTAGGAAACCGATCAGTATATTTTAATATTTACAGGGATGCCACCGGCCAGCTGTCTCTAGTTGTCAATGGCTGTCAATCATGACCAATCGGTATACATTGGAACCCACTGATCGATATCTTTCCTTTTGGCGGTTGAAGCCGCTTTGTCCTAACTCCCATATCATGACAGGTTGGTATCACTTTCCTCTTCTATTCAAACCCAACTGATCGGTTCTCTTATTCTTTGATGAAGCCGTTCACCCTTTGTCCTTATTCCATGACCGATCAGCCTAATGCATGTGCGACCGATCAGTATCCCCCCTGTTCACTTGACAAACCTTGTGCTTATATAAATCGACTGACCCGTATGTTCACATTGAGCGGCCGATGTCTTTTGCTTTTGTGTTTGATTCATCAGAATGCGTACGTTTTTAGGTGGATTAACATTTGCCCCTCGGAGTTTACGATTTTTTGTTTGCAAGAATTTGTAAGCTTCGATTTGAACTTTTTTTTTCACAAATTGATGGATCAAACATACCGTATTTTATTTTGGATCGATATGGCATTTTCACGCGGTCGATTGAGCTAGCTTGCTAGGCGGTTAGTTGGATCATCAAAATGAAAGGGGTTAGGTACCACGGGCTTTCTTGGACCGGTCAGCCCGTATAAGCCCTTCCATTATATCACCTCTTGCCTTTTCTCTCCCTTTATTACTTTTATTCATCTTTCCCAAACCAATTAGAAATGGCGGCGGTCCTTCTTTAAGAAATATCTAGCCTCCCAACCTTGCTTCTCAACTCATTGTTTGCCTCCATCTATCCTTAAACTTGAGCAACGTTCCAATCTCTGCCGATTCGAAACGATTTAAAGCCAAAATCTTTGAATCTCTGTCACACCAACTCTATCGGTCTTTGAATCAGCCATCCTTTGACGTCGTAGGTATTGTTGTCTCTAGATTTTAGGTTGGGTTAATGTTTTTCAAGCCTAGGGTTTTGTGATTGGAGTTATTGGGCTTCAAAATTGATCTCGAGGTTGTCACGGTTTCAATCGAACTTGACTGGATTTGTTTGTGATGTGTTTTGGTTTGTAATTGGATATGAGGAATTTGAAATACATTGAATCCCCTTAATCCTGATTTTGATTTTACGTCTATAACGTGTTTGTCGATATGCCTCAGTGGCAATTTTCAACTTTGTATGTCTTGTATTTTATTGTTGTTGATCCTTACGTAGTTAACCGGAATGCTACTTGTGCTTGAGCCATGTAAAACTTGATCTTGTACTCATAATTCTTCCATTACAATACTAGCGTGCGTTATTTTGATTACTGAAATTATGCACGGTTTGATTCGACGATGAAAGGTGATGACATTTGCATATGTGTTGATCATTGCCTGGTCACGTTGGTTGTACTTGGACTGGTTGAATTTACACTTGGCTATGATTTGCAGATTAAATGGGGAACTCGAAAATATTGGTAACGATCAGTTTATACTAACCGATCGATTCTAAGTGATGACCGGTCGGTGCGCATCGTACCCCCTAGGGAGTTGGCCATGGCACCGATCGATTCTATGGCCTTTGCACCGATCGGTTAGTGCTAGTCCTTTGGAGGATTCAATCATACCGATCAGTTAACCCAGGCACCGATTGGTTAAAATCAACCCTTTGAAGGAATTAATTATACTAACTGGTCAGGTCTTGGCGCTGATCAGTTGATGTCAATCCTTTGGAGGATTGGTCATACCGGTCGGTTAACCCAGGGACCGATCGACCAATATAATCCTTCAAGGTTTGACTAACAACGACCGTTCCATTGTATTCCTGCCATTCCTATAGATTTTTCTGCTCAATAACCAAAGTGTAAACCACTTTCTATCGCCATCTGTCAAAGCATTCGTATGTTTCGAGCCATTATACTCTGTCGTCGACTGCCTGTGTCGACAACAAGTTAGATAATTTCTTAGGGAATTTATACACAGCATTTTTATGACTTACACTCGAATGGTATGTCTACGCTGTAGTATTTTGTAGACTTTTTTGGTCACACACTTTTCACACAATTTTAACCATTCTCATGCTAGTTTGCATTAAACTTGGAATTGATTGATCATTTATAGACTTCGAATCCCATTTTTAAGTTCATAATATCTCTAATTTTAGGAAACATATACCTATAGTTTGTATTCAGACATAATTAATAATGACTCGAAAACAATCTCATGGACATACTAAGGAAGCATCTGAGTCTACTAGAATTGAAACTTCTGCTCAAACATCAGAAAATGTGATGGCAAATGCCCTGCTTTAGATGTTAATCTCGAATTACCTGTACCACATCCTATCGCTAAAATACCTTCTGAGAGGACTTCGATGAAGCTTACCATACAATCATATAAGAACCTGTGCCTTCAATTAAGAATTCTAGAACCCGATGCCAAGTTTCCAGAAAATAATGAGTTTGCTGATTCTCCACCTCGTGGATATGTTGCAGTTAATAGCACATGTTATCAGCATCAGTTGTTCCCCTTTCAACCCATTCCTGGAAATGATCTTACGGCACCTGGCTATTGCCCCCATGAAGTTACATCCAAATGGTTATGTTATTTTGAATGATTTATATGTGCTCTTCACGAGAGTTAAGCGACGGGAGCCGACTTTCCAAGAAATTTGTTCTCTATATGCCTTTAAACGGAGGGAGAAACCATCAATTATATTTGTGGAAGTGAAACATTCTACGATACAATGGATTTGGTGGAGAGTGTCAAAGGATATATAAATCATTATTGCTTTATTCGATGCCCAACCAGTTTCTCCGGCCAATGGATGGAAGGGGTGAGAATTTTATCGCTTAAAAATACTTTATTCTCTTTCTACATCTAAGTTTCAGACTTTTTTTAACGTCCCAGAAATTTCGATAACTGGTATATGAATTTAATTGGAGATTTAATTATTAAGAATCAATTTTATACTGGTACTTGGATTAGAAAATAAGAATCAAATATAATTTTTTGAGTTTGAATTGGACTCAATATTTAATTCAGCATGATTGTTTGGAAATGTAATATTTATTTTTGAATAATTGAATTGAATTTGATTGGACATTCGAATTGGATTTGAAACTCGACAGAGAGATATTGATGGTCAGATTTAAAATTATACGTTATTGACGAAAATTTTATTCGTTTAAATATAGGGAAATTTTATTGGAAATGGAGTTGAACGTATAAATATACATAATTAAGACAATCTTAAATTAGTCGCAGTAGTTCATAATTTACATATTGTTTTGGGGTTAGAAATATTATATTGATACGATATCGACCTTTAAAATAATAAATTTTTCAAATGACCTTAGTCTGTGATAAAACGAATTTTATTTGAATACGTATAATTAATTGTTGCAATATTTCGAAATTGGAACCATCAGAATTATTTTAGTTGTAAGCGCAATTCAAATATGAACTGACAAATGATTGAATTTAAAATAGCAACGTTGTGTAAACGATGTCGGATTTCGATCAAATGAATTTTACTAAATTCAGAATCGGAAAAATGGAGCAGCACGTCAAGTTTTGTAGCATTTGGAGTTCGGTTATAATAGAACAAAAATTAAACGTATAACGTAAATTGCGGTAGAATTACATTTTATAGGGTTCGCACTTTTATTCCTTCAGTACCAAGTAATTTCGTATGCAGAAACCACACACCACAATTCAGCCTACTTCAATTCCTTGCGCACCACGGTTTTCATTCTATAGAATACATGCCCGTTCCTCTTTCTTCAACAAAACTCAATTTATTTTTCAAAACCAAATCCGCCTTCCTCAATGGCCGCTGCCACCAAAAGAGCCGAAATCAAATCGAAGTAACCCCAAATCGAATTTTTCTCTTCCCCTAAATCGCCACCGCAACTCCAGCGCATCACCAGAAATGGCTACCGAACGCATATCAACTCCTTTAAACCTAGATTTGTGCGTTGTCCTTTATGAATCCACAAAGCCGAAGCCAAGCCAAGTCCGGGTCGTTTGAGCACAACTAAAGATCTTGCCTGCTCATATCCTCCGTCTTCAGTTTGGGTCAAAGTCATCACCTTTGTCCAAGCCCGATGTTGATGAACCAACGCGTCTGCAAAAACCTCTGCTGTCTTGACTGTCACCACTACAGGTGAGCATCTCACTCGCGATTAAATCTTGTTTCAAATGACTTGATTTCAGTTCAACTAAAATATGATGGTTGATTCTTTATGGAATGTTTGTGTGTTGGAAATCTGATTGTGCTATGCGTGATGGGTGGTGAACGTATGGGTATATATACACTGTATATGTATATGCATATCACCGGTATATGCATATATACATGTCGCCAAATTCGGGCATAAGCCGTTATTGTGAAACCTGATCCGATCATCTTAAATGATGGTTATTTAGACCAACTTGATCGTATTAACTGGACTTGAACATTGTATGACTTCACTTTATAACCATGTGTTCACCAAGTTGCTGCTTGTTCTTCAATCGCCCTGATCGGATCAAATGAGATTAATGGTCGTTTGGGCTTCTTGACTGTATAACCATAATTCCTGGCATTCCATGTAGAATTTTATAACATGCAACTATTTGAGGCTATTTTTAAACCACATTTGTGTTCATTCACCCCTAATTATATACATATATTACATATAAATCGAAACGCATATATATATTGTCACCTACCAAGTTTAGCGGTATTAAAAATGGCCTGTAACCGATTGAAACATGTGTTGCTTTGATTGTATCTCAATTTAATCTAACTGTGAATACTGGTCATGATTGTAAGGTTGAAAGTCGCATTATTTAGACTGTGTCACTAATCGTTGTGTTTTCGCCGCCATAAACCCTGAGTTAAAGTGTACTTGCATATTAGAAATGCAATATGTACGAATATACTTGCACATGGATATGTATACATTTCTATGCATCGACCTGACATGTAGTTGTATATCATAATTCCAATTACTTCACTGAAATGGCCCTAAGAAGAAGATACCTGATCCATGTTGTATTCAGTTTGTACATTTAACTTGAAACTCGTTCGAACCATGCACTGTTTATTTGAAACTTGAAATGGGCATAAACTGGAACTTGTGCTGAGTGTCTTTCCTTATTACCTATACCAGATCTTTAATAGTGAGAAGTAATTAAATGGAATATTGGATATTTAGTTCCTTTTTATAATGTTCTCTGTGGAATCTTTGATAGTGAGAAGTTCTTTACTGTTGGGTTTCTGAACTATACCCGATCTTTGAAGAAATGAACAAACAAGTTTTAGCATATATAATTTGAAAAAATATCTTTGTATACGTGAGTCTTTGAAGATGTATATGAGTATAGTTCCAAATATGGTTGTAAATTTTGACAGATGAAAGGTTCTAATATGAACAGTTCTATATATACAGCCTTTTCAATATTTGAAGTTTTTAAACACATTTACTTTCAAACCCTTCAAGAATGAAAGTGAATTTCAGTTTATTGACTAAGGTTATGTTGTGCTTTATACCATTGAGTCCGAGAAAAATAAGGAGCATAAATGTTAGTAAAACACTCTGAACTCCCAGATTAATGATGACCCATATATGGTTACATGAACAAAACTCCTGCTAGTAACATATGGATGTAATTTAACTCAGTTCATTTGAAGTTATTGCCTGAATATTTGAATATTTACTCAGTAGATATAATAACTTAAGACAGTTAGCTACATGTTAGAAAAACTTCCCTTTTCCCACTGTTGTATATTCCATTTTGGACGTGAATCATTTTGAAAACTCCTGACATATAATAACTTGAGGCACTAACCTGTGTACACATGAATTTGTTTAGGTCCGCTTACTTGCATATATATTAGTATTATGCTGCCCCTATCATTTCCTGTGATCATTCCCTTTTGTATAGAGTTCACCTTGTTACCATACATGTTGTAGGCATGTACCCATTTGTGCTTGCTCTCACCAGTTTTCACCTTAAAAATTACATATCATCTGGTGTTATATAAAGATATATGCAGGCTTTAGTTTTGACTTGGTCTTGCTACTTTGGTTTCCATCTTGTTTTGAGCTTCCGTTGCCTCTTGTGGCCATGCATGCTGTAAGCATGTTGAGTTTTTGCACTTATTAAAAAAATGTGCCCATCTTGCCATTAACTGAAAATATACATGTATATGCAAGTTTCTAGGATCACTTATGTTATTGTTTATATTCTCTTCGGACGTTGAAGCGGTGCATGCGTGCATATTAGTATACACGCATACACTTGCGAATGTCGTGACCGATCATCCCGGAAAAATAGATAAAACTGATATGAGCTGATACCACAACCAATTATTATTCTTATATGACATCGATGATAGGATTAACTATTAAATTTTAGTTTATATTGACATTAATTTACTTGAACAATGATTTAATCCTGACTCGAGTGTTTTATGTTTTTGCATGGAACGCTTGGGTCAGATCCGAGCATTACAGATCTAAAGATTTCAGCCAAGATTCGAAGATCGGGATTCCAAGCTGGCGCACTCTGAAGAGTTTAAACCGGTAAAGATTTTTATTTGTATTTAAATTGTTTTTCCACTGTATAGAAAATCTTGTACAAAACTCTGATTTTATATAGAAGTTATAATGTGTTATCCTTTATTCTGTGTTTAAACTCTGTAGATAAACAACGATCCATCAATTTGGACGTTTTAAATTGGTTAAATTACCAGTTTAAAGTGGTCAAAAAGCCGGGATGTTACAAGTGGTATCAGACCTTTGGTTTATTCAAAGTGTAGCTTATTGGGTTTAAAAACGGATCGTTAAATTAAAAACGGTTTTGAAATACAAAATTATGAAGTTTTAAAAATAAATTTTTGAAAGGTAAATTATTTTGGAAAAAATTAAGTACTTTGAAACTATTGTTTTGAAACTAATACAGCGGAAATAAAAATTTATTTTGAAATTTGAAAATTTGGTTCGGAATCCAGTCTTCGGAAGTCTTCGAATCCTGATTTGTAAGAACTATTCTTTGATAGATTCCCCTTAGATTTGAATCTCGAGTCCATCAATGAATGGTATCAAAGGAAAATTAGTAGAAGAGAATCGATGAATCGACCACTTAAGTTGTGTGTTTTAGCATTCCTTGACAATTGAAATTTATTAAAAATAAGAAATCCGACGGGAATTTAAATAAAAAGGAGAAATTTGGATTTTTTTCAAAAATGAAACGATGGATTTTATTCTGATATTCGGGATAGATGTAAATGGAAATAAAATTAAAAAAAGAGATATAATTGGAATACAATTGTGCTAAATTTGATTAATTTATTCAAAACATGACAAGGTAAATTATAATTGGTTTCAAACCAGTAATATATTATCAAGTATATGAATTCGTTAGTGAATTATAAACGTGTAGATTGAGTAAAAAGAGGTGAACTATAAATGAGAATTGTGAATGAATATAGTGAAGAGATTTGAACTAGTATTAGAATGAAAATTAATTTGACGAAACAAGTTCGAATTTCGATAAAAGGAATAATATTTACTTTCTAGAAGTAAATAACGTTTGAAAGCGGAAATGTCACAAACGAAATTGGAAATAGAGAAAATGAAGTTAACCAGTACGGTGAGGCCATTCTGAAGTTCAGAATGTAAATAAAATGAGATTTCTCCGAAGTCGGGAATCGATTATTGAAAAAGAGATTATCTTAAAGGAAATTGTTTATGGAAGTCGATTATGTCTAACTCCCAAAAAACATTATTCGCTTTCCGTTTTAATCAAAAATTTAATATATTATTATGAATAAAGTATAATTTTAAAGTTAAATATTTTGAAGGCGTGAATTATGATTATAATCAACGATTTTCGTAAAAGAAGCAAATTCTCGACTTGAATCTGAAAGTTATGAGAATGAATGTTTTGTGGCTACGAACTTGATCTATTTCGAAGTTAATAATGTTGTTCCGTTAATGTCTGAGAGGTAAATATACCCCAACTTGACTAACTTCATGGTTGACTAAGAAATGATTAAGGTTCGATAACAAGAGTGGTTAAATGAAATAAATGAGTGTCAGCAGTGAAGTGAAAATAGCGGTGTTTTTTTAATATTTGTTTTGATTCAAATCACGAATGTAGAAATGTTTTCCCCCGAGAATTAAGGGTATTTTACAGATGTGTGAATGTTTGGAAATGTTTTTCTAATAGTAATAAGTGATTTTCTATAAATAATAATTGGAAATGTTTTTCGAAAGAACATGAGAGGCTAACGGATTTTGATAAATCAGAATAGCAAGAACTGAAGAAAAAAACACACATCGAGAACGACGAATGGCCAAACGTAAGAGAAGTAAATCTGAAAACTGAACTCGGAAATTGCGTAAGCAATAATTTGGTAGAGAATAGAGCTAAGTAAAGTGGGAACTGAACGAAGATTGGTTAAGTGGGCGGTTTTTTGAGTGTTGATCTGAGGTTGTTTTCGGCCTTCGGGATTGATACATAGAGAGTCGTTCACTAACTAATTTACGGTCAGGGATTGATGAATATAGAAGGATAAAAATTTGTGATAATACGTATAACCTTTTGGTAAAATGTATATAGTGATATTTTCAAGCAACGAAAGTAATATGAAGAGAATTGAGAGGAAAAAAATAATGGTGTAAATGTATTGATTGAAGATCATAAAAATTTCAGGAATAACGATAAATGGGGGTAATGAATAACGTGAAGACGGTTATGCAGAGATAGGGACTGTGGATCAAGAAGCAGACAATCACCAATGATTGTAGATCCCAATTAATGAAAATTTGTGAAAGCGTGAAATGTTCTAAAAATGAAAATTTTGGTAGATATATTATCGTCTTCTTGTTTGCGAGTCCAGTCATAATGAGATAGAAAAAAATAGATGTTGAACAAGTTTTGAAGACGTTAAACCATTAAATGAGGTGAAAGAGGAGTGTATTCCGTTTACCGAATAAATTTAAAATAAAATAACCTATCAAATTGATTATAGTTAAGAAAACCATTGAAGAAGGTAAACGGTGTGCATTCGAAATGAAGCCAAAGTGTGAAGGAAATTGCATGTCAATTTGATTGCAATTAAGGAGATCGTTTGACGAGATTTTAGAATTTGATTCAGTTGTTTTAAAAAAATCATCCTTAGTAGTATATACAAGCATTTTTTTAGAAATATTTCCAAGTGGACCAGACCATATTAGTAGTTTTGCTACCTATTTTTTTTTTTTAAAAGCAAAAGTGATTTTGAAGTATGATTTGATACACAAAATATGTATATACATTTTTGAATAGTTAAAATAGAATCCAAAAATTTATTATAAAGTTAGGCTAAATGATAATCCAATATACCAGGATTTGGGAGTTATACATCTTAAGAGATGTCTGAGGAGAAGATTGAATTTGTAATTTCCAATTATGGAATTGAAAGGTCGAGTAGCCGATTTTTGAATAAGTCAAATTTGGTCAGTGGAATTTAAATTGTGATTCAAATTCAAATGAGTTTAAGAGGAAGTTAAATATCGTAATCTGAAATGAAGAGAATTGTTTGAATAAACTCAGTAAATTAGTTTCATTAGGAAATTGGTTGATTGTTTTGAAAAGATGAAAATAAAAGCAAGAATTTGATTTTGAGTCTACTAATACGAGAATATATGAAATCTGATAGTTAATAAATTTGGGGGAAAAAAAATTAATCAGCCATATTGAATTAAGGCATGAACCTATAAATTGGATATTTGGAGAGAATTTTTGTTTTACAACCAATAATATGCGATGTTGGAAAACACGATTTGGAAAATGCGAATTTGTTGAGAAAAGTCTTCTGTCAATACGAGTTATATGAAATATGAAAGACTACATATATAATATTATATGTTTTCAAATCAAGATAAGGAAAGTACCTTCCTATGAATTTCGAGCTTAGCTGAAATATGTTGCTGGTGGTAATAGGTTGTCCGGACATAAAACTCATGGGTTGCCATTGAGCGCGACTGCTAGCGTAATTCGCAGGGCTGCAGATAGCCTACAGCGGACGGATGTTACCTGGGGGAACCAGGCGTAACCATTTTGATCACTGTGATCTAGAGTCATTGGAATTCGACCATGTAGCGAAATTCGCAGGGCTGCAGATGGCCTACGGCAGACGGATGTTTCTTGGGGGAATCAAGCGTAACCATTGTGAATGCTGCAATCTATAGTCGAATTATAAGGGCGTAATCCGCAGAGCTGTGAAAGCTTACGGGTACGGATGTTTCCTGGGGGACCCAGGTGTAACCATTGTGTACCTGTGGTCCGCATGATATATCTACAAGTGAAAGAGGTGTAACCACAAGTGTTACTAAAGGTAGAATGGAGCCACCTAATTAATACAGTAGTTTGTCTTCGTAACTTGATTGGTCCTCATGGCCTGATTCATTTTCATTATTTCATGATTTGTTTGTCATGACTCTGAGAGATAGTAACCAAGCTCAATGACCTCAGGTTTTCTGTTGATTCTAAAAAAATCTTTCGTTGATTTGTACATGACGAAATTCGCAGGGAAGTGATTTCCTACGGGTACAGATGTTTTCTGGGGGATCCAGACGAAACCATTGTGGACCTGCGATTCATGAACAATCAACATATCTATATCACATTGGTACATTCCACATCTGTTCTTAAAGGAATTTTTAAAATATTATTCACTGGGAGTCGAAACAAGGATATTTAGTACTTGGATATTTTAGTCGTGCGCCTGGCCAGCGTATGCCTAGCATATGTGAGAACGACAATAGACTTGTCAAACTTCGAGTTATCAAATATTTTCAAATCAATAATTTAAAATTTAAATTATACCTAGTAAATAAATTAAGAAAGTATTTCGAAGTAGCTTGGGAATAATAATACAAATATTTTTGGATTTTATGTTATAATATTATAAAAGATTTCATATTTTGGAAATTTTCAAGTCAACAATTTGTGACTTGAAGAAGAAAGTTTATTTACACTCTTCAATGAGTATTGGAAAAGGTTAAATGGATTGAATGCAAAGAGATGTGGTTGAGGGTTGCTAAGCAAAGACTCATTACAGTTGGAATGATGGATAAGTAATATTGACAAACGATGTTTATAATGCCATTTTGGAATAGCTTGAGATGTATAAATCTAACTAATGCAGGAATTGGAATTTAAGATGAGATTGGTTTTGAAAAGAAATTATATGATTTTGGATCGCTTAAAAAATTGGATAAAATGAAAAGAAATATCTTAAAACAACTTGAGATGGAAATTGGAAAATTGAATATAGTTAAAGAAAGAAAAAAACATGGAAATAAATGAAACCCAATTCGGAAAATAAAGAACATCGTAAGTTGATTAAAACTGATCTTCAAGAAACGAAAATTGATTTTCCATGTAAATTGAATATGATGGATGAACAAAAAGAATCAATAACTTAAAAATAGATATGTAAATTAGTTGTGGAAAAATTTCACACAAATATGTGGAATATACATGGTATAACTCTAACAATCTCTCCTTTTCAAGGATGAAAAGTTTTAAAGGGGGGAAGTCTGTAACGTCCCAGAAATTTCGATAATTGGGATATGAATTTAATTGGAAATTTAATTATTAAGAATCAATTTTATATTGGTACTTGGATTAGAAAATAAAAACCAAATATATTGTTTTGATTTTTAATTGGGCTCGGTATTTAATTCAGCATGATTGGTTGGAAATGAAATATTTATTTTTGAATAATTGAATTGAATTTGATTGGACATTCGAACTGGATTTGAAACTCGATGGAGAGATATTGATGGTCGGATTTAAAATTATACGTTATTGACGAAAATTTTATTCGTTTAAATATAGGGAAATTTTATTAGAAATGGAGTTGAACTTATAAATATATATATATAACTAAGACAAGCTTAAATTAGTCGCAATAGTTCGTAATTTATGATTTGTTTTGGTGTTAGAAATATTATATCGATACGATATCGACCTTTAAAATAATAAATTTTCAAACGACCTCGATCTGTGATAAAACGAATTTTATTTGAATATGTATAATTAATTGTTGTTATATTTCGAAATTGGAGCCATCAGAATTATTTTAGTGGTAGGCGCAATTCAAATATGAACCGACAAATGATTGAATTTAAAATAGCAACGTTGTGTAAACCATGTCGGATTTCGATCAAATGAATTTTACTGGATTCAGAATGGGAAAATAGGAGCATCACGTCGATTTTTGTAGCATTTGGAGTTTGGTTATAATAGAACAAAAATTAAACGTATAACGTAAATTGTGGTAGAATTAAATTTTATAGGGTTCGCACTTTTATTCCTTTAGTGCCAAGTAATTTCGTATGTAGAAACCACCCACCCCAATTCAGCCTACTTCAATTCCTTGCGCCCCACGGTTTTCATTCTATAAAATACATACCCGTTCATCTTTCTTCAACAAAACCCAATTTATTTTTCAAAACCAAATCCGCCTTCCTTAATGGACGCTGCCACTAGCAAAAGTAACCCCAAATTGAATTTTTCTCTTCCCTTAAATCTCCACCGCAACTCCAGCGCATCCCCAGAAATGGCAACCAAACCCAAATCAGCCCCTTCAAACCCTTGATTCGTGCGTTGTCCTTTACGAATCCCGAAAGCCAAAGCCAAGCCAAGTCAGGGTCATTTGAGCACAACTAAAGATCTTGCCTACTCGTATCCTCCGTCTTCAGTTTGGGTCAAAGTCATCACCTTAGTCTAAGCCCGATGTTGATGAACCAACGCGTCTGCAAAACCCTCTGTTGTCTTGACTGTCGCCACTACAGGTGAGCATCTCACTCATGATTAAATCTTGTTTCAAGTGACTTGATTTCAATTCAACTAAAATATGATGGTTGATTCTTTGTGGATTGTTTTGGTGTTGGAAATCTGATTATGCTACGCGTGATGGCTGGTGTACATATGGGTATATATACACTATGTATGTATGTACATATCACCGGTATACGCATATATACATGCCGCCAAATTCGGGCATAAGCTGTTATTGTGAAACCTGATCAGATCATCTTAAATGATGGTTATTTAGTCCGACTTGATTGTATTACCTGGACTTGAACATTATGTGACTTCACTTTGTAACCCTGTGTTCACCAAGTTGCTGCCTGTTCTTTAATCGCCCTGATCGAATCAAATGAGATTAATGGTCGTTTGGGTTTCTTGACTGTATAACCATAATTCCTGGCATTCCATGTAGAATTTTATAACATACAACTATTTGAGGCTATTGTTAAACCACATTTGTGTTCATTCACCCCTTATTATATACATATATTACATATAAATGGAAATGCATATATGTATGGTCACCTACGAAGTTTAACGGTATTAAAAATGGTCTGTAACCAATTGAAACATGTGTTGCTTTGATTGTACCTCAAATTTAGTCTGACTGTGAATATTGGTCATGATTGTAAGGTTGTAAGTCGCATTATTTAGACTGTGTCACTAACCGTTGTGTTTTCGCCGCCATAAACCTTGAGTTAAAGTGTACTTGCATATTAGAAACGGAATATGTATGAATATACTTGCACATGGATATGTATACATTTCTATGCATCGACCTGACATGCAGTTGTATATTGTAATTTCGATTACTTCGTAGAAATGGCCCTAAGAAGAAGATACCCGATCCCTATTGTATTCAGTTTGTACTTTTAACTTAAAACTAGTTCAAACCTTGCACTGTTTATTTGAAACTTGAAATGGGCGTAAACTGGAACTTGTGCTAAGTGTCTTTCCTTATTACCTATACCAGATCTTTAATAGCGAGAAGTCCTTAAATGGAATCTTGGATATTTAGTTCCTTTTTATAATATTCTCTGCGGAATCTTTGATAGCGAGAAGTTCTTTACTGTTGGATTTCTAAACTATACCCGATCTTTGAAGAAACGAACAAACAAGTTTTAGCATATATAATTTTAAAAAAATATCTTTGCATACATGAGTTTGTGAAGATGTATATGGGTTTAGTTCCAAATATGGCTGTAAATTTCGATAGATGAAAGGTTCTAATATAAACAGTTATATATATACAGCATTTTCAATATTTGAAGTCTTCAAACACATTATTTTCAGACCATTCAAGAATGAAAGTGAATTTTAGTTTATTGACTAAGCTTATGTTGTGCTTTATACCATTGAGTCTGAGAAAAATAGGGAGCATTAGAACAATCGGGAGCTTAGGTGACACTGCTAAAGATCTTATTTAGGGCGAGACCATGACTTCTGACCCTACATCTACAACCACAATCTAATGTAGAAAAATCTTGGGAACTTGCCCAATTTCCTGGGAAAACAATTTATTTAGACACTCCTCTTGAAATTGGTTCGTTACTAGGCGTACATTAGAAAACATAGACGTCATAGGCTCTTTATGTTTTCCATAAATCTTATAGTTTTTCTATATATACATACATACATATATATATATATATGTATGTATGTATTTTTTCAACTTAAGTGCTGAAACTCTTCCTTGTTCCCTTTTTCTAGATACAGGAATGAAGCACTCGTTATCGGATAGCTTCTCTCGACAGATTAGTTCTGGTAACCCACAGATTTTTTTACGGTCTCGCCTTTCCCATCACTCGAAGCATTCTTAACCATCTTTAGATTCTCAACCTCAGCACACTTCCGCGCTTTCATTGACTGATCATCGAAGGAAAGGAAAGCGTGATCATATAGATGCATCCGTCAGAGGTGATAAGGGAAAGGAGCAGTACCAGAAGAAGGGAGAAAGGAAGAGAAGCAGAGATTTCCTCATGAACAACCCTTCACTGCTTCTCAGTCCATTGTCCCGACTTCTACTTAGATCCAGATGATCCTTGATAGGCCTCCTTATAAAATTCCTCTTGAAAATTTGACGCTTATTGATCGTTTTGGAGGTTAGGACCTAAGAGGGATGTTCTTTGACTTGGATTTACATATGAATGACAAGTTGGATGCTGTCGATGAGCTGGGCACTATAAGGAGCTGCATGCTTACCCAATTCGATACTACTAAGAGTCAACTTGGAAGGTGGTTAGACATGGCCATAAGCAAAACCGAAAAATGATTTGAGGCGTGGAACAAATTTGGCTACGAGTTTCAAAGGTTAAACTCCCAATACCTTGAGCATATTGAAACTTTGGAAAATGACAAGGCTGGATTGGTCCTCCTGATTAGGTCCCAAGAATATGAAATTGCATCTTTAAAATATGGAAATACCAGGATAAATAGCTTAGAAGCCAAAAACTTAAAAGAGAGCTTAAGGATGCTAGAAAACAAGTTCAAGAAGCTCAATCTGCCCAATAATTTGTTAAATCTCAATTGGCTTTGGAAAAGTGAGCTTTGGCTTCTTATCAACAAGGAAAAACGGTTCTTGAAGACAATATTATTTCCTAGAGCAAAGCTCTTTCTATTCTGGAAGAAGATAAAACCAAACTGACTAATGCACTTGCATAAACCAGGGTTAAAGTTGATGACACTTTGTTCCAATTTTATGTTTATAGTGTCATGGGTCGTGGAAGCTTAAGCTATTTGAAAGACGGCTTTTCATGAACTATGGCTCTTGTTTGGGAACAAGTGCTTATATACCCTAATGGTGCAGAACATAATGTCCTTCAGGAGACTCTCTTGGAAGCAGAAGATCGTGAAGCTCTGGCTAAGGGCAGGAAGATACTAAAAGATGAGCAAGCTCAATCCTTCGATGAGAAAACCCGGATGCTACTACTATTCATGCTCCATCCCGCCCTGCCAAATGTTAAGACTTCAAGTTCTCAAACTCCTCCTATGGACCCTCCTACTATTCATACTGATAAGAACGTTACCAAAGTTCATCCTATTGAGGGGCATGTTGTCCAAGAACATACCATCAAGCAATATGCAGGGAATGGCAAGGAAGATGACGACACCCCTTTGAATGTAAATGATTATGAAGTTGAGCTCATAAACCAACATCCCCAGGTAAAACTGATATTCATCAAACCATACCAGATTTGGATTATCTTATTTCTTCACCCAAGTTTGCCGAATTTCGTGCTCACTATTCATTTGTGCTAGGTTTGCCTTCGTCACCACTTCTTCCTACTGATGCCACCACCATTCATGTTGCTATTACCAATTCGATCTTAGTGTCAACTAGCTCTAGCCCACATATCACTCCTCCGCCAGGTGATACATCATCACTTACTGCATCTAATCTGAAAGATGTTGATTATGATTATAGTAAAGATGAGGACGAGATTTGGAATACTAAGGCTCTGTCTACTTTGAAACGCAGGAGGAAGCGCGCTGTGAATAAGCCGAGAACTATTAATCTATCCTCCCCCGAGAGTCCTTGAGCAGACAAAAAAGCAAAAGATGGAAGCCAGACAGCTGATACACCTCACCCTTAATCCATCAAATAGTCTTTAAGATCTAGCAATGGGAAGAAAAATAAGTAGTAGTACTTGTGATTTCCGTGCTTTTATTTCAGTCTGTTTCCTTTCTTGTGGTACATTTAGACCAGTTGTATTATATATGCGAGTGTCGGTGCTTACTACTTTATGCTTATGTCGTTGGATTTGTGACTCTGTGATTGACTTGTGACTCTGTGATGAAATTTTGATTTATTTTCTTGCATGAAAGAGTGTTCTTGTTTGTTGTACTACAACCTTTTATTCAGCTTTATCGTACCTTTTATCTGCACACTGCACTTGCATATTATACTTGCATCACAATACACTTGTATCACAAAGGTTTTATCGACTATGAGGTTGTAACGAACTAATGGTATGTAAAGTTAGCATTGTTGGTTTGCTTTCAATGTTATGGTTATGCTTCCATACCGAAGTTTGTCACAATCTCGTTAGTCTGGGAATGACCAATGTTTCTGAATTTTCTTGGTTGTGGATAGAATGCTGGAAGCTTTTGTTCCATTAATTAAGGCTTTGACTTTGTTGTTGGATTTTGAGCTTCTCGGCTTGCCTAGCAATGAAATTCACTTTATCTAGTTGATCCATGCCACTTTCCCTATGCCCCTGCTTGATAGATCTTGTATTTATAATGTATTCAGTCGTATTTCTTGCTTACCTGGAAGTCCAGGCCATTCGGAGATTAGATTTGAATACATGCCCACGGAGAGGTCTTGGTTTTTGTGCCTCCGAAGAGGTCTTTTACTCAATTTATTTCACATCCAGGATGACCAGATGCTATGCAAATAATTGAATGCCTCTAGGGAGGCCTTTTTAAATCTGTTTTTCATGGTGATTGAATAATTTAGACACTTGTCGAATTTGTTGCATGCCCCCAGAGAAGCCTTGGGTTTTAAGCTTAATCCAATTTTGTGTCTTGTCCATTCTGATTAATTTAGAATCAGGAAGATTGTATTGGATACCCCCTTTCGGCTGGGATTTCTGTCAATGTTGGTCCTTTAAGCTTATTTCCGGTCCTTCCGGTCTAGGACTAGTACTTCCAGTCTAAGTTTGTCGGTCCTTCCGACTTGGATTGTCGGTCCTTCCGGCCTAGGACTGGTACTTCCAACGTGAGTTTGTCGGTCCTTCCGACATGGTGCTAGTCCTTCCAGCTTGGTGTTGCATCGCCCACGAGGCAGACGTTAGTTCTTTTATCGAGAGTGATAACGATTTTTTTTGAACTAGGGTCTTGGACCTTTCATTTAAGAAGTTGCCTTTACGGTGGAACTTGCAATCTTTTGTTTGTTGGCCTAGTTGGGATGCTTCCACCTTTGCATCGTTTTTCGAGTTTGATGCTAACCCTTTTGCTGGACGCTTATCTTGATAGGCAACCGTAGCCAGGGTTTTGGCATTTTAAACTTCCTTCTTTAGGAAATGTTTTTTGCGATGAAAGGTGCAGCTTTCTGACTTGGTGCTCGTTTGCTGTGCTTTTCAACATTTGACTCTGGATAGCTTGTTACTTTTAGATTTGCAAGGTGGTGTGTTTCATTATCTTGTTTAGTTTGCATGATGCTTTTGACACACAACACTGAGCTGTCCCAATCGGGATATGCTTAGAAAGCTTCCAGGTCTGGTTGTGTTGTGAATGAGCTATTGCTTTTATATTGCCTGCATTCAAAAAATCAATTTTAGCAAGAGTTTGCGACTATATGAATCATGCAAGCAAATAGACTTTCTCATTCATGACTTTTCATATGTACATAGCTCAAATGTAATGCTTGCAAATATTTACAACTTTTACAACAAATTTAAACAATGTTTTATAGAAATTAACGGCGAAGATGCTCGCTATTCCATGCCCTAGGAATCTGGATTCCATCTGTGGTGGACAACTTGAAGATGCCATCTCGGAGTTTGTGGCTTATAACATAAGGTCCTTCCCAATTTTGCCCGAGAACCCCGGTTCTAATCATTACTTTTCTCACCACTAGGTCTCCGATCTCGAAAGTCCTGTGTCTGACTTTTGAATTGTAATGTTTGGCCATCCTTCTTTGATGTGCAGCAACCTTGGGTTCTGTTTCATTCCTCATTTCTTCAAACCCATCGAGGGCTTCAAGTTGTAACTTCTCGTTTTCCTCTTGGTTGAAATGAATCCTTCTATGAGTGGGAACCTCTAACTCTACGGGAATCATAGCTTCAGAACCAAAAGCCAAGGAAAAGGGAGTATGTCCAGTTGCAGATTTATGAGTTGTGCGGTACGCCCATAGTGCAAGTGGAAGCTCATCTACCCAACCACCTTTGGATTTCTCTAATCACTTCTTTAAGGTTGACTTTATGATTTTGTTAACCGCTTCTGCTTGCCCGTTTGCATGTGGGTGGGCAACAGCTGCGAAACTTTTTTGGATTTTATATTTGACGTAGAAGCCTTAGAACTCTTCGCTCTCAAATTGGGTTCCGTTGTCCGTGATTATCTTCTGCGGCACTTCAAACCTGCAAATGATGTTTTTCAAGACAAATTTAATAACTTTCTTTGATGTTATGGTTGCCAATGGTTCTACCTCAGCCCATTTAGTGAAGTAATCAACGGCGACAGTGGCATATTTGAATCCAGACTTTGTTGTGGGAAGTGCTCCTATAAGATCAATGCCCCACATGGCAAATGACCATGGATTAATCATTTGAGTTATCACTGTGGACGGTGCTCTCGGAATCTTTGCAAATCTTTGACATCTGTCTCATTTTTTGGTATATGCTGCGGAGTCTCGATTTACATCTAGCCAGAAGTAACTATATCGCAAAATTTTCTTGGCCAATGTCTAACCAACAGTATGACCTCCGTATTCACCTCCATGCAATTCTGTCATGATCGCCTTTGATTCATCCTTTGTAACACATCGAAGCAGAGGCATAGAAAATCCTCGCCTATATAGTCGTTCATCCTGAATGAGATACATAGGAGCCTTTCGTAAAATTTTCCTTCGCTGCTTAGCTTCCACCATTAGTGTTCCATTAAAGAGGTATTCTTTGGTTGGTGTCATCCATGAGTCTGGCTCATCGATCGCCTCTATGACCCAATCCATGTCAATTTACTCCGTACTAGGACTAGAGAGGACTTCCACTGGAACCAACCCCATCAGTTTTGCATCTCATATATGCTTGCATACTTCGCTAGTGAATGCGCTTTGGTGTTCTCTTCTCTAGGGATGTGAGATATGGTGTAATATTTGAAGCTTTCCAATGGTTCCCAAGCCTTGGATAGATAAGCTAGCAAGTTACCCATTTTGGCCTGGAACTTTTTCCGAACTTGACATAACACCAATTGTGAATCACTGAAAATTTGTAAGGTCTTTAGTTGCAATTCCCTTGCCAACCTTATTCCTGCAATGATGGCTTCATACTCGGCTTCATTATTTGTTGATGGAAATTCTAGACTTAGTGCATAGCAGATAGATCTTCCTTCAGAAGTTTCTAGGATCACTCCTACCCCTGAACAATAGTCGTTTGATGCTCCATCAACAAATAGTTTCCACTGAACGTTGACTTCGACAACAGGTTCCTCTTTCCAATCTCCTCGATCAGTGAATTCTATGATAAAATTTGCAAGTGATTGTCCATTAATTGCTCTTTTGGGATGGTATGTAACATCAGACTGACTGAGCTCGATATGCGATTTCAGAAACCCCCCGGAAGTTTCTGGGCGGAATAAGACTTGCTTCAAAGGCTTATCGGTGAGGACCTTAATAGGATGAGCCTGAAAGTAAGGCTGGAATTTCTTTGAAGCAATAAGCAATCAATAAGCGAGATTTTCCAGCTTTGGGTAATTCAACTCTGCCCTAGTTAACCTTTTGCTAATGTAATAGACAGGCCTCTGAACTTCTGAATCTTCTTTCATCAAGGCTGCACTCAGAGCATGAGCGGACCCTGCCAAGTATAAAAACATGTCTTCTCCATCACTGGGCTTGGAAAGCATCAGAGGTGTCACCATGTGCTAGATCGGTTCCTCAAAAGCTTTCTAGCATTCTGGTGTCCACTGAATATCTTTCTTTACTTTCCTGAGGGCATGGAAGAAACGAAGGCATCTGTCTGTTGCTCTTGATATGAAGCAATTCAAACCTGCAATTTTCCTGTTTAAGCATTGAAGTTCCCTCTTGGTCCTTGGAGCGCGCATTTCCCTCAAGGCAGATATTTGAGCTGGGTTGGCCTCTATGCCCTGGCAATCGTCCATAAATCCTAGGATTTTTCCTAAAGCGACTCCGAAAGAGCACTTTAGATGGTTCAACTTCATACCGTGTCGGCGTAGAATATCAAACATCTGGGCTAGGTTCTCCAAATGATCGGCGACCCTCTTTGACTTTACCAGCATATCATTGACTTAGATATCCATTGTTCTACCGATTTGTGCTTTAAATATGGCGTTCACAAGCCGTTGGTAAGTTGCCCCGCGTTTTTTAAGCCAAACGGCATCACTTTGTAGCAGTACAGGCCGAGGTCGGTGATAAAGTTTATATCTTCTTGATCTGGTCCATACATCATGATCTGATTGTAGCTTGAATACGCATCCATAAAAGACAACAACTCATGCCCAGCTGTAGAATCTGCTAGCTGATCTATACTAGGGAGAGGAAAACTATCCTTTGGACATGCTTTGTTAAGATCTGAGTAGTCTATGCAAACTCGCCATTTTCCATTCGCTTTCTTCACGAGCACGGAGTTGGAAACCTAGTTTGGATAGGTAGACTCCCTGATGAAGTCGTTTTCCATTAATCTGTCGACTTCCTTCTTTACAGCTCTCAACCTTTCAATCCCTTGGGTTCTCCTTTTCTAGTTTGACAGATGGAACGCGTGGATCAATATTGAGCTTATGAACTGCAACATCTGGAGATATGCCACACATGTCGGAATGGCTCCACGCGAACCCCATCTAAGTTAGCCTTCCAAAAGACAATCAACTAACTCTTCAATTCTGGGCTCAACTGAGATCCTATATTCAGCACAGGTTTGGATCTTTCGGATTAATATCAATAGGAATCATGATCTCAACTGGGGCCGCACTTCCATCACCCATACTGGCTTTTTTAGGGTCCATTTCTTTCCACGCTCCGCTATGTTCGCCAGTGCAGGGACCCTGCTCTAATTGCTATAAGGGGAGGTTGCGAATGTAGAGCGGTGCCTTCGCACTCTTTCCCGTCTCCTTGTTCCTAGTCTCACGTAACTCTGTCATGTAGCAATCCCTTGCGGTAGCCTGATCTCCTTTAATTACACCAACTCCACTTTCAGTTGGGAACTTCATTGTCAAGCACCATGGAGCTAGTGCAATTTTAAAGCCTGTCAGAGTTGGCCTCCCTAGGAATGCATTGTAAGCGGAAAGTTCGTCCACCAGGACGAAAGTCTGCACCATAGATACTTTGCGGCCTCCATCTGCCAATTCTACTAGCAAATCAATTACACCAATGGGTTGTGTAGGTTGTCCAGTGAATCTATGAATCTTACTTGGACACACCCGCATATCTGCCATGGATAACTTCATTTTTTCGAAGGCATTTATGAAAAACACAGTAACGGAAGCTCCCGTATCAGCTAGGACTCTTCTCACAATTTTTGGACCGAGACCGACTGTGATCACTATGGGATCAACAGTTGGTTTAAGAAGTCCATCATAATCTTTATCCTTGAACACCATATCTTCAACTGAAGTTTTGGGCATCTTCATTGGAAGTGTGTTGCTCAAGATCAGGCGCGTTTCTTCTTCTGAAGCATCTTTTAGCTCATTAGCATATTTTTCCATGCCCCCCCCACCAGCTTCTTCTGGCTGGGTGAGGACCTCCATAAATCGCATTGATTAGTGGTCTCGAGTCAGCAGGAGCCTGAGTCTTCCCTCCAGGCCCTGGTTGACTGGTAGCATTACTCTACCTCCAAGCCGCTTGAGCACCTTGGGGATTTCTTACATGTTGCTGAAGCTTGTTCTTTCTAATGATCTCCTCAATTAAACTTTTCAAGTGTCTGCATTCATTGGTATTGTGCCCTGGCTGATTGTGAAAGCGACAGAATTTACCAGAATTAGCTTGCTGCTCTATAATTTTCTATGGCTTTAATTCAGGAAAAATGTCTGAATCCTTTGCAGCGAAATATATTTTTTCTGGGGTTTCATTCAAGGGAGTCAACTTTGAATGCTTGAAGAACCGCATCTTCTTATAGGATTTGTTATTCTTCCCCGCGTTCCCCCTTTTATGCCTAGAGTTATTCTTTGGATCAGCTTGGGCCTCACTACCTTTCCCTTCACCGGTAGCACTACTCTCTGTAGCATTTAGAACAATAGGAGGGTCATCTTCGACACTCATGTATTCTTCAGTTTTTTTATAGAACTTCTTCAAAGTATTTGGTTTCTTTTTCTTAAGCCACCTCCCAAACTCCGACTTCTTGTCAAGAGTACCCTTTAGCATCGCCAATACGTACCTAGGTTTTGGATCTATGACTTCGGCTGCCGCGACGTGAGACCTTGTAAGAAAAGCCTTGACCGTTTCCCCAAGCATCTGCTCCATTTCACTAAGCGACAGCACATCCTTTACTTTGGTGATTTGTAGTCGAAACTGGTCTTGGAACCTTCTTGGCAAATCAGCAAATTGATCAACACATTTAGGCGGTAGTCTAGTGAACTATAGTAAAGCTAACCCTTCCAGACACACGGGGATATATAAGCACTTTATCTTGTCAGTGGCCCTAGCTCCGCTCATGTGTTGATCGTACTTGAACAAGAAGATGTTTGGATCTCCGGTCCACTATAGGGTGCTATTATGGGGGGTGTGAATTTCTTAGGGAACTTCGCTTGACGAATTCTTTCTGTGAACGGATACTTGCTTGGCAAAAACTCCCGTTCCCTCTCATCATCATGACGAGCCATGTTCTATGCTTTCGTTATTCGTTGGATCATGTCTGAGATGTACTTCTCATCACCATCTCGTTCCACGGAGCAGGCATGTAATGGCTGGATTTTTCAAGCATCTGATATCTATTTTAATAAGGAAATTTAAATATATTTGGTTGCTCAACCAATTAAAATGTGTATAATCACCTATATGTATGTATATACATATATGGTTTGCACTAGAACTTAACTTATATAAGGTATGTTTAATATTTATATTATAACATACTTAAGCAAAACATTTGTGACAAAATTTCTAACTAAGAGAAGAGTGAGAATATTGGCAACATAAAATAGTGTAACTAAATCCTATTTACAACTAGCATATGGAAGTTAGCATACAAAAGCAAACAAGATCCAAACCCATCATTAAGTAGTAGATTAGGACCTAATCCCCTCATACATATATATCTGCGGCTGAAATGATTTAGTAGCAAACAAATATCAGGAGAGAAATATCCATTCTCTTACACTTTGATGGCAAGTGTTGTGTAGCATTTAATGAAATCAAGCCATGCATTTAATGCAAGCATAGGCTCATATACTTAGTAGAGACCAAAGAGAGGTTGGTAAGAAGATGTTTCGGTGAAGGGTACACTTACTTTTGCTGTAACAATTTTACACCACAAATGCAAGAGAGAGAAAGGGGGTAGGTAGAGAGTTTTCTGTAGAAAACTTTAGAGATTTTCCTATAAATACACGTCCAATTCAATGCATTTTCTCTTTACACAAATACAAGTTTTTGCTGAGAGTTATCATCCATTTTCAAGCAAGAATTCAAGAGCTATTTACAAGTGAGTAAACCTCACTAAGTTCAAGTTTGATTTCATTGTTTACAGTAAACAGTTTTATGTACCTCCCATGTTTATATATTATCAATGCAAGTTATCATGTTGTTAACACCAGTGTAGATGCTAGAGCACCAAGATTATATCATCAGTAAACCATGTATATGAGTAGTAGTCGTTGGGGTAATGAGTTCATCCTTTAAAATCATGGTCAAGGAAATACTGCTACCTTACTCTGTTAAAACAAATACTCCTGTGTTTTGAAACTTTACCCTGATTTTTCGAAACACAAAACCATACGTATATATTTAGTAATAAACATATATACTAGAACATCTACAACCTTTTGAAAGCTGTGAGCATGAAGAACATGCTGTGAAAACCAAGAACAACAGAGAACAGCTGTGTCCTCTGTCTCAAACTCTACACTCGAATTTTCAAACATCCTGAAATCGTAATACAGGTTTATGGTAGCAATCGACATACCAAACTATGATTTTTAAAATTGTTTTCTTGATTTTAAACGTTGGGATGAGGGAGATAAGCCGAGATGAACGGAATTGGCATTCCTTCCAATTTCCGGTGATCGATGTCGAGGAACGCCAGGGCGTGGGGCGTGGAGGAGGTCGAAGCTTCGGGGATCATGGTAAAAATACCCAATAACTTTACCATCGAGTGATTTGAGCTAGCGAGCTCGATTTAGGTTTTTGGAGGCAGAATGGGTTCAATCGATTGGAGGCGTCGTACGGGGTCCACAGGCGATCGAGTGGGCCAGGAAGTGACGTGGAGCGGCGTTGGGACATGGCAGAGCAAATGGAGGCGGTGCGAGGTGCTCCGGTGGTCGGAGGTGGCGGGTCGAGGTCGATGTAGGTGGGGAGGTTCAGAAGCAGGTTTCAGTTTCAAAACGTGGAGTGATTTGGAGAGGGAGGTGACTGGAGGTGGTGGTGACTGGTCATAGATGATCGGTGGTGACAAGGGAAATTGTGGGTGGTGGTTCGAAGGCGCCACGATGTCAGGTGGAGGTGTGCACGTGCACACCAGTGCACGTTGTACAGGCGAGGCCAGAGAAGAAAATGGAGAAGGAAAAGAGGAGGTTGGCACAAGATTTTCGAGTGGATTCACTAGTGTTTTCGAGCTGATCGGAGTGGCAAGGCAAGGGTCGAGGCAAGGCTTTCTGGCATGGTTGATCCGGTGGGTTTGGCAAGTGAAAGTGAGTGATCACCCCTTGGTGGTCATTTGATTTGGAGATGCCAGATCCGACTTGGCAATTGTAAGAGAGAAACAGTTTTTAAATGCAAGAATTTAATTTAATCGAATTTAAATAAATAAATAAATAAAATATAATTAATCAGTAATTAATTAATTAAATAAAAATAGAGTTTTTATTTAATTTAGCTTAGGCAAGTGGAACAGTAAAGATGACAGTGAGGTCAGAGAATCGAAGTTGTCCGATGAAGTTCATCGAGATGGAAACTTAAGTTTTAAAGATAATTTAATTTAAATAAATTATTAAACAATTTATTTAAGTAAAATATGAAGGAAATAAATGATTTCCAGTAGAACTTTAGCAGTGAAACATCATCTAAACATCAATGTTCAACATGACAAAATACCGTGTGCGAAGCACGGGCTTTTTCTAGACACTGCCAAATATTGATAAAAACTGTATTACATCTTGTGTGCGTCGCACACACTTTAACTATACATTTGTAAATGATATTTAAAATATCCAGATATGAAACAGAGAATTTTATATACTGTATATCTAATTATAAATATAGGATGTGCAACTGAATTAAAAACAGTAAGCTGATAATAAATTATCGACTACAAAAGACAATTCGTACATCGTTTCGAAGAGTCCGGAATTTACTTCCCACTTCGACTCGAATTTTACGACGTATACCGGGAATCGATAAAGTTGAAGAATGCAAGGACTATTTCAAAATAGTATCTACGGTCTGTTCAATCCCAGAACAGATCCGAACAGTCGGATGTCTGACAACGTATATCGTTCAGATTTTACACATCGACTTTACGTAAGTGTATTTTGTTGGTGGCGAAGAAATTCATTTCTTTAGCCTTATACCCAGAATATATTTGTGGAAACAAATGAGTGATCTGTCAGATAGGACGGTGTGATATTCAAAGACGTTGAAGAATAATCCGTCAACGGTAAACGTGACTTCAAACCTCACAACCCGGAAAGACAATAGTTGGGCTAGGCAGCATGGCTAGTTGGGTCATACCCAAGCAGGGTATATTATCACTATCTAGAGTATTTCCTTTTGTTTCTTAAATCTATATTCATTGCTGTAACTTCGGTAATTGGTGGGTCATTCCCAACCGTGGAGGTGGTAATATATTCGTTACACTCAAGCTAAATGAGTGGACGGTCATGTGTGGCCGGGTTGCAGGATGTTCTTGTTGAACCCCAGTGTATCTTCTCTAGAGTACACTGATCGGTGGGTGCTCCCATACCCTATCAGTTAGAAAACCAAATTCCAATAAGCGCTCGACGGTTTTAGATTTTATTCTATGTACGTGAACGTGAGATGCAAGCAATTCACTAGATGATTATTTATTTGATAAATACTATCATAAATATCAAACGTTTTGATATTTAAAATACAAGGGTCGTTTTCCATATATTAGTTATGGATTGGGCTTAAGATTTCTAAAGTAATTGAATCTATTAATAATGGAACACCTTATTCCTTATTTCCCTGTTTACATCTATTTAACTGTGTTTACTCACACCAGTCCCCTGACTGACCCGGAGTTTATTTTCTGTGTTTTCCCTAAACTCTTGGGTACTCATAATATTTATTATGAGTAGGCAAGTAATTCAGGTTGGCAAATGGAACCTTACGAATTTCAAGTTGCAGGACAAGTCTAGTAGTTTAGTACACCTATGTATCCAGATAGATTTGTATTTCCATATCATGATGTATTATTATGTGAATGTACTATGATGATGTAAGTTGTTGATGTATTATGATGTATCAGACCCTATGATGTAATGTATTTGTATTTTTAAATTCCCCTGTGAGATTTGTGATAACTTCTTATTCTTCTATTCTATTAGTTCTATCTTTTCTATCTCATCTTCTAATTTCTTTCAATAATGACATGGTTTTCGGAGGGTCGAAAATCGCGCCGTTACAGTTGGTATCAGAGCCTATGTTCTTCGGAAACATTTAGGCTTTGAAATAGTAAGAGAGCGTATTTTTACTAAAAACTATATTTTTAATATAGGTAGATTGTAGTTACTTAGGTAATCCCTCGACATATTTTTCCAGTTTAGTTAATAAAATTTCAATCCGTGTACTCAAGGAGTTGAAAATGAGTTCTCGTGGAGGAAGAGGCCGAGGAGCAAGCGGGGCAACTACGACAAACGGACACACTGTTAACCAGACCCAAGTGGATACTACTGAAGTAATCCGAGCACCAACTCAGCCTAACTTTGCTATGATCTGTAAGAATTACACAACTCTGGGAGGGAAGGTTTTCAGAGGTACTGAATCATTGATCGGAGTCCAAGCATGGATTAGGTCATGTGAGAAGATCTTTAAAGGACTGAGGTTGGATGACGAGCATAAGCGTCTCTTAGCTTCATGGAATCTGGAAGGAGCCACAGCAATATGGTGGGATGCCCAGACTGCTAACACTCCTGAGGAAAACTTTACTTGGCCCATGTTCAAAGAAGCTTTTGAAGGTCAGTATCTACCTGCTACTGGAAGGACAAGGATGTACCGAGACTTCATTGACTTAAAGCAGGAAAGCATGTCTGTCGCTGAGTACGAAAACCAGTTCAACACACTTTCAATCTTTGGACCGGAGCTGATAAATACTCTTTTGAAAAAGAACGAGATGTTTGTAGCTGGTCTTAGAGATAATATGCAAGCAAGGATGATGGGACATTTGAAGGATCCATTTGTGGAATTAGTAAACTTAGCACTCAGACACGAAGCACTAGATGCTAAGAAGCCAGTAGCAAAGGCTCAGACCGGAGAGTCAAGTGGAGGGAATTATGTGAAAAGAAAGATCAACCCAGACTGGACGGATAACCAAGGCCAAGGTAAGGCAGGACAGCAGAAAATGGGCGATAAATTTAAGAATATGGTGTGTCACAACTGCAAGCAAAAGGGGCACATTGCACGATTCTGCAAAGAAAAGGGGAACCAGAAACCCCAGCAATGCCCGCAACAGCAACAGAAACCCCAGCAATACCCAAGACAGCAACAAAAACCTCAGCAACAGCAACAGAATCAGAACCAGAATCAGAGGAACGAGATGGTAGTGAAGAATCTCTATTTCAACTATCAACAACCAGGACACATGGTGAAAGACTGTCCATTGATGAAGAGGGCACCACAGCCTAGGGTTTTTACAATCAAAGATGAACCGTCTACTTCTCAGAATGTGAAAGGGAAGGGAGTGCTGGAAGGTACTTTACAGTTTAATGGAATTTACCTTCATGTTTTATTTGATACCGGCGCTTCACACAGTTTTATTTCAGCCGAAACCATAGATCAGTTTGACATTAAACCAATTATATCACCAAACCCCATTTGCGTATCAAACCCCATAGGGGGAAAAACTGAGCTTAAAATGTGTTGTGAGGATATAACTCTCTTATATCTCTCACACTCTTTTCGATTTGACTTCTATGTTCTAGACTTCAAAAGTTTCAATTTTATACTTGGATTAGACTGGTTAAGCAAGTTCCAAGCCAAGATAAAATGTGATAAAGAAATCATAACCCTTATAACTAGCTTAGAGCGAAAAGCTAGAATAACTTGTGGGAAACCGGGAGTTCACACCTGTAGTTTTCTATACGCTTTAGAAGCACCTCAAAAAAGTCTCGACACTTTGGAAGTAGTAAGAGAATTCAAGGACGTATTCGAGGAAGTCGGAAGTTTACCTCCGCATCGAGAGATCGAATTCCGAATTGATTTAGTCCTAGGAGCTAGACAAATGATTCAACCAAAGAGACGGATGGCTCCCAAGGAAGTTCAGGAATTAGAGAAACAAACTCGGGATTTGCTGAGTAAAGGCTTAATCCGACCTAGGTTTTCTAGTTGGGGCTCTGCGGTAGTTTTTGTAGTAAAGTCTGATGGCTCCTTACGACTGTGTGTAGACTACCGAGAATTAAATAAAGTAACCATCCGAAATAGATATCCATTACCTAGAATTGATGACCTTTTCGATCAATTGCACGGAGCAACGGTATTCTCCCAGACGGATTTAGCAACAGGATTTCACCAATTGAGAATCTCTGAAGATTGTATTCCTTTAACAGCATTCAGAGGCCCAGATTTCTTTTATGAGTGGTTGGTTATGCCGTTCGGACTAACCAACGCACCAGCTTTCTTCGTAGATTTGATGAACAGAGTCTTTAGGAAAATTCTTAATAAATTCGTTCTCGTTTTCATTGACGATATTTTAATCTTTTCAAAAACCGAAGAAGAGCACCGTTGTCATCTTAGAGTAGTGCTAGAAACTCTAGGGAAACACGTGTTGAAGGCAAAGTTTTCAAAATGTCACTTTTGGAAATCGGAAGTGAGATTTTTGGGGCACATAGTAAACGGAGATGGGATATCAGTAGACCCAGTTAAAGTAGATGCAGTACAACTATGGAAACAACCTCAAACACCAACAGATATTCGTAGTTTCCTAGGAATGGCGGGATACTATCGAAGATTTATCCGAGACTACTCCAAAATATCGTCACATCTGACAAAGTTAACAAAGAAGGGCCAAAAGTTTATTTGGGACCCAAAGTGTGAAGAATCGTTTCAAGAACTAAAGAATAGATTAACGGAAGCACCAGTATTAGTTGTTCCCGATGGAACGAGCGGATTTGCAGTTTACACCGATGCTTGTGGAAGGGGAGTAGGAGCGGTGTTAATGCAGAAGGGACAGGTGATTGCATATGCAAGTAGGCAGTTAAAGATTCACGAGAAAAATTACGCAACTCACGACTTAGAGTTATTGGCAGTTGTTTTCGCATTGAAAATGTGGAGACATTATCTGCTAGGTGAGAGATTCGAACTTTTCACCGATCATAAACCATTGAAGTATCTGTTCACTCAAAAAGATTTAAATCTGAGACAACATCGATGGTTGGAATTTCTTGCATCTTATGACTTAGATATCATTTATACACCGGGAAAAGCGAACGTAGTGGCAGATGCCTTGAGTAGAAATGCGATATTATCACTTTTGGAAGTCACACCGACTCTCCAAGAAAGGATAATGAGTAATCAGGAAAGGGATGCCAAACTGGAAAAGATTATGCGAGGAGTCACAAACGGAAAAGAGACTGACTTCGAGTTGGACAATCAAGGAGTATTGAGAATAAACGGCAGAATATGCGTACCTAACGTGGATGGGATAAGGTAGGAGGTTTTAAAAGAATGCCATGCATCAAAGTTGAGCATCCATCCAGGAATTCATAAAATGAATCACAATATGAGACGAGTATTCTGGTGGTCAGGAATGAATAAAGATATCATTACTTTCGTAAATGAATGTCTATGTTGTCAGCAAGTCAAGGGAGACCATCAAAAGACTACTGGGCTATTACGGCCGTTAGAGATTCCCAACTGGAAGTGGGAAATGATATCGATGGACTTCATCGATGGTTTGCCAAGAACAAGGAGAGACTACGAAGGGATTTGGGTAATCGTAGATCGGTTAACTAAGAGTGCGCACTTTATTCCAGTGAAACCAACGCGCACTGCCATAACATTAGCCGAAGTATTCATGAAAGGAATAGTACGACTGCACGGTATTCCAACGAGCATTGTAAGCGACAGAGATACCATTTTCACAAGTAGATTTTGGGAAGCTTTGCAGAGAACGTTGGGAACAAGATTAAATTTCAGTACAGCTTACCATCCTCAAACGGACGGTCAGACGGAAAGAATTAATCTTATATTGGAAGATCTTCTAAGAGCGTGTATTTTAGATTTTGGAGGATCGTGGGAAGATCATTTACACCTAGTAGAATTTTCATATAATAACAGTTACCAGGCGAGTATACAAATGGCACCATATGAAGCATTATATGGAAGACCTTGTAAAGCGCCTGCATGTTGGGTGGAGTCCGGAAACAAATTGGTACTTGGTCCGGATATGATACGAGAGGCAGCAGCGAAAGCGGAATTAGTGAAGCTGAGAATGAAGGAAGCCCAGGATCGCCAGAAAAGCTATGCCGATAAAAGGCGAAGAGATTTAGTATTCGAAATAGAAGATCTAGTTTTTGTGAAGATCTCACCAATGAAGGGAGTAGTAAGATTTGGAAAATATGGAAAGTTAGCACCAAGATATGTTGGACCTTTCCGCGTCTTAGAAAGAATTGGTTTTCAAGCATATAAAGTTGAATTACCAGAATATATGGCGGGAATTCACAACGTATTTCACGTATCACACTTGAGAAAATGTATGCACAATCCATCATTAATTCTAGAACTCTCTGTTCAGCAAGAGATAGAGATCGAGCCAGATTTTACAGTGATAAGACATCCATTTAGTATTATTGACCGAGAGGGAAAGCAACTTCGCAACAAAGTGGTGAGGCTACTAATGATCCAGTGGAGCGAAAACCCGAAAGACTGTACGTGGGATACCGAGAAGCATATAAAGAAATTATACCCAGATTTTCCTACGGGTTAGGTATGATTTACTTTGGTATAGTTAAATGTAATGAAATTTTGATTTCTACATTTCTGTGAGCATTTGCATGTGTGTTTTATGGATTCAGTTTATTAGGACTTATGAACTCTCTTGTATGTTTGCATCACTGATGAGTTCTATATTTTTGCTTACGTGTTAGATGGCTCCAGTGTGGAAGACCACGGCAAGAAAGAGGGTGACACCACTCCAGTTTCTTATGCTACGAGCAAAGAGACAAAGAGTAGGAGATTCCGACAACAACCGAGAGAGATCACCCATCGACGACGAAGGTACACACATATCATCAGAAGGATCAGTGCTTGGCAGGAACGAACCAATAGAACAAGATGGAGGACACCAAGACTTTACTGATGAGGATGAAGTGATAGGAGATGAAGGAAGTGTTGACGGTTATGGTGAAGGAGATGAGGGTGGCGAAGGAGAGGAAGAATATGAAGAAGAATATGAAGAAGAATATGAGGAAGAATATGAAGAAGAATATGAGGAAGAAGAAGACCAAGTTGTTCCGGGAACCCCAGTCATTGCTACGGGAAACCAGCAAGAAGAGCAAGTAGCCCAAAGGACAGCGATATGGAATAGATTGGAACAAGTTCTCGTCGAGTTTCGCATAGCAGGAGGAGGAGTACAAGTATTCGGTGAGTATGGATACCCCGTGGTGAGGCTATATTTATTACCACCAGTGGGTCTGATTTATATAGAGGATGACGAGGAGGAGACTGATGCAGAAGACGTAGTTGAGGTCCTAAATATATCTGATGATGAGGAGGTCTTAGAGATAATAGATATCTCTGACGACGAGTAGTAGGACAGAGAATGGAGGAGGATAGTTACGTATGTATATTTTGGGGCAGTTTAGAACTTGAGTAGTCAAGTCTAGTATTATTGTATGTATCGAGACTAGTGTTAGTATAGAACTAGTCATATGTGTATGTGTACTAAAACAACCAGTTTATGAAATATTTTATTTTGGAAACTCTCTATCTTTCTTATGTAATTTCGGGGCGAAATTCTTTTAAGTGGGGTTGTCTGTAATGGCCGGATTTTTCAAGCATCTGATATCTATTTTAATAAGGAAATTTAAATATATTTGAGTTGCTCAACAAATTAAAATGTGTATAATCACCTATATGTATGTATATACATATATGGTTTGCACTAGAACTTAACTTATATAAAGTATGTTTAATATTTATATTATAACATACTTAAGCAAAACATTTGTGACAAAATTTCTAACTAAGAGAAGAGTGAGAATATTGGCAACACAAAATAGTGTAACTAAATCCTATTTACAACTAGCATATGGAAGTTAGCATACAAAAGCAAACAAGATCCAAACCCATCATTAAGTAGTAGATTAGGACCTAATCCCCTCATACATATATATCTGCGGCTGAAATGATTTAGTAGCAAACAAATATCAGGAGAGAAATATCCATTCTCTTACACTTTGATGGCAAGTGTTGTGTAGCATTTAATGAAATCAAGCCTTGCATTTAATGCAAGCATAGGCTCATATACTTAGTAGAGACCAAAGAGAGGTTGGTAAGAAGATGTTTCGGTGAAGGGTACACTTACTTTTGCTGTAACAATTTTACACCACAAATGCAAGAGAGAGAAAGGGGGTAGGTAGAGAGTTCGTTGTAGAAAACTTTTGAGATTTTCCTATAAATACACGTCCAATTCCATGCATTTTCTCTTTACACAAATTCAAGTTTTTGCTGAGAGTTATCATCCATTTTCAAGCAAGAATTCAAGAGCTATTTACAAGTGAGTAAACCTCACTAAGTTCAAGTTTGATTTCATTGTTTACAGTAAACAGTTTTATGTACCTCCCATGTTTATATATTATCAATGCAAGTTATCATGTTGTTAACACCAGTGTAGATGCTAGAGCACCAAGTTTATATCATCAGTAAACCATGTATATGAGTAGTAGTCGTTGGGGTAATGAGTTCATCCTTTAAAATCATGATCAAGGAAATACTGCTACCTTACTCTGTTAAAACAAATACTTCTGTGTTTTGAAACTTCACCCTGATTTTTCTAAACACAAAACCAGACGTATATATTTAGTAATAAACATATATACTAGAACATCTACAACCTTTTGAAAGCTGTGAGCATGAAGAACATGCTGTGAAAACCAAGAACAACAGAGAACAGCTGTGTCCTCTGTCTCAAACTCTACACTCGAATTTTCAAACGTCCTGAAATCGTAATACAGGTTTATGAATGCAATCGACATACCAAACTATGATTTTTAAAAGTGTTTTCAAGATTTTAAACGTTGGGATGAGGGAGATAAGCCGAGATGAACGGAATTGGCATTCCTTCCAATTTCCGGTGATCGACGTCGAGGAACGCCAGGGCGTGGGGCGTGGAGGAGGTCGAAGCTTCGGGGATTATGGGAAAAATACACAATGATTTTACCATCGAGTGATTTGAGCTAGCGAGCTCGATTTAGGTTTTTGGAGGCAGAATGGGTTCGATCGGTTGGAGGCGTCGTACGGGGTCCACAGGCGATCGAGTGGGCCAGGAAGTGACGTGGAGCGGCATTGGGACATGGCGGAGCAAATGGAGGCGGTGCGAGGTGCTCCGGTGGTCGGAGGTGGCGGGTCGAGGGCGATGTAGGTGGGGAGGTTCAGAAGCAGGTTTCGGTTTCAAAACGTGGAAGAGTGATTTGGAGAGGGAGGTGACTGGAGGTGGTGGTGACTGGTCATAGATGATCGGTGGTGACAAGAGAACTTGTGGGTGGTGGTTCGAAGGCGCCACGATGTCGGGTGGAGGTATGCACGTGCACACCAGTGCACGTTGTACAGGCGAGGCCAGAGAAGAAAATGGAGAAGGAAAAGAGGAGGTTGGCACAAGATTTTCGAGTGGATTCACTAGTGTTTTCAAGCTGATCGGAGTGGCAAGGCAAGGGTCGAGGCAAGGCTTTCTAGCATGGTTGATCCGGTGGGTTTGGCAAGTGAAAGTGAGTGATCACCCCTTAGTGGTTATTTGATTTGGAGATGCCAGATCCGACTTGGCAATTGTAAGAGAGAAACAGTTTTTAAATGCAAGAATTTAATTTAATTGAATTGAATTAAATAAATAAATAAAATATAATTAATCAGTAATTAATTAATTAAATAAAAATAGAGTTTTTATTTAATTTAGCTTAGGCAAGTGGAACAGTAAAGATGACAGTGAGGTCAGAGAATCGAAGTTGTCCGATGAAGTTCATCGAGATGGAAACTTAAGTTTTAAAGATAATTTAATTCAAAGAAATTATTAAACAATTTATTTAAGTAAAATATGAAGGAAATAAATGATTTCCAGCAGAACTTTAGCAGTGAAACATCATCTAAACATCAATGTTCAACATGACAAAATACCGTGTGCGAAGCACGGGCTTTTTCTAGACACTGCCAAATATTGATAAAAACTGTATAACATCTTGTGTGCGTCGCACACTTTAACTATACATTTGTAAATGATATTTAAAATATCCAGATATGAAACAGAGAATTTTATATACTGTATATCTAATTATAAATATAGGATGTGCAACTGAATTAAAAACAGTAAGCTGATAATAAATTATCGACTACAAAAGACAATTCGTACATCGTTTCGAAGAGTCCGGAATTTACTTCCCACTTCGACTCGAATTTTACGACGTATACCGGGAATCGATAAAGTTGAAGAATGCAAGGACTATTTCAAAATAGTATCTACGGTCTGTTCAATCCCAGAACAGATCTGAACAGTCGTATGTCTGACAACGTATATCGTTCAGATTTTACACATCGACTTTACGTAAGTGTATTTTGTTGATGGCGAAGAAATTCATTTCTTTAGCCTTATACCCAGAATATATTTGTGGAAACAAATGAGTGATCTGTCAGATAGGACGATGTGATATTCAAAGACGTTGAAGAATAATCCGTCAACGGTAAACGTGACTTCAAACCTCACAACCCGGAAAGACAATAGTTGGGCTAGGCAGCATGGCTAGTTGGGTCATACCCAAGCAGGGTATATTATCACTATCTAGAGTATTTCCTTTTGTTTCTTAAATCTATATTCACTGCTGTAACTTCGGTAATCGGTGCGTCATTCCCAACCGTGGTGGTGGTAATATATTCGTTACACTCAAGCTAAATGAGTGGACGGTCATGTGTGGCCGGGTTGCAGGATGTTCTTGTTGAACCCCAGTGTATCTTCTCTAGAGTACACTGATCGGTGGGTGCTCCCATACCCTGTCAGTTAGAAAACCAAATTCCAATAAGCGCTCGACGGTTTTAGATTTTATTCTATGTACGTGAACGTGAGATGCAAGCGATTCACTAGATGATTATTTATTTGATAAATACTATCATAAATATCAAACGTTTTGATATTTAAAATACAAGGGTCGTTTTCCATATATTAGTTATGGATTGGGATTAAGATTTCTAAAGTAATTGAATCTATTAATAACGGAACACCTTATTCCTTATTTCCCTGTTTACATCTATTTAACTGTGTTTACTCACACCAGTCCCTTGACTGACCCGGAGTTTATTTTCTGTGTTTTCCCTAAACTCTTGGGTACTCATAATATTTATTATGAGTAGGCAAGTAATTCAGGTTGGCAAATGGAACCTTACGAATTTCAAGTTGCAGGACAAGTCTAGTAGTTTAGTACACCTATGTATCCAATTAGATTTGTATTTCCATATCATGATGTATTATTATGTGAATGTACTATGATGATGTAAGTTGCTGATGTATTATGATGTATCAGACCCTATGATGTAATGTATTTGTATTTTTAAATTCCGCTGTGAGATTTCTGATAACTTCTTATTCTTCTATTCTATTAGTTCTATCTTTTCTATCTCATCTTCTAATTTCTTTCAATAATGACACGGTTTTCGGAGGGTCGAAAATCGCGTCGTTACAAGGCATCAGTCCTTTTACCGGAATGTTCACGATTCAAGTTCTGATGCACTGGACTTTCCTTGGGAGGCACCCCTTTGGTGGGACTAGTGGCGCTTCGAGCTGTACGTTTCTCGACATGCTGTGGTGCTTTGACTTTAGAGTCCTCAACGTCGACCTCCCCCTTGTCTTCCACTAAAAAGTGAGAACGACTGGGGTCTGAGGCAGAAGAGTCCTCTTTTTCGTCAACATTAACCATGACCTTTGCAGGTGGGGGATTGACTTGAGCATTAAGCAAAGCATCAAGCTTTTTCATTAGCATTTTGGTCGTAGTATCCATCCTTTCATTCAAGCCGGTTACCATAACATTCAATTCCTATCGAGTTATAGCTGATCTCGAGGATTCACCGACCTCTTAGTTCAAAGTCTATGGTGTAACGACATCATTATTAGCATTTTCATTACTCGTAGTAGTTCTAGCAGATTTGTTGTTTTTCTTTGAAGCGACCATGATTTCTGACAACTTTTTGAACTTATAAGCAAATTATTTAACGGGCCTACTTTTTTGGCTTTGGGAGCCTATCGTAGCGAGCAGGCTTTAGTGGAACACTCTAGCAAACACCCACCAAGGCTCTTAACCTTGTGGTCGTGGGTTCGAGCCCCATGGTGGGCGCCAAAAATGTTGAAATTAAATTTGGTATCAACACCCTAAAAATGCAATCAACACTTTAAAGTATGAACAATTACAAGATTAAGAGTGAAAAGACGGGGAAGTTGTAACACCCCACACCCGCTAAGGTCACTCATAAGGGAATGCCTTAACTTCGGTGGAGTATTTTAAGTGAATATAGAACAGAAAAATTACAACAAGACAGATATAAATAATACTTGAAATCTAAAAACATCATTTCATTGCAGCAGAAGATAAACATGTTTGGTTACATATCAAAACCAACTAAAACAAGAGTCAAGTACTACATATCCATCCTGATAAAACATAAGTACATAATCCCACTACATAACTAATAGCCATAATAGAAAAGATAAGTTGGGATTTACATCAACGGTCCAAGCTCCAAAGATAAATAAAGCAATCTGATCAAAGCCCACTAGTGCTAGGCCCACTCTGAGAACCTGAGGGTTGGGAAAAAAGATAAAAACAACGGGGTCATACATAAGTCTGAGTGAGCCCTATAACTTTAACAATCCAATCATTAAAGTAATTAGGGTATGATATAAACCTGGTACGGTACGACTGGGGATAAATGACTACACGAAGCAGCCAACTAGACTTAGGATGAAACAAGATAACGGTAAAGACGCGCCTATCCACCCAAGGATAAATACTACACTGCACCACCCCTGATCTACCCACCCAAGGGTAATTTCTAACTGCACCACACCAGTCATTCCTACTTAAAGGTTGATCCCTCCCAAGGACTTAGAAAAATTTACCCAGTAGTTTCGTGTACCCCTAGCTGACTACATAGGTGTCGTCTGCCCATATCTCCACTAGGTGTACCTTGTACTTAGTAATCTTAATAGTAGTCTCTTGTACCCCTAGCTGACTACATAGGTGTCGTCTGCCCCTATCTCCACTAGGTGTACCCACTACTCCCATTCGATCGGCTCCCTAATGTAGATACCTGTGCTGGCCCCACAGTGTGGTGTATCACTCCCCAAAGTGGCAACCCGATACAATCAATGGTGCACGGCTTATACCTACACGATGCAACAACGTCTTACCTACCAGCCCGGGTCCACACACGCATATGAAACCCGTTGGACTTGCGTTGCCACCACTAACCCATTTTTTGCCTCTTATAGTCAAGCCCAGTACGCGTGTCCCGTCCTCGACATGGGTCGAGCCCAATAAGATACATATGGGTTACTGGTTGAAATGGGCCCCCACAAGCTACCCACCTAAGCTTGTCACTTTATCTAGTGCATCCCACTTAACCCTTTTTAATAATCATGTCCACTTACATGTTTAAAGTTAGGTTAAGTCATCTAATCATATTTCAATTGCCACTCAAGGCACCCACTAGATTTCCCATGCCACCCAAGGCACCTACTTGATTTCCACATGCCAGCCAAGGCACTTACTTAACCCTTTAATCATGTTTAATTACATGTCCCACTTTGGTTAAGTATTCTAATCGTATTTTCTATTGCCACCCAAGGCAACCATTAGATTTTCACATGCCACCCAAGGCACTTACTTAACCCTTTAATCATGTTTAATTACATGTTCCACTTTGGTTAAGTATTTTAATCTTATCTTCTATTGCCACCCAAGGCAACCATTAGATTTTGCTCATGCCACCTAAGGCACTTACTTAACCCTTTAATCATGTTTAATTACATGTTCCACTTTGGTTAAGTATTCTAGTCGTATTTTCTATTGCCACTCAAGGCAACCACTAGATTTTTCCACATGCCACCCAAGGCACCCACTTAACCCCTCATGCCCCACTACATGCTTATCTGGTTAAGTGTTTCTTAATTGATTAAGACCGTAACCTTTGCAAAGACGTCTCACATTAGACTATCTTCTATGGCAGCTGGATTTGTCGGTCGGGTCCGGGCAGCCTTACGCCATAACCGAGTCTAACCTCGTGTCTTTACACTTGTCACGTATTAAGTTTGTGCCTAAGACCTCTCACATTGGGCCAATCATTTGTAGCCGCTGGATTTGCCGGTCGGTTCCGGGCAGTCTTATGCTACAAAAGGGTCCAACCTCGTGTCTTAGTCGATTAATTACACCTAATTAATCACCCCCATATTTTGAATTAACTTTCCCTAATTAATTCGAATTTTAACGATGTACATAATTGACTCAATTATGTCCATCCACTTTATGGTATGCATAATCATACCAACTTCACACCATTTCATTAACATGTATATTAACCCCATCGTTCCCCACGTAATTCGCTAACATGACATAAAAGGGAAGATTCATCACAAATACAATTGGTTCAACTTGCATAACATTAGCATCAACATGGGTTTTAAAGGTGTCAACATGCATATAGCATCAAACCCAACTAGCATAAATAACCAACCCAAACTTGCATGAATCACATATGTCATAAAGAGCTTAACTTGCATAAGTGACTTATGTCATACAAAGGGGTTAACTTGCATATGTATGTATGACATACTAAGGGGTTAACTTGCATATGTATGCATATCATACTAAGGTGTAAACTTGCAAATGTTACTTGCATATAATCAAACACCAAACTTGCATAACATGTCTTATATGAACTTGCATATAATCATACACCAAACTTGCATAACATATCATATATGAACTTGCATATAATCAAACACCAAACTTGCATAACATGGTGTCATAATGGATCAATGTTTATCATAGAAATTTGCATAACTAGCATCATGAACACATAGCCTAACACTTGCACAACTGGCATAACATCATGATCATGTAGCATATAACTTGCATAACTTGCATAACATCATGAACATGTAGCATATAACTTGCATAACTTGCATAACATCATGATCACATAGCATATGACTTGCATAACTTGCATAACATCATGAACACATAGCACATAACTTGCATAACTTGCATAACATCACAAACACATAGCATATGATAACATAATCTTGCATTGATCCACATTCATAGCCATAACCTCATTATATCCTATCATAATCATTTCAACAATTGGTCATTAAGGCTATAGAAACTCACAACTTGTTGATTAGTACTCCTATGAAGAAGATTAAGTTGCTAGAGTTGATTATTAGTTGATTTGAGAAGCTATCTTCCTCTTTAATTTGATGGAGGCTCCTTCAAGTTGCATTTTGACGGCATAACGGTGTTGTAGCTATTTTTAGTATGAATTAGGGTAGTCTTAGGGTGTATTTATAGATTAGTTAGGTGTTTTAGGCCATTAGATTAACCCTAAATCAGATTAGAGCCGTCATATCTCGTCCTAGCCACCAAGCACAGCCCAAAAGCCATCAGGTTGCACCCAGGCCACGCAGACCGACAGGGGGGGTCGACCCCTGGGTCGACCCCTGGGTTGACCCCTAGGGAGGGGGTCGACACCCATGTCGACCCCTGGGTCGACTCCCTCAGCCTGGCGGGAATTTTCCCGCCTCTTCTGAAATGTTTAAATTTTTATATTTAAATCTGTTTTGAATTTCTGAAAACTTCTTCGGGCCTTAACTGGGTCATACGGACTCCAATTTTCGAAAACTCGGACTCTATTTCGCGTATTTTTCCGAGACGAACGCAATGGCATAGCCCGTTTCCCCTGATTCAGATTTTAAAATTTAATTCTACCCTGTTTTATATTATAACAAGTTATTCAACACACGGGGTGTTACATTCTCCCCTACTTAAAGGATTTCGTCCCCGAAATCTCTAAGTCAAGAAGAACGTATCCTACCAACCAAACAACCATCTACTCAAACCATCAAACACTGGCATCCGTTGTCCTTAAAGTTTCTAATGCTGTATGAACATATGCAAAGAGTGTGTGTATATGTCCGTATACTAATGCAAAATTAGGCGGTCTACTGATTCAGTCGACCTGCTTAATGCAAACCATGATAGTGCCATGCATCCAATATGTATGCGAAAGAACCCTATCGACATATACTATTTCTACATGAGTGCACAATCATTCACCAAAATGCATCATCCATATGATAGCACAACCATTATACATCCATTAATATATCTACCTACACACAATTATATGCAATATGCAATATGAAGTGATTGAGCCGATCTAGTGCCTAGAGTGTGTGTATATGCATCCACGAGCAACCACTTGCATCCACTCGCATCCATCAATCATAACATGTCTCAAACACATGTTTCAACCATAGGTTTACCCTATCTAAAGTTCAAAGGTACTGATGAGAGGACATACTAAAGATAAGATAAGTACTAGACAAACGATAAAGGAGAAGTTAAAAGACATACCCTCAAAAAGGAATGGGTACAGCGAATGCATCTTCGCTTCTGTCTCCCAAGTAGCATTGCTCTCATCCTCTCCCCATTGCACTTTGACTAGTCGAACCTCTCTGTTTCTCATCTTCCTAATCTCTGACCCAAGGATGCGGGTAGGAGCTCGTCGAATAGTCGCATCACGCTCTACCTCCACCTCTCTAAGCAAGCTCGGCTCTACCACCTCTGCGGTCTCATGTAGGCACTTCCTCAAATGTGACACATGGAATACGTCATTTACCCCACTAAGTCTCTCGGGTAAATCCACTCTATATGCCATGGAGCAGTCCTCTTGCTCTTCACGGGTATGAAATGGGCGCTCTTAGTAAGTCTGTCTACCACAACCCAAATTCCCGTATTACCCTTCCTCGATCTCGGTAACCCATCTATAAAATCCATCGAGACGCTATCCCACTTCCATTGTGGAACTTCCAATGGGTGAAGCAACCCACCAGGTTTCTTTTGCTCCGCTTTCACTTGTTGGCACACCAAGTATCTAGCAGCATACTCGGCCACATCTTTCTTCATACCGGCCCAAAAGAAAACTCGCTTCATGACTTGGTACATCTTGTCCCGACCGGGATGAATGGTCATCTTAGAACGATGCGCATCTTCAAGAATAGCCTTCCTCAAACCCTCGTCTTGCGGCACACAAAGTCTACCGTCTCTACGCAACCACCCCCTATCGTCTAATGTGTACCTACTCAAATGGCTGGACGACTCCCCCCTTATGAGCCTCTCTACTAACTCAACCAACTGTGGGTCGTCCCGCTGTGCCTCGCCAATCCGTCCCAAAAGAGTAGGTCTGACCTCTAAGGATGCTAGCAAACCGGGTACAAAATCAACGGAAGGTCTGAAATCAAACATCGAGATAAATTCCAAGCTTCGTCGTTCCACGAACAATGGACTCAAGGACAACCTTTTTCTACTCAAGGCGTCCGCCACCACGTTACCCTTGCCAGGGGTATACGCTATCTCGAAATCATAGGATGCTAAGAACTCCATCCACCTTTGCAGTCTCAAGTTCAAATCCTTCTGAGAAAACAAGTACTTCAATGATTTGTGGTCAGTGAACAATTCGAATCTCTCACCAAGAAGATAATGGCGCCAAATCTTAAGCGCAAAAACAATAGCGGCCAACACTAGATCATGGGTAGGGTAATTTTTCTCATGCTTTCTCAACTGCCTTCCACCGTAGGCTATTACCCTTTCCTCTTGCATTAAGACTGCGCCCAGTCCTGTCCCACAAGCATCGGTATAGACAACAAATGGCTTACTCCCATCTGGCAACACTAAGACTGGGGCTGTACTTAAAGCTCTCTTTAACCGTCGGAACGCATCATCACAATCTACGTCCCATGCGAAGACCAGATTCTTCTTTGTCAACCGAGTTAATGGGGCTGATATCTTCGCGAAGTCCTTGATAAACTTCCTATAGTAGCCAGTCAACCCCAAGAAACTCCTCACCTCGGTAGCATTCTTCGGAACCTTCCAATCTTGGATGGACACTACCTTCGCGGGATCCACAGCTATCCCTTCCTTGGAGACCACGTGCCCCAAGAACCGTACTTCCTTCCTCCAGAAGTGACATTTAGAGAATTCAGCCTTAAGGCTATGCGCTCGAAGAGTCTCCAACACTTCCCTAAGATGTAGGGCATGCTCTTCTTCACTCTTAGAAAAGACTAAGATGTCATCCACAAAGACCACCACGAACTTATTAAGGTACTCCCTGAACACCCTACTCATCAAATCAACAAAGTATGCAGGGGCGTTCGTCAAACCAAATGGCATCACCAGCCACTCATAGAAACCATCCGGAGTCCTAAAGGCAGTCTTGTCTATGCTATCCTCAGCCACTCTCAACTGATGAAACCCCGTGGCCAAGTCCAACTGCGAAAACACTGAGGCGCCAACCAACTGATCAAAGAGATCATCAATCCTCGTCAATGGGTGTCTATTCTTCTTTGTGAGCTTGTTGAGTTCTCTATAGTCTACACAAAGTCTGAGGGACCCATCCGCCTTCATGGCAAAAACTACTGGAGCACCCCACTCCGATATACTTCGTCTTATGAACCCCTTCTCAAGCAACTCCCCTACTTGCTTATGGAGTTCCCTCCTCTCACGAGGAGCCATGTGGCGCACTGGTAAAGATACTGGTTTAGCATTGTCCACCAGATATATTCGGAAGTCTATCTCCCGCTTCGGAGATAAGCCCTTCACCTCCTCAAACACATCCGAGTATTCCCGGACCACTCTAACAGATCGCAAACTCTCGACTGAAGCGTCAAGCGATTCAAGATAACTTAGCATAACAGAATCTATGGGATTACAAGAGATCTCGAGAGTGTTCCCCAAGCGGGTCATGATCCTAACAACTCTCCTTTCGCAATCAAGAACGGCACCATTACTGGATAACCAGTCCATGCCCAAAATCAACCCATAGCCCGTGAAGCCCAAAACAAAAGCATCACATCTAAACTCAACGCTAAGTATAGAAATCTTCAAACCCAAACATATCATGGACAAATAAGTGGAGCCCCCAATTGGGTTTGAAACAACCAAGGGATCATCTACTAGACTGGTGTCTAAGTGTAGTGACTCAACTAACGATGATGAGATAAAATGCGATGCGCCAGAGTCGAATAAAGTTCGAACAGGTTGATCGAGAGGGCCAACTTTCAACCTAGACGGCCCTACCCCCATCAGGTATACCAGCCATGAGGGAATACATCTACCCTCCAGAAGATCCTGTACTTTGTCCTTACCTCTTTGGACAAACCTAATAAGGTGTCCTATTTCTCCAAAACAACTAGCCTTCTCCTTCACATTCTCCTTCCATGACCTCGCACCACGATGAGGTTTCGTCCTTTATTTACCAAATAGCTATTTGAACCTTCCTCCCTCATCCATCTTAAAGGTACCCACAAGCCCTCCACCTCCTTGGACTGACTTCAAACGTCTTAGTCCCTTGAAGTGGTTCTTCCGCCCTTCATACGGAAGTCCTTATTTATCTTAAAAAGATATCTATACGCGGAGGGGAAATTCAAAAAGAGAAAGAGGAAGAGATTCAAAACGGAGAATCGAAGGAAGGATATATGGCTCTTGGGGATTATGTTCTTTTCTTTCAAAAACTTTTCTCTTAAAAGACAAGTTTTTGAAAATACTTCTTCCAAAAATGTTTTAGAAAAATAGTTTTTCTAAAAGTTTTATCTGTTCTGGTAACCTTAAGCTCTGATACCACGTGTAACACCTCACACCCGCTAAGGTCACTCATAAGGGAATGCCCTAACTTCGGTGGAGTATTTTAAGTGAATATAGAACAGAAAAATTACAACAAGACATATATAAATAATACTTGAAATCTAAAAATATCATTTCATTGCAGCAGAAGATAAACATGTTTGGTTACATATCAAAACCAACTAAAACAAGAGTCAAGTACTACATATCCATCCTGATAAAACATAAGTACATAATCCCACTACATAACTAATAGCCATAATAGAAAAGATAAGCTGGGCTTTACATCAACGGTCCAAGCTCCAAAGATAGATAAAGCAATCTGATCAAAGCCCACTAGTGCTAGGCCCACTCTGAGAACCTGAGGGTTGGGAAAAAGATAAAAACAACGGGGTCAGACATAAGTCTGAGTGAGCCCTATAACTTTAACGATCTAATCATTAAAGTAATTAGGGTATGATATAAACCTGGTACGGTACGACTGGGGATAAATGACTACACGAAGCAGCCAACTAGACTTAGGATGAACCAAGATAACGGTAAAGACGCGCCTATCCACCCAAGGATAAATACTACACTGCACCACCCCAGATCTACCCATCCAAGGGTAATTTCTAACTGCACCACACCAGCCATTCCTACTTAAAGGTTGATCCCTCCCAAGGACTTAGAAAAAATTACCCAGTAGTTTCGTGTACCCTAGCTGACTACATAGGTGCCGTCTGACCCTATCTCCACTAGGTGTACCCTGTACTTAGTAATCTTAATAGTAGTCTCTTGTACCCCTAGCTGACTACATAGGTGCCGTCTGCCCCTATCTCCACTAGGTGTACCCACTACTCCCATTCGATCGGCTCCCTAACGTAGATACCCGTGCTAGCCCCACAGTTGGGTGTATCACTCCCCAAAGTGGCAACCCGATACAATCAATGGTGCACGGCTTATACCTACACGATGCAACAACGTCTTACCTACCAGCCCGGGTCCACACATGCATATGAAACCCGTTGGACTTGCGTTGCCACCGCTAACCCGTTTTTTTCCTCTTATAGTCAAGCCCAGTACGCGTGTCCCGTCCTCGACATGGGTCGAGCCCAATAAGATACATATGGGTTACTGGTTGAAATGGGCCCCCACAAGCTACCCACCTAAGCTTGTCACATTATCTAGTGCATCCCACTTAACCCTTTTTAATAATCATGTCCACTTACATGTTTAAAGTTTGGTTAAGTCATCTAATCATATTTCAATTGCCACTCAAGGCACCCACTAGATTTCCCATGCCACCCAACGCACCTACTTGATTTCCACATGTCACCCAAGGCACTTACTTAACCCTTTAATCATGTTTAATTTCATGTCCCACTTTGGTTAAGTATTCTAATCGTATTCTCTATTGCCACCCAAGGCAACCAATAGATTTTCACATGCCACCCAAGGCACTTACTTAACCCTTTAATCATGTTTAATTACATGTTTCACTTTGGTTAAGTATTTTAATCTTATCTTCTATTGCCACCCAAGGCAACCATTAGATTTTCCCCATGTCACCCAAGGCACTTACTTAACCCTTTAATCATGTTTAATTACATGTTCCACTTTGGTTAAGTATTCTAGTCGTATTTTCTATTGCCACTCAAGGCAACCACTAGATTTTTCCACATGCCACCCAAGGCACCCACTTAACCCCTCATGCCCCACTACATGCTTATCTGGTTAAGTGTTTCTTAATTGATTAAGACCGTAACCTTTGCAAAGACCTCTCACATTAGACTATCTTTTATGGCAGCTGGATTTGTCGGTCGGGTCCGGGCAGCCTTACGCCATAACCGAGTCTAACCTCGTGTCTTTACACTTGTCACGTATTAAGTTTGTGCCTAAGACCTCTCACATTGGGCCAATCATTTGTAGCCGCTGGATTTGCCGGTCGGTTCCGGGCAGTCTTATGCTACAAAAGGGTCCAACCTCGTGTCTTAGTCGATTAATTACACCTAATTAATCACCCCCATATTTCGAATTAATTTTCCCTAATTAATTCCAATTTTAACGATGTACATAAATGACTCAATTATGTCCATCCACTTTATGGTATGCATAATCATACCAACTTCACACCATTTCATTAACATGTATATTAACCCCATCGTTCCCCACGTAATTCGCTAACATGACATAAAAGGGAAGATTCATCACAAATACAATGGGTTCAACTTGCATAACATTAGCATCAACATGGGTTTTAAAGGTGTCAACATGCATATAGCATCAAACCCAACTAGCATAAATAACCAACCCAAACTTGCATGAATCACATATGTCATAAAGAGGTTAACTTGCATAAGTGACTTATGTCATACAAAGGGGTTAACTTGCATATGTATGTATGACATACTAAGGGGTTAACTTGCATATGTATGCATATCATACTAAGGTGTAAACTTGCACATGTTACTTGCATATAATCAAACACCAAACTTGCATAACATGTCTTACATGAACTTGCATATAATCATACACCAAACTTGCATAACATATCATATATGAACTTGCATATAATCAAACACCAAACTTGCATAACTTGGTGTCATAATGGATCAATGTTTATCATACAATTTGCATAACTAGCATCATGAACACATAGCCTAACACTTGCACAACTTGCATAACATCATGATCATGTAGCATATAACTTGCATAACTTGCATAACATCATGAACATGTAGCATATAACTTGCATAACTTGCATAACATCATGATCACATAGCATATGACTTGCATAACTTGCATAACATCATGAACACATAGCGCATAACTTGCATAACTTGCATAACATCACAAACACATAGCATATGATAACATAATCTTGCATTGATCCACATTCATAGCCATAACCTCATTATATCCTATCATAATCATTTCAACAATTGGTCATTAAGGCTATAGAAACTCACAACTTGTTGATTAGCACTCCTATGAAGAAGATTAAGTTGCTAGAGTTGATTAGTAGTTGATTTGAGAAGCTATCTTCCTCTTTAATTTGATGGAGGCTCCTTCAAGTTGCATTTTGACGGCATAACGGTGTTGTAGCTATTTTTAGTATGAATTAGGGTAGTCTTAGGGTGTGTTTATAGATTAGTTAGGTGTTTTAGGCCATTAGATTAACCCTAAATCAGATTAGAGCCGTCAAATCTCGTCCTAGCCACCAAGCACAGCCCAAAAGCCATCAGGTTGCACCCAGGTCACACAGACCGACAGGGGAGGTCGACCCCTGGGTCGACCCCTGGGTCGACCCCTAGGGAGGGGGTCGACACCCATGTCGACCCCTGGGTCGACTCCCTCAGTCTGGCGGGAATTTTCCCACCTCTTCTGAAATGTTTAAATTTTTATATTTAAATCTGTTTTGAATTTCTGAAAACTTCTTCGGGCCTTAACTGGGTCATACGGACTCCGATTTTCGAAAACTCGGACTCTATTTCGCGTATTTTTCCGAGATGAACGCAATGGCATAGCCCGTTTCCCCTGATTTAGATTTTAAAATTTAATTCTACCCTGTTTTATATTATAACAAGTTATTCAACACACGGGGTGTTACAAAAGTAAAGTGCATACAACTTTTAAAGTGGTTCGACTCTAAAAGAAGCTTACGTCCACTATGAGGGAAGTTTCCATAATAATTATGGCGATTACAAAGTACATTGATCTTAATTTCATATACATCTTCTCTTTTTTACAATAGATTCTCTCTCACACACATAGATCTCACTTAGATCCATGCAAATTGATGGTGAAATGATAAAATAAGCGGAGAAATGGTGAAATGTCTTTGAATGTAAGGAGGATGAAGGAGGATCTTCGATCTATTGGTCACTTAGATGATCTCGATGGAAGCCATGGCCGATTAGATGGTAGATCTTCGAATGGTGATGGCGAATGAAACTTGCTTAGGAATGGCGGTAAGAAGGATTCGACAGTACTTCGTGGTTGCAAAGAATCGATCCCTTTAACGGTGGAAGCCATGGCCTATTTATAGGTGGAGAGTGAATGAGGAGAAGGATTAAAATATATGGTGCAGGGAAACGATCCGTATATTTTAATATTTACGGGAATGCCACCGGGCAGCTATCTATAGTTGTCAATGGTTGTCAATCATGACCGATCGGTACACATTGGAACCCACTGATCGGTACCTTTCCTTCTGGCGGTTGAAGCCGCTTGGTCCTGACCCCCGGATCAAGACCGATCAGTATCACTTTCCTCTTCTTTTCAAACCCAACTGATCAGTGCTCTTATTCTTTGATGAAGCTGTTCACCCTTTGTCCTTATGCCATGAACAATCGGACTAATGCTTGTGCGATCGATCGGTACTCCCTGTTCACTTGACAAACCTTATGCTCATATAAATCGACCGACCCGTATGTTCACACCGGCCAGTCTGATGTCTTTTGCTTTGGTGTTTGATTCATCAGAATGTGTGCATTTTTAGGTGGATTAACAGGTAACTTATTCTAGTCCTTTATCTCCTAAATCCTGAAATCCACGTGGGACCTGCCTGAGTATGGGCCTAAATGGCTGGAAATGGGTTGTTTTTGTCCTAAATATTCTTAAAATAGCCATATCTCTCAAGCGGCTTTTCCGCTTTCAACATATAACCCCTCGACAAAATGGGAAGCCATCATATTGATATAATGGAAGTGGTTTTGAATCAAAATTTAGCTCCAATCAAAACTTATAGACGAAATAAAATTTCTATAGAGGTTACCAGATTAGATAAAAGTTTTTGAAAATTATTTTCAAAAAGGTTTTAAAAAGGAAAGCATTTTCAAAAAGAAAAGTCTATTTTGAAAAACATTCCCTAAAAAGCCATATGTAGTATCCTTCGGTCCTTTATATAAATTTCTTCCTTTTTCCCTTTTTCAGCATATCTGGGGAACAATACATCCCTAATCTCCCAGAGGGCGTCACAATACCCAGATGGTTCCGGAGGTATTTGGAGACCACGTGCCGACCGAAGGCCAAAGAGACGTTCCTCACCCAGTTGCACCAGTCATTCCTCCTCCTCCCCCTCCAAAAGCTGCCAACTTTGCCAAAATCTGCAAAGACTTCCACGCTATGGGAGGAAGGCCATTCCATGGGAACGAGACGTTCGCAGAAGCTCGGAATTGGCTTAAGGAGACCAAGGACTTGTTCGTAATGTTTGAAGTGGAGGATCGAAGAAAAATTCAGTTAGTTTCTTGGTTGTTAAAAGACGAAGCCTCATTTTGGTGCGAAGTCACCCAAGCGGGACGTCCGGTAGAAACTTGGGAAGACTTTAGACAGAGATTCGAAATGAATTTTCTTTCCAAGCGGAAAGAAGCATACAGATGGAGAGGTTCTTAACACTCAAGCAAGGAAATTTTACGGTGAAGGAGTATGTGAACAAGTTCAACCAGCTGGCAAGGTTCTGGCTAGAGTTAGCAGACACACCGCACAAAAGGGCTTTACAGTTTGCTAAGGAGCTGAATGAGCCTCTGCATGGTTTAGCTATGTCGCATCTTCCAATGGGGGCCACCTTTGAAAAGCTTGTTGATATGGCCCTAATGCATGAGGAGGACAAGGGAGAAAAGAAGGAAACAAAAGCTGAGGGGACATCACAAAATAAGAAGGTATGGTCAAAGAAAGGCAGCAACAGTAGAAGAAAGGGGGGAAAGATGATAAAGGCAAGGATAAGAGAAAATGTTACAATTGTGGAAAGAAGGGCCACCTGGTCAAAGATTGTAAGAGAAGGAAGGCCAGTTGCTTTAATTGCGGAGAGATTGGACACCTCTCTAAAGAGTGCCCGAAGAAATGAGGATCACAGGGAAAACGGAAAAGAGCAGGGACTTCTGGAGGGAAGGTGCACGCTCTCGCGATCAGTGCTCCTAAAAGAGGTAGAAAATTTTCCATATAAAGTTTAGTTTCTCTTTCAAACCATCCAGTTATAACACTTTTTGATTCTGGTGCTTCACACTCTTTTATATCTAGTTCTGTGGTTGAATCTCTGCATTTAATTACTAGTATGGTACTAGATCCCGTAGTTGTTTCAAACCCCATTGTTGGGTCGGCTCATTTATCGATGATTTGTCGGGGTTTGAAAATATCTATATTAGGCGTCAAATTTGAATGTGACGCGTATGTGCTCGGGTTTATGGGCTATTGGTTGATTCTAGGAATGGATTGGCTTACCACGTATAGGGCCATTCTGGATTGTGAGAGGAAGGTTGTTAGACTTCCGACTTGTCATGGGAAGACCCTCGAAGTTTCTTGTGACCCCAAGGGTCTGTTATGCTTAGCTTCCTAGAGTCTCTAGATGCATCCATGGATGATTTGCAATCTGTTCCAGTGGTTCGAGGTTATTCAGATGTTTTTGATAAGGTACAGGGTTTAACTCCTAGGCGAGAAATTAACTTCCGCATATATCTGGTGTACAATGCAAAGCCAGTTGCATTGCCAGTACGCCATGTGGCTCCAAGGGAAAGGAGGGAGCGGAGTAAGCAAGCAGGGGAGCTACTTGAAAAAGGGTTTATCAAACGAAGCATATCTGAGTGGGGTGCTCCAGTAGTATTCACAACTAAAGCAGATGGTTCACTTCGTTTGTGTGTTGACTATAGAGAGTTAAATAAGCTCACCAAGAAGAATAGGCACCCGCTTCCGAGGATTGGCGATTTATTTGATTAGCTTGTTGGTGCCTCAGTATTTTCTCTGTTGGACTTGGCTACGGGGTTCCATCAGTTGAGGGTGGCTGAGGACAGCATAGATAAGACTGCTTTCAGAACTCCCGACGGTTTCTTTGAGTGGCTAATTATGCCTTTTGGGTTGACAAATGCACCCGCCTATTTTGTTGATTTGATGAGTAGGGTGTTTCGGGAGTTCCTAAACAAATTCGTCGTAGTCTTCATTGATGATATTTTGATCTTCTCCAAGAGTGAAGAAGAGCATGCCCAGCATTTGGGAGAAGTTTTGAAAACTCTCTATGACCAATGACTAAAAGCAAAATTCCCGCGAAGGTGGTTGCAATACAAGATTGGCAGATTCCTAAAAATGCAACCGAGGTGAGAAGCTTTCTTAGGTTGGTAGGTTATTATAGGAAGTTAATTAAGGACTTTGCAAAGATATCAGCCCCTCTCTCCAGGATGACGAAGAAAAATTTGGCATTTTCATGGGACATAGACTGTGACGTTGCTTTCCAACGACTGAAGAGGACTCTGACAACAGCCCCAGTCTTGACCTTTCCCGATGGAAGTAAAGTGTTTACTGTTTACACTGATGCGTGCAGTAGAGGGCTTGGTGCGGTTCTGATGCAAGAAGGGAAAGTAATATGTTATGGGGGTAGACAGTTGAGAGTTCATGAGAAGAATCACCCCACCCATGATCTAGAGCTAGCTGCCATAGTATTTGCATTAAAGACATGGCGTTATTATTTACTTGGAGAAAAGTTCGAGTTATACACCGATCATAAATCTCTCAAGTATCTATTCTCACAGAAGGATCTAAACTTAAGGCAACAACGGTGGATGGAGTTCTTAGCTTCATATGATTTTGAGATTGCTTATACCCCCGGCAGGGTAATGTGGTGGCAAACGCACTAAGTAGGCAGAGGGTGGCTCTGAGTCCTCTATTTGTGGAAAGAAAGATCTTGGAGTTCATATCATCTTTTGATTTTAGACACTCCATCGAGGTTTTGCCTGATTTATTTGCATCCTTAGAGATACGACCGACTCTTGTGGATCAGATAGGAGCTTCGCAACAAGGTGACCTACAGATTCTAGACATCATGGATAAGCTCAGAAGAGGGGAGACTTCTAGTCACCTTAGTAGGTATGCCATAGATGAAAAGGTGTGGTTGCGACGGGATGGAAGGCTTTGTGTTCCCCAAACTGGAAGCTTGATAAAGGCAGTCCTAGAAGAAGCCCACCATTCATCCAAGGGTAACAAGATGTACAGGGATATGAAGAGGGTTTTCTTTTGGGCTGGGATGAAGAAGGATGTGGCCGAATTTATTTCTCAATGTTTGGTTTGCCAGCAAGTCAAAACTGAGCAAAAGAAGCCTGGTGGATTGCTTCATCCGTTGGAGGTTCCGCAGTGGAAATGGGAGAGCATCTCTATGGATTTCATAGATGACATGCCTAGATCGAAGAAAGGTAATACTAGTATTTGGGTGATAGTGGACAGACTCACTAAGAGCACTCACTTTATTCCAGTTAAAAGTAAGAGTACGGTTTCATGGTTGGCAGCAATTTATGTTCGTGAGATAGTTCGTCTCCACGGAGTTCCTTCCAGCATCACGAGCGATCATGACCCCAATTTTACCAGCGAATTTTGGAGGAGCTTGCAAGAAGCATTAGGTACACAGTTGTGTTTGAGCACCGCTTATCATCCTCAGACCGATGGGCAGACGGAGAAGGTGAATAGAATTCTAGAAGATCTTTTAAGGCTGAGTATCCTTGACTTCAGAGGGACTTGGAATGAGCATCTTCCTTTTTTAGAGTTTGCCTATAATAACTGCTATCAGGCTAGCATCAGTATGGCACCCTTTGAAAAATTATACGGATGACCCTGTAGATCGCCAACTTGTTGGTGGGAATCTACAGAAAGATTATTACTTGGACCAGATATGGTTAGGAAAACATCCGAAAAGATTGACCTAATTCGACGGCGAATGAAGATAGCTCAAGATAGGCAGAAATCCTATGCAGACAAGAGAAGGGTTGACATCGAATTCGAAGTGGGAGACTTAGTTTTTATCAAAGTATCACCTTTAAGGAATGTGGTTCACTTTGGATCAGTAGGGAATTTGGCACCTAGGTTTGTGGGACCATTCCCCATAACCGAGAGGATTGGCCAAATGGCCTACAGAGTAAAGCTCCAAGAAAATCTATCCGGTGTTCATGACGTTTTCCATGTTTCTCATCTGCGAAAGTGCCTGCATGACACAGCGGAAGTTGTTGAGCCGAGCATGTTGGAAGAATCGAAGTGGAACAGGAGGCGACAGTCAGACGAGTCCCTACCCGTATTCTTGGATTAGAGGTTAAGAAGCTGCACAATAAGGAAATCAAGTTGCTAAAGGTTCAGTGGGGAGATAACCCAGAAGATGCAACTTGGGAGACCGAAGACAAGATTCGTGCTTCGTACCCTTTTCCTTTTGAGGGTATACTCTTAACTCCTTTCCTAATTTTTATCAGTACTTGTTTTTGTCAATAGAAAATATCTTATCCATCGTATTTTCGACCTTTAGATTGGAGTCTTATGGATGTAAACATGTGTTTGAAACATGTTATGTTTGATGGATGCAAGTGGATGCAAGTGTTTGCTAGTGGTTGCCTGTGGATGCATATACACACACACATTAGGCACTAAGATTGGCTCAATCATTTTCATATTGCATATGGATGTGTGTACATTTTCTTTTCTTTTATGGATGGAAATGGATGAACTGCATATGGATATTGCATTTGGACGAATGGGTGTGCACACCTATAGAACTTATATGATACAATAGGTTTATTTGCATACATATCGGATTCATGGCACTAACATACATTGCATTAAGAAGGTCAACTAAATTAGTAGACTGCTTAATCTTCGCATTAGTGTTGGGACATATGCACACACCTTTTCATATATTCATATAAGCATTAGAAATCTTTAAAGACAATAGATGCTAGTGATTGTTGGATGAGTAGATGGATGATGGATGGTAGGATATGCACTCTTCTCAACTTAGAGATTTCGGGGACGAAATCCTTTGAGTAGGGGAGAATGTAACACCCCAAATTGTAAAAACACTAAAGAGAATAAATTAAATAATAATTAATTTAATGTTCATAATTATAGGAAACGTACTACACCATTGCATCCACCTCGAAATTCTGGTCAAGGTAGATGTTTGGTTTGCGTAAAACGGACGCCGTATGAAGAAGTTATGAAGGTTTTAAGTTTGTATATGCATAGAAATATTATATATATATATATATATATATATATATATTCATGAGTCAGAGGTGAGTCAGAGATAAGTCAGAATCCTATCTGGAGATTCAAATTCAAAAAATTCCTCTGAGCGGCAAAATCCCCGTTCTAGGGGGTCGACCCCCTATAGGGGTGTCGACCTAGGGGCCGACCTACCCACAGGGGTGTCGACACCCCTAGGGCTGAGGTGGCACTCGGTTTCAGGGGGTCTGGCAGCTATATATACGTGTCATATTTCTCATGTTCTCTTCATTGGGAGCCATGGATGCCATATGTTGTTAGAGTGAGAATTGAACCGTTTCTACAACAACATATTCTATAAATCCATTTCAGAAGTTCTAGATCTGATCTTCCTAAATTCTCTAAACCTAACACGGTGAATTTCTAGATTACTTTTAGGTTTAGATAAATAAAAGTATACTTTGAAAGACTATGAATTGGATATGTTGTAAAATATGATTCTGTGTTAATGTGAAATTCTATACTATGTCATGACAGATCTATTTTCCTAGATCTAGTAAAATTGTGTCGATTCAATTATGATGCTTATGTGGATCTTGACTTGTAACCATGTTATGCTGGATGTACATCTATTAATTTGGACAATTGTGACATCACTTGGATCTAGATCTTTATGTTAATCACCTTTCACCTGTCATATTGTGATCAATTGAGACATAATGTAAACTTGACATGTGAACCCACCTATAGATCTAAACATTTTATTATGTCACCCTAACTATGCTAGATCTAAGTAATAGGACACCTAATGTTTAATCTAGGTCTCATTATGCTTACTTGAACATCATAGTGATTGCCACAAGTTACCAGTTTGATGTCCACTTTATTATGATGTTAATCACATGTCCATTCACTTTGTTATGCCAGTTTATGTTCATGTTTATGCCAAGACATGTTGAAACTATCACCCTTGTCATACTCCCTTTTTATTGTTATAACTAGGCTACTTTATAGCCTAGATGCCGTCAAAATACGTACGAATATGTAAGAGAGGAAACAGGGAAAAAGGGATTATAGTTGCCATGAATTATGTAATGTTATATGAAACGGGACAGGTAATTCAAATGGGGAAAACATAGAAATAGTTACCTATAATGACATAGGTAGATTTGGATTAAATTGGAATGTTTGGTAATTTACAATTAGGAATTGTAAATTGTACTTATGACATGAGGTTAGGTTACATTAGTGGTGGAAGTCTGCCCGGATCCGACCGGCCTATCCAGCAGCCACTAATATTGAACCTAATGTGCGAGGTCTGAGTACGCAAATACGAATCGGGCCAAGACACGAGGTTAGGCCAAACTATGAATAAGACTGCCCGGACCCGACCAGTATATCTAGCATCCACACGTTGTAGGCCTAATGTGGGAGGCCTAGCCCATTATAACCATAATTGGACATGGCAATGAAATTGACTACTTAACCTAATTTAATATGACTGTGGACTTAAGTCAGGGTTAAGTAAAATTGGATGGGTAGTGGTGGGTTAAGTAAAATAGAGGGGGTGGGTAATATGTATATATAGGCCCACGAACTTAACCCAATAAGGTTATGTAATTAAATACACCTAGTGGTATACATAACCAGTAGATAATGTAATAGGGTTATGTAATTAAAAGACACCTTGTGGTACACATAACCGATAGATAATGTAATAAAGTTGTGCAATTAAAGACCCCCTTTAGGGTAAGCATAACTAGTATAGGGCTATGTAATTAAAGACACCTACGGGTATACATAGTCAGTGGAAAACCTAGTGGGGGATACAAGACAAGGGGGAGAGCTTGTATCATATTGTGTGGGACCCATTTCAGTCAGTAACCCAGAGTTACTATCAAGTAAAGACCTCCGTACTAGGTGGAGAAGGGGCATGCTTACTGATTGATTGTAAGAGATCCAAACGAGGCGGATGGTGTGGGCGGCGCAAACCGACCGGGGATATGTGTGTGCATTGGCCAGGCAGAGGGAGCTAAGACGACCGTGACACAAGTAGATATGGTTGTGCACACCATGGGTTACCACTTTAGGAAGTGATACCTCCTATTGTGGGGCCAGCACAGGATATCTACAGGGTAGGGAGCCGATCGATTAGGGTAGGGGTTAGGGTATATTTGGACGTATGACCTAAGCCTACCAACTTATTGTGGATGGGATCATCTCATTTCAGTTATACTAGTAATGGTGCCGAGTAATCATTAGTGAGGCACATACACTACCTTAATTTGCTTACCTTGTCACACCTTCCATTTATGCAGTGATCTCTCTTATCCACTTTATATGCCTATCATGTTGCTTTTATTTATCTACTGGCTAAAAGTAACTAGACTCACCAGACTTTATGTCTGACCCTGTTGTTTCTCCTTCTTTCTTCCGTCCCTCCCCCCCCCCTAAGGTTCTCAGGGAGGAAACACTCAGACTTGATCAGGAATTAGATATCATCTTGCTAGGAGCTACTTCTGAAGTATGGCTCAAGTTCTTGTCTCTACTATGGCTTAACTCTTTTTATTTAGGGAATGATGCTTTTTATTTACTTATGTACTCTAATGGTGCAAGACAGAAGTTATTTTATTGTAATGGTTTTTTGTGACTTATGAAATTGTGGACCACGGTATTATGACTTATGTTTGAAAAGTTTTCTGCTGCTGCCTTATTTATATTTGTCTTGTAATTATTCTGTGTCTATTTACCAATAGCACTTCACGAAACTTAATGAATTCCCTTAGTGAGTGACATTAACGGACGTGGGGTGTCACAAGTCTCCTTCACCATCTTTGGCCCAAGTATCAATTTCTCCTCGTTTCGCACAAACATGAAAGGGCATTGCATGGTCGTCCATATAATGTCTCAAATGGTGCCACACCGATGCTAGACTGGTAACTATTATCGCAAGCGAATTACATAAGATGCAAATGATCATTCGATGAGCCTCCAAAGTCTATTATGCAAACACAAAGAATATCCTCTAAGGTACGATTCACTCTCTCGGTTTGACCATCGGTCTGAGGGTGATAAGATGTAGTAAGGTGCAGCTCAGTCCGTAGTGCCTCTTGTAAGCTTCTTCAAAATCCACTAATGAACAATAGGTCTTGGTCACTCACAATGCTCTTTGATACACCATGAAATCATACTATCCATTTCACATATAAATCAGCCAACTTGGTTGCAGCTTTATTCAACTTAACAAGCATAAATCTAGCGCTCTTGGTCTATCCATGAACTATGACCCAAACATTGTTGCACCCTAATCGAGTTCTCGGCAATCAATTAACACCTATTCCTACTTCCACTTTAGAACTTCTAGTAGTTGCATTAAACCACTCGGCTTTTTTTGCTCTTCCTTAACCGATTGGAAGTTCATACACTTCGAGATGAATAAACAAACATCCTTCTTCATCCCATCCTATAAATAGGTCTGCTTCATATCATAGTATATCTTATTACTATTGAGATGTATGGTCAATCCTGAGTGATGACTCTTTCGAAGTACTTGATCACTCAAATCATCTAACTCTGGGACAATCAATATCCCTTTCTTACGGAGCCAACCACTTCAGTCAAATCTATGCTGCTTTACATCCTCAGACTACCTTCCAATCTCGACTTTGGCAATGCTCTCAGTCAACTTAAAATCATCCTTTGAATATCTTCAATCTTCTCAATTAAGGTAGGTATTATTGTCAAACTTGCCAACATCTCTAGCTCTAACTCACATCTTGAATGAAAATCATAACCTGTAATAAATACCAGCTGGTTCCATTCAATGAACATGACCTTCAAACTGGCGTGTCTTTGACTTAAAGCATCAACGACTGCATTACCCTTCCCTGGCGTACACGCTATTCCAAAGTTATATAAAGTTGAAAAGTCTAACCATCGTTGCTAGCGAAGGTTAAGATCCTTTTGCAAAAATAGGTACTTCAACGATTTATGATCGGTAAACAACTCCAACCTCTCCCGTAGAAGATAGTGCTTCCATATCTTAAGCCCAAACACAATTGCTGCTTATTCCAAATCATGGGTGAGAGAGTTTTCTCATGCGATTTTAATTGTCTACTAGCATAGGCTACAACTTACATTTTTCCATCAGTACCACTTCCAATCCGAGACCAAAGCATTTGTGTATATCGTCATTTCCTCGTTCCTACCTAGAACAATCAGCACTGATGCACTTGTCAACCTTTCCTTCAGGCTCACAAATACATGCTCATGTCTAGCATCCCAAGCAAAAGTCTGATTCTTCTTAATCAAATTGGTCAATGGTACTGCTATCCTAGAGAATTTTTGGATGAACTTCCGATAATATCATGTCAATCCTAAGAAAATCCTCTCATCCATAACACTCAAGGGTGTAGTCCAATCTTGTACTATTGTGACCTTCGCAGGATCTACAACAATACCTTATCCCAAAACAACATGACCATATAATCTCACCTCTCTCCTCCAGAAGTGACATTTGGAAAACTATACCTTCGACTGGTGTTCCTTCAACATCTCAAGAATAATACCCAAATGTGTCTTGTGTTCCTCATCTGACTTAGAATACACTAATATATCATATACGAACACAAGCACTAACTTATCCAACCGGTCTCTGAATGCATAGTTCATAAGATCCATAAAGTTGGAAGGCGCATTGATTATCCCAATGACATAACCAACCACTCACAAAATATAGATCGTATTCAAAACGTCGTTATTGGCACACTTTCTCTAGACGCACTAAGCTTGTGAAATCTAATAGCAAGATCTAATTGAGAAAATTTCCTTGTAACATGAAGCTGATCAAACAAACCATCAATATGCAGGGGAGGATACTTATTCTTCCTCATCACCTTATTTAGCTCACAGTAATCAACAAAAAATCTAAAGGAACCATCCACCATTGTCGTGAACACCACTGGCTCACCCCATTCGGATAAATCCTTCGAATGAAACCTTGTCCGAAAGGTCATTCACTTGTACATCAAGCTCTCTCTGCTCTGTGAGTGCCATCCTTCTCAAAGGCATCGTATCGGTCTATAATTCTTTATTAGGTCAATACGGAATTCGATCTCTCTACATGGTGGAAGTCCGGTCACTTCTTCAAATGCCTCTGGATTTTCCCTAGTGAATAGTAATATCGACAACTCATTATCTAGAACCTCAACCGATTATAGATAATTGTCCATTACCTCCTCAACTGTAAACAACCTACTATTCTTTGCTTGTCATACGCCCCTATCGTCACTGACATCCTCTCGCAATCCACTACTACTAGATTCTTACTTAGCCAGTCCGTCCCAAGTATGATACCAAAACCTACAAACCCCAAAACAAAATAATCATAAACAAAAGATCATCCATGACTCGATAAGGAAAGATTAAGACAAACCATGCTAAGACTGGCAACCTAGCCAATGGGTTTGTTATTATTAAAGGTCTATCAATGATTTTGGATTTCAATCTTAATATATATACCAAGTCTCTAGATATAAAGGAATGGAAACCCTGGTATCAAACAAAACACGATTAGAAACATTGAAAATAGAAAGCATACCTTGAATGACAACGCCTATTTCCTTCGTCAAAAGGGCATTCGACGGACTGGGAACAACACTGATAGCATACGCTTGCACAACCTTCTTAATTGCCTGAGGGCATCCTTATTAAGATGTCTGGTCTTGTGACAGAGATAGTACATTTGTTCGCCACCAAGACATTGATTCTTATAATGGCCCTCCTCTCAGCAGTTAAAGAAAGTTACTTCGCACTTGGCCTTCTTCTTCTGTCCTCGCTTATTCTGAAGAAGCTTCCTCTTGTTGTTCCATTTTTCCTTGCCTTCCCGCTTGCTTGCAGTTTTGGCTCTGTCTAAGAGAAACATTCACTATAGCCTTTGATTTGGGAATAGCTAATCTCATGCCAAAGTGCCTTCCCAACCACTGACTCAAAGGTCCCTTCAACATGACTCAAGAACTTCTCTTCCAAATGATCATCCAATCCAAGTATAAACTTTTCATTCTTCTTATGTACGGTGTCGATGAGAGATGTCCCGTACTTAAACAAAGTATCAAGAGCAACCACATACTCGGAGATGGACTTGTTTCCCTTCCTCAACTCTAAATAATTTGTATACAAAGTCGACTTATGAGCAGACGAAATAAACTTATCTTCAAAAAAAGTCTTGAACTGAATACAAGTTAACTTATCCTATAGTGTAGCAAACTTCAATGCATTCCACCAATTCGTCATGCGCCTTTGCAGTTGACGCGAGGGCAACTTCCTTTTCAAAGCTCCTCCAGATTAAGATCAACGAAATCCGCTTACAAGCGTCGAGCCAATCATGGACCACTATCGCCAATCCTGTTCCTACAAAAGATTTTTTTTCCAAGCTAGAAAATTCCTTATTCAGCTTAGCGAAATTAGCTCCAGGCGCTTGCAGTCGAGCACCGTTCCCAATGGTGTATTAGGAGCAGCTGCTTGAGCATTATATAGCTTATTCCCCATGATGGTATTGAACTTGGTTTGAAAGTCGGGATTAGCCGTTCCTAAACCACATCCTTCCTCAACCACCGGATTTTGATTCCGTGTCGCGATTCTCGTCTAGCGAGTTACCCTTTAATAATAAAGATAATTGGTCTTGCAAGTAATCGTGCATAACTAGTGCTCGTGTAGTGCGACTTATATTATACAATATATATAGTTTTGAAAATGAAAATATTTTCACAAGTACGCGCTCAAGTGTGTGTATATATATATATACACACACACCCTCGATTCATCCGCTGGGTTAAACAACGCAGCCTAGGCTCTAGTACCAAATGAAATGACCACCATATACTTCCGACTTTGAAAACTAAGTATGTGGGTTGCTGTAGTGTCTGGACAATGTAAGGTAACCATTTAAGAAGGAAATAACTAAAAACTACATAGAATATGTCTTATATCTCACAGCACATGGAACATGTTATAATAGTAAAACATGCTGATATAAAAATAGGTGAGATAGTAAATAGCTAAAGTGGTTGTATAAATCAGAGTAATCGATCTTAAACAAAAAATCACAATGTAACAGAGTTATACAAAGTAAATAACTTCAGAAGAAATTGTCTCTAAGAAAAAAGTAAAAGATACTACTAACCCTACAGTAGTGAACAACGATAAGAGATAAAGTACATATAAATAATACATGGACAACCTCTTGCTTGTTTCCTGATCAACCACTCGTGCTCACTCCTAATCTTCCTCTAGTCTACTTATGTGAGAGCATCTATAGTAATAAGAAGTAAAGCATAAAATTCTAGGTCAGAAAATGTCTGGTGCGAGTGATAAAATCTCAAGTAAAGAAAATAAATGTAGCACACAGTATGGTAAACCATATGTATGTTGTCTCTGCATCCAAAGATTTTGCACATAGAAGTATATACTATTAATAGAATTAGAAATATGGATGTACTCAACATTTAAGCATTGAGATGTCTAAATGTCAGCATCTGCACTATCGATACCTGTGTCAATGCTACCAACATCTAATGACATTCCTGAGGGTGATAAATGACTAAATAAACATAACAAACATCATTTATCCTCATGACGCTCATTCAATGCATCAGATATGTAGTATATTTGTGATATGCACGTAATTGTGCATATTTATAAGCTCGCATTTAATCTATTTAATTAAATAAGTGAACATATTAGGGTATTTTACATGATTAAACCGTGATTTAATTGTTTTCAAATCGTCATTTATTTTGAGATATAAAATGGTCATTTGTTCATGTACTAATTTTTGATCAAATTTTTTTTGTATTTTAATTATTTTTGTTACAGAAATGATGAGAAAACATGAATAACTTCCATGATATGCATGCACGCATAAAGATATAAAAAGAGAAGAGGGAAATAATTCATCTCGTGGATAATAGAGGATTCTCTTATCCACCTAACCTAATTTTCTTAAGGCTACAATTAGAAGCTAATCAACAAGATAGTGGAGAGTAAAAGTGTCATGCATATTGAATGAAGGATTATTCGCTAATAGCAAGAAGCTTCTGCATATGAAGAGGGCATTTTGGGTAGTTTACAAAAAAAGAAGTTTAGGGTTTAGTCATGTTTAAATATCCTTATGTTTCATGTAGAGAGGATCTTTTTTACTTATCGCATTATCTATATGCAAATGTCAGATCAAGTAAAATAAAATAAAAATGACTTCCTAGCCTTTTTTTTACATGCTTTCTTTTATGTCATTTTTGTTTGCATGCTCTCATTAATGTTCATTTCATATTACATACTTTCTTTTTGTTGTTAGTAGATTAGATCTACTTTCATGCAAGTTCTGCAGCTTCATTTTTATGGAACTAGTTTAGTAGTTAAACTCTTTTTTTAATGTTTTGCTTCTACTTCTTTTGTTTTCGATGTTGAAATCTCTATGTGTTGAAATGATAGCATAAATGAGAAGTAAATCCCTACAATTTAGGGGTAATAAAGCTTTATTGTATCATGTAGATTCAACTTAATTTTATATCAATGTTCTTTTTTGTGTTTCCCGAGAGTGGATGTTTATGTTTATTTGTGCTTCATGTTGCATTTGATAGTCTATTTTGTTCATGGCAAACAAGTTATGCTTATCTCATGAATGACAAATTGCCACTTTATATAAAATATGGTTATGGCAATGAAATGAAGTTGTATCCAGATTTGATATTCTATAGTTACTAATTAACAGTAAATAGATATAGATTTTTGTTTTTATGTCATGTTTCATGATTGTGAGAAAGTAGGATTAGGTGTATATTATACTTTTATGGTCTAATATGTGTTTACTAATAAAAATAGGCTATGTTTATGATGAATATATCATTAATTCTACTTAGATAAAAAAGGGATGATCATTTACTTTTATGTGATATTCGTGCGATGGATTTCTAAGCAATAGATAAACCCAGAGCGACCAACAAATTTTTAGTACTACAGCCGGGGAACTGTAATTTAACTTTAATTTTTTCTTCGAATTAATTTTCTTGTGTGTTGTTCTTCATTATAAAAGAGTGTTTTCTTCTTAGTTCGTATGTTTCTTCAATTATCTTGTTTATTGTTACATTTGTTTGTTCATTTTTATTATTGTGTTTTGTTGAATTTGTGTTATTTGTTTTATTTTTTGTTATATAGAAAAATGTTGTCTTATTCATTTTTGTTTCTATTTCATGTGTGCATTTTGTTCTGATTGTCACTTGTTATGTTGCTTGCTCACCATTTATTTTTGTTTTTAAGTTTTTTTTGTTTTGCATTCATTTTGTTTTGTGTTCTTATTTTACTTTTAGTTCCCTTCTTTGATTAAGAAGGAAAAAAAATCTATTCCTTAGTTCATTTGTTGATACCCTGTTTCTATCATTTGTTGAAACTGTGTTTCTGTTCTTAGTTTATTTTTGGTTTCTTTGTTGTCACTTGTTTTTCTCTAGTTTCACCATCTCCAATCATTCTATTAAAAAAAATCCAACACTTCAAATCTGTATTTCAATTTTACAACTTTGATTACATACACTTGTGCATTTACATTTGTTCCTCACCCCTCATCAAACACATACATTTCTGCTTTTGTTTTCAAAATCACTTCAGTTTTAATTCCTCCTTGAACGCCCAAACAGCTTCAAATCACCTACTGACTTACTGCAAACCACATATCAACTTGACAATTTCCGACCAAGACTTCAAACCAATTCGACTCCTCTTAATCCATACAGCCTCCGCCTATAGGAGCTCTTACAATATCATCTTAATATGCCCAGTCACTTCAACTTCCATAACCAACGCAAACATCGACCATAACCATTATATCCCACAACAATCTTCACATTCATAACTTACAATACCATACTTCGTACACAACTACATCAGCTCGCATCTGCACATAACAGCATACATTCATAACAACATCATACACAACTACATTACCAAACATCCAACCTACATCGACCACCAACAAAACAAACCATCTACCACCCCTTCGGCCATCACAATCACACTTTGTTCACTGTGCCTTCCTACAACAACCAGTCATCACCTACGACCATCCATTTTTTGCAACCTTGCAGCAACCATTTCTCCACCACTTACAGGTAAAACCCGTGGGTATAAACAAAGAGTATCTTGCACACAGACCGGATTTAGGGATTCGAAGCTCTATTGTGAAAAAAAAATGGAGGAAAAGGATAATTCAACCATATGAAATGGGTTGTACAAGCTCAATAGCATAAAATATAAGAGGCTCAGATTTTGCATATCCACATATTGTAGTCAATAGAATGAGGTAATTGAAGTAAATTATAATCTTCAACATATTCCTAATGGATATATATTGACATTTTCTAATTTAAATTCAAAGGAAGAAGGTGAAACATGAAGGACAATAAAATAAGTTGACAGAGGTAAAATTATCAGGAAGCTTACCTATATTAAATGGTAATATTTGCCTCAAATATGTGCGCTACTCTAATATACGGTCTGAAATTAACTTGAAACATAAAAGTGATTTCAGACCACATATAAACTAGAAAACAAAATAATTATCATATTGCATTACCTTAATGGCTTCTAAAAACTTACTGAGTTCCAACTTGTCTTCAGTCTTCGTTGTTGTCAAGCATAGAACTATTGACGGTTTCTTGTACGGAACCTAGTTAGTATACAGGGAGACAATTTTAATGATAGTTTATACAATTATGTGCACGAAAACATATGAGCATTTAAGGAGTGGAAAATTGAAAACAAATATTTATAGCTCCTATGTATTCTTTTTCGTAAGATAATACATGACAAGATTTGTATATTAGAGCAAAGTAAAGGTAGTCAAATATTCAATTGTGAGAAATGTCTAATTTAACATTACTCTTTCAAACATATTATCTCAAACCGAACATATGTAGGTTCTAAAAGGATTGGAACTTTCTAAGATAATGCACTATCTTGCTGCTTCTTCTTTATTTTCCAAAAAAGTTGTGTGATACTTTAGGGATTGCCAATCAAATCTTAGAAGGTAAAAAAATGTAGAAAAAGCTTCATGTGGACTAACCGGTATATATATATTATATTGACTATTCAGTAGGGAAAGTAATCTAGAAGACTTTTCAGAAGGGAAAGTAATCTGAATTTTTTTCTTTTCTTCTGCTACTACTTAATCTTTCATAGGAGAAAAATGATAATATCTTCTCCTTTCAGTCAGTCAACATACACTTCCCAAATTAACCCTATTATTAATAGTTCTTTCACTATAATTGATCTAACTATAACTAGTCTACGTGTTTAGGGTAATTTCTATCTCGGACTAGTTTGAAGTCACTGAATAATCTAATAATATCATGCATCACACGCCCGCGCACACACACATACACACACATATATATGTATGTATGTATAGAAAAGTACAGTTTGAAGTCACCATAATTGATCTAATAATACCCGCTATAACTTGCTAGTTTCAATGAACACACTAATGCATGTGGACAAGTAAGGTTTATGCTCAAATAAATATGCATGGCCACACGCACAAATGCACACAAAGAACGCTCTCAGTAGCACTCACAATGAAGATGGGAAAGATGTACACAGTAAGAAATTAGAAAGTAGGTTCACACGACACTTATATAAACAAATATATACAAAACGCACAAAACACACTCCACAAATTAACTCACATAACACCCATATATATTGACATGTTAATGCATATGTTAAATGTATAAACAGGAAAATAACTCCTGAGGCATTATGGAAATTCAAGTTACTAAAAAAATTGCGCAAGGCACTAAAATAAAACGGCAAGGTAGAATATAATATATTATAATTCCATTTTGTACAACGAAATAGCCAACCAAATAAAGTGAAAAAAAAATTTAACTTGTAAATATCAAACAATGCAAAGTTGGGTTCCCAAATGGAGTTAAGTATGTGTTTTCTATATGAAAGCGCATAATGGAAACTAAGTGCTTGAGTAATTCTAGCTTTGTAAATATAATAATAAGACATAGGTTTGTAAATTTAAGATAAACTAGTTGCTCAACCTTATGCCATCTACGATTACTCGGACATGCATAATTTTGTGTTGTTTCAGAATTTATTTTATGAAGAATTGAATGTTGTGTTAACCAGGTCGGATGCTCATATGAAAATATCATGTGTCTTGGTGGTTGTTCTTTAACCACACTCTAACATTCTAACTCATCTGCATTTAACAAAATGCATCTCTTTTTAATAATAAGTCATAACACTTTTGAGTATGACTGTATGTATCTCTTTTTATAGTCCTGGTCGTTTATATATACAACAGCAATAACAACTAAGCCATAAATTCCAAACAAGTTGGGGTTGGCTAGACATTGAACCCAAAAAAAAAAAACTATGGTTCTGATACATTGATTGCTAACTTCTGTTCACTCTTATCCGATACCAGCTCTTCAGATATATTCTAATTTCTTATGTCTCTTTTTACTATCTTCTTCCATGTCATTTTAGGTCGATCTCTACCTCTCTTTGGGACTTCGGTGTGGCCTATAATTACAATGCGCATAGGTGCATCGTGCAGTCTTTGTTGGAGATGTATGAACCATCTCAAGCGGTATTGGACTAACTTCTCTTCCACAGGTGCAACTCCAAGTTTGTCCCAAATATCATCATTTCTAATCCAGTCTCGTCTGGTATGATCACAACTCCAACGTAGCATACGCATCTCTACTGCACTTATCTTCTGAACGTGTTGTCTTTTAGTACGCCAACATTCTGCATCATATAACATTGCATGCCTGATTGACGTTATGTAATAGTTTCATTTAAGTTTATGAGGAATATTTCTATCACAGAGAATGTCATATGCTAGTCGTCACTTCACCCATCCTGCGTGAATTCTAAAAACATCTCTATCAACCTCTCCATCAAACTGCAACATAGATATTAAATACCGAAAGAATTCCTTCTTGGGTACTACTTGATCGGCCAGGGTGACCTCTCTGTAATTTGACCTGCCACCGCTGAACTCGCACTTCATATACTTCGTTTTAGTTCTGCTAAGCCTAAAACCCTTTGATTCCAAGGTCTCGCTCCATAACACCAGTTGTCTATTAGCCCCTATTATACTTTGATCAATTAGCACAACATCATCAGCAAAGAGCATACATCAAGGAATCTCCCCTTTTATACCTTTTTTGATTTCATCCATCACTAATGCAAAAATATAGGGGTTCAAAGCTGAACCTTGTTGTAACCCTATGTTAATGGGAAAGTCACTTGGTCTCACCATCGCATGCCCTGACACTAGTCACAACCCCCTCGTGCATATCCTTGATAAGGGTAATGTACTTTGATGACACCCTCTTACTTTCTAGCGCCCACCACATAACTTTCCTACGTACTTTGTCATAAGTTTTCTCCAAATCAATAAAAACCATGCGAAGATCTTTCTTCTACTCCCTGCATTTCTCCATAAGTTACCTAATTAAGAAAATCGCCTCAGTGGTTAACCTTCTATGCATGAAACCAAACTGATTTCTAGAGACACTTTTCAACCTCCTCAAACGTTATTCACAAACTCTCTCCCAGGGCTTCATTGTATGACTCATAAGCTTAATTCCTCCGTAGTTTGTGCAACTTTAAATATTTCCTTTATTCTTGAAGATTGGAATTAAAATGCCACTCCTCCACTCATCTAGCATCTTGTTTGATTTGAAAATATCATTAGACAACTTACTTAGTTAGGTTATCCCTGCATCTCCAAAGTATCGCCACATCTCAATAGGGATGCCATCAGGCCCTACTTCCTTGCCTGTTTTCATCTGTTTCAAAGCCCCTTTACCTCGACCTTTTGAATTCTCCAAACAAAATGTCTATCGATGGTGTCAGCAAAGTCTTCCAACTCGATCGAGGAGTTATCACTATCTTTGTTGAAAAGCTTATCAAAGTATGCTCTTCATCTACTTTTTATCTCGTCATCCTTCACCAAAAGTCTATCTTTCTCGTCTTTAATGCATTTAACTTGGTTGAAGTCTCTTGTCCTCCTCTCACGTAGCATGACTATTCTATAGATATCTCTTTCACCCTCCTTCATGCTTAGCCTTAGATACAAATCTTCATAAGCTCGACCCTTTGCTTCACTCACCGCTCTCTTTGCAGCCTTCTTCGCCACTTTGTATTTGTGCATGTTGTCCTCGCTCCTATGATGGTGCATGCATTGGTAGCATTCCTTCTTCTCTTTGATATCTTTTTGCACATCATTGTTCGACCACCATGAACCTTTGGGTTCTCGCTTATTTCCTCTTTTTATCCCAAACACCTTAATAGCCACTTTCCTAATGAAGTTGTCATCGCATTCCACATGACATTTGTTTCTCCATCCCTATTCCATGCTCTTTCTCTCATCACTTTATCTTTAAACACCCGTAAGGCATCTCTTTTGAGTTTCCACCATCTCGTCCTACTAATCTTCATTCTCTTATCCTTCACCACCCGAAGACGAAACATGCATATCAAGAGCTGATGTTGTGAGACGACACATTCTTTAGGTATGACATTGCAATCAACACAACGTCGTCTACTGTCTCTTCTAGCTAGGACAAAGTCAATCAGGCTAGATTGTTGGCTAATACTGAAGGTGATCAAATGTGATTGTCTCTTTCTAAAGAAGGTATTAGCAATCATGAGATCATAAGAAAACACAAAATTCAATATTTCTTCACCCTCTTGGTTCCTACTGCCAAAACTAAAACCACCATGCACTCTCTCAAATCCCCTGCTAGATCATAAAAAAACGTTAAACTAAATATGTTTAATTTAGTTTGATTTGATTTTATATAAAAATCTTAAATTAGATTTATCATTATACTTATGATATCATTGTTTGTCCAAGTGTTATTAATGGCGCACGATGCAAAAAGGCGCAAACCCTCTTTGAAGCCTTGGCACATGACGCGATAAATAGCGCGCACCCTTTTAATTTACTGTGCATGTTTAATTTTTTTAGTGAATCTATTATTTTAACAAAAATTGTAAGCTAAAACATATACAACAAACTTTTTTATGCACTTTTACAAAAACAACATAAAGCATAAAATTTTAAGCACAACTTTCAAATTCCAAATAATAATACATATTACTGATAAATTTAGTGCTTGATTGTATTTAACAAATATTAAATCATGAAATATTTTTATGTTGTAGACAAATCGTACAAAGATATTGGACATACATACACATGCAATTTTTTATTATTTTGAATGTTAATTTTCTAAGATTGTTTTCTCTTCCTTCAAAGTTGGTTTTCTTGATTTAACGTTCACGGATTCTCAGTTTCATTCATTTCTTTTGCATCTATGTTAGGAAATATTTTATGATCTTTTATACAATACATTATATATTTTCAAAAATATTAAAATGAATCTAAACTTTATTGGATAATAAAACATATGTCGGATCTAAATGTCGGCATGCTAAGATCAGTAAATTATATAATTGTAAGGTTATTAACTCGCTGATGATAATCAAATAGGAAATAATAATGATGTAATTGTGTTTTCATATAATTGAAAAAACAAATATTAACAAAGTTACTGAAATTTCATGTTATTATGATAATAATAGTTATAGTAGTAGTGATGGTGGTTGAGTGATGGTAAGAGTATTTGTAATAGTAGTTACTGTGGATTGAAATGCAATATATATATATATATATATATATATATATATATATATATATATATATAAAATAAAGAAAATATGTGCCATTTTGCGTACATTTCCATGTGCGTCGCGCCATGCGCCTAGGCGCGCCATTCACAACTATGGTTTGTCCTCAATCAGATTTTTCTTTATGGTTTACAAAGCATTAACAGAATATTTAATGCATTTTTTGTATCTATTTTGTTGAGGTCAACAATGGGTTACTACAGTTTTACTACATTTGCCATTGCTTGGTTTGAATATTCCGTTATCATTTAATGCTAGTTTTGTTCATTGCTAGTGTGTTTTAAATCTGTTTCTATGCATTTTAGTACAATTCTGACATATTTTTCGTGTAGTTTTGTTGTAGGTCATTGTATTTAATTAAGTGCAGTTTAGTTTATTTGTTGCACTTTTGTTGTAGTGAGGTGCAATTTTACACGAACAAAAATATCAGTCTTCCTCAATGTATACCTTGTTATTGAAGTTGTAATAGTTGCATTGATGTTGCAGCTCGCAGCAACCTACTATATTTTTACTCAAATATATACTTGATTTCAATTGATTTATATTTAACAACATGCATTCTTATATGTTTCAAAAGAAGGCTGGTCCCAACTTCATGTGCAAAGATATGAATAGAAATAAATGGAAGTATATTTCAATAAGCAAGACTAAAAACAAACAAAATAAAGGCAAAAACTAGAAAACATAACAAGTAGAATCAGTCCTCGGAGTCCACTAAGAAACAACAATAATTTATGAGGACATGCAATGCAACAGACAAAAATAATAACAGAAAGAAATGAAAAACCTAGCAATAATTTCAGATTTTTTTCCTTTCTAAATGCTAGGTAAGCCAAGTATAATTTCAGATGCATCAATATAAAAACGTAGATAAGTATGTGAACTAGACTTAACAAACTGCAATATTTAGTACATTATCAACTGGATGCCGAATTCAGGTTTTTATCGTTTATATCATTACATAATAGGGTAATTTAAATATGCATACAAATAAAAAAAGTGGTGGAAGGTTTTTTTTTTTTTTTTTTTTTTTTTTTTTTTTTTTTTTTTTTGAAGGGGAGGGGGGTAAAGGGAGAATGTTGTACTTTATTTTACAACAAAGGCAAAACCTGATGTATGCACGATCCTTAGATTGATCGCTATATGAAATTCAATCTCACTTTGTCATCTAAAGGGCTATGCATATGGATCAAGGTGGGCACTTTAATAACAAAGTGTGTGCTGAAGGTGCTACTTCTAGTATTAATTATGTCTAGTTTTCAATTTTGTATGAAGGACCTCTTCTCTTTTAACAACTTATTTTGCTTAATTTCTAAAGGTCAGTATAAACAAAATTGGAGTAGGATTAAGTACATATTATAATTAAAAGGACATACAAATTATCGGGAGTGGAATAATTTATGAAAGTTTGTAAAAGAACATACTGTAATGTGCCAAATGAGTGGAAAGCATGACTGTAACCAATAGTACTTTAGTAAATTAACAATCGTAACAAAATGAGATAAACACCATATGGCTGAATTGTTTACTGATCAAAAACAATGTAACTAACATGCATGTATCAACACGATGAACAATACTTTGACTGTAACCACTGTTTCAAATATCGCCCGAGATCTCCTCCGAGATCTCGTTTTGGGCTCCTTCTGAAACGAAACAGCAAATATCACTCTAAATCTCCTTTCGAATATATCACCCGAGATATTGCAATATCGACGATATATCGACCGAGACGAAATATTGGAATATCGTCTGAGATCTTAGTTTTTTTACTTAAAATTTAAATTTGTGCCTGAACTAGAACTATAAATAGAAAACTCAAATCTAGCAATATCAATCTTTTGTTATTTTACATTTTGCATGTTAAATGAATATATTGTATGTTCGTATATGTTTTACAATGCTTATAATTTTCATATTCGTCTTTTTACATACATGTTACTTGTGAAATTATGTATTTTATGGTCTATTTATACTGAATTTTTTAATGTTTTGAATCCTTTTAATGTTTCTGTCTAACAATATTGCTATTTTAAGCATATTATGATTTAGAGTATAAATGATCATTCACAAAATAAAGAATAATAAAGTTATTTTGCATTTTAAGTTTAAATTCCTATGTTTTTGATAACATTCATAAAAATCATTTTGTTAAAATATCATTTTTAACATATCATGTACCCCGAGATTGTTCCGATATGAACTTTCAGACCCGAAATGAAAATCCGAGACGAACTCCCGAGTTAGACTCATCTCGTCCTAGATCTCCCCTGATACGATACCGTGTTTATAAAATCCCCGAGACAAAACGCGACCGATATCCGAGATTTAAAACCTTAACTGTAACCCAGGTCATCATCAATTTGACATTGTTCTAGAGAATATATGTATATCTAAGGTATAAATTTCGTTTTGTTCAATTATCTAAATCATTTTGTGTATCATTATCATTCCTTCTGTGACCATTATTTTACTGGATGGGCTCATTACCTTATCAATACTTTTTATTATCATTTTTGATAAACAACTTTTTCCATATCTAACCTGCAAGCTATGTTATAGTTACATAATCAGACATGTTTTCAAAATATTTAAATTTGAATGAACTTGGTGGTTACATATTATTTTACCAAAGACAATCAAAATCAAGTTCATGTAATTCTGAACAAATAGGTAATCAAGTACTTAATGTATCCATATATAAAACATGTAGTGTGTATGTCCGAGAAGGGCCGTTTTATACCTAGTCCCAACCGTGCCCATGTATAGGGAAACAAAAATAAGGGGACAACAAGAATTCTTTATCGAGAAAGCCAAAAAAAGAAAGAAAGAAATGCGTAGGGAATGAAAAGAAGATTGAAAATTTTTATCGAACAACTACAGGAAAAAAAATGAAGGAAATACTGGAGAGAAAGAAAAGAGAGTCCCAAGAAGCATGGACAGATCTTGCATTCCAGGCGGTTAATGGTTGGAGAAGAGCCGTAAGCATTGTCGGAGTGGTAGAGGAGATATCGAGGTGGCAAAGCGCGGAAGAGGTACAGTAGAAACCAAAACCGTAAATCGTTTAATTAAACCGTACTCAAGAACATGAGTTACGTAACCCTAATCCCTAAATTGTTTAATTTATGTAAAAGTTAATTTTTGGTGTTAATGGATTTATGTTTTATAATTATAATTTGGATTTTGACATATACTTTGTAATTTTGCATTATTGTCTACCAGAAAATAAATTTGATAGGAACTAATTTGTTAGGAAAGTATAATTAAAAATAAAACACAGTTTTAACAAGAAAATTAATTACCAAACCAATGCATTCATTATTTGCCTACAGGAACATTTTTCAGTACATTAGTCAAAAGTAAATTCTACATAAAGTTGAAAAATTAGTTCCTTCCAGTTAATACATTAAAAGAAATCTTACATGAGGACTGCTATTTAAAAATGTTTCAAAGCTAAAAACATAGGGAGTCGTAGTAGCTTGTATATCATGTTGTATGTCTAGTATACCAAAACAGTGAATAATTAATTATAAACTCGTCACACAAGTTTATAACTTGAATTTCCACTACTCTAGAATTCAGTATTAGCTAATAATAGCAATTAATATGCTGTAATTAATTTACAACAACTGCGTTATACTATTTTAAGACATAGCACAACGTAAAGCATGGAAAGATCATGAAATAATGTAAATAAATATGCAAAATAGAAATCTAACTGAATGATGTCTGAGGTTTGTCATAACAATTTCCTTAGATTTTGTATAAGAGCACTAGAGAAGAGAGAAGGAAGATTGGATTGGAATAAGTGAGGAAAGTGATCAGTTTTCCTCCTTATTTAATAGTTTATCCGCATTCCTTCGAACGGTCGTGGTCGTACCTCTTCGTACAGACCCATCTCTTTCGATGAAACGAAGTATCTTTTAGTGAAGTGTCTTTTCACTGAATTATGACCGTTTGCTGAAAGGAAGTGCCTTATCGCAATGTGTCTTTTCGTGAGGTGTCTTTTCGCGAAGTGTCTTTTTGCTGAGATATGACCGTTGGGAAGTAAGACCGTTGGTAAAAGGAAGTGTCTTTTCATGAAATGTCTTGTTGTGAAGTGTCTTTTCGCAAAAAACTATGCTGCTAAGTCACGTCCTTTCACCAAACAGTAGCACCTGTTCGCTTAAATTATGTAGGACAATGGGCAAAGTATATTTCATTTAATACTTATGAATTCCAACAATCCCCCACATAAATGGTAATATTCTTTTCCCCCACACAAAGCGAAATATCACAGATTACATATGGAATAATGCTTTATCGTGGATAAGTAGATATTTCACTTGAAACTTTCCCTAGTTAAAACTTATCGGATCTACTTGGCTAATTGGTGAATTATTTCATCTTGAACCGTCAGCCGTTATTGTATATCCAGACAATAAGCTTTACGAAGCATTGATTCCCTTCTCATCCAATCTCTTGGTTGTGTTCATTTTAGTCCTGAACACTTCTTGGTTCTGCTAGTGTTATAGAGAATTTAAGCCTTTAAAATTCTCATAGAGCTGACCCAGCTCACACTAACATAGGTGATCGCAACCATTAGGAGTATCGTACATATACCCCACTTGTTATTTTCAAGATATGGTCATCATTAAAAATCATAGTTTAACCTAGTAATACTTCCGTAGGCATGCATTTATATTGTGCACCATGGAAATGGAGTAGGACTATGTCCAAAAATGCATTACATCTTGAGTTATTCATAACTAGTTTGCCTATTAATCCTAGTCTGTGGGATCTCCAGTCGCTAGGATAGGTTTCCGTACAAGATAACTCTTGTTGGTTTAGGCTTTTAAACCCATTCCCCTTGATGCGCAGTCAGTTTTCTCTCTTGATAAACCTTTAGTAAATGGATCGACTATGTTATCATTTGTTCTCACATATTCTATGGAAATAGTTCCATTTTAAAGTAGCTGCATAACCGTATGTTGGCGTCTACGAATATGTCATGACTTTTGTAACACCCCGTAATATTCAATATTAGTGTTCACAAATTAAAGAATAACTAATCTTAGATGTGAGAATTTGGGGAAACGGGTTGTGCCATTGTGTTCGTCTCGGAATTCTGGTTGAGATAGAATCCGAGTTTGCGTGAATTGGACTTCGTATGAAGAAGTTATGGCCATCGGAAGTTTTAGAAAATTTTAAACAGATTTCAAAAATTCAAATTTTAGAGTCAGATTGGGCTAGGCGGGAAATTTCCCGCCAGGACCAGGTCGACCAGGGGGTCGACCTGCCCTCCCCCCTCCCGGGCAGATTGGTTTGCTGACCTTTTAATGACTGTATGCTGAGTTATTAGGGTATCTGATCTGGTCTGAATGGCTGGGGTTAATTCTGGGTTGATCGAACGGCCTAAATTAATCCTAAACTCTATAAAAACACATGTAGACTCAAACCCTAAAATCAAATAAAAATTAGAATCATGGCCTCCATGCCGTCACCTTGCAACCTAGAATAGCTGCCACCAATTAGAGAGGAAGAAAAGCTAATCAAATTCAATTCTAATCTAAACCGCAACAAATTGTCTTCTTCAAAGGAAATCTAAATCAATTTCAGAACTCAGATTTCAGAACTCAAGACCTTCTTTGAGTTGTGAGTTCGATTTCTTTAATAACATAATTAACAATTTAATTGGATTAAGCTGTGATTTGGATTATATGGTTATGTTGTGAATCATTGACCGTATGTTATTATCTATGTTGTAAATTTGTGATGTTATCATCTATGTTGTAATTCTATGATTGGCTTATGTATAATCAATTCATAATGATGTTTCATATGCTAGTTTGGTTATGTTGTTGGAACTGATTCATATGATAAATCATATGTATGTATGCAAGTCTAGATGTTAATTTAGATCTGAACCATATGTAAGTTAATGAAAATTATGTACAACCATACATGTTTCATGACATCTATTTTATGTGTAAATTGGATCTAAAGTTAGGCTATGACATGTGTGAGTTATATGCTAGTATACAAAATTCTATATGCTAGTTTACATGTTTAGATGTAAGTTTACACCATCGTTATGTTGCATAAATCACATATGCAAGTGTATATATATATATATATATGTTTGGAGTATAAATCATGTAATTTAAGTTTGTGGTTATTGCCTATGCAAGTTTACACCTTTAGATTTAGATCTATGACATACATGGTTTATGCAAGTTTGTGACTATTACCTGAACAAGTTTACACCTTTAGATTTAGATCTATGACATATGTAGTTTTATGCAAGTTTGTGACTTTGGCCTATGCAAGTTTTAGATGAAGAACCTCATTCACAAATGCAAGTTAACCCCTTATGTTTAGATCTGGTTTTATTTATATGTATGTTGTGATGTTTTATCTTTATTCCATAAGTTAGACTATTCAAGTCTAACGTATATCTTACGTTAAACGAATGAACGTACAACATGGGGCAATGGGATAATATTAAAAGATTTAATATTGAGAATTGGCATAAATGCCTTAAATGGCATAAAATAAATTGATGATGATAATTGGTATAATTTTGCATACCATAAATAAATGGACATAATTGAGTCAATTATGGACATAGTTAAATTTGGAATTAATTGATAATTTGAATAGGGAAATTAATTCAAATTGGGGGATAATTGATTATGTGTAATTAATTGCCTAAGACACGAGGTTAGGCTTGTGGTGTAAGACTGCCCGGACCCGCCCGACAAATCCAACTGCCACAAATGCCAGTCTAATGTGGGAGGTCTTAGGCATAAATTAAATGCGTAACAGTTGTAAAGACCCGAGGTTAGGCTCGTTTGTGGTGTAAGACTGCCCGGACCCGACCGGCAAATCCAGCTGCCACAAATGCCAGTCTAATGTGGGAGGTCTTTACAAGGTTACGGTGTTAAAAAATTAAGAAACACTTAACCAGATAAACATGTGGTGGGACATGGGGGTTAAGTGGGTGCCTTGGGTGGCTTGTGAAATATGATTAGAAACACTTAACCAAAATTGAAACATGTAGGTGAACATGAATAAGAAGAGGGTTAAGTGGGATGTACTAGAGGGGACCAAGCTTAGGTGGATAGCTTATGTCAAGTAATGGGGGCCCGTTTCAACTAGTAACCCATAAGTATCTTTGTGGGCTCGACCGAAATCGAGGACGGGACACGCATACTGGGCTTGACTGTAGGAGGCCAAAACGCGTTAGCAGTGGCAACGCAAGTCCAACGGGTTCATGTGCATGTATGGGCCTGGGCTGGTAGGTAAGACGTTGTTGCATCGTGCAGGTATAAGCCGTGCATTGTTGGTGGTATCGGGTTGCCCATTTAGGGAGTGATACACCCCACTGTGGGGCCAGCATGGGTATCTACGAGATAGGGAGCCGATCGCATGGGGGTACTGGGTACACCTAGTGGAGATAAGTGCAGGCGGCACCTATGAAGGCAACTATGGGTGCACGAAACTACCATTATCATTATTAAGTTCTGTAGGTGGGATCAACCTTTAGGGTGACTAGTGGTGGTGCAGTGTAGTAATTATCTCATAGCGACTAGGTGCGCCTTTAACATTATCTTTGTTCATCTTATTTCCTTTAGTTTGCTCTGCCATACCCAATTGTTCACAGTCATTTCCTTATTTTCCAACTTATGCCTTAGCCTAGTTATTTTGGTAATTATATTGTTAAACTTATCGCACTCGCCAGACTTTATGTCTGACCCCCTTTGTTTCCACCTCTTTTCTTCCTTTTCCCCCCAGGTGCTCAGGGTGGAACTAGCACCAGTGGAGCTTGATTTTGGACAGTTGTATCTCTTGCTTTTAGAAGTTGCTTGGATCACAGAAGTAAAAGTTCAGCCTATCTTATTTATGGCTATTTTGTGTTGGGGTTATGTCTTTCAATTTATGTACTCTGATTTAGTCAAGATGGATATTATGTACTTTGACTCTGGTTTTTGATGATGTAATCAAACCTATGTGTTTACCACGGCAATGAATAATTTTTTTTAATTTTTATGTATTGTTTATATCTGTCTTGTTGTTAAGTTTCTGTTCTATACACACTTAAAACGCTCCATAGAAGTTAATGCATTCCCTTTGTGAGTGACATTAATGTACGTGGGGTGTTACACGTGGTATCAGAGCTGAAGGTTACCAGAACAGATATCAATTTTGAAAAACTGTTTTTCAAAAACACTTTTATAAAGAAGTACCTTCAAAAGTATGTTTTAAGGAAAGTATTTTCAAGAGAAAAGCTTATTTTAGAAAGCATAACCCCAAGAGCCATATATCTTTCCTTCGGTTCTTTTGTATTGAATCATTCCTTTTTCGTTTCAGCATGTCTGGAATTCTCGAGATACCCGAGGGGATACCGATACTAGGATGGTTTAGGAGGTATTTGGAGACTAAGGCCACCACCGCAGGTCCAGCAAATGCTCCTCCTCTTCCTCCCCCCTCCTCCTCCTTGTGTCGGTACTTTTGCAAAGATATGTAAGGACTTTCGGGCAATGGGTCGAAAACCTTTTCACGGGACGGAGACATTTGTTGAAGCTCGAAATTGGCTAAAGGGGGTGGAAGAATTGTTCGGGATCTTTGAATTGGAAGATGGAAGAAAGGTCCAGTTAGCTGCCTGGCTAATGAAGGATGAGGCCTCGTTTTCTTGGGAGGTCACTAATGGAGAGCGTCCAATTGATACATGGCCAGATTTCAGGCGTAGGTTTGAGGCAAAGTTTCTCTCATGAGCTGAAGAGAATCTATACATGGAAAGGTTTTTGGCATTGAAGCAAGGGAATCTATTAGTGAAAGAATACGTCAACAAATTCAATCAGTTGGCAAGATTTGGCTTGGACTTTGTGAATACACCAGAAAAGAAGGCCCTGAGATTTGTTAAGGGTTTGAACGAGCCGCTTCATGGGTTAGTTACGACCCACATCCCCATGGGGACTACCTTTGAGAGACTAGTTGACATGGTGCTTATGCATGAAGAAGAGAAAGGCGCCAATGCTAACAAGGCACCCGAGAAGAAAGGGGATCAAAAGAAACTGCAGCAGCAACAACAGAACAAGAAAGGTGGTAAAGGCAATAATGGTAAGGGAAAGAAAAGATGCTTTAACTGTGGGACACCAGGCCATCTAAGCAAAGATTGTAGGAAGAAAAAGAAGACTGGCTGTTTCCACTATGGCGAAGTGGGACATCTGATTAAGGACTGCCCAAGGAAAGGGCAGAGGGCAGGGTCTACCTCGGGAGGACAGGTGCAGGCTCTTATGGCAGCAGGGCTGGTAAGGGGGCAAGTTCAGGCTCTCGTGGTCCCACCGCTGCAAGAACGAGGTAGAACGATTTTCGTTGAAAGTTTAATTTTTCTGTTTGATCATCCTGTCCGTACTTTATTCGATTCTGGCGCATCACATTCGTTTATCTCTACATCATTAGTTGAAACACTGCTCCTAAATACTAGTTTAGTTACAGATCCCTTAGTAGTCTCAAATCCTATTGGTGGTTCGGCTCATCTTTCTATGATTTGTCGGGATTTGAGAGTGTCTATCTTTGGTATTGGGTTTGAATGCAACGACTTTGTTCTTGGCTTCATGGGCTACGGCTTGATTCTAGGTACGGATTGGCTAACTAGATACGGGGCCATCCTAGATTGTGAAAGAAGGGTAGTTAGATTGTTGACTCGTTGTGGAAAGACCCTTGATATTTCTTGTAACCCTAGAGGTCCAGTAATGCTTAGCTACGTAAAATCCCTTGACGCATCCAATGATGATTTACATTCTATTCGTATAGTCCGTGAATATGTTGATGTCTTCGATGAGGTGAGGGGTCTACCCCCAAAACATGGGATAGACTTTCGAATATAGCTAGTAGATAATGCAATGTCAGTTGCATTGCCAGTGCGCCACATAGCTCCAAGAGAGAGAAGAGAACTCAGTAAGCAAGTGAAAGAATTACTTGAGAAGGAGTTCATAAGACGTAGTATATCGGAGTGGGGGTGCTCCAGTAGTATTTGCCACGAAGGCATATGGGTCCCTTAGACTTTGTGTGGACTATAGAGAACTTAATAAGCTTACTAAGAAGAATAGGCACCCACTGCCGAGGATTGACGATCTCTTCGATCAGTTAGTTGGCGCCTCAGTGTTTTTGCAGTTGGACTTAGCCACGGGTTTTCATCAGTTGAGAGTGGCTGAGGATAGCATAGACAAGACTGCCTTTAGGACTCTAGACGGCTTCTTCGAGTGGCTTGTGATGCCCTTCGGTTTGACAAACGCCCCCACATACTTTATTGACTTGATGAATAGGGTGTTTAGGGAGTACCTTAATAAATTCGTGGTAGTCTTTGTGGACGACATCTTGATCTTTTCTAAAAGCGAGGAAGAGCATGCCCTACATCTTAGGGAAGTGTTGGAGACCCTTCGAACGCATAGCCTTAAAGCTAAATTTTCTAAATGTCACTTTTGGAGGAAGGAAGTGCGATTCTTAGGGCACGTGGTTTCCAAAGAAGGGATAGCTGTGGATCCCACAAAGGTAGTGGCCATCCAAGATTGGAAGGTCCATAAAAATGCTACCGAGGTGAGGAGTTTCTTAGGGTTGGCTAGCTACTATAGGAAGTTTATCAAAGACTTCGCAAAAATATCAGCCTCATTAACACGATTGACGAAGAAGAACTTAGTTTTTACGTGGGACGTTGATTGTGATGATGCGTTCCAACGTTTAAAGAGAGCTTTGACCACAGCCCCAGTCTTAGTGTTGCCAGATGGGAGTAAGCCATTTACCGTTTATACCGATGCTTGTGGGACAGGACTAGGCGTAGTCTTAATGCAAGAGGGAAGGATAATAGCCTATGGAGGAAGGCAGTTGAGAGTGCATGAGAGAAATTACCCTACACATGACCTAGAGTTGGCCGCTATTGTTTTTGCTCTTAAGTCTTGGCGCCATTATCTTCTTGGCGAGAAATTCTAATTGTTCACTGACCACAAATCGCTAAAATACTTGTTCTCTCAGAAGGACTTGAACTTAAAGCAGCAAAGGTGGATGGAATTCTTAGCGTCCTACGATTTTGAGATAGCATATACCCTTGGCAAGGGTAACGTGGTCGCAGATGCCTTAAGTAGAAAAAGGTTGTGCTTGAGTCCATTATTTGTTGAGCGGCGAAGCTTAGAGTTCATCTCTACGTTTGACTTTAGACCTTCCATTGACTTTGTACCCGGTTTGCTAGCATCCTTAGAGGTCAGACCTATGCTTTTGGGACGGATTGGTGAGGCACAGCGAGGTGACCCACAGTTGGTTGAGTTAGTAGAGAAGCTCAAAAGGGGTGAGTCATCGAGCCATCTCAGTAGGTATACCCTAGATGATAAGGGTTGGTTACGTAGGGACGGTAGACTTTGTGTACTACGGGACGAGAATTTGAGGAAGGCCATTCTTGATGATGCACATCGTTCGAAGATGACCATCCATCCCGGCGGGGACAAGATGTACATGGACATGAGACGAGTTTACTTTTGGGCCGATATGAAGAGGGATGTGGCTGAGTTTGTCGCTAGATGCTTGGTGTGCCAACAATTAAAAGAAGAGCAAAGGAAGCCCGGTGGGTTGCTTCACCCATTGGAGGTCCCATAATGGAAGTGGGTAAGTGTCTCGTTTGACTTTATTGATGGGTTACCAAGATCGAGGAAGGGTAATACGTGGATTTGGGTCGTGGTAGACAGACTTACTAAGAGCGCCCATTTCATTCCTTTGAAGAGTAAGAGGGCTGCTCCATGGTTAGCCTCCATATACATACGAGAGATAGTTCGTTTGCACGGTGTTCCTTCTAGCATAGTGAGCGACCGCGATCCTATCTTTACTAGCGAGTTTTGGAAGAGCTTGCAAGAGGCGGTAGGGACTCAGTTATGTTTGAGCACCGCATATCATCCTCAAACGGACGGCTAGACTGAGAGGGTGAATCGTATTCTAGAGGACCTATTGAGGTTGTGTGTCTTAGACTTCGGAGGTACATGGGAGGAACATCTTCCTTTAGTGGAGTTTGCATATAATAATAACTTTCAGTCTAGCATTGGCATGGCACCGTTCGAGGCTCTTTATGGACGGCCGTGTCGTTCGCCTACATGTTGGTGGGAATCTACAGATAAAATCTGCTTGGGCCCGATATGATTAGAGAGACTTCGGAAAAGATCGATTTGATTCCAAGGAGGATGAAGACGGCGCAAGATAGGCAGAAATCTTATGCGGACAAGAGGAGGACAGATCTTGAGTTTGATATTGGGGACATGGTCTTTGTCAAGGTGTCTCCATTACAGAATGTTGTTCACTTTGGGTCCGTTGGGAAGTTAGCACCAAGGTTCGTAGGGTTGTTTCCTATTAAGGAGAGAATTGGACAGATGGCGTATAGAGTGGAGTTGCCCAAGTGACTTAGTGGTCTACACGATGTATTCCATGTATCACATTTGAGGAAGTGTTTGCACGAGACCGCAGAAGTGGTAGAGTTGAGCTTGCTTAGAGAGGTGGAGATAGAGCATGATGCGACGATTCGACGAGCTCCTACGTGCATTCTTGGGTCGGAGATTAAGAAGTTGAGGAATCGAGTGGTCAAGCTAGTCAAAGTGCAATGGGGAGATTATGAGAGCAATGCTACTTGGGAGACGGAAGAGAAGATGCGTTCATTGTACCCTTTTCTTTTCGGGGTATGTCTTTTAATTCCTCCTTTATCGCTTAGCTTGTACTTGTTTTATCTTTAGTATGTCCTCTCGCTAGTATCTTTGACCTTTATATAGGGTAGTCCTTGGTTGAAACATGTGTTTGAGACATGTTATGTATGATGGATGCAAGTGGTTGCTAGTGGTTGCTCGTGGATACATATACACACACTTTAGGCACTAGATCGGCTCAGTCACTTCATATTGCATATAAATGTGTGTCCATATTTAAGTTAATGGATGTATAATGGTTGTACTATCATATGGATGCTGCATTTTGGTGAATAGTTGTGCACACATGTAAAAATAATATGTATCTATATGATTCTTTTGCATACATAATGGACGCATGGCACTATCATGGTTTGCATTAAGGAGGTCAACTGAATCAGTAGACCGCCTGATTTTGCATTAGATAAAGAACATATACACACAAACTTCTTGCATATGTTCATACAGCATTAGGAATTTTATAAGGACAATGGATGCCTGTGTTTGATGATTGAGTAGATGGTTGTTTGGATGTTAGGATATGCATTCTCCTTAACTTGGAGATTTCGGGGGCGAAATCCTTTAAGTAGGGGAGAATGTAACACCCTGTAATTTTCAATATTAATGTTCACAAATTAAAGAATAACTAATCTCATATTTGAGAATTAGGGGAAACGGGTTGCGCCATTGTGTTAGTCTCGGAATTCTGGTTGAGATAGAATCCGAGTTTGCGTGAATTAGACTTCGTATGAAGAAGTTATGGCCATCGGAAGTTTCAGAAAAGCTTAAACAGATTTCAAAAATTCGAATTTCTGAGTCAGATTGGGTTAGGCGGGAAATTTCTCGCCAGGGCCAGGTCAACCAGGGGGTCAACCTACCCACACAGGTCGACTAGGGGGTCGACCCCCCCGGGTAGATTAGTTTGGTGACCTTTTAATGACTGTATGCTGAGTCATTAGGGTTTCTAATCTGGTCTGAATGGCTAGGGTTAATTCTAGGTTGATTGGACGGCCTAAATTAATCCTAAACTCTATAAAAACACATGTAGACTCAAACCCTAAAATCAAATAAAAATTAGAATCATGGCCTCCATGCCGTCACCTTGCAACCTAGAATAGTTGCCACCAATTAGAGAGGAAGAAAAGCTAATCAAATTCAATTCTAATCTAAACCGCAACAAATTGTCTTCTTCAAAGGAAAGCTAAATCAATTTTAGAACTCAGATTTCAGAACTCAAGACCTTCTCTGAGTTGTGAGTTCGATTTCTTTAATAACATAATTAACAGTTTAATTGGATTAAGCTATGATTTGGATTATATGGTTATGTTGTGAATCATTGACCATATGTTATTATCTATGTTGTAAATTCTATGATGTTATCATCTATGTTGTAAAGTTGTGATGTTATCATCTATGTTGTAATTCTATGATTGGCTTATGTATAATCAATTCAAAATGATGTTTCATATGCTAGTTTGGTTATGTTGTTGGAACTAATTCATATGATAAATCATATGTATGTATGCAAGTCTAGATGTTAATTTAGATCTGAACCATATGCAAGTTAATGAAAATTATGTACAACCTTACATGTTTCATGACATATATTTTATGTGTAAATTGGATCTAAAGTTAGGCTATGACATGTGTGAGTTATATGCTAGTATACAAAATTCTATATGCTAGTTTACATGTTTAGATGTAAGTTTACACCATCGTTATGTTGCATAAATCACATATGCAAGTGTGTGTGTGTATATATATATATATATATATATATGTGTGTGTGTGTGTGTGTGTGTGTGTGTGTGTGTGTGTGTGTGTTTGGAGTTTAAATCATGTAATGTAAGTTTGTGGTTATTGCCTATGCAAGTTCTCCTGGATTGCTTGTTTCCAAAATGCAGATTCAGAAGATGTCATTTCTTCCTTGTGCGTTTGATGTTCTTGTTCTAACATGTATGTTATGAATTCTGAACCAAATACCTTGGAAGTTCTAGCCCTTATGCTTCTTCTGGGTTCAATTTCCTCAATCTCATGAGAAGTTACATCTTCATGTGATTCACTTGATGCATCTCTTGTCCTTTTAGGGACATTTCTTTCATTCTTTTTGTGGGGAAACACATCTTCAAAGACTGAGGCATCTCTTGATTCAATGATTGTATTTACGTTAATATCGGCTATATCAGACTTGAATACCAAAAATCTATAGGCACTACTATTTTGGGTGGGCCATAGATAGTAACAAGCTATAGTCTTTGGTCCAAGTTTGACTTTCTTAGGAGGCATAACTGGAACCTTTGTCAAGCACCCCCACACTTTGAGGTATTTAAAGCTTGGTTTATGTCATTTCCATAACTCATATGGAATTGTTCCTATTTTATTGTAAGGAACCTTGTTTAAAATATGATTAGACATATTTAAGGCCTCCCTCCACAAGTTTGTAGTTAAGCCAGAGGTCAATAGCATCACGTTAATAACATCTTTTAATGTTCTGTTCTTTCACTCGGCAACACCATTTTGTTGTGGTGAATACGGGGCTGTTGTTTGATGAATTATTCCATTTTCTGTACAGAATAGTTTAAACGGTGATTCATATTCTCCACCTCGATCAGATCTCAATATCTTGATCTTTTTATTTAACTGATTTTCTACCTCGACCTTTGTTGATAATTCAACCGTTTCCATCTCTGTTTTAGTAAGAAAGATATAAAATTCTTAAGAATTCCAACATATCATTCACTTATTTAGTTGCCACTGTAGTAATATAATATCATCATAATCTATAACCTTGGAGAATTTGATGCTCGCCATTTAACATAATTTATGGTTATTAGTTTTTATGTTTAATTGAAGACACAAGATGTTACTGTCAAGAGAAAAAAGGGTAAAGGATGAAATTAATGAATCCCTATTGGTTGTACGGAAGAAATGATGCTTTTATCATACTACAAATAGAGACCAATTCTTCTGTCCCTGTTTCCCATGTGCCCCATGTCCCTCCAATCAAATCTCCTCATTTCTGCTTTTTTATATTTAAGTCCCCCAACAATTGAGGGACTTAACTGCAAAAGGTGGAAATCAGGGGGCTGTGATTGGTTGGAACACGGGAGGACAGGGAAAATGGGGACAAAACAATTGGTGCGCTACAAATGCTATTCAAACAAATCTGTTTGGCCATATATTAAAGTAACAATACAAACAATGAGGAAGCTATAAAGATAATAGGCTTATACGCATAGTATATGCTTTTCTGTTCATACTTACAGGGCTAGAATACCATCAACTGGAAACACTTTGTTGCCCCCTTTCTGCCATGCACTCTAAAAGTTGCACCCGCTCTCTATGCTAATATTTTGAACTCTCATAAAAATTCAATTGCAAATTATCTTTTATGTATTAATATTTTCAGTGAATAGTAGCAACCCTTTTAAAATGGCTTCAATTAAGACTTTTTTTCATTGACTTGTTTAGTTTAGTTTCATGTATTTCGGATCCTGATGAGATGGACATGTAAAATGCTTATCTAATGGAAAATTTTATTTTGTCATCTTTCTCTTTATTAACTGTATTGGATGCATATTCTTTATTGTTGAACCAGAGTCCATTCGTCGTTATGTCTAAATCGCTTCACTAATATGGAAACTACATAATAATTAATCCAATATTATTCTAAAAGATTACAATAAAAATATATTTTTTTCCTACGGTACCGATGGCCAATTTTCTATAGCAAGGGGCACCAGTTAAAAATTTGCCCTAGGCATTCTATACTCCAGAATCGGCTCTATGTATGAGCATGCACAGAAGTGGTTCTGCATGCGGGTGTGTGCATGTAAACAAACTAAAATTTGAATCTTTTTCAGGGAAAATAGGGGGAAATTGATGATGCGAATAAGGAAACCAATTTTCCTACATAACCTAACCATGCATCAATGATACCAAAACACTTTTGGAAGCTAAACATAGTATGAAAAAATTTCAAACCAGCAGGATAAGTAATTTGTGGACAAAAGGAAGAAACTTTCATTCAGACAAACAACTCGATCTCATTAATTTTGTCATATCTAACCTCAGCATGCAACATTAGAAAACGGTGGATGACCCCAATCAATCATCAAATAAGCGCCATACTTGTTCTTGAATTCATGTTATTCAGACTACAAATTCAAATCATACATGAAATAAAGGTCTAGAAGGCTAACAGAAATATACGGAAGAATCAGTAAAATAGTGTGAAGGACAAAATTAAAGGAAAATTTAGGCATAAGGACAAGAGACCAAAAATCTAGACACAAGGACACTTTTTTGTGTAAATCAAAGAATTCCGGAGCCCACTGTCATTTCCTATTTTACAATAAAAAAGTGTCATTATGCCTAAATTTTTGACATCTTGTCCTTGTGCATAAATTTTTCGCTAATTTCATCCTTGTGCCTAAAATCCCCTATAAGAATTTTGTCCTTCTACACTTACAAAATAGAAAACACGGACCTTTCTAGTGTAGTTACAATAACAATTGCATATTATGAGTTTTGTCCTTCTACAAAAGAAATTACAGAGTTAAACCAAGGAACAGAATGTTTGTTTGAAATCATAACTCCTACATAAATTGATAATCATAAGATTACCTCATTACGTTTTATGTAGACCTTCTGGTAGTTTAATTCGCAATCTCCTTCTATTTACAATCTTTTGAGACACCAATGGAACAAAAATAAAATAATGATCGAATTCAGCTAAAATTAGATATGAATCACAATAAATCGAAAAAACTAACCATTACTTTTAGAAGCACCTGCCTAATTCCAGTCAGACTAAGATAATTGTATTCAAGACATTTGAGAAGACTATGTAACAAATCAACAGCGAAAGTGACTTAGGTGAGGAGACTACAAAGGCGGTTAGGGTTCATATCCAGTTGAAACCGAAACCTATGAACCAAATCGGCCTCATCATCAAATCCGACCTCAAATCAAACAGAAATCCAACCACCAATCCCGAACAAAAATACCAGCTCCTATGTTCATTAGTTTGAACTCCACCACATCCCTTGGACCATCGCGACTTTCATTTTCTTTTAGCTCACTCCTTCACCTAAACTAAAACCATAATCGCGTTCTCGTATTCACACTTCCATTTTCCAATTAAAAAGGGATGTTTTGAGTTTGGATAAATGAAAAGAATAAATTTTTGTGAGAAGAGAAATGTGTGGATAATCTAATCAATGGGTTCTAAGCAGTGGATTCTAATTAGGGCTGGCAATGGATATTCGAAAAATTTGATATCCGTCTGCATCCATATTCGAAAAGCAGATAAATATCCGATATCCGAAAAAACGGATGCGGATACGGATACATAGATATCCACATCCGAAAATTATCCATCCGAATTTTTTTAACATTATGCTCAAAATTATATATATTTTAGTACAATGACTCAGATTTATTTATTTCTGCACTAAGTCAAAGGTTTATATTATATGCACTAAATGCATATAAACTACTCAAATCTATTTAATTTCATCATATATATTTATTTGTAACACTTAAGTGAGCATTGGAATTGAAATTTTTTATGTTAAAGTATAAATTTTCATTTATATTTCTTGATTTATCGATCGTTGGCGGATAGGATAATTATTCGATATTTGCCTGTGTCCGCGGATATGGATATCTGATATCTGAAAATGATTTCGGATAAGGATATAACACTATCCGTATCCGAAAGTATCCGTTGACAGCCCTAATTCTTATGAGAGGAGGAATTTCGATTTCGTAAAAATTTTCTTCTCTTCGAATTGTATAGGCATTTTGTGGACTATTTAATTTAATTTCAAGAGTAAGTTGAATTCGTTTTTTTTTTCCTATTCTCAAGTTAAGTTTAATTTTGTTCAAACATTCAAAAAAAGTGTTATCATTCTTATTTTGATTTTTATGTAGAACTTACGTTTCTTTAAAGCTATCGTGTGTTCTTTTAAGCTTGGTTTGCTTTAATTTTGTTTTATTCCCATTCTAAATTCTTTTCAATTTGCTCAGTTTGATTTCCGCTTGTTTAAAAATAAAAAAGTGCCACTAAAATAAATAAATTGCTAATAAATTCTACATGTTTTGGTATTATGCTCTAACTTTATTTTTATTTCATTGCATTTATACTTGCTTGCATTCTACATTTAAAGAAAAATCAAATAAAAATTCATTTATAGTTGCATTGCTAATTCAAGTTTAATTTTTGTTTAGCATTCATCTCATCTTATTTTTATTTTCTAAAGGGCACACTAAAATTCACATAAGGTGAGGAATTTATAATCCTTTCTTAGCCAAGAAATTTGCAATTCATCGTAGAACTTGACTGATTAATAACCATTAGACGTTGGACTTAAGGGAATTGCATGATCATATAGGGCTCGATTATATTTTGATAATTTAGTTTCTTTCAAACAAATTATTTCTTGTTATCTAGGCTACGACAGAGATATAATCATTTATAAATATTACGGTGATTTGTAAATATTATAATGATTATATCCTGAAGGTACATAAACCTTCGGTTGCATTGCTAGGGTGATTCCTGGTGCACCGATAACTCCTTTGTTGAAACTAATTAAAAGTGTCACGTTACAATTTTGGGTTACGTGCCACTAAGAATAAAAAATTTGTAATTAAGTCCTTGCATTCATATTTTGCTTTAGTTCATACACACTCACAAAAATATGTATACACACACACAAGAAAAGTTAAAAAAAAAAACATTTCATTTGTAAATTAAATCCATTTCCCTTTATCCAAAAAAGAACCAAGATTTCCTTTTAAAATTATATTTTTAGTATTCTTTTATGTAACTTTTTTGAACTTTTTTCTATTAAAAAAAATTTCAAAAACCAAAAGAAAAAATATTTTCCTTTTGTAAAAATTTAATTTCCTTTTTATTTAAAAAAGTTTTTAATTCCTAAAATTCACAAACAAAAATTTCAAAACAATACTCATTTTATAAAAAAATTCACTTCAATTCTCATTCCAATCTTTCTATTCACTCGTAATTACTTTTCCTCTCTTACTCTTCTTGGTAGTGCATGAGTATTTCGATTCGTGATGCTTCTATGAAATGTTGGACTCGTGACTCTTCCATGAATCGTCTAGTTCAAATAAATCTTCCTTCAACCACGGCCGATAAAAATCCTCCTCTTATGGATAGAATCTTCCCAGATCGAGCTTCTATTCTTTCTTGCATCATTTTCCTTGGCCCAGTTCAAGTAATCACTTTAAATTCATTTGAATTATATAAATACACTCCTAAAATCCGGAAATTTTAAACGCAGCTACCCATACATCTTTTTTAACCAAATTTGAACAAGTTTGTGCAACCATAAAATTCATCAATTAAGTGACGACTGAATGAAACTTAGCTTAATTTCATTTTCACTTACTGACTACGTCAAAAAATGGTTGTATAGCTTACTTTCAAATTCGATTGGAACATGGGAGGAATTTCAGAAAATTCTGCTAAAGAAGTTTTACCCATTGGGAAAAAAACTCTAAAATTCAAAATAAATCATTAATTTTCATTAATTTAGGGACAAATTCTTTGCTAAATGTTTTGAGAGATTTAAAGAACTTTTAATCAAATGTCTTCACCACAATTTCAAAAAATGGGATCTTTGCCAAATTCTATACGATGGGCTTAAAAAAACCTTTCGAATCATGCTCGAATCTATGTGCCAAAGAAACTTTCTAACCCAAAATAACGATGCCGCTTGGCAATTCCTTGGAAACTTATCCAAAAAATCGTTTCAATGGGAATGATCTAACAAGAAACAAATTTTTCCTGATCAAATACTCATTTGGTAGGATCTTCTTTGGCCTTAGAAGTAAAAATTGATGCGATGATAACAAAATTTGATAACGTTCTTTCAAAAAATCAAATGAATCAACCTTCTCAAGTTACGTTTTACAAATGGAAGAATCCTAATCACATCACTGATCAATGCCTGTATTTGTTAGAACAACTCAACACTTTTAATTAAATTATGAACGACCCGTTCTCTCTAACGTACAATCCTGGTTGGAGAAACCATCCTAACTTTTCTTGGAACCAAAAAAATCCATACACAAGTTCGATTCGACCCCTTTTTCAATCATTTTAGACAAACCTTCGAATCCTCCTTTCCAATAAAATCATTTCAAAATTTTGCGCCAACTTCTCAAAACTAAGCACAATAAATGTTTTCTTCCCCAAGACAATAAATGAATGACTTCACTTAAGAAAGTCCCAAAACATTGGCTAAAGCGACAGCTCAAAATCTCCAATCAATCGGTAATTTACAAAATTTATTGACTTCATACATGAAAAAATGGAGACGGTTGAATGCGAAACTCAAAATACAAAGCAGCCAATTAGCCACCTTTGTGAGGGAATGGGAAAGAGGGTCATTCCCGAGTCAACCCATTCCTGAGCCCAAGAATCGAAAAACAAACTCTAGCCATACTCATGTCATTCAAGGTAGCAATCTAAGTCAAATTAAAGGTATTACGACTTACCATCCAGTAGCAAATCGATAATCTAGTTGTTAATCTAAATAACTTACCGGATGTTGCTCTTGACACATCTAAACCCACAAATGACCCCGATCCAAATGATGAGTCCAACCTGATCCTAGTTCTAAGTCTAACTCTTTTCCAACTCAAGAAGATCAACCTACTAAGTTTTAAATTCCTTTTCCACATCGATTTACCTACAAAATTTTTTGAAAGATGGAAAAGATGTTAGAAATTTTCAAACAAGTAAAAATAAACATTCTTCTCTTAGATATCATTCAGCAAGTCCTAACCCATGCTAAGTATTTAAAGGACTTGTGCACTCAAAAGTGACATACTAAAGTTTCAAAAAAACTTTTTAGGTATTTGTCTTAGATATTTTTTATCTCAGTAAATTCCTATTAAATACAATGATCTTGGTTGTCCCATAATCTCATGTATGATAAGAGATCAGAGAATAAACAAATATCTTTTGGACCTAGGTGCTAGTGTAAAATGTCTTCCATATCTAGTTTACCTGTAACTAGGTCTAGGTGAGATTAAATAAATTAAGGTCACCCTTTAATTGGTCGATCATTCTTTCAAGAAACTGATATGAGAAATCGAGGAAGTACTCATTAGAGTGGGGGAGTACATATTCCTCGTCAATTTTGTTGTCCTCGAAACTCAACCCATAAACAATCTAATGAGCTAAATTCCTTTAATTCTAGGATGACCTATTTAGCCACCTCAGATGCTTTTATTAATGTCGAAGTGGTTCAATGAAAATTTCTTTTGGAAACACGAGTATCTATCTTAACATCTTCAATTTAAAAAACTAATTGAATGAACTATTTGACCACTCGTTGGAGTTAATGCCATTAAAGAAAACCCTGAAAACGAATCGATTGGCCTTCATGATGAATGCGAGGCTGAGTATGAATAATCATTTCAAAATGTTCCATAAACGATCGAACACATGCTTCATTTCAAGCCTCTTTTGATTAAGTCTGTATCTCCATCGACTTCTTCGACAAAGCGACCTCCTAGGCTAGAGCCTGAACCTCTCTGTGATGACCGCCCATAACCTCTGCACTAAACAAGAGGAATAATGCGCTGAAAGGTGTTCCAAGTAGTAATGGACGATCAACAAGGTATGATAACTCAAGCGGAACCCGTCGTAAAACTCACAGCGCAAGGATAAAATATAATAGAACATATACAACTGGCAGAAATAGTGAAGCATCACATAGCAGAAATCCAAACTTTCATATCATCATGCAAATATCCATACAACTTTGGAATAAACTTTATAAGCGTATACATAAAGCTTCACTACATAACCCTCAGAGAATGCAGCAAATAGAACAACAGCGAAAACACCCAATACATATAGTAGTACAAGTAAAATGCAATCCCCCAGCTCGTCTTCGACCAGCAGCTCTGCCCACTAAAATCTACCATCTACCACCTGCAACTTAGCCTGCCCATCCACAACACCATTGATGAACAACCCAAGGTAATAAAAGGAAACATAAAACCTAGAGTCAGACAACAGTCTTATTGAGCGATAAAACAACTATCTAACATCATCAATAAAATATATGAGAATAGGTAGATTAACAAACCAATCGACCCAACACCAGAGAAGATCCCAAACATGCCTTCCCCACATCTGATACTGATAGCCTTTACATGCAATCATTTCAACCATACATTCATGGAAACCAGAATAACCATCCATTCATGGCAATCAGAAGTAACCAAGCAATATCAATCATAGAAATCATAGCAACGAAATTATATATCTCACATAAACCATCCTAATCGAGCTCAACATCCCTCAAGCACAAGCCCCAGAGGCCTAAACTAATATCAGACTAGCACCCAAAAAACATCTCCCTCGATGTCAGACGATCTACGTGAGACGATACAAACAAAACAACCAAACATACAACATCAATATGACTGACTCTGGCTACCACTAGAAATTCTTCTTTGAAACTATCATTAGTCGTATGACGACCTCCTACCATATGTCAAGGGCTAATGGTAACCCCAGTTCTAGCAAAATATCCATATGCCTTCACGACTCGTATGTTTGTCTTCTCGAATCTCGACAACTAGGCTCTTCATGACTGCCCAAGGTATGAGGCCCTTCACAACTACCCAAAGTACCCATTTTTTGAGTCCGCTAGAATTTACGACAACGATAATCTCTCAGCCTTCGCATCTCTAGTCGTCATCACCGGCGACTATCCACAACTCAAGTCCCCCTTGAGTAACCATTATCCACAACTCAACACCCAAGAGTAGTCTTCACATTCGTTGCTTTACACCAATCAACGAACACATCACATCTCTTCAAACATTCCACCTTGAAATTGAAACACCCCACCTCTGTTAGGGTCACTCTCAAAGGGAATGCCCTAATTTTGGTGGAGGTTTATAAGTATAAGTCACAGATATACAAGACAGATATAAGAACACATATTTGTAAACAGCGGAAAAACAACAACTCTTATTTCATAAAAGCAAATACGTGCTACATCAACATCACCATAATTGTCTTACATCTTTTCCAAAAACATAACATAACACTTCATAATCTGTCTTGATTACATTATTTAAAGAAGCATAAATAAAACATAGATAAACTGCAAAAGTCCCATAGTGGTTGTCCAAAGCCATAGTTCAAAACGAAAAGGTCCAAGCAATACATTTCTCCTCTTCAAGCTGGATGTTAAGGCTGGTCAAGCTGCTGTGTTCCCTCCCTGTGGACCTGGGGGGGGGGGGGACGGAAGAAAAGAAGACGAAAGAAAAGTAGAGTCAGACATAAAGCCTGAGTAAGTCTAGGACTATTCTGTCTATGAATAAAGAACTGGGTATGATAAGTATAAACAAGAAGTGGGAAAGCACTATAAACTTGGTTAAGTTGTCTAGGGTCGAATATACTATCGTACCCCATGTTAATCTCTGAACCCATATAAACTAGTTTCCAACTGGCATCCCATAATCAGGGTGAAGTGATCCGTTCTATAATGATCGGCTCCTACTCGCAAGTTACATGTGTCTTACGGCCCCCGATGTTGTAGTTACCTATGCTGGTCCCACCATGGGGTGTATCAAGTCCCATGGTGGCGGCCCGACACAATCCTAGAATGCACAGGTATGCTACTGGTGTCCAGTGCCTTATTTTTCTGCGCCGGAGTGTGTGCACGCCCGCACCCCGTTAGAACCTACACTGCTACACCACCGCCGTCGATTTGACCTCTTACAATCAGCCCAGTAATCGTGCCCCACCCTGCCTAGTTTCAGGGTATCCTGATACACCTTCTAGGGTTACTGCTGAAAAGGGTCCCCCGTTACTAGGTTTTCTATCTCTAGCCAACATGCTAAGTTGGTTAAGTGTTTTCTAACCTAACCCCCACCAGTCCGTTTAGTTTAGCATGTTCCATTTTGATTAAGTCTTTAGTTCACTTAATCCTAACAATCCTGACTCAGCCTTAATTGTCTTATTAAAGCCTTGACCTCTCACATTAGAGAGGTATTGTTGTGGCTGCCTGTTGCCGGTTGGTTCCGGGCAGTCTTACGCCACAACTCAGTCTAACCTCGGGTCCTTATTGGGCTCCATGTTTAACCTCCCACATTGGATAGGTATTGTTGTGACTACTGGACAGCCGGGCGGTTCCGGGCAGGTTTACATCACAACTCAATCCAACCTCGGGTTAAACACATCGTATGTTCTACATTTACATATTTTGTCTTTCTTCTTTATTTTCTTATTTGTAAATATTTGCGGCCCATTATTAAGTTAATGGTGTAAAGGTTACACCAATCATGGGCCCAACCCATACTTGAATTTGGGCCCTTCTACTTCATATTTTCATTTATTAATAAATTTAACCCAACGTTATTTCCCCCCCCCCCCCCCCCCCGTTTAACACGTTCGTTTATTATATATATGTTGGGCTTAGCCTTTTTAAGCCCAACCTAGCCATGCGAAAAGGGGAGGCTTAAAGCGTGATTACATACACAAAAAAAGGGGAATGTGAACGTATGAACTTGCAACGTAACGTTGGAACTACAGAACAGAAACTGGTTTACTTGCATAGTAGCATAAGTGACATGAATCAAAGCATGTAAACTTGTAGTTAAGTTAAGAATCTAAATTGGATATCATTATTGACACATAGTCTTAACTACAACATAAACCTATATTTTTATTTAGGCATAATGTCAAACATAAGCAAATCATGTTCATAAGATTACTACATGTTAACAAAGGTGCTTACTTTTGCTACTAACACAAAAGTATAGTTCAACTAAATCATGATTTTAAATCTATTCACATAACCATGGCATAAATATTTCTAACATGAAGTCATGATTTTTACTTTAGTCATGCAAACTTGCAAAAGGGATTTTTGAATCTAACCTAGCTATGTACCACATATGTCATCATATAATTCTTGTTAACAATATGGATTTCAATTATGCAAAATATCAATCATAGCCTAGTCATATTCATAAGTTTGCAAATAGGTTTTCTAGTACAAAAGCATGGCTTAATACATAGATCATGGTGCCAAAATTTCAACATAGTTTCATATGAACTGTAATAACCCAAACGTTCCAATTACGTACAAAATGATTTATGTATAAAAATATACATTATGATGGCACAGTAGCAAAACCCCAAACTTGCATGAATTTCAATTAATCAACTACATACATGTAGCTTCAACATGGATTACATAATTTGCGAATATTCCCAACGTATACTTGCATAAAACTACCGCAAACATGTAGTTTTTATAATGAATAACATGCTTTGCGAATATCCAAACGTATACAATATTCCAAATCGATAGTAACGCACAAATATGAATTACTTTATCGCCACAAATCAAGTATACAAACCAACACAATTATTTGTTCATACCAAAATAATACTCTACTTACAATTGTATGGCGAATTCTCCAATTTAGGGATTTGGAGATGCGATTCCTTGTTGATTTGATTAGTTTAGGTTGCTTTATGCTTTAGAATTTGCCTCCTAATCCTCTCTCCAATTGGCGGCTACTCTTAGTCGTTCCTCAGCAACATGACGGCTTTGTTCTTATTTTTGAACGAATAGATTAGGGTGAGTCTAGGGTCATTTTTATAGGGTTTATGAACTGATTAGGACCATTGATGTTGCTTGGATTGATCGTAGCCATTCATTCGAAAGAGGGACCAATTAGAACCTGCCACCTAGCCCTAATGACAAAGCAAGCTTCTGAAAATCGGCCAAACACAGACCTGGCCAGCCAGGACTAGACCAGACCTGGCCAGCAGGTCATTTTTGACCTGGGCGCACTTGGCAGGTGCGCCAGGTCAAAAATGTACTGGCGCACTTCACAAGTGCGCCAGTTCATTTTTGTTCTGGCGCACTTCCCAAGTGCGCCAGTGCATTCTGACCCTTCTCCGGTTTTTCGCCCAACTTCGTTCGTCCATAACTTCTTCATACGATATCCGTTTTTCGAAAACTCGGACTCTATTTCGTGTATTTTTCCGAGATGAACGCAATGGCGTATCCCGTTTCCCTTAGTTCTTTGATTTGAAATTAATTATACTTTAATTTGTGAATTTCACAGTTATAGAATTCGCGGGGTGTTACATTCTCCCCCACTTAAAAGGATTTCGTCCCCGAAATCTTCAAGTTAGGAGGAATGCATATCCTAACGTCCAATCATCCATCTACTCACCCATCAAACACGAGCATCCATTGTCCTTAAAAGACTTCTAATGCTTCATGTTCATATGCGAAGTGTGTGTGTACATGAACTTATCTAATGCAAAATCAGGCGGTCTACTGATTCAGTTGACCTCCTTAATGCGAATTATGTAAGTGCCATGAATCCATCATGTATGCAAATTTTCCTATTCATGATTCTACATGAGTGCACAATCATTCAATACAAATGCAACATCCATATGACAACACATTAAAGTTCAACCATATACGAATGCAAACATATATGCATATGCAATATGAAGTGACTGAGCCGATCTAAAACCTAGATTGTGTGTGTATATGCAACCACGAGAAACCACTAGCAATCACCTGCAGACACTTGCAACCATCATCCATAACATGTTTCAATTACATGTTTTCATCCAAAAGGTTTCTACCTAAAAGATAAGGTCGAGGAAATATACCTAAAAAGATAGATAAAAGCGCAACTTAAGGAAAAAGAAAGATCAAGGATGTACCCTCGAAAAGAAAAGGGTAGGCAGTGCGTATTCTAGCTTCAGTTTCCCAAGTCGCGTCTCCCTCGGCGTCGCTCCACTGAACTTTGACGAGCTTGACTTCGCGGTTGCGTAGCTTCTTCACTTCCGTTCCTATTATGCGGGTTGGAACTTTTCTTATGGTTGCTTCGCGTTCCACTTCGGCCTCTTCGAGGATATTTGGCTCTACCACTTCAGCAGACTCATGTAGACATTTTCGGAGATGTGAAACGTGAAAAACGTTGTGGACTCCGGCCAACTTCTCGGGTAGCTCTAATCTATAGGCCATTTTCCCAATTTTCTCGATGATAGGGAATGGCCCTACGAACCTTGGTGCCAGTTTTCTTGTGGTTCCAAAACGAACAACGTTTCTTAGCGGAGATACCTTGAGAAAAACTCTGTCTCCAACCTCAAATTCAAGGTCGGTCCTTCTCTTTTCGGCATAGGATTTTTGTCTGTCTTGGGCCGTCTTCATCCTTCTTCGTATTAAGTCTACTTTCTCTGAAGTCTCTCGGATCATATCTGGTCCAAGTATGAGCTTATCTGTAGACTCCCACCAACAAGTGGGCGATCGGCACGGTCTTCCATATAAAGCTTCGAAGGGCGCCATTCCGATGGTTGCTTGATAGCTGTTGTTGTAGGCAAATTCCACCAAAGGAAGGTGGTCTTCCCATGTCCCTCCGAAGTCGAGGACGCATAGCCTTAAAAGGTCTTCCAAAACTCTGTTCACTCTCTCTGTTTGGCCGTCGGTTTGGGGATGATAGGCTGTGCTCAAGCATAACTGCGTTCCTACTGCTTCTTGCAGACTCCGCCAAAACTCACTGGTGAAGATAGGGTCTCGGTCACTAACAATGCTAGATGGTATTCCATGGAGTCGAACGATTTCCTTGAGGTAAAGTGATGCTAGGGATGAGGCAGTTCTTTAACTTTTGACAGGTAAAAAGTGGGCGCTCTTAGTAAGCCTATCCACTATTACCCAAATGCTAGTGTTGCCTCTCCTAGACCTAGGCAGCCCATCGATGAAGTCCATTGAGATGCTATCCCACTTCCACTGCAGGACCTCCAGAGGATGTAGCAGTCCGCCAGGCTTTTTCTGTTCCGCCTTAACCTGTTGGCACACCATACACTTAGAAACGAACTCTGCCACGTCCTTTTTCATGCCGTTCCAGAAGAAAGTCCTTTTTATATCTTTGTACATTTTATCTCCGCCTGGGTGTATCGTCATCTTGGAGTGATGTGCTTCCTCGAGAACCTTCTTCACTAAATCTTTTGTTTGTGGGACGCATAGTCTTCCGTCTCGCCTTAGCAAACCCTTATCGTCGATGGAGTATCTGTTGAGGTGACTCGAAGTCTCACCCCTAATTAGCCTATCAATTGTTTCCACAAGCTGAGGGTCTTCGCGTTGTGCTGTCCCTACTGAATCCACTAAAGTTGGGTGTACCTCGAGAGATGCTAGCAAGCCTGGTACGAAATCCGAGGAGGGCCTAAGGTCGAAGCTGGCTATAAACTCTAGGCTTTGTCTTTCAACAAACAACGGGCTTAGGGTCATTTTCTTTCGGCTCAACGCGTCTGCCACTACGTTGCCTTTGCCCGGAGTGTAGGAGATTTCGAAATCGTACGAGGCAAGAAACTCCATCCATCTTTGTTGCCTCAAGTTAAGATCCTTCTGCGAGAAAAGATATTTCAACGATTTATGGTCAGTGTAAAGTTCGAACTTCTCACCTAGGAGATAGTGTCGCCAAGACTTGAGTGCAAAGACGATGGTGGCTAACTCAAGATCGTGGGTTGGGTAGTTCTTTTCGTGCACTTTCAACTGCCTCCCGCCATAAGCTACTACCCTTCCTTCTTGCATTAAGATGGCGCCTAGCCCTGTCCCACATGCATCCGTATAAACAGTGAACATCTTGCTCCCATCTGGCAGCGTCAAAACTGGGGTTGTTGTGAGAGCCCTTTTTAGTCGTTGGAAAGCAAACTCGCAATCCAAATCCCAATTGAACACTAGATTCTTCTTGGTCAATTTCGTGAGCGGAGCTGAGATTTTCGCAAAATCCCTTATAAACTTTCGATAGAAACCTACTAGTCCTAGAAAGCTTCGGACCTCAGTTGCATTCCTTGGTGTCTTCCAATCCTGTACCGCCACTACCTTAGCAGGGTCCACCGCTAACCCTTGTTTGGATACTATGTGCCCAAGGAACCTCACCTCTTCTCTCCAAAAGTGGCATTTGGAGAATTTGGCTTTTAGTTGATGGACTCGCAATGTTTCCATGATTGCCCTTAAGTGCTGAGCATGTTCCTCTTCACTTTTTGAGAAGATAAGGATATCATCTACGAAGACCACTACGAATTTGTGGAGGAAATCTCTGAATACCCTACTCATCAGGTCCACGAACTAAGCAGGTGCATTTGTCAGGCCGAAAGGCATGACAAGCCATTCAAAGAAGCCTTCTGGGGTTCTGAATGCCGTTTTATCGATGCTATCTTCAGCCACCCTTAGCTGATGAAAACCGGTCGCAAAATCGAGTTGGGAGAAAACAGACGCTCCTACAAGCTGGTCAAATAAATCGTCAATTCTAGGGAGAGGGTGCCTATTCTTTTTCGTTAGCTTGTTGAGCTCCCTATAGTCAACACATAGACGGAGTGAACCATCCGCCTTTGTAGCGAACACCACTGGAGCGCCCCATTCTGAAATGCTCCTCCTAATGAACCCCTTTTCTAGAAGCTCTTTAATCTGTTTACTGAGCTCTTTCCTTTCTCGTGGAGCCATGTGTCTAACGGGCAACGCAACGGGCTTTGCATTATCTACAAGATATATGCGGAAGTCTATTTCCCGCTTCGGAGGCAAGCCCTTCACCTCTTCGAAGACATCCGGATATTCCCGGACCACTCTAACCGATTGCAAATTTTCAACAGAGGCATCTAGCGATTCAAGATAACTAAGCATAACCGCATACGAGGGATTACAAGAAATTTCCAAAGTATTACCGAGCTGGGTTAGGAGCCTAACAACCCTTTTCTCACAATCAAGGATGGCCCCATTACTGGATAGCCAATCCATACCCAAAATCAAACCATACCCCGAAAAGCCCAAAACAAAGGCACTACATTGAAATTCTACACTTAGAATAGAAATTTTCAATCCCAAACAGATCATAGACAAATGAGCTGGGCCCCCAATTGGGTTTGAAACAATTAAGGGGTCCTCTACCATACTAGTTTTTAGGTGCAGAGATTCTACTAAAGCAGACGAGATAAAGGAGTGTGATGCGCCAAAATCAAATAAAGTGCGAACGGGGTGATCATAAAGATAAACTACACTTTCTACAGAAGTATTTATACCTCGCTGTTGCAGAGGTGGCGCTTCCAGCACATGAACCTGTGCCCCTGGGGTGGATCCAGCCCTTTGCCCCTGTCCTCGTTTCTTTGTACAGTCCTTAGCCCTGTGGCCTGTCTCATCGCAAGAAAAGCACCCACCATTCTCCTTGGCCTTCTTTTTCCGGCAGTCCTTTACTAAGTGCCCCACTTTGCCACAGAAATTGCACTTCCTCTTCTCTTTGTTGCCTTTCCCGCCCTTCTTAAAGTCTGTCTTCTTAGGCTGCAAACCCTCTTTCTTCCCTTGAGAGCTTCCTGCCTTTGTCTCCTTCTTGCCCTTATCCTCTTCATTCAGCAATGCCATTTGCACCAATCTTTCATACGTGGCTCCCATGGGTATATGGGTCATGGCCAAACTGTGTAATGGCTCATTCAACCCTTTGACGAAACGGAGAGCCTTCTTGTGCGGGGTGTTGACTAGGTCAAGCCCAAACCTAGCCAGCTCATCGAACTGATTCACATACTCTCTGACTGTCTTGTCCCCTTGCTTAAGGAATAAGAATTTTTCCAACTGCAAACTTCTTTCCGCATCTGAGAGAAATTTAGTCTCAAATCTTGCCCTAAAGTCCTCCCATGTCTCCATTGGTCTTTCAGCATTAGTGACTTCCCACCAGTAGGAAGCCTCGCCCTTCAATAGCCACACTGCCAATTGTACTTTTTGTCTATCCTCTGCCTCAAAGATGATGAATAGGTCCTCCGTTTCTTTCAGCCAATTTCTAGCTGCCACGAAGGACTCAGTTCCATGGAAATCCTTTCCTCCCATAGCTTTAAAATCTTTACATATCTTAGCAAATGTGTTTCCCCGAGGAGGAGGTGGAGGAAAAGGTGCCGCTGCAGCTGGGGGAGGAGGAACGGTAGGACCTGGCTGAGTGGCCCATGCTTCTAAGAACCGTCTAAACCAACCAGGTATTGGCACCCCTTCAGGCAAGTTAAGTTCTTCGGACATGCTGAAACAAAAAGGATAAGAGATAATACCTATGGCTTTGGGGGGACTTTGCCTTTTTAAAATAAAATAATATCTTTCTTCTAAAAATGCTTCTTTAAATTTCCTTTTTGAAAATAATTTTTTTTTTTTTAGAACTTTTTATCTTATCTGGTAAACCTGTGCTCTGATACCAAGTGAAACACCCCACCTCTGTTAGGGTCACTCTCAAAGAGAATGCCCTAATTTTGGTGGAGGTTTATAAGTATAAGTCATAGATATACAAGACAGATATAAGAACACATATTTGTAAACAGCGGAAAAACAACAACTCTTATTTCATAAAAGCAAATACGTGCTACATCAACATCACCATAATTGTCTTACATCTTTTCCAAAAACATAACATAACACTTCATAATCTGTCTTGATTACATTATTTAAAGAAGCATAAATAAAACATAGATAAACTGCAAAAGTCCCATAGTGGTTGTCCAAAGCCATAGTTCAAAACGAAAAGGTCCAAGCAATACATTTCTCCTCTTCAAGCTGGATGTTAAGGCTGGTCAAGCTGCTGTGTTCCCTCCCTGTGGACCTAGGGGGGGGGGAAACGGAAGAAAAGAAGACGAAAGAAAAGTAGAGTCAGACATAAAGCCTGAGTAAGTCTAGGACTATTCTGTCTATGAATAAAGAACTGGGTATGATAAGTATAAACAAGAAGTGGGAAAGCACTATAAACTTGGTTAAGTTGTCTAGGGTCGAATATACTATCGTACCCCATGTTAATCTCTGAACCCATATAAACTAGTTTCCAACTGGCATCCCATAATCAGGGTGAAGTGATCCGTTCTATAATGATCGGCTCCTACTCGCAAGTTACATGTGTCTTACGGCCCCCGATGTTGTAGTTACCTATGCTGGTCCCACCATGGGGTGTATCAAGTCCCATGGTGGCGGCCCGACACAATCCTAGAATGCACAGGTATGCTACTGGTGTCCAGTGCCTTATTTTTCTGCGCCGGAGTGTGTGCACGCCCGCACCCCGTTAGAACCTACACTGCTACACCACCGCCGTCGATTTGACCTCTTACAATCAGCCCAGTAATCGTGCCCCACCCTGCCTAGTTTCAGGGTATCCTGATACACCTTCTAGGGTTACTGCTGAAAAGGGTCCCCCGTTACTAGGTTTTCTATCTCTAGCCAACATGCTAAGTTGGTTAAGTGTTTTCTAACCTAACCCCCACCAGTCCGTTTAGTTTAGCATGTTCCATTTTGATTAAGTCTTTAGTTCACTTAATCCTAACAATCCTGACTCAGCCTTAATTGTCTTATTAAAGCCTTGACCTCTCACATTAGACAGGTATTGTTGTGGCTGCCTGTTGCCGGTTGGTTCCGGGCAGTCTTACGCCACAACTCAGTCTAACCTCGGGTCCTTATTGCGCTCCATGTTTAACCTCCCACATTGGATAGATATTGTTGTGACTACTGGACAGCCGGGCGGTTCCGGGCAGGTTTACATCACAACTCAATCCAACCTCGGGTTAAACACATCGTATGTTCTACATTTACATATTTTGTCTTTCTTCTTTATTTTCTTATATGTAAATATTTGCGGCCCATTATTAAGTTAATGGTGTAAAGGTTACACCAATCATGGGCCCAACCCATACTTGAATTTGGGCCCTTCTACTTCATATTTTCATTTATTAATAAATTTAACCCAACGTTATCCCCCCCCCCCCCCCCCCGTTTAACACGTTCGTTTATTATATATATGTTGGGCTTAGCCTTTTTAAGCCCAACCTAGCCATGCGAAAAGGGGAGGCTTAAAGCGTGATTACATACACAAAAAAGGGGAATGTGAACGTATGAACTTGCAACATAACGTTGGAACTACAGAACAGAAACTGGTGTACTTGCATAGTAGCATAAGTGACATGAATCAAAGCATGTAAACTTGTAGTTAAGTTAAGAATCTAAATTGGATATCATTATTGACACATAGTCTTAACTACAACATAAACCTATATTTTTATTTAGGCATAATGTCAAACATAAGCAAATCATGTTCATAAGATTACTACATGTTAACAAAGGTGCTTACTTTTGCTACTAACACAAAAGTATAGTTCAACTAAATCATGATTTTAAATCTATTCACATAACCATGGCATAAATATTTCTAACATGAAATCATGATTTTTACTTTAGTCATGTAAACTTGCAAAAGGGATTTTTGAATCTAACCTAGCTATGTACCACATATGTCATCATATAATTCTTGTTAACAATATGGATTTCAATTATGCAAAATATCAATCATAGCCTAGTCATATTCATAAGTTTGCAAATAGGTTTTCTAGTACAAAAGCATGGCTTAATACATAGATCATGGTGCCAAAATTTCAACATAGTTTCATATGAACTGTAATAACCCAAACGTTCCAATTACGTACAAAATGATTTATGTATAAAAATATACATTATGATGGCATAGTAGCAAAACCCCAAACTTGCATGAATTTCAATTAATCAACTACATACATGTAGCTTCAACATGGATTACATAATTTGCGAATATTCCCAACGTATACTTGCATAAAACTACCGCAAACATGTAGTTTTTATAATGAATAACATGCTTTGCGAATATCCAAACGTATACAATATTCCAAATCGATAGTAACGCACAAATATGAATTACTTTATCGCCACAAATCAAGTATACAAACCAACATAATTATTTGTTCATACCAAAATAATACTCTACTTACAATTGTATGGCGAATTCTCCAATTTAGGGATTTGGAGATGCGATTCCTTGTTGATTTGATTTGTTTAGGTTGCTTTATGCTTTAGAATTTGCCTCCTAATCCTCTCTCCAATTGGCGGCTACTCTTAGTCGTTCCTCAGCAACATGACGGCTTTGTTCTTATTTTTGAATGAATAGATTAGGGTGAGTCTAGGGTCATTTTTATAGGGTTTATGAACTGATTAGGACCATTGATGTTGCTTGGATTGATCGTAGCCATTCATTCGAAAGAGAGACCAATTAGAGCCTGCCACCTAGCCCTAATGACAAAGCAAGCTTCTGAAAATCGGCCAAACACAGACCTGGCCAGCCAGGACTAGACCAGACCTGGCCAGCAGGTCATTTTTGACGTGGGCGCACTTGGCAGGTGCGCCAGGTCAAAATGTACTGGTGCACTTCACAAGTGTGCCAGTTCATTTTTGTTCTGGCGCACTTCCCAAGTGCGCCAGTGCATTCTGACCCTTCTCCGGTTTTTCGCCCAACTTCGTTCGTCCATAACTTCTTCATACGTTATCCGTTTTTCGAAAACTCGGACTCTATTTCGCGTATTTTTCCGAGACGAACGCAATGGCGTATCCCGTTTCCCTTAGTTCTTTGATTTGAAATTAATTATACTTTAATTTGTGAATTTCACAGTTATAGAATTCGCGGGGTGTTACAGAAATCGTGTCGAAGCTAGAACCATTATCGAGCCAATAAAAATAAACATTGTTTGGTCATATACTTGATGGACCACTGTTGATGGACCACTACTACTGGACCACTGTTGCTAGACCATTGTTGATGAACCACTGAAACTGGACCACTGTTGAAGGACCACTGCTAATGTACCACTGTTGATGGACCACCGCTACTGGACTTCTATTGATGGACCACTACTACTGAACCACTGTTGATGTCTTGCCACGATCCATGCCTTGCCATGTCATCATGAGGATCCATCATTTCTCCCACCCAAATGCAACTAGATCCAACAAATTTTCTCGTCAAAATAACTAGATCTACTTTTCGAACTTCGAACCAAATCTCGCGCTCAAATCCAATCGATTTCAAAATGTTTGCAATAATCAATTCAACAAAAATCCACCAACAATTCACACAACAATCATCAATCATTACAAACAACAATTGTCATAAAAATTACAAGAAAACATACCAATTTAAGTGGAAAATTAGTTCCTAAGGTGATTCATATGAAAATAGACTTACCATGATGTAGATCTAGGTGAAATCGACTTAAAATGATGAAATTATAATCATATAACCCATATACTTGATTGAATCCGCGTGAGATATGCATATCACTCACCAAATCTCCAAAAAAACATAAAACGATGAATCTCATTTCAAACAGTGAAGAGTGTTCTCCAAGTTTTCCAATTTGATGAAATCAATCTTCACTCGACGTAGATCTAGCTTCAAACGATGTACATCTTCGATTCTCTTATGTAGATCTATAATTTTAACGGTGGAAAGATGTATTTGTTTGAGCAAGGATCAATCACAAGCTCAACCAAATGAGAGAATGAAGAAAGTAACCTTATCTCCATACCTCTAACCCCTATTTATAGCCTCCCACCAGTCCACTAACAGGCCTCTCCAAATCGGCCCATCAAGGCTCTAAAAACCTGAACAACAAACTATGAAACACTAAAATAGTGATTCCTCCCAAAGCGCTGAGCCAAATCTTTAGTGTAACAACTCTACAGAATGGGAAACATCATTTCCTTTCCAATGAGACCAATCTCAGCACATGATTCTATCCGAGTCAAAAGTTATTCTCTACACAAGATTGACATGGGTAAAATGGTCACAAAAATTTGGTAAAAAATATGGACATGTCTCACATCTTCATAATCAACATGGTAAAATAAGAGAATGATTCAACCCTCAGGGAATTGAATAAAAATATTTTACGATCCTCCGATACGTAAAATGCGGTTTGTTACATTCTCTCCCCTTAGGAATTTAATTTTGCCCCCGAAATTCCAACAACCATCAGCAACCACAAGCAAACGAAACAATTCTGCATGCCTATTATCCATGTGGGGCCATCAACCATGCATTCATTTCATTATCCTAGCACGCGGCCTATCAACGATCATAACCACAATGGCACAAGTTAAAATGAGGTAAGGTGACACGATACTAATGGGTCATACCGACGAAGAGTTGTGGATGGGTCGCCTTCATACTCTCTTTCGTCTTCCATGTACAATCGTCGTCATCCTCACTCCATTGTACCATGACCAACTTAACCGTCTTCCTCCTAAATTGTTTCATGTCATTTCCTACAACACGAAGCGACTTACGAGGCTTTGTAGCTACAGACTCGACATCTAGGTCTTCATACTGACCTGGAGGTACCACTGCATTCGAATCGTGCATGTACTTCCATAGAAACGACACAAGGAAAAAATTATGCACGCTCGTAATCTTCTCGGGTAGATCTAGTCTATATGCGAGCTTCCCAATCCGTCGACTATCGGAAATGGTCCAACAAACCATGGAGCTAACTTCCCTTTACATCCGAACTGAACAACATTCTTTAGAGGATAAATCTTCATGAAAACCATGTCACCTAGTCAAATTCTAAATCCTTACGATGCTTATTGGTGTAACTCTTCTGACGATCTTGGGCTGCCTTCATTCATTGTCGAAAGATCTCGATACAATCTGATGTCTCTCTGATAATTTATATTGCCCAAGTATCAACTTATCTTCTGTTTCTAACCAACATGCCGGAGAATTACACGGTCTACCATACAACGCCTCGTATGGTGTCATCCTAATGCTTGATTGGCAGCTATTATTATACACAAACTCAACTAGATGTAGACGGTCTTCCCACAATCCCCCAAAATCCAACACACATTCTCTTAGGAGAACTTCCAAAACTCGGTTGAACCTCTCGGTTTAACCATCAGTTTGGGGATGATAAGCTATACTCAAACACAACTTAGTTCCCAAAGTTTCTTGCAAACTCTTCCAAAATCAGCTCGTGAACAACGAGTCACGGTCACTTATTATGCTCTTTGGAAACCATGGAATCGAACTATCCATTTAACATAAAGCTCAGCCAACTTCGATGATGTTCTAGTCGATCTGACTGGAATAAGCCTAACATTTTTGGTCAAGCGATGATCCAAATTCCTTCGTTTCCTGCCCTGTGTGACGGCCCGTCCCGCACCAGCCAACATTTCCAATGAAAGTGTGATGTGCCAATGCCCGACTAGCACGGGACGGTCACCAAAGAAAGGAAAAGAAAGAAATTTGAACCAACAAGGAAACTATAGAATGTCTCACAACACATGGAATAGAATATAATAACAACATACTTGACATAAAACAGGTGAGATAGTGCATAAGCTGAAAACTAAACCATAATCATCATAGCAGCGGAAATTCAAAATACAGCGTATTATAACTCCAACATACTGTCTCTAAAGAAAAGAAAAAGGTGCATTACTAATGCCCAATGTGACGCCCCCCCCCCCACCCGTACCGGCCGACATTTCCAATGAAAGTGCGTTGTGCCAATGTCCAACTAGCACGGGACGGTCATCAAAGAAAGGAAAAGAAAGGAATTTGAACTAACAAGGAACCTATAGAATGTCTCACAACGCATGGGATAAAATATAATAATAACAAACTTTGACATAAAACAGATGAGATAGTGCACAATCTGAAAACTAAACATCGTAGCAGCGGAAAATCCAAATACAGCTTATGTTCCACTTCATCATTATTACAACTTTTAAAGCTGTCTCTAAAGCAAAATAAGAGAGGTACACTACTAATGTCCAAAATAGTGACCAACAGCGACACAGGGAGAATATATGTAGATAATACGTGGGAGCCTCCTGCTCGTCTCCGGTACAGCTACTCATGCATAATCACCTAACCTGTCTCTAGTCTTCCCGTTTAAGAGCACCGAGAGTAATAAGAAGAGACATAAAACTCTGGGTCAGACAAAAGTTTGGTATGAGCGATAAGTAGCAAAAACAGAACAATAACAGGTATACTAAACCATACCTGAACCTGGACCTGCAACCAAAGAATTAGCACAACAAGATGTACAATACTCTAAGGTGACACTATCATATGGTGTATAGATACGGTGGAGGGGGTGTGCATGTCATAATGATGGCAAACAAGCAAGCATAGCAACCATCCTCATATCCCTCACTCAGTGCGTAAAGCATACGACATCCACCGCTTTGATCACCCAAATCCTTGCTATGATCACTCTGCCCCATGGAGTCATGATGGCTCCACTGCACTGATCCATAGCCACTAATCCCTTGCTATGTCCACTCTTCCCCATGGAATCATAACAACCCTACTGCAGTGCTCGTAGGCTTGCTACGAACACTCTTCCCTATGGAGTAATAACTACCCCACTGCATTGATTCGTAGCCTAACATCTGTCTTGGTGGTGGATCAAAGTTATGGACGTCGACAACCCCTTAGCACACGTCTCGCAGCAAAGCCCAACCCATGAAGTTAACTCGTTGGTTCCCAACTGGATCCTGAGTTCTGCTTCCTATTTGGACTACCGTTGCATCTCGGGTTTTATCTCTTCCGGATCGGTTCGGTGGTCATAGCCATGCCTTGGTTTGGTTTGAATATGTGTAGTGCTCCAGTCCTCGTTGGTTCGGTTCAGATGGTGATCTTGCCTCTCTGGTACGGTTCGGTCTCCCTCTGCTTGTGGCGTGTCATTGCTTCGGTTCGTGGATGGCACTCCAGCTCGTGGCAACATCCAGGCGGTTCGGGGCACATTGGTTCGTGGACACCTTCTGGGTTCGGAGGAGGCATCACGGTTCGGTTTGGGTGTAGCTCCCTGGTTCGTGATCACAGGCGGTTTGTGGAAGCTTCATCCAAGCAACTCGGTGGTACACCAGCTTATGGGTTTGGAGAGGATACTTCTGGTTGGATACAGGAGGTGGTTTGTGGGTGGGCTACCCGACCCGGTCCCCTTACCCCGATCTGATCCGGTCTCTGCACCGCTTCCTACAACTTTTCCAATGACTGTTTTATGTCACACGATGGCGTTTTCGACTATTCTAATTGTTCTAAGCAATTATAAAACATTCCAAGTGGTCATAGCAACATATAGTATCAATCATAAACACCAAAACAACAATCTAATGTGTTAAAATGGATCAAACATATCCAAAAACTCTTGTTTTCCCCTTAATCATGTTTAAGCATAACTAATGATCGGATTAGCAAAACTTATCCAAATTAACCCAAATTTCTATCAGAGCCCTAAAATAATATTTTAGAATTTTACAAATTTTTCTTAGTTATAATTTCGCTAAATATCACTAATCACCCCTAATTAGCCGTAATTAGTGAAAACAATGCAAATCACTCACCTTAGCCACAAATAAAACTTAGATCTAAAAATATCTCTGATTTGGGTTGAGTCTCTATGCAACACATCAGCTCTATTCCCAATTTGATGCTAATTTGCCTTGATTTGATGTAGATTAGGCTAAAACTTGATTAGAGAGCAATTTGGGATGAAATTAGAAGGTGGAGGCCATGGCTAAGGCTAGAGAAATGTTTTAGGCAGCTGAAAAATGAGATGAAAATCATTTCCTAACTGTTCTCAGCCTCCCCATAACCCTAATCCCGAAATGGGTTATGGGCCCTTTTGCTATTCACCCTAATTAGGCTCGGTTAAGCTGTTTTTCACCTTCTAAACCTTAATTTAGCAATATCTCCCAAACAGTGAGTCCGTTTGGCTAATGTGACAACTCTACGGAATTGTAAACCATCATACGAATCCAATTGAAGTGGTTTCAGGTCAAAACTCCTTACCAATCAAAAGTTATGGCCGAAAAAATATCACCTAGGGACAAAACGGTCATTTAAAATGGGCAAAAAATGTGAACATGGGACATGACCCCAATAGTCGTTCCCCAAAGTTACACGACTATACGACTTCATATAATAATGAAATAAATATTATACGATCCTCCGATGCGTAGAATGCGGGTCATTACACTCTTCCCACCTTATGAAATTTCGCCATCGAAATTCCTCAACTAAAAACATACAAAGGTGTTCTGCATGCCTATCAGTCATTCACAAACAATCAAACGCACAAAACAAACAAAACAAACCTATCCTAGCATGTAGAAAGACTTAATCGAAATTTAAAATTTTACCAGGCAAAGAGTTCTAGACACGTCTTCCTAATGCTATCCTCTGTCTCCCAAGTACAGTCATTCTCATCCCCGCCCCCACTGAACCTTGACTAGATTCACCGCTTTACTTCGAAGTTTCTTCGTACCGTGCTCGACAATACGAATTGGCTTGCGCTTCCCAACCGCCTCGGGTTCTACTTCGACATCATCCAACTGATCAGGTGAAATAGCCACATTAGGGTCGTGCACGAATTTTCTCAACTGGGAAACATGAAATACATTATGAACTCCCGCCATCTTGTCCAACAACTCAACTTTATATGCTAAATTCCCAATTTGTTCGAAAATGAGAATGGACCAACAAATCTTGGTGTTAACTTGCCTTTCCTGCCAAATCGAATCATGCTCTTTAGCGGAGAAATCTTGACAAACCCCAAGTCGCCAATGGAGAATTTTAAATCTCTTCTCCACTTATCAGCATAACTCTTCTGCCTATCTTGGGCAGCCTTCATTCGTTGTCGGATAACCTTGATCTTATCTGAGGTTTCTCTTATCACTCTGGCCCAAGCACAAATTTCTTACCAGTCTCTAAGCAACATGATGGTGAGTTGCACGGTCTTCCATACAAAGCTTCAAATGGAGCCATACCAATACTGGATTGATAACTGTTATTATATGCAAACTCTACTAGATGGAAATGGTCATCCCATGATCCACCAAAATCCAATACACAAGCTCTCAAGAGGTCTTCTAATACTCGATTCACCCTCTCTGTCTGACCGTCGGTTTGAGGATGATACGCGGTACTAAGATGTAATTCTGATCCTAAAGCCTCTTGTAAGCTCTTCCAAAATCCACTAGTGAACAACGGATCTCAGTCACTTACAATGCCTTTGGGTACTCCATGAAATCTCACTACCCACTTCATATACAGTTCTGCTAATCTAGTTGTTGTTCTATTCGACTTGACAGGTATAAACCTTGCACTCTTGGTCAATCGGTCCACAATCACCCAAATGCTATCATGGCCCGATCTAGTCCTTGGTAACCCATCAATGAAATCCATTGAGACTTGTTCCCATTTCCATTTGGGAATTTCTAATGGTTGCAACAAATCACTAGGCTTCTTCTGCTCGGCTTTAACTAACTGGCAATTCATGCACTTAGATGTAAACTTTCTAACGTCTCTTTTCATCCCTTCCCGGTAGTAGGTTTGCTTCATGTCTCGATACATTTTGTTACCACCGGGATGTATAGTCAGGTTTGAGTGATGACATTCTCTTAGCACTTCATCTCTCAATCCATTCACGTTGGGTACAACTAACTTTCCATCCTTTCTAAGCCATCCATCTCGATCAATTTCATACATTTTCATCTCATCGTCGATACCCATCTTTAACTTGGAGATGATTTCCAATAGGTTAGGATCGTCCTTCTAACTAGAACAAATCCGCTCAATCAAAGTGGGTCTGATCGTCAAACTTGCTATTACCTCTCGATCTAATTTGCACTTTGGTCGGAAATCATACCCAACGATGTGCTCCAGTTGCTTCCATTCCAGAAACATAGCCCCTAAACTGGCATGTCTTCTACTCAATGCATCAGCTACTGCATTGCCCTTTCCTGATGTATATGCGATATCGAAATAATAGGAAGCAAAGAATTCTAACCATCTCTGCTGGCGAAGATTTAAATCCTTTTGAGAGAAAAGATACTTTAACGATTTATGATCAGTAAACAACTCGAATCTTTCTCCCAAGAGATAATTTCTCCACATCTTCAATGCGAACACGATCGCTGCCAATTCCAAATCATAGGTAGGATATCTTTTCTCATGTGGTTTCAGTTGTCGACTAGCATAAGCTACAACCCTACCTCCTTGCATCAATATAACACCTGGTCCAGTACCACATGCATTTGTGTATACCGTCATCTCTTCATTCCCTTTAGCAGTGACTAACACTGGTGCACATGTCAACTTTTCCTTTAGACTCTTGAATGCATTCTTGGACTTTTCGTCCCAGACAAAAGCTTGATTCTTCTTGGTCAACTGAGTCAATGGTGCTGCTATCTTGGAGAAGTCTTGGATAAACATACGATAATACCCAGCTAACCCCAAGAAACTTCTTATGTCTGTTGCATTCTTGGGCGTAGACTAATCTTGTACCTTAGCCACCTTCGCAGGGTCCATGACAATAACATTTTTTGAAACAACATGGCCAAAGAATCTCACTTCCCTCCCCCAGAAGTGGCACTTAGTGAACTTTGCTTTCAATTGGTGTTTTCTCAACACCTCCATCACTATCCTCAAATGTTCCTTGTGTTCTTCCTCTATCCTCGAATAAATTAAGATATCGTCTACGAACACACGAACAAACGTATTCAATTGATCTCGAAATACTCTACTCATAAGATCCACAAAATATGTTGGTGCATTGGTCAACCCGAATAGCATGACGAACCACTCATAGAATCCAGATGGCGTCCGAAAGCCCGTTTTACCTATACTCTCAGCTTCCACCCTAAGCTGATGAAAATTTGTCGCGAGATCCTACTAGGAGAACACTCTCATGCCACTCAACTGATCAAACAAATCATCTATCCGCGGTAGAGGATAGTTATTCTTCCTCTTCACCTTATTCAACTCGCGGTAGTCCACACATAATCGAAGGGAACCATCTGTCTTGCTAGCAAACACAACTGGTGCTCCTCACTCGGAGACACTTCTTCTGATAAATCCCTTCTTCAAAAGATCGGTCACTTGCACCCCAAGCTCCCATTGCTCCCTTGGTGCCATACGACGAAGTTGCATCACTATAGGTCTGGCATCTTTCACTAAATCAATCCGAAACAATCTCTCGGTGTGGTGGAAGTCCGGTCACTTCCTCGAAGACGTCCGGATACTGGCCAGCCACGGGCACATCTGAAACTCATCATGCGGGATGTCGAGGGAATTTAGAAAACTAGCCATTACCCCATCACTAGGTAGACCACCAAACACTACCCTCCGCCCATCATCTGCTCTAACTGTCAACAAAAATCCCTCATAGTCTACCACCACCCCGTATCTTTGGAGCCAATCGAGTCCCAAAATAATGCCAAATCCAGTAAAGCCCAAATCAAAGCAATCACAAACATACATCCATGACTCGATCAGACCACATTTCAACAAATCATACTAAGGCTAGTCGAACCGCCAATCGGGTTCGTAATCGCTAAAGGTCTATCGACTATCTCGGATTCCAATCCCAACCTATCTACCAGGTCACTAGATATGAAGGAACGGAAAGCTCCGGTATCAAACAATACTCAAACAGGAACATCAAAACAGAAAGCATACCTTGAATGACGACATTTTCTCTGCCGCAGTTGGGGTATTCGACGAAGAAGGAACAACATTATTAGCATATGCTTTCAAAATATGCTTCTCTTTAGGGGGTTGCGGACATTTATCCTTGTGATGTCCCACTTGGCCACAGTTGAAGCACTTCCTGTCGGTAGGCTTTGCTCGACATTCTTTAGTATAATGGCCCTTCTTGCCACAGCTAAAGCATTCAACATCTTTCTTGCTCTTATTCTGACCATCCTTTCTCCGATTCTGTTTCCTTTTGTTCTGAGAATTATTCTTGCCTCCGTCGCTTGCTTGCGGCTTTGGCCCGTCTGCAAATGCAATAACGACTTCAGTCTTGGGCTTTGGATAAAGGCTCTCTGACCTCAATGCTTTCCCAAAAATCGATTCAAAAGTCTCATCAATATGGTTTATAAGCCTTTCTCCCAAGTACTGATCTAAACCAGTTATGAACTTCTCATTCTTCTTCTCGGGAGTGTCAATGAGGGATAATCCATACTTTGATAAAGTATCGAACTCAGCAATATACTCTGAGACTGCTCTACCATTCTGCTTAAGTTCCAAGAACTTCCTAAACAACTCTGGCTTCTGGGAAGCTGGGATAAACTTATCAATGAATCAAGCCTTGAACTGATCCCAAGTAACTTGATCCTCAGGGGTAGCTGCTTTAATAGCATTCCACCAAGTCATAGCCCATCTGTGCAGTTGACAGGATGCTAGCTTCCTTTTCATCGCGTCTTCAATTCCGAGATCCTCGAAGATACGCTCACAACTATCGAGCCAATCCTGAACTTCTGTTGCCGATTCCGTTCTGTGGAACGGCTTCCCACCAAGACTAGTGTAATCTGTGCAAAGCTTGGCGAAATCGGCCCTAGGTGCCTGCACCGCTACATCACCACCATTTGCAGCATTGGGAACTGCTCCTTGCACATTTCTAAGCATCTCTCTCATGAAGTCAGTGAACATCTTTCTCATATCAGGAGCATTCCCATTATTAGCTCCTCTACTAGTACTCCTAGTATATCGGCTCATCGTTCAATCTGTAAGGAGAAAACGATTAACCATCTCTTCTATGGTGCCAATGCAATGCGACTTCATCCTTAAATATACTAGTATTATATATATAACTTTTGAAAACCCAAAATATAACAAATATGCGCTCTCATATACATAATATCTCTCCCTGGTGTCTTTCCCTAGGTTAACTACACAACCTAGAGCTCTGATACCAAGTGTGACGGCTCGCCCCGTACCAGCTGACATTTCCAATGAAAGTGTGTTATGCCAATGTCCAACCAGCACGGGACGATCGTCAAAGAAATGAAAAGAAAGAAATTTGAACTTACAAGGAACCTGTAGAATGTCTCACAGTGCATGGGATAAAATATAATAATAACATATTTTGACATAAAATAGACGAGACCGTGCACAAGCTGAAAACTAAACATCGTAGAAGCGGAAAATCCAAATACAACTTATGTTCCACTTCATCATTATTACAACTTTTAAAACTGTCTCTAAAGAAAAATAAGATAGGTACACTACTAATGCCCAAAGCAGTGACCAACAACTACACAGGGAGAATATATGTAGATAATACGTGGGAGCCTCCTTCTCGTCTCCGGTACAGCTACTCATGCATGATCACCTGACCTATCTCTAGTCTGCCCATTTAAGAGCACCTAGAGTAATAAGAAGAGACATAAAACTCTAGGTCAGACAAAAGTCTGGTATGAGCGATAAGCAGCAAAAACAGAACAATAACAGGTATACTAAACCATACCTGAACCATGACCTGCAACCAAAGAGTTAGCACAAAAAGATGTACAATACTCTAAGGTGACACTAACATATGGTGTAAAGATATGGGGGAGGGGGTGTGCATGTCATAATGATGGCTAACAATCAAGCATAGCAACCATCCTCACATCTCTCACTCAGTGCGTAAAGCATACGATATCCACTGCTTTGATTACCCAAATCCTTGCTATGATCACTCTGCCCCATGGAGTCATAATGGCTTCACTGCACTGATCCCTAGCCACTAATCCCTTGCTATGTCCACTCTGCCCCATGGAGTCATAAGAACCCCACTACACTGGCTCATAGCCTTGCTACGACCAGTCTACCCCATGGAGTAATAACCACTGCATTGATCCGTAGCGTAACATCTGTTTTGGTGGTGGATCAAAGTTATGTACGTCGACAACTCCTTAGCACACGTCCTGCAGCAAAGCCCAACTCTTGAAGTTAACTCGTTGGTTCCCAACTGGATCCTGAGTTCTACTTCCTATTTGGACTACCATTACATCTCGGGTTTTATCTCTTCCGGATCGGTTCGGTGGTCATATCCACGCCTTGGTTTGATTTGAATATGCGTAGTGCTCCCATCCTCATTGGTTCGGTTCAGATGGTGATCCTGCCTCTCTGGTCCGGTTCAGTCTCCCTCTGCTCGTGGTGTGTCATCGCTTCGGTTCGTGGATGGCACTCTGGCTCATTGCAACATCCAGGCGGTTCGGGGCTCATTTGTTCGTGGACACCTTCTGGGTTCGGAGGAGGCATCACAGTTCAGTTTGTGTGTAGCTCCCTAGTTCGTGATCATAGGCAGTTTGTGGCAGCTTCATCCAAGCAACTCAGTGGTACACCAGCTCATGGGTATGGAGAGGATACTTCGATTCGGATATAGGAGGTGGTTCGTGGGTGGGCTACACGACCCAACCCGGTCCCCCTAAACCGATCCAATCCGGTCTCTGCACCACTTCCTGCAACTTTTCCAACGACTGTTTTACGCCACACGACTGCGTTTTCGACTATTCTAACTGTTCTAAGCAATTATAAAACATTCCAAACAGTCATAGCAACATATAATATCAATCATAAACACCAAAACAACAATCTAATGTGTTAAAATGGATCAAACATACCTAAAAACCCTTGTTTTCTTCTTAATCATGTTTAAGCACAACTAATGATAGGATTAGAAAAACTTATCCAAATTAACCCAAGTTTCTATGAAAGCTCTAAAATATTATTTTAGAATTTTACAAATTTTCCCAGATTTTTTTGAGTTATAATTTCGCTAATTAGCACTAATCACCCCTAATTAGCCGTAATTAGTGAAAAACAATGCAAATCACTCACCTTAGCCACAAATAAAATTTAGATCTGAAAATATCTCTGATTTGGGTTGAATCTCTATGCAACACAGTAGCTCTATTCCTAATTTAATGCTAATTTGCCTTGATTTGATGTATATTAGGCTAAAACTTGATTAGAGAGCGATTTGGGATGAAATTAGAAGGTGGAGGCCATGGCTAGGGTTAGAAAAATGTTTTAGGCGGCCGAAAAATGAGATAAAAATCGTTTCCTAACTGTTCTCAGCCTCCCCATAATCCTAATTCCGAAATGGGTTGTGGGCCCTCTTGCTAATCACCCTAATTAGGCCCAGTTAAGCTATTTTTCACCTTCTAAACCTTAATTTAGCCATATCTCCCAAACGGTGTGTCCGTTTGGCTAATATGACTACTCTACGGAATTGTAAACCATCAACTGAATCCAATGGAAGTGGTTTTAGGTAAAAATTCCTTACCAATCAAAAGTTATGGCCGAAACAAGATTAGCTAGGGGTAAAACAATCATTTATAAATCGGCAAAAAATCGTTAACATGGGAAATGACCCCAATAGTCGTTCCCTAAAGTTACACGACTATACGACTTCATATAATAATGAAAGAAATATTTTACGATCCTCCGATGCATAGAATGCGGGTCGTTACACCCAAAGTAGTGACCAGCAAGAACACAGGGAGAATATATATATATCATACGTGGAAGCCTTCAGCTCATCTACGGTACAACTACTCGTGCATATCACCTAACCTGTCTCTAGTCTGACCGTTTAAGAGCACCCAGAGTAATACGAAGAGATATAAAACTCTGGGTCAGACAAAAGTCTGGTATGAGCGATAAGCAGTAAAACAGAACAATAACAGGTATAACTAACTATACCTAAACCTGGACCTGCAACCAAAGAATTAGCACAATAAGATGTACAATACTCTAAGGTGACACTAACATATGGTGTAAAGATATGGGGGAGGGGTGTGCATGTCATAGTGATATCAAACAATCAAGCATAGCAACCATCCTCACATCTCTCACTCAGTGCGCAAAGCATACAACATCCACTGCTTTGACCACCCAAATCCTTTGTTATGATCATTCTGCCCCATGGAGTCATGATGGCTCCATTGCACTGATCCATAGCTACTAATCCCTTGTTATGTCCACTCTGCCCCATGAAGTCATGACGACTCCACTGCACTGGCTCATAGCCATGCTACGATCACTCTGCCCTATGGAGTAACAACTATCCCAGTGCATGATCCGTAGCCTAACATCTGTCTTGGCGGTGAATCAAAGTTATGGACGTCGATAACCCCTTTGCACAAGTCCCGCAGCAAAGTCCAACTCATGATGTTAACTCATTGGTTCCCAACTGGATCCTGAGTTCTACTTTCTATTTGGACTATCTTTGCGTCTCGGGTTATTGGTCTTCTTACTTCGATCTCCGTTTGGTTCATGATCGTCACTTGGTTCGATTCGTGATATACAACTCATGCCAAACTCCTCGGCTCGGTTCGGATGCATCCCTTCGGTTCGGCTCGTGGCACACCCTGGCTCCTGCTCGTGGCAACATCCAGTCTGGTTCGTGGGGCACCGGTTCGTCTCGTGCAAGACCATCCGGGTCGGGTCGTGATGTCCTCCCTCTGGCGGTTCGGATCGTGATCTCAAGTTGGTTCGGAGCTTTTGGTCCGTGTTCCTCCTCTAGGGTGGTTCGTGCCACACGACTCGAGTGCTTCTCTAGAACAATGGCTTGCGGCTAGGGGTCGGCCTTGGGATCACGAACGGGTCGGCTCGTGTAGTCTTGACCAGATTGGATCGTGGCACCTTGATCATGAAACAGTTCGGTTGGGGTTTCTTGCACTTGTTTCCAGCAACTGTTTACGCCACACAACAACGTTCTCGACCATTCTAACTGTTCTAAGAAATCATAAATCATACAAACAGTCATTACAACATATAAAATCAACCATAAACACCAAAATGATAAATAACTATGTCAAAATGGATCAAACATATCCGAAACCCATATTATCCCCTTAATCATGCTTAACCCTAACTAATGATAGGATTAACAAAACATATCCAAATTAACCCAAATTTCTAATAGAGGCTTAAAATAATATTTAATAATTTCTAAACATTTTTGCAGAATTTAATAATGTATTTTGTTAATTAGCACTAATCACCCCTAATTAGCCGTAATTAGTGGAAAACAATGCAAATCACTCACCTTAGCCACAAATAATTTATAGATTTGAGAGTATCTCTGATTTGGGTCGAATATCTATGTGTTCCAGCAGCTCTATCCCAAATTCTATGCTAATATGCCTTGGTTCGATGTAGATTAGGCTAAAACTTGATTAAACGGTGATTAGAAGGTTATTTGGGTGTTGGAGGCCATTGTTAGGGTTGAAGAGAGGTAAGTGGCAGCTGGAAAATGACAAAGAAAAGGTTTCTCTAACCCTAATCATCCCTCATTTAGCTCTAATTCCGAATTCCCCCAATGGGCCTAGATGCTAATCACCCGGTTAAGCACAATTAAGCTATTTTTCACCTTTTAAACCTTGATTCAGCCATATCTCCCAATCAATAAGTTCGTTTGACAAGTGCGACCACTCTACGGAAAGGTAAACCATCATCCGGATCTAATGGAATTGGTTTTAGGTCAAAACTCCTTGTCAATCAAAAGTTATAAGCGAAACAAGATTCGCCAGTGGCAAAACGGTCATATAAAAATCGGAAAAATCGTTAACATGGGAAATCACCCCAATAGTCGTCTCCCAAAGATACACGACCATACGACTTCATATGAAAATAAAATAAATATTCTAGTTCCTTCGATACGTAGAATACGGGTTGTTACACTCTCCTCCCTTTAAGAAATTTCGCCCCCGAAATTCCGTAACAAAAAACAAAGGATCCTGCATGCCTACAAACATACAAAACAAACATATCCTAGCATGCGGAAAGACTAAATCGAAATGAAAATCTTACCAGGCAAAGAGTTCTGGATATGTCTCCTTAATGCTCTCTTCGGTTTCCCAAGTACAGTCATTCTCATCATCATCCCACTGAACTTTGACTAGTTTCACCACCTTCCTTTGAAGCTGCTTCGTATCGTTCCCAACAATATGCATCGGTCAGCGGTTCCCAACCGCCGTAGGTTCTACTTCGATATCATCCAACTAATCAGATGAAATAGCTACATCGGGGTCGTGCATGAATTTCCTTAACAGGGAAACATGAAATACGTTATGAACTCCTTCCATCTTGTCAGGTAACTCAACTTTATATGCTGAATTCCCAACTTGTTCGAGAACTGGGAATGGACCAACAAATCTTGGTGGTAACTTACCTTTCCTACCAAATCGAATCACGCTCTTTAACGGCGATATCTTGATGAATACCAGGTCACAAACAGAGAATTTCAAGTTTCTTCGACTTTTATCAGCATAACTCTTCTGCCTATCTTGAGCGGCCTTCATTCGCTGTTGAACAATCTTGATCTTGTCTGATGTTTCTCTTATTAGTTCTAGTCTAAGCACATATTTCTCACGGGTCTCTAACCAACATGACGGCGAGTTGCACGGTCTTCTGTACAAAGCTTCAAATGGAGCCGTACCAATACTGGATTAATAACTGTTATTATATGCGAACTTCACTAGATGCAAATGGTCATCCCATGATCCACCAAAATATAATATGCAAGCTCTCAAGAGATCTTCTAATACTCGATTCACCCTCTCTGTCTGACCGTCGGTTTGAGGATGGTACATAGTACTGAGATGTAATTCTGATCCTAAAGCCTCTTGTAAGCTCTTCCAAAATCCACTAGTAAACAACGGATCTCGGTCACTCACAATGCCCTTGGATACTCCATGAAATCTCACTATCCACTTCATATACAGTTCTGCTAACTTAGCTGTTGTTCTATTCTACTTGATGAGTATAAACATTGCACTCTTGGTCAATCGGTCCACAATCACCCAAATGCTATCATGGCCCGATCTAGTCCTTGGTAACCCATCAATGAAATCCATTGAGACTTGTTCTCATTTCCATTCTGGAATTTCTAATGGTTGCAACAAACCACTAGTCTTCTTTTGCCCGGCTTTAACTAGCTGGTAGTTTATGCATTTCGATATAAACTTCCCAACGTCTCTTTTATCCCTTCCCAGTAGTAGGTCTGCTTCATCTCTCAACACATTTTGTTACCACCGGGATGTATAGTAAGTGATGACACTCTCTAAGCACTACATCTCTCAATCCATTGACATTGGGTACAACTAGTCTCCCATTCTTTCTGAGCCATCCGTCTCGATCAAGCCTATACTTGTTCATCTCTTCGTTGATACCCATCTCTAACTTGGAGATGATTTCCAATAGGGTAGGATCGTCCCTCTGACTGGAACCAATCCGCTAAATCAAAGTGAGTCTGATCGTCATACTTGCTAACATTTCTGGATCTAATTCGCACCTTGGTCTAAAATCGTACCCAACGATACACTCCAGTTGCTTCCACTTAAAAAACATAGCCCCTAAACTGGCATGTCTTCTACTCAGTGCATCAACTACCGCATTGCCCTTTCCTGGTGTATATGCGATATCGAAAACATAGGAAGCTAAGAATTCTAACCATCTCTAATGTCAGAGATTTAGATCTATCTGAGAGAAGAGATACTTTAACGATTTATGATCAGTAAACAACTCGAATCTTTCTCCTAAGAGATAATGTCTCCATATCTTCAACGCGAATACGATCGCTACCAATTCCAAATCATGGGTAGGATATCTTTTCTCATGCTGCCGACTAGCGTAAGCTACAACCCTACCTCCTTGAATCAATACAGCACCTAGTCCGGTACCACATGCATCTGTGTATACCGTCATCTCTTCATTCCCTTTAGGAATGACTAACACTGGCGTGCACGTCAACTTTACCTTTAGACTCTTAAATGCAACCTCGCACTTCTCGTCCCAAACAAAAGCTTGATTCTTCTTGGTTAACTGGGTCAATGGTGCCGCTATTTTGGAGAAGTCCTGGATAAACTTACGGTAATATCCAGCTAACCCTAAGAAACTTCTTACGTCTGTTGCATTCTTGGGTATAGACCAATCTTGTACGGTAGCCACCTTCGCAAGGTCCACGGTAATACCATTCTCTGAAACAACATGGCCCAAAAATCTCACTTCCCTTCTCCAGAAGTGACACATATAAAACTTTTGTTTCAATTGGTGTTTTATCAACACCTCCATCACTATCCTCAAATGTTACTTGTGTTCTTCATGTCCTCGAATAAACCAAGATATCGTCCATGAACACAAGAACAAACTTATTCAATTGACCTCTGAATACCGTATTCATAAGATCCACTAAATATGCTGGTGCATTGGTCAACCCGAACGGCATGACCAACCACTCACAGAATCCAGACGGCATCCGAAATGCCGTTTTAGCTATACTCTCAGCTTCCACCCTAAGCTGATGAAAACCTATCATGAGATCCAACTGGTAGAACACTCTCGCGTCACTCAACTGATCAAACAAATCATTTATCCGCGATAGAGGATGATTATTCTTACTCGTCAACTTATTCTACTCACGGTAGTCCATACACAATCGAAGGGAACCATCTGCCTTGGTAGTAAACACAACTGGTGCTCCACACTCAGAAACACTTCTTCTGATAAATCCCTTCTTCAAAGATTGCTCACTTATACCCCGAGCTCTCTCTGCTTCCTTGGTACCATACGACGAAGAGGCATCACTATAGGTCTGGCATCTTTCACTAAATCAATATGAAACTCAATCTCTTAGTGTGGTGGAAGTCCAGTCACTTCCTCGAAGATGTCCGTATACTGGCCAACAATGCGAATTCCTGCTAACTCATCCTACGGGATGTCGAGGGAATTTACAAAACTAGCCATCGCCTCCTCACTAGGTAGGCCACCAAACACTACCCTCCGCCCATCATCCCCCCTAATGGTCACCGAAAATCCCTCACAATCTACCACCACCCCATATCTTTGGAGCCAATCGACTCCCAAAATAATGCCAAACCCAGTAAAGCCCAAAACAAAGCAATCACAAGCAAACATACATCCATGAATCGATAAGACCACATTACAACAAATCATACTAAGGCTCGTCGAACCACCAATCAGGTTCGTCACCACTAAAGGTCTATCGACTATCTCGGGTTCCAATCCCAACCTATCTACCAGGTCACTAGATATGAAGGAACGGGACGCCCCAGTATCATCGAACAGGAACATCATAAACAGAAAGCATACCTTGAATGACGACATTCTTTCCTTTCTCCGTCGCAGTTAGGGCATTCGACGAAGAAGGAACATCATTAATAGCGTATGCTTTCACTATCTGCTTCTCTTTGAGGGGTTGCGGACATTTATCCTTGTGATGTCCCACTTGGCTGCAGTTGAAGCACTTCTTATCCGCCGGCTTTGCTTGACATTCTTTAGCATAATGGCCCTTCTTGCCACAGCTAAAGCACTCAACCTCTTTCTTACCCTTTTTCTGGCCATCCTTGGTCTAACTTTGCTTCCTTTTATTCTGGGAATTGTTCTTGCCTCCACCGCTTGCAAGCGGCTTTGGCCCCTCTGCAGATGCAACAGTGACTTCAATCTTTGGCTTAGGATAAAGGCTCTCTGATCTCAGTGCTTTCCCAATAATCGATTCAAAAGTCTCATCAATGTGGTTTGTAAGCCTTTCCCTCAATTACTGATCTAAGCCTGTTATGAACTTCTCATTCTTCTTCTTGGGAGTGTCAATGAGGGATAATCCATACTTCGATAAAGTATCGAACTCAGGAGTATATTCCGAGACTGCCCTACCATTCTGTTTAAGTTCCAAGAATTTCCTAAACAAATCTGACTTCTGAGCAGCTGGGATAAACTTATCACTGAATCGGGCCTTGAATTGATCCCAAGTAACTTGATCCTCAAGGGTAGCTGCCTTAATAGCATTCCACTAATTCATTGCTCGTCCTTGAAGCTGACGGGATGCTAGCTTCCTCTTCATAGCATCTTCGATACCCAAATCATCAAAAGATGCGCTCACAACTATCCAGCCAATCCTGAACTTCTGTAGCTGACTCCGTTCCATGGAACAGCTTCCCACCAAGACTATTGTAATCCTTGCATAGCTTAGCGAAATCGGCTCTAGGCGCCTGCACCCTGCACCACTACCATTTGCAGCATTAGGAGCTTCCCTATGAACATCCTAAGCATCTCTCTCATGAAGTCAGTAAACATCGTCCTCATATCAGAAGCATTCCCATTATTAGCTCCTCTACTAGTACCCCTCGTATGTCGGCTCATCGTTCAATCTGTAAGGAGAAAACGATTAACCATTTCTTTAATGGTGCCAGTGCAGTGAGACTCCATCCTTAGATATACTAATAGTGTGTATATATATATATATCTTTTGAAAACCAAAATACCACAAATACGCGCTCTTATATATGTACTATCTCTCCCTAGTGTCTTTCCCTAGGTAAACTACGCAACCTAAAGCTCTGATACCAAGTGTGACGGCCCGCCCTGCACCAGCCGACATTTTCAATGAAAGTGTGATATGCCAATGCCCGACTAGCACGTGATGGTCGCCAAAAAAAGGAAAAGAAAGAAATTCGAACCAACAAGGAACCTGTAGAATGTCTCACAGCGCATGGAATAAATTATAATAACAACATACTTGACATAAAACAGGCGAGACAGTGCATAAGCTGAAAACTAAACCATAATCATCATAGTAGAAGAAATTCAAAATACGGCTTATTACAACTCCAACATACTGTCTATAAAGCAAAGAAAAAGGTGCGGTGACCGGCAACAACACAGGGAGAATATCTATATATATCATACGTGGAAGCCTCCTGCTCGTCTCCGGTATAGCTACTCGTGCAAATCACCTAACCTGTCTCTAGTCTTCCCGTTTAAGAGCACCCAGAGTGATAAGAAGAGACATAAAACTCTGGATCAGACAAAAGTATGGTATGAGCGATAAGCAGCAAAACATTACAATAACAGGTATTACTAACCATACCTGAACCTGGACCTGCAACCAAAGAGTTAGCACAACAAGATGTACAATACTCTAAGGTGACACTAACATATGGTGCAAAAGATACGGTGGAGGGGTGTGCATGTCATAGTGATATCAAACAATCAAGCATAGCAACCATCCTCACATCCCTCACTCAGTGTGCAAAGCATACAACATCCACTGATTTGACCACCCAAATCCTTTGCTTTGATCATTTTGCCCTATGGAGTCATGATGGCTCCACTGCACTGATCCATAGCCACTATTCCCTTGCTATGTCCACTCTGCCCCCATGAAGTCATGACGACTCCACTGCATTGGCTCATAGCCATGCTACGATCACTCTGCCCCATGAAGTAACAACTACCCCACTGCACTGATCCGTAGCCTAACATCCGTCTTGGTGGTGAATCAAAGTTATGGACGTCGATAACCCCTTTGCACACGTCCCGCAGCAAAGTCCAACTCACGAAGTTAACTCGTTGTTTCCCAACTGGATCCTGAGTTCCACTTCCTATTTGGACTACCTTTGCATCTCGGGTTATTGGTCTTCTTACTTCGATCTCCGTTTGGTTCGTGATCGTCACTTGGGTTCGATTCATGATATACAACTCATGCCAAACTCCTCGGTTAGGTTCGGATGTACCCCTTCGGTTCGGCTCGTGGTACACCCTGGCTCCTGCTCATGGCAACATCTAGTCTGGTTCGTGGGACACCGGTTCGGCTCGTGCAAGATCATCCGTGTTTGGTCGTGATGTCCTCCCTCTGGCGGTTCGGATCGTGAGCTCAAGTCTGTTCGGAGCTTCTGATTCGTGTTCCTCCTCTAGGATGGTTCGTACCACATGACTCGAGTGCTTCTACAGAACAATGGCTCGCGGCTAGGGGTCGGCCTTGGGATCATGAACGGGTCGGCTCGTGAAGTCTTGACCGGATCGGATCGTGGCACCTTGATCACAAACCGGTTCGGTTCGGGTTTCCTGCACTTGTTTCCAGCAACTGTTTATGCCACGCGACGGCGTTTTCGACCATTCTATCTGTTCTAGGCAATCATAAATCATACCAAACAGTCATAGCAACATATAACATCCACCATAAACACCAAAATGATAAATAACTATGTCAAAATGGATCAAAAATACCCAAAACCCATACTTTCCCCTTAGTCATGCTTAACCCTAACTAATGATAGGATTAGCAAAACATATCCAAATTAACCCAAATTTATAATAGATGCTTAAAATAATATTTAAGAATTTCTAAACATTTTTCCAGAAATTGTTAATGTATAATTTCGTTAATTAGCGCTAATCACCCCTAATTAGCCGTAATTAGTGAAAAACAATGCAAATCACTCACCTTATCCTCAAATAATTTATAGATCTGAAAGTATCTCTGATTAGGGTTGAATCTCTATATGTTCCAGCAGCTCTATCCCAAATTCAATGCTAATTTGCCTTGGTTTGATGTAGATTAGGCTAAAACTTGACTAAATGGTGATTAGGAGATGATTTGGGTGTTGGAGGCCATTGTTAGGGTTGAAGAGAGGTAAGTGGCGGCTGGAAAATGACAAAGAAAAGCTTTCTCTAACACTAATCAGCCCTCATATAGCTCTAATCCCAAAATCCCCCAATGGGCCTAGCTTCTAATCACCCGGTTAATCCCAATTAAGCTGTTTTTCACCTTTTAAACCTTGTTTCAGTCATATCTCCCAAACGGTGAGTCCGTTTGACAAGTGTGACCACTTTACGGGAAGGTAAACCATCATCCGGATCTAACGGAAGTGGTTTCAGTTCAAAACTCCTTACCAATCAAAAGTATAAGAGAAACAAGATTCGCCAGGGGCAAAACGGTCATTTAAAAATCGGCAAAAATCGTGAACATGGGAAATGACCCTAATAGTCGTCTCCTAAAGTTACACGACCATATGACTTCATATGAAAATAAAATAAATCTTCTATGATCCTTCGATACGTAAAATATGGGTCGTTACACCCTGGTTCTTGGTAGTCCCCCGATATATGCTCCCACTTCCACGTAGGAACTTCCAATGGCGGAAGCAATTCACTTGGCTTCTTCTATTCAGCTTTCACCAACTGACTGTTCAAGCACTTGGAAATGAACTTTCCAATATCTCTTTTCATCCCTTCCCAGGAGTAAGATCGCTTCATATCCCAATACATTTTATTACCGCTAGGATGAATCATCAACTTCGAGTGATGACATTCCCTCAGAGCCTCATACGTCAGTTCCTCCATATTAATCACAATTAGTCGTCCTTCCTTTCGAAGCCAACCCTCCTGATCGACCTCGAACTCTTTATCCTCTGGATCCAGCTTCTTGATAACCTCAACAAGCTTTGCATCTTGCTTTTGGATCTCGCTAATCCTTTCAATAAGAGTAGGTCTTATCGATAAGCTTACCAACATTTCGGGTTCTAATTCACACCTTGGTCTGAAATCAAATCCTAGCAAAAACTCAGCCCCTACCATTTCGAAAACATCGCTTCCAAACATGCATGTCTTCGATTTAATGCATCTGTCACTGCGTTGCCTTTACTAGGAGTGTAGGCTATACCAAAATCATACAATGCCAGAAATTCTAACCACTGTTGCTACCAAATATTCAAATCCTTTTGGAAAAAAAGATATTTAAATGACGTGTGATCCGTAGACAACTCAAATCGAACTCCCAACATGTAATGTCTCCACATCTTCAGAGCAAACACAATCGCTGCCAACTCCAAGTTATGAGTTGGGTAATTCCTTTCATGCAGCATCAGTTGTCGACTTGCGTACAACTTTATCCTTTCTGCATCAACACTACTCCAAGTTCAGTACCGTATGCATTGGTGTATACCACCATTTCTTCATTCCCAATCGGAATGGTCAAAATAGGAGCACTCATTAGTCTCACCTTCAAGATTCTGAAAGCTTGTTCACACTTTGCATCCCATGTGAACACTCGGTTCTTCTTCGTCAATCCTGTCAATGGTGCAACTATCTTGGAGAAATCCTTGATAAACCAACAATAATATCCTGCTAACCTAAGGAAACTCCTAACATCTATCACATTCTTAGGTCTATCCCAGTCCTGGACTGCTGCCACTTTAGGGGGGTCAACCACTACCCCATTTCCAGAAAAAACATAGCCTAATAATCTCATTTCGCTCTTCCAGAAGTGACACTTAAAATACTTAGCCTTCAACTAATGCTTTTGCAAGATTTCCAAAACAGCTCGCAAGTGTGTCTTATGTTCTTCCTCGTTCCGGGAGTAAACCAGAATATCATCCATGAACACAAGCACGAACTTGTTCAACTGATCCCTGAACACTCTACTCATAAGATCCACAAAATACGCCGGCGCATTAGTCAACCCAAGTGTCATCACCAACCATTCGAAGAAACTAGATGGTGTCCTAAAGAGTCTTTGACAAAAACAGTCTTTGACTCACTGTTCTTCGCCACCCTCAATTGGTTAAAATCCATTGCCAAATCCATCTGAGAAAACACTTTGGCCTCGTGAAGCTGATCGAATAAGTCATCAATCCTCGGCAACGAATACTTGTTCTTCTTGGTCACCTTGTTCAGCTCATGATAATCCACACACAATCTCAACGAGACATCTGCCTTGGTTGCAAACATAACTGGTGCATCCCATTCGGATACACTTCTCCGAATGAATTCTTTTCCCAAAAGGTTACGAATTTGCACCTCTAACTCTCGCTGTTCCTTAGGCTCCATTAGCCTAAGAGGCATAACAATAGGTCTAGCACCCTCGACCAAATCGATGTTGAACTCAATCTCACGATGCGGTGGCAACCCTTTGACCTCATCAATGACATCCTCAAACTTCTTAGCGATCAGTACAGATGACAATTCATCCCGTGGAATCACAAGCGAGTACAAAAAAGCATACGTAGATTCCATCCTCGGGTTCACATCATATCACAACCACTCGTCCTTCCACATTCCCGACTGTCACCTCTAGCTTCTCTCAATCCACCTTTGTCATATACCTCTTGAGCTAATCCATGCCCAAGATGATCCCAATCCCAGCGTAGTTCAAAACAAAGCAATCACACAAAAAGGAGCAACCATGACTCGACAACACTAGACGACAACAAAGCATACACAAGATGGACGAACCCCCAACTGGAATAGTCACAATAAATGATCTCTTGCAAACCTCGGGTTCCAAACCCAAATGGAACACAAGGTCTATAATGTCTTGGATTTCTGTACCCTTTGAGTCGACTAATAACACCTCACATCCAACCCACATTGCACAGAAATACGAACCTTTATTAGAAAGAAGTTAGAGGATGAGAAACAGAAAAAAGAAATATTAGAATAGAAGAAAACGAAGATCACAAACTCACAGTGGAACAGATAAAAAATGTTAGGTAACATAAACTTTGAAATATAATTCAGTAACTTTATATACATACCATCATTAGAGTCCAAGAATTATTTCTAGAATAGTTATAAACACTGGTTTCCAGATACAAACATGGTACACAGCGGAATATATGATAGTATATAGCAAACTGCTGAAGCCTTCTGCTTCAAACTCCTCCAAGTGAATCTGTAAAATCCCGACTACTTGACTGCCCGTACAAATTTGGGCACCCAAGAGTTCAGGGAAAACAAACAAAATAAACTCGGGGTCAGTTATGGGATAGTATAAGTAAACTCCAACCATTTTATAACTTTCAAAATCCTTTCGAAAGAAATGATAATCGTAAGACCGATCCACACATAAACACGGATGGTTTTTACGTTACGATGACCAAAAATATTCGCGATATCAAATCCAATGATATTACAATAGTGTCTAAGTCAAATAAATAAAAATCTAGCGGAACGCTTGCATCTCACGCTCCATATATAATATTAAATCAAAAACCACAGGGCGCTTATTGGAGATTGGATTTCCAACATGACCAAGTATGGAACCACCTTCCGATAGTGTATCTCTAGAGGGGAATACACTGGGTTCAATAAGAACGTCTTGCAACCCAGCCCACACATGGCTGACTACTCATTTAACTTGAGTGTATCGAGCATATTATCATCAACGGTTGTGATCAGCAACCGTTACCGAAAGCGTACAGTAGCGAATAGAATAAGAAGCAAATGAATTTTCTCTAGATCAGGTGATAATACCCCTAATTGGAATGACTTAGTTGGCCGTGCTGCCTGCCCGATTTCTGTCATTTACCGGGTGATGAGGCTTGAGGTCACGATTATGTTTCAAGAACATCTTGCCACCATTTCCTTTGAAGGCCACATCATTAGATCCGTCCATATACGTTGTCCTGGAAATGGACAAACTGAAGGCACTATTCTATTAATCCATCTTGGGCAATTTCTACCTAGGATTAACAGAGCAGCCCTTGCATTTTACTCCATCTTCTGTTTTCTTCAGCATAAGTTGATTCGTAATGCTTATACCAATGCGGTGTTGTTTACAGATAATAAATCTGATCCCAGTCTCTCTGTATTGACAACGGAGGTATTAAGAAGCTCTCAAGGCATGCCTTATTACTCGATATTTGGAACGAATTGGCACTCATTGTATATTAGTTGCGGAAGAGCGATGTGTATTAGGAATTTTCCTCGGCTCAGGTGCATAGCAATGCTTTCTAAGGAATATTCCTTGTTGATCGGCCTGAGAATGGTAAAAAGACCCATGTGCTGGTAGAGAAGGAGACTTTCTCAGGTATCGGATAAATCAAACTTTGATAGCCGGTGATTTAACTATCAAAGAAAACATCCATACAACCATGATCCTATTTCGAAATGGAAATTCTACCATTCAACCATCAAGAAAAACTGGGCCCCGTTAAATGAATTTCTTATTACATTTCTATTTCCCAGAAATGGATCCTTAGATTGAATCTGAGAGTCGATTAAGCGATGTTTTGTTGGAAGTTGTGAGCTTTGACTATTTCAAAGTTCAGAATGTTGTTCAATTAAGGCATGAGAGGTAATTATACCCCAACTTGATTGACTTCAGGATTGATGGAGGAATGGTTAAGGTTCAATAGTGAAGATTGGTTAGTAATATGGTTAATTAATAAATGATTAATGATTTGAGTTATAATAACAATGTTTTATAACATCGCATTAATTATAAGGATTTTTGAATTGTTTCACAAATAAAATGAAAGATAATTTCTATGTATAGAAAATGAAATGAAATGGGTTAATGAGAAGTTAAGGAATGAAATATGGAAATATTTTCCAAATGGTAAATAATGTATATTTCTAAATATAGAAAATGAGAATTCATGAATATATGGAAATGTTTTCCAACTGTGATAAAAGATATTTTCCCAGAATGAAGAAAATAAATAGTTATAGTATATGGAAATGTTTTTCCTAAGAATCGTAAAGAAAAGGGGTTCTGAGGAATATCTGGGAAACATAAATGTAATAATAAATTCATTATACAGGTCCCAGTTTTGCTTGATGGTTGAACGGTAGAATTTCCATTTGGAATTAGGATCGTTGGTTGTATGGATGTTTCCTTTGATAGTAAAATCACTGGCTATCAAAGTTTGATTTATTTTATACCTCCGTGCTCCATAAATAATATTAAATGAAAAACTGTAGGGTGCTTATTGGAGATTGGATTTCCAACATGACAAGGTATGGAACCACCTTCCGATAGTGTACCTCTAGAGGGGAATACACTTGGTTCAACAAGAACGTCTTGCAACCCGGCCCATACATGGCTACCACTCATTTAACTTGAGTGTATCGAGCATATTATCACCAACGGTTGTGATTAGCAACCGTTATCGAAAGCATACAGCAGCAAATAGAATAAGAAGCAAATGAATTTTCTCTAGATCAGGTGATAATACCCCTAATGGGAATGACCCACTTGGCCATGCTACCTGCCCGATTTCTATCATTTCCCGAGTGATGAGGCTTGAGGTCACGATTATGTTTCAAGAACATCTTACCACCATTTCCTTTGAAGGCCACATCATCAGATCCGTCCATATACGTTGTCCTGGAAATGGACAAACCGAAGGCACTATTCTATTAATCCAACTTAGGCAATTTCTATCTAGGATTAACAAAACAGCCCTTGCATTTTACTCCGTCTTCAAATTTATTCAGCATAAGTTGATTCGTAATACTTATACCAATACAGAGTGGTTTTCATATAATAAATCTGATCCCGGTCTCTCTGTATTGACAACGGAGGTATAAAATAAATCAAACTTTGATAGCCAGTGATTTTACTATCAAAGGAAACATCCATACAACCAACGATCCTAATTCCAAATGGAAATTCTACCATTCAACCATCAAGCAAAACTGGGACCTGTATAATGAATTTATTATTACATTTCTGTTTCCTAGATATTCCTCAGAACCCCTTTTCTTTACGATTCTTAGGAATAACATTTCCATATACTATAACTATTTATTTTCTTCATTCTGGGAAAATATCCTTTATCACAGTTGGAAAACATTTCCATATATTCATGAATTCTCATTTTCTATATTTAGAAATATACGTTATTTACCATTTGGAAAGTATTTCCATATTTCATTCCTTAACTTCTCATTAACCCATTTCATTTCATTTTCTATACACAGAAAATATCTTTCATTTTATTTGGGAATCATTTCAAAAATCTTTTAAACAAACGCGATGTTATAAAACATTGTTATTATAACTCAAATCATTAATCATTTATTAATTAACCATATTACTAACCAATCTTCACTATTGAACCTTAAACATTCCTCCATCAATCCTGAAGTCAATCAAGTTAGGGTATAATTACCTCTCATACCTTAATTGAACAACATTCTCAACTTTGAAATAGTCAAAGCTCACAACTTCCAACAAAACATCGCTTAATCGACTCTCAGATTCAATCTAAGGATCCATTTCTTTTACAGAAAAACATTGATTATAACGGCAGCATTATAATCGTTGTTTTCAAATATTTGATTTATAAAACATTAACTATAATGGTAGCGTTAAAATCGCTGTTTAGATTTATAAAAAAACATTTGTTATAACGACAGCGTTATAATCGCTGTTCCCAAATATTTGGTTTATAAAAATATAACTTGTAATTATTAATTGCAATAAATAAATTAATAAGTAAAAAAAAATTGATTCAAAATGGAAAGTAAAAATAACTACTTACCTAAATTCGATATAATCGAATTCCAATAAATAACTATCTATCGAATAATCTATATTCGATTTATATTCCTGACATTGGAATTAAAATTATCATTCCAGGCTAACTCAATTTCCCTTATGATTATTTCCATTCGCAAAACATTTGCTTTCAATCGTTATTCATTTTCAAATATCAGTATCTTTCCTAAATAGGAATCTAGACTTGTTTAATAATTCTAATTTAAAATGAATCTTAAATTATTTCAAAACATGGAATTGTATTTCAATAGCTATAATTATTAAAATATTTACTTCTTAATGTATTTCATTAAATTATAGTTTTATACAATGTAGAATTCAAATATCCTTCCTAAACAAAACTATTATAATAAAATTCGACCCAATCAAAGTATAATTATAAATCCCTTGGATTTATTTCAATTTGTTTTATATTCCGAACTTTGGAATAAAATCCAATGTTTCCTTTTGAAAACGATTTACATTTTCCTTATCATTCAAATTACTATTTGTATTCACCTTTTCAACCCAGATTTCTTTTTATAAAGGGCTTATCTGCTTTAAACGATTGTCCACTATAATTGTGAATAATATTTCTTTTTACATAATCAAATCCATTTGATTCTACCATATCAAATCCAAATTCCATTTATAACTTCTATTTACAATTGTTTATAGAAAATCTCAATATTTATAATCTTGTTTACAATTTTCTTTATAATTTGCTACGTTCAAAATTTATTTCAGATATTGGTTTCAAAACCAATTTCCACTTTTCAAATTTGAATTTATATTTCAGTTTATCTAAAGATAAATAATTTACTTAATTTATACTATCATTTATAAACAACTTCTTGGTTTCTCTATTAACAATTTTTTTTAATTTCAACTCTATTCGAAATTTCATTTCTATTTTGGAAATAAATTTCATTTTTAAATCCCAATATCCTTCTCCATATTCGAAAATATTTTACGATATCAAAAAACCAAGTTCTTAGGGCCAAGGTAAATCAAACACAACATATCAAATCACGGATTATATATCACATCATATATCACAATAAAATAAAAACAGTAATATAATTGTTGAGGAATCCAGTTGGATTCCTCCAACCTGTTTCCCTGCATCCACAGATGTTAATCACTTCAATATTATAAATTTCACATCAATAAGAAATATCATGGTGAACAGAATTATTAATCAATCAGCGATATAACTATATTAACCATTCAACCAATTTTATCAACCAATCATTCAATCAACCATCAAACAGTATAAAATCACTAGAAATAAATTTAAAACTCGTTTATATAAAATATAAATGAGTTAGAGTTAGTGTAACACCCCACCTCCGCCAGGGTCACTCTTGCAAGTACACTGGCTTTGGAGGGGTGCTGGACAAGGTAAACATGCATGAAGATATCACAAGACAGAACATATAAGTAAAACAGAGTAAATAAAGCAGCGGATAAAACTACTATTTCAAAACCATAGTCAACTTACATCAAAAGTACTTAGTCATTATTTTACAACTACTACAAGTCTAGAAACATAAACTGAAAACTGGAAATAACATAAAGTAAACTATCCCCAAAGTAGACGTGGTAAAGCCATAGCGAGCTCAAGTCCAAACCGTACATGAGCTATCCAGTAAGCAAGCTAAAGATCCAAGCTAGGTGCTAGTGTTCCCACCCTGAGAACCTGGGGGCGGGGGGAATGGAAGAAAAAGAGGCAAAAGAAAACGGGTCAGTCAAAAAGACTGGTAAGTCCTACCTACTATTAGTATAAAAACAAACAAAGTTAACTGGAAATGTAAAACAGAGATGAAACATAGGATGATAACTGGCATAGTGAAAAGTTAACAAGATAGATCAAGCGTGGCATCGCATATACAAGGTTAAGTTTTTGCACCAATAGTACTAGTAATCCAATCCATGTCAAGTATAAACAAGAAATGATCCCTTGGCCCATGTTGGCCCAACATCATGAGATGACCTAAATCAAGGTCCAACTACTCGGTCTAGTCGATCGGCTCCCTATAAGCCTAACTCGTCGTGTATCGATGTCATACGGCCTAATCATGGAATGTAGTTAACTGTGCAAGGTCCACCCTAGGGAGTACCCAACCCTAAGGTGTAAACCACAGACACGATTCAAGCACGCACAGTCTAAACCTACCGGTGCCCATGTTCAACTCCGGACTTAATGTGCACAACCGTGGTCCGCCTGAACTTAACTGGTGCACTATTCAGCCGTCTCTTTTGGTCTCTTACAATCAGTCAGTAATCGTGCCCCACCCTAGCCTAGTCCAGGGTATCCAGATACTCCCAAGTAGGTTACTGCTGAAAAGGTCCACGTAACTAGGGTTTTAAATGGGTTAAGTGTGGTTAACCCTATCCTAACCATGTACTGAGTTGGTCAAGTGTATCCAAGCAGTTCATGACTTAAACCTATCAATACATCGTGTTCAACTGGTTAAGTATAAACAAGTAGTTCATGCCTTAACCCTACCAATCCATCGTGTTTAATTGGTTAAGTATTCAAGTAGTCCATGACTTAACCCTACCATGTGGCATTAATTAACTTAATGCACCCCAACCTCTCACATTAGACCTTGTTGTGGTTACTAGTTAAGCCGGGCGGGTCCGGGTAGCCTCACACCACAACCTAGTCTAACCTCGGGTTTTAAGCGCGACATGACCAACTACTCACATTGGGTCCTATTGTTTGTAGCTACTAGTTAGGCCGGTCGGTTCCGGGTAGATTTATGCTACAAACTCAACCCAACCTCGAGTTGGCCACCTTCATGTTTTCTACATGTCATGTCCACGTTCATGTTTTCAAGCATAATCACATGTCATATTTTCAAGTCATGTTTCATGTCATTTACGTTTACCCATGACGTAACCCCATCGCACGTAAGTTCGCATCAACGCACATAGATCAAAAAGGGGAACATAATGATATGACAAGTTGGGCATAAAGTGGCAAAGTCTATCACAAATTCAACATGGTGATATATGAGGAAAAAGGGGTTCAACATACTAGCATATGGCCTCAACATGTATGATAGCATAAAAGGTGACTTGCCCGCAAACATACATAATAGCATAAGGGTGCTTTGGCCTCAAGCATGCATAATAGCATAAGGGTGCTTTGGCCTCAAGCATGCATAATAGCATAAGGGTGGTAACATCGTAATAGTTGATATAGGGTGACAATCCTTATTTGTGCATAGCAAATAGGTTCAATATCATCATATGCATGTTAAGGAACATGAGGGGTTAGGGTTTGTTAACATGCATAAGCCATTATCTATTTCATAGCATTTTTCCCAAAGGTCAACATGAACGGTACTAGGTTCATGATAGGTCCACAATCATAAATCAAGAGAGGCATGAATAGATCTATGTTTATAATGATAGGTTCAAGGCAAATATTGCACTTAGGTCCAATTCAAATCTACACATGTATGGCAAAATAGGGTGATAAACTTGTGATTAGCATATAGGTCCATCATGGCAAGTTAATACCAAGGTCATGAGGATTCTATGTTGCATTTATGCACAATCACCACATAAAGCTCATAGCTTTCCACCCAAAAGTCAATATAAATGGTACTAGATTCATGATAGGTAAGCATTAGGTCCACAAACATAGATCAAAAGGGTCATGAATGAATCTATGCATGAAATCCAAGGCAAGCATAACACAAAAGCCTCATTTCAACTAGCTACATGTCATATTAAGTTCATAGTTTAAATCTAAGAGTAGAATATGGCTTACAATGCTATGAAGACTATAAAATAAAACAAGATTGAGACGAAGCCACACTAGCAACACTAAAGACCCCCAAATGACAAGCTCCGCATAAGACCCTTGATAAATAAGAAGAAGATCCTTGCTTTGGTGAAGAAAGATTGAACCTTAGCCTTGAATCAAACTTAGAAACTTTCAAACAAGCTTAGAAACTCTCATATGAATGAAGATGGAGATTATGACAAGAGGATGGAGGCCATGATCAAGAGGGATTTTGGCAGCACTTAGTTGTAGGATTAGTTTGTGTGAGTTTAGGCTAGGTTTAGGGGTCTTTTTATAGAGTTTAGGATTAGTTTTAGCCATAGGATTAACCCTAAATCAAATCTGAGCCATCAAATCACGTCAGAAACAAACAAACAGGGCCAGAAAACACAAGCAGGTGCACCATGCCAAAATGGCCCGACCAGGGAGTTCGACCCCCAGGTCGACTATAGAGTCGACCTGGCCTGGGGCAGGTCGACCCCCAGGTCGACTCCCAGGTCGACCTGGCCTGGCAGGTCGACCAAAGGGTCGACCATAGGGTCGACCAGGTGGGTTGGGCGGGAACTTTTCCCGCCAACTCTGATTGGGCTGAAATTCAAATCTGTTTTCGAAATTTAAATTTTTTGAAACTTCATCGGGCCATAATTGGGTCATACGCACTTTGATTTACAAAATTTCGGACTCTATTTCACGTATTTTTCCGAGACGAACGCAATGGCATAGCCTGTTTCCCCTGATTCAGATCTTAAAATTTATTTCTGCCTTGATTTATGATTATAGCATGTTGTTAAAATTCAGGTTGTTACATTCTCCCCACCTCAAAGGATTTCGTCCCCGAAATCTCCAAGTTAGGAAGAACGTATCCTACCATCCATCATCCATCTACTCAAAATATCATCCACAAGTAATCATTGTCCTTAAAAGATTTCTAATGCTGTATGAACATATGCAAAAGTGTGTGTACATGCACCTATCTAATGCGAAGATCAGGCGGTTATTGATTCAGTAAACCTCCTTAATGCAAAATATGTTTGTGAAATGCGTCCATATGTATGCAAATTCCTAACATAACTTATAATCTCTACATGAGTGCACATAACATCCATCCATATGCAACATCCATGTGATAGCATACAAGTTTCATCCATGAATAAGCATAAACACTCATGCATATGCGGTATGAAAGTGTGTGAGCCGATCTTAGTGCCTAATGTGTATCATGCATCCATGAGTAACCACTTGCAAACACTTGCAACCACTTGCAAACATCAAGCATAACATGTTTCAAATACATGTTTCAAGCAAAGGGTTTCTACCTAAGGTTCTCATGACCAGATTTACGAAACAAGATAAACTAGATAAACATGGATAGCAAAAGAAAGATATGCCAACTAGGAAAAGAGATTGAAAATGTACCCTCAAAAAGAAATGGATAAAGCCCACGCATCTTCTCCTCAGTTTCCCAAGTTGTGTCTTCCTCCGCTTCACTCCATTGCACCTTAACAAGCTTAACTTCTTTGCTTCTTAGCTTCTTTATCTCCGTTTCCATGATACGAATCGGAGATAGCCTCAGGGTTGCTTCTCTTTCCACTTCCACGTCTTGAAGAATACTTGGTTCAACCACTTCGGCGGATCTGTGCAAACACTTCCGGAGATGCGAGACATGAAAGACGTTATGCACTCCGGCCAGCTTCTCGGGCAATTCCACTCTATATGCCATTTGCCCAATTCTCTTAATGATAGGGAAGGGCCCTACGAACCTTGGTGCCAACTTCCCAACTGTTCCGAATCGAACTGCATGACGCAAAGGAGAAACCTTCACAAAGACCATATCTCCCACTTCAAACTCTAAGTCCGTCCTTCGCTTGTCTGCATAGGATTTCTATTTGTCTTGGGCCGTCTTCATCCGTCTTCTCACCAATTCAACTTTCTCGGATGTGTTCCGTATCATATCGGGCCCAAGTATAAGCTTATCCGTTGTCTCCCACCAACAAGATGGTGACTTACACGGCCTCCCATACAAAGCTTCGAATGGTGCCATTCCTATGCTTGCCTGATAGCTGTTATTATAAGCAAACTCTACGAGAGGAAGATGATCTTCCCAAGTACCACCAAAGTCAAGAATGCATAGCCTCAACAGATCTTCTAGTACCCTATTCACCCTTTCGGTCTGGCCATCCGTCTGTGGGTGATAGGCCGTACTTAGATTCAATCGTGTACCCATCGCTTCTTGCAAACTATTCCAAAATTGGCTAGTGAAGATTGGGTCACGATCGCTGACTATGCTAGAAGGAACTCCATGCAATCGTACTATCTCTCGAAGATAAACAGATGCTAGCCATGATGCGGTCCTCTTGCTCTTCACCGGAATAAAATGAGCACTTTTCGTAAGTCTATCAACTATGACCCATATCCCATAAAGCCCAAAAAGTTTGGTCAACTAAGTGGACACCTTCATCCTAACTATATGTCCAAGAAACCGAACTTCCTTTCTCCAAAAATGGCATTTAGAGAACTTGGCTTTCAACTGATGAGCTCTAAGCGTATCCATAACCTCCTTGAGGTGTGTAGCATGTTCTTCCTTGTCCTTAGAGAATACCAGAATATCATCCACGAAAACAACCACAAACTTGTTAAGGAACTCCCTGAACACCCTACTCATCAAATCAACAAAGTATGCGAGTGCATTAGTCAAACCGAACGGCATGACTAGCCATTCAAAGAATCCATCTGGAGTCCTAAACGCAGTCTTATCAATAATATCCTCAGCCACTCTAAGCTGATGGAATCCGGTGGCTAGATCGAGCTGAGAGAAAACAGAAGCACCAACCAGCTCGTCAAAGAGATCATCAATCCTCGATAATGGGTGTCTATTCTTCTTTGTCAGCTTGTTCAACTCACGATAATCAACACATAGACGAAGCGAACCATCCGCCTTAGTAGCGAATACCACCGGAGCACCCAATTCTGAAATGCATTGCCTAATGAAATTTTTCTCAAGCAACTCCTTGATTTGCTTGCTATGCTCTCTTCTTTCTCGCGGGGCTATGTGCCTAACAGGCAATGAAACTGGCTTGGCATTATCAACAAGATATATACGGAAATCTATCTCTTATTTAGGGGGTAACCCCTTCACCTCATCAAAAACATCATGATATTCTCGGACCACCCTCACAGATTGAAGATTGTCAATAGACGAGTCGAGGGATTCAAGATAACATAATATGACGGGATCCAGAGGGTTACAAGAAATCTCTAGGGTATTGCCAAGGCGAGTCATAAGCCTCACTGCCCTATGCTCACAATCGAGAATGGCTCCATATCTGGGCAACCAATCCATGCCCAAAATCAACCCGTATCCTATGAACCCGAGAACATAAGCATTACATGTGAATTCTACGGTCAAGATAGAAATCCTCAAATCCATACAAATCATAGATAGATCGGCGGAACCCCGAATTGGATTTGAAACACTAACGGGATCCTCAACTAGACTAGTACTTAGGTGCAAACTTTCAACAATGTCAGAGGAAATAAAGGTATGCGATGCGCCAGAGTCAAATAAAGTTCGAACAGGAAAATCAGAAATATAAACAAGACTTTCTACAGAAATACTACCTCGGTCCTGAACTGGAGCAGTGTTGAGAGCATGTATCTGCCCTCTAGAAGGTCCTGCTCGCTGAGCCTGTCCTTGCCCCTGTCCTTGCTTCTTTGGGCAATCCTTACTGAAGTGTCCAGTCTCTCCACAATGAAAGCATTCTCCCAACTTCCTCTTCTTCTTCCTACAATCTTTGGCTATGTGCCCAACGATCCCACAGAAGTTGCACTTTCTCGTGTCCCTTGCCTTGTTGTTGTTGGCCTTGTTACCCTTATTGTTCTTGTTGTTCTGACTGCTCTGGTTGCTCTGATTTCCTCCCCACTTGGAGTCCGCCTTCTTGCTTTGTGTATCATTAGGCTTGACTTCTTTCTTGCCATTCTTATCGTCTCCCTGAAGCAATGCCATGTCTACTAGGCTTTCAAAAGTGGCCCCCATGGGTATATGAGACATGGCTAAACCTTGTAATGGCTCATTCAACCCTCGTGCAAAGCGTAGAGCCTTCTTCTGGGGTGTATTAACCATGTCCAAACCGAATCGAGCAAGCTGGTTAAACTTATTCACATGCTCCCTCACTGTCATGTCCCCTTGCTTCAAAGATATAAACTTCTCCATTTGAAGATTCTCCTTAGCAGATGATAGAAACTTAAGCCCAAACCTCATCCTAAAGTCGGTCCAAGTCTCTATAGGCCTAGTAGCGTTGGTGACCTACCACCAATAAGCAGCTTCCTCTTTCAATAGCCATACTGCCAATAGAACTTTTCTACGGTCTTCCACATCAAAGACGGCAAAGAGGTCTTCAGTTTCATTTAACCAATTTCTTGCCTCAACAAAAGTCTCCGTCCCAATAAAATTCTTGCCACCCATCCCCTTAAAGTCTTTGCAAACCTTTGCGAAATTCGCTTGTGGACGCTGAGGAGGAGGAGGAACCTCAGGTACGGTGGGAGTGTTTGCTGGGCCCGCATCGTTGGCCCTAGCTTCCAAGTACCTTCGGAACCATCCGGGTATGGTTACTCCCTCGGGAAGGTTAAGATCGGCCATGCTGAAAAAGGAAAAGATAGATTTAGAACGAGGAACCAAAGGATAGCGCCAATGGCTTTTGGGGAATAGCCTTTTTAAATAAACTAGACTTTTCTTGGAAAATACTTAATTGGTTTTGAAAATAGTTTTTCAAAAGGTAAGTTTTAAAAACCTTTTGTTCAATCTCGTAAATCTTATGCTCTGATACCAAATGTAACACCCCACCTCCGCCAGGGTCACTCTTGCAAGTACACTGGCTTTGGAGGGGTGTTGGACAAGGTAAACATGCATGAAGATATCACAAGACAGAACATATAAGTAAAACAGAGTAAATAAAGCAGCGGATAAAACTACTATTTCAAAACCATAGTCAACTTACATCAAAAGTACTTAGTCATTATTTTCCAACTACTACAAGTCTAGAAACATAAACTGAAAACTGGCAATTACATAAAGTAAACTATCCCCAAAGTAGACGTGGTAAAGCCATAGCGAGCTCAAGTCCAAACCATACATGAGCTATCCAGTAAGCAAGCTAAAGATCCAAGCTAGGTGAGACGACCCGATTTCCCGTTTAGACGGAAACAAGGGTTATCTTTGGAATATAACACCGAAACAGATAATAGCATAACAGAATTAAATAAATACACCAGATAATGAACAATAGAATATACTGGATAAAAGTAATCATCAGCGTTACACCATATACAGAATCTTACTTAGTACAAATACAGTTCAGCTATACATAAATGTCTACAGCGGAAAACAAACAAAATATGTACAATAGGAGCTGAACAGCATAAAAAGAAATAAATGATAGAATCCATCTTCAGCTCCAGCTATCCAGAAAAAGAACCAGCTAAACCTGAAAACAAGGCTGCCCGTGTAGAAAAAGGGGCACCCGAGTTTGAAAGTGAAACAAACTACGAGTCAGTCATGGGACTGGTATGAGAAATCCACTCAACACATATATAATTGGCTAATCACAGGACCACGCCACTTTCGTGGAACGGGTTTACTCCATTGGATTGCCAGTGCTTTAAAACAAATCTTTCTTTTAAACGTCGCTATGCTTTTTATAAAAATGAAACCGTTGTAAGACTCAGTTCCCATCACACAATGCAACGCAAACCGGAGGATAGAGTTTTACCTTATAACGGTCAAAATATGCTTCATAAGGACAAAACAAAGGCATTTGATATTATTGCTAGTGTAAATATGTTTTGAAAACAATTTCAAATCATAACTATCAATCATAGACGGCATTAATGCCCCATACCACTATGTCGCCATATATAGGTATACAATCAAAACCGCACGATGTCGTATTTGGAAATTGGATTTCCGTCATGAACCAAGGCAAAAGATAGTCCTTACCGAATTCGAGACTGCCTAGCCCTAGTCTCAGGATCAGAACGCATCGACCCTTGGATCGTCAGGGCCGGTCCACACGGAGTGGATTAAAAATGCCTGAGCACTACGTTTCGCCGCCCTTTGGGGCGTAAGCGAGCCAACAAGTGACTCCATCGGACCCGGATCGTCCGATATAACCGAGGCGCCTCGCAACAGCAACAACCACATAAGTCAAACTCGTCAGGGCGTGTAAAACCACTGACGCCACTTTTAGCTAGGAGGAAACGTAGGCCCTCCCTGAGGTCCTTTCTCCCGTTTTAGGTTCATACCGGGGTGTGAGGCTCGCGAATTCACGTTACACACAAAGCTACGCCACATAGGTGGTGCTTTGATCATCACCACAAGACTTTGCTTTTCAACAGAAGCCATGATCACTGCATCTTAGCATGCCACACAGAATAAATCCTATGTCAGACACACAGTCCATTTACAAGTCCGTTCTGGTTCTGAACGAAACCGGAGGCACTAAATACCTCGCAAACCCATCGATCACCACGTACGTCTGGACGATCACCACTCATTATCCATATTTCGGGATGCCTCCCAATCAGGACCTCGGTTACCATCCAAACGAGGTGAAGATCTCCGGTCTTCGACCGTCGTCTTCATCTTCGAATTTCAATCGTCGGTCAATTATTTGAAATGAGAATTAACTCGGCCTTTTAAATGATTCACGTATTTTTAGAATTTCAAATCAATTTATTTCAATGGTTAAATTATTCGACAATGCCAATTGTGTTCTTTAATGTAATTTTCACACCAAACACATTCAACCATCAAACACAACATAAATCGAGCAAATTCGGTTTATTTCCATTCCATATCGTTTATGATATTTTATAATGATTTATCGCTATTTTTATTTATTTTAAAATAGCCTATTTATTCAAAACGACGCTTCGGGCCATAAAGCGGCCGTGGCGCTGTTTTTCTTTAGATTTGATTTACACATATCTGAAAATCTAACCGTTGGATCTTCACAAAATTTACATCATTAGAAAGGTCTTTTCAAAACGAATCCAACGGTTCCAGTTTTGGGAAATTCCGACGGTCGGATCTCCCGGTACAATTGTTTGAAGTTTCGATTTCAAAATACGAACTGCAGCGTCGTTATTCGATTAAATATATAATTATATATATATATATATATAAATATAATCGCTTCTGGCGCTGTTTTTCTTCAGATTTGAATTAAACATTCCAGACAATCCAACCGTTGGATTTTTACAGGGTTGGTGCCGTTGGAAAGATTATTCCAAGGCGAACCCGACGTTTGTGGCTTCGGGAAAATCCAATGGTCGGATTCCCCGTACTAGTTGTTTGAAATCACGGTTTCAAAATACGAACTGCACAGCTTCGTTTCGTTTTAATTTTATTTATATTTATATATTTATATAAATATAGTTTCTTCAAAAATTCCTATATCGTTTTCATTTCAAATATTTCACTAACGCCTTAAAATTTTGGAAAATTTCGCCATAACCTCCCCTGCACCGGAAGCATCGGGAAATTGCAAATAGCTTTCCCGGTCCTTCTAATCTCAAAAAGAAAAAGAAAAAGCCAAGCGGCTAGCCAAGCGGCTAGCCAACAGGCTCATAAAATCATCACCCAAACAAAACAGTAAATGTGTACCTATTTGTCGGGCACAAAATTTTATTCCTCTTCTCTAGCCCCTTTGCTATAACCTGTTCCATGAATATGCATGTACATATATATACAGTTCTTATCATTTATCATTTTCTATTCGACTTCATATTTGATTTCTATTTGGTTTAAAAACACTATTCATTCTAATGTTACATAAATAGGTGCAAATCATTTCATTAGCTAATTAATGAATATTTCAACTCATATATGTTTATTTTGAACAAGTGGCTATTTTTAACACTTCACATTTCAACGATTTATGCATACAATAAAAATGTGATTTTTATTGTAAAACAATTCACTTCAAAACACTATTTTTTTTCTATATAGTTCATATAGGTGACAAAAATAGGATTTTTATCATAAAACAATTTCTTTTAAAACGAGATTATTTTATACAGTTCATATAGTCGATAAAAGGTGATTTTTATTATCAAACAATTTATTTCAAAATATGAATACCATCCAACACATGAATTTCTAATCAACGAATGAATATCAATTCAACACATGAATGTTTTCTATAGTTTCTATATATAGATAAAAATGTGATTTTTATTATCAAACAATTTATTTCAAAATATGAATACCATTCAACACATGAATTTCTAATCAACGAATGAATATCAATTCAACACATGAATGTTTTCTATAGTTTCTATATATAGATAAAAATGTGATTTTTATTATCAAACAATTTATTTCAAAATATGAATACCATTCAACACATGAATTTCTAATCAACGAATGAATATCAATTCAACACATGAATGTTTTCTATTCAATGAATAAATATAGTTTAAGCATATGAAAATAATTCAAACACACGAATATTATTCAAAATTTCGGCAGCATAACGGCAGGGTAGTTAAAACCGGGACCGTCCCTAGTACGGCTCCTCGCTCTACCTTAAAACCTCGCGGTTTTTGACAATGGGGATCATGCATCTAGTTCGCTCGCAGGCGGCATGTATATATTTATTTCATTTCCACAAACTAATCCTATGTGGTTTCAATCAAATATTTCTCAACCACAAACGGGTATTTTTCAACCACAATCAATCAATATCAACCACAAACAATCCCAAACAATCATTCGTTATCAATCAATTTTCACAATAATTTCAACCAATAAATATCGTCTATGGTTTGTGGACGAGGGGCGTGTATATATATATATATATATTTATATATAGCAATTCACTTTTACTTCAACACATATATATATAGAAAAAGAAATTGAAGAGCGAGAAATTCTCACCAATAGCTATACAATACCACGACTCTTCCTTTATAGAAATCTTCGCCAATCTCGCCTTTTGTCGCTTCGTTGCCCGTATTCTCTACATATGTAAAAATCGAATTTTTACTATGTTATTCCATATATAAAAATTCCATTTCAAAAATATAGATTCCGCCTTTTCAAATATGAAGTTTTCGCCTTTATAAAAATAAATATTTCGCCTCACTATATTATGAAAATTATATTTTCCTTCCTTCTAAAAACCATATTTTTAATCCACTACTTAAGTAAAAATCACGCTTTTCTCCATTTAAAAATATCGTCTTTCTTTCTTTAAAAAACTAATCTTTTCTATTTTTAAAATCAAATCTTTACTGATTTTAAAAATCAAATCTTTACTGATTTAAAAATCAAATCTTTTCTGATTTAAAATCTAAATCTTTTTCTATTTAAAATATAAATCTTTTTCTATTTAAAATCTAAATCTTTTTCTATTTAAAATCTAAATCTTTTTCTTTTTACATCTTAAAATAAAATCAGTTTTTTTAAAACCTTTTAAAAAAAATCAGTATTCTTTTAAAAAAAAAAAAATCAGTTTTCTTTCTAAAGTTTAAAATCAATTCAGTTTTAAACCTTTTTCAAAAATCAGAATTAAATCTTTTCAAATCGAAATTTTCAGATGAAAATAAAATAAAAACAATTTACCTTAACCTGCGAAGAAGGGGGGTGACAGCCAAGCTCGGCGGCGTCGGGGAGGTCGCGGTTGGAGGAGGGACAGGCGGAGGCGGAGGGGTCTCGAACGGGGGGCTCGCGAATTGGTGTCGCGATGCTTCAGGGGGGGGGGGGGTCGCTGGAGGGAACGAGCATCGGAGGAGGGGGGAATCGTGGAAGGGGCGGTTGGCACGGGGGAGAGGGCGGAGCTTCGGTGGAGGAGGCGGCTGTTGCTGCTCCGTTCTTCTTCTTTTCTTTTCTTTTTTGTTTTCTGATTAATGAAATCGGGGGGGGGGGGGGGCAGAAAGAAGGATAAAGGGAGGGAATTAAATTTTTTTCCTTATTATTTAATTATTTAATTTTGCAAAAAGTTGACTTTTACATACGACCTCTAAACGAGGCCCACCGCCTGTCGTCCATAGCGTTTTACCCCCATTCCGGACACAATGGGATATGTATCGCAAGCTGATTTGATCGTTACAATCAGTTTCCGTTGAATTTACATTTAAATCACTATATTGAATTTTAAACGTACATTTCAAATTACCGAGGTCACATACTAACTAGAAAAATTCCAGAAAAATATTTTCTAGCTTCGTATTGACGATACGGTCCTAACAAAACTAGTTTCGTCGAATTCTGAGACCGTTTGAAAAATGGCCAACTTCCAGTCGATTAAAATCAACTGAAACTGGTCAAACGCGTTTTCCTTTGCCACGCTCACATATTGATTCGAAAAATTATGAAATTTGAAACCTAGCAATTACTTGACACTGCGGATCCAACAAAAGTGGTTTCGTCGAAATCCGAGGTCATTTGCAAAATGTCCATTTTTAAGGGCCTGAATTCCATAGCGACTATTCAGAATTTTCAACTGGACATATCTTTTGATTCCCGTTATCAAATTTTGATTTTTCAGATTCGTTAGAAAGATATTATCAATTAGATTCCATTATTTTTGGTTTCACTAAAATCCGGATTGTTTTGCACCCGGTACAGTCCGATAAAGTTTGAATTCAATTTTTAAAACTGCCACGCCATTTCAGGCCTTGTTTATAATTATAATTAATTATATTCGTTTTCAAATGTCGATTCAAACTCAGTTTTCATCGCCATTAGCTAAAATATTTATTTTAAATATTTAAAATCCATTATTTTAGCCAATTTAAAAATTTTAAATTGGTTCAGATTTTCTGGGTCGTTACAATCTCCCCCACTTAAAACTTTTCGTCCCCGTAAAGGAATAAAGTCGAAAGTGGTTTGATAAATCCATAATCATACAACACAACCAACCAATTTGTGTCTAACCTTTCTAAAATATTCTGATCAAATCCTATTTTCCTTTAAAAATCATTCAGAGTATAGAATATAAAAGTGCACATCCATGAAAAGAAAATAACAACAGAGTAGAGAATTAAATGGTAATGCAAAGTATGACAAATGTACCTTGCACCGGAGTCAATCAGAGATATCTACTCGGCATCTGGGGTAAGCTTTCTGAATGCTCTCCTCAGTTTCCCAAGTACAATCTCGCGGATCTCCACTCCATTGCACTTTGACTAAGCGAACCTTCTTGTTCCTCAGCTCTTTGGTTTCTTTGCCGATAATCTTTAGCGGCTCTCGCCTCATAGCTAATTCTGGAGTAATTTCAATATCCTGCTGAGCTGCTTCTTCCACGATCAAGTCTGGATCATGAACGTGCTTTCGAAGTTGAGATATGTGAAATACATCATGCACTCCAGGCAACCAGTCTGGCAATTTAACTTTATATGCGAGAGTCCCGATCCGTTCCAGAATAGGAAACAGACCAATGAATTTGGGCGCTAACTTTCCAGTTTTACCGAACCGGATAACTCCTCTCATCGGCGATACTTTCAAATATACATAGTCACCAACTTCAAAGGATATATCTCTTCTTCTTCTATCGGCATAGCTCTTTTGTCGGCTTTGAGCGGCGAGTAATCGCTTCTTAATAAAATCGACTTTGTCGGCAGCTTCTCGGATCATATCAGGACCCAACACAAGTCTATTCCCTGGCTCGACCCAACAAGCAGGAGATCGGCACGGTCTACCATACAATGCTTCGAATGGCGACATTGTCAGACTCGCCTGGTAGCTGTTGTTATAAGAGAATTCAGCCAAATGCAGATGGTCTTCCCATGATCCACCGAAATCTAGAACACAAGCCCGCAATAGATCTTCTAAAATGCGATTCACCCTCTCAGTCTGACCGTCCGTCTGAGGATGATAAGCGGTGCTCAAGTTTAACTTCATTCCCAGCTCGACTTGAAATGCTTCCCAGAATTTGCTAGTGAATATTGTATCTCTATCACTGACTATACTGAGCGGCACTCCATGTAGTCTAACTATTTCCCTGAAGTAAATCTGCGCCTGACTCTGAGCGGTTCTGTTTGATCTGACAGGTATAAAATGGGCGGTCTTCATGAAGCGATCTACGATCACCTAAATACTGTCATTTCCTTTCCTGGTTCTGGGCAAACCATCAATGAAATCCATGGAGATATGCTCCCACTTCCAACCAGGAACTTCTAGCGGTTGTAATAATCCAGCCAATTTCTGTTGGTCACTCTTGACTAGCTGGCAAGTAGGGCATCGACTAACGTATATTGAAATGTCTCTTTTCATAGCCTTCCACCAGAATGTTCTTTTGACATCGTTATACATTTTGGCCACAACAGGATGGATACTCAGCTTGGACTTGTGACACTCGTCTAACACTTCCCTTTTTAGCTCAGGAACGTCAGGAACACAAATCCTTCCTTTTAATCTCAGGGTCTCGTCGTTATCTATTTGAAAACACGAGGGTTCGCCTTTCTGAATACTTTTGATCATATCCTTAATAAAGTTATCCTCCTTCTGAAGAATAGATATTTTGTCAATCAAGGAAGTCGTGATAATAAAGCTGGCGATCATTATATTCTTTCGGCTCAGCGCATCGGCCACGACATTGGCTTTCCCTGGAGTAAATATAATTTCGAAGTCATATGCTGCAAGAAACTCCAGCCAACGCTGTTGCCTCAAATTCAAGTCCTTCTGAGTGAACAGATACTTTAACGACTGGTGATCTGTAAATAGTTCAAATCTCTCGCCCAGAAGATAGTGCCTCCAGATTTTCAAAGCGAACACAATAGCCAATAACTCAAGATCACGAGTTACGTAGTTTTTCTCGTGTGGCTTCAGTTGACGGCTAGCATAAGCAATCACTTGGCCTCTTTGCATTAACACTGCGCCAAGGCCTTCTCTAGAAGCATCAGTCCAGACTTTCAAATCTTGGTTGCCATCGATAATGGTTAGCACTGGAGCAGTTGTTAATCTCAACTTTAGCTCTTCGAAAGCCTCCTCACTTTCTTGAGTCCATTTGAACTTAGAATGCTTCTTGGTAAGCTTCGTTAGATGGCCAGATATCTTCGAAAAGTCTTTAACAAATTTCCGGTAATAACTAGCCAATCCGAGAAAACTGCGGACTTCAGTGGGAGTACTAGGCTGTTTCCAGTTCTGAATAGCTGTGATTTTACTTGGATCCACAACGATTCCTTCTTTTGATACGACGTGGCCCAGAAATTTCACTTCATCTTGCCAGAATATACATTTGGAAAACTTTGCTTTCAATACATTCCGTCTCAGAATTTCTAGAACCTGTTCCAGATGCTTTTCATGTTCGGCCTTTGATTTAGAGAAGATTAGAATATCATCAATAAAAACCAGAACAAATTTATTCAAAACCCCTCTGAACACTCTGTTCATCAGATCAACGAAGTAAGCTGGAGCGTTACATAAGCCGAACGGCATCACTAACCACTCGTAGAATAAGTCGGGGCCTCTGAACGTTGTCATTGGAACACACTCTTCGGCAATTCGAAGTTGACGGAAGCCTGTAGCTAGGTCCATTCGTGAAAATACTTGTGCGCCATTTAATCGATCCAACAAATCATCAATCCGCGGCAATGGATATTTGTTCTTTATTGTCTGTTTGTTCAGATCACGATAATCCACACATAGACGTAGAGTACCGTCAGATTTTGGGACAAATACCACGGCTGCACCCCAATCAGAGAAACTAGGCCTGATCAGACCTTTCCATACCAGTTGTCGTGTTTGATTGTCTAATTCCTCCTTCTCTTTCAAGGACATTCTTCGAATAGCGTGAACTACCGGCCTTGTATTGGGAATCAAAGCAATCTTGAAATCTATTTCTCTTTGCGGAGGTAAGCGAACAACTTCTTCAAACACATCCGCATAGTTCTTGACGACAGGAATATCTTTCACTAGATCGGGAATATTCTCTGTGATTTCAGGGACATTTTCTATTTGGGATGGAGAAACATTCAAAGCTGCCCAGAAGTCTTTTCTATTAGCATTCTGACCTTCAAAGGGAATGGTTATATAATCACCTGATTTAATCTTTGCCCTTACGACTCTGTCGGCGCATTTAACTTCAGCTTCATATTTGGTCAACTAGTCTAACCCCAAGATAAGATCAAACTCTTTAAAATTCATGACGACTGCGATGGTAGGAAACCGATAACGAGAGAAGGAAACCGGCACTCCACAAACCCAACTTAGATCAATGGAACCCCCAACCGGATTCTGGACAGTCATTGGTTCCTTGAGCTTTTTCAAATTCAAATCCAGTTTCTTAGCTGCATCTTTTGCTATGAAACTTCGTGACGCGCCTGTGTCAAACAGTACTTTGACTGGAATGTTCTTGACAGTTAGCGTGCCTTCTAAAACATCGACCCTTTCTTGACTAGCTGAGGGCTCGGAAGTTTCTGCTACTTCATTTATATGTACTGTTTTGGACTTCTTAAATTGCCTGCAATCCTTTTCAAGATGGCCAATCCGATGACATTGACAACATTTCCTATTCTCTCGAAACTCGTTATCGGGTTTAGACCCCTTCTTTCGTTTCTTCGAGGTTTTACACTTCCTAGTCAGATGCCCCTGTTTATTGCAGTTAGAGCATGTGGCAGTCGTTGCCCGCTCTTTTTCAGATTTAGCCCTTTTCTCTTGGCACTGGGATTCTTACTGACATCAGACTTTGTACTGGCCTCTGGATGATCAGTTTCAGACTCTGCTTTGTCACTACAACAGACTTCTTCTTCGTCGCGCAACATTCCTTTCTTATGGAGATCTTCATACTGATAAGCCATGTATATCATTTCAGAAAAAGGAAGCTTCACATTCCTCATCACACTATTCTGATATCTCCTTTGCAGGCCATGAATAAATCTCAGATTTTTCCTCTTTGGATTTTGAATCAGATGAGGAGCAAAGTGAGCAAGTTCGTTGAATTTCTTACGATATTCTGGGATAGTCATATCACCTTGTATTAAATAAGAAAATTCATCACATAATCGCTCCGTCGCTTCGGGAGGAGTAAATCTTTCTAAGAAAATCACTTTGAATCTGTCCCAGGTGATATCACCTTCTGGATTATCTTTGATGATTGATTCCCACCAGATTAAAGCTTCTTCTTTGAGCGCCCAAGATGCTACTAACCGTTTCTGGTCATCCCTCAACTGGATACGCTCAAAAATTCTTTCGACAGAACTCATCCAAGCTTGAGTCTGAATTATAGATTCATTGCCCGAGAACTGTGCTCCGTTCAGATTTCGATATTTCTTTAATAGAGCCTCTAGATCGGGTTCAGTATTCCTTCTGCCTATGGCACTCATTTTTCTAGTACTTCTGCAATTGGTAGATCAAGTGTCAGGTCATAGAAAAGAAAATTTTAAAACATAGAAACATATACTTCAAGTGTAAATGTGTCTATCAAGGTGTAATTTCATTCTGCTTTACTCATACTAGGATATTACTGATCCTATCTGTATTGAGTTGCCCGTCCTAGAACACTACTGGTTCTATTTCTGACGAGTTCATTCGAATGTTATATTCCAAAACTAAGCTTAACCAAAGCTCTAATACCACGTTGAGACGACCCGATTTCCCGTTTAGACGGAAACAAGGGTTATCTTTGGAATATAACACCGAAACAGATAATAGCAGAACAGAATTAAATAAATACACCAGATAATGAACAATAGAATATACTAGATAAAAGAAATCATCAGAGTTACACCGTATACAGAATCTTACTTAGTACAAATACAGTTCAGCTATACATAAATGTCTACAGCGGAAAACAAACAAAATATGTACAATAGGAGCTGAATAGCATAAAAAGAAATAAATGATAGAATCCATCTTCAGCTCCAGCTATCCAGAAAAAGAACCAGCTAAACCTGAAAACAAGGCTGCCCGTGTAGAAAAAGGGGCACCCGAGTTTGAAAGTGAAACAAACTACGGGTCAGTCATGGGACTGGTATGAGAAATCCACTCAACACATATATAATTGGCTAATCACAGGACCACGCCACTTTCGTGGAACGGGTTTACTCCATTGGATTGCCAGTGCTTTAAAACAAATCTTTCTTTTAAACGTCGCTATGCTTTTTATAAAAATGAAACTGTTATAAGACTCAGTTCCCATCACACAATGCAACGCAAACCGGAGGATAGAGTTTTACCTTATAACGGTCAAAATATGCTTGATAAGGACAAAACAAAGGCATTTGATATTATTGCTAGTGTCAATATGTTTTGAAAACAATTTCAAATCATAACTATCAATCATAGACGGCATTAATGCCCCATACCACTATGTCGCCATATATAGGTATACAATCAAAACCGCACGATGTCGTATTTGGAAATTGGATTTCCGCCATGAACCAAGGCAAAAGATAGTCCTTACCGAATTCGAGACTACCTAGCCCGAGTCTCAGGATCAGAACGCATCGACCCTTGGATCGTCAGGGCCGGTCCACACGGAGTGGATTAAAAATGCCTGAGCACTACGTTTCGCCGCCCTTTGGGGCGTAAGCGAGCCAAAAGTGACTCCATCGGACCCGGATCGTCCGATCTAACCGAGGCGCCTCGCAACAGCAACAACCACATAAGTCAAACTCGTCAGGGCGTGTAAAACCACTGACGCCACTTTTAGCTAGGAGGAAACGTAGGCCCTCCCTGAGGTCCTTTCTCCCGTTTTAGGTTCATACCGGGGTGTGAGGCTCGTGAATTCACGTTATACACAAAGCTACGCCACATAGGCAGTGCTTTGATCATCACCACAAGACTTTGCTTTTCAACAGAAGCCCTGATCACTGCATATTAGCATGCCACACAGAATAAATCCTATGTCAGACACACAGTCCATTTACAAGTCCGTTCTGGGTCTGAACGAAACCGGGGGCACTAAATACCTCGCAAACCCATCGATCACCACGTACGTCTGGACAATCACCACTCATTATCCATATTTCGGGATGCCTCCCAATCAGGACCTCGGTTACCATCCAAACGAGGTGAAGATCTCCGGTCTTCAACCGTCGTCTTCATCTTCGAATTTCAATCGTCGGTCAATTATTTGAAATGAGAATTAACTCGGCCTTTTCAAATGATTCACGTATTTTTAGAATTTCAAATCAATTTATTTCAATGGTTAAATTATTCGACAACGCCAATTGTGTTCTTTAATGTAATTTTCACACCAAACACATTCAACCATCAAACACAACATAAATCGAGCAAATTCAGTTTATTTCCATTCCATATCGTTTATGATATTTTATAATGATTTATCACTATTTTTATTTATTTTAAAATAGCCTATTTATTCAAAACGACGCTTCGGGCCATAAAGCGGCCGTGGCGCTGTTTTTCTTCAGATTTGATTTACACATATCTGAAAATCTAACCGTTGGATCTTCACAAAATTTACATCATTAGAAAGGTCTTTTCAAAACGAATCCAACGGTTCCAGTTTCGGGAAATTCCGACGGTCGGATCTCCCGGTACAATCGTTTGAAGTTTCGATTTCAAAATACGAACTGCAGCGTCGTTATTCGATTAAATATATAATTATATTTATATATATATAAATATAATCGCTTCTGGCGCTGTTTTTCTTCAGATTTGAATTAAACATTCCAGACAATCCAACCGTTGGATTTTTACAAGGTTGGTGCCGTTGGAAAGATTATTCCAAGGCGAACCTGACGGTTGTGGCTTCGGGAAAATCCAATGGTCGGATTCCCCGTACTAGTTGTTTGAAATTACGGTTTCAAAATACGAACTGCATGGCTTCGTTTCGTTTTAATTTTATTTATAATTATATATTTATATAAATATAGTTTCTTCAAAAATTCCTATATCGTTTTCATTTCAAATATTTCACTAACGCCTTAAAATTTTGGAAAATTTCGCCATAACCTCCCCTGCACCGGGAGCATCGGGAAATTGCAAATAGCTTTCCCGGTCCTTCTAATCTCAAAAAGAAAAAGAAAAAGCCAAGCGGCTAGCCAACAGGCTCATAAAATCATCACCCAAACAAAACAGTAAATGTGTACCTATTTGTCGGGCACAAAATTTTATTCTCTAATCTAGCCCCTTTGCTATAACTTGTTCAATGAATATGCATATACATATATATATACAGTTCTTATCATTTATAATTTTCTATTCGACTTCATATTTGATTTCTATTTGGTTTAAAAACACCATTCATTCTAATGTTACATAAATAGGTGCAAATCATTTCATTAGCTAATTAATGAATATTTCAACTCATATATGTTTATTTTGAACAAGTGGCTATTTTTAACACTTCACATTTCAACGATTTATGCATACAATAAAAATGTGATTTTTATTGTAAAACAATTCACTTCAAAACACTATTTTTTTATATAGTTCATATAGGTGACAAAAATAGGATTTTTATCATAAAACAATTTCTTTTAAAACGAGATTATTTTATACAGTTCATATAGTCGATAAAAGGTGATTTTTATTATCAAACAATTTATTTCAAAATATGAATACCATCCAACACATGAATTTCTAATCAACGAATGAATATCAATTCAACACATGAATGTTTTCTATAGTTTCTATATATAGATAAAAATGTGATTTTTATTATCAAACAATTTATTTCAAAATATGAATACCATTCAACACATGAATTTCTAATCAACGAATGAATATCAATTCAACACATGAATGTTTTCTATAGTTTCTATATATAGATAAAAATGTGATTTTTATTATCGAACAATTTATTTCAAAATATGAATACCATTCAACACATGAATTTCTAATCAACGAATGAATATCAATTCAACACATGAATGTTTTCTATTCAATGAATAAATATAGTTTAAGCATATGAAAATAATTCAAACACACGAATATTATTCAAAATTTCGGCAGCATAACGGCGGGGTAGTTAAAACCGGGACCGTCCCTAGTACGGCTCCTCGCTCTACCTTAAAACCTCGCGGTTTTTGACAATGGGGATCATGCATCTAGTTCGCACGCAGGCGGCATGTATATATTTATTTCATTTCCACAAACTAATCCTATGTGGTTTCAATCAAATATTTCTCAACCACAAACGGGTATTTTTCAACCACAATCAATCAATATCAACCACAAACAATCCCAAACAATCATTCGTTATCAATCAATTTTCACAACAATTTCAACCAATAAATATCGTTCATGGTTTGTGGACGAGGGGCGTATATATATATATATATATATATATATATATTTATATATAGCAATTCACTTTTACTTCAACACATATATATATAGAAAAAGAAATTGAAGAGCGAGAAATTCTCACCAATAGCTATCCAATACCACGACTCTTCCTTTATAGAAATCTTCGCCAATCTCGCCTTTTGTCGCTACGTTGCCCGTATTCTCTAAATATGTAAAAATCGAATTTTTACTATGTTATTCCATATATAAAAATTCCATTTCAAAAATATAGATTCCGCCTTTTCAAATATGAAGTTTTCGCCTTTATAAAAATAAATATTTCGCCTCACTATATTATGAAAATTATATTTTCCTTCCTTCTAAAAACCATATTTTTAATCCACTACTTAAGTAAAAATCACGCTTTTCTCCATTTAAAAATATCGTCTTTCTTTCTTTAAAAAACTAATCTTTTCTATTTTTAAAATCAAATCTTTACTGATTTTAAAAATCAAATCTTTACTGATTTAAAAATCAAATCTTTTCTGATTTAAAATCTAAATCCTTTTCTATTTAAAATCTAATTCTTTTTCTATTTAAAATCTAAATCTTTTTCTATTTAAAATATAAATCTTTTTCTTTTTACATCTTAAAATAAAATCAGTTTTTTTAAAACCTTTTAAAAAAATCAGTATTCTTTTTAAAAAAAAATAAAATCAGTTTTCTTTCTAAAGTTTAAAATCAATTCAGTTTTAAACCTTTTTCAAAAATCAGAATTAAATCTTTTCAAATCGAAATTTTCAGATGAAAATAAAATAAAATAAAAACAATTTACCTTAACCTGCGAAGAAGGGGGGTGACAGCCAAGCTCGGCGGCGTCGGGGAGGTCGCGGTTGGAGGAGGGACAGGCGGAGGCGGAGGGGTCTCGAACGGGGGGTTAGGGTTTGTTAACATGCATAAGCCATAATCTATTTCATAGCATTTTTCCCAAAGGTCAACATGAACGGTACTAGGTTCATGATAGGTCCACAATCTTAAATCAAGAGAGGCATGAATAGATTTATGCATACAATGATAGGTTCAAGGCAAATATTGCACTTAGGTCCAATTCAAATCTACACATGTATGGCAAAATAGGGTGATAAACTTGAGATTAGCATATATGTCCATCATGGCAAGTTAATACCAAGGTCATGAGGGTTCTATGTTGCATTTATGCACAATCACCACATAAAGCTCATAGCTTTCCACCCAAAAGTCAATATAAATGGTACTAGATTCATGATAGGTAAGCATTAGGTCCACAAACATAGATCAAAAGGGTCATGAATGAATCTATGCATGAAATCCAAGGCAGGCATAACACAAAAGCCTCATTTCAACTTGCTACATGTCATATTAAGTTCATAGTTTAAATCTAAGAGTAGAATAGGGCTTACAATGCTATGAAGACTATAAAATAAAATAAGATTGAGACGAAGCCACACTAGCAACACTAAAGACCCCCAAATGACAAGCTCCGCATAAGACGCTTGATAAATAAGAAGAAGATCCTTGCTTTGGTGAAGAAAGATTGAACCTTAGCCTTGAATCAAACTTAGAAACTTTCAAACAAGCTTAGAAACTCTCATATGAATGAAGATGGAGATTATGACAAGAGGATGGAGGCCATGATCAAGAGGGATTTTGGCAGCACTTAGTTGTAGGATTAGTTTGTGTGAGTTTAGGCTAGGTTTAGGGGTCTTTTTATAGAGTTTAGGATTAGTTTTATCCATAGGATTAACCCTAAATCAAATCTAAGCCATCAAATCACGTCAGAAACCAACAAATAGGGCCAGAAAACACAAGCAGGAGCACCAGGCCCAAATGGCCCGACCGGGGAGGTCGACTCTAGAGTCGACCTGGCCGGGGGCAGGTCGACCCCCAGATCGACTCCCAGGTCGACCTGGCCTGGAAGGTCGACCCCCAGGTCGACCTGGTGGGTTGGGCGGGAACTTTTCCCGCCTACTCTGATTGGGCTGAAATTCAAATTTGTTTTCGAAATTTAAATTTTCTGAAACTTCATCGGGCCATAAATGGGTCATACGGACTTCGATTTACAAAATTTCGGACTCTATTTCGCGTATTTTTCCGAGACGAACGCAATGGCATAGCCCGTTTCCCCTGATTCAGATCTTAAAATTTATTTCTGCCTTGATTTATGATTATAGCATGTTGTTAAATTCGGGTTGTTACAGTTAGTTAGTTTACTCACCTTGTCTCGCAGTTGAAGATTCTGCTTTTGTTTCATTTAAAATGAAACAGACATTTAATTTTTCTATGAGATTCCAGTAGCTTCATCCTCTACCACATTAGTTCCGCGACGTCGATCTCGTCATCCCGATTCCAATTTGACCAACTTCGTGCAATTCTGTTTACGAACGAAATAGTTACGTCGATTACAAATTCATATATGATTTTAAAATAAATTATAGTTAATTAAATCATTAACCAATTTTAATTACCATGGTTATCATGTTTAATTCCCTTAATCCTTATTATTAGACCGCAACGTTCTCTTCCCTTGAAACTGATTATTTTCTCAGCAATATAAGCACCGGTTTGACACTTCAGTTTAATTCTTAAATTTTCACTAACCAACTTCTTAACATGTTTAAGCTGTTGTTACCATCTTCATCCACCGGATCAACTAAAACCACACCCCCTTCTTCCTTGAATTTTATTCGGCTATCTCTAGTAACGTTTCTTCCTCGTTCATGAAATAAACAAGCTGCTCCTCCATTCCAACCGAACGTAGCTCCCCATCTTCATTTCAATATATAAATCGCTCCAACTCCTTCCTAGACAATTTCAAAGTCACTTACAGGCAGTCATAGTCCATCACAACTTCCGTTCGACACAGCGATTCCAACATCATACTCTGTGTTCACTCCTTCCTTACACTGATTTTGCTCAACACAGTCACCTGAAACTATCGTCAAAGACTCCCCACCATCAAATACTTCTTCTCCCTTCGACACTGTTGCTCCTCAAACTAAAAACCGCACTGCCCTCTGTTTCAACTCAGCCTTCACTCCCGTTTATACCTTAGGTGAGCATCGAACAAAATCTCCCGCCGTAAATTCCCATGTTGCCATAGCCAACGGTCACAGAGGCTAACCCCCACCTCTCCAGTCAACCCCTGATACCGGAATCCTCCCTTGACCAAAGACGTGAACCACGACATTGACCTAATCGTCAGATATCAGTGCCTGAATGGAACCAGTTCGCTGAGCCCTCGTTGCCACCTCGCGCCATATAGACACTTTGACCTCCACCAATTTGTGTGTAGCTTCCTCCCACAACTCCACTTGAAACAGCTCGGCTTGACATCATTTGAGTTTGCCAAGATCCACCCAAAATAGCCACTGTTCAGAAAAAGGGCGAACTTGACTTGTATTAATTTGGGTAAAAAGAAACTAGCATGAAGATGTTGGAACACGGAATTCAGTGAATCATACTTTGTTTGATTCCACTGAAATTTCGAATTGTATTTTATTTTTAAAAGACGAGATACTGTTTGCCTGAAGAAATCGATTTCAGCGTGGAGCAAAGAAACGGAAATGGTAAGGAATAATTTGGGGGAACTTTTCTGAATCTAGATGAAATTTTGAATGCATGATTTCCATTTTTTTCTTGTTACTGAAAGAAATCAGCTTGGCAAAAGTAAAGAAAGTAAGGATATCGAAAATAAATAGAGAAGAGATTGGCTTCGTGTGGAAGATGTTGGATGGCTTCATTGGGAAGGAACTGGTTGGCTTCCATCAGAAGCTTCACGTTTATTTTATTATTTACTGAAGGATTAGCGTACCCCACTACACAGAATTCCATTCACTTACGGATTACTATAGACAAAATAAAAATATTATCGTGCCAAGCAATGTGCCATGGTTCCAAAAATATAATATTATAGACAGGTTAATTTATATTGTGATATCCCAAAACGCTGATATAAAGTGTAAAATACTCACAATAAAAAGTTGTTTATTTTTCGAAATAAAAATTACTGAATTCTTTTTTTTTATTTAATTATAAACTACACGTTCAAACTTCATTTAAATTCCATATAAAGATAATTTATATTTCCAATACATCATTTAAACAATTTAAATGTTCAAAATCGAATGGCTAAATTATGGGTTGTTACATTCCTCCCCCCTTAAAATAATTTCGTCCTCTATATTGCTAAGTAGTAAAAATGCTATAACTCTAACTCCTCATAACCTACTTAGTTAAAATCTTATACTCCATATCTTCATAATCCCATTCTTACCCAACCTTCGAATTCTCATACCAATGCTCGGCCATTCATAATCCTTTCCAAATGATATGTCCACCATTTTTGGACAACCCATCATCACTTTCTTATCTTCAATTCATATGCTCTTCTGCATATACACACCCATTCCAATTGATTTTAAATCCATTCATCAATTTCATTATTCCACTTAAAAATTTATTAACAAATTAGGGTTTTCTTATTTCAATTATAGTTAACAACTCGATTTTAAATTATCAAAAATTTCTTGAAAATTTTCTAACTCTTTAAACTTTTGAAATATTTCGCTAGCATCTCCTTTGTGCGGCTCAATCGGTACAACCACAACTCGCATTTTTAGGCTTTCTCCAATTCAAAAGAAAATCAAAAAGCCAAGCGGCTTACCCCATAGGCTCATAAAACCATCAAACCCAAGTAATAATGTAAACATGTACCTTTTATCGGGCATAATTATATCTCTTGCATTTGCTTCCATTCAATATCTGCTCAACATACATATATCCATTTAGAGTTGGTTTCAAATCAATCCAGCTTCCAAATTTTAACACTTTAATCAACTTCTGATTAGTTCACTTCCATTATATCAATTCAAGTCTGATTCTATTTAAGTCAATCCATTTATTATACTTGAATCCAAATTTATCACAATTCAATTTCAATTAACAACACCCAATATATATTCAACTTGCTTATTCATAAGTCGAATTCATATTAGTATGTTCGAATCTCATCATTTTCTTTATTTAATTTCATTCGGATTTATTTCTAATCCAATCCATTTTTGTTTAGCTTAAGTTAAATTTCAATTCATTTGATACATTTTTACCAATTCAATCTATTCAACTTTTACAAGTTAAATTTTAATTTCAGAATTCAAATTCTAGGTTTTTTTTCAAATTAATTTGAAATCATATATATTTATATACATATATTTATAGTCAACTCAATTCAAAACATTTGAATTTCTAAAACAACTCTATCTTTCTCAAACAATTTCCATTAATAAATTTATTATGGTAGCAATCCGTCACTTTAGAATCTCGAAGATGAATACCGATAATGTCGCGATCCATTGTCAGAATTATTTTCTCGCCACTGAAGTGATTTCAGTGCTTGATCACTTTCAAAGTCCATTTAAAACCCATTCTTATTCAAAAAAATCCTATAAAGTAAAATTATATTAATTTTAAAAATACTTCAGAAAATATTTCAAAACATCCGGGATTTAAATCCTCGGTTCTGATCTGAATACAATTTTAATACAGCTTATCTGTATATTCCAGTCATTTACAAATTCAGTTTGATTTTATATAACCATTTCAATATTATAATTTTAATCAATACATCCATATACTATAATATTTCAGAAATTATTCCATTCATATCAAAATGATTTAAGGCAAGATTATATCATTTACCCTATTTTAAAATAATACTATATCGAATTGCTTTGTTCGAGAGTTTAGAAATACCTATCGATGCAGTTGTACATCCTGTATCGACCAGAATTCATAAATTACTTAACAAACCAGCCAACACAATATAAAATGGTTTTTATAGCAAATCCAAAAATACGCGCTCAGCTATATACACTCAAACTCAGTCTAGGGTATTACTAACCCCGTCTCAATTGAGTCACGCCACAGAGCCAAGGTTACTACTCAACCTTCAGCTCTGATACCAAACATAATGTCTCGGATTTCCGTACCCTTTCAGTCGACTAATAACACCACACGTCCAACCCACTTTGCACAGAAATACGAATCATTATTAGAAAGAAGTTAGAGGATGAGAAAGAGAAAAAAAGAAACATTAAAATAGAAGAAAACAAAGATCAGAAACTCACAGCGGAACGGATAAAATATATTAGGTAACATAAACTTTGAAATACAATTCAGTAACTTTATATACATACCATCATCAGAGTACAACATCTATTTCTAGAACAGTTATAAACACCGGTTTCCAGATACAAACATGGTATACAACGGAATATATGATAGTCTATAGCTAGCTGCTAAATCCTCCTGCTTCAAACTCCTCCAAGTGAATCTGTAAAATCCCGACCACTTGACTGCCCGTACAAATTTGGGCACCCAAGAGTCTAGGGAAAACAAACAAAATAAACTATGGGTCAGTTATGGGACTGGTGTGAGTAAACTCTAACCATTTGTTTAACTTTCAAAATCCTTTCGAATGAAATGAGAATCGTAAGACCGATCCACACATAAACACAGATGGTTTTTACCTTACGATGACCAAAAATATTTTTGATATCAAATCCAATGATATTACAATAGTGTCTAAATCAAATAAATAGAAATCTAGCGGAACGCTTGCATCTCGTGCTCCATAAATAATACTAAATGAAAAATTGTAGGGTGCTTATTGGAGATTGGATTTCCAACATGACAAGGTATGGAACCACCTTCCGATAGTGTACCTCTAGAGGGGAATACACTTGGTTCAACAAGAACGTCTTGTAACCCGGCCCATACATGGCTACCACTCATTTAACTTGAGTGTATCGAGCATATTATCACCAACGGTTGTGATTAGCAACCGTTATCGAAAGCATACAGCAGCGAATTGAATAAGAAGCAAATGAATTTTCTCTATATCAGGTGATAATACCCCTAATGGGAATGGCCCACTTGGCCATGCTACCTGCCCGATTTCTATCATTTCCCGAGTGATGAGGCTTGAGGTCACGATTATGTTTCAAGAACATCTTGCCACCATTTCCTTTGAAGGCCACATCATCAGATCCGTCCATATACGTTGTCCTGGAAATGGACAAACCGAAGGCACTATTCTATTAATTCAACTTGGGCAATTTCTATCTAGGATTAACAAAACAGCCCTTGCATTTTACTCCGTCTTCAATTTTATTCAGCATAAGTTGAGTCGTAATACTTATACCAATACATAGTGGTTTTCATATAATAAATCTGATCCCGGTCTCTCCGTATTGACAACGGAGGTATAAAATAAATCAAACTTTGATAGCCAGTGATTTTACTATCAAAGGAAACATCCATACAACCAACAATCCTAATTCCAAATGGAAATTCTACCGTTCAACAATCAAGCAAAACTGGGACCTGTATAATGAATTTATTATTACATTTCTGTTTCCCAGATATTCCTCAGAACCCCTTTTCTTTACGATTCTTAGGAAAAACATTTCCATATACTATAACTATTTATTTTCTTCATTTTGGGAAAATATCTTTTATCACAGTTGGAAAACATTTCCATATATTCATGAATTCTCATTTTCTATATTTAGAAATATACGTTATTTACCATTTGGAAAGTATTTCCGTATTTCATTCCTTAACTTCTCATTAACCCATTTCATTTCATTTTTTATACACAGAAAATATCTTTCATTTTATTTGGGAATCATTTCAAAAATCTTTTAAACAAACGCGATGTTATAAAACATTGTTATTATAACTCAAATCATTAATCATTTATTAACTAACCTTATTACTAACCAATCTTCACTATTGAACCTTAACCATTCCTCCATCAATCCTGAAGTCAATCAAGTTGGGGTATAATTACCACTCATACCTTAATTTAATAACATTCTCAACTTTGAAATAGTCAAAGCTCACAACTTCCAACAAAACATCGCTTACGCGACTCTCAGATTCAATCTAAGTATCCATTTCTTTTACGGAAAAACATTGATTATAACGGCAGCGTTATAATCGTTGTTTCCAAATATTTGATTTATAAAACATTAACTATAATGGTAGCGCTAAAATCGCTGTTTAGATTTATAAAAAAAACATTTGTTATTACGACAGCGTTATAATCGCTGTTCCCAAATATTTGGTTTATAAAAATATAACTTGTACTTATTAATTTCAGTAATAAATTAATAAGTAAATAAATAAATAAATAAATAAATTTGATTCAAAATGAAAAGTAAAAATAATTACTTCCCTAAATATGATATAATCGAATTCCAATAAATAACTCACTAACGAATAATCTATATTCGATTTATAGTCCTAACTTTGGAATTAATCTTATCATTCTAGGCTAACTCAATTTCCCTTATGATTATTTCCATTCGCAAAACATTTACTTTCAATCGTTATTCATTTTCAAATAACAGTATCTTTCCTAAATAGGAATCTAGACTTGTTTAATAATTCTAATTTAAAATAAATCTTAAATTATTTCAAAACATGGAATTGTATTTCCATATCTATAAATATTAAAATATTTACTTCTTAATGTATTTCGTTTACATTATAGTTTTATACAATATAGAATTCAAATATCCTTCCTGAATTAAACCATTATAATGAAATTTGATCCAATCAAAGTATAATTATAAATCCCTTGGATTTATTTCAATTTGTTTTATATTTTGAACTTCGGAATAAAATCCAATGTTTCCTTTCGAAAACGATTTCCATTTTCTTTATCATTCAAATTTCTATTTGTATTCACCTTTTCAACCCAGATTTCTTTTTATAGAGGGCTTGCATTTGCAAAATATCCGCTTTAAATGATTATTCACTATAATTGTGAATAATATTTCTTTTTACATAATCAAATCCATTTGATTCTACTATATCAAATCCAAATTCCATTTATAACTTCTATTTACAATTATTTATAGAAAATCTCAATATTTATAATCTTGTTTACAATTTTCTTTATAATTTGCTAAGTTCAAACCTTATTTCAGATATTGGTTTCAAAACTAATTTCCAATTTTTCATATTAATTCAAATTTGAATTTGTATTTCAATTTTTCTAAAGATAAATAATTTACTTAATTTATACTCTCGTTTATAAACAACTTCTTGTTTTCTCTATTAACATGTTTTTTTTAATTTCAACTCTATTCGAAATTTCATTTCTATTTTAGAAATAAATTTTATTTTTAAATCCCAATATCCTTCTCCACATTTGAAAATATTTTACGGTATCTAAAATACCAAGTTCCTAGGGCCAGGGTAAATCAAACACAACATATCAAATCACAGATTATATAACACATCATATATCACAATCAAATAAAAACAGTAATATAAATGTTGAGGAATCCAGTTGGAATCCTCGAACCTGTTTCCCTGCATCCACAGATGTTAACCACTTCAATAATATAAATTTCACATCAATATGAAATATCATGGTGAACAAAATTATTAACCAATCAATGATATAACTATATTAACCATTCAACCAATTTTATCAACTAATCATTCAAACAACCATTAAACAGAATCACTAGAAATAAATTTAAAACCCATTTATATAAAATATAAACGAGTCAGAGTTAGTTAGTTTACTCACCTTGTCTCGCAGTTGACGATGCTGCCTTTTTTTTTCATTTAAAATGAAATAGACATTTAATTTTTCTATGAGATTTTGGTAGCTTTGTCCTCTGCCACATTAGTTCTGCGACGTCGGTCTCGTCGTCCCAATTCCAACTTGACCAATTTCGTGCAATTCTGTTTACGAACGAAATAGTTATTTCAATTACAAATTCATATATGATTTTAAAATACATTATAGTTAATTAAATCATTAACCAATTTTAATTACCATGGTTATCATGTTTTATTCCCTTAATCTTCATTATTAGACCGCAACGTTATCTTCCCTTGAAACTGATTATTTTTACTCAGCAATATAAGCATCGGTTCGACACTTCAGTTTAATCCTTCAATTTGCACTGACCAACTTCTTAACTTGTTTAAGATGCTATTACCGTCTTCGTCCACAGGATCAACTAAAACCACACCCCCTTCTTTCTAGAATTTTATTCGGCTATCTCCAGTAATGTTTCTTCCTCGTTCATGAAATAAACAAGCTGATCCGCCATTCCAACCGAATGCAGCACCCCATCTTCATTTCAATATATAAATCGCTCCAACTCCTTCCCATACAATTTCGAAGTTACTTACAGGCGGTTACAGTCCATCACAACTTCTGTTCGGCACAGCGATTCCAACGTCATACTCTGTGTTCACTCCTTCCTTACACCAGTTTTGCTCAACACAATCACCTGAAACTATTGTCAAAGATGCTCTACCGTCAAATACTTCTTATCCGTTCGACACTGTTGCTCCTCAAACTAAAAACCGCACTGCCCTTTGTTTCAACTCAGCCTTCACTCCCGTTTATACATTAGGTGAGCATCAAAAAAAATCTCCCACCGTAAATTCCCATGCTGCCATCGCCAACGATCACAAAGGCTAACCCCCACCCCTCCAGTCACCCCCTGATACCGGGACCCTCCCTTGACCAAAGACGTGAACCATGGCGTTGACCTAATCGTCAGATATCAATGCCTGAATTGAACCAATTCGCTGAGCCCTTATTGCCACCTCGCACCACTATAGACACTTTGACCTCCACCAATTTGTGTGTAGCATCCTCCCACAGCTCCATTTGAAACAGTTCGGCTTGACATCATCTAAGATCGCCAGGATCCACCCAAAATCGCCACTGTTCAAAAAAAGGGAGAACTCGACTTGTATTGAATTGGGTAAAAAGATACTGGTATGAAGATTTTGGAACATAGAATTCAGTGAATCATACTTTGTTTGATTCCACTAAAATTTTGAATTGTATCTAATTTTTAAAAATTAAGATAATATTTATCTGAAGAAATCGATTTCGGCGTGGAGCAAAGAAACGGAAATGGTAAGGAATAATTTGGGGGAACATATCTGAATCTGGATGGAATTTTGAATGCACGATTTCCATTTTTTTCTTGAATTGAAAGAAATTGTCTTGGCAAAAGTAAAGAAAGTAAGGATATTGAAAATAAATAGAGAAGAGATTGGCTTCGTGTGGAAGATGTTGGATGGCTTCATTAGGAAGGAACTGGTTGGCTTCCATCAGAAGCTTCACGTTTATTTTATTATTTACTTAAGGATTAGCGTACCTCACTACATAGAATTCCATTCACTTACGGATTGCTGTAGGCAAAATAAAAATATTATTGTGCCAAGTGATGTGCCATGGTTCCAAAAATATAATATCATTGACAAGTTAATTTATATTGTGATATCCCTGAACGCTGATATAGAGTGTAAAATACTCACAATAAAAAGTTGTTTATTTTTCGAAATAAAAATTACATAATTCTTTTTTTACATTTCATTATAAAGTACACGTTCAAACTTCATTTAAATTCCATATAAAGATCATTTTATATTTCCAATACATCATTTAAACAATTTAAATGTTCAAAATCGAACGGCTAAAATCTGGGTCATTATAAGGTCATAACGAACTTCTCGTCCTTCTGATAAGGAGTCACAATATACGAGTGAACAAATTGTTTGAGCTCCACAAACTTCTTGAATAGAATAGACTTCTGACTAGTAGAGATAAACTTCGTATCAAACTTGACTTGGAACTGTTCCTATGTGACTTCATCTTATGGAGTCTCAAGCGTAATGAAGTTCCACCAATCCATGGCTCTACCTTGTAGCTACCTTGATTCAAGCTTTCTCCTAGTTGCATCATTTATGCCTAAGTAACCAAAGATCCTAATGCAAGCATCCATCTATCTGTGAACCTCTTCAGTCAGCTCTACCCCTTTGAACGGCTTTCCTCCAAGATATGTGAAGTCTTTGCATAGCTCCACAGCTCTCGGAACCTGCACTTGTACTCCTACATCAACCGCGGCTGCTCCTGGAGCAGGTACCCATCTCACGACTGCCATCTTGGCTTAGAACATGGCTGGGTAGTCTAGTGTACCGCCATTACCCTCTCCAAGAATAGTCTCCTCCCTAGTATTGTCTCGACAATTAGCAAATCATTTTAATTCTGCAATATAGAATGATTAGTCCACATGCAAGAAAACTGCAATGGAGTCCAAACGCAATTATACGATATATTACTATATAGTATGCATCCATCATAAATCTACAAGTACGTCTCTCTTATGTAATTACGTCCTCAAACTTTGGCTAAAATCGTTAACCAGAGCTTTGATACCAAATGTGACAACCGCCCATTGGCACTAAACAAGAGGAATAATGCACTGAAATGTGTGTTAGGCAGCTATGGATGATCATCAAGTTATGATAACACAAGCGGAACCTGTCGTAAAACTCATAGCGCAAGGATAAAATGTAATAGAACATATACAACAGGCAGAAATAGTGAAGCATCACATAGCAAAAATCCAAACTTTTGTATCGTCCTGCAAATATCCATACAACTTTGGAATACACTTTAGAAGACTGTACATGAAGCCTCACTACATTACCCTCAGAGAATGCATCAAATAGAATAACAACAGAAACACCCAATATGTATAGTAGTAAAAGTAATACGCAAGTCACTAACTCGTCTTCGATCAGCAGGTCCGTCCACTAAGATCTACCATCTACAACCTGCTACTCAGTATGCCCATCCATAACACCGTAGATGAACAGCCCAAGGTAAAAAGAGGAAACATAAAACCTTGAGTCAGACAATAGCCTTATTGAGCGATAAAACAATTATCTAACATCATCAATAAAGTATATGAGAATAGGTAGATTAATAAACCAATCTACCCAACACCAAAGAAGAACCCAAACCTGCTTTCGCCACATTTAATAGTGATAGCGCTTTACATGCAATCATTTCAACCATACATTCACGAAAACCAGAACAAGCATCCATTCATGACAATCAGAAGTAACCAAGCAATAGTAATCATAACAACCAAATTATATATCTCAGGTAAATCATCCTGACCTAGCTCAATATCCCTCAAGTGCAAGCCCCATAGGCCTAAACCAATATCAGACAAGCACCCAAAAAACATCTCCCTCTATGTCAGACGATCTACGTGAGACATTACAAACAAAACAACCAATCATCGAACATCCATGACTGACTCCGGCTATCACTTCCAATGTTGCTTTGTAACTATCGTTAGTTGTATGATGGCCTCCTGCCATATGTCAAGGGCTAATGGTAACCCTAGTTCTAGCAAAAACTCCATATGCCTTCATGACTCATATGTTTGTCTTCTCAAATCTTGACAACTAAGCCTTTCACGACTTCCCAAAGTACCCTTTCTTTGAGTCCGCTAGAACCTACGACAACGATAATCTCTCAGCCTTCGCATCTTTAGTCATCACAGGCAACTGTCCACAACTCAAGTCCTCCTTGAGTAACCATTATCCATAACTCAACACCCTAGAGTTGTCTTCACATTCGTTGCTTTACACCGATCAACGAACACACCACGTCGCTTCGAATATTCCATATTGAACTCATGTCGAAGCTAGAACCATCATCGAGCCAATAAAAATAAACATCATTTAGTCATATACTTGATTGATCAATATCAGACCATCTAATGGACCACTGCAGATGGACCACTGTTGATGAACCACTACCGTTGGACCACTGTTGATGGATCACTACCGCTGGACCACTGTTGATGGACCATTGCTACTGGACCATTGTCGATGGACCATTGCTACTGGACCACTGTTGTTAGACTACTACTACTACATGACCACTGTTGATGGACCGCTACTACTGGACCACTGTTGATGGACCACTGCTAGTGGACCACTGTTGATGGACCACTCCTACTGGACCACTGTTGATGGACCATTGCTACTGGACCACTATTGATGCACCATTACTACTGGACCATTGTTGATGCCTTGCCATGTTATCACAGGGATCCATCATTTCTCCCGCCCAAATGCAACTAGATCCAACCAATTTTCCCGCTAAAAAACCTAGATCTACTTTTCGAATTTCGAACCAAATCTTGCGCTCAAATCCAATCAATTTCAGCATGTTTGCAATCATCAATTCAACCAAAATCCAACAACAATTCACACAACAATCATCAATCATTCCAAATAACAATTATCATAAAAATTACATGAAAACTTACAAATTTAAGTGGCAAATTGATTCCTAAGGTGATTCATATGAAAATAGACTTATCATGATATAGATCTAGGTGAAATTGACTTAAAATGATGAAATTGTGATCATACAACCCATATACTTGATTAAATCCGCTTGAGAAATGCATATCACTCACCAAATCTCCAAAACAACACAAAAAAGATGAATCTCGATTCCGAAAAATGAAGAATGTTCTCCAAATCTTCCAATTTAATAAATCGATCTTCACTCAGTGTAGATCTAGCTTCAAACGATGTAGATCTTCGATTCTCTTATGTAGATCTAGGATTTTAATGGTGGAAAGGTGTATTGTTTGAGCAAGGATTAATCACAAGCTCAAGCAAATGAGATAATGAAGAAAGTAACCCTCTCTCCATACCTCTAACCCCCTATTTATAACCTCCCACCAGCTCACTAATGGGCATCTCCAAATCATCCCATTAAGGCTCTAAAAACCTGAACAGTAAACTATGAAACACTAAAACATTGATTCCTCCCAAACCGCTGAGCCAAATCTTTAATGTAACAACTTAACGGAATGGGAAACATAATTTCCTTTCCAATGAGACCGATCTCAGCACTTGATTTGATTCGAGTCAAATATGCCCTGTATAAGACTGACAGGGGTAAAATGGTCATAAATAAGATTGATAAAATTATGGACATGTCTCACATCCCCATAATCAACATATTAAAATATGAGAATGGTCCAATCATCATGGAATTAAGTACGTCTACGTTATGATCCTTTGATACGTAAAATGCGGGATGTTACATTCTCCTTCTCACCTTAAGTACGTCTACGTTAGCAAAAAGGAAAATTGTCCTATCACAATTTTATCTACTCTAGCTTTTGGTCAAGAGGCTTCCCTTACTTCGAATCTCTCTAAAAACAAGGATGCGATTAGTTGGTCCATTTCTGACATTAAGGAATTAGCCTCCTAATCATTCAACATCTATTCACTTAATTGACAAAGCCAACCTCACTCATGAGGCGTATTGTAGGATTAACCCTAGGACGAAAGAAGTAGTGCATGAAGTGATTCTTAAACTCCTTGACAACGATATCATTTACCCCATTTATGATAGCCTATGGGTCAACCTAACGTATGTCATTCCTAAAAAGTATGAATTTACCGTTGTTGCAAACAAACAAAACGAGCTTATTCCAGCTCATACTCAAACTGGTTGGCGTATTTACATTGATTATTGGAAATTGAATGCCATAATAAGAAAAGACCACTTCCCTCTTCCTTTCATTGATCAAATGTTCGAACCTTTAGCCGGTCACGAATTCTATTGCTTTTTCGATGGTTATTCTGGCTATAACCAAATCCCAATCGCTCCTGAAGATTAAGAGAAAATGATTTTCATGTGTCCATTTGGTACCTTTGCTTATCGATGCATGCCATTCAATCTTTGTAATGCTCCTATGACTTTTCAGCGATATATGGTCGGAATCGTTTCTGATATGATGGAACATTTTCTTAAAGTTTCATGGATGATTTTTTGATCTCTGACGATTCTTTCACCTCTTCCTTAAATCATCTTGAGTGTGTTTTAAATCAATGTAAATAAAAACACCTAACGTTGAATTGGGGAAAAGGCCACTTTATGGTCAAACAAGACATCGTCTTTGGACATGTAATTTCAAATAATGGCATTGCGGTAGATAAAGAGAAAGTAGAAGTTATTTCAAATCAACCCATTCCTAAATGCGTTAAGGACGTTCGTTCGTTTCTTGGGCAAGCTGGCTTTTACCGACGCTTTGTGAAAGATTTTATCAAATTGCTCGTCTTTTAAGTACACTTTTAGGAAAGGATGTTCCATTTTACTTACTATGCTTATGTTGTTTCTTTTGAATGACTTAAAAACAAACTCATTTCTGCTTCAATAATCCATGCACGGAATTGGGATCTTCCTTTCAAAATATTATGTAATGCCTCTAACTTTGTGGTTGTTACGGATGAGAATCACATATCTTAAGGCAAAACTAACACTAGAGGTGGTGTATAGTGTTTTAAAGAGATTATAGAAAATCTAAACAATAAATGATTACTCAAACAACTATATGAACCACGGAATGAATATCACAATAGAAGCAATCACAGATGTAGATATAAATAGACATAAAATGCAGAAAAGGAAAGAACACACTGGATTTTATACTGGTTTGGATTACTTCTACGTCCAGACTGTTGGGTACAATAATGTGTTGTATGATTTTTGTTTGATGATAACAAACATATGATTTTATTATTTAAATGTGTTTGTAATTGTACTATTTTATTTTTCATTTCATAGGAATAAATATTTATTGAGTAATATACTACTGTACACAATTGTATATTCTCACGATTTATTTATTTAAATAAATATTTTATTTCAATATTTATTTTAGTACAACATTCAGACTCCACTATGGTATATTCACAGATATTACATCACACGATATTGTACTCGTAAATAAATTGAATATGATAAACAAATTTGTTTGAACACAATAAAATAATATTATATTTCAATCAAATTTGTTTATTACAAATATCAGTTCAATTTTATCATTCTATACATCTGTCCCTCGCTACAACTCTCATCACCTTACCTCACTACAGTTACACTCGTCCACTCATATACATACTCATAGAGTTTTTTTTAAACATGTATACTTGTCTTCTTATGCTTCAATCCAGTCCAGTCATCCCCATGCCTGTCACAAAAACACACACGCAGTAAACTGGAACAAAAATAAAATTAAATACAAGCCAAAAAAAATTTATTTTTAAATTTTATTTTCCTCAGAATTACAGTGTGTTTCTCATCATTAATCTGACTTGGTCTGATATACAAAGACAAGAAAATATTTTCTGATGGTCTGCAAATACACATGTGTATATATATACATGTGTGCATTGCTTCGCCAATCAAAAATCAACGAGCAACTGAGGAGTAGCCACGTGGACCATCTCGACTCAGTGCAACACTCAATCAACAAAACAAATATCAACCAGCATCGTCAAAGTCAATACAAGTCAAACAACAGGCCGAGCTAAAGTTCTAACGCTCAAGCATGTATAAAATTTGATCCTAGAGTGCATAGCAAAATATATGTACGAAAGCAAAACGATACAGTCCATTTCAACACTACATGAAGGGGGAACAGAGCATGTGACCAAAACACACACGACATGCACAAGAGCAAAAGCCAAGATATGGACTGAACTATAATGGATATGCGAAAGCAACAAAACATATGTGCAGCATGAAACTTGTCAAATCAATGATTCTACACAAAATAAAAATGGCATAGCATAATGGTGCAACAAGGTGCATGAACGAGCAAGACAATTTGAAAACATGAGCACAAGTCAAGATCATCATTATTTCAAGTGTGACATGGACTGCTACAATACTCGAGACAAATATCTCAAGTGTATACATGACTAATGCAACAAAGCCATAACATCAAGATAAGTATGCAGCAAAATATATGGTACAAGTGTCAAGTGCAATGGCTCATGTGCATAGTTACTAAACTCAGGTCAACAAAATGTAGATGGACAGAGCAACATCCATGAATAAGGACCAGTACATGCAATAATGAGACAGGTACATATAGCAAGACACAAATGAACACAGGCTTAAAGTCATGGTATACACAACACTTACAACAACACTTACAAGTACAGTTCAAGGGTAAGTGTGCACAAGGAAGAAATGGTCAAGAACAGGGCAACACTCTAAGGTACAAGGAAAACATGCAAACATATGGAGTTGCCAAGACAAATGGTCAAGAGAAGTTACACATAGCAAAGGTCTAGGCAGAAAACAGTTCATGGATCAAGCACAAATGGACCACAAAGTAATGGTAATTTCAACTACGACACAAGGGACAACTTCAATTTTAAGGCATGGTGTTAAACTTAGTGCAACTTGGTTAAGGTGAAACAGCTACATGCATGTACACACATAAGGCCACAATAAGGTCCAGACATGGTATAACAACAATACAGACAAATGAAACAGTCCACGAAGCAGCATAGTTCAAACCAGGAGGCAAAACTGCATGGTGAAAGAACACACTAGAGCTACATGTTTAGTGACAAGTGGGACAAATACATGGGTGACACATGACCAAGCTATCACCAACAAGTATACAACAAAACATATATGCAGCAACATGCCAAATACATAGACAAAGTTCAAGGAAAATTCAAATTTATAGTAACAACATGTCAATATATAAGCTCAGGCATGTCAATAAGACATGGATACATGCAAACAGGTATAGGTGCAAGCACAATCTTAAACAAATAGTGAAACAACTACAATACCAAGTTAGAGTGGTAAAATACATGGGGCCAAGTTAAGTTGCAATCACCAAAAACACAAACGGAAATAGCATGCAAGGAAAAAAGCAAATTTTAGTGTAGCATAAAATAAATTTTCTAGCAACTGTTCTGATCATGTTCCAAGTTAAAGCATAGCGCTTAATGATAAGCATGAGTATAGCATCTGTTCTTATCAGTTGAAAAATTCCAAGACATGGCATCTGTTCTTATCAGTTGAAAAATTCCAAGACATGGCATCTGTTCTTATCAGTTGAAAAATTACAATACGTGGCATCTGTTCTTATCAGTTCAAAAATTCCAAGGCATGGCATCCGTTCAAATTCATTTTTAAATTAGCAGAAAGCCGAAAGAGTTAAGACATCAAATAAGGCCAATTCGAATCTACCGAAAAAGTTTTAACTCGTAAGAAATGGTCATAGTTAAAATATACACAAAGATCCAGAAATCACGCAAGTTCAAGGTCAAGTCAAAATCGAAAATTCAAAGTCCATATTTCAGCATGCAACAATTCCAGAATTCTAGAAGATTTCAACCCAAAAATCTTGTGAATATTACTACCAAGTCTAATTATGAAATTAGAGAGAAATATGGATTCTAAATCCTATATATATATACACCACTTCATCGTTGGCTCAAGGGCATCCAAGTTCAAACAAATAAAAGCGTAAATTCGAATTGAAAAAATCATACCAGAGAATTGAAACTGCCTGGATCAAAAGTGAGTGCAACTGCGAATCAAAGATCATCAACGATGAGAGGGTGGCGCTACAAATCCAAGGAGTATCAAAACACTAGTATCGTAATTGCCTCCACCATCTTTCCAGAAGGAAACCCTAGGAGCCGCCTTTTTTAGACAATAAGAGATCGGGCATAAATAAAGAAGGGCGAAGCAAGAAAGAAAAGTGGCCAGCCAAAATGATAAGGCCTAAAGGGACTTGAAGTTTTATTTAATTAACTAGGGATTTGTTTATTTTCCAAGTGTTTTTTTAATTTGTTTCAATTTGTAATCAAGTTTATAGTTTTCTAATTCATCTCTAAAACTAGGGAGACAAATTGCGGTGTTTGTAATTCAGGGAAATCTGGTTTTAGGGATAAAAACAAATGCAAGGTTTTGAGCGTAAGGTTAATAACAGTTTGGACCAAGTGTCGCGAGTTTATAGGGGATTGTAAGTGTAGAGATTGTTTTAGCTCCTAGTAGAAACTTTGGGGAATGAAGCAGTAGGCAGGGTTTTGCCAAAGCTTGGTATATCTGTGTTATTTATTTTCCGCATTTACTCTGATTATTATCTATGATTGGTATAATTTAATTATTCTGCGAAAATCTACGATAAACCCTATTCATCCCACCTCTAGGGTTAATTTAGATCCAACAAGTGGTATCAGAGCAGGTATTTTTTATCTTATTTTAACTCTAGAGTCATGAATCTGTCTAATAACGTTTTCTCTGAGGGTCAGTCTATAGCTAGGCAACCAATGTTTAATGGAACTGATTATGCCTATTAGAAAACTAGGATGAAAATTTATTTGAGTTCAGTCGATTATGATGTGTGGGATATAATCGAAACAGGTTATAGGACTCCCACTGTTATTGCTAATGGTATTGAAGTTCCGAAATCAAAAGACAGGTGGGACGCTAATGATAAAAAAATTATTTTCAACTAACGCCAAAGCAATGAATGCTTTAATCTGTGCTCTTAATAAAACAGAATTTAATCGAATTTCTCATTGTGAAACTGCACAGGAAATATGACATATGTTAGAGGTCACACACGAAGGTACATCTCAAGTTAAGGAACCTCGTCTTGCTCTACTCAACAACAAATATGAAATTTTTTTATGCAAAAGAACGAAGATATAAAAGAGAAGTATGATCGCTTCTCATCACTAGTCTACATTGCAAAAGCTCTTGGAAAAACTTATACTAAAGTGGAATTGATCAGAAAATAATTGAGAGTACTACCGATGAATTTTGAAACTAAGGTGACGGCGATTCAAGAATCAAAAGATCTGAACAAAGTAAGTATGGAAGAGTTGATTGAAAATCTAGTTACTTACGAGATGGAGTTAAAAGCAAGAGAAGAACGAAAGAATTCTGAATCAAAGAAAAAGACGATCGCTCTAAATAATACTGTTGAAAGTGATGATGAAGATCCCGCTGAAGAGCTAGCCATGATTTTGAGAAAGTGGGCCAAAGGAAATTACAAGACATAAAAGAAGAATTCAAAAACTAACAAGTCCGAAAGTTCAGAAAGTTCAGACGATGAAGTGTTTTGCTACAATTGCAAGAAACCTAGACATATCAAACAAAATTTCCCATAACTTAAAAATGAAAAGAAGAAGAAGTTCAGAAGAAAGAAGAAGGCTTTTGCTGCTACATGGGATGACGAGGAAGGAGAAGAAGTTTCTGAAAGTGATGAAGAGGAAGCTAATTTGTGTCTTATGGCACGATCTGATCTAGAAAGTAGTGACGAGGATTCAAGCAAGGTATCGAATTTCACTTATAAAGATTTAATTTTAATGTGTCACGATCTCACAAAAACCGTTAATTCTTTTGAACTAAAAGATAAGAAATTGAAATCTGATAGGTCAAAACTAGTTCAAGAAAATAACAGTTTAGAAAGAAAACTTGAAAGACTTAAGAATTCACCGTTTTCATAGATCGAAAAATGTTAATTTTTGAGTAATGATCTTTTGAAATTCAAAATTTATTTTGAGTTACTTAAAAGTGAAAACGTGAATTTGAAGAATGAAAATCGTGATTTTGAGAAGGAGATTGAAAAGCTTAGAGAATCTGAAAAACTTGGTTTTGAAAAGAGAAAACAAACTGAAATTGAAATTTCTAAGTCCAATGCTAAAATCAAAGCACTTGAAAATGAAAATTTGGTTTTAAAAAAATTGATGCTGAAAAGAGGAAAATCGCCATTAATCGTTGTTCAAATTTAATGAAAGAAGATAGCGATCTTAAATTCAAAACTCAACGACTTGAGTCAACTTTGACTAAATTTTCTAAAGGAGAGAAATCATTGAATATGTTGTTAAAAAACCAATTTTTTGTTCAAAATATAAATGGACTTGGTTTTGGATTTGATCAATTTAAAAAACAAAATCGTAATGTTTTTAAAAATCCTTTAAATGGTTTTGAAAAAGATCAATTTGAAATTTTGAACTCTAATAATTTCAAAGGATTTTTAAATCATAAACGAAATAAGAACTCTTTATAAACAATTCAATTAAACGAATTTGGATCCAAAAAGATAATAAGATGAATTCAAACGAGATTAAACGAGTTTGGGTTCCAAAGGGTACTTTTGTGGATAATATTGGATTGTTATATAAACGGATTTGGGTACCAAAAAGTATAAACGAAGCTAAGAGTAGTAAAATAGTTTTTGTTAGACCACTCGATCCTATAAACATTTAGGTACCGAGGGAGGCTAAGGAACAACTGTGCTTAAAAGAGATAAAATTCAAGTTGTTCCACTTTATTGAATTGTTTGAAGTTCCTTAGCCATGGATTCTGAGTTAGTGATTCAATGGTTCACGTTGATTATGGTAAGATAGATATGATCTCTAAACTGTTGTTTTTATTTTATTTCCAATTTTATTTCCTTTTTATTTTATTTTATGCTAATTTATATTGCCAGGGTCATAACATTTTGAGCACATCTTGAAAACTGTAAACCGGAATTTTAAAATTTATGATGTTCATGAATGCTAATGAAATTTCACACATTTTTGTTGTTTTGAGTTTCTTCTTCTTCATTTTTGGGAAATATTGAAAAAATGAACTCAATACAGTGGACTACTTGAAAGCCATGATTGATTAACTGCGAAAATTTCATTTTTTTTACTTGGCTTGATTTTGAAATCATTCGTTATTGATTGTTGAATTTCTTGGATTATAAAAATTTGACTTTTTCTCAAGTGATTTCAAATACTTATCTTCAGATTTGATCGTTGAATGTTTCTTGTGCTTGTTTAAAAATTCTCTGAAAAATTCACTTGTGATTCTTGCTTTGAAAATGATCTTGTGCTGCTCTGATAAGGAAATTGATTTGATTCGTTTGAATATCTAGGTGACTGGACGATCGGTTGGAAAATCAGTGACTAGATTTCTTTTAATTCCATAGGCAATTTGAATTTCATATACAAGTGTTTTAAAATTGTCTAAGAAGCAATTAGCTTTAGAAATATTAGATAATTTCACATTCTACTGGTTGTTTTTTGAAAATGAATTTCAACTTGCATTGATATTTTCAAAATCCCTCATGAAACTGATATTTTCAGTTTTAAAATTATTTTTGATTATTTATTCAAAAATTGAAATTATTGATCGATTTGAACCGTTTTGGGACTCATCAAAATTATTAATAGATTTATGAAATTGTGATGAGTTGTGCCTATGGTATAATTCATAACTAGAGGAGATGTTATTTTTAAAATCTCATGATAATTGGATAGATTTTATAATATCATTGAATTAGAGCTTATTTCACGACCATCTTCTATGTCTACCATATTTATGTCATTCATCATGGTTTTATTTAATTTGGGGAGTTCAAATTATTCGTGAAAATAAAAATAAAATTTAAAATAAAAGAAGAGAAAAAGAAAATTATATATATTATATTATTTATCCTTGGTATTCACTCCCATTTAAAAGTCCTCGCGGTTATGCATGGGTGAATTACCTTAGTTCTATGTGCTTTCATTCTCGCTTAAAAGACCTTTGGGCTGTGCACGGATGGAACTCATTAGAGAGGATAAAGTTAAGTTACTACTAACCCCATTTAAAAGACCTTTGGGCTACGCGTGGTTAGCAAGTGCTTAACACATTTTGTGCTTATTTAAAATCTTTAAAATTCATATTCAAATATTCAATTTTATTGAGCCCTCCTCATTCTATAAAATCCATCGTAAATCCATTCATTCTGAAAGTGAAATTTTGCTTCTGATTTAAAGATTATTATGATTTTTGTTTGAATAAATGGGTTTTACGATATATATTCTATTTCTGAATTTAAATTTATATTTGTGGTCTAAATTTGTCACTATTTTAATCACTATTATTCTTTTGATGATAACAAAAGGGGGAGAATGGTCAAGATTTTGATTGATGAGTATTTAATTCAAGAATACTTTAAATTTAAAATTAAATATCTAGAGGGAGAATTGTCAATTGAATTTCATTATTTATATTTTCCACATATATAGGGGGAGTTCAGTTGTAAGGGGAGCAAACAAATAGGAGGAGTAATATATTTCACGTTCAAACACATTTAACACATTCAAAATCTTGTATATGTTTGTCATCATCAAAAGGGGGAGATTGTTGGATACAACAATGTGTCGTTTGATTTTTGTTTTATGATAACAAACATATGATATTATTATTTAAATGTGTTTGTATTTGTACTATTTTATTTTTCATTTCATAGGAATAAATATTTATTGAATAATATACTAGTGTACACAATTGTATATTCACATGGTTTATTTATTCAAATAAATATTTTATTTCAATATTTAAAATAGTACAACATTCAGACTCGGCTACTGTATATTCACAGATATTACTTCATATGACATTGTACTTGTAAATAAATTGAATACGATAGACAAATTTGTTTGAACACAATAAAATAATATTTTATTTCAATCAAATTTGTTTATTACAAATATCAGTACAATTTTATCATTCTATACATCTGTCCCTCGCTACAACTCTCAACACCTTAGTATACACTGACTGCCTCAATACAGTCACACTCATCCACTCATATACAGACTTATACAGGTTTTTTATAAACACGTACACTTGTCTTCTTATGCTTCAATCCAGTCTAGTCATCTCCACGCCTGTCACAAAAACCCACACGCAGTAAACTGGAACAAAAATAAAATTAAATACAAGCAACTAAAAATTTATTTTTAAATTTTAATTGCCTCAGAATTACGGTGTGTTTCTCATCATTTTTCTGACATGGTCTGATATACAAAGACAAGATTTTTTTTTCTGATGGTCTGCAAATACACATGTGCATATATATACACATGTGCACTGCCTCGTCAATCAAAAATCAGCGAGCAACAGAGGAGTAGCCACGTGGACCATCTCGACTCAGTGCAACACTCAAGCAACAAAACAAATGTCAACCAGCATAGTCAAAGTCAATACAAGTCAAACAAGAGGTCGAGCTAAAGTGCTAACACTCAAGCATGTATACAAATTGATCCAAGAGTGCACAACAAAATATATGTATGAAAGCAAAATGATACAGTCCATTTCAACACTACATGAAGGTGGAACAAAGCATGTGACCAAAACACACATGGTGTGCACAAGAGCAAAAGCCAAGATATGGACCGAACTACAATGGATATGCAAAAGCAACAAAACATATATGCAGCATGAAACTTGGCAAATAAATGGCTCAACACAAAATAAAAATGGCATCGCATAATGGTGCAACAAGGTGCATGAACGAGCAAGACAGTTTGAAAACATGAGCACAAGTCAAGCTCATCATTATTTCAAGTGTGACATGGACTGCTACAATACTCAAGACAAATATTTCAAGTGTAAACATGACTAATGCAACAAAGCCATAACGTCAAGATAAGTATGCAGCAAAATATATGGTACAAGTGTCAAGTGCAATGGATCATATGCATAGTTACCAAACTCAGGTCGACAAAATATAGATGGACAGAGCAACATCCATGAATAAGGACCAGTACATGCAACAATGATACAGGTACATATAGTAAGACACAAATGAACACAGACTTATAGTCATGGTATACACAACACTTACAACAGCATTTACAAGTACACTTCAAGGGTAAGTGTGCACAAGGAAGAAATGGTCAAGAACAGGGCAAAACTCTATGGTACAAGGCAAACATGCAAACATATGGAGTTGCCAAGACAAATGGCCAAGAGAAGTTACACATAGCAAAGGTCTAGGCACAAAATAGTTCATGGATCAAGCACAAATGGACCACAAAGTAATGGCAGTTTCAACCATGACACAAGGGACAACTTCAGTTTTAAGGCATGGTGTTAAACTTAGTACAATATTGTTATGGTGAAACAGCTACATGCATGTATACACATGAGGCCACAACAAGGTCCGGGCATGGTGTAACAAAAATATGGACAAACGAAACAGTCCACAAAGCAGCATAGTTCAAATCAAGAGGCAAAACTGCATGGTGAATGAACACACAGGAGCAACATGTTTAGCGACAAGTGGGAAAAATACATGGGTGACACAGGACCAAGCTATCACCAACAAGTATACAACAAAACATATATGCACCAGCATGCCAAATACATATACAAAGTTCAAGGAAAATTCAAATTTATAGTAACAACATGTCAATACATAAGCTCACGCATGTCAATAAGACATGGATACATGCAAACATGTATAAGTACAAGCACGGTCTTAAACAAATAGTGAAACAACTACAATACCAAGTTAGAGTGCTAAAATACGTAGGGCCAAGTTAAGTTGTAATCGCCAAAAACATGAATGGAAATAGCATGCGAAGAAAAAGGAAATTTTAAGTGTAGCATAAAATAATTTTTCTAGCAACTGTTCTGATCATGTTCCAAGTTAAAGCATAGCGCTCAACGACAAGCACGAGCATAACATCTGTTCTTATCAGTTGAAAAATTCCAAGACATGGCATATGTTCTTATAAGTTGAAAAATTCCAAGACATGGCATCTGTTCTTATCAATTCAAAAATTCCAAGACATGGCATCATTTTAAATTCATTTTTAAATCAGCAGAAAGCCGAAAGTGTTAAAACATCAAATAAGACCAATTCAAATCTACCGAAAAAGTTTTAACTCGTAAGAAATGGTTATAGTGTAAATATATACAATGATCTAGAAATCACGCAAGTTCAAGGTCAATTCAAAATCAAAAATTCGAAGTCCAGATTCAAAACGCAACAATTCTAGAAGATTTCAGCCCAAAAATCTAATGAATATCACTACCAAGTACAATTACGAAATCAAAGAGAAATACGGATTCTAAATCCTATATATGTACACTGCTTCATCATTGGCTCGAGGGCATCCAAGTTCAAACAAATAAAAGCGTAAATTCGAATTGAAAAAATCATACCAGAGAATTGAAACTGCTTGGATGAAAAGTGAGTGCAACTGCAAATCAAAAAATCATCAACGACGAGAGGGCGGCACTACAAATCCAAGGAGAATCGAAACCCTAGTATCGTAATCTCCTCCGCCATCTTTCTAGAAGGAAACCCTAGGAGCTGCCTTTTTTTAGACAATAAGAGATCAGGCATAAATAAAGAAGGGTGAAGCAAGAAAGAAAAATGCCCGACCAAAATGATAAGGGCTAAAGGGACTTGAAGTTTTATTTAATTAACTAGGGTTTTGTTTATTTTCTAAGTGTTTTTTAATTTGTTTCAATTTGTAATCAAGTTTACAGTTTTCTAGTTTGTCTCTAAAACTAGGGAAACGAATTACGGGGTTTGTAATTCGGGAAAATCTGGTTTCGAGGATAGAAACCAGTGCAGGGTTTTGAGCATAGGGTTAAGAACGGTTGGGAGCGAGTGTCGCGAGTTTACAGGGAATTGTAAGCGTAGAGATTGTTTTAACTCCTAGTAGAAACCTTGGGGAATGCAGCAGTAGGCAGGGTTTTGTCGAAGCTGGGTATATCTGTGTATCATTTATTTTTCGCATTTACTCTGATTATTATCTGTGATTAGTATTATTTAATTATTCTACGATAATCTCCGATAAACCCTTTTCACCCCCCCCCCCTTCTAGGGTTAATTTAGATCCTACACAGTCGCACACAACACTGGATTATGCAGAGTTTTATTAATACTAGTATCAAGTTTACAACACCCTTGATTCCACGGCTACAAAGTTAACACTGATTCCACATCCTTGATTCCACAGCTACAAAGTTAACACCGATTGCACACCCTTGGTTTCATGGCTATAAGGTTCACACTTATTCCACACCCTTGATTTAATGGCTACAAGGTTCACACTGGTTCCTTTCCTTGATTGACAGTCTACATAGAACACACCCTATCCTTAACCACTACAAACAGCCCTAGAACTCTTGAATAACACTTCCAAATAGAGAGTATTTGATAGAGATTGAGAAGAGAAAGAGAATGATTTAATTTGTATTGAAAACAACATAGTATAAGTTTAGAAATCAAAATTAAAGTAGAATAATGGTCGTAAGAGTAAGGATGAAGAAGGAGGAGATAAATTGGTTAAAAATTCGAAAATGACCCCTTTATATAGAGCTCCAAAGGTTGCAACAGTTCTAAAACGTTCCAAATAATGAAAAGGCGCTTCCTTTGAAATTTAAAATTGTGATGGTTGTATGTCGACATGTCAATATTGGTTTGTTGACATATATATGACTTTTGAATTTTTAAAAACATTTTTTCAAGTATTTAAAGCAATATATATTGTGGAATTTTTTTTATAATTTGAAATCATTTAGAAAGGAGTTGGAAAATTATTTGAAAACAGAATTTGAAAGTGCTAACAGAGTTTTACATATTAACTAGACTCTATTATTTTGATATTCTTGAACTCTTGAAATCTTGATATTTTAATTCTTATGAGTCTTTAATCTTGTATCTCCTTTGGAATGTTGAATCTCTTAAACTGTACAGTCTTCCATATCACCTGTACATAATTCCTGCATATATATAAACATATATATATATATATATATAAAGATGTTAGTATATATTTTATAATCAATAATGTTAATGATTGAAAGAAGGTAGTTGTCATCAAAACATCATCAACATTCCATTCTCCAACAATGTCCACCTTTTGGATAATGACAGCATTAGTTTATAAAATATTCATACATGATATTACCTGTTGATCTGATTTCTTGAATACTCCCCATTTCACCATGAATTCTTCCTGACTCCCCCTTAAACTATGCATACCTTATCTCACTACTACAAAACAGGTCATTTGCGATGGTTTTTTAGCATGAGTTTTGACGGTCTAACAAACATAGCAAATGCAAACATCGCAAATAGCAAAATACTTTTGCGACAGTTTAAAACCATCGCAAAAAGGAACCATTTGCGATGGTTATTACTTAAAACCACTCGCAAAAAGGTTTTTGCGACTGGTTTTAAGTAAAAACCATCGCAAATGAACATTGTTTTGGTTTTGAAGTTTTTTGGTATGCTACAGATTGCGACGCGTTTTAATTAAAACCCGTTGCAAAAAGTATTTTTATGTCTGGTTTTAAGTAAAAACCAACGCAACTGAACATTGTTTTGGTTTTGAATTTTTTTGGTATGCTATAGATTGCGACGCGTTTTAATTAAAACCCACTACAAAAAGGTTTTTAGCGTTTGATTTTAATTAAAAACCATCGCAAATGAACTTTGTTTTCATTTTGAATTTTCCTGGTATGCTGCGGTTTAATTAACAACTGTCGCAAAAATGCATTGTTATGCAATTGTTTTTATTAAAAACCATCACAAATGATATATGTTTTTGTTTATTATGCTACGACTTTTAATATTAACCATCACAAATTTACAAAACCGTGCATGCACCAATAATTGTTAATATCGTCAGATTTACATCCATATGGATTTAGTATCCCACATAACTCAGCAGAAACTATAAATGAATGAACATCAAACATACTTCCAACAATCAACATTTAACATAAATCAAAATAATATCAATGGTCACATTTACCGTAACTAACACAAATTCACATGTTATATAATTCATCATTAACTTCACAATAATGAGATTGCATTATCTTACCTTTACAAGACAACCCAAGTCCACGTATTCGTAGTAATCTCCTTGGCAACTGATGAATAATCAACAACAATCCAAAATTATTAAGTGTCATATCCAAATCTAGAAATGCTGCCCTTCCAAGAGATCATCATTATAAAACTGCATAAACACAGTGACTTACAATGATAAGACTGCAATAGGGTGGGACATAAAGGATTCAATAAACAGGAAAACAAAAGGATTTATTAACTATATTATTTCAGTTAAACTCATTGAACCTGGTTTCTCAGGTATTTACTGTATTATTTCAGTTTACTGAGCCATAGGCTCAGCTTACTGATGACAACCATAGGGTCAGTTTGCTGATGACAACCATAGGCTCAATTTGCTGATGGCAGGACCAACCTGTCTCGTTCTGGGCTGTCATGCTAATTACCCAACTTTGGTGGTAGGCTTCAGGTCCAACCTGTTTCAGAAAATGTGTTGCCTTGACTTTAGGAAAAGCTGGATGCAAATTTAATATTTCATCTATCACCCATTTTATTTATATAATTACTGCTACTACTTCCAAATTATATATCTGTTTTTCAGTTTTTTAGTCTCTAATCATATTCCTTTCCTACTTGTATGGCAGATACTTGTTTGTTAGAACTAGTGTTTAATGTGATTGAAAAAGCATCACATGCGTCCTATTTGTGTGGAAGAAGTGGTCATGTGGCTTAAGTTTAAGAAGGATTAGGATATTTTGTTTTTCTACTTAAAGCTTTGTAATTCTCATAATTATCTTTAACGAAGTTAATAACAATGTGGTCTCTTATGCTTCGTGTTAAATCTCTCCTCTCTCTACATATAAAATTCTAACAAGCAAGAAAAAATGTGCAGAAGAATTAATATAAAATGCTGGTTTCGAAACAATGGATTGCTAGATTATTTTGTCCAATGGAAACCAAAGCCTTTTATAACAGGCTGTTACATTTGAAAAAATAAAAAAGATTTTAAACTCTAGGCTTTAACAACAAACTTGGAAAACTGCTACTTATTCAACAAATAAGATAGACATGAAACGAAAAATATCATTTGAAGCATTTAATTAAACACTCCCCCTTGCTTCAAATCTGCAAACACCAAGTTTCTTCAAGAAATAGTTGTGCTTAACTTCAGAGAGTGCTTTGGCCATAATATCAGCAAGCTGTTCATTTGTCCCACAAAACTTCAGTTATATCTCTCCATTTGCAGTAAGACTTCAAACATAATGATACCGTATAACAATATGTTTAGTACGACTATGAAATGAAGGATTCTTTGTCATTGCGATTGTAGCTTCATTGTCACAAAATATTGGCGTAGCACTTGTTTGCTCATATTCAATATCTACCAGCAATCTTCTTAACCACACAGCTTGACATGCTGCGAAGGTTACAGCAACATATTCCGCTTCATACGATGATAAAGCAACTACATCCTGCTTCTTCGATCTCTGTGGAATTGCTGTAGAGCCCAAGTTGAAAACATACCTAGACGTATTTTTTCGATCATCAATATTACCCGCCTAGTCACTGTCACTAAATCCAACCAAGCTGTAACTTGCTGGATTTGACCCAAAGCCCAAAATCAGAAGTTCCAGCAATGTAATGTAACACTCTTTTTGCAGCACCCAAGTGTTGCATAGTAGGAGAATGCATGTATCTAGACAACACACTTACCTAATACATAATATCAGAGTGAGTATAAGTTAGATAATTCAGCACACCTATAAGACTTCGGCAGTAACTCGGATCTGCGGGTTTTGTTCCATCTTCAAGCTGCAATTTTTCATTTGTGTTCATAGGTGTTGCTGTCACTTTGCAGTTCTTCATACCAAACCATAAAAGTTCTTTTCCATATTTTCTTTATGAGAAGGAAAATCCATCTATAGATTGCTTTATCTCCAAACCAAGAAAGTATTGCAAACTTCTCAAATCTGACATCTCAAACTCTTTCTGCATGCATGACTTGAACTCGGCAACCAAAGCTTTTGGTCAAATATACATCATATCATCTACATAAATGCAAACAACTAGAAAGTTGCCATTTCTAACTTTTCACACACAATGTAGGCTCATTCTCACTCCTCATAAATCCATTTAAAATAAAATATGAGTCGATTCTTTTGTACCATGCCCGTGGAGCTTGTTTGAGCCCGTAAAGATCTTTCTTAAGCTTGTATACTTTGTGCTCATTTCCATTAACAACAAAACCATCAGGCTGGCTTACATACACTTCCTCATCTAAATCTCCATTTAGTAACGCTAATTTCACAACAAACTAGTAAATTGGAAATTTCAATTTTGCAGCAAAAGAAGAAGAGTTCACACTGTTTCAAAACGAGCAACCGATGAGAAAGTTTCATCAAAATCAATACCTTGGTGTTGTGCATTGCCTTTAGCAATGAGTCGAGCTTTGTATTTTTGAATTCTGCCATCTGCATGATGTTTAACTTTGAAGACCCACTTCTGCCCGATGGGTATCTTACCTTTTGGTAGCTCTACTAAATCCCATGCACGATTGTGTTCCATTGACCTTATCTCTTCCTTCATTGCAACTTTCCATACTTCATTGTTAATAGCTTCTTCAAAACATGTAGGTTCTTGTACATATAAGGCAAATGAGCATGATTCATATACTTCTCTCAAGGACTTGAACTTCTGAGGAGGCGTTTTGGAGTTGGAACTTGCAGACAAGTTGCTAGCTGGAGATGCGTTGCTGCCATTGCTTGGTGAAGATGGAGGGCTTTTGTTTATCGAAGATGGAGGATTAGTGTCTACAGATGCATCTTTTATTACATAGTCATCATCTTTTGGAATTTTCAGATTTCTGCATTTGTGCCATTTTCCCAAGACCAACTTCCTGCTTCATTAAATCTCACATTCCTACACACAACAACTTTGCCACTTACTGGGTTATATAACTTATAGGCTTTGGATTGAGTGCTATAAGACAAAAATATACATTTTTTTAGATTTTTCATCAGGTATTGAATGATAAGAATTTATCAAAACATAAGCTACACAACCAAAAATACGTAAGTGACTCACCTTGAGTTTGCGACCTTTCCATGCTTCATATGGAGTCTGATTGAAGACAGCTTTTGTGGGAGAAATATTGAGAAGATAGACAGATGTAGCTACCGCTTCTCCCCAAAACTGCTTTGGAACACCTCTTGCCTTCATCATGCTTCTACCCATTTCAACAGTAGTATGATTTTTTCGCTCTGCAATGTCATTTTGTTGCGGCGAGTATGGTGCCGTAAGCTACCTGTGAATTCCATTTTCCTCACAATATGCATTAAACTCATCTGATACAAACTCCCCTCCTCGATCAGTGCGTAGTGTCCTGATCGGACAACCACTTTGTTTCTCAACTAAACACTTAAACTTCTTGAAATACTCAAATGATTCAGATTTATATTCCAGGAAAAACACCCAGCTCATGCGACTGTAATCATCAATAAACAACAAAAAATACCGACTCCCTCCAAGTGACTCGACAACATGGAATAGTTCAAGATGAGTCGATGCTCTCCATGATATACCTACAGGGAATGATGATCTAGTTTGCTTTCCATACACGCATCCTTCACAAAAACTATGATTATGAATTTTTGGCAATCCAACGACCATGTTTTTGCTTTCTAACAGCTGCAACCCTCTATTATTCAAATGACCATATCAGAGATGCCATAGATTAGACTCCAAATTCTCCTTAACTACCAATGCACTATTATCTACGCCAGTTGACACATCAAGTGAAAACATTCTATTTGAAGTCATTTTAACATGGAAAATTTTGCTACCGGATTGCTTATGTTGAATACTACATGACTCAATATCAAATACAATAAAATAACCACTTAATATCAGCTGTCCTACACTAAACAAATTATGTGCAAGACATGGAGCATACTTCACATCATGAATAAGCTTAACATGACCACATTCAGTTTTGAGAGCAACTGTACCTTTGCCTTCTACTTGAATTGGTTTGCCGTTGCCAAGTCGGACCTCCGTTTTTTCCATTTCATCAAGATTTTTAAATAGCGATCTTGTGCCAGACATGTGGTTGCTGCATCCACTGTCGATGAACCAAACGCCATCTATTTTTCCATCTTTGCTTGCATGAGCCATGAATAGGTTGCTCTCCTCACTTGCTGATTTTGTGATGCTTGCATGCTTCTGCTTGTATGGTGGATACTTGTTAACTATGCAGAGTCATCAAAGGAATAATCAAGTACATGTATCTGCTTATTATGGATTTAGTATTAATTTTCTTTTCCTTCTTATTATGCGTAGTTTGATTTCCTTTTCGCTTTTCTTTCCTAAATTTTCTTCCTGTCATGTAGGCATGGAAGCATTTTTATTTTGCCTTTGGCCTGCAATTAATTGTGACGTACTTGATTTGATGTTTAACACAAAGTTTGGGCATCATTTGAGCTGAACCTAAAGACTATGAAATTCGTTTGAGCTAAACTTACAGACTAAGAAATTTGTCAAACCTTGTTGCAAGAAAAAGGTCACTAAAGATTGCGTTCAGGGTAAACACTAACGAGGTGTTTTGACGGAGCACTTGAATGAAACATTTAAATGGAAACACAAGCTAAATGAGTATGCATTTATGGATTTCAAACGAGATATTTAATCGGAGTAATTAAGCGGTATTCAAAGAGAATAATTAAAGCTAAAGAGGTAATGAACGGAGCATTAAAACACAATAAACGAGGTTTTTAGTTCGAAATGCAGCTGTGGCATCGAACGCATCTGACGTGTTCGCGTCCAGGCCACCGCTCCATTGTGGTCCATTTGCTTTGCATGGCCATTAGTTTTATTTCATTTTAGTTCATGCCCTAAAATTCATATACGGTAAAACTCCGGTTCCGTCAATACTCAAATGTTGAACTCCATGCATGTATAAAAAGAAGGCTCAACTCTTAATGCTGCAAGCACATGTATCTTCTTATTATGTGGCCTACGCAGGCGATCCTAGTTATCGGTTTTTGGGCTCGACTATAAATAGGAAAAGTCGTGAAGTAGTTTGGCTTGTTTGGGTACATGGACGATGAAAGGAAAGTAGTTGTACAGGTTTGTTTGTTTAGATGAATGAAATAATCAGTCATGTATTTGAGTTACAAATGGATAGCGGTACAGAAATAAAAAGTATACTGAAAGCTTCTGCTTTTACCCACCAAGGAAACGTTCTTTCAATGATATTATGAATGCTGAATTGAATTATAAAGGAGACAGAAAAACTATCACTTAAAAATATTATAATGCTCACTTTCTCCATTGTTTAGTAGTCAAATGTTTAATATTAATCAAGGGTATTTTTAAACAAACTAGACATACTAGATATTGAAGCATACAAGACCACATTGACCAGTATAGTGTTGCATCAAGGGATACTACGTGCATCTTTCAAAATTGGGTTCTGAAACAGAGGGAAGCAATAATTAGCTAACACAGTCAAATTTATGTATCAAGGTAAATAAAACGATACGATGGCTCATACAAAATATATTAAGCTTTAGTTAACTAAATAAAGGTCTTCAACTGTATGAGTTACAGTTGTCATCACATGTTCTCTCCAATTTCTACAAAATAAGCTGAAAATGTTGACCTTTCTTAGTATGTATGTGCATAGCCATATTTGTAATGACGGTTGATACAAAAAAAAATTGTTGTTTACCATATCAGTTGACTTGAGCATGCAATAGATTCCATTAATTTTATTGCCTACAAAAGATTCCATTGTGATTGTACACGGACTCATTGTTATGTAACGACGATCGGAACAAAGCTCCTCCTTCCTTGCACGCATATGAACTGACACACAACAACCATATAACAAAAAGAATCCCTGATGTTATGTGCTTACCAGCTCATATTTCTACACAATTCCTTCAATATATCTCGTGTTATGGGACTATTGTACCCAAACCATCATTCCTTCTTAACAACATGAGAGGCAATCCTAACACTCATTACATATTTTTTCACACCCCCACGTTAATTTCTTCAGAAAAATCTTGTTAATGTGCATATGGTAAGTCAAGACAGATAGTCAGAGACAGAGCATTAACAATTTATTGAGTATTAGTATATTTTACCAAATTTGGTAGATATTTACTACGAACGTAATGGGGAACCCTATAGAATTTGATATATTGATGAATCGGGTGCTAACCTATCCAACTGGAAAAACATAAGAGTTGGAAACAAGAAAAAGAACGAATACACAATAAAATCATAGCACAGGTAGTTAAATGATCATAGACATATAACGTCAATATAGCAACATCAAAGAGTTGCTGGGATGCAATGGTTGCTGCTCACAACAAAACCAAAGTTGTTTTTGGCAATCGTACAGACTTTTAGTTTGATTTGTTTGATCAGAATTGAATCCAATTCGATGGAGATATTTGCAAAAGAGAATTGTGATTTTATTGAATGTTATTATTGAATGATGTACAAAACGTTACACAAATATATATATATATATATATATATATATATGCCAAAACAAACTGTTGGCAATGTTATTTGCTAAGTAATGGATATTGGGTTGAGCCCATAGTTGTACAAGTCCGGTTGCGATAAATATAAAGTATCTTTTCCTAAATGAAGCAGCAACAGCATCAATTCATTTTATCTCTTATTTGCCCCCTTCAAATCTTGGGTTAGCCGAAAACCCTAAATTTGACAGATCGAATGAATCGATGCCTCCATCCTCATGTATGTTGAGCTTCTCCTTCTAAAGCTTCATGTAATTAAGGCAAACTTCTGGTAACTCCCTCTTTATTACGATTGTGAGTTGAAGAGATGCGATGCTAAAGTTGAAACCTAGTTAAGTGATTGTCTTTCGGATATAAGACGAGAAGCTTATGTATGTCTTTGACAAGAGGCTTATGTATGTCTTTGACTTTGACGATGAAGTTTGCTGTAGATTTCCGTATAGGGCATTATTGGATCTTCAATTCTTCACGAAGCCTGGTAAAAAAATTGGCTGAAAGGACTTTGGTAAGTACATCGGCTCTTTGATGGAAGGAAGATACATAATTGATTCGCAATTTTTCTCCTTTTACTTATTCTCGTACGAAATGGATATCAATCTCTAAATGTTCTACACGAGCATGTTGGATAGGGTTCGATGACATGTAAATAGAACTCTAATTGTCACACCAGATGGAAGCTTTTGATAAATTGTTTAGTTGTAGCTCTTTTAACATAGATTGAATCCACATAATTTCAGCTATAGCGCATGCAATACTTCGGTATTCTGCTTTCGCATTTGACTTTGATATAGTGGATTGCTTTTTCAAGCCCCACGATATTAAGCTGTCATCTATGTAAATGCAGTAACCAGTAATGGATCTTTTGTCATATAAGTCTGTAGCCCAGTCTGAGTCTGTAAATCTAGTAATATTTAGGTCTTTACTATCCTTTAGAGTTAGCCCGCAGTCCATAGTTCCTTTTAGATGTCTTAAGATTCTTTTAACAGCCCTCCAATGCTCATCCTTGGGTTCCTGCAAGAATTGAGACACCTTGTTAACACTAAACAATATGTCAGGCCTTGTAATGGTTGCATATTGTAATGCCCCCACAACTCTTCTGTATTGTTTGACATTATTTATGGATTCTCCCTTGTTTTTGGAGTATTGCTGACTAGAAATCATAAGGATTGGTTGTGGTTTTGTTTCAAACAGTTAGTCTTTGTTAGTAATTCAGTTATGTATTTCCTTTGACACAAGAACATCTTAGATTTTGAAATCCTATTAGCTTCAATTCCCAGAAAATAAGAGATTTCCCCCCAGATCCTTAACTGAAAACTCCTTGTTTAAGTATTTGATAATGCTAGCTATTTCAACATCTGCTACCTGTAAGGATCAAATCATCAACGTATATTAATATATAAGCACTAGACGCTTGAGTAATCTTAATGAACAAGGAGTTATTAGATTTTGTGGACCTGTATCCCAATGTATTCAGAGTTGATATGAGCTTTTCAAACCAAACTTTGGGTGATCACTTCAACCCATACATTACCCTATTTAGTTTGCATACTAGTTTATGGTCTTGAATATACCCTTCAGGCTATTGCATGTAGATCTCTTCCTCTAATATACCACTGAGAAATGCATTATTCACATCTAAGTGTTGAATGTTCCATTGATTTTTGAGTGCAATGGTAAAGATTAGTCTAATGGTAGTTGGTTTGACCATAGGTGAGAAAGTCTCACTATAGTCAAATCCATACTCTTGAGTGAAACCCCTGGCTACCAGCCTGGCTTTGTTTTTATTGACAGTACCATCTGGATTTCTTTTTAATCTATATGTCCATTTACAGCCTATTAAATTCTTATTGTTGGGTTGTGGAACAAGTTTCCAGGTTTGATTTCTGATTAGTGCATTGAACTCCTCATCCATTGCTAATTTCCATTCCTTATGTTTGCTGGCTTGATTGAATGTAACTGGTTCTTCTGTGTCTCCAGTAGTCAAGTAGGCTTTTGGCTTAAAGATGCCACTTTTGGCTCTGGTCATCATAGGGTGACCATTGGTAGTTAGAGAGGATTCGGTATGTTGTTTATGCTGTCTGGAATTGTCTTCAATAGCTGATGAGTTTTCATCTGAGTTTTCAGTTGTAAAATGCAGACTTTTAGTGCCTGAATTTTCATTTCCTTCATTTTTAGGTGGTGGATAGGTGTGGCTGAGCAATTCGGTGTCATTATTGCTGAGTTGATCATCCTCAGCAATGTGCATTATTTGATCATCATCAGCCATCTGATCATTAGCTGTTGGAGTGCACTCAGAATATAATGGGATGTCAGGTATACATGGCTTTTCTTTAATAACTTTATTAGTGGTTTTGATATCATTTTGAGCATAGGGGAAAACATGTAATAACCCGGAAATCTGGGCCAGTTTAAATTTTTTATTTTGGCAATTTTAGCGAATTTTGATTATTTAAAATGAATTATTTTAAATAATAACGACGAGAAATTTATTTTGAATAGAATTCGAATGTATATATTATATAGATCGTCGTTGGAATATAAATATTTATTTATAAATATAAAAGGAATTGAAAATGGCGCGGTAGTTCGATAATTCGATTTCAAACTTCAAATGAATGTATAGGATTCAAAATAAACCGGATTTTAGTGAAACCAAAAATATTTGAATCTAATTGATAATATCTTTCCAACGAATCCGAAAAATTGAAATTTCATAGCGGGATTCAAAAGATATGTCCAGTTGAAAATTTTGAATAGTCGCTATGGAATTCAGGCCCTTAAAAATGGAAATTTTGCAAACGACCTAGGATTTCGACGAAACCACTTTTGTTGGGTCCACGATGTCAAATTATTGCTAGGTTTCAAATTTCGTAATTTTTCGATTCAATATGTAAGCGTGGCAAAGGAAAACGCGTTTGACCAGTTTTAATTGATTTTAATCGACTGGAAAATGGCCATTTTTCAAACGGTCTCAGAATTCGACGAAATTAGTTTTGTTAGGACCGTATCGTCAATACGAAGCTAGAAAATATTTTTCGGGAATTTTTCTAGCTAGTATGTGGCCCCAGTAAATTGAAATGCGCGTTCAAATTCAATATATAGAGTTATATGTTGATTTTGACGAAAACTGACTGAAACGATCGAATCAGTCTACGATACATATCCCATTGTGTTCGGAATGGGGGTAATTAGCTACGGACGACAGTCATTGGGTCTCGTTTTGAGTTCGAAAATAAAGTTAACCTTTTGAATTTAAAATTAATAAATATATATATATTATTATAGCCTCACTCCTTTATTCTCTCTCACTTCCCTCTCTCTCACTTCAGAACGAAAGAGAAAAAAACCGATTACCACCAAAACCCGATTCCCCTAGCCGCCACCCTCTCCCACGCTGGCGCTGGCCATCGCGCCTCCACCCAACCGCCGCGCCGCTGTGACAGCCCGCCCCACACCAGCCTGCATTTCCTCCGAAAGTGCGCTGTACACATGCCCGACTAGCATGGGACGGTCATCAGAAGAAAGGAAAGAAGGGAATTAACTATACGAGGAATCTGTAGAATGTCTCACAGCGCATGGAATAAAATATAATAATAACATACTTGACATAAAACAGGTGAGACAGTGCATAAGCTGATAACTAATAATCAATATCAACATCAGAGCAGCGGAAATCCAAATACAGCTTATTACAACTTTCCAAATTTACTGTCTCTAACAAAAGAAAGCTAAAGTGGAAGATGCACCACATATGCCCAAGCAGTGATCTTCAACAACACAGGGAGAATACTATATATATTACGTGGAAGCCTCCTGCTCGTCTCTGAATCATCTACCCGCGCATCACCAGCCAACTTGTCTCTAGTCTGCTCGTGTGAGCACCCAGAGTAATAAGAGGAGACATAAAACTCTGGGTCATACATAAAGCCTGGTATGAGCGATAAGCATCTAAACAGAATAATAACAGGTATACTAAACCATACCTGAACCTGGACCTGCAACCAAAGAGTTAGTACCATATACTGTACAATACTCTAAGGTGCTATAATAAAAAGTGTAAGAATACGGGGGTGGAGTGTGTATGTCATAATGATAGCAAACAAACCATCCATAGCAACCATCCTCACATCTCCCACTCAGTGCTTAAAGCATACGACATCTACCACCTTGGAACACTAGACAAATTGACGTAACGACGAATCCCGACTTGTAGAAACCCTGTTGTGACCAAGCTAAACATATGGGGTCATGACCAAACATTCCAATGACCCATTTCATTGATCATAGCCCTTGGTTCTACCAATGTCATAATGGCCCTGAATCCGCCTCCGTACCTCCTACCATAGTGGTCCAAAGCTATAGACATCGATAGCCCCTTAACACGTGTCCCGCAGCAAAGCCTAATCATGAAGCGAAATCGTTGATTCCCATCTGAATCTTGAGCTCTAGCTTCTCATTTGGACTTCCTTTGCATCTCGGGTTTGGTCGAATTGGAGTGGGTCTTCAGAAGAGTCATCGCGTAGTAGTAATAGCCCACGTACGGTTCGGTTCGGTGCTCCTTGTCTAGCTCGGTTCGGTTCGGTGTAACCTTCCTGATCGGTTCGGTTCGGTGGTCCTAGTCCATGCATGGGTCAGTGCTCCATCTCCTCTCGGTTCGGTTCGGTAGTGTAGTGCCTATTCTCTGCTTGGCTCGGTGGTTGCTCCCTTCCAAGTTCCCAGATCCGATCCTGTCCTTCTCCATTTGCCCGATCCGCTCCGCTCCCTAGCTTACTCCGATCCGATCCGCTCCAATCCGATCCGATCCGCTCCAATCCGATCCGCTCCACAGTTCCGATCCGATCCCCTTGTCCACTTCAACTCTAAGTAAACGGCCTTCCTTCTCGCCAATCCTCCTCCAGTGACAAGTTCCAATCCAGTTCAAATTCCCTTGGTCAGTTCACAAATCCGATCCGACCCCTACTCCGATCCGATCCGGTTCGGAACCTGCACACTTCTGCAACTTTCCAGCGAGCTTTCTACGCCATTCGACGGCGTTTTCGACAAATTTAACACTTCTAATCAATCATAAAACACACCATAGAGTCATAGCAATATGTAAGAGCAACCACAAACACCAAAACCATGAATTTACATGTCAAAATGGATCAAAGATGCCCAAAATCCTATTTTTCCCTTAAGCATGACTAAATAAGACTTATCATAGAATTAATAAAACTTAACTAAATCGAACCAAATTTCTAACCGAGGCATAAAATATTATTTAAGAATTTCTAAACATTTTTCCAGAATTTATTGGTGTATAAATTCGCTAATCTTCACTAATTACCCTTAATTAACTGTAATTAGTGTCAAGACGATGCTATCACTCACCTTGGCCACAAAATAGAACACAAAATCTGAAATACTCTCTGTTTGGGTCGAATTCCTACGTATAGCAGTAGCTCCAACCTTGCTTTGTTGCTATTTGGCCTTGCTTTGATGTAGTTTAGGTTTAATGTTCACTAAAAATGTGTTTGGAGTGGTTTTAGAGGATGGAAGCCATTACTAGGGTCTCAAGAAGGTTTGTGGCGGCTCAAAACTGAAATAAAAGTGATTTCCTAACCCTAAACAGTCCTCCTATACCTCTAAACCCGAAATTCCCCTCTGGGCCTAGCTGCTAATCACCGGGTTAAGCCCAATTAAGCTGTTTTTCACCATCTGAAACTTGTTTCAGCCATACCTCCCAAACGGTGAGTCCGTTTGGCTAATGTGACCACTCTATAGAAAGAGAAACCATCATCCGGAGCCAATGGGAGTGGTTTCAAGTCAAAATTCATTTCCAGTCAAAAGTTATGGCCAAAACAGTGCCAACTAGGGGTAACATGGTCATTTAAAAATCGGGAAAAATCATGAACATGGGAAATGACCACAATAGTCGTCTCCCAAAGTTACATGACCATACGACTTAGTATGTGAATGAAATAAATATTCTACGATCCTATGATGCGTAGAATGCGGGTCGTTACACTCTCCCCCCCTAAGAAATTTCGTCCCCGAAATTCCTTAACCTAAAACGTACAAAGGATCCCGCATGCCTAACAACCACATACAACAATCAAACATGCAAAACAAGCAACCAAGCCTATCCTAGCATGCGGAAAACTAAATTGAAGTCAAAACCTTACCAGGCAAAGAGTTCTGGATAAGTCTTCCTAATGTTCTTCTCTGTCTCCCAAGTACAATCATTCTCGTCCTCGCCCCACTGAACCTTGACTAGCTTCACCGCCTTCCTTCGAAGTTGCTTCATGTCGTGCTCGACAATACGGGCCGGCTTGCGGTTCCCAACCGCCTCGGGTTCTACTTCGAAGTCCTCCAACTGATCAGGTGGAACAGTCATATCTGGGTCGTAAATGAACTTCCTTAGTTGGGAAACATGAAATACATTGTGAACTCCCGCCATTTTCTCTGGTAAGCCAACTCTATATGCCAAATTCCCGACTAGTTCGAGAACAGGGAATGGGCCAACGAATCTTGGTGCCAACTTGCCTCTCCTGCCAAATCGTATTACGCTCTTCAACGGAGAAATCTTGACAAACACCAAGTCGCCAATGGAGAATTTTAAGTCTCTTCTCCTCTTATCAGCATAACTCTTCTGCCTATCTTAGGCAGCCTTCATTCGTTGTTGAATGGTCTTGATTTTATCTGAAGTTTCCCTCACCACATCTGGTCCAAGCATAAACCTCTCGCCAGTCTCTATCCAACATGATGGTGAGTTGCACGGTCTTCCGTACAAAGCTTCAAACGGAGCCATACCGATACTGGATTGGTAGCTATTATTATATGCAAACTCTACTAGATGCAAATGGTCATCCCATGATCCACCAAAATCAAATATACATGCTCTCAAGAGATCTTCCAAAATACGATTCACCCTCTCCGTCTGACCGTCGATCTGAGGATGATATGCGGTACTGAGATGTAACTCTGACCCTAGAGCCTCTTGTAAACTCTTCCAAAACGCACTAGTGAACAACGGGTCTCGGTCACTCACAATGCTTTTAGGTACTCCATGAAATCTCACTACCCACTTCATATACAATTCTGCTAACTTAGCTGCCGTTCTGGTTGATTTGACTGGTATAAATCTTGCACTTTTAGTCAATCGGTCCACAATCACCCAAATGCTCTCATGTCCCGATCTAGTCCTTGGTAAACCATCGATGAAATCCATCGAGACTTGCTCCCATTTCCATTCGGGAATTTCTAAGGGCTGTAACAACCCACTAGGCTTCTTTTTCTCGGCTTTAACTAGCTGGAAATTCATGCACTTGGATATAAACTTCCCAATGTCTCTTTTCATCCCTTCCCAGTAGTAGGTCTGCTTCATGTCTCGATACATCTTATTACCACCGGGGTGTATGGTCAGTTTTGAGTGATGACACCCTCTAAGCACTTCATCCCTCAATCCATTGACATTGGGTACGACTAATATTCCATCCTTTCTAAGCCATTCATCTCGATCAAGCCCATAATTGTTCATCTCCTCATCGATACCCATCTCTAACCTGGATATGATTTCCAATAGGTTAGGATCGTCCCTCTGACTAGAGCCGATCCGCTCAATCAAAGTGGGTCTGATCGTCAAACTTGCTAACATTTCTGGATCCAATTCGCACTTTGGTCTGAAATCAAACCCCGCGATATACTCCAGTTGCTTCCATTCTAGAAACATAGCCCCTAGGCTAGCATGTCTCCTACTCAATGCATCAGCCACCGCATTGCCCTTTCCCGGTGTATATGCGATGTCAAAATCATAGGAAGCTAAGAACTCTAACCATCTCTGCTGACGGAGATTCAATTCTTTCTGAGAGAAGAGATATTTTAACGACTTATTATCTGTAAATAGCTCAAATCTTTCTCCTAAGAGATAGTGTCTCCACATCTTCAACGCGAACACGATCGCTGCCACTTCTAAATCATGGGTAGGGTATCTTCTCTCGTGCGGTTTCAACTGCCGACTTGAATAGGCTACAACCCTACCTCCTTGCATCAATACAGCACCCAGTCCGGTACCACAGGCATCCGTGTATACCGTCATCTCTTCGTTCCCCTTAGGAATGACTAAGACTGGTGCGCTTATCAACTTGTCCTTTAGACTCTTGAATGCATTCTCGCACCTTCCATCCTAGACAAAAGTTTGATTCTTCTTGGTCAACTGGGTCAATTGTGCTGCTATCTTGGAGAAACCTTGGATAAACTTACGATAATATCCCGCTAACCCCAAGAAACTTCTTACATCTGTTGCATTCTTGGGCGTAGGCCAATCCTGTACCGTGGCCACCTTTGCCGGGTCCACCGCAATACCATTCTCTGATACAACATGGCCCAAGAACCTCACTTCCCTCTTCCAGAAGTGACACTTAGAAAACTTTGCTTTCAATTGGTGTTTTCTCAACACCTCCACCACTATCCTTAAATGTTCCTTGTGTTCTTCCTCTGTCCTCGAATAGACCAAAATATCATCAACGAACACAAGGACAAACTCATTCAACTGATCCCTGAATACCCTATTCATAAGATCCACAAAATATGCTGGGGCATTGGTCAGCCCGAGTGGCATGACCAACCACTCATAAAATCCAGACGGCGTCCGAAATGTCGTTTTAGCTATACTCTCAGATTCCACTCTAAGCTGATGAAAACATGTCGCGAGATCCAACTGAGAAAATACTCTCGCGCCACTCAACTGATCGAACAAATCGTCTATCCGCGGCAGAGGATACTTGTTCTTCCTCGTCACTTTATTCAATTCGCGGTAGTCTACACACAAACGAAGGGAACCATCCGCCTTGGTAGCAAACACAACTGGTGCTCCCCATTCAGAAACATTCCTTCTGATAAATCCCTTCTTCAAAAGATCGCTGACTTGCACCTCGAGCTCTCGCTGCTCTCTTGGTGCCATACGACGAAGTGGCATCACTATAGTTCTGGCATCTTTTACCAAATCAATACGGAACTCAATCTCTTGGTGTGGTGGAAGTCCGGTTACTTCTTCGAAAACATCCGGATACTGGCCAACCACGGGCAAACCTGACAACTCACTATGCGGAATGTCAAGGGAGTTTAGAAAACTAGCCAATACCCCCTCACTGGGTAGACCACCAAATACTATCCTCCGCCCATCATCCGCTCTAGCTGTCACCAAAAAGCCCTCACAGTCTACCACCACCCCGTATCTTCGGATCCAATCTACCCCCAAAATAATTCCAAACCCAGCAAAACCCAAAACAAAGCAATCACAAACAAACATGCATCCATGACTCGATAAGACCACATTACGACAAATCATGCTAAGGCTAGTCGAACCACCAATCGGGTTCGTCACTACTAAAGGTCTATCGACAATCTCGGGCTCCAATCCCAACCTATCTACCAGGTCACTAGATATGAAAGAACTGGAAGCTCCGGTATCAAATAAAACTCTAACAGGAACATCATAAACAGAAAGCATACCTTGAATGACGACATTCTTTCCCTTCTCCGCCGCAGTTGGGGCATACGACGAAGAAGGAATAGCATTAAGGGTGTAGGCTTTCACCATTTGCTTTTCTTTAGGGGGTTGCGGACACTTGTCCTTGTGATGTCCCATTTGGCCACAATTGAAGCACTTCCTATCCGCTGGCTTGGCCCGATAATTACTAGCATAATGGCCCTTCTTACCACAGCTGAAGCACTCAACATCTTGCTTATTCTTTTTCTTCTGGCCATCCTTAGTCTGATTCCGCTTTCTCTTATTCTGGGAACCACCTTTGCCTCCACCACTTGCTTGTGGCTTTGGCTCATCTGCGGATGCAACCTCAGTCTTCGGCTTAGGGTAGAGACTTTCTGATCGTAATGCTTTCCCCACAATCGATTCAAACGTCTCATCGATGTGGTTAATAAGTCTTTCCCCCAAGTACTGATCCAAACCAGTTATGAATTTCTCATTCTTTTTCTCGGCAGTATCAATAAGAGATAACCCATATTTTGACAAAGTGTCAAATTCAGCAATATACTCCGAGACAGCTCTGCCATTCTGCTTGAGCTCCAAGAATTTCTTAAACAGCACTGACTTCTGAGCAGCTGGAATGAACTTCTCGCTAAAGCGAGCTTTAAACTGCTCCCAAGTAATCTGATCTTCGGGAGTGGCTGCCTTTATAGCATTCCACCAATTCATTGCCCGCCCTTGCAGCTGACGGGACGCTAGCTTTCTCTTCATCGCATCCTCGATACCCAAATCCTCGAAGATACGTTCGCAACTATCCAACCAATCTTGAACATCCGTGGCCGATTCCGTTCCGTGAAACGGCTTCCCACCAAGGCTAGTATAATCCTTATTTAGCTTGGCGAAGTCGACCCTCGGCGCCTGCACTATTGGACCACCACCATTTTCACCATTGGGAGTTGCCCTCTGTACATCTCTAAGCATCTCTCTCATGAGGTCAGTAAACATCGTCCTCATGTCAGCAGCATTCCCATTATTGGCACCTCTACCGGTACCTCTAACATATCGGCTCATCGTCAATCTGAAAAAGGAAACGATTAACGACTACATAGTGGTGCTAGTGCAGCACGACTTCATTCTTATACTACTAATTGTATATATATAGCTTTTGAAAACCAAAATAATCACAAATACGCTCTCTCGTATACGTATATTATCTCTCCCTGATAACTCCCCTAGGTTAACTACGCAACCTGGAGCTCTGATACCAAGTGTGACAGCCCGCCCCACACCAGCCTGCATTTCCTCCGAAAGTGCGCTGTACACATGCCCGACTAGCACGGGACGGTCGTCAGAAGAAAGGAAAGAATGGAATTAACTAAACGAGGAATCTGTAGAATGTCTCACAGCGCATGGAATAAAATATAATAATAACATACTTGACATAAAACAGGTGAGACAGTGCATAAGCTAATAACTAATAATCAATATCAACATCAGAGCAGCGGAAATCCAAATACAGCTTATTACAACTTTCCAAATTTACTGTCTCTAACAAAAGAAAGCTAAAGTGGAAGATGCACCACCAATGCCCAAGCAGTGATCTTCAACAACACAGGGAGAATACTATATATATTACGTGGAAGCCTCCTGCTCGTCTCCGGATCATCTACCCGCGCATCACCAGCCAACCTGTCTCTAGTCTGCTCGTGTGAGCACCCAGAGTAATAAGAGGAGACATAAAACTCTGGGTCAAACATAAAGCCTGGTATGAGCGATAAGCATCTAAACAGAATAATAACAGGTATACTAAACCATACCTGAACCTGGACCTGCAACCAAAGAGTTAGTACCACATACTGTACAATACTCTAAGGTGCCATAATAAAAAGTGTGAGAATACGGGGGTGGAGTGTGTATGTCATAATGATAGCAAACAAACCATCCATAGCAACCATCCTCACATCTCTCACTCAGTGCGTAAAGCATACGACATCTACCACCTTGTAACACTAGACAAATTGAGGTAACGACGAATCCCGACTTGTAGAAACCCTGCTGTGACCAAGCTAAACATATGGGGTCATGACCAAACATTCCAATGACCCATTTCATTGATCATAGCCCTTGGTTCTACCAATGCCATAATGGCCCTGAATCCGCCTCCGTACCTCCTACCATAGTAGTCCAAAGCTATAGACATCGATAGCCCCTTAACACGCATCCCGCAGCAAAGCCTAATCATGAAGCGAACTCGTTGACTCCCATCTGGATCTTGAGCTCTAGCTTCTCATTTGGACTTCCTTTGCATCTCGGGTTTGGTCGAATTGGAGTGGGTCTTCAGAAGAGTCATCGCGTAGTAGTAATAGCCCACGTACGGTTCGGTTCGGTGCTCCTCGTCCAGCTCGGTTCGGTTCGGTGTAACCTTCCTGATCGGTTCGGTTCGGTGGTCCTAGTCCATGCCTGGGTCAGTGCTCCATCTCCTCTCGGTTAGGTTCGGTAGTGTAGTGCCTATTCTCCGCTTGGCTCGGTGGTTGCTCCCTTCTAAGTTCCCAGATCCGATCCTGTCCTTCTCCATTTGCCCGATCCGCTCCGCTCCCTAGCTTACTCCGATCTGATCCGCTCCAATCTGATCCGCTCCATAGTTCCGATCCGATCCCCTTGTCCACTCCAACTCTAAGTAAACGGCCTTCCTTCTCACCAATCCTCCTCCAGTGACAAGTTCCAATCCAGTTCAAATTCCCCTGGTCAGTTCACAAATCCGATCCGACCCCTACTCCGATCCGATCCAGTTCGGAACCTGCACACTTCTGCAACTTTCCAGCGAGCTTTCTACGCCATTCGACGGCGTTTTCGACAAATTTAACACTTCTAATCAATCATAAAACAAACCATAGAGTCATAGCAGCATGTAAGGGCAACCACAAACACTAAAACCATGAATTTACATGTCAAAATGGATCAAAGATGCCCAAAATCCTATTTTTCCCTTAAGCATGACTAAATAAGACTAATCATAGAATTAATAAAACTTAACTAAATCGAACCAAATTTCTAACCGAGGCATAAAATATTATTTAAGAATTTCTAAACATTTTTCCAGAATCTATTGGTGTATAAATTCGCTAATCTTCACTAATTACCCATAATTAACTGTAATTAGTGTCAAGACGATGCTATCACTCGCCTTGGCCACAAAATAGAACACAAAATCTGAAATACTCTCTGTTTGGGTCGAATTCCTATGTATAGCAGCAGCTCCAACCTTTCTTTGTTGCTATTTGGCCTGCTTTGATGTAGTTTAGGTTTAATCTTCACTAAAAATGTGTTTTGGAGTGGTTTTAGAGGATGGAAGCCATTACTAGGGTCTCAAGAAGGTTTGTGGCGGCTCAAAACTGAAATGAAAGTGATTTCCTAACCCTAATCAGTCCTCCTATACCTCTAAACCCGAAATTCCCCTCTGGGCCTAGCTGCTAATCACCCGGTTAAGCCCAATTAAGCTGTTTTTCACCATCTGAAACTTGTTTCAGCCATACCTCCCAAACAGTGAGTCCGTTTGGCTAATGTGACCACTCTACAAAAAGAGAAACCATCATCCGGAGCCAACGGGAGTGGTTTCAAGTCAAAATTCATTTCCAGTCAAAAGTTATTGCCAAAACAGTGCCAACTAGGGGTAAAATGGTCATTTTAAAATCGGGAAAAATCATGAACATGGGAAATGACCACAATAGTCATCTCCCAAAGTTACATGACCACACGACTTCGTATGTGAATGAAATAAATATTCTACGATCCTATGATGCGTAGAATGCGGGTCGTTACAGCCGCCTCCCCCTTCTTCATCAATCCGACCCCCATAAACCCCACAGCCTCAATCAAACCGTGAGACCCCCAAAAGCTGGCGCCACCAGCCATAGCGGCCACCAGAAACCGCGACCTCCCCTGAACCACCCAGTCCCCTGCCCGCACCCCCTTCCCCCTTCTTGTCCACCGCCACTTCGCCAGAGGTCAATCCTCAGCCGTTGATGAACGGAAAGGCCCCTCTCCCCTTCAATAAAAATCGAAATTGGTGAGTTCTCTTTTTGTTTACCTTTATTTTGATTTTCTTTTCAGTTTTAATTATAAATTTTAATTAGAAAAGAACTGATTTTACATTATAGTAAAACTGATTTTTGTTTATTTTAGAAAAGAACTGATTTTTGTTTATCATAGGAAAAAAATGATCTTTGTTATAATCTAAAAATATAATCTTTTCTTTATAAACATCGTTGTTAGAATATATGATTTTTATATATTGAATAACGAAGTAAAAATTCAATTTTTATATATTGAATAACGAAGTAAAAAATTCGATTTTTATATATAGAATAGCGGTATAAAAATGTGATTTTTATATATGTAGTGAAAGCGGACAACGTAAGTGACAAAAGGAAGAACGATGAAGATATCCTACATTTGAAGTGTCGTGGATTTGGGATAGCTTTGGTGAGAACTTCTCACCTTTTAATTTAATTTTCTAGTTAAAATATATACTAGGATGCAGACGGTGTTTAGTAGCACCCGACACCCGTCGTCCACAGACCATGGACGGCTTGTATGCTTGTTTGTTTGATTTTGATGTGTAGTTTATTGTGTGATGTGAAGTGAAATGGAATAAAATATTTATGTAGTTAAAAATATTTTATAGTTGAAAATATAATTTTTAACATGAAAATGAAATAAATAAAAATAAACAAATCGGACGATTTGTTTATATACACACATTTGACTGATATTGATTGGGACGATAAATTTTACACATCGCCCATCTGCACAAATAAAATATGTGTTTGATTGTTTGAAACTCCACACGGGTATTGGGATGATATATGACATACACTAATCCCAATAACTAGTTGTATGTCGATCGATTGATTGACAGACTATTATAAGCGTTAAATATTTATATTCGATGCTTATACAGTGTAGAATGCACTTTGGATGATGGTTGATTATTCATCGTTGTTATTGTGTACATGTGTTGTAGAAAATCCATATAACTAACATTATATGGTAATTGATTGGGCCTCATTCTATATTTGAAAAAGAAATATTTGAAATAGAAATATTTGAAATAGAAATATTGGAAAAATAAATATTTGAAAAAGAAATATTTGAAATAGAAATATTTGAAATAGAATATTTGAAAATAGAAATATATGAAGCCGTGTTGATTAGATTGACGCCATTTTGACGTGAACGATATTTATATCGATTTTATTCATTTTATAATGAATATCGAAAGTGATTTCAAAATCTGATATTTTGAAAAGAACTGAAATTCGAATTAAATTGAATAGAAATTGAATATAAATGAATTCGAATTGAAATTGAATATAAATGAATTCGAATTGAAATTGAATTGAATTGAAAACGAACTGAAATTGAATTAGAAATCCATTTGAATTGAAATCAATTTGAAATGAATTTAAAACAAATTTATAAGGAAAAATTTAATTTTGATTTGAATTAGAAATGAAGTTGAAATCGTTTTGAAAACGAATTTAAAACGAATTATAAAAATACGTTTTAAAAGGAAATCGACGAATTATATATTATATATATATATATATATAATATAATGGCCTGAATAGAACGCGCCGCGCCGCGGCAGTTCGCGAATTTCGACCATTGACTTCGAACGGATATTACGGGAGATCCGACCGTCGGATTCTCCTAAAATCGGAACCATTGGGTTCGTATCGAAAAGAGCTTTCCAAAGAATATTAGAAATTAGAAATCTAACGGTTAGATTTGGAATTATGTCCAAATCAAATTTGGAAAAGGTCGCTGTAAGTGCAGTTCGATGGCCATTGATGGAAATCGACTGTACGGGCCTTGATAAAATTATTAAAAATATCGATAATTTGTGTAAAATCATAAGAAATGATTTGGGAAGAATTAGGATGAAAAACTCCATATTTGAAAAGATAAAAATAGATTTTTATCGAAATGAACTAGTTTTGAACTAGAATTATAATTCTATTTATTTTTAAATAAATAAATTGGATTGGAAATGGTTTTGAAAATAACCAGAATTTCCAATAATTATATTGGAATGGATTTGAATCGAAATTGTCTTTGGAATATTTCGATGTTGGATTTCGTGATGATACAGATAATGTAATGGGAATTTGAAAGATATATATATATATATATATATATATATATATATATCGTTATTTCCAATACGATATTTGTTGGTCGTAGAATTTGATATTGAATATAAGCCGGTATATTTTCTATTCAGAGCCTTATATTTAATATCAAATGTGATTTGGGTTTGTCGTGAATGGTGTCTTCATTAACACTGTTCTTAAGCCCAGTTGAGGAAAAAGATTAAATCTTTTTATTTAGATTTAATGAAGTGTACCAATTAAATAATATTTAATTGGAATTGAATTCGAATTGATTCTTGGGTTTATCGTGAATGGTGTTTTAAATAACACTCGTTCTTTAACCCGATAATTAATAGAATGTGATTTTGGGTTGTCGTGAACGGTATCTTCAATAATGTTGTTCTTAGACCCAAAGGAGTTAAGAAAATCAGAAACTAACTGGGGATTAGTTAAGTTGAATGGTTTCTGGGGTATTGTCCTATTGATCTGATGTTGGTTTTGGCCTTCGAGGTTAATACTTAGGGAATTGCTCACTTGCTAATTTACGGTTAGGGACTGATTGAAATGTGATGTGATTTTGGGTTTATCGTGAACCGTGTTTTAAATGACACTGATTCTTTAACCCAGTCAAAGATTAAAACTAAGTGGAGTTTTAATGAATCTTTAATTAGATTGAAAAGATCGAGAATGGAGTATCACCAGTTTTACTCCAGACGGTAGTTAAATCTTTAATTAGATTTGAACGTGAAATGGTAATTGAATTTAGCGATAACACCGTGGTGTTAGATATGAAGTATTACCGGTTTTACTTCATGGGATGAATAGGTTGGGGTTGGGAAATTAAAACAAATGATTACTTCGGTAAGGTTCGTTAATCCCGACTAGTTTTAATTGATATTCAAAAGAAGATTAAAGAATAAATTTCAAGGAATTCATCTTGGATAAAATTAATGGGAACCTTTCCCTATGAATGTGAAATTTAGAAACTAACTGTCGGTTAGCTAAGCAGAATGGTTTTCTGGATATTGATATGATGTTGGTTTCGGCCTTCGGGGTTAATATTTGGGGAATTATTCTCTTGCTAATTTACGGTTAGTGACTGATGAATTGGAATGAGGCGTATGTTGCGTTTGTGTAACACTTGTTTATAATATACGCGAGTTATTCGGAAAGACCGGGTTTATCCCATTCTGAATAACTGATACGACGATAAGTCGAAGATGAAGACGGTGGTCGAAGACCGGAGGTCTTCATGTCGTTTGGGTGATTACCGATGATCTTGATTGGGATGTACACCCAAGAAGATGGAAACAGTTGGTGATCGTCCAGACGTACTTGGAGATCGATGGATATGCGGGGTACTAGGTGCATCCGGTTTCGTTCAGACCCAGAACGGACTTGTAAATGGACTATGTGTCTGACATCGGATTTCATTCTGTGTGACTGATATCGGTTGCATAGAATGGTTTGCCTGTGTGGCATGCTAAGTTGCAAATGATCAAGGCTTCTGTTGAAAAGAAGAGTCTTGTGGTTGATGATCGAAGCACGGCCTTTGTGGCGTAGCTTTGTGTAACGTTTACTTTGCTAGTTTCACACCCGATATGAACCAAAAACAGGAGAGGACATCAGGGAGGACATGCGTTTCTTTCTAGTTAGAAGTGGCGTCAGTGGTTTTACACGCCCTGACGAGTTTGACTTATGTGGTTGTTGCTGTTGCGAGGCGCCTCGGTTTGATCGGACGATCCGGGTCCGATGGAGTCATTTGTTGGCTCATTTACGCCCCATAGGGCGGAGAGACGTATTGTTCAGGCATAATAATCCACATCGGTGGACCGGCCCTGACGATCCAAGGCTTGCCTGCGCGCTTGCCTGGGACTCGGACTAGACAGTCTCGAATCGGTAGAGGACGATCCCTGGCCTTGGTACATAGATGGAAATCCAATTTCCAAATACGTGACCTTTGCGGTTTTGATTGTAGAGCCTAGTATGGCGACATGATATATGGTACCCATGCCGTCTAGGATTGATACCTATGATTTGAAATTGTTTTGACACTATACACTTATAATAGTATCAAATGATTTGTTTTAAACGTATCAAGCATTCTTTGGCTATTATAAGGTAAAAACCCTATCCTCCGGCTTGCGTTGCATTGTGTGATGGGAACTGGGTCTTATAATAGCTTCGTTGTTCTTTATTTTGCATTGCAATGTTGTTTTATGCACTGGTATTCTTGGGAGGAGACCCGTTCCGTGTTATACGGCGTGGTCCCTTGATTTACCGAACTTTAAAATAAAGATTAACTAATTTAGTTCTCACACCAGTCTCATGACTGACCTAGAGTTTATCGTTTTAACCTAAACTCTGGGTGCCCTTATTTTCGACACGGGCAGCTAGTACTTTTGGTTTTGTAGATTTATATTCATAGGATCCTGGTTTACAGCTGGAACAATATCCGGAAAGCTTTGTATCCATATATCTCCTTCAGTTGTGTATTGTGTTATTTTCCGCTGCTATGTAATGTATTGTAATCTCTGATATTTTCTGTGTAATATTTATTTATTCATACTCTGTATATTCTTGTAATCTGATGCATTGTGGTAATATACAATGAAATGTTCTCCGGCCTGCGTTCTATTTTGTCGTGTTCTCAAAACAATCAGGTGTTTCGAACGGTCTAGATCGGTTTAGCGACTGATTCGGATCGAGCGAAATTCCTTGTTGTCACAAAACATATTCATTGAATATAACATGCGTATTTACAAAAATTCTACCATTCTCATCAATACATTTGTATCCCTTCTGTTTAACTGCATATCCCAAGAAAGTACAGGGTTTTGATCTAAAGTTGAGTTTGTTTGCATTATATGGTCTAAGATAGGAGAAGCATAAGAAACCAAATGATTTTAGATCATGATAGTTTGGCTTAACTGTATATAATGCTTCCAGTGGACTGATATTATTTAATGCTCTGGTTGGCATCCTATTGATTAAATATACAACAATATTAACTGATTCAGACCAAAATTTTAAAGGTAGAGAATTAAGCTTGTGCTAGTAGAGTTAAGCCACTTTCAACTATATGTTTATGCTTTCTTTCAGTTATACCATTTTTCTCAGATGTGTATGGACATGTTAGTCTATGAATTATTCCCTTATCATCAAAGTAATTAATAAGAGATTTATACTTGGCACCACCATCAGTTTGAAATGTTTTCACTCTAGTGTTAAACTGGTTTTCTATCATATTCAAAAAAAAAATGACAGTATCATATGTATCAGATTGGATCTTAAGAAATAAATCCAAGCATATCTAGAGCGAGCATCAATAAAAGAAATAAAATACTTGTATCCAAAGTCTGAGGTATTAGATGTTGGACCCCATAGATCAGTGACCATTAAATCAAAAGGTTTAGAGTAAATAGTTAATGAATTAAATGGTAGTTTGTGATTCTTGCCCATTTGACAACAAGTGCAGATATAGGGTAAATTGACATCATTATAAGAAATATTATTGCTATCCAGAATATTCTTTACAACATTAACACTAGGGTGACCCAATTTGTGATGCCAAAGATCAAAAATACTATTGTTTATATTTTGTTCCAGAGCAATAGAAGCAAAGCATTGTTTCGCTTTTGCAGGCTGCAATTGATCACCAAGTTTGAATAGGTATAATACATTTGATTCATTACCTACAAAAGAGTTTCATGTGTTAGTATGACCTTGACAACATAGAAACTAGGATAAAATTCGAAGTATACAATATTGTCTTTGGTGAATTGAGATACACTCATTAAGTTTTTTCTAATTTTGGGCACCCTAAGTAATTTGTGCAAGAGCAAATGTTTTTTACCTTTTAATAAAGCATTACCAGTATGAGAAATGCTAATGCACTTACCATCACCCATGGTTATTAACTGTACCTCTATATCCTTTATTTTCAAGATTGAGGTTATGTAGATTGTTGGTCATGTGATTAGTAGCACCTGAGCCTGTAAACCAATTGTCATCCAGTGTTGAGTCTGATCTGGTTGTTTCAGTCTGATTGCATTGTTTTCTACTAGTTTGATTTGATGAGTCTGGTTGAGTTTGTGCTATATTAGCATTAGGGTTGTTGTCGCCTTGACTGCTATTTTCTTGATTTCTAGTGTAACTAGAATTAAATTTAAAATAGCATTTCAGTGCAGTATGACCAATTCTTTCACAAATATGGCATTTGGGTTTGTTGTTGTTTGACCATCTACCCCTTCCTCTTCCTCTTGGAGGGTAACTTCCTCTTTGATTGGAATTGTTTTTGTAAGTTCCTTGCCCCCCGCCTCTATTACTAGTGGCATAATTAAGTGAGTAATCCAAGTCAGTGGATCTTTTATGAGAAATTCTTGCTTCATGAGAGAGTAACATGGTGTGTACATCATCAAGAGGTGGTGTAACTTTTTGTGATGTTATAGTGGCCACAACGGCCTCGTATTCATCACCTAATCCGTTTACAAGTGAAAGAACTTGATCTAATTCTTCAACATTGTTCCCTAAAGCTTTTAGCATATCACAAATGTTTTTGACTTTTGCTATGTACTCACTCATACTCATGTTGTCCTTTTCACAATTTGAAAGTTGCCTTTTGTAAAACAAGGAATTAGCTGTCACTAAGAATTAAAAACCTTCTCTACAGTAGTCTATATTTCATTAGCAGTTTTGCATCCGATAACTTGAGGCTGTAAGGCAGCACTTATTGATGATAGTAACCATGCACTAACTAACATTTCTTGCCTATGATAAGATGTAAATTCATCATTACTTACAAGGTTTTTTTATGCATCAGTTATGAATTTTAGGGGAATTGTTGTTGTGCCAAGAATGTATCCTTCCAAGCCGTATCCCTGGATTGCAGCCTCAACTTGCAGCCTCTATAAAAGATAATTGTTTTCTTTGTGGTGAGTAGTGATGAGTTGGCTTTTGGGGCTGATGACATTCTTGATCAACTGTTGAGCATTTGTGGGTTGGGATGTCCCTGAATCGTCGGTAGATGCCGAATTGCTATTCGTCATTATAGTGATAGCTATGAGGATAAATGCAGAAGGAAAAAGAGGTAATTCGTACTGAGCTTCTTTACTTTTGAATCATGTTGCTCAAAAATCTGATTTGGGATCTAGAATTTGAGCACAGAAAGATTTAAATGATGAATTTCTGGTTTTCTTTCTGAGTTTTTAGTAGAATGTATTTATGATATCTTTCTCGATACTCTTTTTCTTGATTTTGAACACTTCTAGAGAGTAACTTGATCGGTAAAGAAAGTTTCAGATATGATTGCCTCTCTCTTGGTGATTAAACCACTTATGCAACTAGTTTAATCTAGGCACGACACAGTGGTTTGATTAGATAATGAGAAAAAATCTCAAATGATAAGATCAACAATGATCTTTGATGAGTTAGATTCAGATGATGAAAATTAGTTGATGAATCTGCCAACAAAATTTCTTTTTTTGTTTTCAGATGCAAATCAAGTTTGGGTTTGATATCATGATGAACTTGCAACAGAATTGTAATTTGGTTTGTTTGATCAGAATTGAATCCAACTCGATGGGGATATTTGCAAAAGAAAATTGTAATTTTATTGACTGTTATTATTGAATGATGTACAAAATGTTACACAAATATATACAGATGCCAGAACAAACTGTTGGCAACCTTATTTGCAAAGTAATGGATATTGGGAAGAGCCCATAGTTGTACAAGTCCAGTTGCGATAAATATAAAATATCTTTTCCTAAATGAAGTAGCAACAGCAGCATCGATTCATTCTATCTCTTGTTGATTGGCCCCATCATGTAAATACATACATATGGAATCTTTTTGTCCATTTGCAGCCTCTTCGGTCTACCGCCTCCTTTCCAACCGCACGTAAATTAAGCTAATTAAACCGAAGAATTTACGTCGGCTAATAAGGGGAAGAGATAAATGAGTAGGACCCCCATAAATTGTCTTAAAAGTAGGAGGTGAAACCCTATTTTTTCCCTCTATTTTGCATGATTAGACCGCATTTTGTTCGGTCCGTCCAGCATTTCTCTGTTTGATATCACCAATAGTAGTTAGTACTATATGAAATAAACCTGTAGCGACCACTTTTGTACTTCTTATACACATTTACAAATAGATTTTATTAAATATAATATAAATTCATTTCGGTGTTGGACGCATTTATCTGTGATTTATGATAGTTATTATCAAAATAATAACAGTAAACGTATATTGTATTGAAGGAATAAACTTTGGACATTCATCAAGTTGCAATAAAACATTAGCGATAATAGCGTATTAGTTAGTTGGCAACAATGCATGCAACAGCATTAGAAGGCCAACCATAGCAGAAATAGCGTGACTCTCTTAAATATGTTGATACATAGGTATATTTACTTATTTAGTTAGTTCGCTGGAAAACAGGTAAAAAGAAAACGAAATGCTGCCAGTATATCGTGCACGACTGTATACAGTATAACACACACGATATAAAGGTTGACACCAGTGGTACTACCAAGCGAAAGAAGTGCTTCCAGTAATAAGTAATGACAGAATATGTTGCAGCAAGTGCTTTTAACAACATTCAAGTGAATTCGAACCGGCACACAGATAGTCTAAACAGGGACTTGAAATAGTGTGCAATACCTTGTTGAAAATAAACTTGGTTTTAAAAGGAAACATAAATTATGGAATAGAATTAATTATTGTATTTAGGAAATGAGAAAAGAGGTAAATAGGGAAAAGGACAAACTTTGCAGAAAATTTAAATTGAAGGACACCAAGTTTTATTTTTAGTCCGAAGGACAAACTTTGAACCAAAATTAAGCTGAAGGAAAATGCTAAATCTAATTAGCATTATATTCAGTTTTTTACACTATACGAAAATGCTAAATGTAATTAGCATTGTTCAGTTTTACACTACAGAAAATGCTAACAATATTTAGCATTGTCCTTCAGCCTAATTTTTTTCAAAGTTTGTCCTTCAACCTAAAAATAAAACTTGACGTCCTTTAGACTAATTTTTTTCCAAAGGTTGTCCTTATGCCTATTTTCCATATGAGAAAAATAGATATTAGAGTTATTATATATGTAATAGAATTATATAGGGAAAGGTTTATTAAGGCAAATCTAGAAATTAGAGGATAAGGAAAAATCTAGAGAAGAAGAGTCTAGAATCTTTTTTGTTTTATAAATGTAATTATGATCTCTCATTTGTGGGATGAAGAAAAGTGAAGCAATAACAATGTAGTCATTCAATTATTCTATGTTTGATCTCTCTGCTCCTCTCTATATCAAATTCCAACATGGTATCGGAGCTAGGTTGGTGAGACGGGACAAAGAGATCTAAAGTGGAAAAAAAGAAAGAAAAAAAAAGGTTTTCAAATAATCCGAGTCCGTCTGAAAGTCGCCTATCTTTGTCAATATCCAGATTTGAAATCATTGAGACAGAGGACTTGATAATTTAATCAGTCGGAGAGCTAGGGTTGCAGATCCAGCTTTTCAATACCAGATCGGGTTGCAAAATATTTTTTGATTCAAGAAATTGTAGGTTCAAAGATGAAGAGCAAGAGAACATGGCACAAGTGGCCATGGAAGAAAGTTTATTTTAAAGTTGTGGGTGAGAACTGCACCGTGGAGAGAAGTGCTCCAATATTTAAAGAGTAGAGTTGAAGAGACGTGCTTCAACAATTGAAGGTGATGAGAAGTGTATCATAAATCGAACAGAAGTGCTTCATTTATTATCTCAATAACTTTGAATCAAGGAATCTGCTTGGAGTAATAAAACCAAGTTTAAGGGGGTTGTTGAAAGTAAATTTGGTTTTAAAAGGAAACATAAATTATGGAATAGATTTAATTATTGTATTTAGGAAAGGATAAAAATAAATGGTAATAAATATTAGAGTTATTATACATGTAATAGAATTATTTAGGGAATGGTTTATTAAGTTAAGTTTAGAAATTAGAGGATAAGGAAAAATCTAGAGAAGAAGAGTCTAGAAACTGTGTTGTGTTAAAAATATAATTGTACTCTCTCATTTGTGGGTTGAAGAAAAGTGAAGCAATAACAATGTAGTCATTCAATTTATTCTACCTTTAATATATCTCCTCCTCTCTTTATTAAATTCCAACTTGGTATCAGAGCTAGGCTGATGAGAGAGGATAGAGAGATTCCTAAAGAGTAAAAAAATCAGTTTTTTTAAATAATTCAAAGACGGATCAGCTGAAGCACAACAAAAGCAAACAATTCAAAGACGGATCAACTGAAGCACAACTAAAGCAAAAATTCAAAGACGGATCAGCTGAAGCACAACAAAAGCAAACAACTTAAAGACGGATCTGCTGAAGTACAACAAAAACAAGAAAATGGTCCAAAGATGAAGAGCAAGGGAACATGACACATGTGGCTGTGGAAGAGAATTTATTTTAGAGTTGTGGTTGTGAAGTGCACCATGGAGAGAAGTGCTCCAACATTCAAAGAGTAAAGTTGAAGAGACGTGCTTCAACAATTGAAGGTGATGAGAAGTGTATCACAAATCGAAGAGAAGTGCTTCGTTTATTATCTCAATAACTTTGAATCAAGGAATCTGCTTGGAGTAATAAAACCAAGTTTAAGGGGGAATGTTGAAAATAAACTTGGTTTTAAAAGGAAACATAAATTATGGAATAGACTTAATTATTGTATTTAGGAAACGATAAAAATAAATGGTAAAATATTAGAGTTGTTATATATGTAATAGAATTATCTAGGGAATGGTTTATTAAGGCAAGTCTAGAAATTAGAGTATAAGGAAAAATCTAGAGAAGAAGAGTCTATAATCTTTGTCGTGTTGTAAATATAATTTTACTCTCTCATTTGTGGGATGAAGAAAAGTGAAGCAATAACAATGTAGTCATTCAATTATTCTACGTTTGATCTCTCTCCTCCTCTCTATATCAAATTCCAACATACGTTAATGATAACTTTGAATTTAGGGACTAACCGTAGCATGTTAATTTTATTGGCCCATAAAGATTTTAGAACAAGCAACACGAATAAAGGGTATTTCTGTAAATTGGAAAAAGAAGAAGTAAATAATGAGTTTTGTGTCATTATGAAACTAACAATAAATGATAAAAAAACATATTTTCTTAAAAGTGACTCGCGTCATATGAGACTCTTGTAAGGCTAGAAAAAATAAAATGGTTGCACCAATTGGTAAATTACAAACCAAATTGATTTCATTGATCACTAATAGGCCTTGATGTTTTATTCTTTTCCATGTTATCCAGATACCCCTATTTAAAATGACATTATATTTGAGTCATGGAAAAATCAATTTTGAGAAAATTGCAAGAAACAAGTTCAATGAGAGCGCTACGAATATGAAATTTTAGAATTGGTTGCCTAAATTTTTCCATAAAATATCATAAGCTTTTCAAGTATGTTTTTTCCAGTAGTTCTTTGTTGCAATTTAAAGTGGTGTTATCATAACTCAAATTTTGCATTATTGGCTTTTCTTTTGTAATTAAATATTTCTTTCTCGAATCTCATAAACTTATAACTGATGCTACAACTCTCCTATATCAAAATCCAATATTTCATACCTAAAGTATGCTAACAACAGCAAATTTGTCTAAAACTATTTTGACCTCAACTGATGTAAATTATGCATTACTGGCTGTATGAGCGCTTCAACATACTAATGAAGTAAACAACTCAAACTTACTCAGCACACGCTTAAAATTTGCTGGTGTTTATAATCGACAACAGTTGTGATTTTGAATTACCTTTAATGAGATTATGGAACTGATTGCAAGGGTGACTGTAATTGCAAATGTGGTATTACTTGCTTCAGTGCATTTTGATAATTTTAATATTGGTGAACTTCATTTGTATTCCTATCTATGGTATGTAATTTAAGCTAGTATTGAAATTTGCCTTCTACAATGTGTTGAATTAAAATTAGTTTCATTCCATTGAAATACAAGAAATTGCTGAAAATTTTATAAGCCTTCCTGAACTGTCTTCTATTTTCCTTTTTTTGGTTAAAAATGGTTGACAACAGCATTCTTTCTTGTATATTCATACTGTTATCTTCTAGTTTGGCTTATAATCTCGCTTTAAAGTGTTGTCAAAATTTTGTTGTACATCTGGCTAATTAATTTCTAGGTCTGTATAATTACTATATGTTCCTTCCACAATCTCTGGAAAAGACAATTGTGCCTAAACTTTTTAAAGCCTAATACGGAATTCATGTATTATTTCTAAAAGTATTTTAGTTTATGTTTAAGTGTACACGTGAATTGATTTAATGTGTATATTTCAATGTAAGGCAATTTCAGTTTATCATCGTAATGTTTCATATCTCACAAATGATCCATTTGTTAATTAGATTCATATGTATATGCATAGAATAGGTATTTGATACATTAGAATATGGGGGGGAAATGCACCTCAAGCCTCTACCAAAGATGCATGAACTTAATCTTAAAATATAGCATGCATCAGAAAGTAAAAGGTTTAATGCAAATGAAGGAGAAAAAGAAATCAACGAATAACAATATTTTTGGCATTCAAATGCCCACATCCTATGCATTTTCTTCACTATAAAAATAATGTACATACTGTTAACTCGACTTTTTACATGACATTTCATCACAGACTGGGCTAAACAAACTTCGCATTTATCAAAGTAGGAAACTTGAAAAAATGACTGCTAGGCTCGAAAAGTGAATACATGCAAGGTTGTGAAGCAATAGTCAAGCAGGCTCAAGCGAGTGACATCCTAGAATTGGTTAAGCATGAATTTATGCTTCTGCTAGGCAAGGGATCAGTATCTATCCTTTTCCCTAGGAGGGAGATTGGTATTGTAACAACCCGGAAAATCAGAACCAATTTAAAATTTTTATTTTGGCTATTTTAATGAATTTTGAATATTTAAAATGATTTATTTTAAATAATAACGACTAGAAATTTATGCTGAATAGAATTAGAACGCATAAATTTATTTAAATCGAAATTAGAATATAAATATTTATTTTAATTATAAAAAGAATTGAAAATGGCGCCGTAATTTGAAAATTCGATTTCAAATTTCAAATGAATGTACAGGATTCAAAATAAACCGGATTTTAGTGAAACCAAATATATGAATCTGTTTGAAAATATCTTTCCAACGGATGTGAAAAATCCAGATTTCATAGCGGAATAAAAAGTTATGTCCAGTTGAAAATTCAGAATAGTCACTACGGAATTTATATACGTGAAAATTAGGCTCACATCCTTAAAACTAAAGTTAATTAGGCTTACATCCTCCCAATCTCATCCCTATTTTTAAAACGTAGCTTTTATTTTTACGGAAATGCCCTCATTCAAATTTACGATGTAATTAACGTTTATAGGTTACGTATTAGGGTTTTATTTATTCCAAAAACATAATTTTCGTATCCATGGCGGTGGTGGCTTCTTCGACGTAATTTTTTGTCTTCGGATTCTTTCGTTCTCATTTTTCGTTTACTGATTTACTTTTTTCTTCCTTGTTAATAGCGGCAAATTATATAGAGAGTTAATCTGATCGAGCCTTCGTTTAAACAGAGAATGTTTCTTCTTCCAGGTGACTTATACCTATTAATTTTTTTTTTTGTATACTAATTTCATTTTGAAGTCATTTTTTACTGATTTATTATTCTGAAATTCTTTAATTGTATAATTTTATTGACGCATAATGCAATATTTTCTTATAAAGTTGTATTGTTATTATTAACTTTATAGCCGTATAATTTAATTTTACATTATATTTTCTCACTTATTCTGAATAGGTATATTAAAATATGCATATACTGTCAATATGAGCGTAAACGTATGAAACTATTGTTAGAACACTTGGATTTGCATTGTGACGACAAGGAATTTCGCTCGATCCGAATCAGTCGTTAAACCAATCTAGACCGTTCGAAACCCCTGATCGTTTGAGAACAGGACAAATCAGAACGCAGACGGAAGAACATTTCATTGTTATTACAACAATTGCATCAGATAAAAGAATATACAGAGTATAAATGAATAAATTACATTCGATAAATATCAGAGATTACATTAAATTACATAGCAGCGGAAAATAATACAAAGCACAACTGAAGGTGATATACGGATACAGAGCTTTCCGGATATCATTCCAGCTGTAAACTAGGATCCTGTGAATATAAATCTGCAAAACCAAAACTACTAGCTGCCCGTGCGGAAAATGAGGGCACCTAGAGTTTAGGTTAAAACAATAAACTCCAGGTCAGTCATGTGACTGGTGTGAGAACTAAAACAGTTATTCAAAGCTTTACTTTAAAAGAGAGTAATTCAAGGGACCACGCCGTATAACACGGAACGGGTTTCCTCCCAAGAATACTAGTGCATAGAATAAACAACGCAATGCTTTTTCGAAAAATGAAGCTATTATAAAACCTAGGTCCCATCACACAATGCAACGCAAGCCGGAGGATAGGGTTTTACCTTATAACAGCCAAACATGCTTGATACGTTTAAAACAAATCATTTGATACTATAATAAGTGTATAGTGTCAAAACAATTTCAATCATAAATATAAATCATAGACGGCATGAGTGCCCCATCCCACTATGTCGCCATACTAGGCTCTACAAATAAAACCGAAATACACGTATTGGAAATTGGATTCCGTCATGAGTCGAGGCAAGGGGCAAGCTCCTCTCCGCGTTCGAGACACTCTAGCAAATGTCCCAGGGCTACGCACTCTGGGCAACCCTTGGATGCTTCAGGGCCGGTCCTCACTTACGTTAGAGGATTGGCAATTCCTGAACACACGTTTCCCGGTCCTTACAGACCTATAATCGAGGCGCCTCATCCAACAACCACAAAGGTGAAAAGTATATAAATGTCAGGGCTGGTAAGTCACTGACACCACCAAAGCTAGAAAGAAACGTCGTGCTTTCCCTGCAGTCCGTATCCCGTTTTTAACTCATACCGAGGTGTGAAGCTCGCGAATTCACGTTATACACAAAGCTGCCACGTAGGCCGTGCTTTGATCATCAACCACAAGACTTTGCTTTTCAACAGAAGCCTTGATCATTGCATCTTAGCGTTCCACACAGGCAATTCATGCCATGCGACTGATGTCCATCGATATATAACCTCTGAGCTCGTACGTCTCAGAGAAGGGCGTTAAGCAAAAGAATAAATTCTCCGCCGCCAAATAGATATATATTTAACAGAAATCAATCAACACAGAATTAAAATCCAATGTCAGACACACAATCCATTTACAAGTCCGTTCTGGGTCTGAACGAAACCGGAGGCACTTTCCTCGCATATCCATCCGTCCCCAAGTACGTCTGGACGGCCACCAACTATTTCCATCCTCTTGGGTGTACAGCCCAATCAGGATCGTCAGTAATAATCCAAACGATGTGAAGACTTCCGGTCTTCATCTTCGACATATCGTCAAATCGGTTATTCAGAATGGGTATAAACCCGGCCTTTCCGAACAACCCGCGTATATTAAAAACAAATGTTACACAACTCAACATACGCCTCATTCCAATTCATTAGTCACTAACCGCAAATTAGTAAGAGAACAATTTCCCAAACATTAACCCCGAAGGCCGAAACCAACATCAGATCAATACCCAGGAAACCATTCTTCTTAGCCAACCTACAGCTAGTTTCTAAATTCCACATTCTTGGGGAAAGGTTCCCATTAATTTTATCCAAGATAAATTCTTTAAAATTTATCCTGTAATCTTCCTTTGGATGTCATTTCAAACCAAATTATGGTTTTTTTAAACTAGTCGAGATTAGCGAACCACATCGAAGTAATTATTTATTTTATTTCCCAATCCCAACCTATTCATCCCATGAAGCAAAACTGGTAATACTCCATATCTAACACCACGGTGTAATCGGTAAAATTAATTACCATTTCACGTTCAAATCTAATTAAAGATTTAACTATCGCTTTGGAGCAAAACTGGCGATACTCCATTCTCGCTCATTTCTAAATTTGATAATTTAGATTATAGATTCACATTTCAATCTAATTACAGATTCATTAAAACTCCTTTTTCTGGGTTAAAGAACTAGGTGTTATTTAAAACACAGTTCACGACAAACCCAAATCACATTCTATTTACTATCGGGTTAAAGAACTAGTGTTATTTAAAACACCGTTCACGATAAACCCACAAATCAATTCCAGTTTAATTTAATTCAAATATATTAGGAATTCCGATTATTTAAAACCCCTTTTTAAATCTAATTTATTTATTTAAAAAAAAAACCGGGTTTTAAATTTAGTTCAAACTAGTTCATTTTGATAAAAATCTATTTTTGTCTTTTCAAATATGGGGTTTTCCATTTGAAATTTTCCCAAATCATTTCTTATGATTTTACACAAATTATTGATAATTTTAATAATTTTATCAAGGCCCGTACAGTCGATTTCCAACAACGGCCATCGAACTGCACTTATAGCGACCTTTTTCAAATTTGATTTGGACGTATCTCCAAATCCAACCGTTAGATTTCAAATTTCAAATATTCGTTAGAAAGCTCTTTTCGATACGAACCCAACGGTTCTGGTTTTAGGAGAATCCGACGGTCGGATCTCCCGTAATGTCCGTTTGAAATAAATGGTCGAAATTCATGAACTGCCGCGGCGCGGCGCGTTCTATTCAGGCCATTATATTATATATATTATATATATAATATATATTTCGTTGATTCTATTTAAAACGAATTATATAAATAGTTTTGAATTCGTTTCAAAAACATTTCAACTTCCATCTCAATTCAAATCAAAATTGAATCCTTCCTTATAAATTCGTTTTAAAATTCATTTCTATTCAATTCAAGTTTCAATTCAATTTGAATTCATTTCACTTCGTTTTAAATTCAATTCGAATTCGTTTTCAATTCGATTCAATTCAAAGTGGTTTTCTATTCAATTCAATTCAAAGTGGTTTTCTATTCGATTCAATTCAAAGTGGTTTTCTATTCAAATCAAATTCGTTTCGTTTTCTATTTGAATCAAATTATATTATATATTCAATTCATTTCGAAATCGTTTTATATTCAATTCATTTCGAAATCGCTTTATATTCAATTCATTTCGAAATCGCTTTATATTCAATTCATTTCGAAATCACTTTATATTCAATTCATTTCGAAATCGCTTTATATTCAATTCATTTCGAAATCGCTTTATATTCAATTCATTTCGAAATCGTTTTATATTCAATTCATTTTGAAATCGTTTTATATTCAATTCATTTCGAAATCGTTTTATATTCAATTCATTTCGAAATCGTTTTATATTCAATTCATTTCGAAATCGTTTTATATTCAATTCATTTCGAAATCACTTTATCTTCAATTCATTTCGAAATCGTTTTTCTTCAATTCATTTCATTTCGAAATCGCTTTAAATTTCAATTCATTTCGAAATCGTTTTTCATTATTCATTTCATTTCGAAATCGCTTTATATTCAATTCATTTCGAAATCGCTTTATATTCAATTCATTTCAAAATCACTTTATCTTCAATTCATTTCGAAATCGTTTTATATTCAATTCATTTCGAAATCGCTTTATATTCAATTCATTTCGAAATCACTTTATCTTCAATTCATTTCAAAATCGTTTTATATTCAATTCATTTCGAAATCGCTTTATATTCAATTCATTTCGAAATCACTTTATCTTCAATTCATTTCGAAATCACTTTATCTTCAATTCATTTCGAAATCACTTTATATTCAATTCATTTCGAAATCACTTTATCTTCAATTCATTTCGAAATCACTTTATCTTCAATTCATTTCGAAATCGTTTTTCTTCAATTCATTTCATTTCGAAATCGCTTTATATTCAATTCATTTCGAAATCACTTTTCAATATTCATTTTAAAATGAATAAAATTGATATAAATATCGTTCACGTCAAAATGGCGTCAATCTAATCAACACGGTTTCATATATTTCTATTTTCAAATATTCTATTTCCAATATTTCTATTTCAAATAATTCTTTTTCAAATATTTCTATTTCAAAATATTTCTTTTTGTCAACACACGACTAATCTCAATGAATGAGTACCATCCACGTGTGACTACTTTTGTTAAATTATTTCGTTCAACACATGACTAATCTCAACGGATGAGTACAATCAACACATGAACCTTTATTTTATATTGATAAAGATATAAATTTTATTATAAAAATATTTCGTTCAACACATGACTAATCTCAACGGATGAGTACAGTCAACACATGAACCTTTATTTTATATTATCCTTTATTTTCTAAATGGGAATGAGGCCCAATCAATCACCATATAAATTTAATTATATGGATTTTCATACAACACACGTATATAATAGCATTGAAAAATAATCAACCATCAACCAAAGTGCACTACACTGTATAAGCATCAAATATAGATATCTAACGCTTATAACAGTCTGTCAATCAATCGATCGACATATGTAATCAATCATGGTGAGTGAACTTCAAATTTCATCCCAACACCTGTGTGGGGTTTCAAGCAATCAAACACAGATTTTATTTGTGTAGTTGGGCGACGTGTAAAATTTATCGACCCAATCAATGTCCTTCAACTAGGTGTACATAAACAAACCGTCTGGTTTGTAAATGAATATTTATTCATTCACGTAAAAAAATTTCATTTTTAACGATAAAACATTTTATTTCAACATATGAATTTCTATTCAGTTCATTCTTTAAATAAAATGATATTTTTATTTTCTAAATTATTTTAGAAAATTTCGACGGCATAACGGCACGATACTAGAAACGGGACGAGGCCTAGCCTTATCCCCGGTCCAGTGAAGGCCCACGCTATTCACATATCAATCAAATACATCAAACAACCCAATTTCAACCAAATCATCTAACTAATTTTTGCAATCAAACAAACAAGTCCATGGTCTGTGGACGATTGTGTCGGGTGCTACTAAGCACCGTCTGCATCCTAGTATATATATATATAATTAGAAAAAGAAATTGAAAGGTGAGAAGTTCTCACAGATAGCTATCCAATCATCTTGACTCTTCTTTTAGAGGAATCTTCGTTGTTATCAAATTTTTATCATCTTCGTTGCTGTAGCCACTACGTATATAAAAATCACATTTTTATATACTGATGTCTTTAACATAAAAAATCACATTTTTATTTGTTCACTTTCAATTTAAAAATCATATTTTTATAATCGTTTCTTACAATTAAAAATCGAATTTTCACTTCGCTATTCAATATATAAAAATCGAATTTTTATTATACTATTCAATATATAAAAATCGAATTTTTACTTCGTTATTCTCTATATAAAGGTCCCGTCTTTTCGACTATAAAGATTTCGCCTTTATAAAAATAAAGATTTCGCCTTTATAAAAATAAAGATTTCGCCTTTTCAAATATATCATTATAAAAGTCACATTTTTATTTTTCTACACATATTAAAAATGGTATTTCTAATATTCCTATCAAGTAAAAATTATATTTTTAATTCTTTAAAAATATAAAAATCATATTTTTAATACTTTAAAAATATAAAAATCATATATTTTTAACCTATATAAAAGGTTTATTTGCTACGATATATATCGAATCTTTACTCTTCTTCCTAAATAAAAACTATATTTTTATTTCTCCTACTCCATGATAAAAATCATACCTTTGTTTAAAATAAAAATCAAATCTTGGTTTAAAATATCTCGACTTCCTTATGTTAAAAAAAATCTTTTCTTTCCTAATTTTATATTTTCATCTTAGCAAAATCGTATTTTTAACTAAGACAAAATCGTGTTTTTACTATGTTTCATATATTTAAAACTAATGCTAATTTCTGTTTTATTTACATGTTAATCTCAGTTTTAAATAATAAATAAATAAAATAAAATAAAATAAAATAAAAAGAAGGGAAAGGAAGGGGAAAAGCTTACTGTGGTTTCAAGGAGAAGGAGGGGAGATGGAGGCGCAGTCGACGAAGGAGGGGGGTGCTGGCGTTCGCAGGCTAGGGCTTTTCAGGGGGAGGGGGGTGCGGAAATCGATGCGAAGGAGGGAGGACGGAGGGGAAGGAGGTGCGGTTGTAGATCGATCGGGGGGGCTTGGAGGGTGTTGCGGCACCTGGGGAGGGCGAGGGGGTGTGCGCGCCAGGCGATGGCGCGGCGGCGGCCATCGGGAGGGGGGCGGCGACGAGTCCCCCCGTCTTCTCCTTCCTCTTTTTTTTTTTTGTTTCTTCATTTCTGAAATGAATTCGAAAGGGGGGGGGCAGAAAATAGAGAGGGTGAAGAGAGAGGGTTTTAATTAATTTTTTATTTATTTATTTAATTTGCAAAAAGTTGACTTTTACATACGACCTCGAAACGAGGCGCACCGCCTGACATCCATAGCGTTTTACCCCCATTCGGAACACAATGGGATATGTATCGCAAGCTGATTTGACCGTTTCGATTAGTTTCCGTTGAATTTACATTTAAATTACTATATTGAATTTTAAACGTACATTTCAAATTACCGGGGTCGCATACGAACTTTAAAAATTCTAGAAAAATATTTTCTAGCTTCGTATTGACGATACGGTCCTATCAAAACTAGTTTCGTCGAATTCTGAGACCGTTGGAAAAATGGCCGTTTTCCAGTCGATTAAAATCAACTGAAACCGGTCAAACGCGTTTTCCTTTGCCACGCTCACATATTGATTCTAAAAATTATGAAATTTGAAATCTAGCAATAACTTTACATCCCGGATCCAACAAAAGTGGTTTCGTCGAAATCCGAGGTCATTTGCAAAATCCCCATTTTTAAGGGCCTGAATTCCATAGCGACTATTCAGAATTTTCAACTGGACATATCTTTTGATTCCCGCTATGAAATTTCGATTTTTCGGATTCATTGGAAAGATACTATCAATTAGATCCTAATGTTTTTGGTTTCACTAAAATCCGGATTGTTTTGCACCCGGAACATTCAATTGAAGTTTTAAATCGAATTATCGAACTACCGCGCCATTTTCAATTCTATTTATAATCATATATAAATATTTATATTCTAACGACGACGCGTATAATATATACGTTTGAATTATATTCAAAATAAATTGTCTCGTCGATATTATTTAAAATAATATATTTTAAATATTCAAAATTCGCTAAAATTGCCGAAATAAAAAATTTAAACTGGTTCAGAATTTCCGGGTTATTACAATCTCCCCCACTTAAAACTTTTCGTCCCCGAAAAGGAACAAAGTCGAAAGTGGTTTGATTAATCAACTCTACGTTCGATCTGGCTAACATTCTCCAACTTTTCAGTTTCTGAGAATTTTCAAATTTACAAAAATTTGGCTAACACCCTAAATTTTCGAAAAATTTCGCCATAACCTCCCCTGCACCGGGAACATCGGGGAATTTCAAATAGCTTCCCCGGTCCTTCTAATCTCAAAAAGAAAAAGAAAAAGCCAAGCGGCTAGCCAATAGGCTCATAAAATCATCATCACCCAAACAAAACAGTAAATTATAGTAAACATGTACCTATTTGTCGGGCAAAAATTTTTTATTCTCTGGCTCTAGCCTCCTTGCTATGACCTGTTCAATGTAAGTATATGTATATGCAAGCAAATGCGACCAAATTTCAATACAGTTCAATATTTGGTTCAATTAGGTATAACGGCTAAAAATTAGCAAACAAATAAACAAACAACACAAACATCAATCAATTAGTGAATTAGAGTTTCAAATTCATAATTTTGATATATATGCAAAAATCATGTTTTTGATGCCAATTCACAACAATGTGTTCTAACTATATAAGTTTTGGTTCTCACACCAGTCTAATGGAAATATATAGAAAATCACACATTCGAAACTCGAACATAAATACTAATGATGTCATGACAATCATCAGTACCATCTCCGGGCGACTAGAATGTGATTCTATATCTATCCAGTATATTAAAACTTCGAATATACGTTCATGACGCATATATGCAAAACCTTTATATATTGGATTGTCCATATCAATACAAATAAAATATTCAAATACGTATAAAACGATTTAAATTTCAAAACAAAATTGTTTTCATTTGAAAAATATACTCTTCACACTCATTCTAGGATACTACTGATCCTATCTCTAACGAGTCATTCTAATTGGATATTACTAATCCAATATCTGATGAATTCTTTCGTATGGTTCTAATGTGTCTTGTTCTCGAGCTCTGTAAACCAAAGCTATGATACCAAATGTGACGACAAGGAATTTCGCTCGATCCGAATCAGTCGTTAAACCGATCTAGACCATTCGAAACCCCTGATCGTTTGAGAACAGGACAAATCAGAACGCAGACGGAAGAACATTTCATTGTTATTACAACAATTGCATCAGATACAAGAATATACAGAGTATAAATGAATAAATTACATTCGATAAATATCAGAGATTACATTAAATTACATAGCAGCGGAAAATAATACAAAGCACAACTGAAGGTGATATACGGATACAGAGCTTTCCGGATATCATTCCAGCTGTAAACCAGGATCCTGGGAATATAAATCTGCAAAACCAAAACTACTAGCTGCCCGTGCGGAAAATGAGGGCACCCAGAGTTTAGGTTAAAACAATAAACTCCAGGTCAGTAATGTGACTGGTGTGAGAACTAAAACAGTTATTCAAAGCTTTACTTTAAAAGAGAGTAATTCAAGGGACCACGCCGTATAACACGGAACGGGTTTCCTCCCAAGAATACTAGTGCATAGAATAAACAACGCAATGCTTTTTCGAAAAATGAAGCTATTATAAGACCCAGGTCCCATCACACAATGCAACGCAAGCCGGAGGATAGGGTTTTACCTTATAACAGCCAAACATGCTTGATACGTTTAAAACAAATCATTTGATACTATAATAAGTGTATAGTGTCAAAACAATTTCAATCATAAATATAAATCATAGACGGCATGAGTTCCCCATCCCACTATGTCGCCATACTAGGCTCTACAAATAAAACCGAAATACACGTATTGGAAATTGGATTCCGTCATGAGTCGAGGCAAGGGGCAAGCTCCTCTCCGCGTTCGAGACACTCTAGCAAATGTCCCAAGGCTACGCACTCTGGGCAACCCTTGGATGCTTCAGGGCCGGTCCTCACTTACGTTAGAGGATTGGCAATTCCTGAACACACGTTTCCCGGTCCTTACAGACCTATAATCGAGGCGCCTCATCCAACAACCACAAAGGTGAAAAGTATATAAATGTCAGGGCTGGTAAGTCACTGACACCACCAAAGCTAGAAAGAAACGTCGTGCTCTCCCTGCAGTCCGTATCCCGTTTTTAACTCATACCGAGGTGTGAGGCTCGCGAATTCACGTTATACACAAAGCTGCCACGTAGGCGTGCTTTGATCATCAACCATAAGACTTTGCTTTTCAACAGAAGCCTTGATCATTGCATCTTAGCGTGCCACACAGGCAATTCATGCCATGCGACTGATGTCCATCGATATATAACCTCTGAGCTCCTACGTCTCAGAGAAGGGCGTTAAGCAAAAGAATAAATTCTCCGCCGCCAAACAGATATATATTTAACAGAAATCAATCAACACAGAATTAAAATCCAATGTCAGACACACAATCCATTTACAAGTCCGTTCTGGGTCTAAACGAAACTGGAGGCACTTTCCTCGCATATCCATCCGTCCCCAAGTACGTCTGGACGGCCACCAACTATTTCCATCCTCTTGGGTGTACAGCCCAATCAGGATCGTCAGTAATAATCCAAACGATGTAAAGACTTCCGGTATTCAACCACCGTCTTCATCTTCGACATATCGTCGAATTGGTTATTCAGAATGGGTATAAACCCGACCTTTCCGAACAACCCGTGTATATTAAAAACAAATGTTACACAACTCAACATACGCCTCATTCCAATTCATTAGTCACTAACCGCAAATTAGCAAGAGAACAATTTCCCAAACATTAACCCCGAAGGCCGAAACCAACATCAGATCAATACCCAGGAAACCATTCTTCTTAGCCAACCTACAGCTAGTTTCTAAATTCCACATTCTTAGGGAAAGGTTCCCATTAATTTTATCCAAGATAAATTCTTTAAAATTTATCCTGTAATCTTCCTTTGGATGTCGTTTCAAACCAAATTATGGTTTTTTTAAACTAGTCGAGATTAGCGAACCACATCAAAGTAATTATTTATTTTATTTCCCAATCCCAACCTATTCATCCCATGAAGCAAAACTGGTAATACTCCATATCTAACACCACGGTGTTATCGGTAAAATTAATTACCATTTCACGTTCAAATCTAATTAAAGATTTAACTATCGCTTTGGAGCAAAACTGGCGATACTCCATTCTCGCTCATTTCTAAATTTGATAATTTAGATTATAGATTCACATTTCAATCTAATTACAGATTCATTAAAACTCCTTTTTCTGGGTTAAAGAACTAGGTGTTATTTAAAACACAGTTCACGAAAAACCCAAATCACATTCTATTTACTATCGGGTTAAAGAACTAGTGTTATTTAAAACACTGTTCACGATAAACCTACAAATCAATTCTAGTTTAATTTAATTCAAATATATTAGGAATTCCGATTATTTAAAACCCCTTTTTAAATCTAATTTATTTATTTAAAAACAAACCGGGTTTTAAATTTAGTTCAAACTAGTTCATTTTGATAAAAATATATTTTTGTCTTTTCAAATATGGGGTTTTCCATTTGAAATTTTCCCAAATCATTTCTTATGATTTTACACAAATTATTGATTATTTTAATAATTTTATCAAGGCCCGTACAGTCGATTTCCAACAACGGCCATCGAACTGCACTTATAGCGACCTTTTTCAAATTTGATTTGGACGTATCTCCAAATCCAACCGTTAGATTTCAAATTTCAAATATTCGTTAGAAATCTCTTTTCGATACGAACCCAACGGTTCCGGTTTTAGGAGAATCCGACGGTCGGATCTCCCGTAATGTCCGTTTGAAATAAATGGTCGAAATTCATGAACTGCCGCGGCGCGGCGCGTTCTATTCAGGCCATTATATTATATATATTATAAATATAATATATATTTCGTCGATTCTATTTAAAACGAATTATATAAATAGTTTTGAATTCGTTTCAAAAACATTTCAACTTCCATCTCAATTCAAATCAAAATTGAATCCTTCCTTATAAATTCGTTTTAAAATTCATTTCTATTCAATTCAAGTTTCAATTCAATTTGAATTCATTTCACTTCGTTTTAAATTCAATTCGAATTCGTTTTCAATTCGATTCAATTCAAAGTGGTTTTCTATTCGATTCAATTCAAAGTGGTTTTCTATTCGATTCAATTCAAAGTGGTTTTCTATTCAAATCAAATTCGTTTCGTTTTCTATTTGAATCAAATTATATTATATATTCAATTCATTTCGAAATCGTTTTATATTCAATTCATTTCGAAATAGTTTTATATTCAATTCATTTCGAAATCGTTTTATATTCAATTCGTTTCGAAATCATTTTATATTCAATTCATTTCGAAATCGCTTTATATTCAATTCATTTTGAAATCACTTTATATTCAATTCATTTCGAAATCGCTTTATATTCAATTCATTTCGAAATCGCTTTATATTCAATTCATTTCGAAATCGTTTTATATTCAATTCATTTCGAAATCGTTTTATATTCAATTCATTTCGAAATCGTTTTATATTCAATTCATTTAGAAATCGTTTTATATTCAATTCATTTCGAAATCGTTTTATATTCAATTCATTTCGAAATCACTTTATCTTCAATTCATTTCGAAATCGTTTTTCTTCAATTCATTTCATTTCGAAATCGCTTTATATTCAATTCATTTCGAAACCGCTTTATATTCAATTCATTTCGAAATCGCTTTATATTCAATTCATTTCGAAATCACTTTATCTTCAATTCATTTCGAAATCGTTTTATATTCAATTCATTTCGAAATCGCTTTATATTCTATTCATTTCGAAATCACTTTATCTTCAATTCATTTCGAAATCGTTTTATATTCAATTCATTTCGAAATCGCTTTATATTCAATTCATTTCGAAATCACTTTATCTTCAATTCATTTCGAAATCACTTTATCTTCAATTCATTTCGAAATCACTTTATATTCAATTCATTTCGAAATCACTTTATCTTCAATTCATTTCGAAATCACTTTATCTTCAATTCATTTCGAAATCGTTTTTCTTCAATTCATTTCATTTCGAAATCGCTTTATATTCAATTCATTTCGAAATCACTTTTCAATATTCATTTTAAAATGAATAAAATTGATATAAATATCGTTCACGTCAAAATGGCGTCAATCTAATCAACACGGTTTCATATATTTCTATTTTCAAATATTCTATTTCCAATATTTCTATTTCAAATATTTCTTTTTCAAATATTTCTATTTCAAAATATTTCTTTTTGTCAACACACGACTAATCTCAATGAATGAGTACCGTCCACGTGTGACTACTTTTGTTAAATTATTTCGTTCAACACATGACTAATCTCAACGGATGAGTACAGTCAACACATGAACCTTTATTTTATATTGATAAAGATATAAATTTTATTATAAAAATATTTCGTTCAACACATGACTAATCTCAACGGATGAGTACAGTCAACACATGAACCTTTATTTTATATTATCCTTTATTTTCTAAATGGGAATGAGGCCCAATCAATCACCATATAAATTTAATTATATGGATTTTCATACAACACATGTATATAATAGCATTGAAAAATAATTAACCATCAACCAAAGTGCACTACACTGTATAAGCATCAAATATAGATATCTAACGCTTATAACAGTCTGTCAATCAATCGATCGACATATTTAATCAATCAGGATGAGTGAACTTCAAATTTCATCCGAACACCCGTGTGGGGTTTCAAGCAATCAAACACAGATTTTATTTGTGTAGTTGGGCGACGTGTAAAATTTATCGACCCAATCAATGTCCTTCAAATAGGTGTACATAAACAAACCGTCTGGTTTGTAAATGAATATTTATTCATTCACGTAAAAAAATTTCATTTTTAACGATAAAACATTTTATACGATACTAGAAACGGGACGAGGCCTAGCCTTATCCCCGGTCCAGTGAAGGCCCACGCCATTCACATATCAATCAAATACATCAAACAACCCAATTTCAACCAAATCATCTAACTAATTTTTGCAATCAAACAAACAAGTCCATGGTCTGTGGACGATTGTGTTGGGTGCTACTAAGCACCGTCTGCATCCTAGTATATATATATATATAATTAGAAAAAGAAATTGAAAGGTGAGAAGTTCTCACAGATAGCTATCCAATCATCTTGACTCTTCTTTTAGAGGAATCTTCGTTGTTATCACATTTTTGTCATCTTCGTTGCTGTAGCCACTACATATATAAAAATCACATTTTTATATATTGATGTCTTTAACATAAAAAATCACATTTTTATTTGTTCACTTTCAATTTAAAAATCATATTTTTATAATCGTTTCTTACAATTAAAAATCGAATTTTCACTTCGCTATTCAATATATAAAAATCGAATTTTTATTATACTATTCAATATATAAAAATCGAATTTTTACTTCGTTATTCTCTATATAAAGGTCCCGCCTTTTCGACTATAAAGATTTCGCCTTTATAAAAATAAAGATTTCGCCTTTTCAAATATATCATTATAAAAGTCACATTTTTATTTTTCTACACATATTAAAAATGGTATTTCTAATATTCCTATCAAGTAAAAATTATATTTTTAATTCTATAAAAATATAAAAATCATATTTTTAATACTTTAAAAATATAAAAATCATATATTTTTAACCTATATAAAAGGTTTATTTGCTACGATATATATCGAATCTTTACTCTTCTTCCTAAATAAAAACTATATTTTTATTTCTCCTACTCCATGATAAAATCATACCTTTGTTTAAAATAAAAATCAAATCTTGGTTTAAAATATCTCGACTTCCTTATGTTAAAAAAAATCTTTTCTTTCCTAATTTTATATTTTCATCTTAGCAAAACTGTATTTTTAACTAAGACAAGATCGTGTTTTTAACTATGTTTCATATATTTAAAACTAATGCTAATTTCTATTTTATTTACATGTTAATCTCAGTTTTAAATAATAAATAAATAAAATAAAATAAAATAAAAATAAAAAGAAGGGAAAGGAAGGGGAAAAGCTTACTGTGGTTTCAAGAAGAAGGAGGGGAGATGGAGGCGCAGTCGACCAAGGAGGGGGGTGTTGGCGTTCGCAGGCTAGGGCTTTTCAAGGGGAGGGGGTGCGGAAATCGATGCGAAGGAGGGAGGACGGAGGGGAAGGAGGTGCGGTTGTAGATCGATCGGGGGGGGGGGGACTTGGAGGGTGTCGCGGCACCTGGGGAGGGCGAGGGGGTGTGCGCGCCAGGCGATGGCGCGGCGGCGGCCATCGAGAGGGGGGCGGCGACGAGTCTCCCCGTCTTCTCCTTCCTCTTTTTTTTTTATTTCTTCATTTCTGAAATGAATTCGAAAAGGGGGGGCCAGAAAATAGAGAGGGTGAAGAGAGAGGGTTTTTTTTTTTTTTAATCTGCAAAAAGTTGACTTTTATATACGACCTCGAAACGAGGCCCACCGCCTGACGTCCATAGCGTTTTACCCCCATTCCGAACACAATGGAATATGTATCGCAAGCTGATTTGACCGTTTCGATTAGTTTCCGTTGAATTTACACTTAAATTACTATATTGAATTTTAAACGTACATTTCAAATTACCGGGGTCGCATACGAACTTTAAAAATTCTAGAAAAATATTTTCTAGCTTCGTATTGACGATACGGTCCTATCAAAACTAGTTTCGTCGAATTCTGAGACCGTTGGAAAAATGGCCATTTTCCAGTCGATTAAAATCAACTGAAACCGGTCAAACGCGTTTTCCTTTTCCACGCTCACATATTGATTCTAAAAATTATGAAATTTGAAATCTAGCAATAACTTTACATCCCGGATCCAACAAAAGTGGTTTCGTCGAAATCCGAGGTCATTTGCAAAATTCCCATTTTTAAGGGCCTGAATTCCATAGCGACTATTCAGAATTTTCAACTGGACATATCTTTTGATTCCCGCTATGAAATTTCGATTTTTCGGATTCGTTGGAAAGATACTATCAATTAGATCCTAATGTTTTTGGTTTCACTAAAATCCGGATTGTTTTGCACCCGGAACATTCAATTGAAGTTTGAAATCGAATTATCGAACTACCGCGCCATTTTCAATTCTATTTATAATCATATATAAATATTTATATTCTAACGACGATGCGTATAATATATACGTTCGAATTATATTCATAATAAATTTCCTCGTCGATATTATTTAAAATAATCTATTTTAAATATTCAAAATTCGCTAAAATTGCCAAAATAAAAATTTTAAACTGGTTCAGAATTTCCGGGTTATTACATGCATGTACTAATAAAAGCTAAGTATAAGTGTGCATATATTTTGGATATATGAATACAAATATGTATATATTTTAAATACCTGTTTCAGCATTTCTGTTAAAAAGTTGCCTATAAATATGCACCTATTCTTAATATATGCATACCTATGCAACTTTTTATCATACATGCAGAAGAACAGATATTTTAAAAATATATTCATATTTGTATGCATATTTCTAGAATACTTGCATATAAATATGCAAAAATTATTGTTATTTTGCTGAATTGTACGCATGTATTTACATAAATATGAAGCTGTTTATGTAATTTGATTATTGCACATTAGGCTTATTAATGTTGATTTTCTTTTTCGTATAAAAGTGTTCCTGCGGATATTGTTGTAGTGATATTGTTGAAGCTTGGGAATGATAGCTATTTTATTCGTGTTTATTTTGATAGTTCTGTTGTTATTGCTTTTTTATCTCCTCCGAAAGGTAGAAGAATGCCTGGTCGTCCATCTTCTTCCAAACGATTGAAATTTGCGGTTGATTCTATAGAGACTACTAGATGTGGTTTGTGCAATAAGTTGGGTCTTAACAAAAGAACTTGTTCTTCAAAAGACCATTAGATCTACTTTGTTATTTTATTTTATTTTTAAGGCACTTCGTTTTAGTGTTTACTTTTGCCATTTGTTGTAAACATTTATGTGACGTAATAAAATCAGTTCAGTATTTTGTTGTAATTTTTTTTTTGATTGCCGTTTTTTGTTTTAAGCTGAAATGTATGCAAATATTGGTTATATTTGAATAAATGTATGCAGTATTTTTGAACATTCCTTTACCTCATTTGTACCCAAAAAAATTGGCATGTCTATACTGTAAGAAACAAGAAGTAGTACCTGCAGACAATTAAACTGTAAATCTACTTATTAGCATACTACTGTTGATCATTGTTGCATATAAATGTGCAATTATTTTGAATATTTTCATGCAAATGTTCAAAAGTTCTTGAAATTCGTGTACTCTCTTCTAAATTTCAATTAAATTTTCCTTTGTATATGTTGTATTTTTTTGTTACATCTTACTATGCATCATTTATAATCTGCAATTTTCTCTGCAAATGTTTTGAACTTTTTTCTCGTGTAGTTCGTATTAATAATAATATTGGCAGCAATTTCTTCTTGACCGCTTGTGCAAATTTATGTAGTAATGTATGCAATTATTCCACATAAATGCATAAATGTATGCAACTACGGAAATTATATGCACGCAATTAGTATTTGTATTGTTTGCATATTTGTATGCAACTAATAATAACAATTTCATATAAGTATGCTAGTATTTAACTTCTGCAATTCAAATTTGCAAATTTTCATAATATTTGCATACAATGATGCTAATATTTTGAATAACTGCACACCAATAAGTAAAAATTTCAGGATATCATATAGAATCAAAATAACTTGAAACCCTACATAATATTCCCCAGTAATTCATTATTGAAAACAATAATCAACAGATCGTAGATTGAAAACAAAATACCAGTACAAATATTCACAAAAAAACTCTAAACATCAAATTTTCCAGTTTTATTTCGCGTTGTTTGCATTCGATAGCAACCAGTTATGTGTTAGATCTTGACTTGGAGTCCAGCTGTGTGGTTTGTAGTTCAGAATTTTGTATGCAACCACCGCTCTTTGTAAATCAATAGCCGAAGCATTGTAAAGTTCATCTTTCTTGTCCAGTTCCTTGCCCTCACTTCTTTGATTCATCATGTTCATTACAAATACTGCATATTCGACACAGAAATTTTTTATATAGCAACTCCAATTGTTAGTTGCATAATAGGCATCATTAAGAAACTGTTTAAAATATTTGCGTAAAAGCATGGAATAATTATTAAAAAATGCATATTAGTATTCACAAATGAATGAAGATAACTGCAATAATTATTAATTCATTAATAAAATCATGCAACTATTGTTAAAATATGCATATATTGTCAATATGAACATAAATGTATGCAACTATTGTTAGAACACCTGGGTTTTCATGTACTCAGAAAAGTTGAGTATAATTATGCCTATATTCTAGATATATGCGTACAAATATGCATATATTTTAAATATCTGTATTCAACATTTATGTTAAAAAATTGCCTACAAATATGCATCTATTCTTAATATATGCATATCTGCATGCAACTTTTTATCAAACATGCAGCAAAACAGAGTATATGTATATTTGTATGCATGTATCTAGAATATTTACATATAAATATGCAGATATTATTGTTATTTTGCTGAATTGTATAATTATGAAATTCTAGCGTGCATCTACTACGAATAAATGCATTTAAACATTTAATTTTATGCATACTCACTTACAATCATATAGATTTACTGAATAAAAATCAGATTACAAGAAGACAATATCTATAGTCGGATACGAAAAAAAGCAATCAGATTGATACCTTTTATTCGCTATTTTTTGTAAATTGATGACGACGGCAGCAAAGCAAAACATGACGATGTTGATTGAAATGAAAACCACCGGCTTTTGATTCTAAAACGCGATTTATTGATCGAGGGTTTTGCAGAATTGTGGGATTGGGTTTTTGAGCGAGATGAAAGGAGCGCTCGGAATGAGTAAAGGATGAGGAATCCCTGTTTGAGTGATCGAAGGTTTTGTTGAATTGTGGGATTAGGGCTTTGAGCGAGATAAAAGGAGCGATTGACTGAGTGAATGAGTACGAATCATTGTTGGATAGTTTTTTAACTGCGTAAGTGTAACGACCCGAACTTCCCCGGTCTCCAAAGAGAAAGAGCGAATTACCGTGAGGACAAGACGAATCAGAATGCAAACAGAAGAACATTTCATTGTTTATTACAACAATTCATCAGAATACAAGAATATACAGAGTATAAATCAATATTACACAACAGAAAAATATCAGAGACTACAATACATTACATAGAAGCGGAAAAATAATATAAAACACAACTGAAAGAGATATACGGATACAGAGCTTTCCGGATATCATTCCAGCTGTAAACCAAGTTCCTATGAATATAAATCTGCAAAACCAAAACTACAAGCTGCCCGTGTCAAAATAAGGGCACCCAGAGTTTAGGTTAAAACAATAAACTCCAGGTCAGTCATGTGACTGGTGTGAGAACTAAAACAGTTATTTAAAACTTTACTTTAAAATAAAGTAAATCAAGGGACCATGCCATATAACACGGAACAGGTTTCCTCCCAAGAATACCAATGCATATAACAAAATAGCGCAATGATTTTTGGAAAAATGAAGCTATTATAAGACCCAGGTCCCATCACACAATGCAACACAAGCCGGAGGATAGGGTTTTCCCTTATAATAGCCAAACATGCTTGGTACGTTAAAAACAAATCACTTGATACTATTATAAGTGCATAGTGTATAAAACAACTTCAAATATAAATGTATCAATCCTAGACGGCATGGGTACCATATATCATGTCGCCATACTAGGCTCTACAATCAAAAACCGCAAAATCATGTATTTGGAAGTTGGATTTCCACCTATGAACCGAGGCAAGGGATCGTCCTCTACCGAATTCGAGACTGTCTATCCCGAGCCTCAAGACCCAGACTCAGGTGGGCCCTTGGATCATCAGGGCCGGTCCACCGATGTGGATAAAAATGCCTGAACACTGCGTTTCCCTGCCCTTTGGGCCGTAAATGAGCCCAATGGCTCCATCGGCTCCACGTAGTCACCGATATATCTGAGGCGCCTCGCAACAGCAACAGCCACACAGGTAAAAATTATATAAATGTCAGGGCTGGTAGGTCACTGACACCACCCTAGCCAGAAAGAAACGCATGTCCTCCCGTAGGTCCTCTCCCATTTCTGGTTCACAACCGGGGTGCGAGGCTCGCGAATCAACGCTACACAAAGCTATGCCACACAGGTCGTGCTTTGATCATCAACCACAAGACTCTGCTTTTCAACAAAAGCCTTGATCATTTGCCACTTAGGCATGCCACACAGGCAATTCACTCCATGCGATTGATATCCATCAATATATAACCCTAAGCTTGTATGTCTCAAAGAAGGGCGTTAAGCAAGAGAATAAATTCTCCGCCGCCAAACGGATATATATTTAATAGAAATCAATCACACAGAATGAAATCCAATGTCAGACACACAGTCCGTTTACAAGTTCGTTTTGGGTCTGAACGAAACCGGAGGCACCTTGTACCTCGTATATCCATCGATCTCCAAGTACGTCTAGACGATCACCAACTGATTCCCTCCTCTTGGGTGTACAACCCAATCAAGATCATCAGCAATCACCCAAACGATGTGAAGACCTCCGGTCTTCGACCACCGTCTTCATCCTCGACACCACGTCGAATCAGTTATTCAGAATGGGATAAACTCGGTCTTTCTGAATAACTCGCGTATATAATAAACAAGTGTTACACAAACACAACATATGCCTCATTCCAATTCAAAATATTCTTTTATTCAAATATTCTTATACTTTGGGAAAGGTTCCCATTGATTTTATCGAAGATAAATTCTTTAAATTTATTCTATAATCTTCTTTGAATATCAATTCAAACTAGTCGGGATTAGCGAACCACACTGAAGTAATCATTTCTTTTATTTCTCAATCCCAACCTATTCATCCCATGAAGTAAAACTGATCATACTTCATATCTAACACCACGGTGTTATCGGTAAATTTAATTACCATTTCACGTTCAAATCTAATCAAAGATTTAACTATCGCCTGGAGCAAAACTGGTGGCTGTAACACCCCACCTCCGTTAAGGACATTCACAAAGGGAATGCCTTAACTTTGGTGGAGCGTTTTAGTAGACAGAACAGAAATTTACAAGACAGATAAACAATACTTGAGAAATTATAACTTTATTACAGCGGAAAACAGAAATCAGTTTGGTTACATCTTTACCAAAAACTCAAGTACATAAATACCAGTCTTGTTCAGAAAATCATCAGGGTACAAAACTTTAGAATCATAATCCCCACAGAAGTTGCCATAAGGAGTCAAGCCATACTTCAAGCACTCTAAGTACTTCAAGCAGAAGAAGTCCGGGTCAAGCTAAAGTGTTCCCTCCTTGGAAAACCTTGGGGGGGGGGGGGGGAAACGGAAGAAAAAGGGGCGAAAACAAGCAAGGTCAGACATAAAGTCTGGCAAGTCCAGTGACTTTAAGCATATGAACAAGTAATAATAATCATGGCATGCAAATAAAACTGGATGAGAGATAACGATAACAGGAGTAGCAGATATACTTAAACGGAAGAAACAGAATGATATTACTTTTCATTTCTCTGCACTAATACTAGTATAATAGGATTAGGTGCCACCCTAATGTCTAAACTGAAGCAGAAACGGGAACAGAGTAATTTTCACAGAAACAGAATGCTAGTAATGGGCCTTTACCACCCAAACAGAAACAGACAGAAACAGAATGCTAATAATGGGCCTTTACTACCCGAACATAGACAGACAGAAACATAATTCTAATAATGGGCCTTTACCACCTGAACAAAAGATACAGAAACAGAAACAGATTAATTCCTATGCAAACAGAATGTAGAATTAGGTGTACATTAGTAAATGGGCCTTTACTGTAGGATCGATAATAACCCTAGAGGGGGGGTGAATAGGGTTTTTAACAATAAATTTAAACTAAACTCAGTAATAAAGAAATGCAGAAAAAATAAAATCACACGCGGATATACCCAGCTTCGGCAAACTGTGCCTACTGCTGCCTTTCTAAGATTTTTACTAGGAGATACAAACAGATCCCGCTTACAATCCTATGTAAACTCGCAACTCCTGCTCCTGTTTATCCCTAAGCTCAAAATCCTAGACTAGTCTGTATACCCTAGACTAGATTTTTCAGATTACACTTCAATACTCTGTGCTCTCTAGTTTTACAATAAACTAGAACAAAAAGAATTTAAAAAAAACTTAAAGGAAAATAAAGAAGGGGTTAAAAATGGGGTTCATCCCCTTTTCTTTGCACAAGCCAAAAGTGGTCGGGCCACTTTATTTTGCGGTGCTCCTTTCTTTAGCCCGAACCTTCCTTATTCTCTGAAACAAAAAATGGCGGCTACGATTAGGGTTTCAGTGATTTTTCCCTAAATCAATATCAACGCTGTGTGTAATGGTTCTTTGGAAGCTTGTTTTGCTTCTCCAGGATATCTCCTTCGTCCTTGCTATCAATCTGAGTAAGTTTTATCAATTTTTGCAATTTAGGGTTTCGGATTTCTTTTTGTGTGAGAATCTTGTCAAGTCGATGATGAATTCGTGTGTTTATATAGGGATTCCGAAACCCTTGTACTCTGATTTCCATTGAAGACTTGCCCGATTTGATTTGGGAATATTCGAATTTGATTGTTTGTGGTTTCCCCTTTTAAAATTTTCTTGAATGGATTTCTGCCTTGATTAAATTTTTTGAACTTGCTGTGACTTAAATTGTGCCCCTCTGGATTGAGAAAACATGCCGTAGATTCCTGATGTTGAATTCATGACACAAAAGAACAGAACTTCGGGTATTTGAAATTTTCCCCTTTTCACGAATAAATGCAGACTTAATTTCTGAAAACAATTCTTGGCCCATAAAAAAAATGTTGAACATTTCTGGAAGGAATTGATTTCTTGTAATTGGAAAACTTGTTTGAATATTGGCTTTGTATCCAGACATGGATTATCCCCGATGACTTGTCTGATAATTGTGTGTTTCCTCTTTTGATTTTCTTGATTGAATTGCTCTAATTTGTTCCCTTGAATAAATTGTTGCCTTGAATTTCTGATTGAAGCATTTCTGGAAACTCCTTGCTAATTTTGTTCCTTTGCTTTTCTGGAAATGAATTTAAGCTGAATTGGATTTTTGCCAAAAAGAAATTGTGATTCTTCTTGCCATGTATGATTTTCTACAAATAACACTCTTGATTTGCAGTGCCCTGTGATATTGTGTTCGACTTATTTTAGTTCATGCACCTGTATGTAAATTTCTGATGCCAAAAAATATATTTCTGGACAACAATGAAACTGTATTTATGGCATTTCAATACACTTGTCAAAGGTTATTGAGTCTGTTGTAATTGAGTAAACCATTTTTTAAAAAAAATTCCTTGCACCTTGCTATTCTACCATTTATATAGCCTGTGCATATATCCTCTGTCTTTCACCATAGACACATCAAATTGTATTCATTTATGATACTTGCACTGCCTGAATTGAAATGTGCACACAAGCTTAAATCCATGTTGCCATGTTATCTTTGCTCCATGCTTGTCTCTTTTGCTTTACTGCTATGACCTGAACATGAAAGATGCACCCCTGTTTGAACACCCCGATGCACTGCTACACCATATATCCTCTGAGGTGCTGATATGAACATTGTTGGTCCATGCATGCCAAACCTTTTTGCTGTTTTACTATTCCACATGATTGTCTTGACCATGTTGAGCTGTTTTGAAAGCTTGCCTCACATGTAGTTTGTGTTGCACCACCACCTTGGCACCATGCTGTATTCATTTTGAAAAGACCATGCTTGCACCTGAATACTTGTCCACACCAAGTTCACCTATATGCTGCTTTCTTAATTCTGATCATTGTATAGTTGTACATCACTCTCCATGTTCGTACATGCTGCCACACTTGTGTATTTGCTCGAGCCATTTGAAAACTGAGTTGACTTGAACTTGAATGGCTCGACACCTGAGCTGCTTGCATGTAGTTTCACCATTTTGCTGTTGAGCTGTGCTCGGCCATTTTGACTTTGGTGATTTTTTGACTCCATGTTGACTTTGAAAGTTATTTGCTGGTTGACCTCTTTTGAACCTGTCTTGATTTAGACAAATCACCTTGTTTTGCTTAATACTTTGCTCATCACTTGTTTGATTCTGAAAAAAAAAATAGCAGTCAAACTGTACTGAGTTGAGGCTGGTCAGAATCAGTTGGTTCTGATCAGCAAACCAGTATGGTTTTGATGTGGCTGTTCAAGTCTGAAATATGATGAGAAAAACACACAGAAAGCTGAGACAAAATGAATCAATCACACAGAGAATCATTTTTGTCAAAAGTATTTGTTTTAGTTCCAGTGTACTGTGTATTTTTCTTTCTTTTGTGACAGGTTACAGGATGATGCTTTGGACAGCTAAGGTGTTCTCAACAAGAATAATCCAGCTAGAAATGAGAAGAAGAAAAAATGAAGTGCTTGTAAAAAAATTGTATGTACTGAAATTACTTGTAAAGTGATTTGTAAAGTCTTGTGTGTAAATGAATTGTAAAATAAATAATATTATTGGAAATAAAATTTATTTGATTTTTCTATATTCTGTGTAAATTCTGTGTTATTTTATTTTCCAATAATACTAGATATTCCACAATCAAACACTCCAGTAACAAAAATCTATTTGTTATCATCAAACAAAAAATATTAGTATCAACAAACTCCCCCTTTTGATGATGACAAACAGACTTAAGATTTTTGTGAATAACGAGATGTGTTTGAACAAGGGCTCCCCCTACGTTTGAGCTCCCCCTATCAGTTGTAAACAGACACGAGTAAAGAATTTGAAAATGACAAAAAACAATTAAACACTTAGCATTAATGGCAAAATAAAATCTATAGACGTCTGTAAACAACACAAAATCTTAACTTCTTCTCCCCCTTTGTAATCATCAAAAGAATAACAATTCTGGACATTTTAAAGAGTATGGACTGTAAATAGTAATCAAGTCATTTGACATTATCAGATTCAAACACTCCGAATAATCAAACAAAAAATTAGAATAATCTGTAAAAGAAGAACACATTTCATAAGACAGAAGATGGAATGATGAAATATTTAATATATATCAGGGATATTTCAATAGCAAACTAACCACGCATGACCATAGCTTGGATTTTTAAATGGAATTAGCTGCAACATGAAAAAAAAAATTCAATACTACACTGACCACGCATAACCAGATCTTGGATTTTTAAATGGAATCAGTGGTAGCATGAAAAAAAATAAGTATTCTCATAACCATGCATGACCAGAGCTTGGATTTTTAAATGAGATTAGAGAAATACCTTCTTTTTTTTTTTTTTTTTTTGCACTTAAATCCCTTTGATATATATAAAATAATAATGATTGATAGAAGGGTGATAGAGACAGAAGATGAGAGTGAACAAAAAGTTCTTCAATTACTCATATTATAAAGCATATTTGATCGTATCAGAGCTACAAATTTTCAAACATCTCATATTCTGAAAACTTACACAGTCACAAATTTATCATAAATGTCCAAAAACAAACTGGTCTTTTCTTGATGATTTGAAGCATGGATTATTTGTCAGAAAGATAATTGCCAACAGAACATCTTAAGAGAAAATTTATCCAAAAATGCTAAAAGATTAATTTATTTCTATAATTCCGAAATCCAAACGTAATCTGCAAAATCTGTCTTCAGGAAGGGGTTTTGTAAAAATATCAGCGAGTTGAGATTCGGTTGGAATAAATTCTATACAAATATCTTCACAAGCAATATGATCTCTAAGAAAGTGGTGTCTTACATCAATGTGTTTTGTGCGTGAGTGATGTACTGGATTATTTGATAAGTCAATTGCACTCTTACTGTCACATTTTAAAGGAACTCGTTTATAACAAAGTCCAAAATCAGATAAAGTCTGCATCATCCATAAAATCTGTGCACAACAACTCCCTAAAGCAATATATTCAGCCTCAGTGGTGGATAAAGCAACACAGTTTTGTTTTCTACTTGACCATGACACAAGTGAATGACCTAGCATGAAACACGTTCCACTAGTACTTTTTCTATCAGTGAGTGAACCAGCATAATCAGCATCAGTAAACCCAACTAAATTAAAGTTATCACAAGAAGGATACCATAAGCCCAAATTTGGTGTGTGTAACAAATATCTTAGAATTCGTTTTGTGGCTTTTAGATGTGATTCTTTAGGATTTGATTGAAATCGAGCACACAAACAAACAGAAAACATAATATCGGGTCTAGAAGCAGAAAGATAAAGAAGTGAACCGATAATACCGCGATATTTCTTTTGATCCACAGCAACACCTTTTTCATCTTTGTCAAGTTTGGTTGTTGGACTCATCGGTGTTTTCATTGGCTTTACATCTTGAACTCCAAATCTCTTTAGCAACTCCATCACGTACTTCGTTTGAGAGATAAAAATCCCTTTGCTACTTTGTTTGATTTGGAAACCAAGGAAGAATTTCAGCTCTCCAACCAAACTCATCTCAAATTTGCCCTGCATAACTTTTTCAAATTTTTCACACAAGACATCATTAGTAGCACCATATATGATATCATCAACATAAATTTGGACAATTAAAAAATCATCACCATCATGAGATAAAAACAAGGTTGTGTCAGCACTTCCCTTTTTAAAACCATTTTCCAAGAGATATGTACACAGACAGTCATACCAAGCTCGAGGAGCTTGCTTAAGGCCATACAATGCTTTTTTCAGTTTGTATACATGATTTGGATAATCGTGACTCTCAAAACCAGGGGGTTGTTCAACATACACTTCTTCTTTCAGTTCTCCATTCAGAAAAGCACTCTTCACATCCATTTGCTTTAATTTGAACCCCTTAAAACACGCAAAACTTAACAAAATTCTGATTGCTTCAAGCCTAGCAACTGGGGCAAAGGTTTCATCAAAGTCAACACCTTCGATTTGATTGTATCCCTTAGCGACCAACCTAGCTTTGTTTCTTGTTACGTTTCCAGATTCGTCAAGCTTATTTTTGAATACCCATTTTGTTCCTACAACTGGGTAGTCTTTTGGTCTGGGTACCAAGTTCCAGACTCTGTTTCTCTCAAACTGGTTAAGTTCCTCCTGCATAGCTAACAACCAAAATTCATCATTAAGAGCAACATCATAAGAACTTGGTTCTATTTCAGATACAAAGGCATTATGAATACAAAGGGTACAAACTTCCCTATTGAGAGAGGATCGTGTACGAACACCAGCAGTTGGACTTCCAATTACCAAATCCGGAGGATGACTTGGCTTGAATTTTAGTCTTTCAATATCTGTTGCTGCTTCAGTGACTTTTTCATTGTTTGTCTCAACATCATTGTTTTCTTGTTCAATTTCTTGTGCACCAGCATCATCTTTATCATCTTCAGGTATCGTATCCATATCTGATTCATTGAACTTGACGTTGACGGTTTCCACGATTGTTCTTGACTGTTTATTGAAGATTCTGTAAGCCTTACTGCTTGATGAATAACCCATGAAGATTCCATCAACCGTTTTTGACTCAAATTTCCCAAGCTGTTCACCTGTGTTCAAAATATAACAAGGACATCCAAACACTCTAAAATATGAGATGTTAGGCTTTTTGTTAGACCACAGTTCATATGACGTTTTATTAAGTATTGGTCTAATCATAACTCTGTTCATTACATAGCACGAAGTATTAACTGCCTCAGCCCAGAAAGTTTGAGGCAATTGATATTCACATAACATAGATCTAGCCATTTCTTGTAATGTACGATTTTTCCTTTCAGCCACCCCATTCCGTTGAGGTGTTCGAGGAGCGGAAAATTCATGTTTTAAACCATTTTCTTCACAAAGATTTTCAAAGTCTAAGTTTTCAAATTCACCTCCATGATCACTTCTTAAAGTTTTAATTGAAACCCCTTTTTCATTTTGGACAAGTTTTGAAAACTTTAAAAAATAATCAAAAGCTTCAGACTTTTTGGCTAGAAAGTAAACCCATGTAAACCTAGAGTAATCGTCAACCAATACATAACAATAACGTTTACCATTTAAACTAGCAGTATCAGTAGGTCCAAACAAGTCCATATGAATCAATTCAAGCACTCGTGAAGTGCTAACAACATTTTTAGGACGGAAAGATGAACGACTAAGTTTTCCCATGGTAAACCCCTGACAAGCTCATTTGTTTTTAGTCTTTCAAGAAGACCCATACTTGCATGTGCCAATCTTCTGTGCCATAGGATTGCCTCCTCTTCTGTTGCTACCAAACACCTAGATACTGTTACATCATCGAATGAGAGAGTATAGACATTTCCTTTTCTTTTCCCTGTAAACACAACCTTTCCAGAGGAGTTCTCAATGATTTTGCAACTATTACTATCAAACACAACATTCATTCCTTTATCACAAAGCTGACTGATGGAGATAAGATTGTGAAAGAGATTATCAACATATAAAACATCAGTTAAAGCAAAGATACTGTTACCTACTTTTCCCTTACCAATAATTTTACATTTGCTGTTGTCACCTAACGTCACATTCCCACCTTTATGTTTTTCCAGGCTAAGGAACAGTCTTTTATCACCCGTCATATGTCTGGAGCAACCTGAATCCAAGTACCATTTTTGTTGCTCCTTAGCCCGCCAACATACCTACACAAACAAAGAAGGAGATGACCTAGAGAAACTTCTAGGCCTAATCATATCAGTCGTAGAAGAATGATAGTCATAAGATTCTTTTGGAATCCAAATTTGATTTTTCTTTGTGTTCCAATCTTTGTGATAATTGTGTGCCAAGTGTTTAGGGACCCATACCTTTTTGAACTTCTGAATTTTACTGCTAAACTTGCAATTTTCATGACTGTGACCAATCACCCCACATTTTACACATTTGGGAAAAATACCTTTACCTTTAGCATTGTCACTTCCAGTTATTTCTTGTATCTTCCCAAAACCTAGTCCTTTTCTATTATTCCCAACCAATTGGTTTCCAAGTAACATTTTAAAAGATGTTTGACCGATTGAGAATTTGTTCAATGTGACTTCTAGATCTTGGACTCTTGTTTTTAAGATTGTGTTCTCATTCACAAGTGAAGTGCATCGTTTAATGTAGTTCTTTCTTTTAGTGTCATCTTCAACTTTTAGAGTTAAGTTTTCTTTTTCAAGATTCTCAATGGTGCTCTTGAGTGTTAAAATTTCTAGATTCACATCTTTACACATTTCACAATCTAGGTTATTGGTTTTTGAAGCATTTTTAATCTCAGATTCCAACTTCTTATTATTGTGAACAAGGTTGAAGTTTTCCGCTTTTAGTTTCTCTGCGTCTGATTCTAACGTGTCAATAATTTCAGAAAGATGTTTACACATTAAAACCAGATCGTCATAACTGTATACCTCAGTGGTTTCCTCGTCAGTATCTTCTAGGTCTGATTTTGCCATGAAGCACAAATTGCTTTCCTCCTCACTGCTGTCTGAATCTTCTTCTCCTTCCTCGTCTTCCCAATTTACGGCAAAAGCTTTCTTTTTCTTCTTGTTTCTTTGGAGAAGTGGACAATTTGGTTTTATGTGTCCAGGCTTTTGACAGTTGTAGCAGAGTGGTTCGTCTTCTGAATTGTTGCTCTTTGGTTTATTTCTTCGAGGTTTGAATTTTCTCCACTTCGTGAGTTGTCTGACTGCCATGGCAAGTTGTTCAATGGGATCTTCACTATCGCTAGTGACAGTGTTGGACAAAGCTATTGACTTCTTTTTCAGATCTGAGTTGTTGCGATCTTCTCTTGCTTTCAGCTCCATTTCATATGTCATCAGATTTCCGATAAGCTCTTCCATGCTCAGCTTGCTCAGATCTTTGGATTCTTGAATGGCTGTGACTTTTGCTTCAAAGTTCATGGGCAGAACACGCAGAATCTTTCTCACAAGCTCCACTTCTGTATAGACCTTTCCAAGGGCTCTGGCATTGTAAACTAGTACGGAGAAGCGACCATACATGTCCTTGATGCTCTCGTCCTTCTGCATGTTGAAGTTTTCATATTCATTACTGAACATGGCAAGACGGGATTCTTTAACCTGAGAAGTTCCTTCGTGTGTGACTTCCAGAGTATGCCAAATTTCCTGGGCTGTATTACAATGAGAAATTCTGTTATATTCTGTTTTATCAAGAGCACAAATCAGAGCATTCATAGCTTTAGAATCTATAGAGTATAATTTCTTATCATTTGCATCCCACCTAATTTTTGGTTTAGGTGTTACAATACCATTAACAGTTTCAGTTGGAGGTGTATATCCAGTTTCAATGATATCCCAGACATCATAATCAACAGACACTAGATAAATTTTCATCCTAGCTTTCCAATACGCGTAATCACTACCATTGAACATGGGTGGTCTAGCAATAGATTGACCTTCAGAAAAAGCATTGTTCATTGAAGTCATGATTCTAGGGTTCAAACACCGGCTCTGATACCAATTGTAGGATCGATAATAACACTAGAGGGGGGGTGAATAGGGTTTTTAACAATAAATTTAAACTAAACTCAGTAATAAAGAAATGCAGAAAAAATAAAATCACATGCGGATATACCCAGCTTCGGCAAACTGTGCCTACTGCTGCCTTTCTAAGATTTTTACTAGGAGATACAAACAGATCCCGCTTACAATCCTATGTAAACTCGCAACTCCTGCTCCTGTTTATCCCTAAGCTCAAAATCCTAGACTAGTCTGTATACCCTAGACTAGATTTTTCAGATTACACTTCAATACTCTGTGCTCTCTAGTTTTACAATAAACTAGAACAAAAAGAATTTAAAAAAAAAACTTAAAGGAAAATACAGAAGGGGTTAAAAATGGGGTTCATCCCCTTTTCTTTGCACAAGCCAAAAGTGGTCGGGCCACTTTATTTTGCGGTGCTCCTTTCTTTAGCCCGAACCTTCCTTATTCTCTGAAACAAAAAATGGCGGCTACGATTAGGGTTTCAGTGATTTTTCCCTAAATCAATATCAACGCTGTGTGTAATGGTTCTTTGGAAGCTTGTTTTGCTTCTCCAGGATATCTCCTTCGTCCTTGCGATCAATCTGAGTAAGTTTTATCAATTTTTGCAATTTAGGGTTTCGGATTTCTTTTTGTGTGAGAATCTTGTCAAGTCGATGATGAATTCGTGTGTTTATATAGGGATTCCGAAACCCTTGTACTCTGATTTCCATTGAAGACTTTCCCGATTTGATTTGGGAATATTCGAATTTGATTGTTTGTGGTTTCCCCTTTTAAAATTTTCTTGAATGGATTTCTGCCTTGATTAAATTTTTTGAACTTGCTGTGACTTAAATTGTGCCCCTCTGGATTGAGAAAACATGCCGTAGATTCCTGATGTTGAATTCATGACACAAAAGAACAGAACTTCTGGTATTTGAAATTTTCCCCTTTTCACGAATAAATGCAGACTTAATTTCTGAAAACAATTCTTGGCCCATAAAAAAAATGTTGAACATTTCTGGAAGGAATTGATTTCTTGTAATTGGAAAACTTGTTTGAATATTGGCTTTGTATCCAGACATGGATTAGCCCCGATGACTTGTCTGATAATTGTGTGTTTCCTCTTTTGATTTTCTTGATTGAATTGCTCTAATTTGTTCCCTTGAATAAATTGTTGCCTTGAATTTCTGATTGAAACATTTCTGGAAACTCCTTGCTAATTTTGTTCCTTTGCTTTTCTGGAAATGAATTTAAGCTGAATTGGATTTTTGCCAAAAAGAAATTGTGATTCTTCTTGCCATGTATGATTTTCTACAAATAACACTCTTGATTTGCAGTGCCCTGTGATATTGTGTTCGACTTATTTTAGTTCATGCACCTGTATGTAAATTTCTGATGCCAAAAAATATATTTCTGGACAACAATGAAACTGTATTTATGGCCTTTCAATACACTTGTCAAAGGTTATTGAGTCTGTTGTAATTGAGTAAACCATTTTTTAAAAAAATTCCTTGCACCTTGCTATTCTACCATTTATATAGCCTGTGCATATATCCTCTGTCTTTCACCATAGACACATCAAATTGTATTCATTTATGATACTTGCACTGCCTGAATTGAAATGTGCACACAAGCTTAAATCCATGTTGCCATGTTATCTTTGCTCCATGCTTCTCTCTGTTGCTTTACTGCTATGACCTGAACATGAAAGATGCACCCCTGTTTGAACACCCCGATGCACTGCTACACCATATATCCTCTGAGGTGCTGATATGAACATTGTTGGTCCATGCATGCCAAACCTTTTTGCTGTTTTACTATTCCACATGATTGTCTTGACCATGTTGAGCTGTTTTGAAAGCTTGCCTCACATGTAGTTTGTGTTGCACCACCACCTTGGCACCATGCTGTATTCATTTTGAAAAGACCATGCTTGCACCTGAATACTTGTCCACACCAAGTTCACCTATATGCTGCTTTCTTAATTCTGATCATTGTATAGTTGTACATCACTCTCCATGTTCGTACATGCTGCCACACTTGTGTATTTGCTCGAACAATTTGAAAACTGAGTTGACTTGAACTTGAATGGCTCGACACCTGAGCTGCTTGCATGTAGTTTCACCATTTTGCTGTTGAGCTGTGCTCGGCCATTTTGACTTTGGTGATTTTTTGACTCCATGTTGACTTTGAAAGTTATTTGTTGGTTGACCTCTTTTGAACCTGTCTTGATTTAGACAAATCACCTTGTTTTGCTTAATACTTTGCTCATCACTTGTTTGATTCTGAAAAAAAAAAAAATAGCAGTCAAACTGTACTGAGTTGAGGCTGGTCAGAATCAGTTGGTTCTGATCAGCAAACCAGTATGGTTTTGATGTGGCTGTTCAAGTCTGAAATATGATGAGAAAAACACACAGAAAGCTGAGACAAAATGAATCAATCACACAGAGAATCATTTTTGTCAAAAGTATTTGTTTTAGTTCCAGTGTACTGTGTATTTTTCTTTCTTTTGTGACAGGTTACAGGATGATGCTTTGGACAGCTAAGGTGTTCTCAACAAGAATAATCCAGCTAGAAATGAGAAGAAAAAAAAATGAAGTGCTTGTAAAAAAAATTGTATGTACTGAAATTACTTGTAAAGTGATTTGTAAAGTCTTGTGTGTAAATGAATTGTAAAATAAATAATATTATTGGAAATAAAATTTATTTGATTTTTCTATATTCTGTGTAAATTCTGTGTTATTTTATTTTCCAATAATACTAGATATTCCACAATCAAACACTCCAGTAACAAAAATCTATTTGTTATCATCAAACAAAAAATATTAGTATCAACATTTACCACCCGATCAGACGGTACCACGCAGAAACAGACTGGTGTTGCCACCCAACAGAAATAGACGGTACCAACAGAAACAGACAGAACTAAGTGTACCCTAAAACCCTACCCCAAGCGATCAGCTCCCTAATACATAAATACCCTGTGTCGGCTCCACAATATGGTGTATCACTCCCTAAAGTGACAACCAATTGGCACATGCCTATTTACAGATGTCACGGCGTCTTACATCCTCAAAGACAGACCGGGATCCATGCATGCACATGACCCGGTTGGAATGCACCATCAACACCCCTCTCCATTATCAGAATGAACCACTTATAATTAGTTCAGTAAGCGTGCCCGGATCCTACCTACTGTTGGGTCAAAGTTTTGATACCAGAAAGGGTTACTGACTATTATGGGTCCCAAACAACAGATGACACAAGTAATTTCCCTCCTAACCTTGTGTCCCCAGAATAACAGATTTCAGATTAACTTGTTTACAAGTTCAGTCATACAGAGTTCAGATCAACTAGTTCACAGATCAGACAAGTTTTCAGACTAACGGATCAGATATACGGATTTAACAGATTTACATATTTGTCTAACTTTGTAATTGGGCCTACAGATTCACGAAATGGGTTTGTTTAATTCATTAGTCCAATTGGTTCGGCCCTATCCACCTAACACGTTTTAGACATCGTACTTATCCCAGATTTGCATTAATATTAGTGCACAGACCTCTCATATTAGGTCGGTAGCTTGTGGCCGCTGAATATGTCGGGCGGTTCCGGGCAGACTTCTGCCACAAGCCAGACCTAACCTCGTGTCTAAGAATATTTTTAGTTATGCCTACGACCTCTCACATTAGACTGACAGTTTGCGGTCGCTGGTTAAGCCGGTTGGTTCCGGGCAGGCTTCTACCGTAAACAGAGTCTAACCTCGTGTCATAGCCAATTCATTCCAATAAAGATTTTTCAGATATCAGACTAATTCTGTTTGTTTAACAGATTAAACTTCTGTACAAGTTACAGCAGATTATTCGAGGTTCTATTAACAAGTTTTGCTCAATTTTAAGTTCAAGACTAATACACATGTAAATCATTCTCTATTATAGCCAACTCAGATTATGCCAACATATTTACTATGCCAGATTTACTTAATTAAGCTACGCCCAATCCCCGTATAACATGTTTCCACAAGTTCTCTAAATACCCATGAAATGGCCCTATAGGCTCAATGTACATAACAGTGAATGGGAATAAACTCGAAAAGTTACATAATAAATATGAGATCTAACATCATTAAGGAAATAGGCATAAGAAACTAACTACAATAGTTATAGGCGACTAACCACAATAGTCATGGGCGACTAATTACAATAGTTTCTTATTCAATGTCATAGGCAATAGTCTCATGGACATGAATCATAGTCATAGGCAATAGTCTCATAGTCAATGAATCATAGTCATGGGCAATAGTCTCATAGTCAATGAATCGTAGTCACAGGCAATAGTTTCATGTCCAATTATGCATTATTATTTGTCCCAAAGTTTAGCGTTCGTGCGTTAATCTCTTATGAGATTCGGCACAGGCTCGTAGTAACCTGGCTATAGAACAGAAAGATGAAAGAGGTACAGAATAGTCACAGAAAAACAGATCTGACAGATAAGAATATACATAACCTCAGATTCAGATTTATAATCATGTCACAATTATAATTACAGTTTATAGCGGAAAATAACTGTACTTGCCTTTCGTGGTTTTAAGAAAGGATAATAAACTGTTGTTGATGCAAAAATGCTGAATTATTCCTCTTTTATTGTCGTAGCTCTAAACTTGGATTTGAGATTTGATTTAGCTTTTAATTCTATTCAGGTTGGAAGAAGATTCATCAGTCCAAGTTTTGATTCCAGCAGGGTAGCGACGCCATTTTATTTTTAATTAGAACAGAGGCAGAATATAGACAGAATGAAATGGTGTGGAGAGAATGAGGCTAGGGGTGAGTTTATATAGGATTAGGCGGACGAATCTAGACAGAAACGAGACCGTATACATCAGAATGAACCAGGTTAAAAAAATTGGGTTTTGGGAGCAGGTCGACACTATGGTCGACCTGGTCTGGCCAGGTCGACACTATGGTCGACCTGGCCCATGGGAGGTCGACCTGGTCCATGGGCGGGAATTTTCCCGCCCAGCCTATTCTGGGATTTTGAATTCGATTTTTCGAGCTGTTTTCAATTCTGAAATTCTCTGAAACTTCGGAGGGCCATATCTCGCTCATACGGACTCCGTTTCTCGAAAACTCGGACTCGTTTCCAAGCAGAATTTCGAGACGAACGCAATGGCGTAACCTGTTTCCTTTGATTCTTATTTTATAATTTAATTATTCTCTGATTTGTTACTTATACATTCACAGAAAATACGGGGTGTTACATTCTCCCCTCCTTAAAGGATTTCGTCCCCGAAATCTTCAAGTTAAGAAGAATGTGTCCTACCATCCAGTCATCCATCTACTCAACCATCATCCACAAGCATCCATTGTCCTTAGAAAACTTCTAATGTTGTATGAACATATGCAAAAGTGTGTGTATATGTTCCTTATCTAATGCAAAGATCAGGCGGTCCACTGATTCAGTTGACCTCCTTAATGCGAACTATGTTAGTGTCATGAGTCCAACATGTATGCAATTTTCCTATTTGATACCTTTCATTCTTATATGAGTTACAACCATTCATTCATATGCAACATCCATGTGATGAGTCAATCATTTTGCATCCACAGAAATTGAAAATGCTCACACATCCATATGCAGTATGAGAGTGTATTCGAGCCGATCTAGTGCCTAGTGTGTGTATATGCATCCACGAGCAACCACTAGAAACCACTTGCATCCACTTGCAACCATCAAACATAACATGTCTCAAACACATGATTACATCCATAGGATTCCTATCTATAGGTCGAAGACTCGATGGATAGGATACAGTCGAGTGATGGGAGCGAGCGCAGATAAACAAAAACTTGGTTTCCATTAGATCTTGGTTGAGAGACAGATTCCCCTAAGTATCAACCCCGAAGACCGAAATCAACATCCGATTGACACCCAGAGGATTACCCTCATTAGACAATGTCAAAACTGGAAATCTCAACCTTCTCAGAAATATTCAGATATTTACCGATTACCGGTACAGAGCAGATTACTAAATGATTCTTAGTAAACTAAGCATGATAAAAACCCAGAATGTATGCATCATAGTCAACTTAACGCCCAACACAGATACCCAACTTACCACGCTTAGATGAGTCATAACCCTTATGGGTCTAAGTCTACAGTGGAATCAGAAACAATACTAGTATTCAAGTGCAGAGTATCAATTACAGAATCGAAATGCCAAAATCAGAAAAGAGTTTTAACTAAAAAATCAGATAAAAAAATTAAACCTCCTACAGAAAGTTTTCCTATTTCTATCCTATCCACTAGCCTCGAGAGTGTTCGCCTGCCTTCCAGAAGTTGGTCCTTCCCACCGCCCTTGCCCTCGTTTCTTCAGACAGTCCCTAGTGAAATGTCCCATCTCACCACAGTTGAAGCAAGTGCCCTTTCTTTTTCTGAAATCCTTGTTTAGATGAGTCGAGTTTCCACAAGTAAAGCACTTTTTCTCCTTCTTATCTTCAGACTTTTCATCATTCTTTTGTTTTTCCTTTTTGGGACATACTTTCTTGTTCTGTGGTTCTTCCTTCTTTGCCTCTTTCTTGTCGTTGTCATCCTCGTGCAGTAGTGCCATATCCACCAATTTCTCGTAAATCGCTCCCATGGGTACATGAGTCATGGCTAGGCTGTACAGTGGCTCGTTCAATCCGTTAACAAAGCGGAGAGCCTTTTTATGCTGGGTATTGACTAAATCTAGTCCGAACCTAGCCAGTTGGTTGAACTGGTTGACGTATTCCTTGACCGTCATACTTCCTTGCTTAAGAGATAAGAACTTTTCCAGTTGTAGACTTCGTTCAGCTTGCGAGAGGAATTTCGTCTCAAACCTTGTTCTGAAATCCATCCATGTTTCAACCGGTCTCTCGGCGTTAGTGACTTCCCACCAATGGGAAGCTTCCTCCTTGAGCAACCACACCGCCAGTTGTACCTTCTGCCTATCGTCCACCTCGAAGATAACGAACAGATCCTCAGTTTCTTTGAGCCAGTTCCTTGCTTCTACGAATGTTTTAGTTCCCTTGAAATCCTTTCCACCCATGGCCCTAAAATCTTTACAGATTTTCGAAAAAGCAATTGCACGAGGAGGGGGCGGAGGAGGAGGAATCGCTGCAGCTGGAGGAGGAATATCTGTTGGGCCTGCATCGTTGGCCCTAGCCTCTAAGTACCTCCTGAACCAGCCAGGTATTGGCACGCCCTCTGGAAAGTTAAGATTCCCAGACATGCTGGAATGAAAAAAAAAGATTTAAAACGGAGAACTGAAAAGATAGATATATAGCTTTTTGGGGATTATGTTTTTCAAAATAAAATTTATTTTTGAAAATACTTCCTTTTAAAACCTTTTTGAAAATAGTTTTCAAAAACTTTACCCAATCTGGTAACCTTCAGCTCTGATACCAAGTGTAACACCCCACCTCCATTAAGGACACTCACAAAGGGAATGCCTTAACTTTGGTGGAGCGTTTTAGCAGACAGAACAGAAATTTACAAGACAGATAAACAATACTTGAGAAATTATAACTTTATTACAGTGGAAAACAAAAATCAATTTGGTTACATCTTTACCAAAAACTCAAGTACATAAATATCAGTCTTGTTCAGAAAATCATCAGAGTACAAAACTTTAGAATCATAATCCCCACAGAAGCTACCATAAGAGTCAAGCCATACTTTAAGCACTCTAAGTACTTCAAGCAGAAGAAGTCTGGGTCAAGCTAAAGTGTTCCCTCCTTGGAAAACCTGGTGGAGGGGGGGGGGACGGAAGAAAAAGGGGCGAAAACAAGCAAGGTCAGACAAAGTATGGCAAGTCCAGTGACTTTCAGCATATGAACAGGTAATAATAATCATGGCATGCAAATAAAACTGGTTGAGAGATAACGGTAACAGGAGTAGCAGATATACTTAAACGGAAGAAACAGAATGATATTACTTTTCATTTCTCTACACAAATACTAGTATAACAGGATTAGGTGTCACCCTAATGTCTAAACTGAAGCAGAAACGGGAACAGAGTAATTTCCATAGAAACAGAATGCTAGTAATGGGCCTTTACCACCCAAACAGACACAGACAGAAACATAATGCTAATAATGGGCCTTTACTACCCGAACAGAGACAGACAGAAACAGAATGGTAATAATGGGCCTTTACCACCCGAACAGAAGATACAGAAACAGATTAATTCCTACGGAAACAGAATGTAGAATTAGGTGTACACTAGTAAATGGGCCTTTACCACCCGATCAGACGGTACCATGCAGAAACAGACAGGAGTTGCCACCCAACAGAAACAGACGATACCAACAGAAATAGACATAACTAAGTGTACCCTAAAACCCTACCCCAAGCGATCGGCTCCCTAATACATAAATACCCTGTGTCGGCTCCACAATAGGGTGTATCACTCCCTAAAGTGACAACCAATTGGCATAGGCCTATTTACAGATGTCACGGCGTCTTATATCCTCGGAGACAGACCGGGATCCATGCACGCACATGACCTGGTTGGAACGCACCATCAACACCCCTCGCCATTATCCGAATGAACCACTTATAATTAGTTCAATAAGCGTGCCTGGACCCTACTACTGTTGGGTCAAAGTTTTGATACCAGAAAGGGTTACTGACTAATATGGGTCCCAAACAATAGATGACACAAGTAATTTCCCTCCTAACCTTGTGTCCCCAGACTAACAGATTTCAGATTAACTTGTTTACAAGTTCAGACATACAGAGTTCAGATCAACTAGTTCACAGATCAGACAAGTTTTCAAACTAACGGATCAGATATACGGATTTAACAGATTTACAGATTTGTCTAACTTTGTAATTGGGCCTACAAATTCACGAAACAGGTTTGTTTAATTCATTAGTCCAATTGGTTTGGCCCTATCCACCCGACACGTTTTAGACATCATATTTATCCCAGATTTGCATTAATATTAGTGCACAGACCGCTCACATTAGGTCGGTAGCTTGTGGCCGCTGGATATGCCGGGCGGTTCCGGGCAGACTTCTGCCACAAACCAGACATAACCTCGTGTCTAAGCATATTTTTAGTTATGCTTACGACCTCTCACATTAGACTGAAAGTTTGCGGTCGCTGGTTAAGCCGGTTGGTTCCGGGCAGGCTTCTACCGTAAACAGAGTCTAGCCTCGTGTCATAGCCAATTCATTCCAATATAGATTTTTCAGATATCAGACTAATTCTGTTTATTTAACAGATTAAACTTCTGTACAAGTTACAGCAGATTATTCGAGGTTCTATTAACAAGTTTTGCTCAATTTTAAGTCGAGCTTACAGATTCACATACTTTAAATTTCAGCATTTCAGTTCCAACAGATTCCGTCATTCAACGGATTAAACAGATAACAGATCTTGTATATTAGGCTATTTAGCAGATTTAGCAGATAAGGCAATTTAACATAATTAGCAGATTAGGCAATTCAATCTAATTAGCAACTTAGGCAATATAATAGAACTAGCAGATTAGGCAATATAACAGATTTAGCAGATAACAAATTTAGCGGATTATATATATCTAAAACTCTATTTACATATCTTGCCCAATCATAAATTTAGCCTAAACTTACATGCCTAAATTATGGTCATAATTCATAATACAATATATGCCCCAAGTTTTAGCCTTAATATTCCCATTTACAGTTCATGTCAAAACTAGATTAATATTCTAGTTCACCATTTATGTCCAAGACTAATACACATGTAAATCATTCTCTATTATAGCCAACTTAGATTATGCCAACATATTTGCTATGCCAGATTTACTTAATTAAGCTACGCCCAATCCCTGTATAACATGTTTCCACAAGTTCTCTAAATACTCATAAAATGGCCCTATAGGCTCGATGTACATAACAGTGAATGGGAATAAACTAGCAAAGTTTCATAATAAATATGAGATCTAACATCATTAAGGGAATGGGCATAAGAAACTAACTACAATAGTTATAGGCGACTAACCACAATAGTCATGGGCGACTAATTACAATAGTTTCTTATTCAATGTCATAGGCAATAGTCTCATGGTCATGAATCATAGTCATAGGCAATAGTCTCATAGTCAATGAATCATAGTCATGGGCAATAGTCTCATAGTCAATGAATCATAGTTATAGGAAATAGTTTCATGTCCAATTATGCATTATTATTTGTCCCAAAGTTTAGCGTTCGTGCATTAATCTCTTAAGAGATTCGGCGTGGGCTCGTAGTAGCCTGGCTATAGAACAGAAAGAAGAAAGAGGTACAGAATAGTCACAGAAAAACAGATCTGACAGATAAAAATATACAAAACCTCAGATTCAGATTTATAATCATGTCACAATTATAATTACAGTTTATAGCGGAAAATAACGGTACTTCCCTTTCGTGGTTTTAAGAAAGGATAATAAACTGTTGTTGATGCAGAAATGCTAAATTATTCCTCTTTAATTGTTGTAGCTCTAAACTTGGATTTGAGATTTGATTTAGATTTCAATTCTATTCAGGTTGAAAGAAGATTCATCAGTCCAAGTTTTGATTCTAGCAGGGTAGCGACGCCATTTTTATTTTTAATTAGAACAGAGGCAGAATATAGACAAAATGAAATGGTGTGGAGAGAATGAGGCTAGGGGTGAATTTATATAGGATTAGGCGGACGAATCTAGATAGAAACGAGACCGGATACATCAGAATGAACCAGACTAAAAAAATTGGGTTTTGGGAGCAGGTCGACCCTTAGGTTGACACTATGGTCGACCTGGTCTGGACAGGTCGACACCCAGGTCGACACTATGGTCGACCTAGCCCCTGGGAGGTCGACTCTATGGTCGACCCCCAGGTCGACCTAGTCCATGGGCGGGAATTTTCCCGCCCAGCCTGTTCCGGGATTTTGAATTTGAATTTGAATTCGAACTTTCGAGCTGTTTCCGATTCTGAAATTCTCTGAAACTTCGGAGGGCCATATCTCCCTCATACGGACTCCGTTTCTCGAAAACTCGGACTCGTTTCCAAGCAGAATTTCGAGATGAACACAATGGCGCAACCTGTTTCTCTTGATTCTTATTTTATAATTTAATTATTCTCTGATTTGTTACATATACATTCACAGAAAATACGGGGTGTTACAGTGGCACTCCATTTTCGATCATTTCATTCTAATTAAAGATTTATTAAAACTTCACCTAGTTTTAATCTTCCCAAAAATCAATATTAATGATTATTTAATTTGGGAAATAATATCCTGTCTTTAACTGGGTTAAAGAACCAATGTCGTTTAAAACACGGTTCACGATAAACCCAAAATCACATTCTTATCCAATTCCAATTAAATCCCATTTAATTGGTACACTTCATTAAAACTAAATAAAAGATTTCATCTTTTCTCAACTGGGTTTAAGAATAGTGTTAATGAAGACACCATTCACGACAAACCCAAATCCCATTTGATATTGAATACAAGGCTCTAAATAGAAAATATATCGGCTTATATTCAATATCAAATTCTATGACCAACAAATATCGTATTGGAAATAACGATATAAATATATCTTTCAAATTTTCATAACAATATCTGTATAATCACCAAATCCAACATCGAAATATTCCAAAGACAATTTCGATTCAAATACATTCCAATTCAATTATTGGAAATCCTGGTTACTTTTAAAACCATTTCAAATCCACTTTATTTATTTTAAAAATATTATAATTCTAGTTCAAAACTAGTTCATTTCGATAAAAAACTATTTTTATCTTTTCAAATATGGAGTTTTTCATCCCAATTCTTCACAAATCATTTCTTATGATTTTACACAAATTATTACTATTTTTAATAATTTTATCAAGGCCCGTACAGCCGATTTCCATCAACGGCCATCGAACTGCACTTACAACGACCTTTTCCAAATTTGATTTGGACATAATTCCAAATCTAACCGTTAGATTTCAAATCTCTAGTATTTGTTAGAAAACTCTTTTCGATACGAACCCAATGGTTCTGGTTTTAGGAGAATCCGACAGCCGAATCTCCCGTAATATCCATTCGAAGTCAATGGTCGAAATTCGTGAACTACCGCAGCGCGGTGCATTCTATTCAGGCCATTATATATAATATATATATACATATATATTATATTTTTCGTCGATTTCCTTTTAAAACATATTTTATAAATCGTTTTCGAAACGATCTCAACTTCATATTCAATTTCGATTCAAAATTGAATATTCCACATCAACGACATACAAATGATAATATTCTGAAATCACTTCTTTTTCTATATTCATTATAAAAATGAATAAAACCGATATAAATATCGTTCGCGTCAAAATAGCGCATATCTAACCAACACGGCTTTTATTCAACACATGAATGTTTATTCTATTCAACACATGAATATTTATTCTATTCAACACATGAATATTTATTCTATTCAACACATGAATTTATTTCTATTCAACACATGAATTTATTTTCTATTCAACACATGAATTTATTTCTATTCAACACATGAATTTATTTTCTATTCAAAATATGAATTTATTTCTATTCAACACATGAATTTATTTTCTATTCAACACATGAATTTATTTTCTATTCAACACATGAATTTATTTCTATACAACACATGAATTTATTTTCTATTCAACACATGAATTTATTTTTATCATATTCCTTATTTTCCAAATCGGAATGAGGCCCAATAAATTACCATATAAAGTTAATTATATGGATTTTCTACAACACATGCATATAATAGCAACGATAAATCATCAACCATCATCCAGAGTGCACCACACAACTGCATAGGCATTAAATATAAATAATTAATGCTTACACAGTCTATCAACCCATCGATTGATATACAACTAAACAATCGGGAATAGTGTACGACAAACATCATCCCAATACCCGTGTGGGGTTTCAAATCAACAAACACAGAATTTATTTGTGCAGTTGGGCGATGTGTAAAATTTATCGTCCCAATCAATATCAGTCAAATCAGTGTATATAACCAAATCATCCGATTTGTTCATTACTATTTATTTTATATACACGTTAAAAATTATATTTTTAACTATGAAATATTTTCCACTATAAAATATTTTATTTCATTCCACATCACATAATCAAATTTCACAACACAACAACCAAACAAATAAGTCATCCATGGTCTGTGGACGACGGATGTCGGTTGCTACTAAGCACCGTCTGCATTCTAGTATATATTTTTCAACTAGAAAATAAATTAAAATTAAGGAGTTCTCACCGACTAGCTAAACCAAACGCCATGACCTCATACGAAGGAAATCTTCGTCGTGCTCTCCTTTTGTCAATTTCATTGTCCGTAGCCACTACATATATAAAAATCACATTTTTATTATGCAATGAAATAAATAAAAATTATACCTTTACATAACCAAAAATCTAATCTTTTATAGTTTAAAAATACAATATTTTCTATTTCAAAAATATGATCTTTTCTATTATAAAAATTCCATTTTTATACTATAAAGATTCAATTCTTTTCTTGTTTAAAGATCATTCCTTTTCATTGTTATAAATCGTTTCTTTTCATTGTTAAAAATCCAGTCTTTCTACATATAAAAATCTAACCTTTCTACTTATAAAAATATAATCTTTCTACTTCACGGTCTAATCTTTTCAACTTCAAAGATTTAATCTTTATCTACATCAAAAATCAAATTTTTATCTATATTATAAAAAATCAAATTTTTATTTACATTAAAAATCAAATTTTTATGGAAAAAATCAATTCAATCTAAACTGAAAATCATTGAATAAATAGAGAGAAATAAATTAAAAATAATAAAATTAACACTTACATCGTTCTATGGAAGATGGGGGTTGTGGTGGTGAATCGGCGACGCAGGGGTCGGAGAAGCTGGTGGCAGTCGGCGATGGGGTGCTGAAGGTCGAGGTGGCACAGCTTTTAGGGTTTTAGGGTGCTCAGGCGTTGGGGACTCGAGCTGTGGAAGGGGAGAAAGGAGAGGGCGAGCGTGTGAGCGGGGGCGCTGATGGCGGTCGCGCCGGTGGCGGCGACTGGGTTGCGGAGGGCGGCGGCTTCGAATGACGAGGGTTTGCTTTTTTTTTGGTTCTGAATGAAGAACGGGGTGGGGGGAGGAGAGTAAAGGAGATGGAAAGAAAATAGAGGGGGGTTTATGAAAATTTATATTATTTAATTTATTATGCAATGAAATAAATAAAAATTATACCTTTACATAACCAAAAATCTAATCTTTTCTAGTTTAAAAATACAATCTTTTCTATTTCAAAAATATGATCTTTTCTATTATAAAAATTCCATTTTAATACTATAAAGATTCAATTCTTTTCTTGTTTAAAGATCATTCCTTTTCATTGTTAAAAATCGTTTCTTTTCATTGTTAAAAATCCAGTCTTTCTAAATATAAAAATCTAGCCTTTCAACTTATAAAAATATAAACTTTCTACTTCACGGTCTAATCTTTTCTACTACAAAGATTTAATCTTTTCAACTTCAAAGATTTAATCTTTATCTACATCAAAAAACAAATTTTTATCTATATTATAAAAAATCAAATTTTTATTTACATTAAAAATCAAATTTTTATGGCAAAAATCAGTTCAATCTAAACTGAAAATCATTAAATAAATAGAGAGAAATAAATTAAAAATAATAAAAAAAAACTTACATCGTTCTATGGAAGAGGGGAGGGGGCTGTGGTGGTGAATCGACGGTGCAGGGGTCGGAGAAGCTGGTGGCGGTCGGCGGTGGGGCGCTGAAGGTCGAGGTGGCACAGCTTTTAGGGTTTTAGGGTGCTCAGGCATTGGGGACTCGAGCTGTGGAAGGGGAGAAAGGAGAGGGCGAGCGTGTGAGGAGGGGGCGCTGATGGCGGCCATGCCAGTGGCGGCGACTGGGTTGGGGAGGGCGGCGGCTTCGAACGACGAGGGTTTGCTTTTTTTTTTAGTTCTGAATGAAGAACGGGGGAGGAGGAGTGTAAAGGAGATAGAAAGAAAATAGAGGGGGGTTTATGAAAATTTATATTATTTAATTTGTTATTCTCAAAAGGTTGACTTTTCTCTCTAATCTCGAATCGAACCTGACGATTGTTGCCCCTAGCTAATTACCCCCATTCCGAACACAATGGGATATGTTTCGTAAGCTGATTCGATCGTTTCGATTGGTTTCCGTCAAAATCAAAATATAACTCTATATATTGAATTTGAATGCACATTTCAATTTACCGGGAACACATATAGTCTCTAAAAATTCTCGAAAAATATTTTCTAGCTTCGTATTGACGATACGGTCCTAACAAACCTAATTTCATCAAATTCTGAGGCCATTTGAAAAATGGCCATTTTCCAGTCAATTAAAATCAACAGAAACTGGTCAAATGCATCTTCCTTTGCCACGCTCATATATTGACTCGAAAAATTATGAATTTTGAAACCTAGCAATAACTTGACATCACGGATCCAACAAAAGTAGTTTCGTCGAAAACCAAAGTCGTTTGCAAAATTCCCATTTTTAAGGGCCAGAATTCCATAGCGACTATTCTGAAATTTCAACTGGACGTATCTTTTGATTCCCGCTATGGAATTTCGATTTTTCGGATTCGTTGGAAAGATATTTTCAAATAGATTCTAATATTTTTGGTTTTGCCAAAATCTGGTTTATTTTGAATCATGTACATTCATTTAAAATTTGAAATCGAATTTTCTAACTACCGCGCCATTTTCAATTCCTTTTATATATATAGATAATTATTTATATTCTAACGACGATTCGAATAAATATATACTTCTCATTCTATTCAAAAATAAATTTCTCGTCGTTATTATTTAAAATAATTCATTTTAAATATTTAAATTTCATCGAAATTGCCAAAATAAAAAATTTAAATTGGCTCGGATTTCTGGGTTATTACAATCTCCCCCACTAAAAAATTTTTGTCCCAGAAACGGAACGAAGCTGAAAGTAGTTTCACTAATCAACTCAACTTTCATTATTTTCTTTACGTCTTAAGTTGTTCAACTTTTCAGTTTCTAAGAACGTTTCAAATTTTTCAAAAATTTGGCTAATACATTAATCATCATTAGAAGATCACAGATAATAGCATAAACAAGAAACAGAATAATTTACACAAATATGACAGCGGAATCATATATATATATATATATATATATATATATATCACCACATCCGAGAGCACAGTGCAGGATACAACTTAGTGCATAACAGTACATAGTCAGTCAACATCGCCTGTGGCAGAATCATACATAGAGAACACATAAACTAAACATCAGTCTACATCGCCAGTGGCGGAATCATAATACATATACAATAATGGCAGAAAAGTCACAATCATCACAATGTAGTCAAGCCTCGCCATGAGTCCAAAACTGCACCTCTACTGCGGTGCCAAGCCAAAATATGTCAGCTACCTGTAACTAGGCTGCCCATGTGAAAATAAGGGCACCCGAGTTTGCAAGGTGAAACAAACTACGAGTCGGTCATGGGACTGGTATGAGAAATCTACTTAACTTATTAAACAACAATAATAAGGCAAATCAAAGGACCACGCCACTTTCGCGGAACGGGTTTACTCCAATGAGTGCTAGTGCATGAAATAAAGTAAATGATTAAATCATCGCAATGCTTTTTATAAAAATGAAGCCATTATAAGACTCAGGTCCCATCACACAATGCAACGCAAGCCGGAGGATAGAGTTTTACCTTATAATGCCAAAAATGCTTCATACGTATAAAACAAAAGTGTTTGATATTATTACTAGTGTACATATGTTTCAAAAGCGATTTCAATCATAAATATCAATCATAGACGGCATAAATGACCCATACCACCATGTCGCCATACTAGTAATACAATTACTTCCGCAATTTCGTATCGGAAATTGGATTCCATCATGAGTCGAGGTTAGGGGCAAGCTCCTCTCCGTTCGAGACACTCTAGCAAATGCCTCGGGACCGCACACAGCAATCCCTGAATCCTCCAAGGACGGTTCTCTCTTACTTTTGAGGATTAGCAATTCCCGAACACACGTTTCTTGGTCCTTACGGACCTATAATCGAGGCGCCTCGCATTCCAACAACCACACAGGTGAAAAGTAGATATAAATGTCAGGGCTGGGAGGTCACTGACACCACCATAGCTAGAAAGAAACGTCGTGCACTCCTTGGGTCCTTCTCCTGTTTTTGACTCATACCGGGGTGTGAGGCTCGCGAGTCCACGTTATACACAAAGCTATGTCACACAGATCATGCTTTGATCATCAACCACAAGACTTTGCTTTGCAACAGAAGCCTTGATCATATGCTTCTTAGGCGTGCCACACAGGCAATTCGCTCCATGTGACTGATTTCTATCGATATATAACCTCTAAGCTCGTACGTCTCAGAGAAGGGCGTTAAGCAAGAGAATAAATTCTCCGCCGCCAAACAGATATGTATTTAATAGAGATCAATCGGTACACAGTCCGTTTACAAGTTCGTTCTGGGTTTGAACGAAACCGGAGGCACCAAATTCCTCGCATATCCGCACAATCAACAATTCATCCGGACGGCTACTACTTCAGCTCCTTCAAGGTAGCTACTCCAATCACGAGCATCAGTAGCGGCCATCCATCCAATGTGAAGATCGTCGGTCTTGAACCGTCTTCAACTCTTCGACTTCTCACTGTCAATCAATTATTTGAAATGAGAAGTAACTCGGCATTTTCAAATAATCCACAAATATTTAGATTTTCAAATCAATTATTCACATGGTTAAATTACTCAAAATTCACGTTACAGTTCCTTAGTATAATTTTCATGTTAAATACAATCTGTTGTATATAACAGTGTTGTATACACAATTATATGATTTTTGTTTGATGATAACAACAAAATATATATTATTATATATGTGTGTTTGTAATTGTACTGTTTCTTATACTACACAACATACATAAACATAATATTTCTATTTAAATAAAATACAACTGTACAAAAATTTAAATATTCACAGTATTTTATTTGAATAGAATATTTTATTTCAATATCAAACAGTACACATTTTATACTCCACTATTTGTACATCACTGTATTACATTTCATTTCATATACAGGTTCATATACATTGTATACACAGCTCCTCACCACAGTTCACTTAACACTCATATATATTTCACTGTTGTAATTTTTTTTTCATCTATACATTCATTGTCACAAACACTTCTTAAAGTGACACCGTCTTCTGTCTTCAATCTCCTGTCTTCACAGTTTTCCAGCCAGTCCAGTCTTCATACCTGTCACATGAAACAAGAACACACAGTACACTGCAATAGAAATAATACTGAACAATTGCAAATATTATTTTATTTTTAAAATTTTATTTGCCTTAGTTTTCTGGTGTGTTTCTCATCATTTTTCATGACTTGATCTAATTCATCTGTGTCTAGGCAGACAGTTTGTATATGTACAGGGATAGGGAAATTTTTTCTGATCGACTGCATATACACACGTTTACATATACACGTGTGCACTGCCACACCAATTAGTGTGCAACTGAGGAGTAGCCACAACGGACCATCTCGACTCAGTGAATAACATAGCCATTTAGAATATTGAAAAACAAGTGTCCAAAGCAAAGTGTCGTGCACATGGCTGAGTCAAAGTCAAACAGCAAACAAGGCAGTTTCAAAGAATGGAATGGCAAAGCATGGTGCAGCCAGGAATAAGCAGGTGATTCAAGCACATTGGTGAATACTTGAGCAACAACAATGTGATCAAGTGGTGCACACAGTAAGGTGATATTCAAAGTGACGATAGAACAAGCATCTAGGCAGTGTAGTGCAAATGCTAGCAACATGATGAATAAGCAAGGAGCAATCATAGCAGCAGCAATTGTTGGCTCGCTTTTTGACCAAGCCACCCAGGATCATTCATAAAAGCAAAACAGGAAACCAAGTCCCCCAAGAAACTGGAGAAATGGATCGCACTCCATCGTCTCGCCCAGGAATGGATCGCACTCCATCGTCTCGCCCAGGAATGGATCGCACTCTATCGACTCGTCCAGGAACGAATCGCTCCCATCTCGTCAACGAACGATGTATCCAGGCGATCCGATCCAAACTTATATCGTTGCCCAGAGCGAACCGATCCGATCCCTTGGTGCGCACCGAACCCTCTGACCCATTCAATCACGAGCTGGTCTTCAGCGATCCGAACCGCACGGATCTGGCGACACGTGTTCCTAACCGTCATCTGGACCAATTCTCCGCATCAGCACGATCCGATTTTCAAGCAAATCACGACACCTGTCCACAACGGCTAGTTTGACTGTTTCTTCAATGGTGGCGATGCGATCCGATGATCTCGGGATTCATGCCACGTGTCCGCGATCCGCCTGACAAAATCAGCTATAAATAGCCCAGAGCTTGGCATTTTTCGGGATCTTTTTGGCAATAGTGAGTACTGAATCCGCCATTGTTGTCAAACCACTGAAATATTGAGAGAAGTCATTGTTGTATTAGCTTTTAAAGCACAATCAATAAGATATAAAGTGGACGTAGGCTCGTTAACGCTGAACCACTATAAATTCTGAGTGTTATTTTCTTTTTCCTTGTTCCTCATTTAAAATTCTTTACAGTTCATAACAATTTGGGTGTTAGGTCCAAATTTCGATCTAACATTTTTGGTGCTTTCACTAAGAACTCAGTCCTAAAGTTTCACTATTTGCTTCTTTGACGATTCCAGCGATTCGGATATCATGGCTGGAAAAAGATCTAAAGTTTCGCAGACCAACGAAACGATTGAGGAGAGTGTGCACGAACTGGGCAACGAAGAAACTCTGGATCGCGGAGCGCAGGGGGCGATCCGATCCGACGAAGGCACCTCGTTCCGAGTCGATGAGAACGAGACGATCCGTGCTACTGAAGGGGTTGTTACTCGATCCCAGGGCAACACCTCACAGCCTCCGCGTACCACGACCACGAGTCGATCTCAGGGGGGCGCAGCGAATCGCCCTCCACGAACCGCAGCTACCCGAACTGATGGTCAGAATACAACTCGACCTGGAAAAGAACCTATGACCCACTCCTATCGTCCTGGAACCTCTGCCCGACCCGGTTCGAGCACTTTGCCCATAAGAGAGAGTGATGACGACCACTATGATCCTGCTGCTCCTGTCACTGAGGGGGATCTCTCTCGCTTCGTCGAAATGTGGGATAGGTTGTTTGACGAATTGGCTGCCCAAAGGCAGGAAAGTTCCATCCTGCGGCAAAATTTGACGGCTATGGATAGAAGACTTGATGAGCTAGCAAGACAAAGAGCATCGCCGGTTCGTCCACTCACCCCAGTATATTCCTCTTCATCTGAAGAATCGCCAAGACCCCCGCGGCGACCGTATGAGAGAGCCGAAAACATAGAACAACTTCGGTTCGGGACCCTGCCCTCACAAGAAGAAGAAGAACTAGGGGCGGGGCCCATAAACCATAATGTGAACAGTCCTGTACATAACAGACCACCTCAGCCCTGTCGCCGCACGCATACTCATAATAACAGGGGGCAGCGAAGCCCCGTCCGAGCCCCAGATTTTGTGGCTACTCCCCGAAGAGAGATCAGAGAACCTCGTCGGGCCAGAGGCACTGACCCTGAACCTCCTTTGACTAGTGCAAATGTTGCAGCCATGGTTCACCAGATTTTGGCCGATAGCCGTGGACAGCGGAACGAAGATTGGGGGATTGACCGCAGTCATACCCCTTTTACTGACGATATTTTGGATGCAACCTTTCCAAGGCGTTTCAACATGCCACAAATGAACCGGTATGCAGGAAGATCTGATCCTGTTCAGCACCTAATGAGATACTCTTGGTCGATGACTGCCGCTGCCGCTTCTGACGCGGTTAAGTGTAAAGTGTTTCCCATATTCCTGGAAGACGTGGCTTTGTTATGGTTTACTCGCCTGCCGGCGAGATCGATTTCTAGCTTCAGGGAACTAAGCGAGAAGTTTGTAGAACAATTCCGTATCTACGCACAGAAAACGAAAAGCGTGATCGATTTATTCCTTGTCAAACAGCGACCAGGCGAAAGTCTGAAGATGTACCTGGATCGTTTCAATTTGGCCGCCACTGAGGTTAAAGATCCTCATGAGCCGACAATTGTCGCAGCACTAATTGATGGAGTGGATAAGGACACTGAATTCGGGAGGTACTTGGCAGGCAAACCACCCCACACCAGAGAGTTATTCTATGAGAAAGCCAATGTACATCTACGCCGGGAAGAGGTATACGCAAACCGAAAGGTTAAAACAACTGATAAGGAGGAAATTCAGAGCAATGTCGCCATCAAACAAACTGGAGACAGCTCAGGGAAAGTTGAAGTTAACGTCGGAAATCAGAATCAGGGTGGTCGCCAGCCAGGTAACAACAATAACAATGCTAACGGCAACAACCGGAAGAGGGGCCGAGGGAACGACTCCCAGAGAAGGACTCGTCCCAAGGCCTTTGAAAGTTATACACCCATAAGTGATACTCTGGAAAATATCTTCATGGATGCGTATGAAGTCCTCCAGAATAAGAGGCCACCTCCTAGAGAGTCAACAGAGAAAGAGCGTGAGACAGGGAAGTTTTGTCTCTTTCATCAAATCCATGGCCATTCGACGAATGAATGCCGTCACCTGAGGGATGTAGTCGAAAGGATGCTTCGAGAAGGGAAGCTAGATGAATACAGAGTAACGCCTAGGGACAGGGGGCAAGCAGTGCAGGCCCCGAATCAGAATCAAAATCAACTTGCTACTAGGCCAACTGCTCAGCAAAAGGGAAAGAATATTGTTATCAATACCGTGATCGGTGGACTTTATCTTGCTGGGCACAGTTCCAAAGCTTCAGATCAATACGTCAACGCCGCCAAACAACACCTCGAAGTGGGGGAATGTAGCAACCCCGAGGACAGTATCCCAGTGAAGCAGCAGAAGATGATGACTGATGATGTTGTTTTCCGAGAACGAGAAAGCATCGGAGTCCATGCTCCAACTGAAGATCCACTTGTAATTACGATACCCATTGGGCCAGCCACTGTTCATAAGGTTCTGGTGGACAACGGGAGTTCCGTTAATATTCTTTTCAAAAAGGCCTTTGACCAGATGAATCTTGAGATAAAAGACTTGAAGCCCTGCCAAGGATGGATCCGTGGATTCAACGGAGCGTCCACCGCACCCATGGGTTATGTAGAATTGCCAGTTACACTTGGGGAAGGAGAACGCCAGAGAGTGAGAATCCTTCCCTTTGTGGTTTTGGATGTCGAATCGCCATACAATGCCTTCTTGGGCCGACCGGCCCTCGCGAAGTTCAGAGCCTGTATAGCCCCCTGGTGCTTGCTATTGAAATTCCCCACAGAAGCTGGCATTGGTATCGTCAGAGGGGATCAAGTTGCTGCGCGAGCGTGTTATGTTGCCGAACTAAAGTTGCTTCGCAACGGCGGGGATATCGAAACTAAAGGCACTCCTCCCCCTTTGGGGGCGGAAACCTTATAGCAACCAAAGAGGATAATTGTTGGAGAGTTGCCTAGAGTGATGCCCGAGGATATAGATCCCAGAGAGGATCAAGAACCCGGGGGCAGAACGGCGACTCCCAACGAGGCAACTGTGGATGTACCAATCGATGACAGTGACCCGGAGAAGGTCCTTAAGATTGGATCCCAGTTAAGTCCAAATCTTGCTGAAGAATTGACGAATTTCTTAAAGAACAACTTGGATGTATTTGCTTGGACCCATGCGGACATGTGCGGGATATCCCCATCAATCATGAGCCACTCTTTGAGCATTAACCCCAAACATCCTCCAGTAAAGCAAAAAAGGCGAATGTTGGGCCCGGAGAGGTCCGCTGCCTTGAAAGAAGAGGTTGGAAAGCTAAAAAGTAGCGGGTTTATCAGAGATTCAACCTACCCGGACTGGATTTCAAATCCAGTCCTGGTAAAGAAGGCCAACGGGAAGTGGCGGACGTGCATCGACTTCTCGGATTTGAACAAAGCTTGTCCAAAAGATAGTTTCCCATTACCTCGAATTGACCAGTTGGTAGACTCGACGGCAGGTCACGAGCTTCTCTCATTCATGGATGCCTATTCAGGATACAACCAAATTCCAATGCATATTCCAGATCAAGAGCATACTAGTTTTATCACTGATCTGGGATTATATTGTTACGTAGTAATGCCCTTTGGTTTGAAGAACGCAGGCGCAACGTACCAACGTTTGGTCAACAGAATGTTTTATAACCAAATCGGGAAAACGATGGAAGTATACGTCGACGATATGTTGGTTAAATCCAAGCAATCCTCTCAACACACTACTGACTTGGCAGAGATGTTCGGCATTCTTCGAAAGTATGGAATGAAACTCAATCCAACCAAATGTTCATTCGGTGTTGCATCTGGAAAATTCTTGGGATTCATTGTCAGTTCACGCGGTATCGAGATTAATCCAGACCAGATCGCGGCAATCAGAAACATTCAAGAACCTAGGCAAATTAGGGATGTGCAAAGCCTTGCCGGAAAAGTGGCCACACTAAGCAGATTTATCTCCAGGGCTACGGATAAGTGCATCCCATTCTTCGAATTAATAAAGCGAGGAAAACGCCACTTTAAATGGACACCTGACTGCGTAGAAGCGTTTCAGAGTCTGCTCAGACACTTGGAGAAACCTCCAATTCTATCTAAACCAATAGACCACGAGGATTTATTCGTGTATTTGGCAGTATCATGTCATGCAATCAGCTCAGCGTTGGTAAGGGAAGAGGAAAAGGTCCAAAGACCTGTGTATTACGTGAGCAAAAAATTGACAGCAGCAGAGCGTAATTATCCACGGATAGAAAAATTGGCGTATAGTTTACTGATTGCCTCCAGAAAACTTCGGCACTACTTTCAGGCACATCCTATTACCATATATACTTATCACCCACTCAAGCAAGTTTTACAGAGACCGGAGGCATTTGGAAGGTTACTCAAATGGAATATTGAGTTGAGTCAATTTGACTTGAACTTTCAGCCCAGACGATCAATTCGGGGGCAAGTGATAGCCGACATCATAGCAGAGTTTACTGTTCCTGAAGAAGACATAGCAAACGAAGAAGTGGAACCCTCAAAGTTACTTTTCGACCCTAATGTCTGGAGATTACATACTGATGGTGCTAGGAACAACGAAAGATCCGGCGTTGGAATAGTGCTTGAAACCCCCGAGAAACGATTGATAACCTATGCCATCCGAATGGAGTTTCAGGCCACTAACAACGATTCTGAATATGAAGCTCTGATAGCCGGATTAAAGATTGCAAAGGTACTAGAAGTCACAAAACTGAACATCTTCTGCGACTCCAAGTTAGTTGTGAACCAAGTTACTAGGAGATTCAAAGCTAAAAGTGCAAGATTGATTCTATACTTAAAGAAAGTGAAAGAACTGCTGAATGAGTTTGATCACTACAGCATATCTCATATTCCGCGGTCAGAAAATCAGCAGGCGGACAAGTTGGCAAAGATGGCTAGTTCTAACGATCCTGAAGTGATAGGGCTAGCCCCCGTTGAAGTACTTCGGTACCCCAGCATTGATCAGATGGAAATCGACCTAGTACTAGAGACGGAACCAGAAAGGGAGTCGTGGATGACCCCTATAAAGAATTTCCTAATGGATGGAGCGCTTCCGACCAAGAAAAGCGAGAGGCGTAAAGTGATTCGTAAAGCCGCCCGATACGTACTGCAAGGCGGAGTCCTTTATAGATAAGGGTTTTCAATGCCCCTCCTTCGGTGTATAGCCCACGATGACATCAAACGTGTGCTGCAAGAAGTCCACGAAGGCGAATGTGGCGACCACACTGGAGGGCAAACTTTGGCAAAAAAGGTATTACGGCATGGTTATTTCTGGCCTACCATAAACAAGGATGTAGTAAGATATGCGCGACGATGTGATGCATGCCAGAGATTTTCGAAGATACCTAGAGCGCCTCCAAGTCAGTTAAAAACAATGATGAGTCCATGGCCTTTTGTTATGTGGGGAATTGATATCATAGGAAGTCTCCCCATAGCGAGGGGTGGAGCAAAGTTCGCTATTGTGGCCGTAGATTATTTCACTAAGTGGGTCAAGGCAGAACCACTAACTACAATCACAACTAAACGGGTGATCAACTTCATCGTGAGAAACATCATCTGTCGATTTGGGATTCCAAAAATTGTGATAATAGACAATGGAACTCAATTTGATAGTGCTGAATTCAGAAACTTCTGCCAAAAATACCACATTGAGAATCGGTACACCTCCGTGGCACACCCACAATCAAACGGGCAAGTCGAAGCTGCAAATAAAGTAATTAAGTCCATTCTGAAAAGAAGAATGAAGTGGGCTAGAGCCATGTGGGCTGATGAATTGCCCTTGGCGCTATGGGCTCACAGAACGACATATAAATCAGCGACAGGACATACCCCGTTCTCCTTCGCTTTTGGAACGGAAGCAGTCATCCCGATTGAGATAAAGGTACCTTCTCATCGGGTGACCTATTATGATCCAATGACCAATAATGAATTGCTCCTTGAGTCCCTGGATATGATCGAAGAAAAGAGGGATGAAGCCGACCTGCGTGCTCTGAGATGCAAGCAACAGGTCGCCAGATATTACAACAAAAAGGTCCGAGCCCGGACCTGGGAACCCGGAGACTTGGTTCTGAAACGTGTCTTTCCACCCCCAACTCATATGGGAGCGAAGTGGGAAGGACCGTACTCTATTCTCAGCAAGCTTGATAATGGAACCTTCAAGCTGGCAACCGTAGATGGAAAGGAAATCCCCAGAGTGTGGAATGCCCAACATCTACGGCCATATTTAACATGAGAAGTTTCAAATTTATTCTTTTGCTTTGTTAAAAAAAAAAAAACTATGTACAGGGCATGACTTGCCTAGAACAGTCGGATTCCTTAAAGCAAGAGATTATGAAGTGGACGTAGGTCATGATTCGACCGAACCACTATAAAAATACTGTGTGTCATTTACCTTTATTGCATCTTTATTTATTTGCCTATGAAAATCAGTGTGAATAATGCAGGTACCCGAAGTCCGGTGCCAACAGTTCCTCTCGTAAACTAATCAGAGGAACCCAAAGTAAATGCTCCAGCTGCTTGTCCGACTGGTTTTAATCCTCGGAGCTTGGATTAAAATGTAAACCTAAGACGAGTTTGAGGAGCGTGCATGATTGCAGACTGCTGAGTCCCAACCCTAACTCTCCAGAGTCGAGAGAGAGTATAAAGGCGTCTCCGATTGAGCGCTGAGAAAGAGCTCCTTTCCCGCTGAAGGATCGGGGAGCGAATGAATCGCTGAGCTCGAACTCTAACTCTCCAGAGAGAGAGAGTATAAAGGCGTCTCCGACTGAGCGCTGAGAAAGAGCTCCTTTCCCGCTGAAGGATCGGGGAGCGAATGAATCGCTGAGCTCGAACTCTAACTCTCCAGAGAGAGAGAGAGTCTAAAGGCGTCTCCGATTGAGCGCTGAGAAATAACTCCTTCCCCGCTGAAGGATCGGGGAGCGAACGAATCGCCAAGCGTAAAACTCTAACAACTGATTGGGGGGCACCAGGCACTCCTATGCAAACACTAAACTTTGATATAACAGTGTAACATAGCATGAACATTCTTCTTCCTGTTGATTGACTGACTTATAATTATTAATTGTTGGCTAACGACTAAACGTGGAAAGTTTCTATGAATACAGGTACACAATGATGTAAGAAGAAACAAATCCTTGTTTATGTACCACGAGTCAGCAAAATGGAAAACAATCTAGAAACAAAAGTGAGGGCCAGTCTCACAATTACACTTTCTGACCAGTGGGAAACCGAAAGACAAAATATCAACAAACATCCTATTTATGCTTTGATTTCTTCTCTCGCTTCTGCCTCTCCAGCCTCTCCTTGTCGGCTTCAGATGGATCCTCCTTCTTCCTTTTCCGCTTGTCCGCAAGGGGAGCATCTGACTCCTCTGAGGTCTCCTCTTCCCCTTCTTTTCCTTTGCTTCTACTGGAGAGGGAAGCCGGGAAGTCATCAGGGTTTGCGAAGTGAAGCTGCCGGCTGATGGACTTGGACTGGATTTTCATAATCATCCCAGTTTTGGGATCGAACTCTGCGAGAGGGACCACGTCCAAAGCCTCATCTCCCACCTTCTTTGAAGCCAACTCTTTCTCTTGTCTGGCTTTTCGGCTGGCCAGGGGTTCCTCATCATCATCGGCCTTTTTGGAGCCAGTAACGTCCTCTTCGTCATCCACATGGCGACCATCCATGTCTTTTAAAGCTTCGATAGTCTCGGCATCCTTGAGAACATCGATATCAGCACCCGGCAGGGCAGTCTCCTCCTCCACTCCTCTCTCTTTTCCAGCGCCCTTGTCGACGGGCTCGCCACCTGCATTACGAGAGACACACATTACTAATTCAATGGGTTGTCCTGCTAGACGACGACAATTCGCAATCGCTTTAGCAAATTGCGGGGAAAAGAGAGAGATACCTTCAGCAGATACTCCTTCTTGAGTAGATCCGGATGCTCCAACAACCACGGGAGTTAGACCTAAGGGGATTAGCAGATCGTCAGGATGGTACTCCTCAACTTCGGAGGTTTTAGACTTCGCGGAGGAGCTGGAACCTTCATCAATTTTGCTTTTACCTTTAGCCATGGTTCTCTACTTCTCCATTTCCGCCAGGATTAAGCGACGACCCTCTGCCAGATCCTCAGGCTCGTTGTCTCTTAGGATGCTCTTCATCAATTCGTCTTCATTGATCTCTTCGACCCCCAGTCTATGTTTTTCGCCCTCCACGATGGCATCCCATAAGTTGGCCAAAGTAACATGATAATCCGGGATCCATGAGATATAGCGAGTTTTGAGAACCTGGCCAAGGAAGTCAAAAATCATCTCCTCAAACCCCTCGATTTCTTTCTCTCTTTCAAGGAGTTTGTTGTTGGAAGCAGTGGCCATTTCAATGGCGCTATCAACGTTCTTTTCGGCAAGAGCTGCCCGTCTCTCCCCGTCTGCCACCTGATCATTCAAGATCACTTTTTCCGCCTCTGCCAGAGCCAAACTTTCTTTTAGACTCGCTTTTTCCGCCTCCCAAGCAGCCTTCTCAGTCTCAAAATGGCCTTGTTCCGTTACCAATTCGATGTTGGCCATTCTGAGGTCTTCAACCTCCTTTTTTAAGGCCATTTTTTCCTGGCTATTGGAATCCAGTTCTGAATGAAAGCGCTGCTTGGCATTTTCTAATTTAGTTTTATAGTTTGCAGCGTCTCTCTGTGCCAAAGCGAGCTGGGCTTGAGCGTCTTCCAGGTCCTTCTCTAATTTTGTCCTAGCCCTTTCGTTATTTTCAAGTTTTGCTTTAGACCTGTGAGCTTCTATTTCAAGTGTTCGGATGACTTCCGAAAGTTTAAGTGCGTGCTTTTTCATTATCTCGTACTGCTTGGCCACGTGACGGATATGCCCGATAACTTCTTTATCCCAGTTTTTAGGGACCGGTTCCAAGGCAGGAACGAAGACCATCCTATCAAAGAACATTCCTGGAAATTGTTCCCGTAGCTTTTCCAGCCTACCTTGGATCTCGGGACCGTGAACGTAATCCCGTGAACCGGAGGAAGTTAACTCTGGTTGGCTGGTGGGGACAATGTTACTTCTCTCTTGCTCAGTTTCTTTGGATGAATCTCTGTCCCCATCTTTGGATTCGTGGCGCCTTTTGGACGATCGACTGTGGGAAGGCGCACTTTTTGGAGGAGTCAACTCTTTTGGAAGTGTCTTTCCCCCGGTCGGAATTGTCGGATGACTCGAAGGCCTGGTAGAGGTTGATTTGGGTGGAGATCGAGGTTGCGAAGAGCTCGGCCTATGAGAGGGACCGCGAGGGCGCTCAGTACCCGGACGAAGGCTGGGGGTGCCTTCGCGAAGAGAACGGTATGAATAAGATTTCCTGCGCGACATCGTTCCTGCAAAAAGAGAAAAGAATATATCAAAACTTTGAATACCCGCAAAGTTAGAGTGCAAGGTCAGACAGTGTGTGTGAGGTGTGCATCCCATATAATCCCCCCTAACAGACCCGGCCCTGGAGACAGGCTCATCTGACCCGTTTCTCGTCCCCTTGTTGAATCAGTCGCCTCTTCGGGAGCAGAAAAGAAAGGCTCCTCGCCGAAGTCTTTTTCTGTATATTCAATGTCGGGTAGAGGGATTTTATTCAACTCGTCGAATAACTGTTCTTCTGTCAAGTCGTCATCACCAACAGTTTCCATTGGAGCAGAGGTAGGGATTTCCTTCGACACATTACCGCGGGACTCATCCCCTCTGTATATATTCAAGTCTTCGTCGTCTTGGATGACTATCGGAGAAGGACTTTTACGAAACTTAGTTGTTTCCACCGCTTGTGAAGTTCCCTCTCCTTCCGTTGGGGGCACATATTTATAAGGTTTGCCGCCGGTCCCAAGTCCAAATTTTCTATCCAGAAGGCGATGCTTATGAAGGTTGTCATCAGTAATGCAGTTTTTTATCCTTAAAAAGTCGGATCTGCTTTGCAAAAGAGTGGACAACCGGCTGTTGTATAATGCACCCTCTGTTTTCGGGAAGACATGATCTGTTTAAGACAAAGGAAAAAGCGGAAGAATGTTATTACTTAGACTCCTTAAGCAAGATATTCGACTAGGCGATCAAAGTTTACTTGATTTGAGCCATCTCCGTGAGCATCCAGCCTGTTTTCTTATGTAAAACCAGTCGGACTTAGGATCCCCGATGTTGCTGTATCCGTCGTACAGAACTTTCCTGTTCGCCACTGATTCAAAAAAGGAAAAGTTTGGAGTTGCAGAAGAACGGTGCTTGAAGAGAAAGAAGAACACCAGATCTCTGAATTTAAGTTCGGCATGCAAGATCTCCGCATAAGCAACGTATAAGGAATATAGAGATGCGTAGGCGTTTGGATGAAGCTGCATCGGAGCAATGCCTAGTCGTCTTAGAGTTTCAATGACAATCGGAGGGAACGGAGGAATAGCTCCCACTAGACACATTGTTCGACTGATCGACATGTACCCTTCCGGTGCTAGATGGGGTCTATCTTCGCTTCCAGGTGTCAAGACATCGTCCCAAGGAATGCCGTGTCTTAAGCAGATTCTTTTGAGTTTTATCTCGTCAAGCTTGGACGCTAAAGAATCAGAGAATTTATCTATCCCGACTGCGCCTGGAATTTCGTCCGGAGCTCGCTCATCAGACTCGGAGTTGTTACTGGATGAAGTACTTTCAGTCGGATCTGATTCTGTAGCTTCATACTCAGATCCAGAATCTTCACCTCCTGGATTGATTGGAGGAATTTGAGGATTATACTGTTCAGGAGTCTCGGATTCCGTTTCGGCTACAGATCTTGAGGAAGAGTGATCGTTCGACATTGCTGCTAGGACGAGAAAATATGAATGATAAGATTAACACTACCCGTCCCCCGTGTGTGCAAGTGCCGGTGTGTGTGCTTGTGTGTGCGCATTATTAAAAACAATAATAAAGCATGAAAGCAGTCAAGGTTATCAGAAGTCGTTAGTCGTCATATGCAGTCAAATTATGAGGTCATTTAGTCCAGAAAGTCCAATATCAGGGCTCTATCCTAACTGTTCATAGTTTTATAGTGACAAGGCGTTGATTAAAGTCTGAAATTCCTCCGTATCGTCAGTTATGAGTCGGATCGCGAAGCAGAGGGATCGCTCCTTTTTCGGATCGTAGGCCAGGGGGATCGCCCCCATCGAATCGCCGGGCGAAGGGATCGCTCCTTCACGAACCGTTGCGACCCCACGATACGTCCCTTTGCCGCCACCTCGATCTATCGTCTCGCCATTTGCTTTCGTCTTCTATCCTTGACCACGATCCGAGACGGTTTGCCTTCTCCTTCTGCCTCCTTCGTTTTCCTCCTCTCCTTCCCATCCTCAAATTCTGAGCTCTGCACCCGATGGCCATGGCGACTTGGTTATTTCTTCAGAAAATTTCGGATTCCCATCGTTTCTTCCTCGAATCAGTCTTAAAAATTCGGGAAGGTGCTGCATTTACAAATGAGAATGTTTTCTGTGGAGTTACCTTTCTAAAAATTGAGAGAATGCTCGGATTCTTGAAGATTTGGAAAATTTGGGCTCGTTCTTTGATAACGCGGGACGATTCGGCAGAGAGAAAGAAGAAGGAGAATGAGGAGAGGGTCGGCTTATATAGGCAAAGAGGGTGACCGTTTATCTCCCTTCCTTTGTCCTATTCGGTCCACGAAACGTCATGAAGGCCACGATTCAAAGCCTGTATCGCATAGAAGCCCACGGACCGCTTCAAACGATGGTCCACCAAACTCAAAGCCCGACACGACTCGAAGGAAAGTCCGCCTCGTTTCGTACAGACCCCTGGATACTCAGCTCGAAACGGGCACGTGAACACTCGGACCGTGGCGCTTTATGGCGATCCGATTTATGCATGCGTTGATTTGAACCAATGCGACTGTTGATTTACATCCCATCAAGAAAAGGTAGATTGGAATCTTCGAAGCATGTTCCATCACCAATAAAACATACTTCGAGGGGGCAAAATGTTGGCTCGCTTTTTGACCAAGCCACCCAGGATCATTCATACAAGCAAAACAGGAAACCAAGTCCCCCAAGAAACTGGAGAAATGGATCGCACTCCATCGTCTCGCCCAGGAATGGATCGCACTCCATCGTCTCGCCCAGAAATGGATCGCACTCCATCGTCTCGCCCAGGAATGGATCGCACTCTATCGACTCGCCCAGGAACGGATCGCTCCCATCTCGTCAACGAACGATGTATCCAGGCGATCCGATCCAAACTTATATCGTTGCCCAGAGCGAACCGATCCGATCCCTTGGTGCGCACCGAACCCTCTGACCCATTCAATCACGAGCTGGTCTTCAGCGATCCGAACCGCACGGATCTGGGACACGTGTTCCTAACCGTCATCTGGACCAATTCTCCCCATCAGCAAGATCCGATTTTCAAGCAAATCACGACACCTGTCCACAACGGCTAGTTTGACTGTTTCTTCAATGGTGGCGATGCGATCCGATGATCTCGGGATTCGTGCCACGTGTCCGTGATCCGCCTGACAAAATCAGCTATAAATAGCCCAGAGCTTGGCATTTTTCGGGATCTTTTTGGCAATAGTGAGTACTGAATCCGCCATTGTTGTCAAACCACTGAAATATTGAGAGAAATCATTGTTGTATTAGCTTTTAAAGCACAATCAATAAGATATAAAGTGGACGTAGGCTCGTTAACGCCGAACCACTATAAATTCTGAGTGTTATTTTCTTTTTCCTTGTTCCTCATTTAAAATTCTTTACAGTTCATAACAATTTGGGTGTTAGGTCCAAATTTCGATCTAACAGCAATAACATTGAAGAAATGGATCAAAACAAATTACAACATCATACAACAATGCACAAGCACAAAACAGCATGTACACAAGTGTACAGCAAATTCATGGACTACTCAAACATGATGGTGCATGAATCAGCACAACATGGATGAACAACATGATGAAAAAAGCAAAGCTCAAGTGTATTACATGATGAATATACATGTGTATGTGAACAAATATCAGATTACACAGTGAAATGGTGCATGGAGCAGGTCATGCAACATGGAGCAGGTCATGCAACATGGAACATACAATAACCCATAATAAACATCATGACATGTTTTAAGAAGGGAAAGACAGTGAAAATTACACAAGACAGTGGCAAAGCAAAAAACTGAAATATGTTATAGAGCATTTCAGGAAATAACAAACAATGGCACAAGCTATTTCAAAGCAAAGCAATAAATTTCATTCGAGCATGTCACAAAAAGGGAATCAGCAAGGAGATTTTGTGTTAAAAATTCACAAAAGATTTTGGGAAAGCATTCAAAATAATCAATGAAGAAACAGTTTAATTTGTTTCCAGAAATGTAAGAATGATGCAAACAATTTAAGGCAACTTCCAGAAATTATGCAAAATATAATCAGTGGTTTGTTGGCAAGTTTGGCATACTAAAACATGTTTCCAGATTTGGCCAACATTATCTTCGAAAACCATTTTTTTTGTGAAGGGTGTAAATCATTTCAGGAAAGTCAATTCAACATTTTTCTCTTAGATTTCAGTATATATATTTTTGGAAATGAATCAGAGAAGTTTTTGGAGAATAGCACAAGGGTTCTGTTTTTTTCACATGATTTATGGGATCATTCAATCAAGCATGAATTTATACAAGGGGGCTACAAACATTACAGGAAAGAACATTTTTTTTTAATGTTTCCAGTAATCAAAAATTAGAACACTAAAGGCATGTTTTCAGGGAAGTAATACACAATGTTTTTGGCAAGGATTTAATCGAGTTCAACAATGCATTGAAACATTTTTGGGCAAATAATTTGTTTCCAGTTTTTTTTTTAATCAATCAGAGAATTATGCAGAATAGATATCACGCAAGGAAAGCAAGTTGATTTGTTTCAATAATTGAGCAAAAACAATTTGATATCATTCAAGATAGTTTTATATCAAGGGATTCAATCTTATATCAAAGATTTCAAAAGAGGGAAACCGCAATCAATCAGCCAAATCAAAAGAGGAAATCATTTCAGGTCAGATTGAATCAAGTCTATTTCAACGCCGAGGTGATTAAATCAATAAAAAAACCGCACAAATTCGAGGAACAATCAGATCGAATCAATTATGTGAAATCAGAGTGTAGGGTTTCTAAATACCCTATATTATTCACACCAATTCATCATCGGCATATATAGAAGACCGAAACCCACAAAATTACTTAAAAAGAAAAAAGAGAAATAAAACTCTTTTTACTCACAGAGTTTCGATCGAGAGTTCCCCAAAATCCGATGTCAAGAATATCAACGAGAGAGCAAGAAAGCTACGAGAATCAGTGAATTCAATTTTGACTTATCCAGCATCGTGACGCGATTTGTGATTCAGCAGAGAACCCTAATTTCATTCACTAGCCGCCACCATTTTCAATTTCCAGAAGACAAAAGGAGATCGGGCAAAAGCAAAAAGAATGGGGCCGGCCAAGTATTCATGGGATAAGCCATGTTTGCCAATGAAAAGGGGATAACCCTTTATTTATTTATTTCCTAGGGTTTTCTATTTTGTTCTTTATTTTGCATTGTATTTTATTTTGTTGTGTAAAAACCGTCTGAACAGTTTTTCTAGTGTCTGTAAAAACTAGGGGAATCAGTCAGGGTATTGACTGATAGTTGACAAAGTATATAAAATCTGGGTTACTGGTCACGGGGTTGTAATCAGCGGAAATCTGATCGAGTGGATATCGGTTAGTCTACGGTTTTGAGCGTAGGGTTAGAATAGGAGCAGGGTTTGCGAGTGTACATGGTCTTGTATGCGGGATCTGTTCTATCACCTAGTAGAAACCTTAGAAATGCAGCAGTAGGCAGGGTTTTGCCGAAGCTGGGTATATCTGCGTGTGATTTATTTTCTGCATTTCTGTTTCTGCTATATTCTGTGATTTGTTTATTATTATATATCTCGTTAGATTTTTAATTCAGTTAAAAACTGTGATAAACCCTATTCACCCCCCTCCCCCCTCTAGGGTTATTCTAGATCCAACAATTGGTACTGGAGCTGGTATAAGGTTTCAACATGATAGGGAGTTCTCGCTCTATGATCTAGTGGCGAAGTAGTGACTCTTATCCCTACATGTCCGTGGGTGGTTGTCCATGTCGAGAGGCAGGACGTGAAATCAGTCTCTGAGGTGCCATTGTAGGCCACCGTGGTGTGATTAAAATCCTCGAGAAGGAGACTACAAGTTGGTATCAGAGCAGGTATTTTCTGTTAACTCTAGAGTCATGGGTAACCCTAGGTGTCAGTTCTTAGAGAGTCAGTCCAGTCGTATTCCAACTATTTTTAATGGTACAGATTTTTTGAATTGGAAATCTGAAATGGAATCCTATTTGAAATCTGTCAATCTTAAATGTTGGGATGTTATTGTTAATGGATTTGATATGATAGATATATGTTTTAATAATCGTGCTACGCATATTTTATATTCACACCTTGATGATGATCGATACTGCCTTATCTCCCATTGTTTGACTGCGCAGGAAATCTGGACAGCTCTCAATACAAGATATGGAAATGACAACAACTTCTCAAAACCCTCAACTACCAACTCAGATTCAGATCTGTGCTTAACTAGAGCTATTCATGTCGATTCAGATGATGGGGACTTATCATATGAAGATTTGGTATCTCTTTGCAATAATTTAACAAGAACTGTTGATCGTCTCAAACGGAAAAACAAGTCTTTGAAATCTGAAAATTCTGAGTTGACCCATAATAACAATATGTTGAAATTAAAATTTGAAAACTCTGAGTGCAAGGATTGTTTTAATTTAAAAACTGATTTAGCTCAACTTAATGAAAATTCTAGAAAGTTTGAAAATGAATTTTTGATTTTGAAAAATCACGAAGGTGACCTAATTCATAAAAATAACGCTTTGCAGAAGGAGTTGGATAAGATCAATTTCGAACATGAAATTTTTGAAAAGGAAAGTTCTTTATAAACTGAATCGATCTTGACTGAACTTGAAAATGAAATTGCAAAATTCAAAGAGTTTGAAAAACTTGAAATTGAAAAACAGAAACATTTTGAATTTGAGATTTTGCAATCCCAAGACACAATTAAATTACTTGAGTCTGAAAATTTGGTTCTGAAACAATATGATGCTGAAAGGAAGATCATTGATGTCCGTTGTTCAGATTTAATAAAAGAAAACGGTGATCTTAAATCCAAAATTCAACGATTAGAATCAACTTTGGATAAATTTTCTAATGGGGAAAAATCATTGAATATGTTGTTGCAAAACCAAGTTTCTGTTGGAAATAAATGTGGTCTTGGCTTTGGAAAAATTAATGTTTTTGAAAATAAGAACTCAAATGATATTAAAAATCCTTTAAACTGTTTTAGAAAGAATCGATATGAAAATTCAAACTCTGATAATCGCAAAGGATTTTTGAATCATAAACATGATGTGAATTTGTTTTATAATAATCCAATTGAACAATTCTGGATCCCAAAAAGAAATAAGACAACTTAGACTAAATTTAAACAGATTTGGGCTTCTAAGGGCACAAAGGTAGATTCAAATGGAATGTTATACAAACAAGTTTAGGTACCAAAATATGTTAACAAAACTGTGAGTGGTTTTACAAATTTTGTTAGACCACTCGATCCTCTCAATTGTTAGGTACCGAAGAAGGTTGAGGAACTGCTGTGTTGAAAAGAGTTTGATTTCAAGTTGTTCTATATTTCTGTATTCTTTACAGTTCCTTGGCCAAGATTTGTCGAGTTAGAGATTCATTTTCTTACACCGAAATCTGGTATGATCTCTAGACTCAACTTTGTAAATATTCTATATTTTATTTTATTTTCCTGTTTATTTCTCCTTCTACCTCTTCTTCTATTTTTCATTTTTTTGTTTGAATTGTCACTGTCATATCTTTGTAACTTATAGGGCTTCCTTAGCTTCCAGTTGCAGAATTCATATTTTTTTTCTAGAAATTCGCTTCATTTGTATAAAACTCTGATGTGTTTAATCGTTTCCAGATCTTGTATTTATTTTTGTAAATATCTGCAATTGTTTTAAAGTTTATTTTCTAATTGTTGAATTCATAACAGTGCTGAAGTATTCATGTCATATCTTGAACACTGTTAATGTGAATTCTAAATTTTTTGAAGATCTGAATATTTAATGAAATTTCACACACTTCTGATGTTTTGAGTCTCTTCTAATCCATTTTAGAAAAGCTCAATATATTATACTCATTACATCACTTTGTTATTTTTCAGTTGTGATAATTTCAAAAAAATTCAGATTGGCTTGAATATTTTAAATTGTCTTGAATCAGTGATACATCTTGGAATCCATCTTTATTCCTGATTATTAAGGTTGAAATTAGTTTTTGTTTGAGATCGCTTGATATTTTGAATATCACACACCGCTTAAATTTGAAATTATCAATCTTGTGTGAATAATTCATTATATCTCAAACTTGACATAGATTCAAGTGATTTCAAATAATTTTTTTTATTATTTTTGGATCATGAATATTTCTCAAGTCTAATGTAAATGATCTGAAATTATTCTTTGGGCTTGTCAGAAATTCTTGTGAAAAATTCTTTGAAAATTTGGTCTTAAAGCTCTCTATTATTTCATGGTTATTTGATTTAAGTATCTGGTTGTTTAAAATCATTTGAAATTATTGATTTACTAAATCACACACATATCTTGAATGTGAAACTAATAATTTGGTGTGATCGATTCATTGAATCTAGAGTTTTTCATATTCCTCAAATGATTTCAAATAAACGGTATTTCTAATCTTGGATCATGAATGATCTTATGTGACCTTCCTCTGAACTGCTGTGATATTGTTTTTCTGTGCTGCTCTGATATTGTTTCAAATAACTGTTTGTTCTTGTCTGCAGCTTTGAAAAATATGCAATTTTCTTAATTCTGTCTGTTTGGGCTTTGTGATTATAATTTGTTAATAAAGACACCAAGTGGTATCAGAAGTGCCTTATATTTGTTTCACCCATCTGTACTTAGATTCTAATCTTCACCTTGTATAGATCCACACATTTTTTCCCTTGTACAATTTTCCCTCTCGTTCTGTATAAATCACCTTAAATTCCTCTTGTAATTAATTTTCAATTTTAAAATTATTTATTGATTATTCATTCAAAAATTGAAATCAATATCCAAATTGAACTGTATTTATAATTCATCAAAATTATTATTAGAATTTAAAATTGTGATGAATTGTGACTATAGTATATTTCACAACAAGAGGAGATTTTATTTAAAATTTTCATGATGGTTGAATATTTATTATAATATCTTTGAATTGGGAATTATTTCACGACCATCTCCTTTATCTATCATTATTCTGCCTTCCATCGATGATAATTTTATATTAGTGTGGACAGTTAATGTTTTTAAAATCATCATGAATAAACAGTGAAAATATTTGTGATGAAATTGTGGTTATATTATTATAATTCAGAATTAGTGATAATTGAAAAATTTCAATGATCTCGGTACAGTTGATCATATTTCATAATATAATTAATTTAGAAATTTATTTCACAGACCAGTTCTGTACCTACCGCATTTCTATCATCAATCTTTGGTTGTATATACCGTGGAGTTTTTCCTTTTAAAGCGGAAATGATAAACATATATAATAAATATATAAGTGTGTCTCTAACCTCATTTAAAAATCCAAGCTCTGGTTATGCATGGTTAAGAGACAACTTATAATTTAAGCTGCGACTGAACTCATTTAAAAATCCAAGCTCTGGTTATGTGTGGTCAGTGTGCTCTTAAATAAATAAAAAAATAATAAAAAAAGGAAATAATGTGCCATAAATTGAAATTAAACTGAGATCCTCCTCCGTGTCTAAAAACCAGCCTATCAATACATCTGTCTAATCTGTGAAATGTGTTGATATTTTATGACATATTATGATTTGTTGATTGATAGTTATTGGGATTTGAGATTATACGATTTTGTCACTTAAATTGAATTATTAATTAATAGTCCAAACCCATCACTGTTCTTTGAACTTTATTTTTTTTTAAATTCTTTTTTGAAAATAGTTGAAATTCATGTTTTTATAACTCTCCTCATTTATATATTTTATTGTAAATCCGTCATTCTCTACAATGTGAAATATGCCACCATTTCTAAGTTTATTATGATTTTTGTTTGACTGATTGAGATTTATGATGACCGTTCTTCCTCTTATGCTGAAATTATATTTTTAGTCTTTTTTCATCTGTATTTTAAACTCTGTATCCTTCTGATGATAACAAAAGGGGGAGAATGGATTGAGATTTTGATTTATGAGTGAATATTCAATAAATATTTTTAATTTTGAAAAATTACTAATTTTCAGTTCTCTCACTCATGCACAATTGTAGGGGGAGCATTCAAATAGGGGGAGTAATATATATTTCATTTTTTTTTTGAAAATTTATTAATTTTCAATTCTCTCACTCATGCACAATTGTAGGGGGAGCATTCAAATAGGAGGAGTAATATATATTTCATTTTTTTTCAAACACATTTAAGCTCAAAATCTTATATTTGTTTGTCATCATCAAAAGGGGGAGATTGTTGTATATGACAGTGTTGTATACACAATTATATGATTTTTGTTTAATGATAACAACCAAATATATATTATTATATATGTGTGTTTGTAATTGTACTGTTTCTTATACTACACAACATACATAAATATAATATTTCTATTTAAATAAAATACAACTGTACAAAAATTTAAATATTCATAGTATTTTATTTGAATAGAATATTTTATTTCAATATCAAACAGTACACATTTTATACTCCACTATTTGTACATCACTGTATTACATTTCATTTCATATACAGGTTCATATACATTGTATACACAGCTCCTCACCACAGTTCACTTAACACTCATATATATTTCACTGTTGTGATTTTTTTTCATCTATACATTCATTGTTACAAACACTTCTTAAAGTGACACCGTCTTCTGTCTTCAATCTCCTGTCTTCACAGTTTTCCAGTCAGTCCAGTCTTCATACCTGTCACATGAAACAAGAACACACAGTACACTACAATAGAAATAATACTGAACACTTGCAAATATTATTTTATTTTTAAAATTTTATTCACCTCAGTTTTCTGGTGTGTTTCTCATCATTTTTCATGACTTGATCTGATTCATCTGTGTCTAGGCAGACAATTTGTATATGTACAGGGACAGGGAAAATTTGTCTGATCGACTGCATATACACACGTGTATATATACACGTGTGCACTGCCACACCAATCAGTGTGCAACTGAGGAGTAGCCACAACGGACCGTCTCGACTCAGTGAATAACATAGCCATTTCAATATTGAAAAACAAGTGTCCAAAGCAAAGTGTCGTGCACATGGCCGAGTCAAAGTCAAACAGCAAACAAAGCAGTTTCAAAGAATGGAATGGCAAAGCATGGTGCAGCCAGGAATAAGCAGGTGATTCAAGCACATTAGTGAATACTTGAGCAACAGCAATGTGATCAAGTGGTGCACACAGTAAGGTGATATTCAAAGTGACGATAGAACAAGCATCTAGGCAGTGTAGTGCAAATGCTAGCAACATGATGAATAAGCAAGGAGCAATCATAACAGCAGCAATAACATTGAAGAAATGGATCAAAACAAATTACAACATCATACAATAATGCACAAACACAAAACAGCATGTACACAAGTGTACAGCAAATTCATGGACTACTCAAACATGATGGTGCATGAATCAGCACAGCATGGATGAACAACATGATTAAAAAGCAAAGCTCAAGTGAATTACGTGATGAATATACATGTGTATGTGCACAAATATCAGATTACACAGTGAAATGGTGAAATGGTGCATGGAGCAGGTCATGCAAGATGGAGCAGGTCATGCAACATGGAGCATATAACCCATAATAAACATCATGACATGTTTTAAGAAGGGAAAGACAGTGAAAATTACACAAGACAGTGGCAAAGCAAAAAACTGAAATATGTTATAGAGCATTTCAGGAAATAACAAACAATGGCACAAGCTATTTCAAAACAAAGCAATAAATTTCATGCGAGCATGTCACAAAAAGAAAACCAGCAAGGAGATTTTGTGTTAAAAATTCACAAAAGATTTTGGGAAAGCATTCAAAATAATCAATGAAGAAACAGTTTAATTTGTTTCCAAAAATGCAAGAATGATGCAAACAATTTAAGGCAACTTCCATAAATTATGCAAAATATAATCAGTGGTTTGTTGGCAAGTTTGGCATACTCAAACATGTTTCCAGATTTGGCCAACATTATCTTCGAAAACCATTTTTTTGTGAAGGGTTTAAATCATTTCAGGAAAGTCAATTCAACATTTTTCTCTCAGATTTCAGTATATATATTTTTGGAAATGAATCAGAGAATTTTTTGGAGAATAGCACAAGGGTTCTCTATTTTTTTCACATGATTTATTGGATCATTCAATCAAGCATGAATTTATACAAGGGGGCCACAAACATTACAGGAAAGAACATTTTTTTTAATGTTTCCAGTGATCAAAAATTAGAACACTAAAGGCACGTTTTCAGGAAAGTAATACACAATGTTTTTGGCAAGGATTTAGTCGAGTTCAACAATGCATTGAAACATTTTTGGGCAAATAATTTGTTTCTAGTTTTTTTTAATCAATCAGAGAATTATGCAGAAAAGATATCACGCAAGGAAAGCAAGTAGATTTGTTTCCAGAATTGAGCAAAAACAATTTGATATCATTCAAGACAGTTTTATATCAAGGGATTGAATCTTCTATCAAAGATTTCAAAAGAGGGAAACCGCAATCAATCAGCCAAATCAAAAGAGGAAATCATTTCAAGTCAGATTGAATCAAGTCTATTTCAACGCCGAGGTGATTAAATCAATAAAAAAAAACCCGCACAAATTCGAGGAACAATCAGATCGAATCAATTATGTGAAATCAGAGTCTAGGGTTTGTAAATACCCTATATTATTTACACCAATTCATCATCGGCACATATAGAAGACCGAAACCCACAAAATCACTTAAAAAGAAAAACAGAGAAATCAAACTCTTTTTTACTCATAGAGTTTCGATCGAGAGTTCCCCAAAATCTGACGTCAAGAACATCAATGAAAGAGCAAGAAAGCAAGGAGCATCAGTGAATTCAATTTTGACTTATCCAGCATCGTGACGCGATTTGTTATTCAGCAGAGAACCCTAATTTCATTCACTAGCCGCCGCCATTTTCAATTTCCAGAAGACAAAAGGAGATCGGGAAAAAGCAAAAAGAATGGGGTCGGCCAAGTATTCATGGGATAAGCCATGTTTGCCAATGAAAAGGGGATGACCCTTTATTTATTTATTTCCTAGGGTTTTCTATTTTGTTCTTTATTTTGCATTATATTTTATTTTGTTGTGTAAAAACCGTCTGAACAGTTTTTCTAGTGTCTGTAAAAACTAGGGGAATCAGTCAGGGTATTGACTGACAGTTGACAAAGTCTGTAAAATCAGGGTTACTGGTCACGGGGTTGTAATCAGGGGAAATCTGATCGAGTGGATATCGGTTAGTCTACGGTTTTGAGCGTAGGGTTAGAATAGGAGCAGGGTTTGCGAGTGTACATGGTCTTGTATGCGGGATCTATTCTATCACCTAGTAGAAACCTTAGAAATGTAGCAGTAGGCAGGGTTTTGCCGAAGCTGGGTATATCTGCGTGTGATTTATTTTCTGCATTTCTATTTCTGCTATATTCTGTGATTTGTTTATTATTATATATCTCGTTAGATTTTTAATTCAGTTAAAACCTGAGATATACCCTATTCACCCCCCCCCCCCCTCTAGGGTTATTCTAGATCCAACACATTCAACCATCACATATCAAGCAAACACAGCAAAATTTGTTTATTCCCACTCTATATCGTTTATAATATTTTATAACGATATATCGCCATTTTTATTTATTTAAAAACGACCATATTTAATTAAACGACGTTTCAGGTCGTGCCGAGGCACTAGCGCTGTTTTTCACCAAAATTGAATTAAACATTCCAGAGAATCCCACCGTCGGATCTTTACAAAGTTGGTGCCGTTGGAAAGATATTTCCAAGGCGAACCCAACGGTTGCGGTTTCGGGAAAATCCGATAGTCGGATTTCCCGCACTAATCGTTTGAAATCACGGTTTCAAAATACGAACTATACGGCCACAATTCGTTTTAATTTTATTTATATATATATAATTATAGTTCATTCGATGATTTCTATATCGTTTTCACTTCAAATATTTCACTAACGCCTTTAAATTTTGGAAAATTTCGCCATAACCTCCTTTGTACGGGAGGGGCTGGGAAAATTCCCAAATAGCCACACGGGCGTCTCATCTCAAAAAGAAAACGAAAAAGCCAAGCGGCTAGCCAACAGGCTCATAAAATCATCACCCAAGCAAAACAGTAAACATGTACCTATTTGTCGGGCAACCAATTTTAATCCTCTTCTCTAGCCTCTTTGCTATAACCTGTTCAATAAATATGCATGTACATATGTGCAATTCTTATCACTTATCATTTTCCATTCAACTTCATATTTGATTCAATTTGGTTTAAAGACACCATTCATTCCAATGTTGCATACACAAGCAAAAATCATATCGTTAGCTAATTAATGAATATTTCAACTCATGCATATTTATTTGAACAAGTGGTTATTTTTAACCTTCACATTTCAAAAATGATATTTTTGGCGAACTAAAATATATTTCAACACATGACTATTTTATTTAGTTCCTATGCATGTTAAAAATAATATTCCTTTCACAAATATTTATTTCAGCACTCGCAAATTTTTAGCAAATCACATATACGATAAAAATGGTATTTTCATCATCTAAAATATTTATTCAACACATCAATGTTTTTAACACTTCATAATTTCAATAAAAATGTAATTTTTATTGTTTGATCTTTTATTCAACACATGAACCTTTCCAACACACACACTTCTCAACACATGAGCATTTCCACACATGGATATTTTATATAGTTTGTTCAAATAAGAAAGATGAAATTTTTATTGTTGAAACAATTTATTTATAAGGCAAATATTTTACATACTTCATATATATCTTCAGAATGTGATTTTTATTGTTTAAACACCTTATTCATTCACACATGAATTTACACACATCACTTCTCAACACATGAGCATTTCCACACATGGATATTATTTCACATGAATTTAGTTTCAACGCATGAAAATAATTTCAACGCATGAAAATAATTCTAACACATGAATATTACTCAAAATTTCGGCAGCATAACGGTAGGGTAGTTAAAACCGGCACCGTCCCGAGTACGGCTCCTCGCTCTACCTTAAAACCTCGCGGTTTTTGACAATGGGGATTTCATGCATCTAGTTCGCTTGCAGGCAGCATGTTTTATTTTCATTTCCACAATTATTTCCAATTTGTTTCAATCACCAATGGGTATTTTTCCAACCACAACCAATCAATATCAACCACAAACAATTATTCAAACATTCGCATTATTCACCCAATTTTTCACACCAATTCACAAACAATAAATATCGTCCATGGTTTGTGGACGAGGGGAGTATATATATATATATATATATATATATATATATATATATATATTTCTATATTTCACTTGCAATTCAACACACATATCATTCCTACAATGCATGTATAATTCATACTTCGCTCATATAGCTTACACAACGCATGTACATGAAGTATACAACACGTGTATAATTTATATTTCGCTTATATAATTTATACATGACATTTCCATTTACATTTCAATTAGAAATATCACATTGGTTGTCGAGGTGCTAAAAATCCTAGCGAGCTCAGAAAAATCCGCGCTCTCTTCTATGTGGTAGAGAGCCTCCTTGCGGTCACAATGTTTCCTGTTTCATCGAATTTCGTCAACACACCATAAAGATATGATTTTTCAAAGTTTGCAACACTTAAAAGTGTTATTTTCAATTTTGAAAATCAAAGCCGTATACCTCCTTTGAACCTTCGAAACTAGGTTTTGATTTATCGATTAAACCGCTGTACTATAAGAGAATCGGCTTGCACCACTGGAAAAGCTAGGAGAGGCGCTCCAGGGGGTGGTGGTCGCGGTGAACTCGACGGCATCTATCAGAGGCGGTGGCGGTGAAAAGTTCGGGACTTTGAGGAGGTCGTTCGCACGAAATACAAGATGATAGGGAGAGTGGTAGGTATGGATTTACAGAGGAGGGAGAGTCGAACGAAAAGTTGAAGTGGGGGTAGGGCTGAAAATGGACGTGGCGGCGGCAAAAAGCTCGTGAAGTTGGGAGAACTTCCGACGTCGATGTCGAGGGCGGGCGGGGTTTTCTGTGATATTTTTTTTATGAATGGAGAATTTTGATTGGCCGATGGTTTTATTAGATTTTAAAAAACTATTTCTCCACACGGACACCAATTCAAACCCAACGACTGTCGTCCCTTGCTAAATACCCACATCCCGAACACAATGGGATATGTTTCGTAGGCCAATTCGACTGTTTCATCAGTTATTTTCAAATTAAAGTATAAAGCATTTTATATTCAATTTGAACGTACATTTCAATTTGCCAGGGCCACAAACTAATTCGAAAAATTCCAGAAAAACAAATCTAGCTATGTTTTGATGCTACGGTCCCAAGAAAACTAGTTTCGTTGAATTCTGAGATCGTTTGAAAAATGCCCCTTTTCTGGTCGATCCAATTTAACAGAAATTGACCAAACACCTTTTCTTTTGCCACGCTCACATACTAGCTTCAAAAATTATGAAATTTGAAACCTAGCAATAGTTTTACATCCCGGATCCAACAAAAGTGGTTTCATCGAATTCCGAGGTCGTTTGCAAAATATCTATTTTCCAGGGCTATATATTCTATATAGCGACCATCCTGAAAATTCATTTGGCCATAACTTTTGATTCCCGCTATGAAACTTCGATTTTTCGGATTCGTTGGAAAGGTATTCATAAACAGATTTAAATATTTTTGGTTTCACTAAAATCCGTTATATTTTGCACCCATTGCAGTCAGTCAAAGTCTGAATTCAAATTTTAAAACTGCCACACTATTTCTATTTCACTAATTTATTGAAATATTCTATTTCAATTGTTCAAATTCCTTTGAAATAACCAATTTAAAAATTTTAAATTGGCTCGTATTTTCCGGGTTGTTACAATCTCCCCCACTTAAAACTTTTCGTCCCCGAAAAGGAAACAACGGTAAAGTAGGAAACAAAATGTAAATGCAAAGTATTGTAAAGGTACCTTGCACCGGAGTTAGTCAGAGATGTCCACTCTGCATTTGGGGTAAGCTTGCTTAATGCTCTCCTCAGTCTCCCAAGTACAGTCTCTAGGAACACTACTCCACTGCACTTTAACTAAATAAATCTTTTTGCTCCTTAGCTCTCTAGTTTCTTTGCCAACAATCTTTAATGGCTCTCTTCTGACTGCTAATTCTGGAGTTATTTCCAAGTCATGTTGCGCTGCTTCTTCTACAACAAGATCAGGATCATGCACATGTCTTCTAAGTTGTGATACGTAAAATACATCATGCACTCCAGGCAACCAATCTGGCAATTGAACCCTATAAGCAAGAGTTCCAATTCGTTCTAGTATAGGAAAGGGGCCAATAAATCTCGGTGCCAACTTCCCAGTTTTACCAAATCTGATTACTCCCCTCATCGGAGAAACTCTTAAATATACATAATCACGCACGGCAAATGATAAATCTCTTCTTCTAGAATCCGCATAACTTTTCTATCGGCTTTGTGCGCTTTTCAGTCGCTTCTTGATGAAGTCGACTTTATCAGATGCTTCTCTAATCATATCGGGTCCTAACACAAGTCTATTGCCAGGTTCAACCCAACATGCTGGAGATCTGCACGGTCTACCGTATAATGCTTCAAATGGCGACATCCCCAAACTTGCTTGATAGTTATTGTTATATGAGAATTCTGCCAAACGTAAGTAATATTCCCATGACCCACCAAAATCAATGATATAAGCCCGCAATAAATCTTCTAGAATTCTATTCACAAGCTCAGTTTGGCCATCTGTCTGAGGGTGATAAGCGGTGCTCATATTCAGTTTTGTTCTCAATTCTGTCTGGAATGCCTCCCAGAATTTGCTAGCAAATATTGGGTCTCTATCACTGACTATTCTGCCAAATGTAAGTAATCTTCTAGAATTAGCAGTCAGAAGAGCCAAATGTAAGTAATCTTCCCATGACCCACTAAAATCAATGATACAAGCCCGCAGTAAGTCTTCTAGAATTCTATTCACACGCCCAGTTTGGCCATCTGTCTGAGGGTGATAAGCGGTGCTCATATTCAGTTTCGTTCCCAATTCTGTCTGGAATGCCTCCCAGAATTTGCTAGCAAATATTGGGTCTCTATCACTGACTATGCTGATGGGAATTCCATGCAGCTTAACTATTTCTTTGAAATATATCTGTGCTAGACTTTGAGCAGTTATATTGGATCTGACAGGTATGAAATGGGCAGCCTTGGTGAAGCGATCTACGATTACCTAAATACTGTCATTACCTTTCTTGGTTCGGGGCAAACCATCTATGTAATCCATGGAAATCTGTTCCCATTTCCAACCTGGGACTTCCAACGGTTGCAACAATCCGGCTAGTTTTTGTTGGTCGCTCTTGATTAATTGACAAGTAGGGCATCTGCTAACATATAAAGAAATGTCCCTCTTCATTGCCTTCCACCAAAACGTGCATTTGATATCGTTGTACATTTTACTTACTCCAGGATGAATGCAAAGTTTGGATTTATGGCATTTATCTAGCACCTCTCTTTTGAGCTCAGGGATGTCAGGAACACATATTCTTCCATTCAATCTCAGAACTCCCTCACTATCCACTTGGAAACTGGTGCCTTCGCCCCTTTGAATCCTTTTAATCATCTCTTTAACAAAATTATCGTTTTTTTGAAGAACATATATTTTATCAATCAATCCTGGCGTACTTATAAGATTGGCAATGATTGCGGTTTTTCTACTAAGTGCATCCGCTACAATGTTATCCTTTCCCGGCGTATACAGGATATCCAGATCATACGGTACAAGCAATTCTAGCCAACGCCGCTGTCTCAAATTTAGATCTTTTTGGGTGTATAAATACTTCAATGATTGATGATCTGTATACAGTTCAAATTTCTCACCCAATAAGCAATGCCTCCAGATTTTCAGAGCAAAAACGATAGCTAGCAACTCAAGATCATGAGTTACATAATTCTTCTCATGTGGTTTCAGTTGGCGGCTTGCATAAGCGACTACTTGGCCTCTTTGCATTAACACTGCACCAAGACCTCTAATAGAAGCATCTGTCCAAACTGTCAAATCCTGATTGCCATCGATAATGGTTAACACTGGAGCAGATGTCAATTTCGATTTCAATTCCTGGAAAGCTTCCGTACAGTCAGAAGTCCACTTAAATTTCTCGTGCTTCTTCGTAAGCTTCGTTAACGGACCGGATATCTTCGAGAAATCCTTGACGAATTTTCGATACTAACTAGCCAACCCCATAAAACTTCTGACCTTTGTGGGTGTAGTAGGCTGTTTCCAGTCTTGAATTGCTGTAATTTTGCTCGAATCTACAGAAATACCTTCTTTTGACACGACGTGGCCAAGGAACTTCACTTAATCTTGCCAGAAGACACATTTACAGAATTTGGCTTTGAAGACGTTCTTTCTTAGAATATCCAATACTTGTTCAAAGTGTTTTCATGCTCGAGTTTTGATTTGGAGTAGATTAAAATATCATCGATGAATACAAGGACAAATTTATTCAGAACTCCCCTGAACACTCTATTCATTAGATCGACAAATTATGCTGGAGCTTTGCATAAGCCGAACGGCATTACTAACCATTCATAAAATATGTCTGGACCTCTGAAAGCTGTCAAAGGAACACACTCCTCTGCAATTCTCAATTGATGAAAACCCGTAGCTAGGTCTATTCAGGAAAATACCCTCGCCCCATTTAATTGGTCTAGCAAATCACCGATGCGGGGTAATGGGTATCTGTTTTTGAGCATCTGTTTGTTGAGGTCTCGGTAATCAACACACAATCGAAGAGTACCGTCTGACTTTGGGACAAATACTACAGCTGCACCCCAACTAGAAAAGTTAGGTCTGATCAGACCCTTCCATAGCAGTTGACGAGTTTGGTCGCCTAATTCTTCCTTTTCATTTGGAGTCGTTCTGTGAATTGGATGCACCACTGGTCTGGCATTGGGAATTAAATCAATCCTGAATTCTATTTCTCTTTGCGGAGGTAAGTTTTCGACTTCTTCAAACACATCTGCATAGTTTCTAACAACAGGAATCTCTTCTAAGGAAGTGGGGATAACTTCTAACGCAAACCAAAACTCCTTTCTATCTGGATTCGAACCATGGCATGGTACAGTAATATATCCAAGCTTCGTTCGAATTTTTACTATCCTCTCCGCACACTTTAATTCAACTTCGTAGTCCGTTAACCAATCTAGCCCGAGAATGATATCAAACTCAGGAAAATCCATAACAACTAGATTAAAAGGAAACCTGTAGAAAGAATAAGAGACTGGCACTCTACAGTATGAGCTGAGAATAATAGTGCCCCCTATTGGATTATGAACTTTAACCGATTCTTTGAGCTTTCTTGGTTTTAACTTTAGTTTGTGAACTGTGTTACTAGCAATAAAACTACGTGATGCACCCGTGTCAAACAATACAGAAACAAGAATATTTTTAATTGTAAGGGTACCTCCCAAAACATCGGGTTTACCTGCTCCATCGAAAGCAGCCGGCGGGTTCGTCCCGTCATATACATGAGCTACTGTGGCCTTCTTAAGCAAAGGACAGTCTTTGACAAGATGATCTATCCTGCGGCAGTTAAAACATGAGCGAGGGTTCTGAGAGCCCTGGCTTGAACCTTGAGAGTCGGTCTTCTGCCTTTTCGGGGCTATGCAAACATTTGAGTAGTTCCCCACCTTGCCACAATTGTAGCAGCTTCCCTTTGGCAGCCTGCTAGTTTGTTGATTCGAGGACGCCATCTTGCTTGATTCTAGTTGGTTTGTAGCAGGCTTGCGCTTATTCCCGGCCTGGCTCTTAGCCTGGTCCTGATCTAGGTGCCTTTGATCCAGGCCCTCATAGTTACACGCCATCTCCACTAATTCATTAAACGCCAGCTTAATGTGGGCCATTGCCCTATCTTGGTACTGTCGCTTCAGCCCGAGGATGAACCTCTTATTCTTGGACTTTGCGGTGGCGACGAGCTCAGGAGCATAGCGGGATAATTGTGTAAACTTGTTCAGATAAACTTGCACCCAGAGATCCCCCTACTGGAGGTTTGCGAATTCGTCGTGCATGCGCTCAAGGGCTTGCTCTGGGACATACTTCTCATTGAATAATTCTTTGAATTCGTCCCATGTCCTACCAGCATTTCTATTTGTTGCGGTAAGAGCTTTCCACCATAGTTCGGCTTCTTCTTGTAGAAGCCAAGCGCCCATGAAAGCTTTGTCTTGATCACCCAGCCTTAGGCCTCCTAGTATCTTCTCGCAGGTTTTCAGCCATGCAAGGGCCTCAATTACAGTGCCAGTTCCAGAGAAGGTTTTGCCTCCTAGGTTCTTGTACCTTTTAGCCACGCGGTCCAGCTCGAATTGCTGAGCGGCCAGGGGTTGTATCAAGGGTCCTTCTTCAGTTGGGACTTCTCCTCTTCCTCTGCCACGGCAAGCTCGGCCTCCTCTACCAGCGGCTGCTCGGGTAGCCATTGTTCAAGTTCTGTATTAAAAAGAAAAGAGTCAGCCTAAAGAAATGATAATTTTATTGTATGGTAAAGGAGAAGAACTTAAGGAAAGACAACGATGTATTGATCAAATTGTTTTTGCTATTCTACTTAGCTCATTCTAGGACATTACTAGTCTTATCTCTAATGAGCTACTCGCCTTAGAACACTACTGAATCTATTCTGACGAAGTGTTTAATGTGTTAAATTCCAGAACTAAGGTTAACCAAAGCTCTGATACCAACCGTGACGACCCCAAAACTCGTGACGCGGTGTTAAGGATAATCATTGGAATATAACACATTAATCATCATTAGCAGATCATAGATAATAGCATAAACGAGAAATAGAATAATTTACACAAATATGACAGCGGAATCATATATATATATATATCACCACATCAGAGAGCACAGTGCAGGATACAACTTAGTGCATAACAGTACATAGTCAGTCAACATCGCCTGTGGCGGAATCATACATAGAGAATACATAAACTAAACATCAGTCTACATCGCCAGTGGCGGCATCATAATAAATATACAATAATGGAGGAAAAGTCACAATCATCACAATGTAGTCAAGCCTCGCCATGAGTCCAAAAGTTCACCTCTACTGCGGTGCCAAGCCAAAATATGTCACCTACCTATAACTAGGCTGCCCGTGTGAAAATAAGGGCACCCGAGTTTGCAAGGTGAAACAAACTACAAGTCAGTCATGGGACTGGTATGAGAAATCTACTTAACTTATTAAACAACAATAATAAGGCAAATGAAAGGACCACGCCACTTTCGCGGAACGGGTTTACTCCAATGAGTGCTAGTGCATGAAATAAAGTAAATGATTAAATCATTGCAATGCTTTTTATAAAAATGAAGCCATTATAAGACTCAGTTGCCATCACACAATGCAACGCAAGCCGGAGGATAGAGTTTTACCTTATAATGGCCAAAAATGCTTCATACGTATAAAACAAAAGTGTTTGATATTATTACTAGTATATATATGTTTCAAAAGCGATTTCAATCATAAATATCAATCATAGACGACATAAATGACCCATACCACTATGTCGCCATACTAGTAATACAATTACTTCAGCAATTTCGTATTGGAATTTGGATTCCATCATGAGTCGAGGCAAGGGGCAAGCTCCTCTCCGTTCGAGACACTCTAGCAAATGCCTTGGGACCATACACAGCAATCCCTGGATCCTCCAAGGCCGGTCCTCTCTTACTTTTGAGGATTAGCAATTCTTGAACACACGTTTCCGGGTCCTTACGGACCTATAATCGAGGCGCCTCGCATTCCAATAACCACATAGGTGAAAAGTAGATATAAATGTCAGGGCTGGTAGGTCGTTGACACCACCATAGCTAGAAAGAAACATCGTGCACTCCTTAGGTCCTTCTCCTGTTTTTGACTCATACCGAGGTGTGAGGCTCGTGAATCCACGTTATACACATAGCTATGTCACACGGACCATGCTTTGATCATCAACCATAAGACTTTGCTCTGCAACAGAAGCCTCGATCATATGCCACTTAGGCGTGCCACACAGGCAATTCACTCCATACGACTGATTTATATCGATATATAACCTGTAAGCTCGTACGTCTCAGAGAAGGGTGTTAAGCAAGAGAATAAATTCTCCACAACCAAACAGAGATGTATTTAATAGAGATGAATCGGCATAGAACAAAATCCAATGTCAGACACACAGTCCATTTACAAGTTCGTTCTGGGTTTGAACGAAATCGGAGGCACCAAATTCCTCGCAAATCCGCACAATCAACAATTCGTCCAGATGGCTACTACTTCAGCTCCTTCAAGGTAGCTACTCAAATCACGAGCATCAGTAGCGCCCATCCATCCAATGTGAAGATCGTCGGTCTTGAACCGTCTTCATCTCTTCGACTTCTCACCGTCGATCGATTATTTGAAATGAGAATTAACTCGGCCTTTTCAAATAATCCACGTATATTTAGATTTTCAAATCAATTATTCACATGGCTAAATTACTCAACATTCACATTTCAGATCCTTAGTATAATTTTCATGTTAAATACATTCAACCATCACATATCAAGCAAACACAACAAAATTGGTTTATTCCCACTCTATATCGTTTATAATATTTTATAACGATATATCGCCATTTTTATTTATTTAAAAACGGCCATATTTAATTAAACGACGTTTCAGGTCGTGCCGAGGCACTTGCGCTGTTTTTCACCAAATTTGAATTAAACATTCCAAAGAATCCAACCGTCGGATCTTTACAAAGTTGGTGCCGTTGGAAAGATATTTCCAAGGCGAACCCAACGGTTGCGGTTTCGGGAAAATCCGATGGTCGGATTTCCTGCACTAATCGTTTGAAATCACGGTTTCAAAATACGAACTGCACGGCCACGATTCGTTTTAAATTTATATATATATATATAATTATAGTTCATTACGATTTCTATATCATTTTCACTTCAAATATTTCACTAACTCCTTTAAATTTTGGAAAATTTCGCCATAACCTCCTTTGTACGGGAGGGGCTGGGAAAATTCCCAAATAGCCACACGGGCGTCTCATCTCAAAAAGAAAAAGAAAAAGCCAAGCGGCTAGCCAACAGGCTCATAAAATCATCACCCAAGCAAAACAATAAACATGTACCTATTTGTCGGGCAACCAATTTTAATCCTCTTCTCTAGCCTCTTTGCTATAACCTGTTCAATAAATATGCATGTACATATGTGCAATTCTTATCACTTATCATTTTCCATTCAACTTCATATTTGATTCAATTTGGTTTAAAGACACCATTCATTCCAATGTTGCATACACAAGAAAAAATCATATCATTAGCTAATTAATGAATATTTCAACTCATGCATATTTATTTGAACAAGTGGTTATTTTTAACCTTCACATTTCAAAAATGATATTTTTGGCGAACTAAAATATATTTCAACACATGACTATTTTATTTAGTTCCTATGCATGTTAAAAATAATATTCCTTTCACAAATATTTATTTCAGCACTCGCAAATTTTTAGCAAATCACATATACGATAAAAATGGTATTTTCATCATCTAAAATATTTATTCAACACATCAATGTTTTTAACACTTCATAATTTCAATAAAAATGTAATTTTTATTGTTTGATCTTTTATTCAACACATGAACCTTTCCAACACACACACTTCTCAACACATGAGCATTTCCACACATGGATATTTTATATAGTTTGTTCAAATAAGAAAGATGAAATTTTTATTGTTGAAACAATTTATTTATAAGGCAAATATTTTACATACTTCATATATATCTTCAGAATGTGATTTTTATTGTTTAAACACCTTATTCATTCACACATGAATTTACACACATCACTTCTCAACACATGAGCATTTCCACACATGGATATTATTTCACATGAATTTAGTTTCAACGCATGAAAATAATTTCAACGCATGAAAATAATTCTAACACATGAATATTACTCAAAATTTCGGCAGCATAACGGTAGGGTAGTTAAAACCGGCACCGTCCCGAGTACGGCTCCTCGCTCTACCTTAAAACCTCACGGTTTTTGACAATGGGGATTTCATGCATCTAGTTCGCTTGCAGGCGGCATGTTTTATTTTCATTTCCACAATTATTTCCAATTTGTTTCAATCACCAATGGGTATTTTTCAACCACAAACAATTATTCAACCATTCGCATTATTCACCCAATTTTTCACAACAATTCACAAACAATAATTATCGTCCATGGTTTGTGGATGAGCGGAGTATATATTTATATACCAGTACAAAGGCACGCGCTTTACGCGTGTATTTAAGAAAAATGATGCTATTTCAACCCGACACCATGTTTTGTTGCATTCCTATTTGCTGCTTTAATTTTACAAAATGTGACACTGAAGCTAAAATGAAACGATACTCTTAAGAGCAAGCAAAAAAATGTTCAACAAATACAACAGTGATGAATACTGATATTATACATTATCTTGTATAATGTGCAATCAGTTCTCATGTGGTGACTTTAGAGGTACAAACACTTATCAACAGTTTAGGTAAAAGGTACATTATATTTCATATCAAAGACCTCTTCAGCTAATCAAACAAAAAAAAACTTCCAACATCTGCATCCCAGTTCTCTCCATTGGGGGTATGTATTCAAAGATATAGCAAATAAACAAAAATCAAACAAAATGACTTCCAAGTCAATTTGGTTTTCTGTGGTCCAGTTTTACTTGTCATTTGAAAAATCATTGAGCTCCTTTAATCAAGAAGTAACTCAATCCAAATTGAGAAAGTGCAGCAAGGAAGCACACATATTATATTATATTATCATTATAAAGTGTGTATTCAAAGATAGTAAAAGTGGAAAAAAGCTAATGATATATACATATATATGATGTAGACACACACAAACAGAGATCATAGTATTGAACAAAATTTACATAAAGATCAGGGTTGATGAAAGCTCACACATAACTTATAACAGCTGACATGGATTTCCACTCCTCGCCTGCTCCTTTACCTGCTTATTTCACCAAATAAAAAATTGTAAATAATTCGAATTAAAATTCAACCAATCAACAAAGATATAGATCAAACCATACAAATGAATAGCAATTACTCACAACTGAAACTTGCATTTTGCTAGGGAACTCCACTGCGAACTATTTCTGGAATTCTTCCCAAAAGTTCAACAGATTCAAACAGCCCAAGTCAGACATCAAAGAAAAATTAAAAGAAAACGTAACATTATGTAATATTAAATACAATATGGCTGCTTAATATGCCTTACCATAAATTTGTGTTGGAGTTGAGGCAGATTTGTTTACGGTTGGTACCAACATAACCTTTCAATCAACCTCTCAATTATGAATTCTCCTATGATTGGCTTGAGATTGGAGAGTCTGAGATATACTCATCTGAGCTATTCTACATGCAAATGTTTTTTTCATGCATTTGAACTATATCCAAATAAGTATCCTGATTCTAAGGAGTGCATGAATCTGTCTATGTATATATGCCGAAGCTGGAAATAATAATAATAAAGAAAACCTTATTCTCTTTTATTCCTCTTCTGTTTGCTATTGTATATCGCTGTGTGTTTTTTTTCAAAGAAAAAGATTTGTTTCTTTATTTGATTTCTATATTGGCAGTTGAACAAAATTTCCCTGATTATTTTTGCAATTGATAATCATCCATTTCTTTAGGACTGTATTATAGTAAGAAATAAAATGGTAGATGAAATCGGTATTGTTGAGTAAAGGAAATGATCATGCAAATTTTTTGTTTATGTTAATTTCATATTGTGATTATGCACCAAGTATACTGATAAATAAATAAAAATACATTGTAAAATTTGATATTGTTATTGTTAAGTAACTTGTAAATTCTGATTTTTTTATTAAAATCTATTGCTATTAAATGGCCCATCGTTTCATTTTTATTTTTTCTATGTTGCATGGTAAGATTCAACGTCACCATTGCAAGCAGCAATATTTTGAATATAGTGGTTACCAAATAAATGGAAAGTAGTAGCAAAAGACATAAAGTAAAGAACAATTGCCCAAACTTTAGAGGCAGTTTATGTAAAGCACATCACAAAGTAAAAGCCAACAGCCCCTGAAATTAAAACCAAATTTTGTAGAATATAATCCGAAATGGAGTTTTGATGCTAAAGTAGATATAGTTCAAAGCAAAGGAAGATTGGAAGAACACACTAATGATTTTCTATCTGGGGGTTAAATCAGAATTACAAATACAGCAAGAGGAGAATACCTACCATGTTTTGCAGTTCGAGAATGAATCGGATTTCGCACCTAGATAAACAACATCAACCTGTTCTCCTTCAATGGTTCACATTTTGGAAGAAGCCCTACTTCTCTTATCGAATCGGAAGCGCTTGGTTTTATCTCGTTGTTACACCATTGGAAACTTATTTAAAATTCAACTGATGCCTCAAAGTTGTCTGCAAAAGTGAAAAAACATAAGTTTTCAGTTTAGTATGAAATTTCAGACCTTTCATTACACAGTGAAAGCAGTGATGGTCACCTCATAGCAACTCGGTCCTTAATCGAGTCGATAATGTTTTCATGCCAACAACTTTCCATACTTTAGATTCGGCAGACTTCAAATTAAATTATTCGGGCTCACGATCTGAGTTCAAATTTGAACCCAAAGCTTGAAGATTCTAAGATTTGAAGAAGGAAGAATAACATAAGTATCTTGTGGTTGGAAATTAAACTACGACCGACTTTATGCTCAATTAAGAGAAAACAGTCAGTGGAAAGTTATTAAATCTGAAGTCCGGAATTAGAATTGATCTTCATCCCTTCGCCAAGAGTTCTGTATTAAATATATCTTCATCCCATCGTTTTTTTCTGTTATTTGATTGTACACAAAGATAATAAAATGTTATCAGATCAGTGGATTGATTTTGGGAGGAGAAATAAACCTGATGTGAAGGAGGTGAGAACGTTGGAATAGAGGGAAGATGGTTATAAATTGAAGAGAAGTTGCGCAATTGAGCATGGGAAAATGGTTATAAAATATTGAAATTTATATTATGAATCTATGATCAGAGGGCGAAAAGTGAATGTTGAAATAATTCACGTTTATAGTGGATAACTAACATGAATCATAAAAAATGATAATTACATAATTAGTAAGTTATGCAATGCAACAAATCTGATCGGAAACAATCCGAGGGCAAAGACAAAATCAAAATATAAGACAAAGGATACATATACATGTGAATTTTGTATAGTTGGAAAGAAAAGAAAACCAAAGTCAGGAAAAAAACAGAAAGAAAAGTTTAAAAAATGAGCATGAGAAATGGTGATGAATTATTGAAACATTCGGTAAGAATCTATGAATAGAAGTAATAAATGAAAATATGGCAATAGGCAGTGGACCAACAACACCTGGAAAGACTGAACTTAAACCCCTTTTATTTTCGGATGTAGTTGAGTATTTTCATTGAGATTCATAGGATGTTTATATGCATCTATAACATTAGCACTGATCCTACTTATAGTAAATTTGTATTACACTGATAGCGTACAATGATAAAAAGAGAAAAGGACTTACGATCTAATTTATGCATCGTCATGATCTAACTTCGTCCAGCGCCGTAGAACCAATATGTAAAAGAGGAATGGCCAGTCATAATATTTTAGCAAAGCACAATAACCTCCACTGCATCTTCAAAATCAACCGCTGCAAAGGAAATGTTAATAAATTTCAAGCTTTTGTCAAAGTCGGTGAAAATCGATGGTGAGGATGATAGCTGGCAATTGGGGTCTTACGGTTCCAAATAGTAAATGAAAACCTGGGTGACAAATTTACAAAAAATGAAAAATAGCCGACAAAAAGTTGCACAAAACTGGTACCCAAATCATTCTAATCGAGAAAGAGCAAATATTTTCAAAGATTAGTAGTACTTGATTTTAGATCTAAGGGACGTGAAAAGTACCTGCCGATCTAGGATATATCTTCTCTCGATGTAGATGTTGGTCATGCCAGTAGTACCTATCAGCAACTCTCATTGTCGTCAAATTCCAGAATTAGGAGAAAAGAGTGTAGAATCCAAACTGGACTTGAAAAGTAGACCATTATAAGTTTATAGCAAATAGCTTGTAAAATCGACGATAATCGAAATAAGTGTTGTTAATATGCGAATTATAATGGAAATTGCAGAAGTTGAGTTGGCTAGTAAATAAAAGACTTACTTAGAAGCAGAAACTTTGGCAGGAGTTGCAACGCGAGAATCACTTTGAAGACTCTTCTCGAAAATCAACCATGTGTGGAGGAAATGGAAATGCCTAAGCATCGGCTTTGAAAATTGGACGATCGAAGAAGACAACGTGGGAGAATGAGGTGTGAACGTAACAGTAGGGGGCAGGTTAAGCGTGGACGTCGACCGGTACATCTGGATGATCGAAGCTTGTAGATCTGGGGAGGAAAGGGTTGGAGGAGGTTAAAATAGAAGGGATCAGGTAGGTTGAGCTTAGATCTGGCGCGGCTACACGACGACAGTGGAAGCTTGTGGATCTAAGAAGCAACGGGTTGGTGGAGGTATTGGAAGGTGTTGTAGATGGTAAATTCATAACAGATAGGGTTCGTCAACAGGGAGGAGCGTAGAAGAAAAGAAGAAGATGGTAATATGAGAAACGTGGAAGGCGGAAGAAAATAAAAGAGAAAATGGGAGAACGGTTGAATAACCGCAGTGAGTGGAATGGGTTGGAAAACATGGTTGGCGAAATGACGTGTATGCCCTCATTTTCTTGGGCTATCCAATTGACCTATATTATCACATAAAGGGTTTGTTTGGCATTCTCAAAAAGCTTCACCATTCTAAAGTATTCCTATTATTATAAAGACATTTCTATATTTCACTTGCATTTAAACACACATATCATTTCTACAATGCATGTATAATTCATACTTCGCTCATATAGCTTACATAACGCATGTACATAAGGTACACAACACGTGTATAATTTATATTTCGCTTATATAATTTATACATGACATTTCCATTCACATTTCAATTTGAAATCTCACATTGGTTGTCGAGGTGCTAAAAATCCTAGCGAGCTCAGAAAAATCCGCGGTCTCTTCTATGTGGTAGAGAGCCTCCTTGCGGTCACAATGTTTCCTATTTCATCGAATTTCGTCAACACACAACAAAGATATGATTTTTCAAAGTTTGCAACACTTAAGTGCGTTATTTTCAATTTTGAAAATCAAAGTCGTATACCTCCTTTGAACCTTCGAAACTAGGTTTTGATTTATCGAATAAACTGCTGCACGATAAGATAATCGGCTTGCACCACTGGAAAGAGCTAGGATAGGCGCTCCTGGGGGTGGTGGTCGCGGTGAACTCGGCGGCGTCTATAAGAGGTGGCGACGACGAAACGTTCGGGAATTTGAGGAGGTCGTTCGCACGAAATACAAGACGATAGAGAGAGTGGCAGGTATGGATTTAAAAAGGAGGGAGAGGCGAACGAAAAGTTGAACTGGGGGTAGGGCTGAAAATGGAAGTGGCGGCGACAAAAAGCTCGGGAAGTTGGGAGCACTTCCGTCGTCGATGTCGAGGGGGGGTGGGGTTTTCTGTGATATTTTTTTTAATGAATGGAGAATTTTGATTGGCCGATGGTTTTATTAGATTTTAAAATACTGTTTCTCCATGCGGACACCAATTCAAACCCAACGTCTATCGTCCCTAGCTAAATACCCCCATCCCGAACACAATGGGATATGTTTCGTAGGCCAATTCGTCTGTTTCAGTCAGTTATTTTTCAAATTAAAGTATAAAGCATTTTATATTCAATTTGAACATACATTTCAATTTGCCAGGGCCACAAACTGATTCGAAAAGTTCCAGAAAAATAAATCTACCTATATTTTGATGCTACGGTCCCAACAAAACTAGTTTCGTCGAATTCTGAGATCGTTTGAAAAATGGCCCTTTTCTGGTCGATCCAATTTAACAGAAATTGACCAAACACCTTTTCTTTTGCTACGCTCACATACTAGCTTCAAAAATTATGAAATTTGAAACCTAGCAATAGTTTGACATCCCGAATCCAACAAAAGTGGTTTCGTCGAATTCTGAGGTCGTTTGCAAAATATCTATTTTCCAGGGCTATATATTCTATATAGCGACCATCCTGAAAATTCATTTGGCCATGACTTTTGATTCCCGCTATGAAACTTAGATATTTCGGATTCGTTAGAAAGGTATTCATAAACAAATTTAAATATTTTTCGTTTCACTAAAATCCGTTATATTTTGCACCCGGTGCAGTCAGTCAAAGTCTGAATTCAAATTTTCAAACTACCACGCTATTTCTACTTCACTAATTTATTGAAATATTCTATTTCAATTGTTCAAATTCCTTTGAAATAACCAATTTAAAATTTTTAAATTGGCTCGTATTTTCCGGGTTGTTACAACCGGGGACTTCGAGATATTTCAAATAGCCTCCCATGGCCCTCATCAATCCAAAATAAAAAAGAAACAGCCAAGCGGTTAGCCAATTGGCTCATAAAATCATCCAAAATCCAATAAATTAGTAAACATGTACCTATTTGTCGGGCAAACAATTTTATTCTTCTGCTCTAGCCTCCTTGCAATGACCTGTTCAATGTAAGTACATGTACATGCGTGCATATGCGATAAATTTTCAATACACTCACTATTTGGTACAATTTGAGTAAATGGTTCAAATTCTAATTAATCACAACAATATCAAACAACACAATCATCAGTCAATTACTTGATTATCATTTCAAATTCATATCTTTGATACATATACAGAAAATCATGTTTTTGATGCCAACTCACAACAATAAGCCCTACCTAGTTTTGGTTCTCACACCAATCAATTGGAAATATATAGAAATCCCACTTTCGTCACTCGAACATAAATTCTGATGATGATCGATCAATCATCAGAATCATCTCCGGGCGACTTCAGTGTGATTCTATACCTATCCAATATATTTAAACGTCGAATACACATTGATCAAATGTATACGCAAAATCTTTATATACTGGATTGTCCAAATTCAATATAAAATAAATAATCAAATACGAATAATTGAATTAAATTTTCAAAACAAAATTTGTTTTCACTTTTATTTTTCAAAACAACACACTTCACACTCGTTCTAGGATACTACTGATCCTATCTCTAACGAGTCATTCCCGTTGGATATTACTAATCCAATTTCTGATGAATTCTTTCGTATGGTTCTAATGTGCCTTGTTCTTTCAGCTTTGTAAACTAAAGCTCTGATACCAAATGTAACGATCCGAACTTCCCCGGTCTCCGAAGAGAAGAGAAAGAACGAATTACCGTGAGGACAAGACGAATCAAAACGCAAACAGAAGAACATTTCATTATTTATTACAACAATTCATCAGAATACAAGAATATACAGAGTATAAATTAATATTACACAACAGAAAAATATCAGATATTACAATACATTACATAGCAGCGGAAAAATAATACAAAACACAACTGGAAGAGATATACGGATACAGAGCTTTCCGGATATCATTCCAGCTGTAAACCAGGTTCCTGTGAATATAAATCTGCAAAACCAAAACTACAAGTTGCCCGTGTCATAATAAGGTCACCTAGAGTTTAGGTTAAAACAATAAACTCTAGGTCAGTCATGTGACTGGTGTGAGATGTAATGACCCGGAAAATCAGAACCAATTTAAAAATTTTAAATTGGCTATTTTAGTGGATTTTAAATATTTAAAATAAATATTTTAAATAATAAGGATGAAAAGTAAGTTTGAATTGACGTTTGAAAATAAATATAATTAATTCTAGTTATAAACTAGCCTGAAAAGGCGCGGTAGTTTCAAAATTTGAATTCAAACTTTGACTAACTGTACCAGGTGCAAAACAAAACGGATTTTAGTGAAACCAATAATATTTAAATCTGTTAGTGAATATCTTTCTAACGGATTTGAAAAATCGAAGTTTCATAGCTAGAAGCCAAAGTTATGGCTAAATGAATTTTCAGAAAGGTCACTATAGAGTTTGTATAGCCCGTGAAAATGGCCATTTTGAAAACGACCTCAGAATTCAACGAAACCACTTTTGTTGGATTCGGGATGTCAAATTATTGCTAGGTTTCAAATTTCATAATTTTTGAAGCTAGTATGTGAGCGTGGCAAGGGAAAATGTGTTTGGTCGATTTCTATAAAATTGGATCGACCAGAAAAAAGCCATTTTTCAAACGGTCTCAGAATTCGACGAAACTAGTTTTGTTGGGACCGTATCATCAAAACCTAGCTAGATTTATTTTTCGGGAATTTTTAGAATCGGTATGTGGCCCCGGCAAATTGAAATGTACGTTCATATTAAATATCGAATGTTTTATATTTTAATTTTAAGAGAAACTGACTGAAACAGTCGAATAGGCCTACGAAACATATCCCATTGTGTTCGGAATGAGGGTATTTAGCTAGGGACGACAATCGTTGGGTTTGGATTGGTGTTAGTACGTGAGGAGGGGTATTTTTGGTTTTTTAAAAGTATATAAATATAAAAAAATCTCATTCGTCCACATCAGACTCTCTCTCTCCCCGACATCGTATAACAGGCGGAAACCTTTCTCCACCTTCTCTCCTCCTTTCCGGCCGCCATGATCATCGTTGACCCTCGCCCAGTTGGGTTTTTTCGGAGAGCTCGACCTCCTCTCCACATCCATACCCGTTTCACCACCTACCATCGCCCCAGCATCGGGAACCATGCCTCCAAACTCTGCCGCTTGGAACCGCCGCCGATGACGCCAGAAGCCACCGGAGTGGGCCGCCCCTACCTCGATCCGTGCGCCCCTCTAAGCTCTCCACGGTGGTACCCTCCGATCGTCACCCCATTGCGCGGATTACGAGAAAAATATAAACCTAGTTTTGAAGGTTTCGTGGAGGTGACGGCTGATTTTAATTAAACTATATTATGGCACTTTAAAGCGCTACGGTTTACGATTTCACTGTAAAAATCATATCTTTTTCCTTTGTTAACGAAATTCAGTGAAACAAGAGACAGTGTACTCATGCGGACGCCTTCTACATTCTAGAAGAGGATATTTTTCTGAGCCTTCTGCTATTTTTGGTGGAGTGGAACCCAATGTGAGATTTCTGAATTATAAACGATATGGAAAACGACGATGTATAAATTATATAGTCGATGTATGAGTTATATAAGCGTTGTACACCACATGTATAAGCGTTGTATAAGTTGTATGGTCGATGTATAAGTTATATATGCGTTGTAAAAATTATATATGTGTTGAATAGAAGTGAAATTTACTTATATATATATATATATAAATATATATATATATATACACGACCCTCGTCCACAAACCATGGACGATAGTTATTGGTTGTGATTGGTGTGAAAATTGGTTGATAGCGAATGGTTGATTAGAATTGTTTGTGTTTGAAAAATACCCATTTGTGGTTGAGAATTATTTGGTTGAAACCACATAGGATTAGTTTGTGGAAAAGAAAAAAAATATACATGCCGCCTGCGTGCGAACTAGATGCATGAAATCCCCATTGTCAAAAGCTGCGAGGCTTTAAGGTAGAGCGAGAAACCGTACTAGGGACGGCCCCGGTTTTAACTACCCTGTCGTTATGCTGCCGAATTTTTCTGAAATATTCATGTGTTAGAATTATTTTCATTTGTTGAAATTATTTTCATATGTCGAAACCGCATTCATGTGTTGAATATAAATTCATTCGTTGAATAGAAATTCATGTGTTGAATGGTATTCGTGTTTTAAATAAATTGCTTTAACAATAAAAATCACATTTTTATAATATATACGAACTATAGAAAACATTCATGTGTTGAATAGAAATTCATGTGTTGAATAGTATTCGTGTTTTAAATAAATTGCTTTAACATTAAAAATCACGTTTTTATTATATATACGAACTATAGAAAACATTCATGTGTTGAATAGAACTTCATTCGTTGAATAGAAATTCATGTGTTGAATGGTATTCGTGTTTTAAATAAATTGTTTTATAATAAAAAAACATATTTTTATCATCTATATGAGCTAAATAAAATAGTCGTGTTTTGAAATAAATTGTTTTATAATAAAAATCATATTTTTATCATCTATATGAGCTATATAAAATAGCCGTGTTTTGAAATAAATTGTTTTATAATAAAAATCATATTTTTATCATCTATATGAACTATATAAAATAGTCGTGTTTTAAAATAAATTGTTTTTCAATAAAAATCACATATTTATTATATACATGAATGGTTAAAAATAGTGAAGTGTCGAAATAAATGTCGGTTAGATAAAAATATCATTTTTATCAAATGTATGAAACGAAAATAGTTTTGAAATCGAAGAATCGATTATATATATATACATAATTGAAATATATCGAATAAGGAAGCTGCAGTTCATGTTTGGAAACCATGATTTCAAACGATTAGTGCGGGAGATCCGACCATCGGATTTTCCCGAAACCGAAACCGTTGGGTTCGCCTTGGAAATATCTTTCCAACGACACCCACTTTGTGAAGATCCAACGGTTGGATTGTCTGGAATGTTTAATTCAAATATGAAGAAAAACAGCGTCAGAATCGATTATATATATATATATATATATATATATATATATATAATTAAATTAAATCGAATAACGACGCTACAGTTCGTATTTTGAAATCAAAACTTCAAATGAGTGTACCGGGAGATCCGACCGTCGGATTTTCCCGAAACTGGAACTGTTGGATTCGTTTTGAAAAGATCTTTCTAATAATATAAAATTTGTGAAGATCCAACGGTTAGATTTTCAAATATGTGTAAATCAAATCTGAAGAAAAACAGCGCCACGGTCGCGTTATGGCCTGAAGCGTCGTTTGAATAAATTGGCTATTTTCAAATAAATAAAAATAGTGATAAATCATTATAAAATAGTACAAACAATTTGGAATGTGAAATTTAGAAACTAACTGAAGGTTAGCTAAGTCGAACGGTTTCTTGGGTCTTGATCTGATGTTGGTTTCGGCCTTCGGGGTTAATATTTGGGAAATCGTTCTCTTACTAATTTACGGTTAGTGAATAATGAATTGGAATGAAGCATATGTTGTGTTTGTGTAGCACTTGTTTATTATATACGCGAGTTGCTCAGAAAGACCGGTTTTATCCCATTCTGAATAACTGAATTGACAATAAGAAGTCGAAGATGAAGACGGTGGTTGAAGACCGGAGATCTTCACCTCGGTTGGTTGATAACTGATGTCCTGATTGGGAGGCATCCCGAAATATGGATAATGAGGGGTGATCGTCTAGACGTACGTGGAGATCGATGGGTATGCGAGGTATATGGTGCCTCAGGTTTCCTTCAGACCCAGAACGGACTTGTAAATGGACTGTGTGTCTAACATTGGAATTCATTCTGTGTGATTGATAGCCATAAGTTGCATGGTGTGAATTGTCTGTGTGGCATGCTAAGATGCAGTGATCAAGGCTTCTGTTGAAAAGAAAAGTCTTATGGTTGATGATCAAAGCACCGCCTGTGTGGCGTAGCTTTGTGTATAACGTGAATTCGCTAGCCTCACACCCCGGTATGAACCAGAAACAGGAGAGGATCTCAGGGATGCGTTTCATTCTAGCTAGCGGTGGTGTCATTGCTTAAACTGGCTGACATTCATATTATTTTCACTTGTGTGGTTGTTGCTGTTGTGAGGCACCTCGGATATATCGGTCGATCTGGGACCGATGGAGTCATTCGTTGGCTCATTTACGCCTCAAAGGGCGGGGAAACGTAGTGTCCAGGCATAATAATCCACATCGGTGGACCGGCCCTGACGATCCAAAGGGTTGATGCGTTTTGATCCTGAGGCTCGAGCTAGAGAGTCTCGAATTCGGTAAGGACTATCTTTTGCCTTGGTTCATGATGGAAATCCAATTTCCAAATACGACACCGTGCGGTTTTGATTGTAAACCTATATTTGGCGACATAGTGGCATGGGACGCTCATGTCGTCGTTGATTGATATATATGATTGTTTTATAAAACTAGAAACTAACTGGAAAAGAGCTAAGACGGATGGTTTCCTGGATATTGGTCTGATGTTGGTTTCGGCCTTCGGGGTTAATACCTAGAGAATCGTTCTCTTACTATTTTACAGTTGGAGTCTGATTAAGAATTCTTTTGTTTTATTCGTATCAAGCATATTTTGTCCATTATAAGGTAAAACTCTATCCTCCGGTTTGCGTTGCATTATGTGATGGGAACTGAGTCTTATAATGGGTTCATTTTTGTAAAAAGCATTGCGATGTTTAAAAGATTTACTTGTTGTAAAGCACTGGCAATCCAATGGAGTAAACTCGTTCCGCGAAAGTGGCATGGTCCTGTGATTAGCCATATTATAAATGTGTTAAGTAGATTTCTCATACCAGTCTCATGACTGACTCGTAGTTTGTTTCGCTTGCAAACTCGGGTGCCCCTTTTTCTACACGGGCAGCTTTGTGTTCAGATTAGCAGGCTCTTTCTGGATAGCTGGAGCTAAAGATGGATTCTATCATTTATCTCTTTTTATGTTGTTCAGCTCCTATTGTACATATTATGTTTATTTTCCGCTGTAGACATTTATGTACAGCTGAACTGTATTTGTACTAAGTATGATCCTGTATACTGTGTAACTCTAATGATTATGTTTATCCGGTGTATTCTATTGTACATTACTTGGTGTATTTATTTAATTTTGTTCTGCTATTATCTGTTTATGTGTTATATTCCAAAGATTACCCTTGCCACCGTCAGTACGGGGTTTGGGGTCGTCAAATGAGAACTAAAACAGTTATTTAAAACTTTATTTTAAAATAAAATAAATCAAGGGGCCACGCCGTATAACACGGAATGGGTTTCCTCCCAAGAATACCAGTGCATATAACAAAACAGCGCAATGCTTTTTGGAAAAAATAAAGTTATTATAAGGCCCAGGTCCAATCACACAATGCAACACAAGCCGGAGGATAGGGTTTTCCCTTATAACAGCCAAACATGCTTGGTACGTTAAAAACAAATCACTTGATACTATTATAAGTGCATAGTGTATAAAACAACTTGAAATACAAATGTATCAATCCTAGACGGCATGGGTATCATATATCATGTCGCCATACTAGGCTCTACAATAAAAAACCGCAAAGTCACGTATTTGGAAGTTGGATTTCCATCTATGAACCGAGGCAAGGGATCGTCCTCTACCGAATTCGAGACTCTCTAGCCCGAGCCTCAGGACCCAGACTCAGGTGGGCCCTTGGATCATCAGGGTCGGTCCACCGATGTGGATTAAAATGCCTGAACACTGCATTTCCCCGCCCTTTGGGGCGTAAATGAGCCTAATGGCTCCATCGGCTCCACATAGTCATCGATATATCTGAGACGCCTCGCAACAGCAACAACCACACAGGTAAAAATAATATAAATGTCAGGGCTAGTAGGTCACTGATACCACCCTAGCTAGAGAGAAACGCATGTCCTCCCTGAGGTCCTCTCCCATTTCTAGTTCACAACAGGGGTGTGAGGCTCGTGAATCAATGCTACACAAAGCTATGCCACACAGGCCGTGCTTTGATCATCAACCACAAGACTCTGCTTTTCAACAAAAGCCTTGATCATTTGCCACTTAGGCATGCCACTCCATGCGATTGATATCCATCAATATATAACCCCTGAGCTCGTACGTCTCAGAGAAGGGCGTTAAGCAAGAGAATAAATTGTCCGCCGCCAAACAGATATATATTTAATAGAAATCAATCACAGAATAAAATCCAATGTCAGACACATAGTCCATTTACAAGTTCGTTCTAGGTCTGAATGAAACCGGAGGCACCTTGTACCTCGTATATCCATCGATCTCCAAGTAAGTCTGGACGATCACCAACTGATTCCCTCCTATTGGGTGTACAGCCCAATCAAGATCATCAGCAATCAGCCAAACAATGTGAAGACCTCCGTTCTTCGACCACTGTCTTCATCCTCGACACCACGTCGAATCAGTTATTCAAAATGGGACAAACCTGGTCTTTTTGAATAACTCGCGTATATAATAAACAAGTGTTACACAAACACAACATACGCCTCATTCCAATTCAGAATATTCTTTTATTCAAATATTCTTATACTTTGGGAAAGGTTCCCATTAATTTTACCAAAGATAAATTCTTTAAATTTATTCTTTAATCTTCTTTGAATATCAATTCAAACTAGTCGGGATTAGCGAACAATACCGAATTAATCATTTCTTTTATTACCCAATCCCAACCTATTCATCCTATGAAGTAAAACTGGTCATACTTCATATCTAACACCACGGTGTTATCGGTAAATTCAATTACCGTTTCACTTTCAAATCTAATCAAAGATTTAACTATCGCCTGGAACAAAACTGGTGACACACCATTTTCGATCATTTCAATCTAATTAAAGATTCATTAAAACTCCACTTAGTTTTAATCTTCCCAAAAATCAATATTAATGATTATTTAACTTGGGAAATAATATATTGTCTTTAACTAGGTTAATGAACCAATGTCATTTAAAACACGGTTCACGATAAACCCAAAATCACATTCTAATCCAATCCCATTTAATTGAAATGTACGTTTAAAATACAATATAATGATTTAAATGTAAATTTAGTGAAAGCTGGTCGAAACGATCGAATCAACTTACGATACATATCCCATTGTGTTCGGAATGGGGGTAATTAGCAATGGACGACAGGCGGTGGGCCTCGTTTCGAGGTCGAAATAAAAAGCTACTTTTTGAAATTAAATAGTTAAATAAAAATTAAACAAAATATATACATTATATAGTCAACCTTGCTTTCTCTCTCTCCCTCACTCAACACACCCATTCAAAATCAGAAGAGGAAAAAAAACCGCACGACCTCTCCACTCCACCGCCGGTCCAGGCGTCGCTCCCCCACTCTCCACCGTCGCCGGCCTCACCACAAGCCGCCACTCCGATTCAGACCCCCCTCCTTCGCGCCTCTTCTCTCTCTCCCGATTTGAAACCTCCAACCCCAAAAACCCAACGAAGCCGCCAGCCACCCAACGTCTCACCTCCGCCCTCGCCGCACCCGACCACCGCCGATGCTCAGGCGCACCACACCCCCTCCGACGAGCCTCGCTGCATCAACCACTTTTCCCTTTTTCTCCTTCATAAGTGAACACCATCTCAGTAAATTTTTGAGTTTTCTTTTATGTGTTTAGTTAATTAATTTTATAATTAAAAAAAAATCTGATTTTATTTATATATGAAAGTTTACATTTTTATTTAGATAAAGTTTATGTTTTTATTTAGGTAATGATTATAATTTTTACAACTGCAAAGGAGTGATTTTTATCACATATATCATTATATAAACATGTGATGTTTAGCTAGAAAAGAGGAGATTTTTACCATGATAAAGGCTAGATTTTTAAAATAGAAAAGATTAGATTTTTAAAATAGAAAAGATTAGATTTTTAAAATAGAAAAGGCTAGATTTTTAAAATAGAAAAGATGCGATTTTTAGCGAAGTTAAAAATTCGATTTTTACATATGTAGAGAATACGGGCAAAGAAAGTGACAAGAGGCAAGAAACGGCGGAGATTTTCTACATAAGAAGAGTCGAGATGTTTGGATTAGCTAATCAGTGAGAACTTCTCACTTTTGATTTTATTTTCTAATTATATAAATATATACTAGGATGCAGACGGTGTTTAGTAGCACCCGACACCCGTCGTCCACAGACCATAGACGGCTTGTATGCTTGTTTGTTTGATTTTGATGTGTAGTTGATTGTGTGATGTGATGTGAAAGGAAATAAAATATTTATATAGTTGAAAATATTTTATAGTTAAAAATAGAATTTTTAACGTGTATATGAAATAAAAATAAACAAATCGGACAATTTGTTTATATACACACATTTGACTGATATTGATTGGGACGATAAATTTTACACATCGCCCAACTGCACAAATAAAATCTGTGTTTGATTGTTTGAAACCCCACACGGGTATTGGGATGATATTTGACGTACAATAATCCCGATTGTTTAGTTGTATGTTGATCGATTGATTGACAGACTGTTATAAGCGTTGAATATTTATATTTGATGCTTATACAGTGTAGAATGCACTTTGGATGATGGTTGATTATTCATCGTCGTGATTGTATACGTGTGTTGTAGAAAATTCATATAATTAACATTATATGGTAATTGATTGGGCCTCATTCCAGTTTTAAAAAAAGAAATATTTGAAATAAAAATATTTGAAAGAGAAATATTTGAAAAGGAAATATTTGAAATAGAATATTTGAAAATAGAAAATATATGAAGCCGTGTTGATTAGATTTACGCCATTTTGACGTGAATGATATTTATATCGATTTTATTCATTTTATAACGAATATCGAAAGTGATTTCAAAATCTGATATTTTGAAAAGAATTGAAATTCGAATTAAATTGAATATAAATGAATTCGAATTGAAATTGAATATAAATGAATTCGAATTGAATTGAATTGAAAACGAACTGAAATTGAATTAGAAATCAATTTGAATTGAAATCAATTTGAAGTGAATTTAAAACGAATTTATAAAGAAAAGTTCGATTTTGATTTGAATTTGAAAAGGAAGTTGAAATCGTTTTGAAAACGAATTTAAAACGATTAATAAAATACGTTTTAAAAGGAAATCGACAAAGTATATATTATATATATTATATATATAATATAATGGCCTGAATAGAACGCGCCGCGGTAGTTCGCGAATTTCGACCATTGACTTCGAACGGATATTACGGGAGATCCGACCGTCGGATTCTCCTAAAACCGGAACCGTTGGGTTCGTATCGAAAAGAGCTTTCTAACGAATATTAGAAATTTGAAATCTAACGGTTGGATTTGGAATTATGTCCAAATCAAATTTGGAAAAGGTCGTTGTAAGTGCAGTTCGATGGCCGTTGATGGAAATCGACTGTACAGGCCTTGATAAAATTATTAAAAATAATAATAATTTGTGTAAAATCATAAGAAATGATTTGTGAAGAATTGGAATGAAAAACTCAATATTTGAAAGGATAAAAATAGATTTTTATCGAAATGAACTAGTTTTAACTAGAATAATAATTTATTTATTTTTAAAATAAATAATGTGGATTTGAAATGGATTTGAATCGAAATTGTCTTCGGAATATTTCGATGTGGGATTTTGTGATTATACAGGTATTGTTATGGGAAATTTGAAAGATATATTTATATCGTTATTTCCAATACGATATTTTTTGGTCGTAGAATTTGATATTGAATATAAGCCGATATATTTTCTATTCAGAGCCTTGTATTTAATATCAAATGGGATTTTGGGTTTGTCGTGAATGGCGTCTTCATTAACGCTGTTCTTAAACCCAGTTGAGGAAAAGATTAAATCTTTTTATTTAGATTTAATGAAGTGCACGAATTAAATAATATTTAATTGGAATTGAATTGGTATTGATTTTTGGGTTTATCGCGAACAGTGTTTTAAATAACACTTGTTCTTTAACCCGATAATTAATAGAATGTGATTTTGGGTTGTCGTGAACGGTATCTTCAATAATACTGTTCTTAGATCCAAAGGATATAAGAAAATCAGAAACTAACTGGAGTTTAGTTAAGTTGAATGGTTTCTGGGGTATTGATCTGATGTTGGTTTCGGCCTTCGGGGTTAATACTTAGGGAATTGCTCACTTGCTAATTTATGGTTAGGGTCTGATTGAAATGTAATGTGATTTTGGGTTTATAGTGAACCGTGTTTTAAAATTACACTGATTCTTTAACCCAGTTAAAGATTAAAACTAAGTGGAGTTTTAATGAATCTTTAATTAGATTGAAAAGATCGAGAATGGAGTATCATCAGTTTTGCTCCAAAGTGATAGTTAAATCTTTAATTAGATTTGAACGTGAAATGGTAATTGAATTTACCGATAACACCGTGGTGTTAGATATGAAGTATTACCAGTTTTGCTTCATGGGATGAATAGGTAGGGATTGGGAAATAAAATAAATAATTGCTTCGGTGTGGTTCGCTAATCCCGACTAGTTTGGAAAACCATAATTTGGTTTGAAATGATATCCAAAGGAAGATTAAAGAATAAATTTTAAAGAATTTATCTTTGATAAAATTAATGGGAACCTTTCCCTAAGAACGTGAAATTTAGAAACTAACTGTAGGTTAGCTAAGAAGGATGGTTTCCTGGGTATTGATCTGATGTTGGTTTCGGCCTTCGGGGTTAATATTTGGGGAATTGTTCTCTTGCTAATTTACGGTTAGTGACTGCTGAATGGGTATGAGGCGTATGTTGTGTTTGTGTAACATTTGTTTATAATATACGCGGGTTGTTCGGAAAGGCCGGGTTTATACCCATTCTGAATAATCGATTCGACTTTAAGTCGAAGATGATGACGGTGGTCGAAGACTGAAAGTCTTCACATCGTTTGGGTGATTACTCATGATCTTGATTGGGATGTACACCCAAGATGAGGGAATCAGTTGGTGGTCATCCAGACGTACTTGGAGATCGACAGATATGCGAGGAAAGTGCCTCCGGTTTCGTTCAGACCTAGAACGGACTTGTAAATTTATGGTGTGTCAGACATTGTATTCCTTTATATTGTATTCGTTGATCTCTGCTAAATATATATCTGTTTGGCGGCGGAGAATTTATTCTCTTGCTTAACGCCCTTCTCTGAGACATACGAGCTCAGAGGTTATATATTGGCAGAAATCAGTGGTATGATATGGATTGATAGTGTGGCATGCTGAGACGCAGTGATCCAGACTTTTGTTGAAAAGCAAAGTTTGGTGGATGATTATCAAAGCACAGCTTTAATATAGCATGGCTTTGTGTATAGCGTTGATTCGCAAGCCTCACACCTCGGTATGGTGGTAAACTGATGGTTTGATCAGTATGCTTTTTAGTGGATGGGCACATTAGTGGTGTCGTGGATTCGGTCGACCGAGATGAGCTTAGTGCTCAGGGATATATAGAGTAAGCGGTGTTTTCTCTCGCTGGGACGTAAGCCGCGGTGATACTCTGGTCCCAAAAGTGCGGATGTGCAGACGGTGTTTTCTCTTGTTGGGACGTAAGCCGTGGGGAATTGCATTACGCGATCGATCTTTCGAATCAGGAGCCACCATGACGGAAATCCAATTTCTAATACGCAATATTGCGGTTTTAATTGTAGAACTAGTATGGCGTCATGATATATGGTACCCATGCCGTCTATGATTCATACTTATGATTTGAAGTTGTTTTACACGCTATGCACTTATAGTAGTATCAAATGATTTGTTTTAAACGTACTAAGCATGTTTGGCTATTATAAGGGGAAACCCTATCCCCCGGCTTGCGTTGCATTGTGTGATAGGACCTGGGTCTTATAATAGCTTCATTTTTTCCAAAAAGCATTGCGCTGTTTTGTTATATGCACTGGTGTTCTTGGGAGGAAACCCATTCCGTGTTATACGGCATGGTCCCTTGATTTACCTAACTTTAAAATAAAGATTAATAACTGTTTTAGTTCTCACACCATTCCCATGACTAACCTGGATTTTATTGTTTTAACCTAAACTCTGGGTGCCCCTATTTTGACACGGGCAGCTAGTAGTTTTGGTTTTGCAGATTTATATTCACAGGATCCTGGTTTACAGCTGGAACGATATCCGGAAAGCTTTGTATCCGTATATCTCTTTTAGTTGTGTATTGTATTATTTTCCGCTACTATATAATGTATTGTAATCTCTGATAATTTTCGAATGTAATTTATTCAATTATACTCTGTATATTCTTGTATCTGATGGAATTGTTGTAATATGCAATGAAATGTTCTCCCGTCTGCGTTCTTTTGCGGCTTGTTCTCAAACTATCCGCGCTTTCCTTCATGGGGAAGTTACGGGTTTTCACAGTTGGCATCAGAGCTTTGGTTTACAAAGCTCAGAGAACAGGACACATTAGAACCATACGAAAGAATTCATCAGAAACTGGATTAGTAATATCCAGTGGGAATGACTCGTTAGAGATGGGATCAGTAGTATCCTAGAACGAGTGTGAAGAGTATATTTTTGAAAGTGAAAACAAATTTTGTTTTGAAATTTAAATCAATTATTCATATTTGGTTATTTATTTATATTGATGTGGACAATCCAGTATATATAGATTTTGCGTATACGTCTGATCCGCGTGTATTTGAAGTTTTGATATATTAGGTAGATATAGAATCACACTATAGTCGCCCGGGCATTGTCCTGATGATGAAGTATACCATCACCAGTATTTATTTTCGAGTTTCGAAAGTGAGATTTCTATATATTTCCATTAGACTGGTGTGAGAACCAAAAATAGATAGGGCTTGTTGTTGTGATTTTGCATCAAAAATATGTTTTTTTGACTATATATCAAAGTTATGAATTTGAAAAGCTAATCAACTAATTGATTGATGGTTGTGTTGTTTGATTACTGTTTTGATTAATTGAAATTTTAACCATATAGCCAATTTGATCAAATAGTGAGTTGTATTGGAAATTTGGTCACATTTGCTTGCATACATGTACTTTCATTGAACAGGTCATTGCAAGGAGGCTAGAGCAGAGAATAAAATTTGTTTGCCTGACAAATAGGTACATGTTTATCATAATTTACTGTTTTGTTTGGGTGATGATTTTATGAGCCGATTGGCTAGCCGCTTGGCCTTTTCTTTTTCTTTTTGAGATCAGAAGGCTTGTATGGCAATTTCGGGATTTTCCCGTGCTCCTGGTGCAGGGGAGGTTATGGCGAAATTTTTCGAAAATTTAGGGTGTTGGCCAAATTTTTGAAAAGTTCATAGAAGCTGAAAAGTTGAAAAACTTAAGCCGTAACGAAAATACTGGAAGTTGAGTTGAATTGTTAAACAACTTTCGGCTTCGTTCCTTTTCGGGGACGAAAATTTTTAAGTGGGGGAGATTGTAATAACCCGGAAATCTGGGCCAATTTAAATTTTTTATTTTGGCAATTTTAGCGAATTTTGATTATTTAAAATGAATTATTTTAAATAAAAATGACAAAAAATTTATTTTGAATAGAATTCGAACGTATATATTATATAGATCGTCGTTAGAATATAAATAATTATTTATATATATAAAAGGAATTGAAAATGGTGCGGTAGTTCGATAATTCGATTTCAAACTTCAAATGAATGTACCGGGTGCAAAATAAACCGGATTTTAGTGAAACCAAAAATATTAGAATCTATTTGAGAATATCTTTCCAACGAATGCGAAAAATTGAAATTTCATAGCAGGAATCAAAAGATATGTCCTGTTGAAGATTCTGAATAGTCGCTATAGAATTCAGGCCCTTAAAAATAGCCATTTTGCAAATGACCTCGGATTTCGACGAAACCACTTTTGTTGGATCCGAGATGTCAAATTATTGCTAGGTTTCAAATTTCATAATTTTTCGAATCAATATGTGAGCGTGGCAAAGGAAAACGCGTTTGACCAGTTTCAGTTGATTTTAATCGACTGGAAAATGGCCATTTTTCAAATGGTCTCAGAATTCGATGAAACTAGTTTTGTTAGGACCGTATCATCGATACGAAGCTAGAAATAATTTTTCTGGAATTTTTAAAGTCCGTATGTGACCCCAATAAATTGAAATGTACGTTTAAAATACAATATAATGATTTAAATGTAAATTTGGCGAAAGCTGGTCGAAACGATCGAATCAGCTTACGATACATATCCCATTGTGTTCGGAATGGGGGTAATTAGCTATGGACGACAGGCGGTGGGCCTCGTTTCGAGGTCGAAATAAAAAGTTACCTTTTGAAATTAAATAGTTAAATAAAAATTAAATAAAATATATATATTATATAGTCAACCTTGCTTTCTCTCTCTCCCTCACTCAACACACCCATTCAAAATCAGAAGAGGAAAAAAACCGCACGACCTCTCCACTCCACCGCCGGTCTAGGCGTCGCTCCCCCACTCTCCACCGTCGCCGGCCTCACCACCAGCCGCCACTCCGATTCAGACCCCCCCCCCCCTCCCTCGCGCCTCTTCTCTCTCTCCCGATTTGAAACCTCTAGCCCCAAAAACCCAATGAAGCCGCCAGCCACCCAACGTCTCACCTCCGCCCTCGCCGCACCCGACCACCGCCGATGCTCAGGCGCACCACACCCCCTCCGATGAGCCTCGCTGCAGCAACCACTTTTCCCTTTTTCTCCTTCGACAGTGAACACCATCTCAATAAATTTGTGAGTTTTCTTTTATGTGTTTAGTTAATTAATTTTATAATTAAATAAAATCTGATTTTATTTATATATGAAAGTTTACATTTTTATTTAGATAAAGTTTATGTTTTTATTTAGGTAATGATTATAATTTTTACAATTGCAAAGGAGCGATTTTTATCACATATATCATTATATAAACATGTGATGTTTAGCTAGAAAAGAGGAGATTTTTACCATGATAAAGGCTAGATTTTTAAAATAGAAAAGATTAGATTTTTAAAATAGAAAAGATTATATTTTTAAAATAGAAAAGGCTAGATTTTTAAAATAGAAAAGATGCGATTTTTAGCGAAGTAAAAAATTCGATTTTTACATATGTAGAGAATACGGGCAAAGAAAGTGACAAGAGGCAAGAAACGGCGGAGATTTTCTACATAAGAAGAGTCGAGATGTTTGGATTAGCTAATCAGTGAGAACTTCTCACTTTTGATTTTATTTTCTAATTATATAAATATATACTAGGATGCAGACGGTGTTTAGTAGCACCCGACACCCGTCGTCCATAGACCATGGACGGCTTGTATGCTTGTTTGTTTGATTTTGATGTGTAGTTGATTGTGTGATGTGATGTGAAAGGAAATAAAATATTTATATAGTTGAAAATATTTTATAGTTAAAAATAGAATTTTTAACGTGTATATGAAATAAAAATAAACAAATCGGACAATTTGTTTATATACACACATTTGACTGATATTGATTGGGACGATAAATTTTACACATCGCCCAACTGCACAAATAAAATCTGTGTTTGATTGTTTGAAACCCCACACGGGTATTGGGATGATACTTGACGTACACTAATCCCGATTGTTTAGTTGTATGTCGATCGATTGATTGACAGACTGTTATAAGCGTTGAATATTTATATTTGATGCTTATACAGTGTAGAATACACTTTGGATGATGGTTGATTATTCATTGTCGTGATTGTATACGTGTGTTGTAGAAAATCCATATAATTAACATTATATGTTAATTGATTGGGCCTCATTCCAGTTTTAAAAAAAGAAATATTTGAAATAAAAATATTTGAAAGAGAAATATTTGAAAAGGAAATATTTGAAATAGAATATTTGAAAATAGAAAATATATGAAGCCGTGTTGATTAGATTTACGCCATTTTGACGTGAATGATATTTATATCGATTTTATTCATTTTATAATGAATATCGAAAGTGATTTCAAAATCTGATATTTTGAAAAGAATTGAAATTCGAATTAAATTGAATATAAATGAATTCGAATTGAAATTGAATATGAATGAATTCGAATTGAAATTGAATTGAATTGAAAACGAACTGAAATTGAATTAGAAATCAATTTGAATTGAAATCAATTTGAAGTGAATTTAAAACGAATTTATAAAGAAAAATTCAATTTTGATTTGAATTTGAAAAGGAAGTTGAAATTGTTTTGAAAACGAATTTAAAACGATTTATAAAATACGTTTTAAAAGGAAATCGACGAAGTATATATTATATATATTATATATATATAATATAATGGCCTAAATAGAACGCGCCGCGGTAATTCGCGAATTTCGACCATTGACTTCGAACGGATAATACGGGAGATCCGACCGTCGGATTCTCCTAAAACCAGAACCATTGGGTTCGTATCGAAAAGAGCTTTCTAAACAATATTAGAAATTTGAAATCTAACGGTTGGATTTGGAATTATGTCCAAATCAAATTTGGAAAAGGTCGTTGTAAGTGCAGTTCGATGGCCGTTGATGGAAATCGACTGTACAGGCCTTGATAAAATTAATAATAATAATAATAATTTGTGTAAAATCATAAGAAATGATTTGTGAAGAATTGAGATGAAAAACTCCATATTTAAAAGGATAAAAATAGATTTTTATCGAAATGAACTAGTTTTAACTAGAATAATAATTTATTTATTTTTAAAATAAATAAAGTGGATTTGAAATGGTTTTGAAAATAACCAGGATTTCCAATATATTGATTGGAAATGGATTTGAATCGAAATTGTCTTCGGAATATTTCGATGTGGGATTTTGTGATTATACAGGTATTGTTATGGGAAATTTGAAAGATATATTTATATCGTTATTTCCAATACGATATTTGTTGGTCGTAGAATTTGATATTGAATATAAGCCGATATATTTTCTATTCAGAGCCTTGTATTTAATATCAAATGGGATTTTGGGTTTGTCGTGAATGGCGTCTTCATTAACGCTGTTCTTAAACCCAGTTGAGGAAAAGATTAAATCTTTTTATTTAGATTTAATGAAGTGCAACAATTAAATAATATTTAATTGGAATTGAATTGGTATTGATATTTGGGTTTATCGTGAACAGTGTTTCAAATAACACTTGTTCTTTAACCCGATAATTAATAGAATGTGATTTTGGGTTGTCGTGAACGGTATCTTCAATAATACGGTTCTTAGATCCAAAGGAGTTAAGAAAATCAGAAACTAACTGGAGATTAGTTAAGTTGAATGGTTTCTGGGGTATTGATCTGATGTTGGTTTCGGCCTTCGGGGTTAATACTTAGGGAATTGCTCAATTGCTAATTTATGGTTAGGGTCTGATTGAAATGTAATGTGATTTTGGGTTTATAGTGAACCGTGTTTTAAAATGACACTGATTCTTTAACCCAGTTAAAGATTAAAACTAAGTGGAGTTTTAATGAATCTTTAATTAGATTGAAAAGATCGAGAATGGAGTATCACCAGTTTTGCTCCAAAGCGATAGTTAAATCTTTAATTAGATTTGAACGTGAAATGGTAACTGAATTTACCGATAACACCGTGGTGTTAGATATGAAGTATTACCAGTTTTGCTTCATGGGATGAATAGGTAGGGATTGGGAAATAAAATAAATAATTGCTTCGGTGTGGTTCGCTAATCCCGACTAGTTTGGAAAACCATAATTTGGTTTGAAATGATATCCAAAGGAAGATTAAAGAATAAATTTTAAAGAATTTATCTTTGATAAAATTAATGGGAACCTTTCCCTAAGAACGTGAAATTTAGAAACTAACTGTAGGTTAGCTAAGAAGGATGGTTTCCTGGGTATTGATCTTATGTTGGTTTCAGCCTTCGGGGTTAATATTTGGGGAATTGTTCTCTTGCTAATTTACGGTTAGTGACTGCTGAATTGGTATGAGGCGTATGTTGTGTTTGTGTAACATTTGTTTATAATATACGTGGGTTGTTCGGAAAGGCCGGGTTTATACACATTCTGAATAACCGATTCGATGATAAGTCGAAGATGATGACGGTGGTCGAAGACCGAAAGTCTTCACATCGTTTGGGTGATTACTGATGATCTTGATTGGGCTGTACACCCAAGATGAGGGAATCAGTTGATGGTCGTCCAGACGTACTTGGAGATCGATGGATATGCGAGGAAAGTGCCTCCGGTTTCGTTCAGACCTAGAACGGACTTGTAAATGGATGGTGTGTCTGACATTGTATTCCTTTATATTGTATTCGTTGATCTCTGCTAAATATATATCTGTTTGGAGGCGGAGAATTTATTCTCTTGCTTAACGCCCTTCTCTGAGACATACGAGCTCAGAGGTTATATATTGGCAGAAATCAGTGGTACGATATGGATTGATAGTGTGGCATGCTTAGATGCAGTGATCCAGACTTTTGTTGAAAAGCAAAGTTTGGTGGATGATGATCAAAGCGCAGCTTTAATATAGCATGGCTTTGTGTATAGCGTTGATTCGCGAGCCTCACACCTCGGTATGGTGGTAAACTGATGGTTTGATCAGTATGCTTTTTAGTGGATGGGCACCTTAGTGGTGTCGTGGATTCGGTCGACCGAGATGAGCTTAGTGCTCAGTGATATATAGAGTAAGTGGTGTTTTCTCTCGCTGGGACGTAAGCCGCGGTGATACTCTGGTCCCAAAAGTGCGGATGTGTAGACGGTGTTTTCTCTTGTTGGGACGTAAGCCGTGGGGAATTGCATTACGCGATCGATCTTTTGAATCAGGAGCCACCATGACGGAAATCCAATTTCTAATACGCAATATTGCGGTTTTAATTGTAGAACTAGTATGGCGACATGATATATGGTATCCACGCCGTCTATGATTGATACTTATGATTTGAAGTTGTTTTACACGCTATGCACTTATAGTAGTATCAAATGATTTGTTTTAAACGTACTAAGCATGTTTGGCTATTATAAGGGAAAACCCTATCCCCCGGCTTGCGTTGCATTGTGTGATAGGACCTGGGTCTTATAATAGCTTCATTTTTTCCAAAAAGCATTGCGCTGTTTTGTTATATGCACTGGTGTTCTTGGGAGGAAACCCGTTCCGTGTTGTACGGCGTGGTCCCTTGATTTACCTAACTTTAAAATAAAGATTAATAACTGTTTTAGTTCTCACACCAGTCCCATGACTGACTTGGAGTTTATTGTTTTAACCTAAACTCTGGGTGCCCCTTTTTTGACACGGGCAGCTAGTAGTTTTGGTTTTGCAGATTTATATTCACAGGATCCTGGTTTACAGCTGGAACGATATCCGGAAAGCTTTGTATCCGTATATCTCTTTTAGTTGTGTATTGTATTATTTTCCGCTACTATATAATGTATTGTAATCTCTGATAATTTTCGAATGTAATTTATTCAATTATACTCTGTATATTCTTGTATCTGATGGAATTGTTGTAATATGCAATGAAATGTTCTCCCGCCTGCGTTCTTTTGCGGCTTATTCTCGAACTATCCGCGCTTTCCTTCACAGGGAAGTTACGGGTTTTCACACGAGTGCACCACACAACTGCATAGGCATTAAATATAAACAGTTAACGCTTACACAGTCTGTCAACCCATCGATTAACATACAACTAAACAATCGGGATTAGTGTACATTAAATATCATCCCAATACCCGTGTGGGGTTTCAAATTAACAAACACAGATTTTATTTGTGCAGTTGGGCGATGTGTAAAATTTATCGTCCCAATCAATATCAATCAAATCAGTATATATAAACAAATTGTCCGATTTGTTCATTACTATTTATTTTATATACATGTTAAAAATTATATTTTTAACTATGAAATATTTTCCACTATAAAATATTTTATTTCATTCCATATCACACAATCAAATTTTACAACACAGCAACCAACCAAACAAGTCCTCCATGGTCTGTGGACGACGGATGTCGGGTGCTACTAAGCACCGTCTGCATCCTAGTATATATTTTTCAACTAGAAAATAAATTAAAATTGAGGAGTTCTCACCGACTAGCTAAACCAAACGCCACGACTTCATACGTAGGAAATCTTCGTCGTGCTCGCCTTTTGTCAATTTCATTGTCCGTAGCCACTACATATATAAAAATCACATTTTTATTATGCAATGAAATAAATAAAAATTATACCTTTACATAACCAAAAATCTAATCTTTTATAGTTTAAAAATACAATCTTTTCTATTTCAATAATATGATCTTTTCTATTATAAAAATTCCATTTTTATACTATAAAGATTCGATTCTTTTCTTGTTTAAAGATCATTCCTTTTCATTGTTATAAATCGTTTCTTTTCATTGTTAAAAATCCAGTCTTTCTACATATAAAAATCTAACCTTTCTACTTATAAAAATATAATCTTTCTACTTCACGGTCTAATCTTTTCAACTTAAAAGATTTAATCTTTATCTACATCAAAAATCAAATTTTTATCTATATTATAAAAAATCAAATTTTTATTTACATTAAAAATCAAATTTTTATGGCAAAAATCAATTCAATCTAAACTGAAAATCATTGAATAAATAAAGAGAAATAAATTAAAAATAATAAAAATAACACTTACATCGTTCTATGGAAGATGGGGGTTGTGGTGTTGAATTGGCGGCGCAGGGGTCGGAGAAGCTGGTGGCAGTCGGCGATGGGGTTCTGAAGGTCGAGGTGGCACAGCTTTTAGGGTTTTAGGGTGCTCAGGCGTTGGGGACTCGAGCTGTGGAAGGGGAGAAAGGAGAGGGCGAGCGTGTAAGGGGGCGCTGATGGCGGCCGCGCCGGTGATGGCGACTGGTTGGGGAGGGCGGCGGCTTCGAATGACGAGGGTTTGCTTTTTTTTTGTTCTGAATGAAGAACAGGGTGGGGGGAGGAGTGTAAAGGAGATGGAAATAAAATAGAGGGGGGGTTTTATGAAAATTTATATTATTTAATTTATTATTCTAAAAAAGGTTGACTTTTCTCTCTAATCCCGAATCGAACCCAACTACTATCGCCCCTAGCTAATTACCCACATTCCGAACACAATGGGATATGTTTTGTAAGCTGATTCGGTCGTTTCGATCGGTTTCTGTCAAAATCAAAATATAACCCTATATATTGAATTTGAACGCACATTTCAATTTACCGGGAACACATACAGTCTCTAAAAATTCCCGAAAAATATTTTCTAGCTTCGTATCGACGATATGGTCCTAAAAATTTTGTCGAATTCTAAGACCGTTTGAAAAATGGCTATTTTCCAGTCGACTAAAATCAACTGAAACTAGTCAAACGCATCTTCCTTTGCCACGCTCACATATTGACTCGAAAAATTATGAATTTTGAAACCTAGCAATAACTTGACGTCACGGATCCAACAAAAGTGGTTTCGTTGAAAACCGAGGTCGTTTGCAAAATTTCCATTTTTAAGGGCCAGGATTCCATAGCGACAATTCTGAAATTTCAACTGGACGTATCTTTTGATTCCCGCTATGGAATTTCGATTTTTCAGATTCGTTGGAAATATATTTTCAAATAGGTTCTAATATTTTTGGTTTCGCCAAAATCTGGTTTATTTTGAATCCTGTACATTCATTTAAAATTTGAAATCGAATTTTCGAACTACCGCGCCATTTTCAATTCCTTTTATATATATAAATAATTATTTATATTCTAACGACGATTCGAATAAATATATACTTCTCATTCTATTTAAAAATAAATTTCTCGTCGTTATTATTTAAAATAATTCATTTTAAATATTCAAAATTCATCGAAATTGCCAAAATAAATTTTTTAAATTGGCTCGGATTTCCGGGTTATTACAGTAATGGTAGATTTGGTATCTTTTGTGCGGAATTTCAAAAATAGGGATGTGTTCTCTATTATTTTATCACCGTGTTTTTTTTTATATTTTGAAACTTAATAGGGACCTGTAAAAAACGCACCCAACAACGATCAATTGGGACGCATAAATTTATTTATATCGAAATTAGATTATAAATATTTATTTTGATTATAAAAGGAATTGAAAATGGCGCCATAATTTGAAAATTCGATTTCAAATTTCAAATGAACGTACATGATTCAAAATAAACCGGATTTTAGAGAAACCAGAAATATGTGAATCTATTTGAAAATATCTTTCCAACGGATGTGAAAAATCCAGATTTCATAGCGGGATTAAAAAGTTATGTCCAGTTGAAAATTCAGAATAGTCACTATGGAATTTAAATAATATGTAGCCCTTAAAAATTGCGATTTTGCAAACGACCTCCGTTTTCGACGAGACCACTTTTGTTGGATCCAGAATGTGAAATTATTGTTGGATTCCAATTTTCATAATTTTTGGAATCAATATGTGAGCGTGGTGAATTTAAACGTGTTCGGTCAATTTAGTTGAATTTAACCGACTGAAAAATGACCATTTTTCAAACGGTCTCCGAATTCGATGAAATTAGTTTTGTAAGGACTTATTGTCAAAACACAGCTAGATTTATTTTTTCGAATTTTTTGGAGTCAGTATGTGGCCCCGATAAATTGAAATGTACGTTTAAATTAAATATATATTGAATTATATTTTAATTTAAATGAAAACTGATAGTAACAACCGAAATGGCCTACCGAACATATCCCATTGTGTTTGGAATGGGGGTATTTAGCTAGAGGCGATAGTCGGTGGGTTCGATTTGGAGTTCGATATAAAAAGTTACTTTTTGAAATTAAATTAATTAAATATATATATTTATATAAGAAGTCAAACACTCCCCTCTTCCCTCCATTCACGGTCAAAATTGAAAAAGAGAATTTAAAAAAAAAACTGCTGCTTCTCAAACTATTGCTCCTCTTCCCTCCCCGCCGCCGGACTTCGCCATCCACATCATGGCACGGCGCCGCCTCCGACTGCAATCCCCACTGCCTACTCCGGCCAACCGCCACCCCATTGATCCCCTCAGCCTCCCCAAGCCACCGCGGGCTCCACGAGACCATTGCCCCCTTTCTTAAACCCTAAAATCGCCTCTCCACTCCCTAAAGACCCGTCGCCGACTACCCTGAAACCCCCCCCCCCCCCCCACCTCCTACTGTCGGCCTCCGGCCATCACCCCTCCAGCGCCACTCTCCCCTCTTTCCTCCTTAAAACCACCTATAAGTTTTTTTATATTTATTTATTTAATGTTTTAGTTTATAAAAATATGATTTTTAAATGTATAAAGCCATTTTTATTTATCTAAAGATCGGAATTTTTATAGCATAAAGTTATGATTTTTATGTAATTAAAGTTTTGATTTTTAACTAGGGCATTGTTAAAGGGACTCCACATTTGGTTAAGGGGAGGACCAATTTTTATTTATTATATAATTGTTATGGGGAAGATAAAATAGATTAGCCTCCCCTTAAACATATAAATTAAAATTCTGATATTAACCCCTATAATCCTCTTTAATATAAAACATAAACCTAAATTAATGCTTGCAATTTAATGTTGCACATAAAAATAAAAAATGGATATAATTAATGTAATGGAGACATAATTTTTTTTGGATGATCGGAAGGCACCGGATTAGATAATTAATTGTAATTTTATATTGAAATTGGTATGGTTAATTTAGAACAAATGAAGAAATTTTTTTTTTGATCTAATACGCTGTATTAAATTCGTGTAATTGAGATTTTTATTAATTTGAGCATTTATTACTTTGCGTTGAATTTAGTTAGTTAGGGTCTAACAAATGTGACAAGCTAGCGGTAGTTAGGTCTATTTTCTTTTCTTTTCAAAATAAAGCAGACCCCCCTTAACAATTTTTTTTTTTTTTTTTGTTGGAGTTCCCTTAAAATTAACCTCCCCTTAACCAAATATGGAGTCCCTTTAACAATTCCCTTTAACTATATAAAAATATGATTTTTAAACTAGAAAAACTATGATTTTTAGTTTAGAAAAGTTAGGTTTTTTAATGCGATAAAAATAGGATTTTATGTATGTATAAAAATGATTTATTTTATGAATATAAAAATATGATTTTTTATATTTATAATGCATTGTAAAAATACGATTTTTAATGTACATGTGGCATTGAAATAAGGATATGATTTTTATATACATTGCATTGAAATAAAAAAATGATTTTTATTTTAAAGTTAGTGGCATAAAAATGCGATTTTTTTTATATATAATAGCGTTATAAAAATACGATTTTTATATATATTGTAGAGAGATAAAAATATGATTTTAAATATAAATATCGTTGATTAAAAATATAATTTTTTTTATGTATAAACATCATATTAAAAATGTGATTTTTACTATGAACAGCGTGAAAAAGGATTGCGTTGACATTATGGGAAAATTCGAACTGTTCAGAAATTCATAAATAAAACTGGGGGAGTGGATCCCAAATGTGAGAACTTCTCACTCTAATTTATTTTCTAGTTAAATATATATGCTAGGTTGTAGACGGTGCTTAGTAGCACCCGACATCTTTGTTTGAAACCATGTTTGTTTGGATTTTGGTTGATTGGATTATTGGGTTGAATTTGGTTTGGAAAATGAAATGAATTGATTAGAATTTGGTTTGCATATGGCGCGAGCCATTATTAGGCGATGGATAAGGCTAGACCTTGTTCCAGTTCTAGTATCGCGCCGTTTTGCTGCCGAAATTTTCTAAAAATATTAGAACAATAAAAATATCATTTTTATTGTATAAATGAACTGTATAAAATATTTGTGAGATGAAATAAATATTTTATAGTTAGAAATATATTTTTTAACGTGTATATGAATAAAATAAATATTCATTTACAAATCGGACGATTTGTTTATGTACACACATTTAACAGATATTGATTGAGACGATATATTTTACACATCGCCCAACTACACAAATAATAATTAGTGTTTGTTGTTTGAAAACCCCGCACGGGTATTAGGATAATATTGGACATACACTAATCCCAATATTTAGTTGTATGCCAATCGATTGGTTGACAAGCTGTTGTAAGCGTTAATTACTCATATTTAATGCTTATGAAGTTGTGTAATGCACTCTGGATGATGGTAGACTGTGTTTGATTATTGTTGTGTACATGTGTGTATGAAATCCATATAAATAAAATTATGCGGTCATTGATTGTGTCTGATTCCAATTCAGAAGGAACGAATATTTTAAGTTAAAGAATTTTTTAAAATGATGAGCAATGAATATTTTAAAATAAATAATATTCGGTAATGGATCGAAATATGATTTTGATGCCCGATTTGGGGTGGACCCGAAAATATTTAAATATAAAAAGTCGTGTTGATTAGATTAATGCCATTTGGAGGTGAACGATATTTATATTGATTTTATTCATTTTTATAATGAATATCGAAAAGGAAATGATTTCAAAATCTAATGTTTTGAAAATATTATCATTTATATATTAATGATATGGAATATTCAATTTTGATTTAAAATTGAATATGAAGTTGAAATCGTTTTGAAAACGAATTTAAAACGATTTATAAAATATGTTTTGAATGTAAATCAACGAAATATATATAATATATATTATATATATTTAATGGCCTGAATAGAACGCGCCGCGCCGTGGTAGTTCGCGAATTTCGACCACTGACTTCGAATTGACATTACGGGAGATCCCATCGTCGGATTCTCCTAAAAACGGAACCGTTGGTTTCGTATCGAAAAGAGTTTTCTAACGAATATAAGAGATTTGAAATCTAACAGTTGGATTTGGAATTATGTCCAAATCAAATTTGGAAAAGGTCGTTGTAAGTGCAGTTCGATGACCGTTTATGGAAATCGACTGTAGGGGCCTTGATAAAATTATTAAAAATATCAATAATTTGTGTAAGATCATAATAAATGATTTGGAAAGGATTTGGGTGAAAAATTCCACGTTTGTAAAGATAAAAATATATTTATATCAAAATGAACTAGTTATGAACTAGAATTATAATCCAATGTTTTTAAATTAATAAATTGGATTTGAAATGGTTTTAAAAATAACTAGAATTTCCAAGATATGAATTGGAATGGATTTGCATCGAAATTATCTTTGGAATATTTCGATATTGGATTCCGTGATTATACAGATATTGTGGAGGAATTTGGAAGATATATATGTATCGTTATTCCTAATACGATATTTGTTGATTTCAGAATTTGATATTAAATATAAGCCGGTATAATTTCTATTCAGATCCTTGTATTTAATATTGGATTGGATTTTGGGTTTGTCGTGGATGGTGTCTTAAATAACACTATTCTTAAACCCTGTGTGAAAAGAATAAATCTTTTAGTTAAGATTATTAGAGTTTCCAGTTAATTAATATTTAATTGGAATAAAATGGGATGTGAATTGGGTTTATTATGAACTGTGTTTTTAACGACATTCATTCTTTAACTCGATTTACAGTGAAATGAGATTTGAAATTTATAAATCTTTTAATTAAGATTTAATGGAGAATTTTCAAAGTAAAGTTTTCCAATTTAATATATTAAATTGGAATTGAATGGAATTCGATTTGATAATAGCCAAATTGAACTTCTGTGGAGGAAGACTGTTAATATATATGTAATTTAAAAGGCTTTGTCGTTATTCCATTTATACTATTAGTCGGTTATGAAAATTGATATTGATTATATATTGATCTGTTTTCCGTGAAGATTCCATAATTAATGGAATGTGATTTGGATTTATCATGAACTATGTTTTAAATGACATTAGTTCTTTAACCCAGTTAAAGACAGGATTACATGTCTAACATTGTATTTCGAACTGTATGGTTAATCTCTGCTAAATATATATCTGTTTGGTTGTGAATAATTTATTCTCTTTCTTAACACCCTTCTCTAAGACATACGAGCTTAGAGGTCATATCTCGGCAGAAATCAATAGTATGGTATAGATTGTCGATGCAGCATGTTTTTGTTTCCAAAGTTAAATAATCATTAATATTGATTTTTGAGAAGAGTAAAACTAAGTGGGCTTTTAATGAATCTTTAATTAGATTGAAAGGGGAATTTATAATTTAAATTATCAAATTTGGGAAATGATCGAGAATGGAGTATCACCAGTTTTGCTCCAAGCGATAGTTAAATCTTTAATTAGATTTGAATGTGAAATGGTAATTAAATTTACCGATAACACTGTGGTGTTAGATATGGAGTATTACCAGTTTTGCTCCATGGGATGAATAGGTTGGGATTGGGAAATTAAACAAATGATTACTTCGGTAATGTGCGTTAATCCCGACTAGTTTGGAAAACCTTAATATGGTTTGAATTGATATCCAAAGGAAGATTAAAGAATAAATTTAAAGAATTTATCCTTGATAAAATTAATGGGAACCTTTCCCAAAGGATATAAATATTTCAATAAAATAATATTCAGAATTGGAATGAGGCGTATGTTGTGTTTTCATAGCACTTGTTTATTATATACGCAAGTTATTCAAAAAAGCCGGGTTTATATCATTCTGATTAACTGATTCGACGATAAGTCGAAGATGAAGACGGTGGTTAAAGACCGGAGATCTTCACATAGTTTGGATGGTTACCGATGTCTTGATTGGGTTGTACACCCAAGACAAGGTAATAAGTGGTGATCGTCGGACATGCGAGGACCTCTCTCCTATATTGGACACGGGACGAGGAATAAGGTGCCTCCAGTTTCGTTCAGACCCAGAACGAACTATTAAATTGTTTAATAATATTTTCAAATCGAACAAAATGCCAGATGAGTGGAGGAGAAGAATTTTAGTTCCAATCTTCAAGAATAAGGGAGATATTCAAAGTTGCACAAACTATAGAGGAATTAAGCTTATGAGTCATACAATGAAGCTTTGGGAGAGAGTTTACGAGCACCGTTTGAGGAGGTTGACAAGTGTCTCTAGGAATCAATTTGGTTTTATGCCTGGAAGGTCAACCACTGAGGCGATTTTCTAAGTTAGGCAACTTATGGAGAGATACAGGGAGCAGAAGAAAGATCTCCACATGGTTTTTATTGACTTGAAGAAAGCTTATGACAGAGTGCCAAGGAGGGTTATGTGGTGGGCGCTAGAAAGGAAGAGAGTGCCATCAAAGTATATTACCCTTATCAAGGATATGTATAAGGGGGTTGTGACTAGTGTCAGGGCATGCGATGGTGAGACCAGAGACTTTCCAATTAACATAGGGTTACATTAAGGTTCGGCTTTGAGCCCATATATTTTTGCATTAGTGATGGATGAAATCACAAAAGATATACAAAAGGAGATCCCTTGGTGTATGCTCTTTGCCGATAATGTTGTGCTGATTGATGGGAGCAGAATAGGGGTTAATCGACAACTGGAGTTGTGGAGGGAGACCTTGGAATCAAAGGGTTTTAGGCTTAGCAGGACTAAAACAGAGTATATATAGTGTGAGTTTAGCGGTGTCAGCTCAGATGACGGAGATGTCACCCTGGCTGGTAGAGTAGTACCCAAGAAGGAATCGTTTCGATACTTAGGATCTATGTTGCAGTTTGATGGGGAGATTGATAAGGATGTTAGTTTTAGAATTCAAGCAGGATGGGTGAAATGGAGACTAGCATCTGGCATTCTCTGTGACGGTAAGATTCCTCATAAGCTTAAAGGAAAATTTTGTAGGATGACAATCAGGCCTGCAATGTTATACGGTGCAGAATGTTGGCCTACTAAGAGGCAACACGTTCGGAAGATAAGTGTAGCAGAGACGCGGATGCTGCGCTAGAGCTGTGGGCATACTAGACGAGATTAGATTGGAAATGAGGATATTCGGTAAAACTTGGAGTTGCACATATTGAGAAGAAGTTAGTCCAATACTGCTTGAGATGATTTGGACATATCCAACATAGATCACACGATGATCATGTGCGCGTTGGAGTTATAGGCTGCGTCGAAAGCCCAAAGAGAGGTAGAGGTCAACCTAAAATGACATGGGAGGAGATAATAAAGAGGGATTTAAGTAATTGGAGTATATCTGAGGAGCTAATAGTGGATAGGAGTGCATGGAAGCTGGCAATCCATGTACCAGAACCTTATGTTTTTTTTAATCTGTTTGATTATTTTAGACTTTATTTCACTTTTGTTGAACCTTTTTACTTTTTTATTACTATTTTAGACTTTGTTTCACTTTTATTGAACCTTTTTACTTGTCTTTTTAAAAAAAAAAAAACTTTTTTAGACGTCTTTTTATCTGTTTGGTTATTTTAAACCCATATGTATATTATAAGTATTATTTCTTTTATTTTTATTTTTATTTTTATTTGGGGTTCCATATCTAGTCAACCCCAACTTGTTTGGGATATATGTCTTTTTTGTTGTTGTGTGTATATATATATATACACACACACATACATACATACATATACCTCGCTTAATCCTTTCTAAATCTAGAAATGGTCATTTAAGAGACGATCGTTTTAAATAGTCTTCCTCTTAACTTCTTACTTCCGTACAATCGTTTATAAACCAAGGATAACGATTTCAATATTTCTTAAATCCAAATTCGTTGTAATCATTCAAACGGATTCATTATATTCAAATTAAAGGATTCAGGATCGAAAACAATTCCAAATTTAATTAAATAAAATATTTGATAATAATACATTTATCATAAACTAATTTATATATATATGTATATAAATATGTACTAACTTTAAAAACAGAAGTGGTAAAAAATAATTACTTAACATATATTTACTTTGAAGAAGTATACAAATATAATACCTTAAACATGTGCATATCTTTAAAACAAATAAGTTTTATTTAAATATTTTTGAAATTAACATATAATGTTTAAATAGATAAAAACCTTCCTTCCCATGCTTATGATTTGTATTCATATTCAAACTCGAAAAGTATACTAGTTCTGTAAAATCTTGAGTTAATCAAATCAATTCGAAGACATTCAATTTTTCTCTTTTATCCACTTAGTTCCATACTAACTTCCAAAATTAACTTAACCCTTACTCGGTTAAAACGATGTTATTACCATATCATTCAACTTATTTCAAATGATTCATGCTAGATATATACATACGATCGGATAGAAATCAAACTTCTTATATCTAATATATGTTTCCGTATTAAACCGATACTATAAGCGGAATTATGATATTTCTACTGCTTAATTTCTCCAATAGTATTAGTCATCATCTACAGAACTTACATTAAATATCTGAAGATCACTTCCATCGGTTTTAACCAAATTCAAAATTTTGATTGGAGTCAAGATCAAATAATACAAATTCAGGGTATTTGGAAACAAACTATAAAACCGCGTCAAAATACAATTTGGATTATAATTTAGATTCCAAATTTACATTATACCCCATACTTGATTCACAAAATGATTTTCATTAACTTAATATTTAACCCACAAAAATTTAACATTTCTTAATATTCAATTTACAATTTAATTCACAAATATTGTATCATTAGATTAAGCGGCAATTAAGTTCAACTCAACAATCTTCATTTTGAGCTACATCAAAATGCATTATAATCCCACTTAATGTTGATAATAACACGTTAAATGGGTTTCCAAAAATAGAATTTATTTATACCATTAAATCAAATTAACAAGTTTCCAAGTACTACTCAAACCAATATTTCATTCCATATTTTAAAATGTTCATAACATAACTTGGTTAATAAATCACTTTAATTACACCATATAATTTAAATTAACATTATCAACTATATTCCCTATCGTAAAAGGTTAATTTGGGAAAATTATGGGGGTTGTTATTGACACTCCAAGTATTATTAAGAGGGGAGTTAATTTTTAATTTTATTGTTAAGGGAAGTACCAATGCAGACTGCACCCCCTTAACAAATAAAGTTTAATTTACCAAATTAGCCCTCTATATAATAATCTCCTTTTTAGTTGTTAATCAAAAAATTTATACGGTATATTAGTCAAACTACATTAGATTTTTATACGAAATTATCAATAATCTCATTTGTTGATATACATCAGATCAGATGAAAATATATCACTAATAGGAAATCGATATATGTGTATATATGTATATATATATATATATATATATATATATCGAACAATTTTTTTATACTATTGCACCGCCGAATTTGTCGATACACCTCATTTATTACGGTCGCTTTTTTTTGCAAATAATTTAGGGATTTGTTTATTGCATTTGAAATTGATTGGGATTTGAGATTGTAAATAATGTTATTACCAAATGTTATTACAAGGATAAAAAGAGAACGTAAAAAAAATTAAGTACGTGACCCCCCATAACATTATTTTCGTGATTGGAGTGTTTTTAAAATTTGACCCCCCTTAGCAATATTTGGATTGTCAATAACAATGCCCAAAATTATTCCCGAAATCAAATATTTCTTAAATTTGCAAATGTTATCGAACCAAAGGATGTTGGTATTAACAAGTCAATAACATATTAAGTTAATAAAACACTACATATTCACTAATTTGTCATTTAGCCAATAAATTGTTTCTTAATTAAATTTATGAAATTACTAATTTTGCGCTAACAATTCATATAAGGTCGTAGTGAGTACATATAGATCATATATGCATTCAACCACCATTTTATACATTAATTTTCTATGTGCAATCAACCAATAAAATTCCAAATACGCGTTATAAACTAACGCGCTTAAATTGCATTTATTGTGGCAACCATCACACACTAGTAATTTCTGCATGCAATCAACAATAAAATTCCAAATACGCGTTATACATTAACGCGCCTCACATGCATTTATTTTGGCAACCATCATACACTAACAACAATTAATTAGCCGTATATGCAACCGCACATTTCAAATCCATTAACTATGCATGTAAAATTTAAATCATGTAAAATAAAATGTGTTCTCACCAGTCATGTGCTTCAGGAAAAAGGGTCTTCTACTGCCTTCGCATATATTTTCTACTCCCTCTCGTCTCCTTCTTATTACTTCAACTCTCTTCGTTTTTTTTTTTTTTTCTGGTTGTTTTTTCTTCTTCTCTTTCTTTCTTTTATAAAACAGAGCTTTTAACCTCCAAAAGAAAATCCCGCAAGCATTTGCATGTCACTCGTGACTTGGTCTGGTCTTTACATGCACATGGCTCTTCGTTTTCACCATTCTTCATTTTTCATCATTTTTTATTTATGTTTTATAATGTAAAATCTTTTATCTGCAAAAGAAAAACTTTGCATGCATGCAAAGGTTTGGACTGAGGAGTTCGGCGCGGCGTGGATGCGGTGGAGCTGCAGGGTTGCGGATTGTTAGAAGATCTTTTTGTCAATACACAATTGTATTACAAAGTTAGATCCTTTTGTCAATACACAATTGTATTGAAAATAAATAGTAACAATATCAAGGTTACTCAATAATGTCACAATTGTCAAGTCAAACTGTGATTGCAGAAAAGACAGTAAGCAAGACCGATTGTGCACTGGATTGGAGCGGTACAGAACCGTCACCAACCGTAATGTCCGAGTCCAGAAAAAATTCTGTTTCCTTAAAACAATATTGCCGTCGTATGCACTGATTGACGTGATCGCAATTTGTTTCCCAGGATAAAACGGACCAGCCCCGTAGTGCAGTGCCAGCAAACGGAGCTCCGACGAACTGAAGTAGATTATAGAAACTTGAACAGAGGAATGCTTTGAAGAGGGAGTAACAATTGTGAAGAATAATTAATATTTATTCTCTCCTTTTGGGCTATGTATTTATAGGCTGGAGGAAATGTCTATACGAACATTAATGACCTTTGGAAAGGTTGCGACCCTTTAACCAAGCGGTGCTTAAATGTGCGTGCGCATTTATGATGAAACGGTTGTATCCCTTCAATAGAAGGGACATACCAGATCATAAAATGATCAAAATAACTCGTTTCAGCACAATAGGCCCAAACTGAAATCAGCGGCCTATTTAACCATGAGACCTCAAGAGTCCCAAGGTCCAACGCCCAATTATTGACACTAATATCGTGTCATGGACTCCAAGAGTCCCCAAACCACTAAGCCCACATTTGACATCAATATAATATTGTGTCATGGACTTCAAGAGTCCTATAGCACTAAGCCCACATTTGACATCAATATAATATTGTGTCATGGACTCCAAGAGTCCCAAGGCACTAAGCCCGATTTGACATCAATATAATATTGTGTCATGGACTACAAGAGTCCCAAGGCATTAGGCCCAAGTTGACATCAATGTAATATTGTGTCTTGGCTTAGCCACACCTGATATGAGCTCTCTTCTCCTTTATTTATATAAGATTTTAGAAGAGTTGGTACTCATATTTCATGATGTGGGACTAAAAGTTGTTTTCCTTTCTCTTCTTCCAAAATCCCTCTTTCTCTTTCTCATTCATTTCCAACAATCCCCCACATGAATGAGAAGTCGTTCTTAGTTTCACGAATCATTTATCGCATCGGTTAAAGTAGCACATGGGCCTTGAACTTTCCTAGTGATTACCTATTTGAATCACAGGCGAATCAGTAGACACTGACTGTCCTTGAACTGTAAGCCTTTTGTGTAATTCCAAAGTAGATAACACACGATAAATGTTTCTTATAACCCTTCGTTCTCTGTATGTATTCGTTTTTGCCTTGAACACCTGCCTGGTCTCATAAGTGCTTAGAGAATTTGGCCTCATAATTCTCTTTGAAGCGGCGCCTTCGCACTTACGTAGGTGATTCTGTAAAGGGTATTCTCTTAATTCCTCAAATACAGACATCATTAAAAGTACTAATACTTATCCTTATTCAACATATAATGCACTGACTTATCATAGGAATGGTTTGTGTATAACAGTGCCATCAAGTTTCTCTTAAACTTCGTTGTCCCTTTGAACCTAGATCTTGGGATCTCCAGTCAACTAGGTGGGGTTTCCATTTTAGAGAAACCTTTAGTCTATAGGCCTTAGCCCCATTCCCTTCGATAAGATTTGAACTTTCTCTCTTGGCAAGCCTTTGGTACGTGGATCCGCTAAGTTATCTTTAGATCGAATGTAATCTATCGTGATAACCCCATTAGAGAGAAGTTGTCTTATCGTTTTATGTCTACGACGAATATGCCTAGATTTACCATTGTATAGTGTACTATTAGCTCTTCCAATAGCTGATTGACTATCACAATGTATACATATTGGAGGCACAGGTTTGCTCCAATTAGGAATGTCTTCCAAGAAGCTTCGAATCCATTCTGCTTCTTCTGCAGTCTTATCTAGTGCAATAAACTCTGATTCCATCGTAGATCTAGCGATACAAGTCTGTTTGGATGATTTCCATGAAATTGCTCCATTTTCTAATGTGAACACGTATCCACTTGTAGACTTTGTATCATTTGATCCAGTGATCCAATTTGCATCACTATATCCTTCCACTATTGAAGGATAGTTTGTATAGTATAAACCATAGCTCTGTGTATACTTTAGATATCTTAGAACTCTGATTATCGCTTTCCAATGATGCTTACTAGGATTGCTGGTAAATCTACTTAGTTTGCTTACAGCATATGCGACATCAGGCCTAGTACAGTTCATACATGATACTTCCTAGTATACAAGAGTATTCCAATTGGTAAATACCATCACCAGTGTTCTTTACTCAATTTTGGTTCATATCTACTGGTGATTTTGCAATAGTTACATTATATTGCTTGAATTTCTCAAGTATCTTGGTGATGTAATGCGATTGGGATAATGCATATCCATGTGGTGTTCTCAGAATTTTTACACCCAATATCACATCAGCCAGTCCTAGGTCTTTCATATCGAATCTAGAGGATAACATATCCTTTGTAGATGTTATTATGGCTTTGTTATTGCCTAGGATTAATAGGTCATCAACATAAAGACAAACAATGACATATCCAATATGTGTATGTTTTATGTACACACATTTATCTGATTCATTTATTATGAATCCATTTGATAACATAGTATTATCAAACTTCTCATGCCACTGTTTTTGGAGTTTGCTTAAGGCCATAAAGTGATTTCACCTATTTGCACACTTTATTCTCATTTTCTGAGCTTAGAAATCCTTCAGGTTGTTCCATATAGATTTCCTCCTCTAATTCATCATTCAAGAATACAGTTTTATCATCCATTTGATGTATTTCTAAGTCATGTATGGATGCAATTGCAATGAGCATTCTAATTGATGTTTGTCGAAATAGTCCAGGTCTTCCTTTTGTTTAAATCCTTGGACTACAAGACGAGCTTTGTACTTGTCTATTGAACCATCAGGTTTCAATTTCCTTTTAAATATACATTTATTACCGAAGGTCTTACATCCTTGAGGTAAATCAACTAATTTCCATTTATGATTGGACATAATGGATTCAATCTGATTGTTAATTGCCTCTTTCTAATAAGGGGCATCGCTGGAGGACATAGCTTGTTTGTATTTCAATGGATCATCTTCTAACATAAATGCATAGAAGTCCAGTCCAAAGGTTTAATGTCCTTGACCTTTTACTTTTTCTTGGCTCCTCCACTTGCTGCTCAGCACTACTTAGCTGAGTGTTATTTTGTTCAGCATCCTTAATAGAGTAATGAACTTCTTTTTTCCCTTGATCTCTTTGGTGTATGATTTTCAATACCATATTTCAAGGGAAATACATGTTCGAAAAATTTAGCATTTCTCGACTAAATGATGGTATTTTCATGAATATCATCAATTTCAGATTTGTGTACCAAACATCGATATGCGGCACTGCTTTGTGCACATCCAATAAATACACAATCAATTGTTTTTGGTCCAATTTTGACCTTCTTTGGTTTTGGTACCTCTACTTTGGCAAGACACCCCCACACTTTTAGGTATTTGTAGGATGGTGGTCTGTTTTTCCAAAGTTCATGAGAAGATAGAGATGTTTTCTTTCGGGATATTTTATTTAAAATATGATTTGCTGAAAGAATAGCTTCTTCCCAAAAAATTATCTGGCAAGCCAGGATAAGGCATTCATCATTTCTTTAAGAGTTTTATCTTCCGATCGGCTATACCGTTGGATTGAGGTGAATATGGTGCTGTAATTAGGTGTAAAACACCATGTTCAGCGCAAGATTCTTCAAAAGGGAATACATATTCTCCTCCTCTATCACTTCTTAAAGCTTTGATTTTCTTGTTGAGTTGATCCTCAACTTCCGCTTTGTATTGTTTAAACACATCAAATCACATACATTTGTATGTATTATATCTAGCGGTTCTGTTTCTCGTTCAACATAATGAAACGAGATTCTTGTCAATTTTGCTTCTGCACAAATTTGACATTTAAAAATGGTGTCTAGATTAATCAATTTGTGCAATGTATCAAAGTTTACATCCCCTAATCTAGAATATCACACGTTGGAAGAGTCAACAATATAAACAAAAGATTCACTTTTATTCATATCAGTGTGTGGTACAATAGTGATTACATTTTCTTTAAACGAACCATCACACACATGTCCTCTTCCTACACACACTCCATTCTCAGCTTCAAGGATTAATTTAAATCCATGTTTGCTGAGCAATGATCCTGAAATCAGGTTCTTATGAATTTCTGGAACATAGAGAACGTCATTTAAAGTTAGTTCCTTTCCAGGTTGCATTCTGATATTACTGTATATAAATTCATATCAGCAATGCCCTTTTGGGGATTTCAGCCAATTTTTCTTTTTCCTTTTTTTTTTTTTTTTTTTTTTTTTTTAGAGTCAGAAATTTGGCAAGTCCCAATGTTGTTAGACAAAGCAACATTTTTCTATTGTCAGCACTTAATATTAATGACGTTGAACTTCTCTGACCTTTCTCCATGAGGCAGAGTCATTATTGGAACCATTTGGCGCAATCAGAGCGTTGGTCACCGTCTGTGTCGGTGTAAAATTATTGTTGCTATTTTGCGACACAACTTATTGTCGTCTGCAACAATCAATATTGTTTTAAGATTGTTAGAAGATCTTTTTGTCAATACACAATTGTATTACAAAGTTAGATCCTTTTGTCAATACACAATTGTATTGCAAATAAATAGTAACAATATCAAGGTTACTCAATAATGTCACAATTGTCAAGTCAAACTGTGATTGCAGAAAAGACAGTAAGCAAGACCGATTGTGCACTGGATTGGAGCGGTACAGAACCGTCACCAACCGTAATGTCCGAGTCCAGAAAAAATTCTGTTTCCTTAAAACAATATTGCCGTCGTATGCACTGATTGACGTGATCGCAATTTGTTTCCCAGGATAAAACGGACCAGCCCCGTAGTGCAGTGCCAGCAAACGGAGCTCCGACGAACTGAAGTAGATTATAGAAACTTGAACAGAGGAATGCTTTGAAGAGGGAGTAACAATTGTGAAGAATAATTAATATTTATTCTCTCCTTTTGGGCTATGTATTTATAGGCTGGAGGAAATGTCTATACGAACATTAATGACCTTTGGAAAGGTTGCGACCCTTTAACCAAGCGGTGCTTAAATGTGCGTGCGCATTTATGATGAAACGGTTGTATCCCTTCAATAGAAGGGACATACCAGATCATAAAATGATCAAAATAACTCGTTTCAGCACAATAGGCCCAAACTGAAATCAGCGGCCTATTTAACCATGAGACCTCAAGAGTCCCAAGGTCCAACGCCCAATTATTGACACTAATATCGTGTCATGGACTCCAAGAGTCCCCAAACCACTAAGCCCACATTTGACATCAATATAATATTGTGTCATGGACTTCAAGAGTCCTATAGCACTAAGCCCACATTTGACATCAATATAATATTGTGTCATGGACTCCAAGAGTCCCAAGGCACTAAGCCCGATTTGACATCAATATAATATTGTGTCATGGACTACAAGAGTCCCAAGGCATTAGGCCCAAGTTGACATCAATGTAATATTGTGTCTTGGCTTAGCCACACCTGATATGAGCTCTCTTCTCCTTTATTTATATAAGATTTTAGAAGAGTTGGTACTCATATTTCATGATGTGGGACTAAAAGTTGTTTTCCTTTCTCTTCTTCCAAAATCCCTCTTTCTCTTTCTCATTCATTTCCAACACGGTTGAAGGGTGTTTAAAGGAAGGGCCGACAGTTTTTCTATTACAGGGATTAGTGGAAAGGAGTGGGATGGACCTGAGGGTGTGAGGAGGCGAGCTGACAACAGACGTTGATGGCTGATGGTGGTGAACTCGAAATGATGAGAGTTGCATATACAAGGTCCACATCATAAGTTTTTTTCTTTCGTGAAAGGGAAAGGTGAGAAGCCGTTGGGGAAGCAAAATGGGGCGTGCTGCACTAATCGGGTAGGAAGTGTTGAACTTTGGTATGGTGGTAAATGATGTAACGGTGCATGCAAAGGCGGACTGGGGCTGGTTAAGGGGAAAGTTGGTCACTGGTTAATTTTGGAGGAACATTGGAAAGTGGATGGGGTAGTGAGAGAGAGAGGACAGAAGTGGGAAGTTTGGGTGAGGGCTTTAACGCATGCAGGCTTTTCACTATTTTTTTAATGAAGAACGGAGGAACTGAGTGGAGGGGTGGAGAAAGGAAATGGGACTGAAGAAGAATGAATATTGGAAGGAGGTGAAATTCGTACAGGTAAGTTTAAATGTGGTGGAAAAAAATGTAAATATAAAAGGGAACTAAGCACGTGTAAACATTATTTATACAGTTGTCCCACTAAACTCATGCATGCCTGCCACATTCAATTTATTCATTTCATATATATACCTTTTATTTATATATATATATATTCTCGACTGTCTACTGATTGCGTAAGTTTGCTTTAGGCTATTAACTAAAAATATACATTACTACTTTCCTTAAAAAAAATGTGAACGGTAGCAAATAAGAATACAATCATGTACAACAATGTGTACATATCATGAAAATAAAATAGACTGGTTAATTAATTCTGTAGAGTGTCGAAAGGACCACAGTTACCCCCAAAAAAACATTAGAAAAATATATGTTTATTTTCCAATTTAAAATGAATATTAATTATAATTTAATTTCAAATTTGAATCGTTTCTACCAACTGATTTACAACTTGTTTTGATATTTCGCTTAACGACGATACATTTTCACAAACGAACATTGTCTTAACTAAATCACACAATGAAATTTAATTTCAATGATAATTTTTAAGTAAATTTTTATCTTTTAAACATAAAAATTCTTAGGTTGTTACACATATTTTACGTATGAGGTGTGTTAGAAGTAGGATAAACTTTGAATACGAATCTCGTATATTACGTTGAATGGAAATAGACTTGAACCCTTGTTGCTTTTATGTACACTGTCATAACATATAACTATTCAGGATAATACATTATTATTTTGTTTAATGTTTATTGGCTCCGTATATTTCTTGATGCCCTTGGACATAATAGAAAAAATCAGGAAATCAGAGATTCTGATTGGTTGGGTACAGAGAGGACAGAGGATTTGGGTACAAGTGATTTGCTCTTGCTTTAGAAAGGGTCAAGTATGAAGAGGATATATAACTTCACTTTAGTAGCCAATATTTATTAAGTGGTCAAACTAAAATAATTTTAGGATAACTTCACCTTATGTTATATTAATATGGTCACGTCAGATTTTATGAGTTAGTTCTTAACTAATGTGGTCTTAGGGAAAATCCGGCTAATACCCAGAAATCCAAATATATGAAATCCACACCCAAAACCTCCTCCAACTGCGTGTATAAAGAACAGACAGTTTGGATTTCGAGGGGAATAGTTTCGGAATGTGCATATTTTTCAGGCGTATGTTCAACTAACGCTTCAAATCAGGCGTCTGTTGAACAAACGTCTAAACGTAGGCATTTGTTTAATAACCACCTGGTTAATTTCAGACGCCGGCTAATTCTTTTCTTCCCAACACTGAAGGCATGCAATGCATTTATTCACCTTTCTTTAACACAACTAGACAGTTTTATTTTGGGGGCACATTTCTCTACGTGTTAAACAGTTGATTTCTGTCGATGCATTTTTGTTTCTTCTTAGCACAATTATCTTTCTTTAATACAAGTAGGCAAACTTTTGTTTTGGGGGCACTTTTATTTTTACTTTTTTAATTCACACTGGCAGTAATTTCTAGGCATTTGCTAAACATATGCCTAGCTCTAAAATTGTTGGAGATTCCACTTTTTCGGGGTATAGAAAATCGACAATCGAAATTCCGCACTCCTGATTTGTTGGAGTTTCTCCTATGTAGTAAAAGTAGGTGCTATATTACAAGGGTATTTGGCAACAACAAGACGAGAATAAAAAAGCATCGAACTAGACTTTACTGAAAGCTCATTTGATATTTTGACGACGGATGGATAATATACATTAAAATAATATTGGATTTGATTTGTCAATCAATGCAGGACCTGAAAGGTATAAAAACAGAAGCATATGAATTGTCTGGCCAAACAAACTTTCGCGGGGCTTTAATATTGTTTAGCGAAATGAGGTAATTATGTACTTAAAAGGCACATAAATTTATGACCCTACAGTGATAGTAGTAATATTGGTTCTTCTTTTATTAATACTATTTTTTTAACCTCTTTTGTATTCAACGGTCAGCATCCCTGTTCCAAAATCAAAATGTTGAGCATTATGTACCTCCTTTTTCTTCCATATATAGTGCGTAAATGTTATAGTATTTTGTATTTAACATTTTTTCCTAGTATAGTATTGGATTATTTCCACTTCAAAATAAAAAATGCAGACCAAAAAAATTATTGAATAGGAAATGCTCACTAAAAAATCGAGATCATATAAGAATACTACATCCAGTTATGGATGAGATAATTGGCTAAATTATACCGAACCTCATCCATCTCCCTTTGGCTATAAAAATCAGCTTGTACAAAGGACTGCAATTAAGAGATTATTTCGGAACATTAATCATATAGTTGTTTAACATAATGAAGGAAAAATTAAAGTGATACCTCATTTAGATCATTGTTTTGGCTGTGATTTTTTACTATTTCATGGATATACCTCATCACTTAACATACATGATCTACATATGCAGACTGTTGAAGACACTATAACAATGTCACAGAATGATTCAGGAATCGGTTTAAAATGAAGTTATATACCAAATGAAATATTAAAAAAATATTAGAAGGAAAAGAACCACCTTAACATTAATTCATTTCAAGTAAATTCCTCGGGACCTACCACCGTATGCCTTGTAAGCTTTAAAGGCCCTACACATATGCAAGAATTATTTTCTCTATTGGGAAAGCTTTAAAGTTGATATACCAAGTTTGGTGATTAATGAACACTGCCATGTTAAACATTTGGGATGTGAAAAACATATGTCTTCAAAACATGAAAGAAGTAAAATTATATTTTAAAAGTTAGTAATACAATATACATGTTCACTCGCGGCTTAATTTCCAGTCTACGTTTTTTTTGGGACCGCAGATCCAAAACATAAACTTCATTCTTTTCTATCTGAAAAATAAGCAGTAGAAAATGTTGCCTGCATTATAAAATTTAAAGGAAGTTAAATACATCAATAAATATGTAAAATAGTTAATTACTAAAAGTTTAATTTTCATACCCTTCATAGTATGGGGCTAAAATTAATCTCTTAGATTGCAACACACGCCACGTGTTTGTGATATATATATTTATTGCATCTGGATGTTTCCGCACTTGGGAAAGCTTCTGAGGACACATAAACCCAATGGTCTCTACTTCGAGATCATTACACATTTGGTTTAGCCACCTACACAATATTTAAACATATAATCAACATTATTTATGCATATATATATATATATATATATATATATTTGTGAAAATTTATTTACATGATGTAAATCTGCAACTGTGATTCATTCAACCATGTCATACTTAGAAATTAGATAATGTCATCCATCGTGATATGGATTTCAACGTCCTCTTCATACTTAAATAAATCCTTATTTACTTGAATTGCATTGACGACATCATCGTCGGATGACGCCTGAACTACCAGATCATGAAAATATCTACACTTGTCCGTTAAACTTTTAAAGGTCTCTTCGTCCACGATTGTTTTGCGCTTTGGAGATTATTTTGTCATCGCATTCATGACATTTTCCTTGTTATTCATAGTCATAGCGACACACTCTTTCGCTTTGTTTTTGTCGCGAAGGTGGAGCCTGCACACAACAAACTTGAAGATTAATGCAGGATATCATGACAATTATTATACAAAACAATCTTGAAATGTCAAAGCTAAAGAAACAAAATAACAAAAGTGTTTTATTTACCATATCATTATCTCTTGAAAGAACTAGACTTTTAGGCAATTGAACAAAACTACCAACTGTATCTCCTATCATAATGTGATGCTTAGTCGGAATGGGAAGTGAGGTTCCCTCCACTGCGTCAATCCCAACCTTGATATGATCAAGCAACATTTGTTGGTTGTGGCATTGATCTCCAGACCTTGAAGCAGGATGTAACATGCCATGACCCACTATGACAATTTTGGAGTTGAAATTCATAGCTAAACGACATTTAGTTGGTTTCTGGAATGGCACCACAATTTCGAAAAATGGTTGCCAAATTTTATATGATGGACTTGAAAAAACCTCTCAAACCATGTTCGAATCTATGTGCCGAGGAAACTTTCTAGCCCAAAATCACGATGTTGCTCGGCAATTCCTTGAAAACTTAGCCAAAAAATCATTTCAATGGGAATGATCTAACAAGAAACCAATTTATTCCTGATAAAATACACATTCGGTAGGATCTTCTGTGGCCTCAGAAGTAAAAACCGATGCGATGATAACCAAATTTGATAACGTTCTTTTGAAAAATCAAATGAATTAACCTTCTCAAGTTACGTTTTACAAATGAAACAATCATAATCACATCGCTGATCAATGCCCATATTAGTTAGAACAACTCAACACTTTTAATTAAGTTATGAACTCTCTAACGTACAATCCTGGTTGAAGAAACCATCCTAACTTTTCATGGAACCAAAACAATCAAAAAAAATTGATTCGGCCCCCTTTTCAACCATTTTGGACAATCCTTCGAATCCTTCTTTTCAATAAAATCAATTCAAAATTTTGCACCAACTTCTCAAAACCAAGCACAATAATGTTTTCTTCCTTAAGACGATAAACGAATGACTTCACTTAAGAAACTCCCGAAACACTGGCTAAAGCGATAGCTTAAAATCTCCAATTAGTTAGTAATTTGCAAAATTTATTGACTTCATACATGCAAAAAAGGAGACGATCGATCGCAAAATTCAAAATACAAACGAGTCAATTAGCCACCTTTGTGTGGGAATGGGAAATAGGGTCATTCCCGAGTCAACCCATTCCTAACCTAAGAATCGAAACACAAACTCTAGCCATACTCATGTCATTCAAGATAGCAATCTAACTCAAATTTAAGCTATTATGACTTGCCATCCAGTAGGCAAATCGATAATCAAGTTGTCAATCCAAACAACTTACTAAATGTTGCTCTTGACACATCTAAACCCACAAATGACCCCGATCCAAATGATGAGTCCAAACTGATCCTAGTTCTAAGTCTAACTCTTTTCCAACTCAAGAGGATCAACCTACTGAGTTTCAAATCCCATTTCCACATCGATTTACCTACGAAAAATTCTGAACAGATGGAAGAGATGTAAGAAATTTTCAAATAAGTCAAAATAAACATTCTCCTCTTAGATACCATTCAGCAAGCCCCAACCTACGCTAAGTATTTTAAGGACTTATGCACTCAAAAGCGACATACTCAAGTTCCAAAAAAAATTGTTTAGTACTTGTCTTAGATATGTCTTGTCTCGGTCAATTCCTGTTAAATGCAATTATCCCGGTTGTCCCACAGTGTAACACCCCTAATTTTTAACAACATTAAAGAGGATGAATTAAATAATAATTAATATAATATTCAGAATTAGAGGAAACGGACTACAGCATTGCATTCGTCTTGAAATTCTGGTCAGGATAGACATTTGGTTTGTGTAAAACGGACACCGTATGAAGAAGTTATGAGGGTTTTATGTTTGTATATGCGTAGAAATATTATGTATACACATATGAGTCATAATTTTATACAGAATAGTTCAAATTCAAAAATTGAAAAATAGCGACAGAATTCCCGCTCTAGGGGGTCGACCTCCCTAGAGGGGTGTCGATACCAGGGTTGACCCCCTTAACGGTTGTCGACCTCGGGGTCGACCCACCCACAGGGGCGCCGACACCCCTAGGGCTGACGTGGCACTTGGTTTCAGGGGGTCTAGCAGCTATATATATGTCTCCTATTTTCCTATTTTCTTTATTGGAAATCATGGAGGCCATAGGCTGCCGGGATACGAACTGAGACGGAATCGTTTTCTTCAATAACGTACTTTGCAAATCAAATTCAGAAATTCAAGATCCGCTCTTTCTCAATTCTCTAAACCTAGCACTGTGATTTTCTAGTAGCTTTTAGGTTTAGATAAATAAAAGTAAATTGTGAAAGACTGTGAATTGGATATGTTGTAAACTGTGGATCTATGTTGTTGTTAAATCTTATACTATGTCATAATAGATCTATAATTTTAGATCTAATGCAACTATGATTATTCTATTATGTTGCCTATGTGGATCTTGACTTGTAACTATATTGTGGTGAATGTACATATATTAAATTGGACAGTTATAACATTGGCTAGATCTAGTTCTTAATGCCCTTTCACCTGTCATATTATGATCAATCTAGATATGTTGTAAACTTGACATGTGAAGCCATCTTCAGATCTAAACATGTTACTATGTCACCATAATTATGCTAGATCTAAATAGTTGGACACGAAATGGTTAATTTAGATCTCATTATGCTTTCTTTCACATCGTAGTTGCCATAAGTTCATCAGTTCTATGTCCACCTTGTTATGATGTTAATTACATGTCCATTTACCTTGTTATCATGCTAGTTTATGTTTATGCCAAGATATGTTGAAACTATCACCTTTGTCATATTCCCTTTTCATTATTATGGCTAGGCTAATTTATAGCCTGGATTCCGCCGAAATACATGTGAATACGTTAGTTAGGAAATGAGGGGAATAGGGATTTATAATTGGCATAATTTATATATTATTTATATGAATTGGACATATAATTCAAATGGGGAACATTGAAATAATCACCTATAATGACATAGGTAGATTTGGATAAAATGGAATGTTTAGTAATTACAATTAAGAATTGTAATTGTACTTATGACACGAGGTTAGGTTGCACTAGTGGTGGAAGTCTGCCCGGACCCGACCGGCATATCCAGCAGCCACTAATGTTGAACCTAATGTGGGAGCTCTAAATACATAAATACGAATCGGGCTGTGACACGAGGTTAGGCCCAACTGTGGAATAAGTCTGCAAGGACCCGACCGACATATCTAGCATCTACATTGTTGTAAGCCTAATGTTGAAGATCTAGCCTATTATAAACCATAAATGAACATGGTAAAGAATTGGACTACTTAACCTAGCTAATTTAATCCATAAGGATTGTATGATTATGAACTTAAGTTAGGGTTAAGTAAAATTGGATGGGTAGTGGGTGGGTCAAGTAAATTAGATAGGGTGGGTAATATTTACATATAGGCTCACGAACTTAACTCAATAAGGTTATGTAATTAAAGACACCCTTTAGGGTAAGCATAACTGACATAGGGCTATGTAATTAAAGACACCTAAGGGTATACATAGGCAGTGAAAAACCTAGTAGGGATACAAGACGAAGGGGAGAGCTTGTATCATATTGTGTGGGACCTATTTCAGTCAGTAACCTAGAGTAGGTATCAAATAAAGAACTCTGTACTAGGTGGAGAAGAGGCACGCTTACTGGTTGATTATAAGAGATCCAAATGAGATGGACGTTGTGGGAGGCGCAAACCGATCGGGCCATGTGCATGCATGAGCGGGGCAGAGAGGGATAAGACGACCGTAACACCAGTAGATATGGTTGTGCACATCTTAAGGGTTGCCACTTTAGGAGGTGATACCTCCTACTATAGGGCCAACACAAGATATCTACGAAGTAGGGAGCTGATCGATTAGGGTAGTGGTTAGGGTACACTCGAACGTATGCCCTAAGTCTACCAACTTATAGTGGAAGGGATCGTCTCATTTTAGTTATACTAGTAACAGTGCAGAGTAATCATTAGCGAAGCACATACACCTTACCCTGTCTACCTTGTCACGCCTTCCATTTATGTAGTGATCTCTCTTATCCGTTTTATACGCCTATCATGTTACTTTTATTTATTTACTGGCTTAAAGTAACTAGACTCGGCAGACTTTATGTCTGACCCTTTTGTTTCTCCTTCTTTCTTCTGTTCCACCCCAGTTCTCAGGGAGGAAACACTCAGGCTTAGTCAGGAATCAGATATCATCTTGTTAGGAGCTACTTCTGAAGTATGGCTCAAGTTCTTGTCTTTACTATGGCTTAACTCATTCTATTGGGTAATTATGTTTTTCATATTCTTATGTACTCTGATGATGCAAGACAGACGTTATTTTATTGTAATGGTGTAACACTCCACGTCCGTTAGTGTCACTCACAAAGGGAATGCACTAAGTTCTGTGGAGCATTTAGGGTAAAAGATGCAGATAAATTACAAGACAGACAGAAATTAAACAGAGGAAAATAAAACTTTGCTTTATTAATAGTTTGTACAAAGATTTCTTTACAATATCAGAGTATCATCTGTCTTACAAAATAAATAAGCATAAAACAACATTTATATTCCCCAATTTTAGCAAGAGCCAGCCATAGCATCTGAAAAGAGAATTCAATCAAAGCTTCGACAAATCTTCAAGCTGGGAAAGAGTGACAGTCCAACTTAACCTGAGCTATATTATTCCCTCCTTTACTACCTGGGGGGGGGGGAAACGGAAGAAAAGAAGACGAAAGAAAAATAGAGTCAGACATAAAGCCTGAGTAAGTTCAGTAACTTCTAGCATGTGAACATGGGAAAAAAACAAAACGACATGAATTAAATGAACACAAGAAAATACCATGACGATAGGGTCAGCAAGATTAGACAAGATAATCACAAGATATGCTAAGATAAGATAAACTGGATATGCTCTAATACTTTCGCCGCTTCACTATTTCCTTGTTATACTGGTTTCTATATCTCTGCACCACCTAACTAGTGTCCCAACTAGTAACGATAACGTGATCCCAATCCCTGTAGTTTCCATTACCTTCAGGCATACATTTATTATTTATTACCTAGATCTAATCTAGGGTTTTCTATCAAGTGCTCTCTAGATTCAACTAGAGTTTACGCTATCTGCTGAACGCTTCTCGGATTCAGGGTTTATGCCACCTAGTCCAACTAGTGATTATGCTACCTGTCGAACGATGCCCCCAAGTCTAGGACACACTACCTAGAGTGGTATATGTTCCTATACTTCCCCACGCATGTATCGCGAATCGTTATCGCTTGTCTAGATGCACATGTCCTGTAATGTGCGGTCCGAGTCCTGTGACAGGGCAAATCAAGGAATACAGAACTCGGTCGGGAGATTTCAGATATCTGCCGATGCTGATGCTAAGGTCTGTTTTTATTCCAGTGGCTATGGTCCCACTTGACCACTCCCTCAACTAATGAAAGGAACACCTTGTAAAATGAGAACTATACGCCGGCCCCCGGTGCCCCACTATCCTATGGCCATCCGCAACCATAACTAGATAGCAAGTATATGGTCTTTTGGAGTTCTCTGCCTTTCCGCTTCACGTATCTCGATTGACTCAAGATGGATGGTAGATGACGAGTCGCTATCACAGGGCTACCGTTTGCACGCCGAATCACGCCGGTCCATCCTAGTCTTTAGGTTGCCATGTATTGCAACCAAGGCATACCCCTGGTTCTTCTACGCAGACCTTAACCTCTGTGGGCCCAGGAGGATCATCTGCAGCCTCACACAGGGATACCAAGAGTACCCTCACGTCCCCTCGAAGCCTCGGGCTTCGTAACCCAATTCGTTGGAGCCTTCTTTTTAATCAGACGAACGTTCGCTCCTCCTCGTGTTATACTAAGAATTACTACTTAGTTTTGTCAACTAAGGTTTACCACTTAGTTTCTAGAATCGTTGTTTTCTTAACTAAGGTTTACTACTTAGCTCCTTTTAACTAAGGTTTACTACTTAGTTCTCTTTCCCGTCAATTTGGATTGGTTAAGTGTCATTAGTCAATTCAAGCTAACTTAACCCTCTTCATTTATCCTGTTAAGCTGGTTAAGTGTCATCAGCAATTCACGTTGACTTAACCCTACCACAAACCAAGTTATATTGGTTAAATATTTCTTATTACTTAACCCTACCCCTTCATCCTGTATTAGTTAAGTGTTCCTTTTTAACTTAGCCTTGCCCGTCTGTTTTAACTAACATGTTATTAATGGTTAAGTATTATCCCTTCATGTTTTAGACTTAACCTCATTCCTTTATCATAACCTGATGGTTAAGTGTTCAGGTTTACTTAACCCTACGGTCTAGCCCAACTAACATATAAAAATTGGCTAACTGTATTAGATTTTACTTAACCCCAACCTCTAGTCTAGTTAACATATTAATTTGGCTAAGTGTATTAAATTTACTTAACCCCTACAAGTCTCGTTTTGCTACCTTGAGTTTGGTTAAGTGTCTCTATGGACTTAGCCCTCCCATTCTAGCTTAACTGTGTTAAGTTGGTTAAGTGTTCCTATGGACTTAACCCTCCCATTCTAGCTTAACTGTGTTAAGTGTCAGTCTGAACCTAACCCCACCCATCAGTCTAGTTATCATGTTGAACCGGTTAAGTGTCTTAGTTAACTTAACCCTACCATTCTTGTTCTAGCTTTAACTAAATAAATTAAAGCCGCTACCACTCACATTAGACAGGTGTTGTTGCGACTACTGGATGTGCCGGTTGGTTCCGGGCAGGTTTACATCGCGACTCAGTCTAACCTCGGGCTAGGCATATTCGTGTTTTCTAAGTTCAAAGGGTTTCAATTTATTTTCAAATCAAGTTTTGAAAGTAACCATCCCGTTCGTCGCATCAGTTAGGGTTAGCCAGGGAGAGCAGGAAACTTGTATTTCCCAAACCCAAGCCTAGACACTATCCTCTCTGTCACCCTAGAACTTTCTGGTGTGTCATTAAAAGAGATGTCATTAATAAACCTTTAATTTGTCTAAATTTATATTTCCTCATTCAGGCCAAATTCTATAAGTAAATTATTTCTAATTTAGTTATTTCCTAATTACTCTTTTAATGTAAATTGTCTACATTCATTCTTATGGCCCATTTCCCCTTCTAAATCATATTTATGCTTTTTGGTATGTGGACTATACCAAATTAAGTGTCACTAACCATGATTTTGCTAAACCTGCCAATTACTCCCAATTATGGCCAATTTCACATTTATGCCAATATACTTACCGTGCCAAATTAGCTAATCCAATTCTGATTCAACATTCTAATTCTAGACTTATTACTCTAGTTCACTATTCATGTAAATGCTAGATTTACACGTCAATACTAGATTCAAATTACACATCTTATAATTCATGTCAAATTCATCCAATTTGCATTTCTATGAACATGCCATAATAAATGTTCCCAATTTATGCCAATTTCCAAGTTAAACTATGTTTTTAGTAAATTTCATATTTTGCCCAAACCGCATTCCCACCGTTCATATAATCGTGATTCAGTCTAGATAATAAATAAAGCTAGGTTCGTAGAAAATAGGGAATGAACCAAAGATGCTATGCAAAAGATAGGCATACTAACTAGCATAAAAAGGGTTGAATAACGACGTCGGTTCAAGAACATGGGTAGACCTAACTTAATAGGCAAATTCCCAAGGTCTAAAACCAAGAATAGATAGAATAGAGACATAGGTTCAGGAACATGGGTAGACCTAACTTAATAGGTAAATTCCCAAGGTCTAAAACCAAAGATAACCAAGAATAGACAGAATAGATGATCGGGTTTAGACCCAATTTCATAGTCACAAAACTTAAGCAATACTTTCCTAGTCATGAATCACATGTGTTTAATCACAGATGCTCTTGTTATGTCATAGGCAATAGTTTATATTTCCTAATCAAAGGCATAGGCTTAGTCAAGAAAATAATCCTCATAGTCACAGTCACAGTCATAGGCAATGTTCATAGTCATAGGCAATGTCCATAGTCATAGGCAATGTTCATAGTCATAGGAAAATGTTCATAGTCATAGGCATATGGTTTTAAGGTCCATAGTTTCATAGTCACGGTCTTATTTGTCCTCGAATCATAACAGTTCTTAATTAGGTTCAAGAGTATAGGCACTGATTCGAATAGAGAGAGAGAGATTTGGCATATTCTTTTATTCCTTTAATTTCATGTCACGAACAGAGAAAAACGTTCAAACCTAGAAATAACTGACTTACAGAGATTAGGTTAGAATAGAAAGGAGGTGTTGCTATGATTCGTGTGACGTTTAGCCTTTAATCCTTATCTTGAAGCTTTGAATCTCTTCTAGACAACTTGAGCAGCATAACCTTGTCTTGGATTTTCGTATTATCTTCTTATTTTTATTTATTTATATGTTTTCTCAGAGACAGCATAAGGATAGAAAAGAATTTGAATAGAGAAGAAGACCAGGGCTGTTTATATAGTGTAGAAGTCAACGAATCTGGTCAGAAGGGCGTCCAAATACAGAGAAACGAATCTGGTTCAGAAAGCTGGAAAAAGCAGGGGGGTCGACACCCAGTTCGACTCCCCAGTCGACCGGGGGTGGAGGGGTCGACACCCAGGTCGACTCCCCAGTCGACCTGGGGGGGGGGTCGACACCCAGGTCGACTCCCCAGTCGACCTGGGGTCCTGGGCGGGAAATTTCCCGCCCAGCCCGCTTCTGAGTCTGTTTTGAAATTTGAACCTTGCTGAAACTTCCGAAGGCCATATCTTCCTCATACGGACTCCGATTCACGCAAACTCAAACTCGTTTTCATGCAGAATTCCGAGACGAACGCAATGGCGCAGCCCATTTACCTTGATTTTGATTTTAACTTTTAATTCTTCCTTGATTTGTAAATCTTAGTGTTACAGAATCACGGGGTGTTACATTCTCCCCCACTTAAAAGGATTTCGTCCCCGAAATCTTCAAGTTAGGAAGAATGTGTCCTACCATCCAATCACCCATCTACTCAACCATTCAATCACAGGCATTCATTGTCCTTAAAAGATTTCTAATGCTTTCATGTTTATATGCATAGTGTGTGTATATGTCTTTATCTAATGCAAAATCAGGCGGTCTACTGATTCAGTTGACCTCCTTAATGTGAATCATGTCAGTGCCATGCGTCCAATCATGTATGCAAGCATCCCTAGTTATGTAAATACTACATGTGTGCATAGCCATTCATCCATATGCAACATCCATATGATAACATATCAGACTCAACTTACAAACAAATACATATTTGTAAATGCAATATGCAAGCGTCCGAACTTGATCTAGTGCCTAATACGTATGCATATGCATCCACGAGCAACCATTAGCAACCACTTGCAACCACCAACCATAACATGTTTCAAACACATGTTTACATCCATTGGCTTCTACCTAAGGATCGAAGATACGACCTAGAGGATATACTTTGGAAAAAGAGAAACAATTAAACGTAAAGCTCCTAAACAAAGAAATCAAGGATGCACCCTTAAGAAAAAGGGTATGACACTAGTATCTAGCCTTCTTGAGCTTTACTCCACTGTATCTTAACTAATTTAACTTCACGATTGTGAAGTTTCTGACCTCCATTTCCAAAGTAAACAGATGTCAACTATGATACCAAGTGTACATACCAAGATGGTTCGAGGTACCTCCTCTTAGCTTATCCATCCCGCCATAACTATAAGGGTTGAAAGGTCACTACGTGCTTTTTAGAGTGCGTGCCACAACTATTCATCTCTCACGCAAACCATTCTAGTCGAACTCGACATCCCTCAAGTACAAGCCCCAAAGGCCTAAACCAATATCAGACAAGCACCCAAGGAATATCTCCTCCGAATTTAGACGATCTATGTGAGATGATATAAGCAAACTCGATAGCTATTCTCAAATCCCTACTAACCAAAAATAAATTGGTCAGACCACCAATTGGATTCGAGACTCTAGTGGGATCTTTCTACTATACAAGTACTATGGTGCAGAGACTCAACTATGGAAGTGGATATGAACAAATGCGAAGCGCTAAAACAAAGGAAAGAATACGAACAGAAAAACTAGACTCTTCCAACAGAACTTCACTACCCTTCTCCTAGGTACGCTTGGTGGCGAAAGTAGGTTCTTGCCCTTCTGAAAATCTTGTTCCTCGTTCTTGCCCTTGTCCTTAATTATATGCCTTATCATACCCTAGTAAAGATACTTCCTCTTGTCTTAGATTTTATAAGTTCCTCCTCCTTTGTGAGCTAAATCTACATCTATGAATTCCTCATCCTAGGGTTGTGCTCCTTAGCCAAACTCCTCATCCCCTTCTGTGCGTAGTCATGTTGACAAATCTCTCGAAAGCTGCCTCCATCGTCCGGAAAACCCTATAAGCTTTTGAAAGTAAACTGCCCGTAGGTGAAACAACTACGGCTTTGGATGGAAGTCGGGCACTACTTTGCCCATCGATGAGGTTACCTCCCAGAAAGAAAGGAGCCCCAGAGACTCAAGAAAGAATGAAACAAGGATTCAAACAGAGGAAGAGAAGATAGTGCGTATGGCTTTGGGGAATATGCCTTTAAAACAAATCTTTTCTCTTGAAAATGCTTCTTTAAAAACTGTTTTGAAAATAAATTTTCAAACCCTTTATCTGATCTGGTAACCTTCAGCTCTAATACCACGTGTAACACCCCACGTCCGTTAGTGTCACTCACAAAGGGAATGCACTAAGTTCTGTGGAGCATTTAGGGTAAAAGATGCAGATAAATTACAAGACAGACAGAAATTAAATAGCGGAAAATAAAACTTTGCTTTATTGATAAAATAGTTTGTACAAAGATTTCTTTACAATATCAGAGTATCATCTGTCTTACAAAATAAAGAAGCATAAAACAACATTTATATTCCCCAATTTTAGCAAGAGCCAGCCATAGCATCTGAAAAGAGAATCCAAGCAAAGCTTCGACAAATATTCAAGCTGGGAAAGAGTGACAGTCCAACTTAACCTGAGTTATACTATTCCCTCCTTTACTACCTGGGGGGAGAAACGGAAGAAAAGAAGACGAAAGAAAAACAGAGTCAGACATAAAGCCTGAGTAAGTTCAATAACTTCTAGCATGTGAACATGGGAAAAACAAAATGACATGAATTAAATGAACACAAGAAAATACCATGACGATAGGGTCAGCAAGATTAGACAAGATAATCACAAGATATGCAAAGATAAGATAAACTGGATATGCTTTAATACTTTCGCCGCTTCGCTATTTCCTTGTTATACTGGTTTCTATATCTCTGCACCACCTAACTAGTGTCCCAACTAGTAACGATAACGTGATCCCAATCCCTGTAGTTTCCATTGCCTTCAGGCATACATTTATTATTTATTACCTAGATCTAATCTAGGGTTTTCTATCAAAAGCTCTCTAGATTCAACTAGAGTTTATGTTATCTGCTGAACTATTCTCGGATTCAGGGTTTATGCCACCTAGTCCAACTAGGGATTATGCTACCTGTCGAACGATGCCCCCAAGTCTAGGACACACTACCTAGAGTGGTATATGTTCCTATACTTCCCCACGCATGTATCGCGAATCGTTATCGCTTGTCTAGATGCACATGTCCTGTAATGTGTGGTCCGAGTCATGTGACAGGGCAAATCAAGGAATACAGAACTCGGTCGGGAGCTTTCAGATATCTGCCGATGCAGATGCTAAGGTCTGTTTTTATTCCAGTGGCTATGGTCCCACTTGACCCCTCCCTCAACTAATGAAAGGCACACCTTGTAAAATGAGAACTATACACCGGCCCCCGGTGCCCCACTATCCTATGGCCATCCGCAACCATAACTAGATAGCAAGTATATGGTCTTTTGGAGTTCTCCGCCTTTCCGCTTCACGTATCTTGATTGACTCAAGATGGATGGTAGATGACGAGTCGCTATCACAGGGCTACCGTTTGCTCGCCGAATCACGCCGGTCCATCCTAGTCTTTAGGTTGCCATGTATTGCAACCAAGGCATACCCCTGGTTCTTCTACGTAGACCTTAACCTCTGTGGGCCCAGGCGGATCATCTGCATCCTCACAGAGGGATACCAAGAGTACCCTCACGTCCCCTCGAAACCTCGGGCTACGTAACCCAATTCGTTGGAGCCTTCTTTTTAATCAGACGGACGTTCGCTCCTCCTCGTGTTATACTAAGAATTACTACTTAGTTTTGTCAACTAAGGTTTACAACTTAGTTTCCAGAATCGTTGTTTTCTTAACTAAGGTTTACTACTTAGCTCCTTTTAACTAAGGTTTACTACTTAGTTCTCTTTCCCATCAATTTGGATTGGTTAAGTGTCATTAGTCAATTCAAGCTAACTTAACCCTCTTCATTTATCCTGTTAAGCTGGTTAAGTGTCATCAGCAATTCACGTTGACTTAACCCTACCACAAACCAAGTTATATTAGTTAAATATTTCTTATTACTTAACCCTACCCCTTCATCCTGTATTGGTTAAGTGTTCCTTTTTAACTTAGCCTTGCCCGTCTGTTTTAACTAACATGTTATTAATGGTTAAGTATTATCCCTTCATGTTTTAGACTTAACCTCATTCCTTTATCATAACCTGATGGTTAAGTGTTCAGGTTTACTTAACCCTACGGTCTAGCCCAGCTAACATATAAAAATTGGCTAAGTGTATTAGATTTTACTTAACCCCAACCTCTAGTCTAGTTAACATATTAATTTGGCTAAGTGTATTAAATTTACTTAACCCCTACAAGTCTCGTTTTGCTACCTTGAGTTTGGTTAAGTGTCTCTATGGACTTAGCCTCCCATTCTAGCTTAACTGTGTTAAGTTGGTTAAGTGTTCCTATGGACTTAACCCTCCCATTCTAGCTTAACTGTGTTAAGTGTCAGTCTGAACCTAACCCCACCCATCAGTCTAGTTATCATGTTGAACCGGTTAAGTGTCTTAGTTAACTTAACCCTACCATTCTTGTTCTAGCTTTAACTAAATAAATTAAAGCCGCTACCACTCACATTAGACAGGTGTTGTTGCGACTACTGGATGTGCCGGTTGGTTCCGGGCAGGTTTACATCGCGACCCAGTCTAACCTCGGGCTAGGCATATTCGTGTTTTCTAAGTTCAAAGGGTTTCAATTTATTTTCAAATCAAGTTTTGAAAGTAACCATCCCGTTCGTCGCATCAGTTAGGGTTAGCCAGGGAGAGCAGGAAACTTGTATTTTCCAAACCCAAGCCTAGACACTATCCTCTCTGTCACCCTAGAACTTTCTGGTGTGTCATTAAAAGAGATGTCGTTAATAAACCTTTAATTTGTCTAAATTTATATTTCCTCATTCATGCCAAATTCTATAAGTAAATTATTTCTAATTTACTTATTTCCTAATTACTCTTTTAATGTAAATTGTCTACATTCATTCTTATGGCCCATTTCCCCTTCTAAATCATATTTATGCTTTTTGGTATGTGGACTATACCAAATTAAGTGTCACTAACCATGATTTTGCTAAACCTGCCAATTACTCCCAATTATGGCCAATTTCACATTTATGCCAATATACTTACCGTGCCAAATTAGCTAATCCAATTCCGATTCAACATTCTAATTCTAGACTTATTACTCTAGTTCACTATTCATGTAAATGCTAGATTTACACGTCAATACTAGATTCAAATTACACATCTTATAATTCATGTCAAATTCATCCAATTTGCATTTCTATGAATTTGCCATAATAAATGTTCCCAATTTATGCCAATTTCCAAGTTAAACTATGTTTTTAGTAAATTTCATATTTTGCCCAAACCGCATTCCCACCGTTCGTATAATCGTGATTCAGTCTAGATTATAAATAAAGCTAGGTTCGTAGAAAATAGGGAACGAACCAAAGATGCTATGCAAAAGATAGGCATACTAACTGGCATAAAAAGGGTTGAATAACGACGTCGGTTCAAGAACATGGGTAGACCTAACTTAATAGGCAAATTCCCAAGGTCTAAAACCAAGAATAGACAGAATAGAGACATAGGTTTAGGAACATGGGTAGACCTAACTTAATAGGTAAATTCCCAAGGTCTAAAACCAAAGATAACCAAGAATAGACAGAATAGATGATCGGGTTTAGACCCAAATTCATAGTCATAAAACTTAAGCAATACTTTCCTAGTCATGAATCACAGGTGTTTAATCACAGATGTCCTTGTTATGTCATAGGCAATAGTTTATATTTCCTAATCAAAGGCATAGGCTTAGTCAAGAAAATAATCCTTATAGTCACAGTCGCAGTCACAGTCATAGGCAATGTTCATAGTCATAGGCAATGTCCATAGTCATAGGCAATGTTCATAGTCATAGGTAAATGTTCATAGTCATAGGCATATGGTTTTAAGGTCCATAGTTTCATTGTCACAGTCTTATTTGTCCTCGAATCATAACAGTTCTTAATTAGGTTCAAGAGTATAGGCACTGATTCGAATAGAGAGAGAGAGAGAGATTTGGCATATTCTTTTATTCCTTTAATTTCATGTCACAAACAGAGAAAAACGTTCAAACCTAGAAATAACTGACTTACAGAGATTAGGTTAGAATAGAAAGGAGGCGTTGCTATGATTCGTGCGACGTTTAGCCTTTAATCCTTATCTTGAAGCTTTGAATCTTTTTTAGACAACTTGAGCAGCATAACCTTGTCTTAGATTTTCGTATTATCTTCTTATTTTTATTTATTTATATGTTTTCTCAGAGGCAGCATAAGGATAGAAAAGAATTGTGAATAGAGAAGAAGACCAGGGCTGTTTATATAGTGTAGAAGTCAACGAATCTGGTCAGAAGGGCGTCCAAATACAGCGAAACGAATCTGGTTCAGGAAGCTAGAAAAAGCAGGGGGGTCGACACCCACGTCGACTCCCCAGTCGATCTGGGGAGGGGGGGTCGACACCCAGGTCGACTCCCCAGTCGACCTGGGGGGGTCGACACCCAGGTCGACTCCCCAGTCGACCTGGGGGGGGGGGGGTCGACACCCAGGTCGACTCCCCAGTCGACCTGGGGTCTTGGGCGGGAAATTTCCCGCCCAGCCCGCTTCTGAGTCTGTTTTGAAATTTGTACCTTGCTGAAACTTCCGGACGCCATATCTTCCTCATACGGACTCCGATTCACACAAACTCGGACTCGTTTTCATGTAGAATTCCGAGACGAACGCAATGGCGTAGCCCGTTTCCCTTGATTTTGATTTTAACTTTTAATTCTGCCTTGATTTGTGAATCTTAGCGTTACAGAATCACGGGGTGCTACAAATGGTTTTTGTGACTTATGATATTATGGACCACGACATTATGATTTATGTTTGAAATAAAAATTTAAAATTTCCGCTGCTATCTTATTTGTATCTGTCTTGTAGTTATTCTGTGTCTGTTTACCTATAATGCTTCACAAAAATTAATGCATTCCCTTAGTGAGTGACATTAATGGATGTGGGGTGTCGCACTTGGTATCAGAGCCGAAGGTTTCTAGATTAGATGAAAAATTTTGAAATTTTATTTTTCAAAAAGGTTTTAAAAGAAAGTATTTACAAAAAGAAAAGTCTACTTTGAAAATATTCCCCACGAAGCCATATGTAATATCCTTCGGTCCTTTGTCCAAATTTCTTCCTTTTTCCTTTTTCAGCGTGTCTGGGGAACAAAACATTCCTAGTATCCCAGAGGGCGTCACAATACCCGGATGGTTCCGCAGGTATTTGGAGGCCACGGCGCCTGCCAAAGGCCAAAGAGACGTCCCTCCCCCTGTTGCACTAGTCATTCCTCCTCCCCCTCCAAGAGCAGATAACATCGCCAAGAAAGGACTTTCATGCTATGGGAGGGAAGCCATTCCATGGGAACGAGACATTCGTAGAAGTTAGTAACTGGCTTAAGGAGACCAAGGACTTATTCATAATCTTTGAAGTAGAGGATAGAAGCAAGGTTCAGTTAGCCGCCTGGCTACTGAAGGACGAAGCCTCATTTTGGTGGGAAATCACTCAAGTTGGACATCTGGTGGAAACTTGGGAAGATTTTAGACAGAGGTTCGAAATGAAATTTCTTTCCCAAACTGAGAGAATCATACAGATGGAGAGGTTCTTAGCACTCAAACAAGGAAACTTGACGGTGAAGGAGTATGTGAACAAGTTCAACCAGCTGGTGAGGTTTGGGTTAGAGTTGGTGGATACACTGCACAAAAGGGCTTTGCGGTTTGCTAAAGGGATGAATGAGCCTCTGCATGGTTTAGCCATGTCCCATATTCCAATGAGGGCCACTTTTAAAAAGCTTGTTGATATGGCCCTAATGCATGAGGACGACAAGGGAGAAAAGAAGGAAGCAAAAGCGGAGGGGACATAGCAGAATGGGAAGGTGTGGCCCAAGAAGGGGCAGCAACAATAGAAGCAACAACAGAAGCAACAACAGAAGAAAAGGAGGGAAAGATGACAATGGCAATGATAAGAAAAAATGTCACAATTGTGGAAAGGAGGGTCACTTGATCAAAGACTGTAAGAGAAGTAAGAGCAATTGCTTTAATTGCAGAGAGGTCGTACACCTCTCTAAAGAGTTCCCAAAGAAACAGGGATCGCAGGGGCAAGGTCAAAGAGCAGGAACTTCTGGAGGGCAGGTGCATGCTCTCGCGATCAGTGCTCCTGAAAGAGGTAGACAAATTTCCGTAGAAAGTTTAGTTTCTCTTTCAAACCATCCAGTTATAACACTTTTTGATTCTGGCACTTCACACTCATTTATATCTAGTTCCGTGGTTGAATCTCTACACTTAATTACTAGTATGGTAGTAGATCCCATAGTTATTTCAAACCCCATTGGTGGTTCGGCTCATTTATCGATGATTTGTTAGGTGTAACGACCCGGAAAATCTGAACCAATTAAAAATTTTTAAATTGGCTATTTTAGTGGATTTTAAATATTTAAAATAAATATTTTAAATAATATCAATGAAAAGTAAGTTTGAATCGACATTTGAAAACAAATATAATTAATTCTAATTATAAACAAGGCCTGAAATGGCGCGACAGTTTCAAATTTTCATTTCAAACTTTGACTGACTGTACCGGGTGCAAAAAAAATGGATTTGAGTGAAACCAAAAATATTTAAATCTGTTAGTGAATATCGTTCTAACAAATCTGAAAAATTGAAGTTTCATAGTGGGAAGCAAAAGTTATGGCTAAATGAATTTTCAGAAAGGTCGCTATAGAATTTATATAGCCCGTGAAAATGGCCATTTTGCAAACGACCTCGGAATTCGACGAAACCACTTTTGTTGGGACCGTATCGTCAAAACATAGCTGGATTTATTTTTCTGGAATTTTTAGAAGCAGTATGTGGCCCCGGTAATAAAAAATGTACGTTTAAATTAAATATATAAGGAATTATATTTTAAATTTAGCGGAAACCTATCGTAACAGCTGAATTGGGTTACGAAACGTATCCCATTGTGCTCGGAATGGGGGTATTTAGCTAGGGGTGACAGTCGTTGGGTTTGATTTCGAGTTCATATCAACATAAGGGTATTTTTTGATTAAAATAATTAAAAATATATTTATATATATCGTCAAACGCGGTCAAAACCCTCATTTTCCTTAGCCCATGGTCAACGCTTCTTCCAGCGAGCCTCCATTTAGAATCAGTGATTGAAACTTCACCGTATTCCCCCCCCTCCGATCTCCCTCTCCACCTAATGAAAACTGAAATCGTTTAAAGCAAATTGAAGAGCTTGACAAGCTCTTCTAGGTGAACGGACAAGATCTGATATGGTGGCCTGATCCGCTCAGATTGCCGTCGCCAAGTCGAGGCGTTGGAGGTGAAGTAGCGGCTCCTGGGGGAACTCGAGTTGATCAGAAGGGGGAGCCTAAGGTGCGGATTTCGAAGATGAGCAAGGTGGAGGGGGCTGATCGACGGCTGGTCTGACAGGGAGGCGGCGGTTCTTGGTCAAAGAAATCAACGGCGGGGAGTAAATCCGTTTGAACAGGTCTGAAGGTGGAAGAAAGGAAACAGAAAGGGCAGCGCTTAATTAACGTTATTAAAGGGTAATTAAAAATTTAATTTATTCGTTAATTATTTAATTAAATTATCAAATGTATTTAATGCATAACTTCTCCATACGAGAACGAAATTCGAAGATTTCAGGAGCGCTGGACTCGTCTCAACGAGAGCTGCGCAACAAAACTGACCGTGTCCAAAATAGAGAACGTTGGAATTTCAAGCAAATTTGAACGCGAACAGAATCAATTCAGAAGTTCAGAAATAACCATCAAAGTGAGAATTCTCTGACTTTAAAATTTTCTGTACAGTTATTTATTTTGTAACTGCATTCATGAACTGTTCCCCGTCGTCCACAGACGATGGACGAGTTGTTTGATTGTATTCTGTGTGAAAAATATAAATGTGAAAAGTGAAAAATATATATATGAAATGATCAGTGAAAAAATATAAATGTGAAAAGTGAAATATATATATGAAATGATCAGTGAAAATATTATATATATGGAAGGTGAAATATATATATATATATATATATATATATATATATATATGAAAAGTTAAAATAACATAAATATGAGATAAAAAGATATATGAGACGGGTATAATATATATATTGAAATTGAAATATATATATATATATATGATATGAATTCAAATCGAATTGGAATTGAATAGAATAGAAAATGAATTCGAATTGAATATAATAGAAAATGAATTCGAATTGAATATAATAGAAAATGAATTCGAATTGAGTAGAGTAGAAAATGAATTCGAATTGAATATAATAGAAAATGAATTCGAATTGAATAGAATAGAAAATGAATTCGAATTGAAAAGAATAGAAAATGAATTCGAATTGAATAGAATAGAAAACGATTTCGAATTGAATAGAATAGAAAATGAATTCGAATTGAATAGAATAGAAAATGAATTCGAATTGAATAGAATAAAAAATGAATTCGAATTGAATAGAATAGAAAATGAAATCGAATTGAAATCGAATTTAAATATCATTGCGTTTCTTTCTAGTTAGAGGTGGTGTCGGTGCTTAAAAATGTAATCGGATTTCCAGTGCTTTAAAACAAATAATTCTTTTAAACATCGCAATCAGTTCCCATCACACAATGCAACGCAAACCGGAGGATAGAGTTTTTACCTTATAACGGCCAAAATATGCTTGATACGAATAAAACAAAAGCATTTGATATTAGTACTAGTGTTATGTGTTTCAAAAACAATTTCAAATCATAAGTATCAATCATAGACGGCATTAATGCCCCATACCAATATGTCGCCATATATAGGTATACAATCAAAACCGCACGATGTCTATATGGAAATTGGATTTCCATCCTGAACCAAGGCAAAAGATAGTCCTTACCGATTTCGAGACGCTCTAGCCCGTGTCTCAGGCAAGTACTCAGTCAAGCCTTTGGAGCGACAGGGCCGGTCCACCGATGTGGATTAAAATTCCTGAACATTGCGTTTCCCCGCCCTATGGGGCGTCAATGAGCCAACGAATGACTCCATCGGTCCCGGATCGACCGATATAACCGAGGCGCCTCGTAACAGCAACAACCACATAGGTGTAAATAATATAAATATCAGCCAGTTTAAGCACCGACACCACCTCTAACTAGAAAGAAACGCATGTCCTCCCTGAGGTCCTTCTCCCCGGGCTCGTGGTAGCCTGGCTATAAAACAGAAAGAGGAAAGAGATACAGAATAAGATAGATCTAAACAGAACAGAACAGATATAACCTCAGATTCAGATTTACAATTTATGTCACAATCAAAATTAATGTTTATATCGGAAAATAACTGTACTTGCCTTGATTGGATTAAAGAAAGAACTTTAGTTGTTGTAGAATCGTTGCAGAAGCTTTAATCTCTAATTTGAATTGAGTTGCTTAGGTTGATGTTGATTAGCTTCTAGTTTTGATTTCAGCAGAGTAGCGACGCCATTTTTATTTTTATTAGAACAGAGGTAGAGTAGAAGCAAAATAGAATTGTGTGTAGAGAAGGCTAGGTCTTAGGCTGTATTTATAGGTATAGGAACTCATTTAGGCCCTCAGATTAACCCTAGAACTCATCAGGTATGTCCAAACACGTCACAGCCCACAAAATCGCACACACACGCACCAGGTTCGACCAGGGCTCGACCCCCAGGTCGACTGCCCAGTCGGCCTGGTCTGGGGGGGTCGACTGCCCAGTCGACTCCCCAGTCGACCTGGGTCCTGGGGTGTCGACTGCCTAGTCGACTCCCTAGTCGACTTGGGCCCTGGGCGGGAAATTTCCCACCCAACCCGCCTCTGGGTTTGAATTCGAATTTTGAATTCAAATTTCGAGCTGTTTTCAATTCTGAAATTTCCTGAAACTTCGGAGGGTCATATCTCCTTCATACGGACTCCGATTCTTGCAAATTCGGACTCGTTTTCAAGCAGAATTCCGAGATGAACGCAATGGCGCAACCCGTTTCCCTTGATTCTTATTTTTTTTTAAATAATTATCCTCTGATTTGTCACCTATACGTTCACAGAAAATACGGGGTGTTACATTCACCCCTCCTCAAAGGATTTCTTCCCCGAAATCTTCAAGTTAAGAAGAATGTGTCCTACCATCCAACATCCATCTACTCAATCATCAATCACTGGCGTCCATTATCCTTAGAAACTTCTAATGTTGTATGAACATATGCAAAGGTGTGTGTATACGTTCCTTATCTAATGCAAAGATCCGGCGGTCCACTGATTCAGTTGACCTCCTTAATGCGAATTATGCCGGTGCCATGAATCCAACATGTATGCAATTTTCCTACTTGATACATATCATTTCTATATGAGTGCACAACCATTCAGTCATATGCAACATCCATGTGCTGAGTCAATCATTTTGCATCCACAGAAATTGAAAATGCTCACACATCCATATGCAGTATGAGAGTGTTTTCGAGCCGATCTAGTGCCTAGTGTGTGTATATGCATCCACGAGCAACCACTTGCATCCACTTGCAACCATCAAACATAACATGTCTCAAACACATGTTTACACCCATTAGTTTCTACCTAAAGTTCGAAGATTCGATCGATAGGATACAGTCGAATGATGGAAGAGAGTACAGATAAAACAAAAACTTGGTTCCCATTAGGCATGGGTCCTAAGTATCGGCCCCGAAGACCGAAACCAACATCAAATTGACACCCAGAGGATTACCCTCTTTAGATAATGTCAAAACTAGAAATCTTAACATTATCGGGAATATTCAGATATTTATAGATTACCGGTACAGATCAGGTTCCCTAATGATTCTTAGGAAGCTAAGCATGATAAAATCATATCCCACAAAACCTTAGAATGTACGCGTCATACTTGACGCCGAACACAGATATCTTTCAAACCCCAATCTATCATAACAGATGAGTCATAACCCTTATGGGTCTGAGTCTACAGCGGAATCAGAAATAATACTAGTATTAAAGTGCAGAGTATCGATTACAAAATCAAAATACCAGAATCAGAAAGAGTCTTAACTCCATAATCAGATAAAGAAATTAAACCGACTATAGGAATTTTCCTATTTCTATCCTAGCCACTAGCCTCAAGAGTGTTCGCCTGCCCTCCTTGCCCTCGTCTCTTCGGGCAGTCCCTAGTGAAGTGTCCCATCTCACTACAGTTGAAGCAAGTGCCCTTCCTTTTTCTGCAATCTTTGTTCAGATGAGTCGAGCTTCCACAAGTAAAGCACTTTTTCCCCTTCTTATCTTCAGACTTCTCATCCTTCCTTTGTGTTTCCTTCTTGGGCCATGCTTTCTTATTCTGTGGTTCTTCCTTCTTTGTCTCTTTCGGGCCCTTATCTTCCTCGTGCAGTAGTGCCATGTCCACCAATTTCTCGTAAGTCGCTCCCATGGGTACATGGGTCAAGGCTAGGCTGTGCAGTGGCTCGTTCAATGATTTAACAAAGCGGAGAGCCTTTTTATGCTGAGTGTTGACTAAATCCAATCCGAACCTAGCCAGTTGGTTGAACTGGTTGACGTATTCCTTGACCGTCATACTTCCTTGCTTAAGAGATAAGAACTTTTCCAGTTGTAAACTTCGTTCAGCTTGCGAGAGGAATTTTGTCTCAAACCTTGTTCTGAAATCCATCCATGTTTCAACCGGCCTCTCGGCGTTAGTGACTTCCCACCAATAGGAAGCTTCGTCTTTGAACAACCATACCGCCAACTGTACCTTCTGCCCATCATCCACCTCGAAGATAACGAATAGATCCTCAGTTTCTTTGAGCCAGTTCCTCGCCTCTACGAATGATTCAGTTCCCTTGAAATCCTTTCCACCCATGGCCCTAAAATCTCTACAGATCTTTGAGAAAGCAATTGCACAAGGAGGGGGCGGAGGAGGGGGATCATTTGCTGGACCTGGGGCGGCGGTCCTAGCCTCAAGATATTGACGAAACCAACCGGGTACATGAACACCCTCTGTTATCTCAGATGCTTCAGACATGCTGAAACGAAAAAGGAAAGATTCAATACAAAAAGGACTGAAGGAAAGATATATGGCTCTTGGGGATCATGTTTTTCAAAATAAGCTTTATTTTTGAAAATACTTCCTTTCAAAACCTTTTTGAAAATAGTTTTCAAAAACTTTACCCAATCTGGTAACCTTCGGCTCTGATACCAAGTGTAACATGATTGACATTGAAAAATGTTTATTCTATGCTCTTATATTTTATCTTTTGTAAATAAATAAATGATACTTTGGTTACTTTTGTATGTTTTTACAGGATGTCAAGAAATGCCTCCTTCAATTCAAATCAAAGGCCAACTACAAGAAAGAGCTACTTCCTCACATCAAATTCATTTCAATTGCAAAAGGAGTAGCTCATTGGTAAAGGCATAGGAATTGGTGCTGAGAGACCTGAGTTCGAACCCCGTCAAGCTCACTTTTTGCCAAAGAAACGGAGCGCGTTCACACTGGCCCCTTTGCTTTGAGGAATATTTGGATTAGTGTTATGTTATATACATACACATATTCATGTGTATGTATTTATGATGTGCACCAATTAACATTTCAGCAATAGCCATATTCTTTTCATGGAATTAAATTCAAATCATTCAATTTCAATTAGAAGAATTTCTGATTGAATTGCTGCCAAGAAAAGATCCATTGTGAAGATTTTATCCTTTGTGCCTTGGGATTCTAATAAGCATCCTTGTTTGGAAGAATCAATTACATGCACCAATCAATTAGCCACATGAGAGAATTGAAAGATATGGAAAATATTTACCATGATATGCCAGATTTTCTCCAATCAAGCTGAGTCAAGGAAGGCAAGAGATATTCATGAATGAGGAGGCCCATTTATTCATAGACCTAATCATGGTTTTCCCATTCTCATCTATAAATATGTGTTGTAACCATTGTAAAAATTCATTCATTCTTCTATACTCCCTTTTAGTTTTAATAAAGCTTTCTTTTCTTTAGTTTCTGCATTTTTATTTCATGGCAAATTGTGTTGTCTAATCAATTAGATTTGCTAGAACACAATTTGCTATTGCTTCTATTTTTCTTACTAGTGATTGACCGTCTGATTAGATTCAGCGGTAATCCTAGTTTTTATTTTCAGTTGTTGATTTCTTTTCTGCAATTTTATTTCCAGTGTTCTATTTTATTTTAATCATTGAATTTATTACAGATCCGATTAGATTCAAATCTGTAGTGAATTTAATTGCATCTTTTATTCGTAGTTTCAGTTTTTATTTTGCTTTGCGAAAAAAAATCAACCTCTAAGCTTTGTCTAACTCGCCCAAGAGATTAGATAAATAATTGATTTAATTCACCTCCCTGTGTTCGACCTGTATGCTACACACCTGTATGCTTGCAGAATTTAATTTAAATGTCGCGCTTTTCTAGTTCATAGGAAAGCGACGATCAAGTTTTTGGCGCCGTTGCCGGGGAGGTAACGTTAAATTTTATTATTTATTTAAATTCTGATTCGTGTTAGTTTTTATTATTGTTTTCCTGTGTTTGTTTTGTTTTATATACAAAAAAAAAATCTGCTTTAGTGATTTGGTTTATCAATTTGAGTGGTACTGCCATCAAATAAACAGAGAAAAAAAACTTTCATATTTTGCTTTTATTTCTTTCTATCTCAGAACTTCTTTCCTTTCTGCTTTTTACAAATACCAAAAAGAAAAAAAAGTGGCAATTTTTTTTTCTTTCTTCTCTGTGCTACCTGATTTCTTATTTGCTTCTTTTTCAAATCTTCGTTGATTTCGTTCCCCTTTTCAATTTTGTTCTTCTACATTCCTTTCTCTTTCTGTTTTTACTACAATAATAATAATAAAAAAAAAGGGTCACAAACCCATCGTTGCTCAAAAAAAAACCTTCGCAACCACCCTGTCCTCACGACCTGTACATCACCGTAGCCTCACCTCACTCAAAAATTCACCACGTCCATCTTCACAGTTCACCCCATCATCACCGCACCTTCTCCCTGCCCTCTACCCACCATCTTCACATCCAAGGTCCACGCACAAAAAAATATACAAACCAAACTCCTCATCCTAAAAAGCCAGCCACCACCCCACTTCAACGTCACCCCTCTGCCAAATTCTTTTTCTGTTGTGTCTTTCCTGCTACAACCAATCTCCTTCATATCAAGACCCACCTTCAAACTCCCATCGCGTCTACCATCCCCACGCACATCTTTTGCCAACAATCCTTCTATCGACAGGCCAAACAAATCACGCCATCCATCCACGAAACCACATGCTCCGGTCATCATCACTCATACACACAAACAGTACCACACAGACCACGTCCCCTTTCACAATATAGAAAAAAAAACTGCTTCATAATCCAATTTCCGTACCACACGAAACCACTTCCATCAGCGTACCCAAGTCCATAAACCTTCCTCAGCCCCACTCACGCAAGTATTCCGACCTTTCATCACTTCTGCCACAAATCCGAACAGCAATCCCCTCCTCCACATACCTAAATCGCTCCAAATCGCCTTCGATTTCAAAGACCTGTTAACCTCCTGACCACCGTACAACCCACGTTTCTCCATCCTTCCACCACAGACAAAATCCACAACCACCTGCTCCTTAAATTGAAATCAACATCGCAGAACGAATTCATTCGAACAAAAGAAAAAAATTGAGTTCGTGAGTTTCATCGATTATATTATTTTGGGAGAAGTTTTATACTGGTGGCATCTTATAGAAAAAAAGAAGAAAGATTTATTTTGGTTTTGGGACTCGAGCAATTTTGACAGATTTATAAAAGGAAGAAAGTTTATTTTGACTTTGGTGGAATAAGCGTGTACAGTTCCCAAATACGGATCCCATTTGTGATTGAGTACCCCCGATTTCTAATTCATTTTTCTAACTCATAGATTAGTTTTTTTAATTTTCGAGTCCGTTCTTATTTTCTTTTCTTTAAAAAAAACGGAGAATTTTCGAGCCCGAACCCGTGCCGCAGCTCAGACAAGCAATTAATAGAAGGGGACAACAACAGAAAGCAGCGGATGATTCAGATGGGTTGGAGCGGTTGCACACCAAGTGGGGTGTGAACGCGCTAGCGCTTCCCAAATTCACTGGAGGACTGCCGATCAAGGTGAGAAATTTTTAAAACACTACAGGTGCTCTGCTGCAAAGAAAAAAATATATATCGACAATTGTTGTAAAAAAAATTCTACAGGGGCAGCGGCTTTGAATGTACAATTTTTAATTTTTGCAATTATTTTGTGTGATTGTTGTTATTTCTGCATTTTTATTCATTCTATTAAGGGAAATACCCCAATTCACATAAGGTGAGGGATTTCATCACCCTCTCCTTAGCCCACAAATTGCAATTCATCATAGAATCTGACCAATAATAACGGTTAGACATTGGACTTAAGGGAGTCACGGGCTCATCTAGGGCTTAATTATATTGTGATAGTTGATTCATTTGGAACGAATTATTTCTCGGTGTCTAGACTACGGCAGAGAAATAACCGTTTATAAATATTACGGTGATTCGTAAATATTATATCGGTTGTTACTCTGAAGGTACTTAAACCTTCGGCTGCATTGCTAGGGTGATTCCTGGTGCACCGATAACTCCTGTCCGTTAACTGGCTGAGAAATCTTTTGATTTAAGTAATCAAACGTGTCACTTTATAATTTTGGGTTAGGAGCCAATAAGGACAGAAAACTTCATTGTAGCTAATTTCTGTGCTTGCATTCAACAACAAATGAGTGAAAAAGTGTCAGCCAACAAAATTCTCCTAGAGGCTCTCGTATCAACCAAAATTTTCCACCCGAATTGGATCAAAATCGAGTGAATCAAAACTTTCCAAACTTTGGGGATCAAAACCAAATAAATCAAAATTTTCAAAACCTCAATATCCAAATGGATAGACCCTTGTCTCTTCGTGATCGATGTTATCCTATTAGGACCGTTCAATCATCTGTCATTGTGTTCCCACCAGCTGAAGGGAACAATTTTGAGCTAAAACATTCTTTTATCCAAGGGGTACCAAAATTTACTGGGTCTGAAAATGCTTATGAATTTGTAAGTGAATTTGAATTGTATGCTTCCACAACAAAAATAGAACAACTATCTAACGAATCGATCAAGCTAAGGCTAATTCCATTTGCACTACTTGAAAGCGCTAAAAGATGGCTAAATTCTCTTCCACGACATTCCATAAGAAGTTGGGATGAATTTGTCACTGCATTCTTGAAAAAGTTTTTCCCTTTCCATAAAACTCTCAAAATTCGAACTGAGATAAACCAATTTTGTCAAAATGAGGGGGAAACTTTTTCAAAATACTTTGAGAGATTCAACCAGCTATTATATAGTTGCCCTCATCATGGAATTCTAAAAGATCACTTATGTCAAATTGCATATGAAGGGCTAAACTATCAGACTAGAACTCAACTAGAATCAATGTGTGGAGGAGACTTTATGTCTAAAACAGCCGATGAAGCTTGGCAGTTTCTAGAAGATTATTCTGAAAAGGACATGCAGTGGGAATCGATTCGTGTTCCCATTCGTACTTCTACTAGAGGAGTGCATGTCGTGGACCCAAGTCAAATTCCCTTAGAAAATCAAACTCTTCAGGCCGGAGAAGGGTTACCCCACTATTACTCTCAAGACCAGGCCAATGCCATAGCTCAAAATAATCCTTACTCATCCACGTACAACCCTGGTTGGAGGAACCACCCAAATTTTTCCTGGTCGAACCCCAATAATTCGGCTAACCCATCTCACGTGCAACCCTTTATTCCCAATCCGAATTACCAAGGTCCACCCCCCCAATTCTCAAACCTCTCAAACTGCACCTCAATCCAAACAACCTTATAGGCACCCCAATTTTCAATCATCAAACCAATCATCTCAATCTTCTCAACCATCACAAGATATTGGGCGTCTAGAAAAACAGATGAACTCTTACGAAGCTAAAATAAACTCGCAAGACGCTAAAATGGACCAAATGTTCAATATGATGAAGGAATTTATGAAAACTCATGAGAAGGGAAAATTGCCTAGTCAACCTGAGGTAAATCCAAAATATAACTCTCATGCTGTAAATTCTTGTGAGGACGAAAATAAAAATCCAGTCAATGCTATTACAACCCTTCGATCTGGAAAGAGGATTGATAACAACATAGGCAACCCTGGCGAGCCTTCTAATTCGGCCCCGATGCCTAATCTTGAGGATCACCCATTGTCTTTGAATGCCAATTCTTCTAAACCCCCATTTTCCTCAAATGTTGGCAATCCCAACAGTTCTTCTCCCAGTGTCGGCAAACCCGACCCACCTTCGAAAAATAATGTTGGCAATACCAACATTCCATCTTCTACAACCTTACCACCTTCTCTTCCCTTTGATAAACCTTCTTCTTCGAATGATGAAACTCATCACAGAGTCGAAAAACCAGTAGCTCCTTTTCCTCATAGACTCAATAATAAGAAGTTAGCGGCAAATTTCGATAAAATTCTGGAAATTTTCAAACAAGTCCATGTGAACATTCCTCTTTTGGACACCATTGAACAAATTCCTCAATATGCTAAATGTCTTAAGGAATTGTGCACACAAAAACGTGCGACCAATGTCCCCAAAACCGCCTTTCTAACTGCGAATACAAGCTCTGTTCTTTCGAATCTTGCCCTAGTCAAGTATAAAGACCCTGGCTGCCCTACGATTGATTGTAAAATAGGAAACACTCACATCTCTCGTGCCCTACTCGACCTTGGTGCCAGTGTCAACCTTCTCCCTTATACTGTCTATCGCCAACTTGGACTAGGGGAGATTAAACCAACAAACATCACACTTCAACTAGCCGATCGATCTATCAAAAAGCCATTAGGAATTATCAAAGACGTCTTGATACAGATCGAATAGTTTTACTTTCCTGTCGATTTTATAGTTCTAGAAACAGAGCCTGTCTCAAATCCCAACGTTCAAATACCATTGATCTTAGGACGCCCTTTCTTAGCAACCTCTAATGCTGTCATCAATTGTAGGAATGGTCAGCTTCGACTTTCCTTCGGGCACCTAACCATTGAGCTAAACATCTTTAATCTCAACAAGCAATCTAGGGATTTTGATATCGATGAAATTGACATGATTCAAACCACAGTTGATGAAACCTCTAATGACACTTCTGAAGCTTTGAAAATGTGTCTTGACCATTTCGACTCTGATTTCGATGAACTCGAATACGTTTCTGAACTGAACAAAATTCTTGACTTCGACACTTCGTCACCTGAATCTAACCAAGGAATGTTGACCAATGTTGATACACAAGAACTTCCTAAGTTAGACCTCAAACCCTTGCCACCAGACCTTAAGTATGCCTACCTGGACCCATCACAAACTTTTCCCGTAATCTTGGCCTCTGATCTTACCGAAGACCAAGAAGAAAAAGTTTTGGAAATTTTACGGGAAAATAAAAACGCCTTGGGGTGGGAAATTAGCGATATAAAAGGAATTAGCCCATCAATTGTGGAACATCGCATACATTTAGTTGATGAGGCTAAACTCACCCGTGAGGTTCAAAGGCGATTAAACCCAAACATGAGAGAAGTGGTCAAGGAGGAGATAATCAAATGTCTAGACAATAACATCATCTATCCAATCTCTGATAGTACTTGGGTGAGTCCGGTACAAGTTGTACCAAAGAAGTCGGGAGTCACAGTGATCAAAATCGACAGTAATGAACTCGTCCCAACAAAAATTAAAACCAAATGGCGTGTGTGCATCGACTATCGAAAGCTTAACTCAGCCACACGAAAAGACCATTTTCCCTTGCCTTTTATTGACCAAATGCTCGAACGCTTAGCGGGACATGAGTACTACTGTTTTCTCGATGGATACTCTGGCTATAACCAAATTCCTGTTGCTTTAGAAGATCAACATAAGACCACCTTTACTTGTCCCTTTGGAACCTTTGCTTATCGTCGCATGCCTTTTGGTCTTTGTAATGCCCCCGCGACCTTCCAAAGGTGTATGATGAGTATTTTCTCTAATATGGTGGAAGAATTCTTGGAAATATTCATGGACGATTTTTCAATATATGGATCATCTTTTTTTCAATGTCTCACTCATTTAGAACTCGTCCTTAAGCGTTGTAAGGAGAAATCACTCGTGCTTAATTGGGAAAATTGTCACTTTATGGTAAAAAGGGGGATAGTTCTAGGTCATGTCATCTCCAAAGATGGTCTAGAAGTCGATAAATCCAAAATCGATTTGATTGCTAATTTACCTCCTCCTAAGTCTGTCAAAGATGTTCGTTCATTTCTTGGCCATGCAGGATTCTATAGAAGATTCATTAAGGATTTCTCGAAAATTTCAAAACCTCTCTCGAATTTACTTGCCAAAGACGTAAAGTTTGAATTTTCCAATGATTGCAAAACATCTTTTGAAACTCTTAAGTCCATCTTGACCACAACTCCCATCATTCAACCTCCTGATTGGACTCAACCCTTCGAACTTATGTGCGACGCTTCTGATTTTTCTATTGGAGCCATCTTTGGTCAGCGTATCGATAAACTCCCTCGAGTCATTTATTATGCTAGCAAAACCTTAAACGAGGCCCAATTGAATTACTCAACTACTGAAAAGGAATTTTTGGCAGTTGTTTTCGCTCTTGAGAAATTCAGACCATATCTCGTAGGATCCAAAGTCATAGTTTACACTGACCATGCTGCCCTACGATATTTACTTTCTAAAAAGGATGCCAAGGCCCGCTTGATTCGTTGGATCCTTCTTCTTCAAGAATTCGATATAGAAATATGAGATAAAAAGGGTCCTGAAAATGTCGTAGCTGATCATCTCTCTCGAATTGTGCACGAAAATGATAATGACACACAAATCGATGACTATTTTCCTGACGAACAACTCCTTTCGATCTCTAACACCCCTTGGTACGCTAACATTGTGAATTATCTTGTCACACAACAAATGCCCGCTGAATGGTCGAAACAAGATAAACAAAAATTTCTCTCGAAAGTTCGAAACTTCTATTGGGATGACCCATATCTTTTCAAATACTGTCCAGACCAAATCATTCGAAGGTGTGTGCCCGATCATGAACACCAAAGTATTCTCTCCTTCTCACATGACCATGCTTGTGGTGGTCATTTTGGTGCAAGAAAAACTGCTGCAAAAGTTTTGCAAAGCAGTTTTTATTGGCCCACACTCTTCCGTGACGCTTTCGAATTTTTCTCTAAATGTGAGCGATGTCAAAGAACGGGTCGAATCTCTAAGCGAAACATGATGCATCTCAACCCCATTTTAGTGATTGAGTTATTCGATGTTTGGGGCATCGATTTCATGGGACCATTCCCTAATTCATTTGGGAATCTTTACATCTTACTTGCGGTAGTTTATGTCTCAAAATGGGTTGAAGCCATTCCGACCAAAACCAACGACAACATGGTTGTTGTCAAATTCCTCAAAGAAAACATCTTTTCACGCTTTGGTACACCTCGCGCTATCATTAGCGATAATGGCACTCATTTCTGTAATCGTGCTTTTGAGTCCTTGCTCAAGAAATACTCAATCACACACAAGCTGTCAACACCTTACCATCCACAAACTAGTGGACAAGTAGAAGTTTCCAATAGACAAATCAAACAAATTCTTGAGAAAACCGTGAATTCCAATAGAAAAGATTGGTCCGTAAAACTGATTGATGCACTTTGGGCTTTTCGCACTGCTTATAAAACCAATCTAGGGATGTCACCATATCGATTAGTCTTTGGAAAGGCCTGTCACTTACCTCTTGAATTAGAGCATCGTGCTCTTTGGGCCATAAATTTTTTGAACTTTGACTTAGAAAAAGCCGGCTCACACAGGAAGTTACAAATTTCTGAATTAGAGGAATTAAGAAATGAAGCGTATGAAAATGCGAAAATCTACAAAGAAAGAACCAAAGCCCAACACGACAAAAACATACTTCGTAAGGAATTCAACGTAGGTCAAAAAGTTCTTTTATACGACTCTAGACTTCACTTGTTTCCAGGAAAACTCAAATCTCGATGGACTGGACCTTATGTCGTGAAAACAGTATATCCTCATGGAGCGGTTGAAATTGAAAATCCTAGGGATGGAAAAGTCTTCAAAGTAAACGGTCAACGACTAAAACCATTTTTGGAATTCGAGCAATATGATGAAGATGACTCTATCGATCTGCATGATCATCCACCATGAAATCAGGTGGTACACGTTCTTTTTCTTTTATTTTTATTTTTCTTTTTTTTTATTTTTGTTTTTCTGCTTTAGACAGTTGGGACACTGTCTCAATCAAGTGTGGGGGGGAGTCTGCATTTCATCCATTTTCATTTTTCTTTGTTTTTATTTCTTTTTATTTTCAGCCATTTAAGTAGGATCATCATACATTTTAGATTGTAGTAACATACCATAATTTTTTTTTTTTTTGAAATACGACGCATTTTCAATTGATACAGCCAATAAGTTCACAATTTTTAGCCAGTTGATAGTATTTTTCTCTCTCAGCTAAATTCGAATTTGAAATATAATGAAAAGTTTAATTTTGAGGGATAATAGTGTAACCGGTACATAGGGAGATTCTTAAGTGATGGCCATGAAATCTATTCTATATTGTAGACTTTGTTTAAATAAGTGTAGGACTTAAAATACTTATATTGGCTTTTCAAATCTTTAAAACTAAGTTGTGTTAAGTTGAATTCGCGTAACTCTCTTTTGTGCTTATATTTTCAATAATAATAATAATAGTATTCCAAGGGTATCCAACATTGCTTGTATATCAAGCGTTGGTGTGCAAACCCGCCAAGCTCTATCCGACACGTTGTTGACAAAGTCAAAGTTGGAATATCTTTGTCTCATTTTATGAGATTGGACACCTAATGATTACCGACACGTTGTTGACAAAGTCAAAGTCGGCCTGCACAATCCGCCAAGCTCTTTACCCACTCTCCGTTAGTCCGCGAGGCAATGCATGGGTGGTAAACCTTGGTCTTTTTAGTTAGGTGTACGTACTTAATCATAAATCTTAAAATTTTATAGAATAAAGAATAAGCGATGATACCGAAACACTTCTTGACCTTATTGATTTGACTAGCCAGACATGAGAAAATTAGAATACCACTTTGCAAACTGTGCCACGCAAACTAAGAATTTATTTCATGGCTGCACTATGTTATCGACCGAACTAACTGGCCAAACTGGAATTTAACATTTAAAAACTTGATTTATATTGAAAATTTGTGACAAGTCGAGGTATCTAAAATAAAATCAACTAACTAGAAATTGTTAACTTAATTTGTTGTACCACTTTCTTGAAACAAGTCGTGTTTTCATTTTTTGTCTTTATTTGCATATGTCCATTGCATTCATGTAGTTTCATTAGAATCATAGCATATTACATTTGGATTTTGTGGGTAGTATCCGCTGAAAACCCTCACGAGACACCACTCGTCCTACTAGGGACACCTAGAGGTTTAACGGCTTGTTGCATACGCTCAATGCAATCGTGTTTCCTACGAAAGTGTGACCTATCTAGTTTAGTTTTTCATTTTTTGTTTTACTCGAGGACGAGTAAAAGATAAGTGTGGGGGTATTTGATTGACATTGAAAAATGTTTATTCTATGCTCTTATATTTTATCTTTTGTAAATAAATAAATGATACTTTGGTTACTTTTGTATGTTTTTACAGGATGTCAAGAAATGCCTCCTTCAATTCAAATCAAAGGCCAACTACAAGAAAGAGCTACTTCCTCACATCAAATTCATTTCAATTGCAAAAGAAGGAGTAGCTCATTGGTAAAGGCATAGGAATTGGTGCTGAGAGACCTGAGTTCGAACCCCGTCAAGCTCACTTTTTGCCAAAGAAACGGAGCGCGTTCACACTGGCCCCTTTGCTTTGAGGAATATTTGGATTAGCGTTATGTTATATACATACACATATTCATGTGTATGTATTTATGATGTGCACCAATTAACATTTCAGCAATAGCCATATTCTTATCATGGAATTAAATTCAAATCATTCAATTTCAATTAGAAGAATTTCTGATTGAATTACTGCCAAGAAAAGATCCATTATGAAGATTTTATCCTTTGTGCCTTGGGATTCTAATAAGCATCCTTGTTTGGAAGAATCAATTACATGCACCAATCAATTAGCCACATGAGAGAATTGAAAGATATGGAAAATATTTACCATGATATGCCAGATTTTCTCCAATCAAGCTGAGTCAAGGAAGGCAAGAGATATTCATGAATGAGGAGGCCCATTTATTCATAGACCTAATCATGGTTTTCCCATTCTCATCTATAAATATGTGTTGTAACCATTGTAAAAATTCATTCATTCTTCTGTACTCCCTTTTAGTTTTAATAAAGCTTTCTTTTCTTTAGTTTCTGCATTTTTATTTCATGGCAAATTGTGTTGTCTAGTCAATTAGATTTGCTAGAACACAATTTGCTATTGCTTCTATTTTTCTTACTAGTGATTGACCGTCTGATTAGATTCAGCGGTAATCCTAGTTTTCATTTTCAGTTGTTGATTTCTTTTCTGCAATTTTATTTCCAGTGTTCTATTTTATTTTAATCATTGAATTTATTACAGATCCGATTAGATTCAAATCTGTAGTGAATTTAATTGCATCTTTTATTCGTAGTTTCAGTTTTTATTTTGCTTTGCGAAAAAAATCAACCTCTTAGCTTTGTATAACTCGCCCAAGAGATTAGATAAATAATTGATTTAATTCACCTCCCTGTGTTCGACCTGTATGCTACACACATGTATGCTTGCAGAATTTAATTTAAATGTCGCGCTTTTCTAGTTCATAGGAAAGCGACGATCATAACACCCCACCTCCGTTAAGGTCACTCACAAAGGGAATGCCTTAACTTTGGTGGAGCATTTTAGTAAACAGAACAGAAACTTACAAGACAGATAAAACAGTACTTGAAAGTTTTATAATTTTGTTTCAACAGAACCGAAATAAACTTGGTTACATCCTTTCAGATCACAATATCAGAATTCAAGTACAAAATATCAGTCTTGTACAAAAGCCTTCAGAATGCATAGTTTAAAATCATAATCCCCACAGAAGAAGACAAGCCATACTTTAAGCACTTCAAGCGAAAGAAATCTGGATCAAGCAAAAGTATTCCCTTCTACAAGACCTGGGGGGAAACGGAAGAAAGGAGGCGAAACAACAAGGGTCAAACAAAAGTCTGGCAAGTCCAATGATTTTCAGTTATGAACAGATAATAATAACATGACATGAAAATAAAACTGGATGAGAGATAACTGTAACAGATGTAGCAGATATAACAGAAGAACAGAATGACATAAGCTATTTCTTTACGCTTCTCTGCACTAATACTAGTATAACAGGATTAGGTGTCACCCTAATGTCTAAACTGAAACAGAAACGGGTACAGAATAATTTCCATAGAAGAGAGTGCTAGTAATGGGCCTTTACCACCCGAACAGAAACAGACAGAAGCAGAACAGATTAATCCCTATGGAAACAGAATGTAGAATTAGGTGTACACTAGCAATGGGCCTTTACCAGCCGAACAGACGGTACCACACAGAAATAGACAGGTGTTACCACCCAACAGAAACAGACGGTACCAGCAGAAACAGACGGTACCAGCAGAAACAGACAGAACTAAGTGTACCCTAAAACCCTACCCAAGCGATCGGCTCCCTAATACATAAATACCCTGTGCCAGCCCCACAAAAGGGTGTATCATTCCCTAAAGTGGCAACCTTTGAATGACACATACCTATTTATAGATGTCACGGCGTCTTACATCCTCAGAGGCAGACCGGGATCCATGCACGCACATGACCCGGTTGGAACGCACCATCAACACCCCTCGCCATTATCAGAATGAACCGCTTATAATTAGTTCAGTAAGCGTGCCCAGACCCTACCTACTGTTGGGTCAAAGTTTTGATACCAGAAAGGGTTACTGACTAATATGGGTCCCAAACAACAGATGACACAAGTAATTCCCCTCCTAACCTTATGTCCCCAGACTAACAGATTTCAGATTAACTTGTTTACAAGTTTCAGACATATAGAGTTTAGATCAACTAGTTCACAAATTAACAGACTTACAGATTTACTGGTTACAGATTAACCGGTTACAGATTGTCTAACTTTGTATTGGGCCTACAGATTCACGAAACGGGTTTATCAGATTCATTGGTCCAATTGGTTAAACCTTACCTACCCAACACGTTTTAGACATCATATTTATCTCAGATTCTCATTAATTAAATATTAATGCCCAGACCTCTCACATTAGACTGACAGTATGCGGCTACTGGTTAGGCCGGTTGGTTCCGGGCAGGTTTCTGTCACAAACTGAGTCTAACCTCGGGTTTCAAGCACGTTATGACTAACTTCTCACATTAGAACCTATTGTTTGCGGCCACTGGATATGCCGGGCGGTTCCGGGCAGAATTACGCTGCAAATTCATTCTAACCTCGAGTTAGCCATGTTTATCTTTGCGGCCAATTAATTAATAATTTACCATTTATGCCCATGCCTAATACACGTCAATTATTCATAGCTAATTCAGATTATGTCAATAACAGACTGAATATATCAACTTAACAGACATAACATATTTAGGCGACTTAACGGATTTAGTTTAGCAGATTTGGCATTTTCAACAGACTTAGCAGATGACAGATTTGGCAGATGAACAGATCTAGCAGACTAGGCAGTAGACCAGAACTAGCAGATTAAGCAATATAACAGAACTAGCAGATTGGCAATATAACAGAACTAGCAGATTAGGCAAATATAGCAGAACTAGCAAATTAGGCAAATATAACAGATTTAATCATTCCTTAAAGTTTCGCAAACATATCTTGCCTAACTATAAATCTTGCCTAAGTTCACATGCATAAATAATAGTCATGATTCACAATATGATCATATACCCCATGTTTACATTAAATTTACATAGCACAGACTATGGTCATAATTTACCATATACCATATGTTTCAATTTTTTATTAAACTTGCATAGTACAGAAGATCCATATATAAATTATACCAAATATAGCCGTCGATTACTATGCATGTCATATATCCCAAAGATCCCTTACTTAGGTGTTATTCACATTTGATAGATATCCTACTTTAATGTAAATCTTTATACCTAAACCATATTCTCTTTATCTCAAGCCATATGTTCAATACAGTCTATATTTATGTCAAATTATATACCTTTCTATGTCATGTCCTCAAATCATATGTTCAATACCCATTATGTTATAAATATAACATGTCCAGTCATATGTCTCAGATTTACGTTCTAGCTACAGTCCATGTTCTTTCCTCAAATCAGTCACCTATTGGTCATGCCCAATTTATGCATCATTCATTTTACTATCCCAAACATTTTAGCGTATGTTAATCTTTTATGAGATTGGCTCAGGCTCGTGGTAGCCTGGCTATAAAACAGAAAGAGGAAAGAGATACAGAATAAGATAGATCTAAACAGAACAGAACAGATATAACCTCAGATTCAGATTTACAATTCATGTCACAATCAGAATTAATGTTTATATCGGAAAATAAATGTACTTGCCTTGATTGGATTAAAGAAAGAACTTTAGTTGTTGTAGAATCGTTGCAGAAGCTTTAGTCTCTAATTTGAATTGAGTTGCTTAGTTTGATGTTGATTAGCTTCTAGTTTTGATTTCAGCAGAGTAGCGACGCCATTTTTATTTTTATTAGAACAGAGGTAGAGTAGAAGCAGAATAGAATTATGTGTAGAGAAGGCTAGGTCTTAGGCTGTATTTATAGGTGTAGGAACTCATTTAGGCCCTCAGATTAACCCTAGAACTCATCAGGTCCGTCCAAACACGTCATAGCCCACAAAATCGCACACACACGCACCAGGTTCGACCAGGGCTCGACCCCCAGGTCGACTGCCCAGTCGACCTGGTCTGGGGGGTCGACTCCATAGTCGACTTGGGCCTTGGGCGGGAAATTTCCCGCCCAGCCCGCCTCTGGGTTTGAATTCGAATTTTGAATTCAAATTTCGAGCTGTTTTCAATTCTGAAATTTCCTGAAACTTCGGAGGGTCATATCTCCTTCATACGGACTCCGATTCTTGCAAATTCGGACTCGTTTTCAAGCAGAATTCCGAGACGAACGCAATGGCGCAACCCGTTTCCCTTGATTCTTAATTTTAAAAAAAATAATTATCCTCTGATTTGTTACCTATACGTTCACAGAAAATACGGGGTGTTACATCAATCGGACTTACCGTGTGATCGTGGCAACGTTAAACACCCTAATCAATTCTATTATAGTGGTCGATTCAGACATGGGTAACTTTAAACGAATAAACGACTGACTAAATGACCTTCGATTTGAACGAAACAAGTTTCATTGGATCCGTAGGGAAGAGGTCTAGCAGGATGTCAAGATCTCATATTAATTGGATTTTTTTTGAAATTATAGGAATTTTAAATACTTGATTTTTCATTGATATTTATAAAGGGCTTTTCACAAATAACCTCGAAATTTGACGAAACCTATCCCGTTGGGTCCAGAATATTTTTTTAAGCTAGGGTTAACTTATTTTGTCAAAAATGGAGATCGTATGTGGTAGGTTTTGGTGTTACTTTACGGTGAAGTTTCAGATAATATTAATTTAATCCAAACCCTTACTATAAATAGCCAACCTATAACCCTATTTTTTGTCAAATCTTTCTCAGCGTGGTCAAGGCAAATTGAGCCGCTACCAAAAGACGTTGAATGGCTCAAATCCTCTAATATTCATCTTCAATTTATTCTCGATCCTCACATCTACATGGAAATCTTTTTAAGTGTCAAAGGACTCAGCTCAATGAGAACTTCGAAGTGGACGGTGGAGATGAAATTCTGGTTTTTGATCATCGGGATTCGGGGACGATTGTTCCTACGTTTGGAGGCCATTTGCTGGCAATGAAGGCTGCCGAGTCGATCGTGGTTGATGGTGAAGGTCAGGGACGGTGGCGCACTTCTACCAACGATGTCTGATCGGAGTTTGCCAGTGTTTTGGTGAATGTAAGGAGGCGGAGTATCTAGAAGTTTGGCGGTGGGGTAAACAATGAAGTTGAGCATGGATTCTTCTGTGCGATGGAGGGAGGGTTTCGAATGAGAAGGATTTGAAGCAGAAGCAAATACATAAGGGTCGGCCAGTATTATTCTTACCGAAAATGTGATTATGTTGACTAAGTGTATGATAAATTATCAGTTAAAATTATATTTTAAAATGTGAAATGTGTACAGGGGCGTTGGGAGTGTCTGGAGCTTTGGTACATGAATGGGAAAAGGAAGTACAAACTGGCGACCCTAATAATTTCCCTAAGCAACGTGAATAAGCATTGTGGGAGCAAAGATGTTGGGTTTCTGGACTTGGAGGAATAACAGTTTGTGAAAATAAGGAGGAAGGGGAATATGGACCGCGAGTATAGTTTCGGGAATGAAGGGTATATCATTTTATAATTAATTAGTTGGGGATTAATTAGAAACTTAATTCATTAAATTTTTGTAAACGTTGACAGGTTGGATAGGAAACAAATGAAGGAACTAATGAAGAATTGCCTTGTTGTTTCCAAATCAAAGTAAATTATTTTAGCTAGACCATTAATTAGAGAACTAATTATATAATCAAAATCGTATAAACTTTAAAACGTTAATAACCTTCTCATTTTTGGTAGGTCGGAAACAAAGCACAGTAAAGAAGGAAAAGTCGAGATGTTTTCCTTTTGGGTCTGGCTTAACACTTAAAAACGTAATTAATTAATTTGACTAGTGCAAGATTAGTAATTAAAAACAATTAATTATATTTAAATTGTATAACTTTAAATAGTGATAATTCATTCATCTGTGATCAGAATCTGACAAGTCATAAACCGCTAGAATTGTCGTAACAAGTACTATTTTATGGAACAAATCTGGACAAGATTTGGGACAACCGGGATTTTAAATTAAATTAAACATATACTTAATTTAATGAAAAGCAACTGTTTCGACGACGAACCAAATTAAGGTGAGTTAAGCTCACTCAGTTCTTCCCATTTATATTTCATATAAATTGGTTTTTTAGTTTGTGTGGTCTGTTTGCCAATGGTTGACTATTTGCTAGGTATATATTTATTTGTTGATTTAATCGATGAAATTAAACTGTTGTTTAATTTCAGGGAATTACCAAATCATTATTTTAACAACTGGATCCAATAGAGGTGACTCACCTTGGTTGGTCACGTTTATAAAATAAACGTGTTTAAATTGTTTGAATTTTTTGCATTGCTTGTGAATTAGTTGATGTTAAATGTTCGTTATTTATTGTTATTAGTTAAATAAGATTGAATGACCCAATTTGAGATAACCATTTGAATACAGGGAAGAACAGGTTGGAGGGATCCAACGGGATTCCTCAAAGATATTATTTATTTTCATATTATCATATATGAACTAACCTGATGAGATAATTGATTTGATTACTGAATGTTGACTAAATTCAGCATCTGTTTTGTTTAAACCCATGGGCGGTATCGGTTGAGTATTTGGCATCATATGGCCTATAAAATCAATTGTTTATAAATGTTGATTTACTGTCAGGAAAATCGACAGAGAAGAAGTTATAAAATTTATTTTATAACTGGATATAGATTTTTAATTAAATTATATTATAAATAAAAAGTTTGTTTAAAAGGAAATAAATATTTATTACTCATTATTTAATTAATTAATATAATTAATTATTAATTGATTTTATATAGTAAATTCAGATTTTAATCAGATTGATATACAAGTGAATAGAAATTAACCTAACAATTAAATTTGAATAATTGTTTTGTTAAGAAACTATCAAATGGAATTATTTAAATTAATTATATTATTAGTTAATTTAAAGTGAGAACGAATTGGAATCGGTTAATGAGATAACCAGATTTGGGTTGACCAAGTTAACCATTTTAACTGGAATCGATTATTAATTTGGTTTGTTTTGAATTAATCCAACAAAATAAGTTTAATGAATATTGTTTATTTTTAATAAGATATTTAAAGAGGAATTTATTATTTATTTTTGGTTAATAAAGAAATTAACTACTAAAGTAGTTAATAATCGAAGTATATTATTATAAAGGAATTTGTTTAAAGAGGTCGAGGTTAAAATTTGGTATTTTATAGGAAATTATTAAATTAAGGAATAATAAGGAAGAGATTTTCAAAAGTAATTAAGGTTATATGAAATCGTATTTTGATTAAAAGAGAAAAATGGAATTTGTATTTATATTAGAATGAAATGTGGGTTTGGATTACAACTCATATTTATCTTAGGATATGTAGGTTGTTGATCAAGGTCTGAGAGGTAATTAAAATACCCCAACTTAAACGACATCAGCATTAACTAAGGATGATATTAGTTGTAATGGTAAAACGGATTAGTGATGATTGATTATTTCCATGAAAGAAATAATAATGAAATGTGTGGTGGAAAATTGGAGTATATATTTTTAGATTTCCAAATTAACGGAAATAAAAGGGATTTGAGTATATATATAGTGAAATCCGCAGAGTAACGGAAATAAGGAATTTAAAGAATATAGATATTTACATATATAACGATATTCCAAAAGTAAAAGGAAATAAAAGGTTAAGTTTTTGAAATGAGTTATTCTAAGAATAGAGACTGAATATTGTTTTCAAGCAACAATGGTTTTCGTTAAATTTGTTAAAACAAGGTTGGGAATATATATATATATAGAGAGAGAGAGAGAGAATGAATTCTAATGTATTTGAAATGGTTTTGAAAAATAACATGTTATGTTAATTAAGAAGCGGAAGCTATATTCAGAATATCGAAATATTTTAGAGTTTTAAATTTACATTTGTTTTTAATTAAAAGTCCAAGTGATGCTGAATACTGAACTAGTGAATGCATTGGATGTTCATGATTGAATCACTGTTTATTATGATAGTTAAATCACCGACTATCAAATCTGTCCAATACGATTGTTGGTACGAAAAGATCGGGATCGAATTTACATTCGAAAACCATTCCGACCTACAAATACGTGAAGATATCAGAAGATGATCGAGATGGAGCATTGAAGACCGTGGATTTTCGTAAGCGGAAGAACCACTAAAATTCTCTGCCTGGCAAGTAGATATAAGTTGTGATTCTGTCGTGGTTGGAATATACGGGATGTAAGTACTTCTCGCTACTGATCCATATTGGACGCAGTAGAAGAGTACCTTCGGTTCATCATGTTCCTGGATGACTTGTATGGACAGATGTATGACAGAGTATTTCCAAAGGGGTCATGTACGTTGATTTCTTCAAACGTGCTATAGTTGTTAGCAGAGAATTGTCGTTCTCTTAGCTTAACTGCTAGAGTATCTTTGTGGACGTCTATTAGTGATATCTGACGATGTGGCATTCAAAGTGAATGATGACCCGATGTTCAAAAGTTAATCTAAACCTCAAGCCTCATCAGCCGGGAAATGACAAAAATCGGGAAGGCAGCACGGCTATGTGGGTCGCTCCCATTAGGGTGTATAATCACCTATTTAGAGAAATTCCTTTTGCTTCTTTAATCTATTTTGAATGCTGTCCCTTTTGGGAAACGGTGGTTTGAGCCCAACCGTTGGTGATATACATTCGATATACTCAAGCGAAATGAGTGGTCGGTCATGTGTGGGCCGTGTTGTAAGACGTTCTTGTTGAATCCAGTGTGTTCGCCTCTAGAGATGCACTATCGGCAGGTGGTTCCATACCTTGTCATAGTCGGAATCCAATCTCTAATAAGTCCCCGCGGTTTTGATTATATACTATATATGTGGAGCGTGAGATGCAAGCATTCCGCTTGATTGATATTTACTTGTATTTAGACACTATTATAATATCAGAAAAGATATTGATTTCAAAAATGTTTTGGGTTATTGTAAGGTAAAAACCGTCCGTATTTATGTGTGGATTTGGTCTTACGATTACCCTTTTCTTTCGTAAAGATTTTTGAACTTTAAAATCAAGTTGGATGATTCCCCCTTAATACTGTGCGAGTTTTTTCTCACTCTGGTTCACCAGACTGACCCAGTGTTTTGTGAATGCTCGGGTTAGACCGGGGAGTACAGGTCCAGGTTATCGGATGCTGCGAAGTCCAGAGACGAGCTGGAGGGGTTCAGACATATGATATTATATAGCTAGTATTCCGCTGTGTGTTGTGCATAAGGCAGATTCTTATAACTTTCCAAAGGTGTCGATGTACTCTGATATTGTAAGTATTTTTAAAAGCTCTCAATAAAGATTTATTTATGTATTATATTTTGTTCCGCTGCGATGTGAGACTCTGATTCTATGTTGTGTTGGTTCTTCTTCTTCTTCTATTCTAATATTTCTTTCTTATCTCACCCTCTAGTTTCTTTCTAATAACTATCCAGTGTTTTCGGTGTTTTGAAATATCGACATGAGCTACGGTAAATGTAATTATGTCGATATTCGAGGCCGAAAACTCTTGGGTCGTTACAGTGGTATCAGAGCTATTGGTTTAGTAATAACCTTGGCTCAGTGGTATAACTCGATAGAGATTGGGTTAGTATTAACCTAGATCGAGATTGAGTGTATATATATGAGAGCATATTTGTAAATTTCATATAAAATTGTTTTGCATTGTGTTGGTTGATCGGTTCAAGTGTTGAAAAGCATTGAACTGGCAATTGATAGTGTTGTTTTGAAAAGAGGGTAAACGAAATAATTTTGCCCAAGTTATATTTTTGGCTAGAAAATAAATAGTTTTATCAAATTATGGAGATATCAATGTGTTTGATTGATTTGAATGGAATTCAAATTGGATTGAAATTTGAATTGAAACTAAACTTGGTCAGATTTAATTAGATTAATAATGATATTGAAATTAAATGGAATAAATTGGAAAATTTGGTGAATAAATGATAATCAAATAAAAATAAATCGGGTATTAATCGATTGAGGTTAAAATATGTGAAACCAAAATAAAATATTAATATTGAATGTGAATTCAATTGATTTGGTTGTGTATTGGTTGTTGATTGTGAATTGCTTGTTATTGGATGATAGTTTGTTTGAATCGGAAAATCAACAAATTAATTGGAGTTAAATGAATTATAAAATAAAGAATAATTTCCGGTATAATTAAAGAGGTATGAAACTACATATGAGTTAGAATTGATGATTTAACCCTGTATTTGAAATTGAATTGATGTTATCCGTTTGACTTTGGAATTGGTATAATTGTACCAGTTTACTAGTGAAATATTATCTCAGAATTTCATATATCCGTTACATATGTGAATTGAGTTAAGTATAGGTGCCAGATGGCAAGGCAGATTGATATTGATTGAGTAAATCGCATATACGTTGAGCAACTATGCCCAATAGCGCTCGTAAAAGGTACGCTTACGCGAAAATGTAAAATTTTGGGTTTTGATTTTTGTTTTCCGACCATGTGGGACGATGTATATATATTATTTGTTCCTGCGATATCGCAGATGTCACTCTGTGCAGGGGAGACTCTATCGAATTTTTCCGGGAATTTAAAGTGTTAGAAAATTTTCAAAGTTTTTGAAAATATACATTTATGGTATTAAATTAATTTTTGGTTTAAAATAAATTGGACTTGGAAATTAATGAGATTTGTAACGTTCTTTCTTACCTTAGCAATTTCGAGGACGAAATTATTTTAAGGGGGTAAGAATGTAACGACCCTTATTTTTGGCAGTAAAATATTTAATTTAATTTATTATTTTAAACATTTTATTTTGGATATTAATAGATTTTAATATTTAACTCGTTATTTAAAACGAAGTTCGAACGATACATATTTATATAAATATAAATCAAGCTTGAAATGGCGCTGCAGTTCGTAATATGGAGTTTTGAACTTCAACTGAATATACAGAGTCCGATATAAGTCAAATTTCTGTGAAATAAGAAACTCTAGAATCGTGGTGATCATAATTTTCATGTAAAAGAGAAAAATCCAGATTTCGTGTTATAATTTGTTAGTTATGGCTAAATCAAAATTTGAAATAATCGCTATGGAAATCGTTATTTAAATTATAGGCCTTTAAAATAGGGATTTTGCAAACGGACTCTGTTTTCGATGAAATCAGTTTCATTGGGACCGTAACGTTAAATTATTGTACAATATTAAATTGAGTGGCAAACCGATGTCGTATGTGACCACGGTAGTCGTAAACGCCCAATCAAATTCTATAGCGCGTAATTAATTAATTTAATTCAATAAAGAGATATTTGAGTGTAACTAGAGAAGACGATCAAATAAAGCCACGAAACCAGTTCCGTTGAGTTTATATCGACGATTAGAGTCAGAATAGGTATATAGTTTGTTATTTTTGGAGACCGGGTAATTTGGTGTCCAAAATGGCATTGCGGTGCGGGTAAAAATAGCGTACCGGTAAGCAGACTCGGAATGGGACGAAACTAGTGTCGTTGGATTTATATTAATTAATTATTGTAGGATTTCAATTTCTACGTCAATCGGACTTACCATGTGATCGTGGCAACGTTAAACGCCCTAATCAATTCTATTATAGTGGTCAATTCAGACATGGGTAACTTTAAACGAATAAACGACTGACCAAATGAACTCTGATTTGAACGAAACAAGTTTCATTGGATCCATAGGGAAGAGGTCTAGCAGGATGTCAAGATCTCATATTATTTGGATTTTTTCTAAAATTATAGGAATTTTAAATGCTTGATTTTTCATTGATATTTATAAAGGGCTTTTCACAAATAACCTCGGAATTCGACGAAACCTATCTCGTTGGGTCCGGAATATTTTTTTATTCTAGGATTAGCTTATTTTGTCAAAAATGGAGATCGTATGTGGTAGATTTTGGTGTTACTTTACGGTGAAGTTTCAGATAATATTAATTTAATCCAAACCCTTACTATAAATAGCCATCCCATAAACCTATTTTTTGTCAAATCTTTCTCAGCTTGGTCAAGGCAAATTGAGCTGCTACCAAAAGACTTTGAATGGCTTAAATCCTCCAATACTCATCTTCAATTTCTTCTCGATCCTCACATCTAAATGGAAATCTTTTTAAATGTAAAAAGACTCAGCACAATGAGAACTTCGAAGTGGACGGTGGAGATGAAATTCTGGGTGGTGGATCGTCGGGATTCGGGGTCGATTGTTCCTACGTTTGGAGACCATTTGCTGGCAATGAGGGATGCCGAGTCGATTATGGTTGATGGTGAAGGTCAGGGACGGTGGCGCGCTTCTACCAACGAAGTCTGATCGGATTTTGCCACTGTTTTGGTGAATGGAAGGGGGCGGAGTGTCTGGAAGTTTGGCGATGGGATAAACAATGAATTTGAGCAAGGATTCTTCTGTGTGATGGAGGAAGGGTTTCGAATGAGAAGGATTCGAAGCAGAAGCAAATACATAAGGTTCGGCCAGTATTATTCTTACCGAAAATGTGATTTAGTTGACTAAGTGTATGATAAATTATCAGTTAAAATTATATTTTAAAATGTGAAATGTGTACAGGGCGTTGGGAGTGTCTGGAGCTTTGGTACATGAATGGGAAAAGGAAGTACAGACTGGCGACCCTAATAATTTCCCCAAGCAACGTGAATCAGCATAGTGGGAGCAAAGATGTTGGGTTTCTGGACTTGGAGGAATAATAGTACGTGAAAATAAGGAGGAAGGGGAGTATGGACCGCGAGTATAGTTTCGGGAAAAAAGGGTATATCATTTTATAATTCATTAGTTGGGGATTAATTAGAAAATTAATTCATTAGATTTTTATAAACGTTGACAGGTTTGACAGGAAACAAATGAAGGAACTAATGAAGAATTGCCATGTTGTTTCCAAATCAAAGTAAATTATTTTAGCTAGACCATTAATTAGAGAACTAATTATATAATCAAAATCGTATAAACTTTAAAACGTTAATAACCTTCTCATTTTTGGTAGGTTGGAAACAAAGCACTGTAAAAAGGAAAAGTCGAGATGTTTTCCTTTTGGGTCTGGCTTAACACTTAAAAACGTAATTAATTAATTTGACTAGTGCAAGATTAGTAATTAAAAATAATTAATTATATTTAAATTGTATAACTCTAAATAGTGATAATTCATTCATCTGTGATCAGAATCTGACAAGTCATAAACCGCTGGAATCGTCGTAACAAGTACTATTTTATGGAACAAATCTCGACAAGATTTGGAATCAACCGGGACTTTTAATTAACTTAAACACCTATTTAATTTAATTAAAACCAACTGTTTCGACAATGAACCAAATCAATGTGAGTTAAACTCACTCAGTTCTTCCCATTTATATTTCATATAAATTGGGTTTTTATTTTGTGTGGTCTGTTTTCCAATGGTTGACTATTTGCTAGTTATATATTTATTTGATGATTTAATCGATGAAATTAAACTGTTGTTTAATTTCAGTGAATTACCAAATCATTATTTTAACAATTGGATCCAATAGATGTGACTCACCTTGGTTGGTCACGTTTATAAAATAAATGTGTTTAAATTATTTGAATTGTTTGAATTGTTTGCATTGCTTGTGAATTAGTTGATGTTAAATGTTCGTTATTTATTGTTATTAGTTAAATAAGATTGAATGACCTAATTTGAGATAACCATTTGAATACACGGAAGGACAGGTTGGAGGGATCCAACGAGATTCCTCAAAGATATTATTTATTTTCATATTATCATACATGAACTGATCTGATGAGATAATTGATTTGATTACTGATTGTTGACTAAATTCAGCATCTGTTTTGTTTAAACCCATGGGCAGTATCGGTTGAGTATTTGGCAATATATGGCCTATAAAATCAATTGTTTATAAATGTTGATTTACTGTCAGGAAAATCGACAGAGAAGAAGTTATAAAATTTATTTTATAACTGGATATAGATTTTGAATTAAATTATATTATAAATAAAAAGTTCGTTTAAAAGGAAATAAATATTTATTACTCATTATTTAATTAATTAATTATTAATTGATTTTATATTGTAAATTCTGATGTTAATCGGATTGATATACAAGTGAATAAAAATTAACCTAACAATTAAATTTGGATAATTGTTTTGTTAAGAAACTATCAAATGGAATTATTTAAATTAATTATATTATTAGTTAATTTAAAGTGAGAACGAATTGGAATCGGCTAATGAGATAACCGGATTTGGGTTGACTAAGTTAACCATTTTAACTGGAATCGATTATTAAATTGGTTTGTTTTGAATTAATCGAACAAAATAAGTTTAATGAATATTGTTTATTTTTAATAAGATATTTAAAGAGGAATTTATTATTTAATTTTGGTTAATAAAGAAATTAACTACTAAAGTAGTTAATAATCGAAGTAGATTATTATTTTAATTAATAATAATTTAGGGAATTAAATTTTAATTGAAATCCATTCATAAAGTAATCGAATTGAAATGTAATCTAATTGGATGTGAAAGAAGTTTATGAACATGGTTTATTTTTAAACCTGAGTTTCATAATGAAGTTATAAAAAGAAATTTAAGCGATAGCTTAAATAAATGGGAATTAAATATTCGAATTAAATAAAAGAGAATTGAGAACAGAAAGGGTTTAGATTAAACTAGGATTTATTTATACAAGGTTTATAAAAGTGATGAGGCGTTATATCGTTAACGATACTTAATAATGAGATTAAGTAGAAAGGATGAAATTGAAAAAAGATTTACAAAGCAAGGAATGGTTGAATAGATTGGAAAGGAGATTGGTAAAAGTGAATTCGGGTAAAGAAGTGGGTCATAGGGTTATATAACCAAATCTGAACTATAAAGGAATTTTTTTAAAGAGGTCGAGGTTAAAATTTGGTATTTTATAGGAAATTATTAAATTATTGAATTAAGGAATAATAAGGAAGAGATTTTCAAAAGGTATGAAGGTTATATGAAATCGTATTTTGATTAAAAGAGAAAAATGGAATTTGTATTTATATTAGAATGAAATATGGGTTTGGATTACAACTCGTATTTATCTTAGGATATGAACGTTGTTGATCAAGGTCTGAGTGGTAATTAAAATACCCCAACTTAAACGACATCAGCATTAACTAAGGATGATATTAGTTGTAATGGTAAAACGTATTAGTGATGATTGATTATTTCCATTAAAGAAATAATAATGAAATGTGTGGTGAAAATTAGAGTATATATTTTTAGATTTCCAAATTAATGGAAATAAAAAGGATTTGAGTATATATATAGTGAAATCCCCAGAGTAAGGAAAATAAGGAATTAAGAGAATATAGATATTTACATATATAACGATATTCCAAAAGTAAAAGGAAATAAAAGGGTAAGTTTTTTAAATGAGTTATTCTAAGAATAGAGATTGAATATTATTTTCAAGTGACAATGGTTTACGTGAAATTTGTTAAAACAAGGTTGGGAATATATATATATATAGAGAGAGAGAGAGAGAATGAATTCTAATGTATTTGAAATGGTTTTGAAAAATAACCTTATGCTAATTAAGAAGCGGAAGCTATATTCAGAATATCGAAATATTTTAGAGTTTTAAATTTACATTTGTTTTTAATTTAAAGGCCAAGTGATGTTGAATACTGAACTAGTGAACTCATTGGATGTTCATGACTGAATCACTGTTTATTTTGATAGTTAAATCACCAACTATCAAATCTGTCCATTACGATTGTTGGTACAGAAAGACCGGGATCAAAATTATATTCGAAAACCGTTCCGACCAACAAACACGTGAAGATACCAGAAGATGATCGAGATGGAGCATTGAAGACTGTTGATTTTCATAAGCGAAGAACCACTAAAATTCCTTGCCTGGCAACTAGAGATAAGCTGTGATTCTGTCGTGGTCGGAATCTACGGGTTGTAATGACTTCTCGCTACTGATCCATGGAGTGATTCCTATATTGGATGCAGTAGGAGAGTACCTTCGGTTCATCCTGTTCCCAGATGACTTGTATGGACGGATGTCTGACAGAGTATTTCCAAAGGGGTCACGTACGTTGATTTCTTCAAACGTGCTGTTGATGTTGGCGGAGAATTGTCGTTCTCTTAGCTTTACTGCTAGAGTATCTTTGTGGACGTCAATTAGTGATATCTGACGGATCTGACGATGTGGCATTCAAAGTGAATGATGACCCGATGTTCAAAAGTTAATCTAAACCTCAAGCCTCATCAGCCGGGAAATGACAAAAATCGGGCAGGCAGCATGGCTATGTGTGTCGCTCCCATTAAGGTGTATAATCATCTATCTAGAGAAATTCATTTTGCTTCTTTAATCTATTTCTATGTTGTCCCTTTCTGAAAATGGTGGTTTGAGCCCAACTGTTGGTGATATACATTCGATACACTCAAGCGAAATGAGTGGTCGGTCATGTGTGGGCCGGGTTGCAAGACGTTCTTGTTGAACCCAGTGTATTCGCCTCTAGAGATACACTATCGGCAGGTGGTTCCATACCTTATCATAGTAGGAATCCAATCTCTAATAAGTCCTCGCGGTTTTGATTGTATACTATATATGTGGAGCGTGAGATGCAAGCGTTCCGCTAGATTGATATTTACTTGTGTTTAGACACTATTATAATATCGGAAAAGATATTGATTTCAAAAATGCTTTGGGTTATCGTAAGGTAAAAACCATCTGTATTTATATGTGGATTTGGTCTTACGATTACCCTTTTCTTTCAAAAAGATTTTTGAACTTTAAAATCAAGTTGGATGATTCCCCCTTAATACTGTGCGAGTTTTTTCTCACTCTGGTTCACCAGACTGACCCGGTGTTTTGTAAATGCTCGGGTTAAACCGGGGTGTTCAAGGTCTAGGTTATCGGATGCTGCGAAGTCCCGAGATGAGCTGGAGGGGTTCAGACATATGATATTATATAACTAGTATTCCGCTGTGTGTTGTGTATGAGGCAGATTCTTATAACTGTCCAAAGGTGTTGATGTACTCTGATATTGTAAGTATTTTTAAAAGCTCTCAATAAAGGTTTATTTCTATATTATATTTTGTTTCGCTGCGATGTGAGACTCTGATTCTGTGTTGTGTTGGTTCTTCTTCTTCTATTCTAATATTTCTTTCTTTCTTATCTCTCCCTCTAATTTCTTTCTAATAACTATCCAGTGTTTTCGGTGTTTTGAAAAATCGGCATGAGCTACGGTAAATGTAATTATGTCGATTTTCGGGGCCGAAAACTCTTGGGTCGTTACAAATGGATCCTTAGAGGATGGAAATCCTTAACATCCTTTGAATTACTTGTGCATTTCACTTGAAAAGTTCACTTGAGTTGAATTAATTTCATGATAATGTTAGTTCTGATCGAAGTTTTTGTCTTTGCATTATTGCTTGGGTTAGATAGAGTATTGTAGTATTGAGATTACACCTTTTGGAATTGGAGACTTGTTGAAGACATCAGCTCTATATATTAGTTCCAATTATTTTTTTGGTATTTGGAATCCTTTTATTTAGACTTCCGCTATATGAAATTTTGTAACTCTAATATTATATAAAAATTATGAAAATTTTTATTTAGTAGCTCCATGAACTACTTTTGTATTTTACTTATTCCGCTGCGAGATATTTTATTTTCTACGTCCGTATTTTTCTGTGATTCTATGATGATTTTATATTTAACCCCATAACAATAACAATCTGGTGGTGAGTCGGTTTTGTTATTGATTTAAATAGTTAGAAATAGCAGGTCATTACATCCACAGTATTGAAGAAATAGTTCGGGAATTACTAATTTTAGAACCATAGAGGTGGTTTCAATCTTAAAAGAAATGCATGCAGTGCATTAAACATTGACCAAAGAAAATTCACAGTAAAGTCTGAAATGATCTGATGTACCAAATAAAGAGTTGAAAACTACATTAGCAAATAACTTATCGGAGAATCAAATTGGTTTGCAAACCTAGTTCTTGTTAAGAAATTCAATGAAAATTTATGAATGTGTATTGGGTTCTTTAACCAAAGTTTTGCTTGCTTCAAAGCCAGTTTTTTGCTCTTGATGATTGAACCGGTAGGGGATGGAACTACCAGGCATGAGCTCCTATCTATTATGCATGCACATTCAAAATATAACTATATTTTTATGCATATCCTTGATTAAGAGCACAGCTGTTTAAGCATTGACTTAGCATGTTGTTGCTATAAGCTCATGTCATTAGGGCTTAAAAATGTAGGAGTGCATACCAGCGTTTGATTAATAAGATGTTAGTCAACCAGATTGAGAGCATTATGAAAGTACACGTCAATGGCATGCTTATGAGATCAGAATGGACAAAAGATCATATCTCAATTTTAGAAGAAACATTAAAATCCTACAGGAATTCACAATGAAGTTGAATCCGCTAAAATGTTCATTCTGAGTATCTTTCGATGTGTCATGTTTGACTCCATCTATAAATTTCCTTGTGTCATGTGTTAATGTTTCCAACCTATATCATGTACCATATGCTAATGTCATAATCAATTAGAAGTCATGCGGTAGCTTGTCATGTCCCTCGTGCTAATGTTTTCAAACTATTTCTTATATAAGCCCATAAGCTTTAAAAGAATAACTCATCTCAATATTGCAGTAAACATAAAAATGAATTCATCGTCGTTTCAAGAATGCATGAAAGCTTTTGATAGTGATTAAGGAGTAAGGACGAAGATATCCTTTGAGAGGAAGCCAAAGAACTGCAAGAAGTAAATGATATATGTCATCAAGCTTATGGTTCATCATGAAGTAAACATGGAGGATTGGTACATGGTCGTAAATTTATAAATCGTAATCTAGTGGTATTCCATAAACCCCTTATGCAAGATTACTATAATGTTAGGTTCATACATGGCCCAGATTCGTTTAAAAGAACATACCGAGTGAGAACAGAACTATTCCTAAGAATTATTGCAGGTACTTAAAACAATAATGTATTTTAAGCATATGCCAAATACTTCAAAACACATGCATTTAGCGATGAACAAAAAATGATGGTCGTAATGAGAATGTTAGCTTACCGGGTACGCAAAGAGCATGCACTTGAAACTCTCCGGAAAAAATTGGCAATCTATCGTAGATGTCTACGGGACTGAGTACTTAAGGTCCTCGGACAAAGACAATGTTGTGCGGATTAGAGAAATGCATGAGACTAGAGGATGACCAAGCATGTTAGAAAGTCTCGACTGTGTGCATAGCGAATGGAAGTATGGCCCTAAGATGTATGTTCTTACAACTATAAGGAAATACGACCGACCACCATTTTGAAAGTCATAGCTTTGCACGATTTATGGATCTGACAGGCTATCTTTGGAATGTCATATTTTGATAATGACTTGAATGTTATCGAAAGATCACATATACTTGATGATCTAACTCAAGGTCAGTGCCTTAAGGTAACACTCACTCTTGGGAAAAACACTTAGGCCACGGTGGGGTTTTTGTTCGCGTCGGACACCAATAAGTTTTCCCCCGTTCATATACCACAGTTTGCCAACGTTGGAAATTGATCCGTTGGCGTCCGATGCGTCGGACGCAAAGTAATTAAAATGCCTAAACTAGTTGATTAATGAAGACACATTTTGCTCAGTTGGTATATGCACATGCTTTGCTCTAGAGAGACCAGGGTTCAAGTCCCACCTACACCAAATTATTTTAGTGTTTTGTTGTACACTGTTTATTAATGCTTAATGCATACTGTAAACTATTTGTTAATGCTTAATGTCAATCTTTAATTTTTTTTGGTTGTAGGCTTTTAGTGCTTAATGTTGTTATAATGTATTCGCATCGATTATATTGTTGTTTAAAATGGTTTCAACACAATCGATAATTAGATTTAACGGTCCAATTAAAAATCAATATTTAATTAATTCATAACAAATAAATACCCCGCTCAGATACCACGCTCAAAGGCCCCGTTCGTAGCTAAAAACACATTCCTCGTTCTGTAACGTCCCGGATATTTAGTGATCTAATAATTAATTTAATTATTTAAATGGTGATTTAGGAATATAAATGACTTGAATTCAATTATTTTGAATATTTAATTAATATAAATAGTGAAATAATAAATTTAAATTCTGAAATAATCGGAATTGAGTTGAATTCGCAATATTGTTTGAATTGGATAACATAAGGAATTTAATCGAGTGTAGATTTAAGTTTTAATAACGAATTTATTATTAAATGACAAATAGTTATAAACAGAAAAGGTGGTAGCATGGATGAATATGATATAGTCTTATATTGGGCAGCAATATTATTTATATAACTAAATCCAAGAAAAGACAATAAACTAGAAACCTTTTATTTTTATAGTCATATACATGTACTTGAGAAAAAAAAATCATAGTGTATGGAGTTTGTTCGAATGAAGTACATGGACTGTTTCGAGATATGACTTGTTCTTGTTGGTCTTAGAGCATTTTTTTCTCCCATATTCTTCTGACTATAACTTCACTATAATATTGCTAATAATTAAAAAAAGAAAGAAAAAAGAGATTACGCAATGATGTTTTTAACAAGAAATTTAAGCGAACTCAAGTAGGGTATATATACATTCATACATACATATATATATATATATATATATTAATTCAAAAGTGTTTAAAAGTGGTTTTTACGAATACTCTTATAATTAAATAAGAAATAAATACCTTGTTCCAAGATATCAAAAGATTAAGGCAACTCATTCCCTCTCTTATTTGTCATCTGATATCTCAACATTTTCTACCCGGTCTTTCCTCCTTTCCTTACTTTAAATTAAAAATAATAATTATTATTATTATATTAGAGGGATAGCTTAAATTTAAACAAAACGTAAATGAAAACTTAATTTTATTTTTAGGCCCAAAGCCCATTTATACAAAATCAGCCCAACACCCACTTTCGTACCCCTCCTTTCTATCCTTGTCCAGATACAACGAAACAACATGCCAAGTTTTACAGTAGCGTGCATTACACGTCTTTAATCCGTGCGTGCAAAGGAATTGAGAACCGTGTATCCCAAGCCACTACAATTTCGTGACCCCCAAGCTGCTTCTTCTTTAAATATTGTCCTTTCCTCATTTCTCGTTTCTGAGATCCAAAAACAAAACAAGGAAGAGGTCAAACTTCATAAATCCCCTTCCCCCAATTCTTTTGTTTGGTATTTCAGCTGAAAGTTGTTTCTCCCCAAACCAAAAAATCACCCACTTCATAAATCAATTTCAAATCAAATCGCAACAATAGTTTGGAATTAGGTAAACAGACCAACAGGAAGAATGAAGAAGGAATGGAGAGCGAGCTGACGGCGGTTGTAGCATGAGTCGCGGAGGCCTGAGGGTGAAGGAATATGGGTATGAAGTCGTGACAGTTCTTGGTTGTTTCTGCTGAACTTCGATGGTTATAGGCTGAGCCACCTTAGACGAAGGTGGAGAGGTGGTAGGCGCTATAGTTGGTGGTGATTGGATGGGGTTCGCTGGCGTCTGAAGGTGGCAGCGATGAGTGGAAGGGGGAGTATTATTTTCCGTTTCAACAAGGATGAAATCAAAAAATTAACGATCTGAATACTCTTGGTAGGTGATGAGGTCTGAGCGATGGTGAGTTTATTGTAGGGAGAATCGAATTGATTTTGCTTGCTTCGATTTGGGTTTGCGGTGGTTGAAGCACTTGCATGCACTTCCTGCATTTATATTGGTGAAAATGAATATGACGCGGTGGTCACTAGTAACTGCGAAATGCTTGGAACTAAAGCAGTAAATGTTGAGTGTCAGAATAATGGAACTGGAATGGAGAAGAAGTTGTCTAAATGAGGAGTAACATGGCAATTTTGGTTCATGAAATGAGGATGCGCTATAGCAGGAAATGAGGGAGACGGGTTTCCGGAGTTAAGAATTAGGAGGAAGTAGGACTGTTGATGAGTGGGATTTTGCTGCAAGCGTGAGTGTTTTGGGTTATGGGGAGTAAATGTGAGGTAGTTCGTACTGGGTTTTTGAGGACAGGAGTGGATTTTTGTGAACGGATTTTGGCTATAAATTGGCTTGTGAAGCTTGGCAATGCGTGAGTGTTTTTAACAGATGAAGGGATGTTCTTTGTGGTGATGTCGAGATATGGTTGGAGAAGAAGAGTTGGACGCAAGTGTCCAATAGTGTTTCACGTAAGAACGAAGAACAGGGTGGAGGAACTGTTAGAAATGTCTGGATGGTTACAGGGTGCGCATGGATGTTATTACAAAGAAGAAGATAATTATAAACTGTATTAACATATATAATTGGTTATTAATTCAATTAATTTAAATAATTTTCTTTTAAATCAATGCTTAATGTTGTAATCATTATAACTCGACCATTCGTTATCAGAATTGGACGCGACAAAATCCGATGAATTTGTAATGACGAAATCTACATCATGGAACTATTTCCGCTGAGAAGTGAGCTACTGGAATTTCGTGATAAAATCAAACATCTGTTTGATTATGAACGAAATTTAAAGCAGAACCATCAACTGCAAAACAAGGTGAGTAAGGTCACTAACTCTGCTTTGTTTATATATCTATATAAACGAGTTTTAAATATATTAATTTTTTGTTGTGCGATTGTTGATTGGATGAATGGTTGATAAAACTGATTGAAATGGTTGATATAGAAACCATTGATTGAATATTGATTCTAATACCATATTCAAATGGAATTGATGATATTTTCGTTGATTAACATCTGTGGATGCAGGGAAACAGGTTGGAGGAATGCAACAGGATTCCTCAACATTTGTATTATTGTGTTTGCATTGATTTTGACATATGCTATAATATATTAACTCTGATGGATCTTGTTGTATTTAAATATCACTGGCCCTAGAATTTTGGTATTTAAATACCGTAAAATATTTCAGATATAGAGAAGGGATTTAGGATTTTAAAAGGGAATTTATTTTCAAAATAGAAATTAGATTTCAAATGAACTGGAAATAGGAACTTTTTTTAAGTGGATTAAACAAGATGATTGATTATAACGATGTTTATAATTTAAATACGTGTTTATCATAGGATAAATTAAAATATAAATTCAAGTTGATTTTATATAATTAAAGTGGAAATTAGTTGACACCGATATTGGAAGTGGAATTTAAATGCAATAATTATAGAAGAGATTTGAGTTGGGATCAATGAATTCAAATGGGAATTTGATTAAAAAGGGAAATGAGAAATCGGGTTTACAAGAAAATGATGGGTTTTATTCCAAAGTTTGGAATATAAAATGAAGCTAGATAAAATCCAAGGGATTTTTATTTCGACTATGTCAGATCTTATCTAAAGGATTTATTTCAGAAAAAGATATTTAAAAATTTATCTAGTGTGAATCTATAAAATATGTCAAGAAACTAATATTTCAATATTTATAGCTATGTAAACAGGATTACATGTTTTTGAGATAATTTTATATTATTTTAAAATTAAGATTTATAAACAAAAAGGGGATTCTAAGAATCAAATAAGCTGATTTCAGAAAAATGGAATGTAAAGCTAGTAAATACGTTTAAAAGGGAATTTGAATTGTTTTATAAACAGAATGATGTTAGTAGTTGTCTTTATTAACAGAATTCATAAATGGAGTAGAGTATGAAATGGGTTTATCGATAACTGTGATTTAGATCTAGAATGATATTGCAAAGTAAAATCAAGTTGATTTGATAAAACGAATCTAGATTCCTATAAAGGAATAATATTCATATTTGGAATTGTATAACGATTTGAAAGAAATTATTTTGCGAATGGAAATAATTAAAAGGGAATTTGATTTAACCTGAAATGGCAGATCATCCCGAAGTTCGAAATATAAATCGAATATAGATTATTCGAGAGAGAGTTATGTATTGGAATTCGATTATATCGAATTTAGGGTAGTAGCTCTTTTTACTTTCCATTTGAATCAAACTTCATTATTTAATTATTTATTTACTTATTAATTTTATTGAAAATTAAATAGTACAAGTTATATTTGGAAATAGTGATTATAACGCTATTGTTATAATAAATGTTTTGTAAATCTAAACAGCGATTATAACGTTGCTGTTATAATAAATGTTTTATAAATCTAAACAGCGATTTTAGCGCTATCGTTATAATAAATGTGTTGTAAAACTAAACAGCGGTTTTAACGCTGCCGTTATAATAAATGTTTCATAAATCATTGGAAACAGCAGTTATAACGCTACCGATATAATCAATGTTTTTTTGCAAAAGAAGTGTATTCTTAGATTGAACCCGAGAGTCGCGTAAGTGATGTTTTGTTGAAGTTGTGAGCTTTGACTATTTCAAAGTTGAGAATGTTGTTCAATTAAGGTCTGAGAGGTAATTATACCCCAACTTGATTGACTTCATGATTGATGGAGGAATGGTTATGGTTCGATAGTGAAGAGTGGTTAGCAATATGGTTAGTTAATAAATGTTCAATGGTTTGTGTTATAATAACAATTTTTTATAACATCGCGTTAATTTAAAGGATTTTGAAATGTTTTTCCCAAATAAAATGAGAAATATTTTCTAGCATAGAAATTGAAATGAATTGGTCAACGAGGAATTAAGAAATGGAATATGGAAATATTTTCCTATATTAATAAGGTATATTTTCTGAAAATGGAAAAAATAGGGATTCGTGAATATTTAGTAATGTTTTCTAACTGGAATACGAGATATTTTCTCGAATAAAGAAATTACAACATTGAGAATGGGTTTTTCCAAGAATCTAGAGAGAAAATCGAGTTTTGAAAGGTTTGGTCGATAGAATTCCCGGTTGGAAATAGGACCGTTGATTGTATGGATGCTTCTTTGATAATTAAATCACCGACTATCAAAAGTTTTTGTTTATTTTATACCTCCGTTGTCAATACGGAGAGACCGAGATCAGATCCAATATTTGGAAACCAATCTGTATTGGTATAAGCGTTATGAATCAACTTATGCTGAAGATAATTAAAGACAGAGTAAAGTGCAAGGGATGTTCTGTTAATCCTAGGTAGAAATTGCCCAAGATGGATTGATGGGATAGTTCCTTTGGTTTGTCCAGTCCCAGGACAACGTATATGGACGAATGTCTGATGATGTGGAATTCAAAATAAATGATGGCAAGATGTTCTGAAAGATAATCGTGACCTCTAGCCTCATCAACCGGGAAATGACAGAAATCGGGAAGGTAGCATGGCCATGTGGGTCATTCCCATTAAGGTTATTATCACCTGATCTAGAGAAATTTGATTTGCTTCTCATTCTATTCGCTGCTGTATGCTTTCGGTAACGGTTGCTGATCACAACCGTTGGTGATAATATGCTCGATACACTCAAGTTAAATGAGTGGTCAGCCATGTATGGGCCGGGTTGCAGGACGTTCTTGTTGAACCCAATGTATTCCCCTCTAGAGATACACTATCGGAAGGTGGTTCCATACCTTGTCATGTTGGAAATCAATCTCCAATAAGCGCCCTGTGGTTTTTGATTTTATATTATATATGGAGCGTGAGATTCAAGCGTTCCGCTAGATTCTATTTATTTGATATAGACACTATTATAATATCACAGGATTTGATATCAAAAATATTTTTGGTTATCGTAAGGTAAAAACCATCCATGTTATGTGTGGATCAGTCTTGCGATTATTATCATTTCTTTCGAAAGGATTTTGGAAGTTAAACAAATGGTTGGAGTTTACTCACACCAGTCGCATGACTGACCCAGAGTTTATTTTGTTTGTTTTCCTTAAACTCTTGGATGCCCAAATTTGTATGGGCAGTCAAGTAGTCGGGATTTTACAGATTCAATTGGAGGAGCTTGAAGCAGAAGGCTTCATCGGTTAGCTATAGACTATCATGTTTCCCGATGTGTACTATGTTGTATCTGGAAACAGGTGTTTATAACTGTTCTAGAAATAGCTGTTGTGCTCTGATGATGGTATGTATATACAGTTACTGATTTGTATTTCAAAGTTTATGTTATTTAATATATTCAATTCGTTTCGCTGTGAGATTTGTGTTCTTCGTTTTCTTCTATTCTAATTCTTTTTTATTTCTATTTCTCACCCTCTAACTTCTTTCTACTAATGATTTGTATTTTTGTGCAATTTGGATTGGACGTGTGGTGTTTTCAGTCGACTCAAAGAGTACGAAAATTCGGGCCATTACACGTTCGCTACAGTACCACGCTCAAATGCCCCTCTCAAATTCCCCATGCAAATACCCCCGTTTCCGTTCGCCAAGAACGCACCCTTACAATCGTCGCTATTGCCTAGGTGATGACATTTATCTGAAATAAAGCACCATTGTTAAAACATGTCCAAAATTTATAACATAGAAACATGCAAAATTCGTTGTAATGCAGGAGGGACAAAAAAAAGACGCAGAAAGAGTGTTTGACGTTCTACAGACTAGATTTACAATGATCAGTAATCCTTATCATTTATAGTCTAGGAAAAAATGTCAATATTCATGTTTGATGCACAACATGATAATAAAAGACGAGATGGATATGGATGAAGGACGACATTATGAATATGAAGGTATGTCATAGCCGTCAGATGTATTCTAAGGCAACACTCTTCCAAAAGATACCTTCAACTTTCATCTCGATAACCAAATTCCATTTAGAGACACACAACTACACAATAGGCTACAGAAAGATCTTATGAACCATATATGGAATAAATTTGGAGATTCTTAATTCGAATGGCAATATGTTTATTTATAGTAGAAATATGGAATAAATTTGCTTCAAGATGTTATTTTAATTGATTAATAACTGGTATTCATGAAACTGAAATGAACAACTAATAGCAAAGCTAACTAAATAAGCTAAACAAATATTCCATTAATAATAAAACATTTGCTACGCTGCTAAAAATTAAACAAACAAAACGTAGAAATAAGAATTTGCTTTTTGAGCTTCATCCAGTACTGTGTTTGAAATTCATCCATTCACATCAAGTCGTTGTTCGTCATTACTCACTTCTGTCTTTATTGTTCTATACCATGTTTTTGTTGTTCTATAGCCCACCATTGTTGTTATATAGCTAGCTTTTATGTTTCAATTAGCAACTTATGCCGCTCAATATCAGCAAACCTACTCATTACTTCTATTTTCTTCTGATCTTGCAGAGTTCTGTTTTGATGTCTTCGTTCGTTCATTTCATGTACGGTAACGAGTTTTGCATCCTCGACAACATCAACTTTTTCCTACCTTTTTACAGCTTTGACGTCCACCGATCTATAATCTCTGTCGTATCTTTGACTAAACTCAACAACTTCGTCCTTCCTTCCCTACCTCCCTGAAATGAGAATCTTTTCCATCATTAGACGAGAAAGTTGATTTTGAAGTTTTTCTTGTCTTTTCATTTGCATAAGTTTGAACATCGCGTAGGTTCTTAGCAGCATTAGAGTTCCACTTTGGTTGATTGGTAAGTAACTCATAACAATTTGAAAACTAATAATATTGTAGTGTTTTTGCCCTATTTTCTCTTGCAAATAGCTTCTTGATCTTCTTGTTTGCCAATCGTTTCTGACAACAAAAAATTGCGTCGGTTCGTAATAAACTATAATTAACTCGGTAATAAACATATGAAATTAAAAAACATATCAATTCTCATCGTCTCCTATTTCATTAGGTTTAGTTTTCTTTATTTTACAAATATATGATCCGTAAACTGACATTTGATGGTTTATTTTTTCGAATCGATCCTGAATCTCTGAAAACGTTCGTGTACTTTCTGGATTCTTATTATTGAATGTATTCTTTAAAAAAATCAGAACTTATCACATGAATGGTCGTTACCCATAACTGAATCCTGCGAATAGTAATAGTAGACACTGGATAGATTGAAGTCCTACTCATTTTTCCATGGAACAATAGATTGCTTGCTTAAAGGAATACCTTGGTCGTTCTCGGTGTCATCATCAAAAACATAACTTTCGAATATCGTCAGATGTGTAAAATCTCCAAAAATAAAGAAATCATTCAGTTTATGTTGTGTTAATGATGTTAGATAAGAAGAAATGGAGTTGTGTTGTAATTTTGTAGTGTGAAAAATGATAATTTAAGGTTTGAAATAAAGCTGTTGGAAGGAGAATATGACCATTGTATAGTCATTAGGAGGAGAATATGATCGATTTATAACTGTTGAGGTTTGTGGGATGAAAAGGGAAGGTGGGATAGAGGTTGTTGATTTAATCAACGTTCTTGTTAGGGCGTTGATCAAATCAGCTTCCATGTCAGTTCTAAATGTTGAATTGGTCTTTGAATTTTTCTATGATGCTGTTGGAGGCTGCATCTCCAGCTATTCTAAAATCAAAATTTAAATTGCAATTCTGTTGGAGATGCTTTTACCATGCATGCTAAAGGAATCGATACAAAGTAGGAGTAGGTCAATACTTCAAGAAACATCGAAATTTTTAAAACTCGAAAAGAGATGCAAAGCCTAAGAAGGATGGTGGCAGCTTTGAGCAGGTTAATGTCCAAAACAAAGAATAAGTGTGAGTGTTCCACTCCAGATGGAGAAAGGTAAATTAACACGGACAGACAAATGCTTGACTGCATCTTGCAAGCTTGTATTCTTCTCTTTTTCATTGTTTTTGGCATGTTCGAAGTATTTCTACCTGAGATAAAAATAGGAAGCAATCAAATGAAAAACCAAAGGTTAACAATCCCAAAAAAAAAAAAAAAAATACTTAATCAGCTATTAAATTCTAGATTGCTAATTCTACTCAAATCTCTACAGGTTTGGCCAATTGTCAAACCAGGATTTTTTTTTAATGTTTTCACTGAGAAAAAAGCATATCTCAGAAATCTCTCTAAATTGTTGGATTCGATTGAATTTCCCTAGGATACCTGAAAAGTGGAGCTTCAGCCAACAAAACTTTATTTCTTAAAATCCCATAAGTATCAACTATTTATACAAGTAAATGGGCTTTCGCAGTCCAGCTCAATCAAACAACAAATACGAAAATACAAATGAAACACTGTACAAACTGAAAGTAAAATACAACCATTACTAAAAACAAACAACAAATTCAGCTTATTAACTCTACACCCCCTCCTCAAGAATGACCTGCATAGAAGAAGGGTAGTCTTGACATGATAAAAGTGAAATCATTCCAAGCTTGTACACCAAAGATTTATGTTGATCAACACCTAATGGCTTGGTCACAATGTTTGCCAGCTGCAAAATAGACTTCACATACTTTGTTATCAAAAAATCTGAATGTATGTTTTCTCGTACAAAGTGAACATCAAGTTTATGATGTTTAGTCCTCATGTGTTTGGTCTTTTCATGGAAACAGCGATCTTGAGCTATGTGCGTGGCTGAGACATTATCACAATGAAGAACGACAGGAGTCGACATAACTACATCTAAATTTGTCAATAAACCTTCAATACAAACCACTTCACTAGTTGCATAAATCATACTTCTATACTCCGCCTCAGTACTACTCTTAGATACAACTTTTTGTTTCTTTGTTTTTTATGATATTAATGCATTTCCAAGTAAAAAACAATATCCAGATAATGATTTACCTGTGTCAGTGCACATCCCCCAGTCTGCATCCAGTATGCATTAAGAACTAGATCAAATTTTGCTAGAAATGACAATCCCAAATTCACGGACCCCTTTTAGTATCTTAATATGTACAATGCTGCATTGAGATGAGGAACTCGAGGAGATTGAAGAAACTGGCTTAATTGTTGAACAACAAAAAAATATCTGGCCTTGTCAAAATCAAATATAAAAGCTTACTAATCATTCTTCTATAAACTTCAGGGTCTGAAATAATTTCTCCCTCAAAATTGCTAAGCTATAAACCTTTGTGCATTGGAAAACTTGCTGGCTTACATTCTTCTAGTTTATAGTCTCGGAGTAAATCAAGAACATATTTTCTCTGATTTAAATTTTTTCCAGATTTTGATCTTGAAACATCAATTCCAAGAAAATACTTGATATCACCTAAATCTTTGATTGTGAATGCTTGATGAAGATCGGTTTTCAATGTATCAATGACAAAAGAATTATTTCCAGTTATAAGCAGATCATCAACATAAGCAAGTACCACATGAAATCATTTTTTCTCTTAAAAATAAACATAGAATAATCCTGTTTTGATTGAACAAAGCCCCATGTAATTAAGAACTTACTTAACTCTTGATTCCAACATCTAGAGGCTTGTTTTAAATCATAAATGGATTTCTTCAATTTACAAACTTGATTTGAACTTGCTTTATCATAACCTGCAGGAGGAAGCATATATACCTCTTCTTCAAGATAACCATGCAAAAATGCATTATTAATATCCAATTGTTGTATTGACCAAATCCTAACTGCAGCTACAGCTAATACAATTTGAACTGTTGTAAGTTTAGCAACAGGACTAAATGTATATTTATAATCCTTACTAGAAATTTGTCTATCTCCTCTTGCAACTAGTCTTGCTTTATATCTCTCTACTTCACCATTTGGCTTGAATTTTGTTTTGAAAACCCACTTGAAAGCAATAGGATTTTCGTCACTAGGAAGTTGAATAAGTTGCCAGGTATCATTTTTTCTGAAGCATCTAGCTCCTATTTCATAGCATGCTACCATTCTGGAAACAATATAGCTTGATTATATGAAGATGGTTCAAACGATGAAATCACATTTGCTAGACTATGCAACTCAATGTCATTAAGTTGAACAAAAGATGACTCACTGAATTCATTAAAAGAAACTGAATTATTCACTTGTCTTGTAGGAAGCTTTCCAGTAACATAGTCACTAATTTTCTTTGGTATTTGACAAACTCTAGAAGAAGTTCTAGTGGGCAATAATTGAACAGGAGAAACACCATTTGGAGAAGGAGATAATAACTAATCTTCATTAGGAGGACTGCTTGTATCGGTAGAATTATTATAGGGTAATAAGACTGGTTCATTTTGATTTGAATTAATATGTGAATTCTAAAAAACTAAATCACTCTGATCTAAGGCTGGATTAACTAAAACTGAACTTCCAGGTGTAGAATCACCAGTGGAAATAGAATCTGATTTGCTGATGAAAGGAAAAACATTCTCAACATAATGAACAGCTCTACTAAATACAATTACATGTGTTTCAAGATCATACAATTAATATCCTTTTTGTCCATAAGGATATCCAATCAAAACACATTTCTTATCTCTTTCAGCAAATTTATCATGTAGCTTTTGAAAAGAAAAACATAAGCAACCAATAACTCTAAGATGTGCATAATCAGGAGCTTTGTTCATCAACAATTCATAAGGTGTTTTCCAGTTTAATACCGAACTAGGCATCAAATTGATAATATGAGTAGCAACCAAAAGACAATCACCCCAAAATTTGTAAGGCATACCAGCATGAATTCTAATTGCTCTTGTTGTCTCCACCAAATGTCTGTGCTTTCTTTCAACTCTACCATTATGTTATGGGTTTCCTGGAATAGATCTCTGATGTACTATTCCTTTTGATGCAAACCACTTTCTATAAGATTCTCGAATAATCTCAGTCCCATTATCAGATCTGACAACTTTAATCTTTTCCTCAAATTGGGTTAAGACATATTCAATAAAATCTCTAATAACAGAGATTACTTGAACTTTAGAATGAAATAAATATGTCCAAGTATTTCTTGAATGATCATCAAGAATAGTTAAAAAAAATAAGATTCACCACAAAGAGCTGATCTATGATACTTTCCCCATAAATCAATGTGTACTAAATAAAATGGGAATTCAGCATAAGAATCAAAATGAGAAAAAGGAAAATTTATGATGTTTTCCTAACACACATGTTTCACAAGTAAAATCCTAAAGTATTCTTCCTGATGCAAGATTCTTAATACATTTCCTTTTATTAATAGAAGGATGACCTAACCTAGCATGAAGAATATCAACACTGGTTTGTTACATGAAGTAATAGTATTGTTTATACACTACAACAAAAATACCTTTTTATGACGTTTAAAAACTTTCCATGACGATTCTATAAACGTCATATATCAACAAGTTATTAAAAGTCTGGTAGATATTATAACGTGTAATTCTTGCAATAGAAAACGTACTTTTGTTGCAATCTTAAACAGGGCCATATTGATGAAACCGCTTTTCCATGACGTTAATAAACGTGCTATAGAACTTTTATGATGTCATTTGATTGCTATAATACGTTAGCATGTCATATTATTATGACATCTAAACATGCTATGGAATCATCACATGAAGCTTTTATGACGCAATGATAGGCTATAGAAAATAAGTTACTATCTACTACAATATCGTTTTGTTGCTATTAAAACTGTTTACTTCTTACAAAATATTTTCTATGACACTAGCATGATGCTATAGTACAACAAAGCTAATAGAAATATTTCTATCGCACATTTTTGCTGGCATAACATTCAATGCTTATAATTTTCAATTCTACTAATATCAAGAAATCACAATTATCACATTAATGTACGCAGACAAATGGAGTCATAAGACAAATCACAAAATATATATATCCATAATATTTCATACATAAAGAAATAAACATAGATATCTAAAAATATTTTCATAAATGTGGACAAGCATGACAAGAAGATGGAGTGACATCTTGTATCAACCTCAAAAAGCATCATACAACACCTTCCAAAAAGAAGCACAAACATACGTATGTTAGTCAGTATATGTAAATAAGAAAGAACTAAACAAATTATAACCAACTTGGCTAAGTAACAAAAACATAATTGGCACATGTGATATATTTGTAACCAACTACATGTAAAACTGACACAACATTTAATGACCTGGTGCACACGCCACTTCCACATACGCAATCAAATGCATCATACTGGTTGGCTACACACACTGAAAATGGTGCAGCAATGCACACATGGGATGGGTGTATACATCAAGACAGGGACCTATCTCAGGTTTTCAGAAAAATACCCATGGTACAACAATGGTCCTATATGGGTTTCAAGTTCCACAAAACAAGTACTAGTGCAGTGTTCATTTAGACAGGCATGAACATCAGCCTTAAAATAAGGGGACACTTGCGGTTCCAGGTTTCAATATAGTGGATAGGTGTTAGACTAAATTTGTGAGACAAGAGACTTAACAAGGTAACAAAACTTGGTTAATTGATTCTAAATCAACGTCATATTGATACCCTGCACTAGTTGCTTTACTCTTTCACCAAAATAGTAATCCTTCAACTTTATTTTTCCTGAGTTTGTGTTTGTTTTGCAATTCAACTTGCACTGTGGAAAAGCAAAACAAACGAAATCTCAACTGTAAAATGTATAAATAGCCTTTACCAAAACAAATGAAATATCAACTTTAAAATGTATAAACCAAATATATATAAAAAAAAAATAGCGTATGAAACAGGCCTAACTAGTTAATGGATTTGGATAGTTGCTAAAACTCATTTGTCCAAACTTATTTTAACTAGAAAATCGGTAAGATGGTACCTGAACTGCACTAACACTTTAGAAGTGCACTATTCTACGCAAATGACAAAACACAATGTTGTAAATAATCAATGCCAAACTGCACAGCTTGCCAAATAAGACCACATTCCAATTGTCATCTTCTTTTACTGTCGGATTTATGACAGTCGTAAATCAATGAATGCCACTTAAGCATGTACTCTTCCCTATAATTAATTTCCAACATAGACTTTCCTATTTCAAATCCTAGTTAATATGAATTGACTTTCCTTTAAATCCATGTTGCTTCTTCAGTTTTAAATGCATAAATAGTCACATACACTCATACCCAAATATATACATCCAGACTATGCCAGGAAAATAACACATCCGGATAGGTCAAACCCATAAATCAGAACAGACAACAACAATGGTCTAAACTATAATTTGGTGTATTCAGACTCTCAACCACTATTCAAGAATGCAAAGTGTACAACTAAAGTTGTACTGCATGCTCATAAGTGCACTGAATATAAGTCATGGAAAATGTACACAAAACATGGCAGCAAGGATCATCAACTGGTGAGTGGTGGTCATGACATACATACAACACTAATTCGAACAAACTGGTTTAGTGAACAAAACAAAGATTGCGTGATGGTCTAGTTTTACACTTATTCATGCAGCGCTTTACACTAATTCAAACAGACTGTTGTTCTAAATGGTCTGGTTTTCACTTATATATTCATGCAGCGCTTTACATAAGATCTATTGTGAATGGTCTGGTTTTCACTTATATATTCAGGAATCCAAACCAAACCAAGTTTCACAGTTTTCATTTTTTTTTTTCTGCTTTACATAAGATCTATTGTGAATGATCTGGTTTTCACTTATATATTCAGGAATCCAAACCAAACCAAGTTTCACAGTTTTCTTTTTTTTCTAGAACTGTCCATGTTTCACAAGTGATTTTTTATTTTTAAGTTTTAATATTAATACAAAAAAATTGTCAAATTTTAACTATTATACTACTTTTTGAGGACAATCAGCAAAAATTGTAGTCATTTCAAAAAATTTATATCTCTCCTATATAGTGCCATTCCCTGAAAATGGTGCTCTAACTATATATGCCAACATATATCACTCTCACTACTACTCACTTCTCTCCTAATTATAACACAACAGGTCGGCTAGTTTACTTACCGCATCAATATCACAGCAGGTCGGCTAGTTTAAATGCGTTAATGTGAATGGACAACGGCAGTTTAAATGCATTAATATCATAGCAAGTCGGCTAGTTTAAATACATTAATGCATTAATGTGTAAGCCTATGTCAACGGCAGTAAAAAAGAAAGGGGCTGTGTTTCTGCAAAAGGCTACTTACCACATAACATAGTAATTTAACAAAAAAAAAAGGTCAAGCACAAATAGAAAAGAATGAAAAAACCGGAAGTTTCCTTACCGCATAAGCATAAATTGATCCATCGTTATTGAACGGGCTGCATGGGATTGGCTGCCCACATCTAGCCACTGCCTGAAAAAATATAAAATGACATGATCCTATGTTAAAGACATAATGTTCGGTAAAAATATCAAACTGTCAATTTCTTAGTGCTCTGCTTTTGTTTCGACCTATCATGCAAATAGTAAGCCTCATTGCCAATTTAGTGAACTACAACCTGCATTGGCTGTTTTTCATGGCAAGTAACAATGTTGTAGTCCCTCTAGAAGTTTTACTGCGCCTGAGCCTGAGGGTCAGTATTACTTGCCATATAGATATAAATATGTGGTAGGTTATTAAGTGACTACACTTACATATATACTTGCAAGTTATCAAATATGTGAATCAAAATTCTGGGAATGAAAACGTTTTCTTTACTGGAATATAAAAAAACAAATATCTGGAACCTAGAAGCAAACTAAAAACCATGAACTTGGAAAATGAAATGCTAAAATCTGGAACCTGGAAACTAAAAACCATGAACCTATCTAAATCCTTTTTTTATTTCATTTATAGATGGTGATTCATACTCATACATACTTATACAAGTTTTGGTTGTATCCAAGCATAATAATGTTGCATGGTTAAGAATAGTTACTGTTAATAAATTTAAATAGTCTGCAGGTGTAATCATGAGATATGTGCATACCACATGTTTCAAAGATTTATAACATCAATTCCAATTAATATTAAGACTTGGACTCTATATGAAAGCTGCTTATATATATGGGGATTATTTTAAAAATCATTTCAGTTAGAAGAACGCTTCATAAGGGTATATATAGGCATTGTACAGTAAGGGGTTTTTAAAAACTCAAACATTCGAACATCATGATTTTGACATTTAATTATATATATATATATATATATGTTTGTTATAAGAAATGATGATTTTTAGTGAAAATTTCATGATTTTTAGAAGTATATAGGAAGAGAATTTCTGGAATGATCAAAAATTGGGTTTCGACCAGATTCTGGCGACGTGAAGGTTGATGGCTCCTGGCGTTTGGTCTAAATGATCATTCGACATTATAGGATTAGAAAAAATATTAATTAAAATTCTGAGATAAGGGTTTTCAATAACGAGATGAAAATATGAAGAAGAAAAAAAGGTTAGTTTCGAAAGGTTCGATGGAGGTAAAACTGGGTCACGTACAACCAAATAAATCTCATATTTAAAAAAAATCTTGAACTATACTTACTAGAAATAAATCGGTGAGTGGTGTATGTCTTATACATTCATCCATTGCATTCAACAAAAGATAAATGTATAATAAATAAAAATAGGCAGAGTGTTGACGACTTTATATCTTAATCGATATGGCCAACTATCCATGTTCCAGATTCAATGTTACGTCGCATATACAGTTTAAATACATTAGAATATTATATATAAAATCCATACATACAAATGAAGTAGTAGATATAAAGCAGAAGGCCCTATGCATTGATGTTTGCTATATAAACTTTGTAATGATGGCTTTCTTTGAATACAAGGAATTTGATGAATGGATTGTCATTTGTTGATTTTTATAACGAGACATGATATGATTTTATTGGTGAGAAAGAGCCAAATATACGTACAGAAACATAGAGTTCACGACCATACCAAATTTACTAACCATAATCCGTATATGAATTGGACGAAGTTGCTTGTTTGTTCTTTGAAACAAAGCAGGGTTGCTTTCCAACCATAAAACTATTAGCTTTATTCTTATAATCATTGGGTACTGGTGGGATTGGTTGGAGAGTTGTGGAAAAGACCGGGGGTATAGGGGGGTTGTATTGTGGGCGGGTGGTGGGTCCTATTAGTTAAAAAAACTGCACTGCATTTGTTTTAAAAAAACCTGCACTGATTTAAAAAAAATGCATTTGTTCAAAACTTCAAAAAAAAACTGCATTTGTAATAAAAAATAACAGCATTTGTTTTTTAAAAAACCCGGATTTCTTCAATATATTATTTTCTTGTAGAATATTGCATATGTGTTTGATGTAGTATTGAATTTTGTGTATTTAAAAAAGGTTAATGACTTCTATTTATTTTTCTTTTCATTTTGTAAAGGTTTTATGAAATTACAAATCTATTATAAAGTTTTTCGGATTATTTCAATGGTTTTATTTCTAGTATGGTAATAAATAAAATAAGCAACACTAATACTAAAATCCAGGCATTATTCACTGTACTATTGAGGTTGCAGTGCACTGAATAAGTGCAGGTGAGTGGTGTATGTCTTATACATTCATCCATTGCATTCAACAAAAGATAAATGTATAATAAATAATAAATAAAAATAGGCAGAGTGTTGACGACTTTATATCTTAATTGATATGGCCAACTATCCTTGTTCCAGATTCAATGTTACCATACAGTTTAAATACATTAGAATATTATATATAAAATCCATACATACAAATGAAGTAGTAGATATAAAGCAGAAGGCCCTATGCATTGATGTTTGCTATATAAACTTTGTAATGATGGCTTTCTTTGAATACAAGGAATTTGATGAATGGGTTGTCATTTGTTGATTTTTATAACGAGACATGATATGTTTTATTGGTGAGAAAGAGCCAAATATACGTACAGAAACATAGAGTTCACGACCATACCAAATTTACTAACCATAATCCGTGTATGAATTGGACGGAGTTGCTTGTTTGTTCCTTGAAACAAAGCAGGGTTGCTTTCCAACCATAAAACTATTAGCTTTATTCTTATAATCATTGGGTACTGGTGGGATTGGTTGGAGAGTTGTGGAAAAGACCGCAGGGGGGGGGGGGTTGTATTGTGGGCGGGTAGTGGGTCCTATTAGTTAAAAAAAACTGCACTGCAATTGTTTTAAAAAAAAAAACTGCACTGATTTAAAAAAAAAACCATAATTTGTTAAAAAAATAACTGCATTTGTAAAAAAAAACAACATTTGTTTTTTTTTAAAACCGGATTTCTTCAATATATTATTTTCTTGTAGAATATTGCATATGTGTTTGATGTAGTATTGAGTTTTGTGTATTTAGAAAAGGTTAGTGACTTTTTTTTATTTTTATTTTCACTTTGTAAAGGTTTTATGAAATTACAAATCTATTATAAAGTTTATCGGATTATTTACTAACCATAATCTGTGTATGAATTGGACGGAGTTGCTTGTTTGTTCTTTGAAACAAAGCAGGGTTGCTTTCCAACCATAAAACTATTAGCTTTATTCTTATAATCATTGGGTACTGGTGGGATTAATCGGAGAGTTGTGGAAAAGACCCGGGGGGGTGGAGGGGGTTGTATTGTGGGCGGGTGGTGGGTCCTATTAGTCAAAACATAACATACTACGGAACGTATCAATATAGCGTGCATAATTGAGAAAAATCACAAAATTAAGGGGAAATATTATAAAGAAAACAAGTTTGACACCGATACTGACCATTTTTGCAAGAAAGACAAAGGCTTTACCTTACAGATAACAGGGCATAAAGAATAAAGAAGGATAGGATATGGACATACAAATTTCAGGTACAAGTCTGCATGTAATATGTATATACAGATGCATGAATTGTTTTAATGTATAATATCCATGAATCATTAAGTACACTTAAAAATGGAACCTAGAGATTTTATAAATAATGGTTGGCACATATGCTTGATAGACTTACATGTACATGTATGCACATTTCCGTGTCCAAGACGAACTATCATCTTACGAAGATATTCATGCTTAGTTACTAGATACTATACTGAAAATGTCAGAAGGATAAATACAGATTATTTAAAAAAGTTTACATACTTCTTACATGCACTAGCTGGCCCTGGCATTTTAAAATAAAATGAAAGGATTTGTTTCACACATAATTTTACTACAACATCTGGAGTGCATAGGCGACGGACTTATGCCATCTGCCATCCATACATTGGCGACGGACTTATGCCAGTACTACTAAATTTTATTTATGTATATATAGGATCTAAACTTTAATTATATTTTATTTTACAAAACAATTGTAGAGCTCCAGGTGAATCAAACAGAAGTGCAGAAATTTCTTTTACAAGTCCAGGATTTGAGACACATGAATCTACACATTTCAAACGTTACCTCTTTGGGTAGCAGTCTTCAATACAATGCAAACTACAAAAAGGATATGCATTGAACTAACTGCCTCTTGATTTGTAAATGAACAAGTTAAACAATTCGGACAAACATTATTGTTCAAGTGACACTTCGATAAAATGCGAGATTTCATAGGTTAAAATTTACAGGAATTAACCAACTTGCCATGTAGCAGTATGTTACATACGCAAGAAAAAATATATTTTAATTTGAATAAACAACTAATTGGTGCATCTAACACATTTTTGTGTTCAATCTCTCTCAGCCCAGAGACACACTGCGGATTCAAGACAAAAAATATAGTACTTATTATGTTTAGATGTTACGTGAGCATCTAGTGCTTTTCAAAATTAAAAAGCAGGTTGAATGGAATAATAACTGAATATTACAGCATTGTATATATTATATTTTTGGATCAAAACAGCAATTAAAATAATTTAGACATTGTTTCACCTTACCAAGACTGGAAAAAACTGGATCTAAAGATGGAGATGCAACCTATATTGTATCACCAACCTATATTGCAACATGACAGAGAAATACAATGAACATACCAGGAAATAAACAACAATCATGCGAAAATAAATATATTTTAAGAATTTTGCGAACTTCATTCACAACTAAAACACATGTATATACCAAGTTAGAATCACACATACAAATACGCTTGAGCAGCAACAAATAATTCAACACACATATAAATTTCAGTTCAATCAGATCTAGAACTTAAAAAAAATCATATTTTCATGCTGAATCAGGTCACTCAGTGATTTACAGAAGGAAAAAAATCGGCTTTCCAGATTTAACAGTCACCCAATGATTTATAGAAGAAAAAAACAATTGAGTTCGCAATTTAATACCTAAATGGAGCGACGGTCGAAGAATCGATGCCCTATTATTTGCGTGAATGTCGAACAATCGAGTAGACAACCAGAGGGAAGCGAGCGGAATGTGGAAGGAAGGGGATGCGTGAAATTAGGTTTTGTGAATTGGATTTGGAGGGAAGCGTGAAATTAGAGGAGCGTGAAAATTAGAATTTGGGGAAAACCTGAAGAAATTAGAGGAGCGTGAAAATTAGAATTTGGGGAAAACGTGAAAAGCAAATTTCCACGGCCAAAATTGGGAGGGAAGAGCGAAAATAAGGCGGCTAAAAAACATATCTCCTAGTATTTGTTATTGTCTGCCATTTATGTCATCGTTTACTTTTCAAACCAATGGTTTATTTTCTATTACATTAGCCACTGTCATGGTTAATGTTCTAAGTCATGATTTACTTTAATTCACGGCTAGCATGCTTAACTATTGCTAGTTTAATTATTGTGTCATCCTTACTTGCTATCAATATATTATTTTCTTGTAGTGATATAAATAAAAAAACAATTATTCTCAAATACAGAATGAAAGTATGAAGTAGCAGAACATAAGAAAGATAAAAAAGACAATTTGTATAAATCAGAGATCCTTGATCCAATAGCTTGAATTTTCATTTGATTGAAGATCCTGAAAATAGCAAGAAGAATTTGTGAATTTTGTTGTGATTCTGTTCTGATCAAGGAGTTTTCCTACTGATAGAAGATTTTTTTTGAAGGTATGAATTTATAATACAATTTGTAACTGTAAATTTTGATTTACATTACAGTCCCAACATGATTAACAAGAAATAGATCCATTAGGCAAAGTTACTTTTATAGGCATTTTAAGTTTTTTAAGTGAAGCAAAGAGTGTTATATCAGATGTCATATGATCAGTAGCTCCAGTATCAACTATCCAAGATTTTTGATCAGAATACTTAGTAAAATTCTCCTGTAATTGAAGAAATTTTACCTGCGTGATTGATTGAAGAACCAAGTGGATTATCCTCCAAGAAAGAACCGGAACTAGATTGATGAACCATCTTCATGACTTGATTGTATAAAGCAGAAACTAAGACTAGATCAAACTGTTCACCTACAGCAGTCACAAGATTCATAGCAGCACTTGAAGCATCAGCAGACTCTAGTTTGCTTCCAAGAATTCCTTATCAGTTTGAACATGAACATTGTTGGCATTTTTTGAAGCTTGTTTTGGTTTTGCAACAATTTCTTTATTCCACCGCTATGGATATCCAATCAATTTAAAGAATTGCTCAATTGAATGCCCCTTTTCTTGCAGTACAGTTCACTTTTCTATCTTTTGGCATCTCTTTATACACTCTACAAATTTGACTGGGATAAGTCTTCACAACATTAAAAGCATTTTTCTCAACCTAATTAAAAAAATTCTCTGTTAGCTTATTCTGATGCTCAATTTGTTGCAAAATATAGTAAGCCTTGTGAACATTGGGAAGCGGATCTGTACTCCAAATATATGTCGTAACCTGATCATACTCTTTTGTAAGTCCAGATAAGAGTTGCATAAGTTTGTTTCGTTGATCATTCTCAATTATCTTCTTAAGAATTCCACAAGAGCAATTTCTCATAACACCACATGTGCATTCGGGAAATCCTTCAAGAATCTGAAGTTGGTCCCATATCGTCTTCAATTTTCCATAGTACTCTGAGTTCATTTTGATAAGTCGAAGTCAAATTATGGTGTAATTTGAACAATCTCGGGCTGTGGTCTGGCCAAATCTTTCACCCAATTCTTTCCACAATTGATAAGATGAATCAACAAACATGAAGCTCTCTGACAAAACTTTATCCATAGAATTCAAGATCCATGACATAACCATATAATCATTTCTCACTCATTTCTGACAATCGGTTGAATCAATTGATGGCATAGGGAGAGTACCGTCAACAAATTGCAACTTGTTTCTAACAATCAAAGCCATCCTGATCGTTCGACACCAATTAGATAATTCGATCCTGATAATACGTGATTTCCAAGCTGCATCCCTAAATGATCTGAATTGGAAAGATAATAGGGATTATTGAAATTGATCGGTTGATTAGTTTGAATAGCATGGCTCTGATACCATGCAAAGTGGAGCTTCAACCAACAAAACTTTATTTCTTAAAAGCCCATAAAACCAAATACAAAGTATCAACCATTTATACAAGTAAATGAGCTTTCACACTCCGGCCCAATCAAACAACAAATACGAAAATACAAATGAAACACTGTACAAATTGAAAGTAAAATACAACCATTACAAAAAACAAACAACTAACTCAGCTTATTAACTCTACACATCAATGCTTCCATAGAACAAACATGGAAAAGAAAACAAGTAACAGGCAAATCATACGAGGACTCCAATGTTGCATTCAACGGTAACAGAAACATAGGCAGATAGCAGATACAAAATTTGTTTATTAAAAATAATAGTAATGTAATCGTGTCTAACCATTGGTGGAAAACTGAACCCTCAAAAGTACATTTCCTACTAGCAATAACACTGAAACTACTTAAAATTTGACATTAGCTAATACATAAATAATATTAGGTAGATGAAAATTTTGCACCTATTTTGATAAATAAAAAATAAAATAAAAATCATAAAATTTTCAGCCTTCAGCAGTTTCATTTGTACCACCAACCCAGTATTTTTTGACGACGTATAGAACTTTCTCAGGTTCAAGAGGGCCGTTTTCATGATCAGTCATTTTTGCATTCCATCTCAAGCCAGGTGCCATTTTCTTTATTTTTACAAGGATGTCTACTTGGTCTCTGAATATGATTGCGCCTTCTGGTCGTAGGATTCTATCCATCTCTAATAGAATGTCTTCCATCTTGCACCTGTGTTTGTAAATGGGAATCCTTAGTGATATTATCTAACATATAGTGAAACAATGGATGTACATGTTTACTATCTATCACACAGAGATATACATCTCCTACAAAATTTGTCAGAAACATCCTTACCATCTTATACTTTTAAGCTACTTAAAAACACGTAGGAGTGGAGGTGGTATTTATCTCCTATAAAACAAGCAGTTGATTCGGTAAAGGTTAACACAATTTATACTTGTCCAAAGAATAGCCACACACACACGCGTATGGGAGTGTGTGCGCTTGTGCGTGTAATAAGTTTTGTATGATGAAAGAATGAATTAACATTGGTACTGTAAAAGGTGTGCGCATGCTTAAGCTACTTTGTTTATCTTGTTGGCAGATTATGCAGGTCAACATAGTGATTAACTAAATGATATGTTTTTCTTTTTTTATTTAAAAAAAACGAGGAAGAAGAAGATCGGCAAGTACCATTCAAGAACGGAATGGTAAGTTTTCATCTATACTAGATACTAGTTATGATCATCTATGGATATCTGCTTTCATCTATACTAGATACTAGTTATGATCATATGGATATCTGCTTTCACATGAAGCCTGCTAGCCATTTCTGAATGTTCAATTTTAAAAAGTTAGCTGTTGATGACTCAAGGTGCACTCAAATTATTATGACTTCATGCATACAAATAAGAGATTAAGATTGTATATGTGGTATCTAAAGCGCTAACATACATTGCAAACTACTGACTTACTTGTCCTTGTACAAGCTGAAAACACTATTGGCATGAATGAGATCATATGTCCTTGGGTAAGTAGAGAAAGCTTCACACCTAAACCAAGTCAAGAAAATAAACGTTACATATTTAAAAACACATGGAAAATTGATAGACAGCTCTCCTTATTTTCAAAATTAATACCCAAAATAATCTTCTCAAAAACAGATTTCACAAAACACTCACTTTAGTTGTTTTTACGTGTAATATACACTAGTGCAGTTAAAGCGTTTAGCAATTCCATAACGGTGGAGATGCAAAAAGACATAGCGGGATAAAGCAGGGAAATAGCGAGGATATAGCAGAAGCGCAAAAAAGTTAATCAGACATTGAAACCAAATACTTGAAACTAATTAATTATCATTCCTACATTATGTGTGTAGAAGAAACAAATATTAATTAATCTTATATAACAAAACCAGAGAATATCATGGCTATGCCCACTAGATTTGATGACTATAATAGATTTCTACGATATATTAGATATTTATGTATTGAAATTAGCTCTTTATTCTATTTTTATTGATCTTTTTATAAAGAGAACTAGTTAAACCAAGCATTGTGTATTAATATTGCTAAAGCAGATGCTAAAAAGTCTTGATTTAGCGGATACAGCAGAAAATAGCGGAGCCAAAAGCGGATCTACTGTTCATCAGCGCTAAATTGAAATAGCGTAGCGATTGAAGAGCGCTATGAGCTATAGCGGGGATTTTGCGGGGCTTTAACTGCATAGGTATATACTACAAATATTTTTGTTTCAAGAAGCAAATATTTGCAGTGTAGACTACAAATAGTTGCAAAATAAATATTTGCAGTGTAGCCTGCACATTTTTGCTCAAAATAATCGCAGGGGCTTTTAATGTAACCTGTTTTTGATAATGGACGGAAGTGAATTTTAAAACTTAGGAAGTGTGTTTGAAAAAACGCCCCAAATCAAGAAGCATGTTAATCAGCTGCAATCAAAAGCATCTTTTCATTCAGATGTTAACATTACTTCTAGGAGAAACAGACAGTTGTTAGTTTTGCCCCTTGTTCGAAGTATACCAGCTTTTCAAAACAAAAAACAAGTGTCGGGAAGTATGTCATCAAATGAGTTGCTTACCAGTCATGATATATGCCAATCAATCCTCGCTCATACACCACACCAAGGGTAGACATCTCAGCAATGGTAGGCACAACATTCATGACCCACAATTTAGGAGACTCAAGTACTGCAGCAAAGCTACCCAGTCCAGCATTCATATCCATTATATTTCTGTATCTTCCAGTGTCAATTAATTTATTGACCCTTTTGTAAGCTTTTACATGGGTTTTCCATAAATTGTTATCTTCATTATAAGATTTGACGGAGACACCAGGTACCAAACCTAGTGATACTCTAGGTGGGACAGCAGTTAACCTATCTGGAAATGTCTTTATTGCCCCTCCGGCGACTTCATCCTGACTGTTCGTCTCAGGATAAGGAGTCACACATGCTTCCATTTTTTTGTACCTTGCATACACAGAGAAACATTTATACACTATTGTCGTTCATATTATCATTTATGGTTTTGGAAATTGGGAATACCGTCTAAAATTATCGTTGTCAAGTAAGTGTATTATGACAACGAACATGTGAAAAGCAAACTGACAACAAATTCTTCCATCGTCAAATAATGGTCATAAGTGTAGATAATACTTCGGCACAAATAAATATGTGAGCAAACTTCTTTTTATTGTGAAATGGTATGAACAAAAGCCCAATTTGGTAGTGTAAAAATCGAAGTGTGCCATCAACCTATGATATCAACTGAATGTGACTAATTAAACACATCAACTCCATTTCAGCCATAATCAATAATCTATGTTATATAGCAATTTATCTTATATATAATGGGAAAACCTCCATTTGAAGCTCTTGAAATGTCCAAACTACCCTTTAAAATCTTACTAAATCACAAGGATATTTTGGTCCTTTTTGTTCTTGACGTTACTCGCTATCATGGTTCTCATGATATACTTCTTTCAGCTCCATTCTTTCCCTTCCACAAATTAATTACTCCTCTTACTAAATTTGATTTCATCAAATTCACAATTACAATACTGGGTTTTCAGTTTCAGTTCGTGAATTTGTCGATTATTTCATTTATGCATAGTTTTTTTTTTTAAGAAATTTATTACAAAATACGAGTAGCTTAATCTATAGAAATGTACCAGACATCATCGGGGTTTGTTGCATCACAGATTCTGACACGAGGTTCATCTTGCCTACCAGGGCATGAATCAGAATTGATTCTTTTCCTCCACACAGCAATTTCACCTTTTTCGGAGAATTTTTCCCAGCAAAGAAGCTCAGCGATTTCTTCGATCTTTCTCTGTTCTTGTTCAAGATCTTCTTTGGTGCGCTCCCATGCCAAGTAGTTGTTTTTCCAATTGATAGGTGGACCTGAAAGCACCCAGAAGCCACCTGGCCTAAGTACTCGATCAACTTCCATCATGTACATTCCATCTAAAAAATATTAAAACAAACGAAGCGGTAGCGTTAGGCAAAAGAAGCAAGATATGAACTTTTGACACTCTCTCAACAAGGATATTTTGTCAAAAAATGCATTCAGTTTGGTGCAATTGGAAAATAATAGTTTCACTGCAATGAGCACCTGGAGTCTTGATGCTTATAGCACTCATACCCCCTCATTCAGCTATTTTAGCTTAGATGCTATTTTGTCTTTTGCGTCGAATAACTAGACTTAGGTTAAGAACTATACTGTGCTGTAAGCATTAAAACCTGAGGTATGCAATGTACAATACAAACATCTGTATTATAAATCTCAAAATCTAAGCACCATTGTTCAATATTTGTTAAGACCAACGCGATAACCGCATAACAGTAGAATAACTTTAGGCTCACTTACTATGCCCCTTAAAAATACCATCCAGGTCCTTTTCATCACCATAGCATCTTAATAAATAAAGATTACGTAAATTTCTTAAGTACAAAGGTAGTTTAGGTGAATACTATAAATGCAAGCACATGACATCACGAGGTATAATCATAACTATTAGTGCTCACCATTCGATCCCCATGGAATTAAACACCTCGAACAATGAGCCATATCAAATGCTCTTGAGGCGTACGGTAATTTTATGGTTCCAAAAACTCCGATAACAGCAGGAACTCCTCTTTCTAATGCAAATTGAACTTGTGCCTCGTGGTTATCTTTTGGAGCAAATGACATAGCTATCACGTTCTTCTTCAACAGGTAAGCACCCAAACTGGCAACCTAAAATAGTACAATGCATTAGAATTTGTGATATGAATAAATGTTAGCGGATTCAACGATTGAACCAAAAAAGATATTAGCATGCCGAAAGCATTTCCTTTCAAATGATTGCCTAGGGAAATTATAAGTTGATATTTTGACAACCAAATGTTCTTTGTTAATGCAGGCAAAGTAAATTTATCATTACCAGACCAATACCAAGCAATTAGTAATCAGTGTTGCGCTACATCGGTATGTTAACGGTAAGTTTATCATTATTAATGGTATAGTAAATATAAATGGTAAAAAATATGTCAAGATTGGTAGTAACGGTAAATCTACCAGTCATATAATTTTTGTTTAATCACCATTTACATTAATCCTAACCAAGCACACTTTCGAAAGTATATCACTTTTTTGAGAAGATATTTGTAGTATTATTTATTAAAATGTTTCCTTTTTTATTAGCTTCAAGGTCTAAGATTAAGTGTTATTTCATATTGTTGTAAAAACTTGGCGATATGTCAAGAAATCTTCCAATTGATTTAAAATAAGTTAATATGTTGATATTTAAATTTTAATGGAGTTAAAATCAAGAACAAAATATTTACTTTTTTTATCATTATCCAAATTTTTATGCCATAAAAATTTGATGTTTTATATATTGGTGAATTTTACCATAATCAATCAATTGTTTACCAATTTATCAGTAGAGTACGATCATTTTACCAATAATAATGAAGTATCTATTAAATTTTGGTGATACAAAATCACAAATAGATGGAAACAAATATGTAAAAGGGAAAGTAATTACATATATTTTGCATAAAACATTGAATTGCATTTGCTTGAGATGAAAATGAAATAAAAGCAGGGATTATTTTCTTCCATCTTTCCTAATGAAGGGAATGAGTAATTTACTTACTATGTTTGTGTCATTGTCTTCTCTCCTCCAATGTTTTTGCCATATATATATATATATATATATATATACACACACACACACACACACACACACACACTCCATTTCTCAATTTGGTTATTGATTCAATTGTATTCTGTTTATTTTGGCATTCCATTAAGTATAAATGTAATTTCGATGAACCAATAAAGATGATGGTTGGGTAGAATATTGTGTTTTGTTGCAAATCTGTCTTGTTTTTCAATCCAAGTTGTCTCTTTTTGATTTGGGTGATAAAGATCCATTGGTATAAAGCTTACGCAAAACGCTACCACAATTTTTGTATAACGAATTGGTATCAGAGCAAGGCGATTTATTTAAATTGTACATCAATGATTTCTAGGAAGAGCGGCAAATCTAAGGGTAATTATATTATTACTATTTTGGGGAAAAGAAAACTTTGGTGGAGGAGATTATATTCAGAGAGAAGAGTGCTCCAATCTAGAAACTTTGACGTGATAAGGAGTTTATTGTGTTGGAGCAATTTGATTCAGGTACTTCGGGTTGAGAGAAGCTATTATTATTTAGCAGGGATGCACAAAGTATGGTTGGGTCGGCTTATACCAAATACTTCATCCGACTCGCATAGGTATGAGTTTAAGATACTTCAACTTGTATCCGATCCTATATGAGGTTGGATATGGGTTGGGTCGAAGTATGGGTTGGATCGAAGTATGAGTTGGGTCGGGTTTAGTAAGGTTGGGTTGGGTTGAATATAACAAAAATTGAGAATATGAGGAATTTTTTCAAAATAATATTAAAATATTCAACATAATATATCAGATTTTAGCTAGCATAATGCATTTAAAATAACTGATTCATTATAAGACATATTTTATTAAAATTTCATTGTAAAACACATCATATGAAAGTAGTTACTACATAATAGAACATGTGTTTCATTTTAAAATATATTAAAATGCTCTTTAAAATATACTTGCCAAATTTTATCTAGTTTGGATTGACATGAAATGCCTTTTTTGTATATTTATTATAGAATACATATACATTATTCTAGGATTATACTATTCTAATTTTAAGTAGGTTGCTATTAAATTAGCTTTTTAATATAGGGTTGGGTTAAAATAAGACTGGGTTGAACAAAATATCAAATCTGATCCGTATATAGTATGGGGTTACAGATTGTAACTCATATCCAACTCGAACTATGATGGGTTGGGTCGGGTTGGGTTTATACAGGTTGGGACGGGTTGGTGAGTTGGGTTGGATTGAATATAGGTTGTGTGCAACCTTATTATTTAGTGCTGACGTAAGCAGTTAAGTAGCAGGAGAGAGATTTGTTTTGTATACAAAGATTTGGATCAACTTTTTCTTGTCGTCAATTGGCTTTAGTTTCTAGCTCTGTATTTGGCTCGATGATTGAGAGGATTTGTTGGCTTTGGTGGTATTGAGATTACTTTGTAATCTACCTTCTTTAGATTTTGAATATTTGCAAAATTCTGTTGGTGTACGGGGACATACTCTGAACTCGTTAACAAGGTGTGATGGGGGTAGCTTTGCTGGAACCCATTAGGTAAGTATCCATTTTTGGTTTCCATCTCACTAATGGATTTTGGCTTAAGGTGTAGTTCTTTGAAGAGTTTTATGTTGAAAATAGAATTTGACTCGAGATGAGTTGTTGAAGATATGCGATTTTACATTAATGTGGAGTGTTTTTTGGTGATACAAAATCACAAATAGATGAAAATAAATATGCAAAAAGTAATCACATATATTTCGCATAAATTTTTGGATTGCATTTGCATGAGATGGAAGGAAAATAAATGCAGTGATTATTTTCTTTCATCTTTGCTAATGAAGGAAATAAATAATTTACTTGCAATGTTTGCGCCATTTATTACCTTTGCAATTTGCCTTCGTTGTGTTTTTATCATATCTTCGTTATGTTTTTATCATATCTCGGTAATTTGATTGATGACTGACATAGATTTCGCTGGCTATATATTGAGGGTAGATTTCATTGTAAACCCTTCTTGACAGTCAGCTAACGATCCCCAATTAGAGTATCTCTTCAACTTAGGAATTAGGGCTGAGAGAAGCGATAATGCCGACAGAAGCAGTTATGTAAACTCTTATTTTGTAATCTCTTGTATTCTCTTATTTGGAATAAAATCTTTTCTTTGGACTGGACGTACACTATCTTCTTGATGATAGTGGAATCAGTACAAAATATTGTACATCTCTTTTCTTCTTTATAGTTATCTATTGATGTTCAATTGACAAGTCTTTGTGCAACCCTTTTGCACAATTGTAAAGGTGATCATTTTTTACTTACCAATAGTATTGATACGGTAATGATTTTCTCGTATTGGTAATGGTTCCCATTACCATAACAATTTCGGGAAAGAACAGTATTTTTGTCTGATTCGACAATTTTTAGAATACCACTATTAGACAAGTCACTCGGACTTAAAATGTACATCAAGACCTAAGGTATATATCCAAGATACACTTGTCACATTTGAGATCCCATCAAACACAAGAAACAACATTTGAAAATCTTGAGATGACAAGTGATCAAATTTTAAGCTTTGAAACTTTGAAACCAATGACTGAATGCTACTACTTTTGTTGGAATGATTCTCCTAAGCCATTGCAAATGAAGGGGGGAAACAAAAACAAAATTTAAAGAAGACCTGGATGATGGAAGATTAAAGATAAATAAAAACAATCCACTGCTTTATTTAATAATTTAATGTTTTCAAATACTACTGATGCAATATTGGATTATCATATATAAATTAAAAGGTAATCATGTACACAATTTGGCAATAAAGAAGACAGTACTCGTTAAAACAGATAATTCTAAAAGGAAAGGAAGATGGATCGATTAGTGAATACTAATAGTCGCCGGATATAAGAAAGATGATAAGGTGCAGAATCTTACATAAATGCTAATGAGTTTATGGATGGAATGTTGAAAGATGCTTTTAACGTCACTGAAAAGTAAACAACTTGGATTCAAGCAGAGTTTTAACAATGAACTTTGTGGTCAACAACTTACTCCACTAAGAGATTAGAAGATACAGAACACATATATAAATTAAAAGGTAATCATGTACACAATTTGGCAATAAAGAAGACAGTACTCGTTAAAACAGATAATTCTAAAAGGAAAGGAAGATGGATCGATTAGTGAATATTAATAGTCGCCGAATATAAGAAAGATGATAAGGTGCAGAATCTTACATAAATGCTAACGAGTTTATGGATGGAATGTTGAAAGATGCTTTTAATGTCACTGAAAATTAAACAACTTGGATTCAAGCAGAGTTTTAACAATGAACTTTGTGGTCAACAACTTACTCCACTAAGAGATTAGAAGATACAGAACACTGATTAAAGATGAAGAAAAACCGGGAGTTGATGAAGCATATTTCGCAAAAAGCACAGATTTATATTTTATACGTGAAGATACAAATCTCCTACAAAAACTAAGAAGACATAAGTTAATAAGATACGTGGATAGAAAGGCAATTGTATTAGCTATTCCTGTCAAAAACCGAATCATGTCCAAGCGCAAAGATACACAAGGCCGTTGAAGGTATTGGAAGAAGAGAAATGAATATACTGATAATAGTGATGAAGAGACAAATATGAACATCGACGAGGATTGATATATTTCGCATACATGAAGATGAAGCTAGAGAATGAGTGGTTAAGTCAAGTATGTGCTCATGCAGACATCATGAAGCATTTATGAATCACAAGGAGCAAATAAAAAACAAATCAGATATTGATGTAGATACATATAAAAAATATAAGAAGTAAATTCAATGAAGCTGACCATGTTCAATGGAACATAGATGGCATTGACAGACATTAGAACCATTGCATAAATACAAGGAAGAAACAAAATTTTGTGTTTGCCAACTAGCAAGAAAAGGTTGAATGATACTACAAAAGGAGAGGATATGAAAATATAGATGGGTATGATCATAGATGAGTTGGTTGATACAGACAGAAGAAAGGTGGATGACATATGAACTTTTGTTAACTCAAGTGACGTTAATATATTCAAAACGGGGCAGAAAGGAGCAGGCAATGGAACTACAGAACCAACTGCATATATTTGCAGTGTTACAAACATTTTCAGAGTTTGAATACATTTTCGATCAGCTATGATTGTGGTTTGAATTTGAAAGTATGCAAACAATATTTTGGTCTTTAAATGGAGAAACTGATTGATAAATTTGGTGAAGGGTATGGTAGAGTTAAAGCGCATGGTAGGGTGAAGTCTTAGGATTTATGGAAAAAATATAAGACTTGGTAGATTGAATGATTGAACAGATAAAGAATGCAAAGAAAATTAAGCAGGTAGGAATAGTAATTTTGCTGACAAGGTCCTGAATTGTACCAAGAGAATGATGGTGTCAACAAAAATCAAGTTTATAATCTCACTCGATAGAATCCTTGGTTTTGTCCAAAATTATAGCATGCACAAGTAAAAAGTGATCATGTTCTAAATGGCAACCATTGTTATTATGGCGGTAAGTCGAGTCGACAGAGATCCAGTTAGTTGATTAGTCATAGACTAATCGTACACTAGTCGACAAATACATTGCTGCCACCAAAAAAGTTATCAATTCTAATATATTGCTACTGTACAAATAAAATAAATAAATGATGCATAGAATTTAATAAAGTGCAAGTTGCAAGATGACAGTGGAAAGACGGCGCTGTGGGTTCAGTGTATCGATCGACTTTCGATCGAAGCTTGGGTTCGAAGTTTTTTTCTATTCGATAATCGATACTCGATCTTTTTCAATTCAAAATTTTTAAATCGACTTTAGATCGATTTGTTTTTTAGATCGATACTAGGTATCGATCCTTTTCTGTTGTTTTTCATTATTCGATACAGGTATCAACAACTTTCAGTTTTTTTCCTGTTTGATGTATCGATAACAGTAAGGGGTTCGGATTTTTTTCTTTTCTAAAATGGGCCAATACCAAATCAGTCGCACCAATATCAACCTAGTTGACTCAACTAGTCGATTAGTCGACTATCGACTATTCGATTAGTCGACTAGTTTCTAACCAGGCGCCCGAAATTCATACAAGAAGCAAGTTGATGCTTCTTGTCGATGGTTTGATCTTGATTAGTCGACTAGTCGCCGACTAGTCGTGACTAGTCGAGCGCCATGATAACAGTGATGGCAACCTAGTTAGAAAAGAACACAAAATTTGTTTAAGGAATAATATAATACATTTAATGACATAGTGATTTTAGCTAGGATTTAAATGGAAAGATACATGAGCATATATTTACTGGTCATAATTTGATGGCAACTATACATTGTAGGATTAAACACCTTTAAAGTGAACTATGATGAGGTGTCTAGGATAGTATTTAGTTGTTTTCTAAAGGATTTTGGTGAAATTAATAATGAAGAAATGTTAAAAATAAAGAGTCTTTTTGCTGGTTTAATCTAATTCTGCATTGATCCTTAAAAATCCTCACAAGATAAACAAATTTGCTTGGCAAGATAACAAATGTATTTACTGCAGAACCAAGTGCAGCAATAAATGTGTCCTCAACCTTTGAGTTCACCGTCTCTCCGTTTTGTTAAGGTTTAAGAACATGTCCGACTATAATAAGACTGTCATTTGCCTTCTCGATATCGTACTTAAGAGGGAATATATTCGTTAAAAACTTCACTTTATAGGTAAATTTTATAACCACTTCATGTGCGAGGAAAAAAAGACACCTCCATCACATATATATACAAGCTAATATAAATATGAGAAATAAAAATAAAAATGGTAAGAAGTGTGACAAAAAGATGACATACCCCGCATCCAGTGTCCAATGCAGTACGAACTGTGCCATTAGCAATTGGAAGAACTGAAGCTAATTGATCGATGTATTTATCCGCTCCTTGTGGAAATTGAGTGCCACCACCTGGAAACCGAAATACATTTCCCTCGTATTGAACCCAATTTTGAACTGCTTTTTCCACCGTCAAACTCTTATAAGGAGCATTCGCAAAAGGAACAAGATCACGACTTTTAGGCCACGGAAATGGATTAACCCAACCTTTAGGTGCAGGTATAAGACAATACAATTTTTCGTTGTCAGGAGGGCAGTGCCTCTCTCTGTATATCATATTTTCTCGAGGTTTGGTCATTGCACGCTTTTGATCTTGGCATGGAGTATAATCATTGTAGCTATCAGCACAAGGTTCAAAAGTTTTAATAGGTGCACTGGATGAATCGTCAGAGACGCTTTCTTTGTTGTGATGCGTCTCAAAATTAAGGTTAGGCAACACGGTGCAATCAGCTTGTTTATTCACTTGTACGGCTATGCTATCTCCCTTACCAAACCCACTTTTCTGCCAAGCTCCCAGTAAGTAGAAGAAGCAACATAGACCAACTACAATTATGATGGATACAGAGCTGCGTGTTTTTTTGTCTCCTGGGTTTCCTTTTAATGCCATAGTGAACCTGAATAAGTTCCGAAAATTAGTAATGATAAAATTACTAGTTGTTCAAATATATATATATATATATATATATATATATATATATATATATATATATATATATATTGGTGTACATAATCAGAATACATAGAACTGAGATGGTTATGTACTTCAACCATTCAAAAGTAAGTATTAGAAAAAGGGGAAAAAAATCTACCAGGAAATTCATTAGCACTCGTTGAGTTTATCTCCAAAATCTACTAAACAATGAGCTTCCAATGTTTTTCTTAACCCAGGCTTACCAAACTAGGCTTGTAAAATTTACATATTTTGAAGAACGAGTCACATTCCCCTCCTGTATTGAATAAGGGATTTACTGCAACATTCGTATTTAAGTTTAGTCCAATTTCAGTGCAATACCAGATGGACTGCATCTGAAGGTCACATTAACTGTTGTAGACACTAGATCGGTGGTTTAAATGCTAATAATTTACCATCAAGCTATGTTTAGCTTAGTCGTTTTTAACATCAGACAACAATGAAGCGAAATTATATACGAATAGTATTCAAAAGAAGCTAGACATCAATATTACTAGAAACCATATGCAAATGAAATGATGACATAACCAACTCAACATCACAACATATTTCTTTTAAAATACCAACTGATATTCTCCCATTTTACAAAACAAACAAAGCATTTCATAGTATTCCATTATGCTAAAGAAAACACGAAAGGATAACAGTTTGTCATCCGACTGATCCAATGTAAGTATCTTCTACGTATAAAGCTACAATTAAGCTCATATCAATTATTTTTTCACAACAAACCCATCAAACAAAATCCAATCTTTATAATACAAAACAGAAAAACCAGAAGCGAACATACAGGATCTAGCGGAAGTATAAGAAGACGTAAGGAATTGCAAGCAAAAAGACAAAATTTTCAGTTCAGAGATCTTACCGAGATCTGAGATCGTATGAGCTTGTCAACCCAGCTTTGATTTAGAATCAAATAATAAGGAATGGAATTTGAGATATGCTTTGTTGAATTTATTCGCACTATCAGACTGCAACAATCATACCATATGTCATAATAATTAAACAAAGGGAAAACGAAGTTACAATAATGACTAATGAGTGAGTGTGCAAACGTGTGGTTGCCCCTTAAAATGAAATGACACTGCCAAATGCCCTTCGGTGGTAGGAAATGGTAAATAAAGTAACAAATTCAACGGAAAGATGCTTAATTTTTATCCACGATAGTTTTTGGAATTTTGAGTTCTAGACAGAGAATTGTGTCATGCGAATAAATTGTTTTCCATAAATTACATATGTTTAATTACATTTTTATATTAAAAAATTAAATTAATACAATATAGTTAGTTTTAGTTTTTATTTCTACATTACAGCATCTAAGTTTGTTTTTTCTTTCAAGTTTTGTTTCAATTTTTTTTTTTTTTTCAGAAACCAGATACTTAGATGGTATTGCATTTTAGCGGTACAAGTCTTAATATGTATACAACACGCTAATGCCCAAACTATACTACGTAAGTTTTAAATCTGTGGCCTCTAGCATCAAAGTTGAAATGTCAAATTATTGAGGAAATGGTACTGATCTTTCTTTTAACTATTACATAATAAATTCTAAAAAATATATTTATTAGGTCTTATTTTGAAACAGTATGGTTTGGTTTGGGTAGTGTTCTTTTATTGAAAGGTGCGATTCAAATCGGTATCGACATCAGACGTATCGAGCGCAGACTTCACTGAACTGTCTAGTCAAAGTGAATGTTGGAATCTTTCCTTTCTCGTCAAACGCGCGAACGGAATAGCAGTTTTATCTCCTTCTTCCCATATATAAACAAACCAATTTTATTTTTAAATCACCAAACTATATACATAAATTGTGAAAACTCATCAATTTTTGCAAGCTTAGTCTTCGATTGTTTTAGGTAAAATAAATTATACTTGCGTTTTCATATTTTATCTTTCATAAATATTTATTTGCATTATTTTTCGAATTGATTATTCCAAAATGCCTAGTCATTCTGCTGCATCTTCCATCCAAACCATCGTCGACTGCAACGACGACAGGACCACGTGTTGTTTGGCTGACAAAGATTACAATTCTCTGTATGTTGTGTTGGACGATCCCGAACAGCTTAGAAGGGTTGTTATTTATCTTGTTACCAAGCTGAGGAGGAAAATGAAGTTTGTTTTATCTGTATTTTGTTTTCTGTATTTGTTATTTGGTGTTTTATTTCTACATTTGTATTGTAAATTCTGAACTATGAATTTTTGTTTTACATGTTGTATTATGTATCTTGTATCATGTTTTTTGTATTTAAAAATAATTAACATAAATAAAATAATAACATAAACTGGCAATAAAATAATAGTTTTGACCCTTTGATGTTTTCTCTTTCGTAAAAAGAACGTGTTCTCTTTTCGTGAACTTCCCCTTCTTCAGCCCGTTCAATTTGCCTATTCAATTTGTCCATTTCAATTCAAAAATGAATGCACCCTTAATAATGTTTATAAATGATCGTTTTGAATTGACCAAAAAAAAAAAGTTTATTTGTTAATGTTTATAAATGATCATTTTGAATTGACCAAAAAAAAAAGTTTATTTGTTAATAGCAATAACACGTTGATAATGTTAAAAAATAAAAAATTATTATACACTCGTCCCACATCGCCAAATTATAAAACTAAAAGTAACTTCCTCATGAGGAGGTTGAGACCTTGGGGCATCCAAACGTGTGTTTTGTTAGGTTTAAATGATCTTATTTTTACTAGATCGGATATAAAAGTTTGTCCTTTTAAAACAATTATTAGTGAAGATTTTGCAAATAGAACCTTCATTAGAAAATAAATGCTTACATTCGTACTTGGACAGATTGGGACTGGGTAAAGTGAGACAACACCAAACGTTAGACACATTCGTACGCTCAACGCAAAATTAGTGATAGATAAATGGTTACATTAATGTTAAGTGATTATGGGCACATCGTCTTGTCGGTGAATGCATAAACATAGGAAATGTAATTAAGACGGTACTTATAAGATCGGAAATAATTAAAACAATGCAGGCCCCCATGCAAGGCTGGAAGGCCCCATGCAAGGCGTGCTTAAGTTGGTGAGAAATGGATACATGGATCACTGTATTGGGAGTTCAGATTTGAACTTTTTTTTTTTTTTTTTTAACATGGAAAAATAGATGGATCTTTATTAATATTTTTAAACTTTATTATTGCAGCATTCGTATGCACTTAAAAATACAAATTACGTTCTTGAAATTATTTCGCGTAGTCGTCGTTGGATCTTTATTAATATTTCTTGTTTGTTATGTGCATAATTTTAATATAAAAAATAATAATTAGTAAAAAAAAAAAAAAAAACATTTTGATCTTGAGATAGACATTTAAAAAATAGCTTATTATTTGTTATAATTGCATTTTATTTCTTTTCCTAGTAAAAGCAAATTTTTTTCCCATTAGTAAAAGAAATAAAATAATGCATGATGCTTAGAACAAAACTGACATACAAATAAATTAATATTTGACATATGATTGGATATCGTGATTGCACAAATAATTGCAATATTAAAATGTGATATTTTCAGTAGATTTATCCGATTTCAATTTCATTTTCACCGTTATATCATAACCTTTATAATCATTCTATTAACATCCATATATTATATGTTTTAACGATCCTTTTTATTATTTAATGAGGAAAATATTTGTCCTCCAGTGAAACTTTACATAAATATGTTAGGTTGCCAGAAATTCCCTAAGCAAATATTTAACCCAGTGATAACCTGAATGTTCATAGGCAAATATTTGAAAATAGAATTACAAAGCCAAATGTTTATCTTTGTAAAGAAAAAGAAAAAAATCATTTGAACATATGATATATAGATCATAATAGAAAAATAAATAAAATTTGTCGTTGATGGTGGAAACTAAATTGAAATATGATAATCTTCTAGAAGATATCACTTTTTTAATATTACAATTAAACTTCACATAACCGTCTATGCGAAAAAGCAAAAAATACAGTAAATAATTTCAAAGATGTAATTTTTATTTCAAAGTATAAACAGATATGAGGCTAGTTTTATTTAAAGAGAGGAAACCCACTTGAATATTTTTTTAAATATTTTCGAGCAGCTCAAAAAATATAAGATTGTGCATAAACAAAGGCATCTAAGAGCTTACCCCGGACTGGCGTGCTAAGAGCTTACCATGTGCATACGCTAAATTCAGACACTTATGTGGTGCTCGCGGACCAAGCTAGGTGCACTAGGGAGGGTTTTACGGCTCCGATCGGTTTCCCTCCTGAACAAATTTAAAAAAAAAAAAAAAGTCTCCCGACTTTAACCTTTGCATGGTGGATAAGATTCAGTTTTTACTAGAGTGACAGAGTCGGTCCGGAGACTAGTAATGTCCAACGCGATTTAGCAAAATGATGCCCAATGTAAAAAAAATCATAATGAAACTCAATGTAAAAAAAAAATCATAATGAAACTAATTATTGTTCATATTTGTAAAATAATATTTGAAAATTAAATGTTGCTATTATGGACCAATAGTGCAAATAAAAATAATGTGATTATAATGCGAAAAATCATAAATAATAAGTCTTAGTATGAAGAAATTTTACATACAAATAAAATTTAATTTTTTTGGCTTATAAATAAAAATTGATTTTTCACCAGACTTATAAATAAAAATTGATTTTTTTTAAAACATATCTAGGATTTTGGAATTTCAATACATGTACATGAATTCAAATTCTCCTTCAAATTTCTAAAAATAATAATAATAATAATAATACACACACACTTTCTTTTTTCCTTATTTGTACATGTAGACTTATCAATTTTCTTATCTTGCCTAATTATTATTAGTTGGTTGCTTAACTGCATAGTTTGCCTAACTACAAGTAGTTATTTTTGACTGCTACAATAAAAATTCCATTGAGCATTGGAAAAACTATAGCTAATAGCTAATTAACATGAAATAAAATCTAAAGTTGTGTGACAAAATACTAACTTACATAATACAACGGTAACTATATATTCAGTTTACATATCTGTAGATACAAACTAAACGTGGCAATGTGGATGTTCATATATGCTCATTCTAGGGAATACGTAAGATATAATTCAAAGGTATGGCAGATGATTACCCACGACCGGACAGAAAAAGATTAATATGTGGCTCATATCTTGACCCATCATACTAAAAAATGTTAAAAAATGGTGAGTCGCCTTTTTACGTCGTTGGCTTTTTCGAAGGACAAATGTTGCAAACTAAATTATAAAACATACATAAGGTCTAACTCAAGCCATTAACCAAAAAGTAGACTAAAATGGGATAGTTTAGAAGATAAAAAAAAAAAAAAAAAAAAAATCAAATTACTCATCTCGGATACTTGCGCTATGTGAGAATTGTCTTCCCCGAATCTTCTTTCCTTCTTCTTCAGATAGCCCTAACTGTATTTTCCTCGTCCTTATTCGAAATAACCCTAACCCTAATAGGTAAGATTAATATTTGATATATAAAACAGCTTAATTGTCTATGTCATCTTCTTTGAATCTTTGCCTCTTCCTTGTTGTGTGCGACTTTCTTCCGCAATCGTTTTTTCTTTTAACGCAATCCACGATTTTTTTCCTTTAGTTGTTTGCTTTGAAGTATTCCCCTAGCACGGATGTTGTCCCGCCAATGGCCCAGTCAACACTGGGTCAGGGCCGGCTATGTAGAGTGACACATGGTCTTGAACTCTATTGCTGACATCATACCACACACAACCTTTCTTTAGTGCAATCAAATAAGCCCGTGCGTTATGGTCGTGCACGTTGAAAGTATATATGCAGCAGTATAGGATCGTATAGTATGGAGAATAGGATATAATATCTATATAGTAGAGTAGTAAGCAGTAAATCACACAGTCGATTTATACTGGTTCGGACCACTGTCCTACGTCCAGTCCCAGACTCACTTCTGGTTTTTCACTAACACTAAAACCTTCACTTCACCCGGAGGAATAGGTTGACAAACTAAACTTTTTGTTTGTTTGCTTTTCAAAACGGTTTTAGGTCTTTGTGAATTTTGTATTGATTGCGAGAAAGCGTAACCAAAGCTTGTTTGGAGGAAGTGTCGGGAGAGATAATTTCAATGCCTTCCTCTTCTTCTTCCCGTAGGCGTTGACGATGAGAAGGCTCAGCAACTAGAGTTTCCGGTTTAGTAGCAACATGTTGAGTCCAATCCTCAAAAGACATGTATTCTAAGGTTGGCGGATTTGGATCAATATCCATTAGTTTTAATGTTTTAGACCCAATTTCTTTAATAGTCTTAGAAGGAGTCTCTGGTATAATAACTTCACAAGCAGTAAGTATACGAGTGATAAAAGCACCGTAATGGATAGTCTTGTATTTGCACTTGAGAGTAATATTTTTCCATTCGTCTATGATAATCTTAGCCCAATTGATTTGCTTTCTTGAGTATAGTGCATATAAAGCCTGAAAGTCACGTTTGTATACTTTTTCATAACTTCCTGTGTGTGGTTGGATTGTTCGGACTAAGATACGGTTTAATAGACGAGCTTGTGGTCGAAGTTGGGTGGAAGTAAGTTGATGCATATCAATGAGATTATCGGAGAGAAATTTATGAGACGTCTCATCTCTTGTACTCATATCCACTTCTATCGTATCTATGTCAACCCCTTGCCAAGCACAAGTTAAGATTTTCCCCAAACGTTGAATTGGGAGAAAAATTCTTTTTTCACAAACCATTATCCAAACACAATCTTTTTTGTTCTGAGGGTTTGTATGGTCAAGATTCATATTGGCTAAAAATAATTTGCATAGAAGAGGGTATATAGGGACATCATTTGTCTTGAAATCAACCAAAGATTCAAAATTGTAATACCGTGCATATTGTAGTAGACGATAGTTGGACAAAGCATCGAATTTAACAAAGGCTCCTTCAAAAAATTTGGATTTGGACATTACTTTGTACCTTGCTTTTGTCGTGTCATCCCAAAGCCATTTTTGAATCAAATCTTCAAATGGTTATGCAGTTGTTGTCTCTCTTAGTCGTTTTCCACGATTTGCCATTGTTTTTGTGATGAAAAGTTGATAATTTTGTTTGATTTTGAAAATTGGGGACTAGGGTTTTTATTGAGAGTGAAAGGGTAAAAGTAAAAGTGAAGAGATGAATGGTAAAAAGGCGGGTAGATGAGGAGTTATAATAGTAACCGACGTGGCTTTTTATATTAAAACAAAATTCTGCGATGATTCAGACGTCTGAATTTGAGGGGTCAGACGTTTGAATTTGGAAAAAAATTGACCTGCAAAGAATTAGTTCATTTTAAGCACTTTTCAGACGTCTGTTTTAAATTACTCAGACGTCTGTTTTTGAAGTGAAATTTGTTTTATTCCCAAATTCCAGACATCTGATTTATGTAATTCAGGCGTCTGTTTATATAGACAAATGGAATATTTGCCTTATATGCAAACAAAATTTATTGATATAAGCAAAAATTATATAAGTTGTTTATTTGCTGAATGGAGAAGTCTTTGTAGGGGTTGTATAGCTTTTCCCTTCATTTGCATTATAATTCTTTTCCCAAGAATTCGGACTATAATATGGACGTTGTGGAGAGTAGCTATAGAATTTCTTAGTAAGATTATCCGGTTCCTCTTCAGTGCGATAAGACACGGATGGATCGATAGGATCTGAAGGAATCGGTAGCGGCGAAGATATATCTTTCAGTTTTGGTCCACAAAATTTGTAAATCATCTTTTCAAGGAGACTCAAGTGGAATGTTGTCACTTTTTGTTCAAAATATAATTCTTTTTGAAGCGCTATTTGTTCACTTTGATAGTGATGAATGTCGTATTTTCCTCTTCGTGTCTGGAGATGAAAATAATGCTCTTTTCGCCTTCATAGAATCAGGAGTATATCCTGTATGATAATTTCCCTAGCGATAATGTGGTTCATTCGTTGGAGTTGGTGTAGGTAGTTTAGGAGAACCGGATGATTTTTCTGTTGTGAAGGTGATGTTGATAGAAGAATTTGATCTTGAAGACATTTATTGGATTTTTAAAGTTATGAAGACTATTGTTTAAGAGATGTAGAAATTTATAGAAGTGATTATGTAAAGAATGTGAGGTCGTTAAATTTATAACCAGAGAATTTTGTTTTGAAGAGAGCATTTTTAGGAAGCTATCTAAACTTAGGTAGTAGATTAATTATAAAACAGCAAGTTTGTTGTGATGAAAAATTAAAAGTCTTTAACAGACATTATTCCTAGTTCACGTCTTAGCCTTATAAAAGTATTTTCCAAAATGGGTTTGGTGAAAATATCAGCAATTTGGTTCTCAGTTGATACGTATTCTAAGTTGATTATGTCCTTTTCTATATTATCTCTTAAGAAATGATATCGTATGTCTATATGTTTAGTTCTTGAGTGATTTACTGGATTTTTAGACAAATTTATTGCACTTGTATTGTCATAATATATTGTAGATTTAGTTAAGTTTATTCCAAAATCTCTGAGTGTTTGTTGCATGTATATTACTTGTGTACATGCTAAAGCAGCAGATATGTATTCTGCTTCACATGTAGAAAGTGATACACAATTTTGCTTCTTACTGAACCAAGATACAAGTGATTTTCCAATGAAATGGCATGTACCACTTGTACTTTTTCTATCCGTCCGGGATCCACCAAAATCAGCATCGCTGTAAGATACTAATTCGAATGGACATCCTTTTGGATAAAATAGGTCGAAATCTTTTGTATTATTGAGATATGCTGATGTACAAATGCTAACACGATTGAATTCGTTTCTGTCGAGAGCACAATATAGCATGTTAATAGCTTTTGCATTTGCATTTGTATTTGCCTCCTCTTTTTGAACTGTTGTCCAAGTTGAATACTCTGTTGTAGGTACCGTAAATTCCTTTTGAGTAGCATTCCATACACTAAAACCACTTGCTTGCATATAAATTCTCATTCTTGTAGCCCAATAGTTGTAGTGTAGTCCATTGAAAAAGGTGGTCTTTGAGTAGATTGTCCTTCGGCAAAAGTAGTTGAGCTAGTACTTGGATTATTCTCCATTTTACCAAAATATCAAATAACGGTGTTACGGTTATAGGATGACCTTCCTCCGATACCAATTGAAAGTGTATATGCAGCAATATAGGATCGTATAGTATGGAGAATAGGATATAATATCTATATAGTAGAGTAGTAAGCAGTAAATCACACAGTCAATTTATACTGGTTTGGACCACTGTCCTACGTCCAGTCCCAGACTCACTTCTGGTTTTTCACTAACACTAAAACCCTCACTTCACCCGGAGGAATAGGTTCACAATTACCCGAACCACTGAACGGGATTTCTTGCCTCAACCACTGAAGAGGTCTTTCACTAATACAGAATGATTGTTGACTCTTTTGTGTTCTTGATAACACGGATTGTCGAATATTAAGTACACCCTTCCTATAGCCTTTCCTTGATGATAATCGTGAAGTGCGTGAAGGAATATGGAAGTTTAAAAGTCTCAACTATGAAAGTAGATAGCCTTTTAGAACTTAGAGAGCTTTGAATAAGATAGAAAGAATTAGAATAAAATTCGGTGATTAGATCATCTAAGCAATTCTCTATTTATAATATATAAATAGATACAACTGATCATGAAGAGTTTTGATGAAGAGATACGGATTAAATAGTTGTGTCTCTTCATAAAGGATGCAACTCTTCAGAATTCAGATGTCTGTTTATTTTAAAAATCAAGTCAGCAAGGAAATTATGTATTTCGGGGGCATTTCAGACGTATGAAATATATCAACCAGACGTCTGAATATTGTATTTAAAAACATTTTGTTTTAGCAAACAGACGTCTGAAATTTTCAGACCAGACGTCTGTTTTCTGCTATTAGCCTATTCCTTGCCTATTTTTCAAAGAAAACTATATATATAAAATATGTGTGTGTGTAATCATCAAGGAAGACTTTATCATATGAATCTAGGACTAATAGACTCTTACAACATATAAATGATCTTAGTTTTGTGTCCTTGAGTCAGATTGTCGAAACTATCTTCCTACAATATAGAATTAGTCGAATATATATGCTTATAGTTGTCATAGTCAAAATACTCATATAGCGGGATCCAACACACGTCTATCCTAGTTTAGAGAATGCTCTGGAACTTTTTCCCCAAAATCTCATAGGAAACGACCACATTTCCACAATCACATATGTGAGTCTATAAAGAGTACTCCTGGCAGTAGGTACTCCACTCCAAATAGAGTATATATATCTCATTAAGAGCTTCTATTAACTCATCCATTAATCACTTCAGTAATACATGCCTCTTAGTATATAAAAATAGCATGTTCAACCATTATCACTACACAACTTGTTTTTACCCATTAAACCTAATTCTTGGGATCTCCATTCATTAGTTCGGGTTAGTCATGGGTGTTACTCAACAATTTAAGGGCAATATCTCATTCTTTTAGAAGTATTAAGGACTTTCTCTCTAGACTGTCCTTTCGTCAAATAATCTGCCTAATTTTCATCACTGCATATGTGATCCACTCTAACAGTAACTGAAAATAGTATCTCTCTAATGGTATTGTGGTTACGACGTATTTGTCGTCTCTTACCGTTATAATAATGGTTCTGTACTTTTGCAATAGTTGTGGTACTATCGCAAGGGATCAACACAGCTGGTATCAGTTTTCCCATAAGGGAATTTCTGCTAGCAGATTTCTCAAGTACTCTGTTTCTTCACTAGCTGTGGCTAGTGCTATCATCTCAGACTCCATTGTAGATTGATCCAAAATAGTCTGTTTCTTGGATTTCCAAGAAACGGCTCTTTTAGCAATGCTAAATATATATGTTGACGTGAAAAATTATCACACATACTACACCAGAAATTGCTTTTCGTAGCGTTGCAGAAACGCTACGATAACTTATAGCAGCGTTTCGATAAACGCTGTTATACGACATGCAACTAAAAGTAGGAAAGTTTTTGTTGCGTTTTGGTAAACGCAACTGAAAACGAAAATATTGTAGCATTTCCAAAACCCTACAAAAAGATTTTTAGCGTCATAAAAATGCTACTTTTGCATCATTTTTCAATTTTTTTGTAGCGGGTTTTCAGTCCTATTATATGTTTTTTGTAGCGGTTTTTCAGTCCTACTATATTTTTTTGTAGTGGTTTTCCAGTCCTATTATATGTTTTTTGTAGCGGTTTTTCAGTCCTACTATATGTTTTTTGTTGCGTTTCATTTCAGCTACAATATCTTTTGTAAATTAAATTTGTAGCATTTTTTAAACGCTAATAAAACTTTACACCACATTTTAATTACGGTTATTTACTGTTAATGGCTTTTAATATTTCCATCAATCACTTATATATAATAGAAATATTAAAACAACTAATTATATAAGTATCATTTTCAAACTAAAATCAATAATCACCATATTTAAATACTTAAAAAACACATTACTCCCAATACCAAATATAACACCCATAATCATCTCAATAGTAGTATTTCGACAAAATAAGTGAATCCACATACCAAAATTGCTTGTAAACAAGTTTACATGACTAATAAAAAAAAAATAGTTAACGTCTTCTTCATAGCTTAATATCCATCGGTTCTTTGATGCGGTGTTCTTCACTTTGGAAATCTAATTACCTGTACATAAGTAAAACGATCAATGGTAAGAATTACATACAAGTATAACGACCAACATTAGAATTACATAATTGTGTAAAATGCATAAACTATATATGCTGATAGGTGGTCAAATAGGTTTTATTTGCACGCGTAAACTGAAGAAAACAAGTATGAACACTTGCAAGCAGATGCCAAGAACACGTGCATAAATTATATAAATTAAAGAACACATGCCAAGAACACTTGATGAAGTTGTGAACACATCTCCGATATCCCCCACGATCAGTTTTGATGAGTTAATATATCAGTTGGAAACCCCATATGTCTTTTCCTCCGATTTCCACGAATCCACAGCCTGATCGCATAAAATATTGGAGATACCAAATATCCCTTAATGAATCAAAGCAGACTATATTTAAATGTACTAAATTACAGCCCAGAGCGGCGCTTTCACACTATATGCACGGGAAAAACTAGTGTTGGGGGGGGGGCAAAGACAAGTATAAGAATTGTAACAGCCTAGCAACACAGGCACCATATTCAATATCTTATATTACGGTAGTAAGAGAACAAACAAATGTTTCATCATGAATATTGGTACCCGGCCATGAAAATTGATCATAGGAAGAAGCAGCTAAAATGCGGTTAAGAGAGAGGACGTTGGATTTTACAACTTGGAAGAGACAACTAGTGAAACACTAGAATCTTGAGCGTTCATGGCATTATTTCCACTGAAGAAGAAGAAGCACGGGCGACCAAATGGAAGACATCATTGACAGCTGACGGTCACGGCATTTGAGCTAACAAAAGAGAGCGGATCAGGTAACAGGCGACTGATTAGAGCTGAGCCATCTTCAAGGGACGACGCAACAGAGTAATGCTGAAACGACGGAAATACCAATTCAAGGAGGTTGCGTCAGATCCAGGAACTAAATTTAAGGCGTTTGTGTACTTGCTATTATATATTCTTTTACTGAAGTATGCCTACCACAAAAACCTAATCAGGCCTGAAAAAATGGCCTTCACCCCTGTCGGCCTTCAGTGCCTGTTGCATACCTTTATCATTATCAAACTCAAACACCTCTTGTCCTAGTCCCAAGAGCAGTTACACTTTCTTTCAGCGGTAAGCACATGCAAGTGATACTCAATGTTTTTCTTCTTCACTTAGCCCAAGGAAACATAAATAACATTTCATTTTTGAACTACATACCTTCAGTGCCTGCTTGAACTACATTAATGCACATGAACTACATACTTTCATTTCTATAACCACCTCTGACTACATGCTTGAACTACACAATCAGGTCTTGAAAAATCTTCCTCCTACCAATTCGAACCTAAGCTAGACTTATGCATATCCCTATACTAAGCATGCAGCTCATCGGGCCATTAACTTTCCAGCTCACATCAAAGCAGGTCAGTCTTAAATATAACCTGAACCAGTCTGCACTGACCAATGACCAGTCTCACTTATGATTGACTCTCGTGTCAGTCCACAACTAACATGGATCCAAGTAAACCCTTATAACCAGCATAGCTCAAAACAGGTCTAATATGGATCTAAGGTGTCAAAGTAAACCCATATAACCACATTCAACAACCACAATCTTTACACCCATCAACCAAACATACAAAAATTAACTTCGAATGAAAACACAATTACCGTAACATAAAAGGAGGAAAATGCCATGTGGGAAGAGTTGTGACTGAGCCTCTAAGTCCATGCATGGTTGAATCTGCAGTAAAACAATTAGGCGCCTCTCAAAGAGTGATGGAAATCATGGGAATTGTTAAAGAGGCCCGGCTTCGCTAATTGGCGGGAGCTGCTGGATTCGCTCAGCAATATGCTCAGTTATCTATCCTCAGTAAGACAATATCCTCCGCAATATCCTCAGAAGTCATGGGAATTGTTAAAGAGGCCCGGCTGATTCGCTCATTGGCGAGAGCTGCTGGATCTGATGGCTTCACCGTCGCCTGATGATCAAAAGTGAACTTCGCTAATTACCGACGTTGCTTCCACTAAAATACAACACACAAACACCTTCGGTATCATTCCTACATCCCCCATCATCCCCACGGAATTGCACCACTCACTGATATTACAACCCGGAACAACCCGACATGCAATTCACTGATATTACAGCCCACAAACACCTTCAGAAATCATGGGAATTGTTGGAAGTGAGGTTGTGACGGTGGTTTGAGGAAGGTTTTTGGTTCACACATGTGGGAGCAATGTATGTCAGAGGTGGTCATCGACTTCCTGGCCTATTACTACCCGGAACAACCCGGAACCGATCGAAACCATCACTGATTCAGTCCCGACATGCAATTTAGTCCCCACATGCAATTCACATGCAAAATAGTCTCCAACCATAATTCACTAATCAAACCCGATATGCAAAACAACCACCAATTCAATATTCTACAGTCCACCATCAGAAAACTAAAACCAAACCTGACAAAATGCCAAAACTGCACCACTTTCCCTTCACTTTTAGTTCACAACATTAATTCAAATCAACAAATTGCTTAAAACCATCACTCACATGCATTAACAAAATTTAGAGGTTTTGTAGCAGTCTCGGACATGCATCAACAAATTAACAAGTTAACATAATTTCCTTTTTTGCAGACAATTAATTGTCTAACATTACAGTAAGTCTATACAGTATAAACTAGCATAACCATATAATGGTGTGAATTGACCGTTTACTTATGTAATTTCGTATAAAGACATTTGGTTTAGTTTTTTTATTAATTCAGTTATACACAAGAGTGAGAATATGTTCAGAAGAGAAAAAAATAAAAATCTATAATTATTGACTGGGTTGACAGTATTGACTTGAACTTGATTCCCCAATGACTTTTACGGCTGGCCAAGCTACGGTCGTACCAAATGCATCTTCCATGTATGTACACTCCGATGTAGGTCTCCATAACAATGCACCGTTGACTCTCAAAAATTTTATCCAAACTTTTACGGCATCCTTTCCCAATGGAACAAAGTGAACCATCGCTGTTGGATCGATTGACATGATGGTTCCTTCAGCCATTATTCATCCCGTTTCACCAACATCAATCAACTTGTATTTACTATTTGCTACTAGATTTGCAGTCGTCTATTGGGTAAGCAAAAATGCATGAATTATCATATTTTTGTGTAATTATATTATATGAGAAATCATATCTGCCAAACAAAATTACTTGAGGAGTCATAACACTTGTTGAAGCCATGTAAGGAGTGCTCACAACACTTGTTTTTTCAACTACAACTTTTGATTTCGGCCATGCTATTTTCCTACCAACGGTGTCTTTAATGCATGACATATCAGTTGTAGGTCGCCATAAGAAAGCATCTCCTTTGTTGGCGTAGTCTATCCAAACCACAAAGGCTAACGGACCAAGAGGAATACCATTTACTAACATTTCTGAATCATTGGAGCACAGTCTTCGTTCGGCAACTAACACTTCGCCCTCATTTCAATCATAAAGCTTGCAATTTTTGTTTCTGCTACTAGTTTTGCTCTAAAAAGAACAACAAATTTAATGGGAAAATATATGTATACAATTGCAAATAGTTATCGTAAATTATGAAATTTACCATAACGCCATCCTCCAAGTTTCGTCGTGCCACAACATAATTAGCAGACCATACTACTGACTTATTCTTAGCTTCCCTTAATAGTGAAAAACTTGGTGTAGGCCTCCATAAATAAGCATCTTCTTTTTTTACATGCTCTATAACAACTTTCATAGCATTTGGTCCAATACGGATATCATTGACAACCTCATTAGGATCAGCGGACACTACTCTTCCGTCAGCGACAATTTCGTTGGTTCCATCCTAATTCATTAACTCACACATGTTATCATTGCCCTACAATTATTCAACCAAAAATTATATTAACTATTGGTTTGAGCACTAAATTACGATTGATGTTATATCAATAATATAAGAGTTTTTTTTTACCATTTCAATTGTGCTTCCCATTTTTGAACATTCTTTACCCTGTCAAATAAAAATATATATATTGGATTAAAAGTAAACTGCAACTGATGTTATATCAACAATAGAAGTGATTTCAACCATTTCTGGTGTGCTCCCTTCTTTCGAACATTCTTTACCCTGTCAAAACAAAAAATAGCAATATTAATATTAATATTTAATGGTTAATAGTTGCCTTTAGGCAAATGTTAAGCAGTATTAAAAACATACCTGAGTTATAAATAGTAGTATTAAATAGTTGCAGGGTGTTAACTTTTTTGTTAAAGAAATGTTAATAGTTGCCTTTGTGCAAATGTAAGTGCCGTGTTATTTTTTTGTTGAAGAAATGCAGTTTTTTTTGAAACAAATGCTTTTTTTTAAACAAATGCAGATTTTTTTTCTTATAAAAAAATGTAGTTTTTTTTGGAACAAATGCAGATTTTTGTTTTGAACAAATGCTATATTTTTTTTTAAGTTTTAACAAATGCAGATTTTTTTTTAATTTAGTGCAGTTTTTTTTAAATCAGTGTAGTTTTTTTATAACAAGTGCAGTGCAGTTTTTTTATTTTTAAAATAAGTGCAGTGCAGTTTTTTTTATAAAACATATGATGTTTTTTTTAAACAAATGCAGATTTTTTTGAAATAAATGCAGTTTTTTTGGAAGTTTTGGACAAATGCAGTTTTTTTAAAACAAGAGCAAAAGTCATGCTCAAGGCGCCCAAAAAAGCTCTAGGCGCCAGCCAGGGGCTTTTTCGCCTTGACTACACTGAATTGAGTATTGTGCAATTGATGTTAACTTTAACTGTTTGTCGCAATTTACTTATATTAGATGATCCATGATTGAGTTTCACAGTCTACTGGAAGTTACTAAACAATTGCATAATAAATGCTAGAGTTTGTTCGTATATAACAAATGGAGTGCAGTAAAGACTCAACTGAAAGATATTCGACCAATTCTGCTTTCCCTGGCATGTGCCTATAATGTCATGGTGACCAAAAACATTAACTATAATGTGCTTTGACATGTAAGATTAATATTTCCCTGGCATGTGCTTCTACTGCTATTATTTAATGAAGTTTATGGTTAAAAATTGCACAGTACTTATAACTCAGGTATGTTTTTAATAGTTAATAGTTTAAATTTTGAAATTTATAGAAATTCATGTAAAATCAATGATGTAATAAGTGAACCTTCTGATGTAGATTTTCCAGCTTGTTTACTTACATGTGGACCATACTCTCCATTTCTGAAATTCTTTTATGATAGTGAGTTATCTGCTTATCTCTACATTGTGGCAACGTTAGCTTGGTTTGGTGTAGCCCCTTCCCGTGCTCTTAAGCGTCCCGGTTTATCGTGCCCCAATACTTGTACAATTTCATCTTCTTTGATATTATTTGCCGAGTCAGATTGTCTTGAATTATCAACTGTTTTAATCTTGTCCTACATAAATTAAAAAACATACAGGCTATATACGATGGTAGAAGTAAAGAAATGTTTAGTTGCTAAAAAAACATTCTTATAATAATACTTGCAACATCCGTGTTCACTGGTTCGCCATTCTTTTTAGTGCAGGATTTAACCCAAACATCAACTCTACATACCGGCAATGAATTCGGACTTTGCTTTTTCTACATTTAGACATTTAATAAATCAATTGGTAATTAATTAAATAATTGGGTAAATAAAGCTACAATTAAATAACTAACCAAATTATCTGTGAATCTAGCCATTCATCTCCGTCCAGTCGTATGCGGCAATTGCTTTTTCCTAATGGTAGTATATTTCTCACTTCGTGCCTGAAAGAAGGTAGATATACAGGGAATTAGTATAAGTTCAATAAGGACGAGATTGTGAATCAGTTTTAAAAAAAGTTACACACGGAATCAGTTCAATAAGTACGACCATGTATAAGTTAGCAATATGGAGTTATTTTTACAGGCATGTTTGCATCATGCATCCTAAGATTAGTAGGAACTCATTAGGTAAAAATACAACAATGTGTGATAAAAACAGGTTGCAGCATCAATCTGAGGTTGGTTTACTATTTTTAACCAGCGACCCCTGTATACTTTGCATGTTTACTATTTTTAATGTACTCGGTGAAACCGATTGCCAAATTGCTTTTATTATAGGGCATATATCATATAGGAATGAAAGACAAAACCTTTTTTTCATGATGGAAGAGCGGTTTGTGTGAAGAACATGGAACCAATAGAAATAAAATTGCATGCAACATGACCGAGAAATGCACTAGGAAGGAAATTATGAAGCATTAGACAAGGCATCTCAGCAAGTCCTTTGTATTCATTGTAACAACCCAGAAAATAAGAGCCAATTTAAAATTTTCAAATTGTTTTTTTTAAAGAAATTTGAGCAATTGAAATAGAATGTTTCCATAAAATAAAGAGTTAGAAATGGTGCGACAGTTTGAATTCAAACTTTGACTGACTGTACCGGGTGCAAAATAAAACGGATTTTAGTGAAACCAAAAATATTTAAATCTGTTTACGAATATCTTTCTAACGAATCTGAAAAATCGAAGTTTCATAGCAGGAATCAAAAGTTATGGCTAAATGAATTTTCAGAAAGGTCGCTATAGAGAATATATAGCCCTTGAAAATAGACATTTTGCAAATGACCTCGGAATTCGACGAAACCACTTTTGTTGGATCCGGGATGTTAAATTATTGCTAGGTTTCAAATTTCATAATTTTTGAAGCTAATATGTGAGCGTGGCAAAAGAAAACGTGTTTGGTTGATTTCTGTTAAATTGGATCGACCAGAAAATGGCCATTTTTCAAACGGTCTTAGAATTCGACGAAACTAGTTTTGTTGGGACCGTAGAGTCAAAACATAGCTAGATAAATTTTTTGGGAATTTTTAGAATCAGTATGTGACCCCAACAAATTAAAATGTACGTTCAAAACAGAATTTGAATGTTTTATACTTTAATTTGAAGAATAACAGACTGTAATAGTCGAATTGGCCTACGAAACATATCCCATTGTGTTCGGGATGGGGGTATTTAGCTAGGGACGACAGTCAATTGGGTTTGAAAAGGAGTTCATTTGTGAAAACCCTAATTTTTGAAATATATATATATATATATTCCGGCCAATCAGAATTTTCCTTCATAAATTAATTTATAAAATATCTCAACCCCCCTCCCCCCATTAATCGATATCGACGGAAACCCCCTTCCCTCGTTCCCAACCATTTTCCGATCAAACCACGGCGAATTACCCCGTGCCCCAGTTCAACGTTTTGTAGCTCTCCTCCTCCTCTTCAAATCCATACCTGCCACTCCCCCTATCGTCTCGTATTTTGTGTGCACCGCCTCTCCAAAGTTCAGACCTTCCCACCGCCGCTGCCATCGCCGTCGCACCACCGTGCGTGGGTGCGCCTTCCCGTCCTCCTCGACACTGTACAACCTGATCGTCTCCAAGCGCAAAGGATTTCGTGAAAAATCAAAACCTAGTTTTGACCCCTCTTTGAAAGGTATCGGCTTTGTTTTTCTGAACTGAAAATAACACTTTTAAGTGTTGCAAACTTTGAAAAATCGTATCTTTATCGTGTGTTAACGAAATTCGATGAAACGGGAAACATCTAGACCGTGTCGATGCTCTCTACATTCTAGAAGTGTCCGTAGATTTTTCTGAGCACGCTACGATTTTTAGCAAAGCAACAAATCAATGTGAGATTTCTAAACTGAAATGTGAATAGAAATGTGTTGTGTAAATTATATAAGCGAAATATAAATTATATACGTGTTGTATACCTCATGTACATGTGTGGTATAAGTTATATGAGCAAAGTATGAATTATACATGAATTGTATAAATGATATGTGTGTTGGAATGGAAATAAAATATATTTATATACGAACATACACACACACACACTCCCCTCGTCCACAACCATGTACGATATTTATTGATTGTGAATTGACGTGAAATATTTGGTGAATAATGCGAATGGTTGATAGGATTGTTTGTGGTTGATATTGTTTGGATTGTGGTTGAAAAATACCCATTTGTGGTAGAAACAAAATTAGAATAAATTGTGGAAAAGAAAATCATACTCGCCTGCGTGCGAATTAGATGTATGAAATCCTCATTGTCAAAAACCGCGAGGTTTTAAGGTAGAGCGAGGAGCCGTACTCGGGATGGTACCGGTTTTAAATACCCTGCCGTTATGCTGCCGAAATTTTCAATAATATTCATGTGTTAGAATTATTTTCATGTGTTGAAACTATATTCATGTGTTGAAACCATATTCATGTGTTGAATAGAAATTCATGTGTTGAAACCATATTCATGTGTTGAATAGAAATTCATGTGATGAATAAAATACTTTGAAAAATAAAAGTAACATTTTATCACATATATAAACTATATAAACTATTCGTGTTTTAAATAAATTGTTTTAACATTAAAAATCATATTTTTATTATATATATAAACTATAGAAATTATTCATGTGTTAAATAAAGGATTAGAACAATAAAAATCATATTTTTATCGTATGTGTGAAGTGGAAAATATTCATGTGTTGAATATATAGATTGAACAATAAAATCTACATTTTTATTGTGAATATGAAGTGCTGAAAATGTTCATGTGTTAAATAAATATTTTTGATGATAAAAATATCATTTTTATCATGTAAACGACTTGCTAAAAATATACAAGTGTTGAAACAAATATTTGTTTGCTATGAATATTATTTTTAACATGTAGGTTAACTAAATAAAATAGTCATGTGTTGAAATGTATTTTTGTTCGCTAAAAATATCATTTTTATGCAAAACGTGAAGTGTTAAAAATAACCACTTGTTCAAATAAATACGTGTGGGTTGAAAATATTATTTTTCACATGTGTAGGAAGTGTTAAAAATAACCATATGTGGAAATAAACCTTTGTTCGCTAGAAATATTATTTTTAGCTTAGTTTTGGACATATATATACATGTGTTGAACATGAAAGTGGATTAGCTATTGAGTTAAGAATTTATTTGCGTGCCTGACAAATAGGTAAACCTTAATGAGTTGGATGCGCAATTTTATTATTATATCAACTCCTGTGAATGCCATTGGATGCGGAGTGCTGGTTATTCTGTGTGTAATAATAAACGGCGCCATAGGATAGTAACAATTAATTTTGAACTACACTACATGGCATACTTCTTGAAGATAGGCATACTTCATCATATACCACATAAGCATTTGAAGCTTGTGTGACGAGGTTGAAGATTAACCATACGAGCGAAAGGCTTGTATGGCGATGACTATATATTACAGGTTGAACTGATGACTGATCTGGACTATATAAATTGTAACGGTAAATTGCAAGATTAATAAAAACCCTACACGGGTCTGGAGATGAATATAAACACGTCTCTCTGGTCATTAAGGCACAAAAACCATTTATAGGGTGACGAGAATTTATTCTCTGGAGTTATGATCTATACACACTCCCCTGTGGACAACGGAATATATCACTATAAATATGTGTATGCTTATTAGGATTTATTGGGTACCTAATACGGCCCAATAAATTTCCAAACCCCTTCCCGTACAAAGGAGTTATGGCGAAATTTTTCGAAATATAAAGACGTTAGTGAAATATTTGAAGTGAAAACGATATTGAAATCGTCGAATGAATTACATTTATATATAAAAAAAAATTAAATAAAACGAATCGAGCCCCTGTAGTTCGCGTTTTGAAATCGTAACTTCAAACGATTATACTGAAAGATCCGACCATCGGATTTTCACGAAACTGGAACCGTTGGGTTCGCTTTGGGAATATCTTCCCAACAATATAAACTTTGTTGAGATCCGACGGTTAGATTTTCATATATGTGTAAAACAAATTTAGGGAAAAACAGCGCCAGTGCCTCGGCACGACCTGAAACGTCGTTTAATTAAATAGGGCCATTTTTAAATAAATAAAAATGGCGATATATCGTTATATAATATTATAGACGATATAGAATGGAAATAAACCGATTCTGCTTGATTTGCTTGATGTTTGATGGTTGAATGTGTTTGACATGAAAATTATACTACGGAACTGAAATGTGAATGTTGAATAATTTAACCATGTGAAGAATTGATTTGAAAATCTAAATATACGTGGATTATTTGAAAAGGCCGAGTTAATTCTCATTTCAAATAATCGATCGACGGTTAGAAATCGAATAGTTGAAGACGGTTCAAGACCGACGATCTTCACATTGGATGGATGGGCGCTACTGATGCTCATGATTGGAGTAGCTACCTTGAAGGAGCTGAAGTGGTAGCCGTCCGGACGTATTTGTTGATTGTACGGAAATGCGAGGAATATGGTGCCTCCGGCTTCGTTCAAACCCAGAACGAACTTGTAAATGGACTGTGTGTCTAACATTAGATTTTGTTCTGTGCTGATTGATCTCTATTAAATATATATCTGTTTGGCGGTGGAGAATTTATTCTCTTGCTTAACGCCCTTCTCTGAGACGTACGAGCTCAGAGGATATATATCGATAGAAATCAGTTGCATGGAGTGAATTGCCTGTGTGGCACGCCTAAGTGGAAGATGATCAAGGCTTCTGTTGAAAAGCAAAGTCATGTGGTTGATGATCAAAGCATGGCCTATGTGGCGTAGCTTTGTGTATAGCGTTGATTCGCGGGCCTCACACCTTGGTATGAGTCAAAAACGGGATAAGGACCGTTGGGAGAACACGACGTTTCTTTCTAGCTATGGTGGTGTCAGTGACTTACCAGCCCTGACATTTATATATACTTTTCACCTGTGTGGTTGTTGGAATGCGAGGCGCCTCGATTATAGGTTTGTAAGGACCAGGAAACGTGTGTTCAGGAATTGCTTATCCACAAAAGTAAGAGAGGACCGGCCCAGCCGATTCCAGGGAACGCCGTGTGTGATCCTGAGACATTTGCTAGAATGTCTCGATCGGAGAGGAGCTTGCCCCTTGCCTCGACTCATGATGGAATCCAATTTCCAATACGAAATTGCGGATTTGATTGTATTACTAGTATGGCGACATTGTGGTATGGGTCACTTATGCCGTCTATGATTGATATTTATGATTGAATTTGCTTTTGAAACATATATGCACTAGTAATAATATCAAACACTTTTGTTTTATATGTATCAAGCATTTCTTGGCCATTATAAGGTAAAACTCTATCCTTCGGCTTGCGTTGCATTATGTGATGGGACCTGAGTCTTATAATGGATTCGTTTTTACAAAAAGCGTTGCGATGATTTAATAATTTACTTTATTTCATGCACTAGCAATCATTGGAGTAAACCCGTTTCGCAAAAGTGGCGTGGTCCTTTGATTTGCCTTATTATTGTTGTTTAAGTAGTTAAGTAGATTTCTCATACCAGTCCTATGACTGACTCGTAGTTTGTTTCACCTAGCAAACTCGGGTGCCCTTATTTTCACACGGGCAGCCTTGTATCAGGTAGCTGGGCGTGTTTTGGCTTTGCACTGCAGCAGGAGTGCATCTTTTGGCTCATGGCGAGGCTTGACTTCACAGTGTTGACTATTTATTTTCCGCCATTATTATCTTTGTATTTGATTCCGCCTCTGGCGATGTAGACTGATATTTCTTTTATGTACTCTCTATGTATATGTACCGCTTATGGCGATGTAGACTGATCATGTACTTTTATACACTAAGTTGTTGTATCCTGCACTGTGCTCTCTGATGTTGTGATATGTATGATTCCGCTGTCATATTTGTGAAAATTATTCTATTTCCTGCTTATGATATTATCTGTACTCTGCTAATGATGATTAATGTGTTATATTCCAATGATTATCCTTAACACCATAGTACGGGATTTTGGGATCGTCACAAGTGGTATCAGAGCTTTGGTTAACCTTAGTTCTGGAATTTAACACATTAAACACCCCGTCAGAATAGAATCAGTAGTATTCTAAGATGAGTAGCTCATTATAGATAGGACTAGTAATGTCCTAGAATGAGCTAAGCAGAATAGCAAAAATAGTCTGATCAGTACATCATTGTCTTTCCTTAAGTTCTTCTGCAGTACCATATAATAAAATTATCGTTCCTGAGGGCTGACTCTTTTCTTGCTTATACAGAACTTGATAAATGGCCACCAGAGCAGCAACAGCTAGAGGAGGGCGTGGAGGCCAAGGAGGCCGAGGCAAAGGACGAGGAGATGTCCCCGCTGCAGAAGGACCACTAATACAACCACCAGCCGCTCAGCCATTCGAGCTACACCTAGTGGCCAAAAGATATAAGAATCTTGGAGGCAAAACCTTCTCAGAAACATGCACAGTGATTGAGTCCTTAGCATGGTTGAAAACGTGCGAAAAGATCTTGGGAGGCCTGAGGCTCGGAGATCACGACAAGGCATTCATAGGCGCCTGGCTTCTTCAAGAAGAAGCAGAATTATGGTGGGAAGCCATCACCGCTGAGAACAGAAATGCAGGGAGAACATGGGATGAGTTCAAGGATATGTTCAAGGAGATGTTCATCCCAGAACAAGCAATTGAGCGCATGCACGATGAATTTGCAAACCTCCAACAAGGAGACCTCTCCGTGCAAGACTACCTCAATAAGTTTACACAGCTATCTCGCTACGCCCCAGAGCTTATCACGACTGCCAAGTCCAAGAACAAAAGGTTCATCCATGGGCTAAATCGTAAGTATCAAGAAAGGGCCATGAGCCACATCAAACTAGCATTTTCAGACTTAGTGGAGACGGCCTATAATTATGAAGACCTGTACCAAAGGAACCTTGATCTGGACCGCGCCAAGAGTCAAGCGGGGAATAAACGCAAGCCCTCTACAAACCATGCTGAGTCGAGCAATGCGACATCCACAAATCTACAAACTAGCAAGCCGCCAAAGGGAAGCTACTTTAATTGTGGCAAGATGGGGCACTACTCTAATGTGTGCACAGCTCCAAAACGGCAGAGGACCAACTCATAAGGCTCAAGCCAGAACTCTTAGAATTCTCGTTCATGCTTTAACTGCCGCAGAACAGGCTATCTCGTCAAAGATTGTCCATTGCTTAAGAAGGCAGAAGTTGCTCATGTGTATGACGGGGCGAACCCGCCGGCTGCTTCAGATGGAGCAGGTAAACCCGATGTTTTGGGAGGTACCCTTACAATTAAAAATATTCCTGTTTCTGTATTATTTGACTTGGGTGCATAACGTAGTTTTATTGCAAGTAACACTGTTAACAAGTTAAAGTTAAAACAGAAAAAGCTTACAGAATCGGTTAGGGTTCATAATCCAATAGGGGTTCTATTATTCTCGGTTCATATTGTAAAGTCCCTGCTTCTTTTTCTCGATATCGGTTTTCTTTTAATCTAGTCGTTATGGATTTTCCGGAGTTCGATATCATTCTCGGGCTAGATTGGTTAACGAAATACAAGGCCGAAGTAAATTGTGCGGAAAGAATAGCAAACATTAAAACGAAGCTTGGATATATTACTGTACCATGCCATGGTTCAAATCCAGATAGAAAGGAATTTTGGTCTGCGCTAGAAGTTATCCCCACTTCCTTAGAAAAGATTCCTGTTGTTAAAAACTATGCGGATGTGTTTGAAGAAGTTGAAAACTTAGCTCCGCAAAGAGAAATTGAATTCAGAATCGATCTAATTCCAAATGCCAGATCAGTGGTACATCCAATTCGAAGAATGACCCCAAAAGAAAACGAAGAATTAGGGGATCAAACTCGTCAACTGCTATGGAAGGGTCTGATCAGACCTAGCTTTTCTAGTTGGGGTGCAGCTGTAGTGTTTGTCCCTAAGTCAGACGGTACTCTCCGATTGTGTGTTGATTACCGAGACCTCAACAAACAGACGCTCAAAAACAAATACCCGTTACCCTGCATCGATGATTTGTTGGACCAATTAAATGGGGCGAGAGTATTTTCCAGAATGGACCTAGCTACAGGTTTCCATCAACTGAGAATCGCCGAAGAGTGTGTTCCTTTGACAGCTTTCAGAGTTCCAGACATATTTTATGAATGGTTAGAAATGTCGTTCGGCCTATGCAACGCTCCAGCATACTTCGTCGATCTAATGAATAGAGTGTTCAGAGAAGTTCTGAATAAATTTGTCCTGGTATTCATCGATGTTATTTTAATCTACTCGAAATCAAAACCTGGGCATGAAAAACATTTAGAACAAGTACTGGGGATTCTGAGAAAGAACGTCTTCAAAGCCAAATTCTCTAAATGTATCTTCTGGCAGGAAGAGGTGAAGTTCCTTGGCCATGTCGTGTCAAAGGAAGGAATTTCTGTAGATCTGAGAAAAATTACAGCAATTCAAGACTAGAAACAGCCTACTACACCCACAGAGGTCCGAAGTTTTATGGGGTTGGCTAGTTATTATCGAAAATTCGTTAAGGATTTTTCGAAGATATCCGGTGTAACGACCCGGGTTTTGAACGATTAGTTTTAAATATTTAATATCGTTTTAAATATTGTGTTGATAATATAAAAGAATTTTTAAATTGAATTATCGATTTATAATCGATATACGATTTATTTCGAATACATATAATTATCGAAATACCGGAACTGAAATAATTCAATTCGAAGATAAAACTGAATCGAAATGGTTCAGATGATCAATATATATTCTATTTGAATATAAACGACGATAATAGTAATTTATTGTTGAAGAGTTTATTTGTTTTTGAATTTAAATTATTTTATTGATTTAATATGGCTATTTTAAATATATGTTCAGATTAAATTGTATAATCTATTTCGTTGAATATAGCGTTATAACATTATAACGACGGTCGGTACGCTAAAATAGCGGTTCACGATTTTTAATTGTGAACCCCGATTTATTTGATCAGTGGATAAGCATCAGATCAAATCGATATCTGTATAAATTAAAGTGAAAATCTCTAGAAATCAAATCGTATTAAATATGCATTGTACTTCACCCTACATCCATTTATTTCTCGTGTACTACGGTCTCCCTCCTCCTTCTATAAAACAAGAATGAAGCCGCTCCTCAAATCAAATGGAAAATCGAAAGCTTCTGAAATCGCACCCCTCTCTTCTTTTACTTCCTTCTGCTAAAATCAAAAGGGACGATCCCCTTATAAATCAAAGCTTCAGAACAAACCGAAATCTTGTTGAAAACAGTAAAAAAAAAAAAACTTTGTCTCAAAATCGCGAAAACAAATTCAAGTAAAATCGCGAGTTCAGTGTTCGACTTCAAGGATTTAAGCGCAAGTCAATAGCAAGAATAGAAGGCTGCGGTTTCTCCTTGGATTCGACATCAGGAAGCCGCGAGGCCTTAGATTCAACATCGCGAAGGCGTTTGGGTTGTTACTGAGTTAGGGTTCAAAGTCGCGGTGGGTTGGTAGACGTCGTGGTGTTCCAAGAGGTCGATGTGTGTGAGGGCGGGGATGGTATTATTGCGAACTGGAGTTCGATTCACTAGTTGATAATTGGGTCTGTGGTGATTTCGTACCAGGTGGCGGCGGTGGGTTCGAACAGTGAATGAAGTGGATATCGCGATCTAATTTGGAGTACTATCAACATCGCAGTGGGTAGGGAGGTTGCAACTTTTGCAAAGTCGAGTTGTTAGTGAACTGTGTTCATAGGGAGGTCGAAGTTCAATTATCATGGAACCTGTACAAATGGGTGCAGTGTTCGACTTTCAGGATATGCTTGGCATTTGAAGGAGGCATGTTGTACGATGAGCTATGGAGTTTGAGACAACACAGAGGCATCTCAGTAAATGGTTTGAGATATCAAAGGATGGAGTATTAGGTAATTTAAATAAAAATGGTTTAGTTAATATTTCTTATTTAAATTAAATCAGTTTAATTATGACAAAGAAAATTGGATAGAAATAATAATTAAATTTGTTATTTATTTAAGTAAGCATTAAATGTAAAAAGGGTTTAATGTTTAAAATATACATAGATTTACTTATTTATTTGTTCGGTTAATTTAAATTAGAAATCGATTAATCATTAAATAAAATAATCATAGGAAGAATTCACTCAAGTCAAATTGTTGCCGCAAGATGAGGAAATTTAAATGGATATTCGACAAGCGAGAAACACTGTGAGTAAATCTCACTCACCTTTTATTTATAATTATTTTTACTTCGTAAAAATAATTGTTGTTGCTTGCTTGGATTTTTCTGCTTGTTTTATATATATTAATTATTTAGGCTATTATATATATATTGGGTTGATTGATTGGTTGATTCCCGCAGTCTCATTAGCGGATGCCCGCAGTTTCATAGCGGATGATTACCCTATACGCCCCACGCTATGATAGTGGATGACCTTCTATACCACGATATTCTGCCACGAAGCAGAATGGGTATTATTTTTGTGCTAACATCTGTGGATGCAGGAAAACAGGTTGGAGGGATCCAACTGGATTCCTCAAAATTTATTTTATCTGTTTGTTGTTTGCTGATTTCATATATTCATATATGATGTGTTAAAAATAAAATGATTGAAAATTGGGTGATTTGATTGTTTTAAATATCACTGGGCTAAGTGTTAATTTATTTAAAATATCATGGAAGGATATTTGAGATTTAAAAGGGAAAATTCTATTTTTAAATAGAATTTGAATTTTTAATGGAATAAAAATATAAACTTGTTTTGAAAAATAAAATAAGTAGTTTCTTTTTAAACGAAGTTTATAAATAGTTCTTTTATAACGAAGTTATAAATGAAGTGAAAAGAATTATCATTTGATAATTCAGAAATAGAAATACAAGTGTGAAATTGGAATCTGAAATGAAATTTCAAAATAGGATGCGAAATGAAATTTTTAAATATATAACTCAAATGAATTTTGAGTATAACATTTGAATAGTAGAATTAGAGAAGGAGTTTAAATATTTGAATTTTAAAAGGAGATTGAATATTAGAAATTCAAATAGAAGTTCAAATAGAATTTGAATAGACGAAATTAGAATGAAAAATAGAATTTGAATTCAAGGAATTAAAATAAAATTTGAATTCAAAAGAATTCGAATAAAGAAATTCAAATAGAGATTTGAATGTAGAATTTCAAAATAGAATTTGAAATAAACTTTGAAATAGGATTTTCAAAGTAGAATTGGAAATAGAAATTTCAAATAGGATTTCAAAATAGGAAATCCAAATGGTTTTGAAATGGAATTTGGATTCAAGGGAATTCAAATGGATTTGAGTGAAGAAATTCAAATGGTGTTAAAAATAAGTTTGAATATTAGAATTCAAATGGGGTTGGAAATGAATTTGAATATTAGAATTCAAATGGAAATGGAAAATGAAATTTGAATATAAGAGATTCAAATTGAATTCAAATAGGATTTAATCTATGGGATTTGAATATGAAATTCAAATGGGTTTTAAACTATGGAATTTTGAATATAGGATTTAAAAAGGAGTTTGAATATTTGAATTTCAATAGAATTCAAATATAGAAATTGGAATATAGAAGTTCAAATGAAATTTAAATATAGAGTTTGAATAAGAGAATTCAAATGAATTCAAACATAGAATTCGAATATAGGGAATTCAAATAGAAATTCAAGTATTGAATTTGAATATCAAATAGAAAAGGAATTGGAATTTGAATATAGAATTCAAATAAAAGTGAGATTGGAATTTGAATCAAGAAATTCAAATAGAGTTAAAATGGATTTGAATTCGTTTTAAAGAAGTTTAAAGGTTTATATATATATATGTAATTAAAACGAACTCGCCGCAGCACTGCAGTTCGTAAATTAGCGATTCGAACTTCAATCGAGTATACAGGACTCAATTGGAGTCGGATCTCTTTGAAATAAGAAACGTCAGGACCGGTTTGATAATAGTTTTCTAATGAAAGAGAAAAATATGAATTTCGTCGTATAGATTTTGAGTTATGTCAAAATCAAATTTTCAAAAAACAGCGCCAGAACTATTTAAGAATCATAACGGTTTATTTAATTTTATAAAAGGATTTTAAGAAAATAAAATCCGCATTTTTATTTAAGAAAATCCCAGGTTTTGAGAGGTGAAATATATCTGTACTCAAGTGAAGTAATGAGTTGATTTTTGAAACAGGAATCTGATTTTTGATTTATTGAATAGAATTAACTAATTTGAATGGTAATTAGTTAATGGGATTTTGAATTGATATAGGACTTTGAATAAGGGAATTTGATTTGGAAATTTATATTTGAAGTCAAAAAGGGAAATAAAATGAAATTGAAACGAAATTTGGTTATGAGCAAGTTAAATATTTTGTTTGAAAATGCTATGTTCAAACAAAGGAGTGAAATAGGCAAAATGGCCGATTTAAAAAATAAATGGGCGGAACTGAATTCAAACGATTAGATAGTGTTGAATTGAATTGAAAACAGGTGAACATGTGTTAGACAGGTACATGATGAAGTATATGAAGATTTAATTTGTGTGCCCAACAAAAAGGTACATGTTTAATTCATATATGAGATTTTATGCGCCGTATCGGCTAGCCGCTTGGCTTTTTCTTTTTCTTTTTGAGATAAGAAGGACCGGGGAAGCTATTTGAAATTTCCCGATGCTCCCGATACAGGGGAGGTTATGGCGAAATTTTCCGGAAATTTAAGGCGTTAGAATATTTTAAAGATATTTTGTTAGTTAGAAATCATTTTATCGACGTATAGAATTCGATAGGTAAGTGAATATAAAAAATCGAATATTTTAAACAAAAAGGGAAATCTATAAATTAGAAATAGAAAGCGAACTTTATACATGTTTTAAAAATGAATAATTGGATTATATAATGTGTTTATTCGAGGTAAGGGGTTTTGCCGTTTTGAAGTTGAGGATGTTTTCAGTTAAGGTCTGAGAGGTAATTTTACCCCAACTTGATTGATTTCATTTTTAATGGATAAATAGCAAGATCCAGTCTCGGAGAGAAGTGTTTGAAAAAGAGTTAGTTGAATAAAATATTTTGGGTTGTTGTAACGATGTTACACAACATTCGTTTTAAACCCAAATGATGGGATTTTGGAAATATAACAGTAAATATTTCCTGAGTATAATTAAATAGTCGGAATAGAGATAAGTGATTGAAATTGTTTTAAATTGCAAATAGAGACATTTCCTAATATATAGAAAATAAAAGAAGTTGACATTTGGAAACGTTTTCCAGATGGCATAAGAGGCCAAGATGATTATTGAAATATTTGGTTAACAAATATTGATAAGGAAACGGAGAAGAGATTTAATTAATGAATAATTAATTAAAGAGCCCAGTGATTTGTTTGATATGTTTGGATGAACACTTGTTTTTATTCGATAGTTAAATCACAGACTATTGAAGTTTTGACCATCGTTGTCAATATGGAGAGACCGGTTGGATTATTATCCGAAGAACCACTCCGTATCGGCATAAGCGTTGCGAACCAAGTATGCTGAATATATTGAAGACGGAGTAAAGTGCAAGGGTTTTTCTATTTATAGAAATTGTGCCTTCGGTTTCGTTCAGTCCCAGAACGAACGTATATGGACGAATGTCTGACAGAGTATTTCCAATGATCAAGTGGGTTGGTCTGTATGAATATATATGGTTGCAACGGATTTATCCCTTAGCATAATATCCAGAATATTTGTGCAAACTCAACTAGTGATTAACGGATCTGACGATGTGGCATTCAAAGTGATTGTGTTATCAATGAATGGTAAGTATTCGTAGCCTCAGGCCTCAACAACCGGGAAAGGGCAAAAATCGGGCAGGCAGCATGGCTATGTGGGTCGCACCCATTAGGATGTATAATCATCTATCTAGAGGTTCATTTAAATTCTTATTCTATTCGATGCTGTCCCAGTCGGGAGACGGTTGCTGATCCCAACCGTTGGTGATATACATTCCATACACTCAAGCGAAATGAGTGGTCGGTCATGTGTGGGCCGGGTTGCAAGATGTTCTTGTTGAACCCAGTGTATTCCTCTCTAGAGATACACTAGCGGAAGGTGGTTCCATACCTTGTCATGTTGGAAACCCAATCTCCAATAAGCGCCATGCGGTTTTTGATTTTATACTATATATGTGGAGCATGAGATGCAAGCGTTCGGCTATTTGGTTATTTACTTGACGTAGACATTATTATAATATCATTGGATTTGATATCAAAGTGTTTTGGGTTATAGTAAGGTAAAAACCGTCCGTGTTTATGTGTGGGCTGGTCTTACTATTACCTTTTCTTTTGAAAGGATTTTTAAAGTTAAACAAGTGGTTGGAGTTTACTCACACCAGTCCCATGACTGACCCAGAGTTTATTTTGTTTTGTTTTCCCTAAACTCTTGGGTGCCCAAATTTGTACGGGCAGTCAAGTAGTCGGGATTTCACAGATTCATTTGAAGGAGCTGGAAGCAGGAGGCTTCACCGGTTAGCTATAGGCTATCATATATTCCGCTGTGGACCTTTTTTGTATCTGGAAACAGGTGTTTATAACTGTTCCAGAAATGACTGTTGTGCTCTGATGATGGTATGTATATAAAGTTACTGATTTGTATTTCAAAAGTTATGTTATATAATATATTTTATTCGTTCCGCTGTGAGTTTGTGATCTTCGTTTTTCTTCTATTCTAATATTTCTTTCCTTCTATTTCTCATCCTCTAACTTCTTTCTATAAATGGTTCGTATTTCTGGGTTATTTGGGTTGGACGTGTAGTGTATTTAGTCAACTCAGATAGCTCAGATTTGCGGGTCGTTTCAGTTGGTATCAGAGCTTAGGTTGAGCGAATACCTAGGCTTTGTTGGGAATGTGCTCATTAGAGATAGGGTCAGCAGTGCCCTAGAATGAGTTGAGGGTATAATACGAGAGCGCGTATTTGTTATTAATATAAAAATTGTTTTATATTGTGTTGGCGAGTCTGTTGAGTGGTTTGTGAATTCTGGTCGAATCGTGGGACGCCACGAAGTCGATAGGGATTTCTAAACACTTGAACAGAAAATACGACACGATATTGTTTTTAAGTAGGTAAATGAAATAATTTTACCCAAAATTTCTATTTTGATATAGAAAGAATAATTTTCTAGAATTATTATTATATGGATGTGTTGGTTGTTACAATTATAATCAAATGAGATTATATGAATTGGAATAGTTATCTATAACCGAATAAAACTTGTATATGAATAACATATACAAATGAGATAAATTAGAATTAAATTCAAACCAGAATTTGGAATTTTAATCCTGGGAAGTTTGAAAAGATTTTTTGAAGTATATTAAAAGAATATAACTTTGTTTTGAAAAGACCGTTTGAATAAAAATCATATTTGAATGGATTTTGAAATAGATAAAGCACTGAACTCACTTCAGTGGCTGGGAAATAATTCTGATGATGATCGCGACATCATCAGTATTCATTTTCGAGTTCTAAGTGATGAATGTGTACCTTAGAAAAGTTTTGACGAAATTTGTTTTGAAAGAAAACAAGTGATTTGAAAATTCAAATGTTTTGAATTTAAAGTGGTTATAATTATAGGTGTATATATTTATGTGATTTCAGAAGGATTCGAAAGGAAAACCCAGAAATTTGAATTCTGAAGTTTAAATTTAACTGAAGTAAGTTAAATGGATCGAGGTAAATAAATTAATGAAATTCAACTTGAATAAGATTGAATAGAATTTGAATTGGGTGAAGATCATTTAGATTGAATGTGTGAAAACCAAAAGTTTTGGTTGGAGCTAATTTGTTGAAGTATGAAGAGGTGAGTTTCAACATAAGTGAGGTTTTGAAAAGTAATGGATTTGTACCATTTTTCCTACCTTAGCAATTTCGAGGACGAAATTATTTTAAGGGGGGGAAGAATGTAACGACCCGGGTTTTGAACGATTAGTTTTAAATATTTAATATCGTTTTAAATATTGTGTTGATAATATAAAAGAATTTTTAAATTGAATTATCGATTTATAATCGATATACGATTTATTTCGAATACATATAATTATCGAAATACCGGAACTGAAATAATTCAATTCGAAGATAAAACTGAATCGAAATGGTTCAGATGATCAATATATATTCTATTTGAATATAAACGACGATAATAGTAATTTATTGTTGAAGAGTTTATTTGTTTTTGAATTTAAATTATTTTATTGATTTAATATGGCTATTTTAAATATATGTTCAGATTAAATTGTATAATCTATTTCGTTGAATATAGCGTTATAACATTATAACGACGGTCGGTACGCTAAAATAGCGGTTCACGATTTTTAATTGTGAACCCCGATTTATTTGATCAGTGGATAAGCATCAGATCAAATCGATATCTGTATAAATTAAAGTGAAAATCTCTAGAAATCAAATCGTATTAAATATGCATTGTACTTCACCCTACATCCATTTATTTCTCGTTTACTACGGTCTCCCTCCTCCTTCTATAAAACAAGAATGAAGCCGCTCCTCAAATCAAATGGAAAATCGAAAGCTTCTGAAATCGCACCCCTCTCTTCTTTTACTTCCTTCTGCTAAAATCAAAAGGGACGATCCCCTTATAAATCAAAGCTTCAGAACAAACCGAAATCTTGTTGAAAACAGTAAAAAAAAAAAACCTTTGTCTCAAAATCGCGAAAACAAATTCAAGTAAAATCGCGAGTTCAGTGTTCGACTTCAAGGATTTAAGCGCAAGTCAATAGCAAGAATAGAAGGCTGCGGTTGCTCCTTGGATTCGACATCAGGAAGCCGCGAGGCCTGAGATTCAACATCGCGAAGGCGTTTGGGTTGTTACTGAGTTAGGGTTCAAAGTCGCGGTGGGTTGGTAGACGTCGTGGTGTTCCAAGAGGTCGATGTGTGTGAGGGCGGGGATGGTATTATTGCGAACTGGAGTTCGATTCACTAGTTGATAATTGGGTCTGTGGTGATTTCGTACCAGGTGGCGACGGTGGGTTCGAACAGTGAATGAAGTGGATATCGCGATCTAATTTGGAGTACTATCAACATCGCAGTGGGTAGGGAGGTTGCAACTTTTGCAAAGTCGAGTTGTTAGTGAACTGTGTTCATAGGGAGGTCGAAGTTCAATTATCATGGAACCTGTACAAATGGGTGCAGTGTTCGACTTTCAGGATATGCTTGGCATTTGAAGGAGGCATGTTGTACGATGAGCTATGGAGTTTGAGACAACACAGAGGCATCTCAGTAAATGGTTTGAGATATCAAAGGATGGAGTATTAGGTAATTTAAATAAAAATGGTTTAGTTAATATTTCTTATTTAAATTAAATCAGTTTAATTATGACAAAGAAAATTGGATAGAAATAATAATTAAATTTGTTATTTATTTAAGTAAGCATTAAATGTAAAAAGGGTTTAATGTTTAAAATATACATAGATTTACTTATTTATTTGTTCGGTTAATTTAAATTAGAAATCGATTAATCATTAAATAAAATAATCATAGGAAGAATTCACTGAAGTCAAATTGTTGCCGCAAGATGAGGAAATTTAAATGGATATTCGACAAGCGAGAAACACTGTGAGTAAATCTCACTCACCTTTTATTTATAATTATTTTTACTTCGTAAAAATAATTGTTGTTGCTTGCTTGGATTTTTCTGCTTGTTTTATATATGTTAGTTATTTAGGCTATTATATATATATTGGGTTGATTGATTGGTTGGATTCCCGCAGTCTCATTAGCGGATGCCCGCAGTTTCATAGCGGATGATTACCCTATACGCCCCACGCTATGATAGTGGATGACCTTCTATACCACGATATTTTGCCACGAAGCAGAATGGGTATTATTTATGTGCTAACATCTGTGGATGCAGGAAAACAGGTTGGAGGGATCCAACTGGATTCCTCAAAATTTATTTTATCTGTTTGTTGTTTGCTGATTTCATATATTCATATATGATGTGTTAAAAATAAAATGATTGAAAATTGGGTGATTTGATTGTTTTAAATATCACTGGGCTAAGTGTTAATTTATTTAAAATATCATGGAAGGATATTTGAGATTTAAAAGGGAAAATTCTATTTTTAAATAGAATTTGAATTTTTAATGGAATAAAAATATAAACTTGTTTTGAAAAATAAAATAAGTAGTTTCTTTTTAAACGAAGTTTATAAATAGTTCTTTTATAACGAAGTTATAAATGAAGTGAAAAGAATTATCATTTGATAATTCAGAAATAGAAATACAAGTGTGAAATTGGAATCTGAAATGAAATTTCAAAATAGGATGCGAAATGAAATTTTTAAATATATAACTCAAATGAATTTTGAGTATAACATTTGAATAGTAGAATTAGAGAAGGAGTTTAAATATTTGAATTTTAAAAGGAGATTGAATATTAGAAATTCAAATAGAAGTTCAAATAGAATTTGAATAGACGAAATTAGAATGAAAAATAGAATTTGAATTCAAGGAATTAAAATAAAATTTGAATTCAAAAGAATTCGAATAAAGAAATTCAAATAGAGATTTGAATGTAGAATTTCAAAATAGAATTTGAAATAAACTTTGAAATAGGATTTTCAAAGTAGAATTGGAAATAGAAATTTCAAATAGGATTTCAAAATAGGAAATCCAAATGGTTTTGAAATGGAATTTGGATTCAAGGGAATTCAAATGGAATTTGAGTGAAGAAATTCAAATGGTGTTAAAAATAAGTTTGAATATTAGAATTCAAATGGGGTTGGAAATGAATTTGAATATTAGAATTCAAATGGAAATGGAAAATGAAATTTGAATATAAGAGATTCAAATTGAATTCAAATAGGATTTAATCTATGGGATTTGAATATGAAATTCAAATGGGTTTTAAACTATGGAATTTTGAATATAGGATTTAAAAAGGAGTTTGAATATTTGAATTTCAATAGAATTCAAATATAGAAATTGGAATATAGAAGTTCAAATGAAATTTAAATATAGAGTTTGAATAAGAGAATTCAAATGAATTCAAACACAGAATTTGAATATAGGGAATTCAAATAGAAATTCAAGTATTGAATTTGAATATCAAATAGAAAAGGAATTGGAATTTGAATATAGAATTCAAATAAAAGTGAGATTGGAATTTGAATCAAGAAATTCAAATAGAGTTAAAATGGAGTTGAATTCGTTTTAAAGAAGTTTAAAGGTTTATATATATAAATATAATTAAAACGAACTCGCCGCAGCACTGCAGTTCGTAAATTAGCGATTCGAACTTCAATCGAGTATACAGGACTCAATTGGAGTCGGATCTCTTTGAAACAAGAAACGTCAGGACCGGTTTGATAATAGTTTTCTAATGAAAGAGAAAAATATGAATTTCGTCGTATAGATTTTGAGTTATGTCAAAATCAAATTTTCAAAAAACAGCGCCAGAACTATTTAAGAATCATAACGGTTTATTTAATTTTATAAAAGGATTTTAAGAAAATAAAATCCGCATTTTTATTTAAGAAAATCCCAGGTTTTGAGAGGTGAAATATATCTGTACTCAAGTGAAGTAATGAGTTGATTTTTGAAACAGGAATCTGATTTTTGATTTATTGAATAGAATTAACTAATTTGAATGGTAATTAGTTAATGGGATTTTGAATTGATATAGGACTTTGAATAAGGGAATTTGATTTGGAAATTTATATTTGAAGTCAAAAAGGGAAATAAAATGAAATTGAAACGAAATTTGGTTATGAGCAAGTTAAATATTTTGTTTGAAAATGCTATGTTCAAACAAAGGAGTGAAATAGGCAAAATGGCCGATTTAAAGAATAAATGGGCGGAACTGAATTCAAACGATTAGATAGTGTTGAATTGAATTGAAAACAGGTGAACATGTGTTAGACAGGTACATGATGAAGTATATGAAGATTTAATTTGTGTGCCCAACAAAAAGGTACATGTTTAATTCATATATGAGATTTTATGCGCCGTATCGGCTAGCCGCTTGGCTTTTTCTTTTTCTTTTTGAGATAAGAAGGACCGGGGAAGCTATTTGAAATTTCCCGATGCTCCCGATACAGGGGAGGTTATGGCGAAATTTTCCGGAAATTTAAGGCGTTAGAATATTTTAAAGATATTTTGTTAGTTAGAAATCATTTTATCGACGTATAGAATTCGATAGGTAAGTGAATATAAAAAATCGAATATTTTAAACAAAAAGGGAAATCTATAAATTAGAAATAGAAAGCGAACTTTATACATGTTTTAAAAATGAATAATTGGATTATATAATGTGTTTATTCGAGGTAAGGGGTTTTGCCGTTTTGAAGTTGAGGATGTTTTCAGTTAAGGTCTGAGAGGTAATTTTACCCCAACTTGATTGATTTCATTTTTAATGGATAAATAGCAAGATCCAGTCTCGGAGAGAAGTGTTTGAAAAAGAGTTAGTTGAATAAAATATTTTGGGTTGTTGTAACGATGTTACACAACATTCGTTTTAAACCCAAATGATGGGATTTTGGAAATATAACAGTAAATATTTCCTGAGTATAATTAAATAGTCGGAATAGAGATAAGTGATTGAAATTGTTTTAAATTGCAAATAGAGACATTTCCTAATATATAGAAAATAAAAGAAGTTGACATTTGGAAACGTTTTCCAGATGGCATAAGAGGCCAAGATGATTATTGAAATATTTGGTTAACAAATATTGATAAGGAAACGGAGAAGAGATTTAATTAATGAATAATTAATTAAAGAGCCCAGTGATTTGTTTGATATGTTTGGATGAACACTTGTTTTTATTCGATAGTTAAATCACAGACTATTGAAGTTTTGACCATCGTTGTCAATATGGAGAGACCGGTTGGATTATTATCCGAAGAACCACTCGGTATCGGCATAAGCGTTGCGAACCAAGTATGCTGAATATATTGAAGACGGAGTAAAGTGCAAGGGTTTTTCTATTTATAGAAATTGTGCCTTCGGTTTCGTTCAGTCCCAGAACGAACGTATATGGACGAATGTCTGACAGAGTATTTCCAATGATCAAATGGGTTGGTCTGTATGAATATATATGGTTGCAACGGATTTATCCCTTAGCATAATATCCAGAATATTTGTGCAAACTCAACTAGTGATTAACGGATCTGACGATGTGGCATTCAAAGTGATTGTGTTATCAATGAATGGTAAGTATTCGTAGCCTCAGGCCTCAACAACCGGGAAAGGGCAAAAATCGGGCAGGCAGCATGGCTATGTGGGTCGCACCCATTAGGATGTATAATCATCTATCTAGAGGTTCATTTAAATTCTTATTCTATTCGATGCTGTCCCAGTCGGGAGACGGTTGCTGATCCCAACCGTTGGTGATATACATTCCATACACTCAAGCGAAATGAGTGGTCGGTCATGTGTGGGCCGGGTTGCAAGATGTTCTTGTTGAACCCAGTGTATTCCTCTCTAGAGATACACTAGCGGAAGGTGGTTCCATACCTTGTCATGTTGGAAACCCAATCTCCAATAAGCGCCATGCGGTTTTTGATTTTATACTATATATGTGGAGCGTGAGATGCAAGCGTTCGGCTATTTGGTTATTTACTTGACGTAGACATTATTATAATATCATTGGATTTGATATCAAAGTGTTTTGGGTTATAGTAAGGTAAAAACCGTCCGTGTTTATGTGTGGGCTGGTCTTACTATTACCTTTTCTTTTGAAAGGATTTTTAAAGTTAAACAAGTGGTTGGAGTTTACTCACACCAGTCCCATGACTGACCCAGAGTTTATTTTGTTTTGTTTTCCCTAAACTCTTGGGTGCCCAAATTTGTACGGGCAGTCAAGTAGTCGGGATTTCACAGATTCATTTGAAGGAGCTGGAAGCAGGAGGCTTCACCGGTTAGCTATAGGCTATCATATATTCCGCTGTGGACCTTTTTTGTATCTGGAAACAGGTGTTTATAACTGTTCCAGAAATGACTGTTGTGCTCTGATGATGGTATGTATATAAAGTTACTGATTTGTATTTCAAAAGTTATGTTATATAATATATTTTATTCGTTCCGCTGTGAGTTTGTGATCTTCGTTTTTCTTCTATTCTAATATTTCTTTCCTTCTATTTCTCATCCTCTAACTTCTTTCTATAAATGGTTCGTATTTCTGGGTTATTTGGGTTGGACGTGTAGTGTATTTAGTCAACTCAGATAGCTCAGATTTGCGGGTCGTTTCAGTTGGTATCAGAGCTTAGGTTGAGCGAATACCTAGGCTTTGTTGGGAATGTGCTCATTAGAGATAGGGTCAGCAGTGCCCTAGAATGAGTTGAGGGTATAATACGAGAGCGCGTATTTGTTATTAATATAAAAATTGTTTTATATTGTGTTGGCGAGTCTGTTGAGTGGTTTGTGAATTCTGGTCGAATCGTGGGACGCCACGAAGTCGATAGGGATTTCTAAACACTTGAACAGAAAATACGACACGATATTGTTTTTAAGTAGGTAAATGAAATAATTTTACCCAAAATTTCTATTTTGATATAGAAAGAATAATTTTCTAGAATTATTATTATATGGATGTGTTGGTTGTTACAATTATAATCAAATGAGATTATATGAATTGGAATAGTTATCTATAACCGAATAAAACTTGTATATGAATAACATATACAAATGAGATAAATTAGAATTAAATTCAAACCAGAATTTGGAATTTTAATCCTGGGAAGTTTGAAAAGATTTTTTGAAGTATATTAAAAGAATATAACTTTGTTTTGAAAAGACCGTTTGAATAAAAATCATATTTGAATGGATTTTGAAATAGATAAAGCACTGAACTCACTTCAGTGGCTGGGAAATAATTCTGATGATGATCGCGACATCATCAGTATTCATTTTCGAGTTCTAAGTGATGAATGTGTACCTTAGAAAAGTTTTGACGAAATTTGTTTTGAAAGAAAACAAGTGATTTGAAAATTCAAATGTTTTGAATTTAAAGTGGTTATAATTATAGGTGTATATATTTATGTGATTTCAGAAGGATTCGAAAGGAAAACCCAGAAATTTGAATTCTGAAGTTTAAATTTAACTGAAGTAAGTTAAATGGATCGAGGTAAATAAATTAATGAAATTCAACTTGAATAAGATTGAATAGAATTTGAATTGGGTGAAGATCATTTAGATTGAATGTGTGAAAACCAAAAGTTTTGGTTGGAGCTAATTTGTTGAAGTATGAAGAGGTGAGTTTCAACATAAGTGAGGTTTTGAAAAGTAATGGATTTGTACCATTTTTCCTACCTTAGCAATTTCGAGGACGAAATTATTTTAAGGGGGGGAAGAATGTAACGACCCGGGTTTTGAACGATTAGTTTTAAATATTTAATATCGTTTTAAATATTGTGTTGATAATATAAAAGAATTTTTAAATTGAATTATCGATTTATAATCGATATACGATTTATTTCGAATACATATAATTATCGAAATACCGGAACTGAAATAATTCAATTCGAAGATAAAACTGAATCGAAATGGTTCAGATGATCAATATATATTCTATTTGAATATAAACGACGATAATAGTAATTTATTGTTGAAGAGTTTATTTGTTTTTGAATTTAAATTATTTTATTGATTTAATATGGCTATTTTAAATATATGTTCAGATTAAATTGTATAATCTATTTCGTTGAATATAGCGTTATAACATTATAACGACGGTCGGTACGCTAAAATAGCGGTTCACGATTTTTAATTGTGAACCCCGATTTATTTGATCAGTGGATAAGCATCAGATCAAATCGATATCTGTATAAATTAAAGTGAAAATCTCTAGAAATCAAATCGTATTAAATATGCATTGTACTTCACCCTACATCCATTTATTTCTCGTGTACTACGGTCTCCCTCCTCCTTCTATAAAACAAGAATGAAGCCGCTCCTCAAATCAAATGGAAAATCGAAAGCTTCTGAAATCGCACCCCTCTCTTCTTTTACTTCCTTCTGCTAAAATCAAAAGGGACGATCCCCTTATAAATCAAAGCTTCAGAACAAACCGAAATCTTGTTGAAAACAGTAAAAAAAAAAACCTTTGTCTCAAAATCGCGAAAACAAATTCAAGTAAAATCGCGAGTTCAGTGTTCGACTTCAAGGATTTAAGCGCAAGTCAATAGCAAGAATAGAAGGCTGCGGTTGCTCCTTGGATTCGACATCAGGAAGCCGCGAGGCCTGAGATTCAACATCGCGAAGGCGTTTGGGTTGTTACTGAGTTAGGGTTCAAAGTCGCGGTGGGTTGGTAGACGTCGTGGTGTTCCAAGAGGTCGATGTGTGTGAGGGCGGGGATGGTATTATTGCGAACTGGAGTTCGATTCACTAGTTGATAATTGGGTCTGTGGTGATTTCGTACCAGGTGGCGGCGGTGGGTTCGAACAGTGAATGAAGTGGATATCGCGATCTAATTTGGAGTACTATCAACATCGCAGTGGGTAGGGAGGTTGCAACTTTTGCAAAGTCGAGTTGTTAGTGAACTGTGTTCATAGGGAGGTCGAAGTTCAATTATCATGGAACCTGTACAAATGGGTGCAGTGTTCGACTTTCAGGATATGCTTGGCATTTGAAGGAGGCATGTTGTACGATGAGCTATGGAGTTTGAGACAACACAGAGGCATCTCAGTAAATGGTTTGAGATATCAAAGGATGGAGTATTAGGTAATTTAAATAAAAATGGTTTAGTTAATATTTCTTATTTAAATTAAATCAGTTTAATTATGACAAAGAAAATTGGATAGAAATAATAATTAAATTTGTTATTTATTTAAGTAAGCATTAAATGTAAAAAGAGTTTAATGTTTAAAATATACATAGATTTACTTATTTATTTGTTCGGTTAATTTAAATTAGAAATCGATTAATCATTAAATAAAATAATCATAGGAAGAATTCACTCAAGTCAAATTGTTGCCGCAAGATGAGGAAATTTAAATGGATATTCGACAAGCGAGAAACACTGTGAGTAAATCTCACTCACCTTTTATTTATAATTATTTTTACTTCGTAAAAATAATTGTTGTTGCTTGCTTGGATTTTTCTGCTTGTTTTATATATATTAATTATTTAGGCTATTATATATATATTGGGTTGATTGATTGGTTGGATTCCCGCAGTCTCATTAGCGGATGCCCGCAGTTTCATAGCGGATGATTACCCTATACGCCCCACGCTATGATAGTGGATGACCTTCTATACCACGATATTTTGCCACGAAGCAGAATGGGTATTATTTATGTGCTAACATCTGTGGATGCAGGAAAACAGGTTGGAGGGATCCAACTGGATTCCTCAAAATTTATTTTATCTGTTTGTTGTTTGCTGATTTCATATATTCTTATATGATGTGTTAAAAATAAAATGATTGAAAATTGGGTGATTTGATTGTTTTAAATATCACTGGGCTAAGTGTTAATTTATTTAAAATATCATGGAAGGATATTTGAGATTTAAAAGGGAAAATTCTATTTTTAAATAGAATTTGAATTTTAATGGAATAAAAATATAAACTTATTTTGAAAAATAAAATAAGTAGTTTCTTTTTAAACGAAGTTTATAAATAGTTCTTTTATAACGAAGTTATAAATGAAGTGAAAAGAATTATCATTTGATAATTCAGAAATAGAAATACAAGTGTGAAATTGGAATCTGAAATGAAATTTCAAAATAGGATGCGAAATGAAATTTTTAAATATATAACTCAAATGAATTTTGAGTATAACATTTGAATAGTAGAATTAGAGAAGGAGTTTAAATATTTGAATTTTAAAAGGAGATTGAATATTAGAAATTCAAATAGAAGTTCAAATAGAATTTGAATAGACGAAATTAGAATGAAAAATAGAATTTGAATTCAAGGAATTAAAATAAAATTTGAATTCAAAAGAATTCGAATAAAGAAATTCAAATAGAGATTTGAATGTAGAATTTCAAAATAGAATTTGAAATAAACTTTGAAATAGGATTTTCAAAGTAGAATTGGAAATAGAAATTTCAAATAGGATTTCAAAATAGGAAATCCAAATGGTTTTGAAATGGAATTTGGATTCAAGGGAATTCAAATGGATTTGAGTGAAGAAATTCAAATGGTGTTAAAAATAAGTTTGAATATTAGAATTCAAATGGGGTTGGAAATGAATTTGAATATTAGAATTCAAATGGAAATGGAAAATGAAATTTGAATATAAGAGATTCAAATTGAATTCAAATAGGATTTAATCTATGGGATTTGAATATGAAATTCAAATGGGTTTTAAACTATGGAATTTTGAATATAGGATTTAAAAAGGAGTTTGAATATTTGAATTTCAATAGAATTCAAATATAGAAATTGGAATATAGAAGTTCAAATGAAATTTAAATATAGAGTTTGAATAAGAGAATTCAAATGAATTCAAACATAGAATTTGAATATAGGGAATTCAAATAGAAATTCAAGTATTGAATTTGAATATCAAATAGAAAAGGAATTGGAATTTGAATATAGAATTCAAATAAAAGTGAGATTGGAATTTGAATCAATAAATTCAAATAGAGTTAAAATGGAGTTGAATTCGTTTTAAAGAAGTTTAAAGGTTTATATATATAAATATAATTAAAACGAACTCGCCGCAGCACTGCAGTTCGTAAATTAGCGATTCGAACTTCAATCGAGTATACAGGACTCAATTGGAGTCGGATCTCTTTGAAACAAGAAACGTCAGGACCGGTTTGATAATAGTTTTCTAATGAAAGAGAAAAATATGAATTTCGTCGTATAGATTTTGAGTTATGTCAAAATCAAATTTTCAGAAAAACAGCGCCAGAACTATTTAAGAATCATAACGGTTTATTTAATTTTATAAAAGGATTTTAAGAAAATAAAATCCGCATTTTTATTTAAGAAAATCCCAGGTTTTGAGAGGTGAAATATATCTGTACTCAAGTGAAGTAATGAGTTGATTTTTGAAACAGGAATCTGATTTTTGATTTATTGAATAGAATTAACTAATTTGAATGGTAATTAGTTAATGGGATTTTGAATTGATATAGGACTTTGAATTAGGGAATTTGATTTGGAAATTTATATTTGAAGTCAAAAAGGGAAATAAAATGAAATTGAAACGAAATTTGGTTATGAGCAAGTTAAATATTTTGTTTGAAAATGCTATGTTCAAACAAAGGAGTGAAATAGGCAAAATGGCCGATTTAAAGAATAAATGGGCGGAACTGAATTCAAACGATTAGATAGTGTTGAATTGAATTGAAAACAGGTGAACATGTGTTAGACAGGTACATGATGAAGTATATGAAGATTTAATTTGTGTGCCCAACAAAAAGGTACATGTTTAATTCATATATGAGATTTTATGCGCCGTATCGGCTAGCCGCTTGGCTTTTTCTTTTTCTTTTTGAGATAAGAAGGACCGGGGAAGCTATTTGAAATTTCCCGATGCTCCCGATACAGGGGAGGTTATGGCGAAATTTTCCGGAAATTTAAGGCGTTAAAATATTTTAAAGATATTTTGTTAGTTAGAAATCATTTTATCGACGTATAGAATTCGATAGGTAAGTGAATATAAAAAATCGAATATTTTAAACAAAAAGGGAAATCTATAAATTAGAAATAGAAAGCGAACTTTATACATGTTTTAAAAATGAATGATTGGATTATATAATGTGTTTATTCGAGGTAAGGGGTTTTTCCGTTTTGAAGTTGAGGATGTTTTCAGTTAAGGTCTGAGAGGTAATTTTACCCCAACTTGATTGATTTCATTTTTAATGGATAAATAGCAAGATCCAGTCTCGGAGAGAAGTGTTTGAAAAAGAGTTAGTTGAATAAAATATTTTGGGTTGTTGTAACGATGTTACACAACATTCGTTTTAAACCCAAATGATGGGATTTTGGAAATATAACAGTAAATATTTCCTGAGTATAATTAAATAGTCGGAATAGAGATAAGTGATTGAAATTGTTTTAAATTGCAAATAGAGACATTTCCTAATATATAGAAAATAAAAGAAGTTGACATTTGGAAACGTTTTCCAGATGGCATAAGAGGCCAAGATGATTATTGAAATATTTGGTTAACAAATATTGATAAGGAAACGGAGAAGAGATTTAATTAATGAATAATTAATTAAAGAGCCCAGTGATTTGTTTGATATGTTTGGATGAACACTTGTTTTTATTCGATAGTTAAATCACAGACTATCGAAGTTTTGACCATCGTTGTCAATATGGAGAGACCGGTTGGATTATTATACGAAGAACCACTCCGTATCGGCATAAGCGTTGCGAACCAAGTATGCTGAATATATTGAAGACGGAGTAAAGTGCAAGGGTTTTTCTATTTATAGAAATTGTGCCTTCGGTTCCGTTCAGTCCCAGAACGAACGTATATGGACGAATGTCTGACAGAGTATTTCCAATGATCAAATGGGTTGGTCTGTATGAATATATATGGTTGCAACGGATTTATCCCTTAGCATAATATCCAGAATATTTGTGCAAACTCAACTAGTGATTAACGGATCTGACGATGTGGCATTCAAAGTGATTGTGTTATCAATGAATGGTAAGTATTCGTAGCCTCAGGCCTCAACAACCGGGAAAGGACAAAAATCGGGCAGGCAGCATGGCTATGTGGGTCGCACCCATTAGGATGTATAATCATCTATCTAGAGGTTCATTTAAATTCTTATTCTATTCGATGCTGTCCCAGTCGGGAGACGGTTGCTGATCCCAACCGTTGGTGATATACATTCCATACACTCAAGCGAAATGAGTGGTCGGTCATGTGTGGGCCGGGTTGCAAGATGTTCTTGTTGAACCCAGTGTATTCCTCTCTAGAGATACACTAGCGGAAGGTGGTTCCATACCTTGTCATGTTGGAAACCCAATCTCCAATAAGCGCCATGCGGTTTTTGATTTTATACTATATATGTGGAGCGTGAGATGCAAGCGTTCGGCTATTTGGTTATTTACTTGACGTAGACATTATTATAATATCATTGGATTTGATATCAAAGTGTTTTGGGTTATAGTAAGGTAAAAACCGTCCGTGTTTATGTGTGGGCTGGTCTTACTATTACCTTTTCTTTTGAAAGGATTTTTAAAGTTAAACAAGTGGTTGGAGTTTACTCACACCAGTCCCATGACTGACCCAGAGTTTATTTTGTTTTGTTTTCCCTAAACTCTTGGGTGCCCAAATTTGTACGGGCAGTCAAGTAGTCGGGATTTCACAGATTCATTTGAAGGAGCTGGAAGCAGGAGGCTTCACCGGTTAGCTATAGGCTATCATATATTCCGCTGTGGACCTTGTTTGTATCTGGAAACAGGTGTTTATAACTATTCCAGAAATGACTGTTGTGCTCTGATGATGGTATGTATATAAAGTTACTGATTTGTATTTCAAAAGTTATGTTATATAATATATTTTATTCGTTCCGCTGTGAGTTTGTGATCTTCGTTTTTCTTCTATTCTAATATTTCTTTCCTTCTATTTCTCATCCTCTAACTTCTTTCTATAAATGGTTCGTATTTCTGGGTTATTTGGGTTGGACGTGTAGTGTATTTAGTCAACTCAGATAGCTCAGATTTGCGGGTCGTTTCATCCGGTCCATTAACAAATCTTACAAAGAAGCACGAGAAATTTAAGTGGACTTCCAACTATGAGGACGCTTTCCAGGAATTGAAATCAAAATTGACAACCGCTCCAGTATTAACCATTATCGATGGCAATCAGGATTTGACGGTTTGGAAGGATGCTTCTATTAGAGGTCTGGGTGCAGTATTAATGCAAAGAGGCCAAGTAGTCACTTATGCTAGCCGCCAGCTGAAACCGCATGAGAAGAACTATGTAACTCATGATCTTGAGTTGCTAGCCATCGTTTTTGCTTTGAAAATCTAGAGGCATTACTTATTGGGTGAGAAATTCGAATTGTTTACAGACCATCAATCATTGAAGTATTTGTTCACCCAGAAAGATCTGAATTTGAGACAGCAGCGTTGGCTAGAATTTCTCACAGCGTATGATATAGATATCCTGTATGCGCCGGGAAAGGCTAATGTAGTAGCTGATGCGCTCAGTAGAAAGAATGAAATCAGCGCCCGTTTTATTTTTACGTCTTCATTGAATGACAAGATCTCTGTTCTTCAGAAAAACGACAATTTTGTTAAAGAGATGATCAAAAGAATTCAAAAAGGCGAAGACTCCAGTTTCCAAGTGGATAGTGAAGGAGTTCTGAGATTAAATCGAAGAATTTGTGTTCCCGACATCCCTGAGCTCAAAAGAGAGGTGCTCGATGAATGCCATAAGTCCAAACTTTGCATTCATCCTAGAGTGATTAAAATGTACAATGATATCAAGCGCACTTTCTGGTGGAAGGCGATGAGGAGGGACATTTCTTTATATGTTAGCAGGTGCCCTACTTGTCAACTAGTCAAGAGCGGCCAACAAAAGTTGGCCGGATTGTTGCAACCGTTGGAAGTTCTAGGTTGGAAGTGGGAACAAATTTCCATGGATTTCATAGATGGTTTGCCCCGAACCAAGAAAGGTAATGACAATATTTGGGTGATCGAAGACCGCCCATTTCATACCTGTCAGATCCAATAGAACCGCCCTAAGTCTAGCACAGATTTATTTCAAAGAAATTGTTAAGCTGCATGGAGTTCCCATCAGCATAGTCAATGATAGAGACCCAATATTTGCTAGCAAATTCTGGGAGGCATTCCAGACAGAATTGGGAACAAAACTGAATCTGAGCACCACTTATCACTCCCAGACGGATGGCCAAACTGAGCGGGTAAATAGAATTTTAGAAGATTTACTACGGGCTTGTATTATTGATTTTGGCGGGTCATGGGAAGATCACTTGCATTTGGCATAATTCTCATATAACAACAACTATCAAGCAAGTTTAAAAATGTCGCCATTTGAAGCATTATATGGTAGACCGTGCAGATCTCCCGCATGTTGGGTAGAACCTAGCAACAAACTTGTGTTAGGACCCGATATGATTCGAGAAGCATCTAACAAAGTCGATTTCATCAAGAAATGATTGAAAACCGCGCAAAGCCGACAGAAAAGTTATGCGGATTCTAGAAGAAGAGATTTGGCATTCGTTGTTGGTGATTATGTTTATTTGAAAGTTTCTCCAATGAGAGGAGTAATCCGATTCGGTAAAACTGGGAAGTTGGCACCCAGATTTATTGGTCCCTTTCCTATGCTTGAACGAATTGGAACTCTTGCTTATAGGGTTCAATTACCTGATTGGTTACCTGGAGTGCATAATGTGTTTCACGTATCTCAACTTAGAAGGCATATGAATGATCCAGATCTTGTTGTAGAAGAAGCAGCGCAACAGGACTTGGAAATTACTCCAGAATTAGCAGTCAGGAGAGAGCTGTTAAAAATTGTTGGCAAGGAAACTAAAGTGCTAAGGAGTAAGAAGGTTCATTTAGTTAAAGTGCAGTGGAGTAGTGATCCCAGAGACTGTACTTGGGAGACTGAGGAAAGCATTAAGCAAGCTTACCCCAAGTGCAGAGTGGACATCTCTGACTAACTCCGGTGCAAGGTACCTTTAAAATACTTTGCATTTCCATTTTTGTTTCCTACTGTACTGCTGTTTCCTTTTCGGTGACGAAAAGTTTTAAGTGGAGGAGATTGTAACAACCAGGAAAATACGAGCCAATTTAAAATTTTTAAATTGGTTATTTTAAAGAAATTTGAGCAATTGAAATAGAATATTTCCATAAAATAAAGAGTTAGAAATGGTGCGGCAGTTTGAAAATTTGAATTCAAACTTTGACTGACTGTACCGGGTGCAAAATAAAACGGATTTTAGTGAAACCAAAAATATTTAAATCTATTTACGAATATCTTTCTAACGAATCTGAAAAATCGAAGTTTCATAGCGGGAATAAAGAGTTATGGCCAAATGAATTTTCAGAAAGGTCGCTATAGTGAATATATAGCCCTTGAAAATAGACATTTTGCAAATGACCTCGGAATTCGACGAAACCACTTTTGTTGGATCCGGGATGTTAAATTATCTCTAGGTTTCAAATTTCATAATTTTTGAAGCTAATATGTGAGCGTGGCAAAAGAAAACGTGTTTAGTTGATTTCTGTTAAATTGGATCGACCAGAAAATGGCCATTTTTCAAACGGTCTCAGAATTCGACGAAACTAGTTTTGTTGGGATCGTAGAGTCAAAACATAGCCAGATAATTTTTCGGGAATTTTTGGAATCAGTATGTGGCCCAGGCAAATTAAAATGTACGTTCAAAACAGAATTTGAATGTTTTATACTTTAATTTGAAGAATAACTGACTGTAACAGTCGAATTGGCCTACATAACATATCCCATTGTGTTCGAGATGGGGGTATTTAGCTAGGGCGACATTCGTTGGGTTTGAAAAGGAGTTCATTTGTGAAAACCCTAATTTTTGAAATATATATATATATATTCCGGCCAATCAGAATTTTCCTTCATAAATTACTTTATAAAAATCTCAACCCCCCTCCAACGTTAATCGATATCGACGGAAACCCCCTTCCCTCGTTCCCGACTATTTTTCGATCAAACCACGGTGAATTACCCCATGCCCCAGTTCAACTTTTTGTAGCTCTCCTCCTCCTCCTCTTCAAATCCATACCTGCCACTCCCCCTATCGTCTCGTATTTCGTGCGCACCGCCTCTCCAAAGTTCAGACCTTCCCGCTGCCGCCGCCATCTCCCGAGGCGATCGATCGCCATCGCACCACCATGCGTGGGTGCGCCTTCCCGTCCTCCTCGACGCTGTACAACCTGATCGTCTCCAGGCGCAAAGGATTTCGTGAAAAATCGAAACCTAGTTTCGAACCCTCTTTGAAAGGTATCGGCTTTGTTTTTCTGAACTGAAAATAACACTTTTAAGTGTTGCAAACTTTGAAAAATCGTATCTTTATCGTGTGTAAACGAAATTCGATGAAACAGGAAACATCGAGACCGTGTCGACGCTCTCTACAATCTAGAAGTGTCCGTAGATTTTTCTGAGCATGCTACGATTTTTAGCAAAGCAACAAACCAATGTGAGATTTCCAAACTGAAATGTGAATAGAAATGTGTTGTGTAAATTATATAAGCAAAATATAAATTATATATGTGTTGTATACCTCATGTACATGCGTGGTATAAGTTATATGAGCGAAGTATGAATTATACATGCATTGTATAAATGATACGTGTGTTGGAATGGAAATAAAATATATTTATATACGAACATATATATATATATATATATATATATATAATCCACTCGTCCACAAACCATGGAAGATATTTATTGATTATGAATTGACATGAAATATTTGGTGAATAATGCGATTGGTTGATAGGATTGTTTGTGGTTGATATTGTTTGGATTGTGGTTGAAAAATACCAGTTTGTGGTTGAAACAAAATTAGAATAAATTGTGGAAAAGAAAATCATACTCGCATGCGTGCGAATTAGATGTATGAAATCTCCATTGTCAAAAACCGCGAGATTTTAAGGTAGAACGAGGAGCCGTACTCGGGACGGCGCCGGTTTTAAATACCCTGCCATTATGCCGCCGAAATTTTCAATAATATTCATGGGTTAGAATTATTTTCATGTGTTGAAACTATATTCATGTGTTGAAAACATTTTCATGTGTTGAATAGAAATTCATGTGTTGAAACCATATTCATGTGTTGAATAGAAATTCATGTGATTAATAAAATACTTTGAAAAATAAAAATAACATTTTATCACATATATAAACTATATAAACTATTCGTGTTTTAAATAAATTGTTTTAACATTAAAAATCACATTTTTATTATATATATAAACTATAGAAATCATTCATGTGTTGAATAAAGGATTAGAACGATAAAAATCATATTTTTATCATATGTGTGAAGTGGAAAATATTCATGTGTTGAATATATAGATTGAACAATAAAATCTACATTTTTATTGTGAATATGAAGTGCAAAAAATGTTCATGTGTTAAATAAATATTTTTGATGATAAAAATATCATTTTTATCATGTAAACGACTCGCTAAAAATATAAAAGTGTTGAAACAAATATTTTTTTGCTATGAATATTATTTTTAACATATAGGTGAACTAAATAAAATAGTCATGTGTTGAAATATATTTTTGTTCGCTAAAAATATCATTTTTATGCAAAACGTGAAGTGTTAAAAATAACCACTTGTTCAAATAAATATGTGTGGGTTGAAAATATTATTTTTCACATGTGTAGGAAGTGTTAAAAATAACCATATGTGGAAATAAACCTTTGTTCGCTAGAAATATTATTTTTAGCTTAGTTTTGCACATATATATACATGTGTTGAACAGGAAAGTGGATTAGCTGTTGAGTAAAGAATTTATTTGTGTGCCCGACAAATAGGTAAACCTTAATGAGTTGGATGCGCAATTTTATTATTATATCAACTCCTTTGAATGCCATTGGATGCGGAGTGCTGGTTGTTCCGTGTGTAATAATAAACGGCGCCATAGGATAGTAACAATTAATTTTGAACTACACTACATGGCATACTTCTTGAAGATAGGCATACTTCATCATATACCACATAAGCATTTGGAGCTTGTGTGACGAGGTTGAAGATTTACCATACGAGCGAGAAGCTTGTATGGCGATGACTATATATTACAGGTTGAACTGATGACTGATCTGGACTATATAAATTGTAACGGTAAATTGCAAGATTAATAAAAAAACCTACTGAGACGACCCCAAACCCCGTACTGACGGTGGCAAGGGTAATCCGTGGAATATAACACAGAAATAGATAATAGCAGAACAGGAGGGGCTGGGAAAATTTTGGAAAATTTCGCCATAACCTCCTTTGTACGGGAGGGGCTGGGAAAATTCCCAAATAGCCACACGGGCGTCTCATGTCAAAAAGAAAAAGAAAAATAAAAAGCCAAGCGGCTAGCCAACAGGCTCATAAAATCATCACCCAAACAAAACAGTAAATGTGTACCTATTTGTCGGGCACAAAATTTTATTCCTCTTCTCTAGCCCCTTCGCTATAACCTGTTCAATAAATATGCATGTACATATATATAGTTCTTATCACTTCTCATTTTCCATTCAACTTCATATTTGATTCCATTTGGTTTAAATACACCATTCATTCTAATGTTGCATGTATAGGCAAAAATCATATCATTAGCTAATTAATGAATATTTCAACTCATATATATTTATTTGAACGAGTGGCTTTTTTTAACACTTCACATTTCAACAATTCGTGTATATAATAAAAATGTGATTTTTTTTATTGTTAAACAATTCATTTCAAAACACTATTATTTTATATAGTTTATATAGGTAATAAAATTAGGATTTTTATTATAAAACAATTTCATTTAACACGAGATTATTTTACATAGTCCATACAGTTGATAAAAAGATGATTTTTATTGTGAAACAATTTATTTCAAAATATGAATACCATTCAACACATGAATTTCTAATCAACGAATGAATATCGATTCAACACATGAAGGTTTTCTATAGTTTCTATATATAGATAAAAATGTGATTTTTATATTTAAAACACGAATACCATTCAACACATGAATTTCTACTCAACGAATGAATATCGATTCAACACATGAAGGTTTTCTATAGTTTCTATATATAGATAAAAATGTGATTTTTATATTTAAAACACGAATACCATTCAACACATGAATTTCTACTCAACGAATGAATATCGATTCAACACATGAAGGTTTTCTATAGTTTCTATGTATAGATAAAAATGTGATTTTTATATTTAAAACACGAATACCATTCAACACATATATAATTTTTACAACGCATATATAACTTATACATCGAACATACAACTTGTACAACGCTTATACAAGAGGTGTACAACGCTTATATAACTCATACATCGACTATATAATTTATACATCGTCGTTTTCCATATCGTTTACAAATCAGAAATCTCACATTGGGTTCCACTCCACCAAAAATAGAAGAAGGCTCAGAAAAATATGCGGTCTCTTCTAGAATGTAGAAGACGTCCACACGGTCACGATGTTTCATGTTTCATCGAATTTCATTAATATATGAAAAAGATATGAGTTTTCAAAGATGGACGAATTTCGCGACACTTTTGAATGTTGAAATCACTTTAAATTATTCAAGCCGTTACCTTTCAACTTGGGTTCAAAACTAGGTCGCGAATTTTTGCCTAATCCATTGCTCGAGACCCAGATCCAGTTGTGCCACGACGTAGGCCTTCGAAAGGGCTTTCCAGCGGTGGTCACCACCCTCAGTTCGAACTCCTGCTGGCGGTGCTAGGAGGCGTGATGCGGGCCCACTTTGAGGCGGTGGTTCGCGATGATGGGGCGACGAGGGTGGACGTGGGCGGTGTTGATTTAAACAGGAGGACGAGGGCTTCAGAAAGTTCAACAGGCGGAGGTGCTGAAAGTGGCTGTGGCGATCGGGATTTGATTGGGAAATGGCGAAGGCTTATCGCCGTTAATCGCGATGGGGGGGGGGGGGGGGAGAGAAGATTTTCTGGGTTTTTATTTTATTTATAAAGTTTTTAAAATCCGAAAATATCCCTTGCCTCCTGCGAACCCCAATCCAAACCCAACGACTGTCATCCCTAGCGTTTTACCCCCATTCCGAACACAATGGGATATGTTTCGAAGGCCCATTCGGCATTTTCAGTCAGTTTTCCTTCAAATTAAAATATAAAATATTCGATATTTAATTTGAACGTACATTTCAATTTGCCAGGGCCACAAACTGATTTGAAAAATTCCAAAAAAATAAATCTGGCTATGTTTTGACGATACGGTCCCAACAAAACTAGTTTCGTCGAATTCTGAGACCGTTTGCAAAAATGCTCATTTCTGGTCGATCCAATTTAACTGTAATTGACCAAAACACATTTTCCTTTGCCACGCTCACATACTAGCTTCAAAAATTATGAAATTTGAAATCTAGCGATAACTTCACATCCCGGATCCAACAAAAGTGGTTTCGTCGAATTCTGAGGTCGTATGCAAAATGGCCAATTTCACGGGCTATATAAATTCCATAGCGACCTTTCTGAAAATTCATTCGGCCATAACTTTTGCTTTCCGCTATGAAAATTCAATTTTTCAGATTCTTTAGAAAGGTATTCACTAACAGATTTAAATATTTTTGGTTTCACTAAAATCCGTTTTGTTTTGCACCCTGTACAGTCCGACAAAGTTTGAATTTAATTTTTGAAACTGCAGCGCCATTTCAGGCCTTGTTTATAATTATAATTAATTATCTTCGTTTTCAATTGTGGATTCAAACTCAGTTTTCATTGCTATTATTTAAAATATTTATTTTAAATATTTAAAATCCATTATTTTAGCCAATTTAAAAATTTTAAATTGGTTCAGATTTTCTGGGTCGTTACACCCACACGGGTCTGGAGATGATAATAAACACGTCTATCTGGTAATTAAGGCACAAAAACCCATTTATAGGGTGACGATAATTTATTCTCTGGAGTTATGATCTATACACACTCCCCTGTGGACACCGGAATATATCACTATAAATATGTGCATGCTTATTAGGATTTATTGGGTACCTAATACGGCCTAATAAATTTCCAAACCCCTTCCCGTACAAAGGAGGTTATGGCGAAATTTTTCGAAATATAAAGACGTTAGTGAAATATTTGAAGTGAAAACGATATTGAAATCGTCGAATGAATTACATATATATATATATATATATATATATATATATATATATATAAATTAAATAAAATGAATCGAGCCTCTGCAGTTTGCGTTTTGAAATCGTAACTTCAAACGATTATACCGAAAGATCCGACCATCGGATTTTCACGAAACTGGAACCGTTGGGTTTGCTTTGGGAATATCTTCCCAAAGATATAAACTTTGTTGAGATCCGATGGTTAAATTTTCAGATATGTGTAAAAAAAATTTAGGGAAAAACAGTGCCAGTGCCTCTGCACGACCTGAAACGTCGTTTAATTAAATAGGGCCATTTTTAAATAAATAAAAATGGCGATATATCATTATATAATATTATAGACGATATAGAATGGAAATAAACCGATTCTGCTTGGTTTGCTTGATGTTTGATGGTTGAATGTGTTTGACATGAAAATTATACTAAGGAACTGAAATGTGAATGTTGAATAATTTAACCATGTGAAGAATTGATCTGAAAATCTAAATATACGTGGATTATTTGAAAAGGCCGAGTTAATTCTCATTTCAAATAATCGATCGACGGTTAGAAGTCGAAGAGTTGAGGACGGTTCAAGACCGACGATCTTCACATTGGACGGATGGGCGCTACTGATGCTCATGATTGGAGTAGCTACCTTGAAGGAGCTGAAGTGGTAGCCGTCCGGACGTATTTGTTGATTGTACGGATATGCGAGGAATATGGTGCCTCCGGCTTCGTTCAAACCCAGAACGAATTTGTAAATGGACCGTGTGTCTAACATTGGATTTTTTTCTATGCTGATTGATCTCTATTAAATATATATCTGTTTGGCGGTGGAGAATTTATTCCCTTGCTTAACGCCCTTCTTTGAGACGTACGAGCTCAGAGGTTATATATCGATAAAAATCAGTCGCATTGGGTGAATTGCCTGTGTGGCACGCCTAAGTGGCAGATGATCCAGGCTTCTGTTGAAAAGCAAAGTCTTGTGGTTGATGATCAAAGCATGGCCTATGTGGCGTAGCTTTGTGTATAGCGTTGATTCGCGGTCCTCACACCTCGGTATGAGTCAAAAACTTGATAAGGACCGCTGGGAGAACACGACGTTTCTTTCTAGCTACGGTGGTGTCAGTGACTTACCAGCCTTGACATTTATATATACTTTTCACCTGTGTGGTTGTTGGAATGCGAGGCACCTCGATTATAGGTCCGTAAGGACCGGGAAAAGTGCGTTCAGGAATTACTAATCCTCAAAAGTAAGAGAGGACCAGCCCAGCCGATTCCAAGGATCGCAGTGTGTGATCCTGAGACATTTGCTAGAGTGTCTTGAACGAAGAGGAGCTTGCCCCTTGCCTCGACTCATGATGGAATCCTATTTCCAATACAAAATTGCGGATTTGATTGTATTGCTAGTATGGCGACATAGTGGTATGGGTCACTTATGCCGTCTATGATTGATATTTATGATTGAATTTGCTTTTAAAACATATATGCACTAGTAATAATATCAAACACTTTTGTTTTATACGTATCAAGCATTTCTTGGCCATTATAAGGTAAAACTCTATCCTCCGGCTTGCGTTGCATTGTGTGATGGGACCTGAGTCTTATAATGGCTTCATTTTTACAAAAAGCATTGCGATGATTTAATAATTTACTTTATTTCATGCACTAGCAATCGTTGGAGTAAACCCGTTCCGCGAAAGTGGCGTGGTCCTTTGATTTTCCTTATTATTGTTTTTTAAGTAGTTAAGTCGATTTTTCATACCAGTCCCATGACTGATTCGTAGTTTGTTTCACCTTGCAAACTCGGGTGCCCTTATTTTCACACAGGCAGCCTAGTATCAGGTAGCTGGGCGTGTTTTGGCTTTGCACTGCAGCAGGAGTGCATCTTTTGGCTCATGGCGAGGCTGGACTTCACAGTGTTGACTATTGATTTTCCACCATTATTATCTTTGTATTTAATTTCGCCTTTGGCGATGTAGACTGATATTTCTTTTATGTACACTCTATGTATATGTACCGCTTATGGCGATGTAGACTGATCATGTACTTTTATGCACTAAGTTGTATCCTGCACTGTGCTCTCTGATGTTGTGATATGTATGATTCCGTTGTCATATTTGTGTAAATTATTCTATTTCCTGCTTATGCTATTATCTGTACTCTGCCAATGATGATTAATGTGTTATATTCCAATGATTATCCTTAACACCGTAGTACGGGGTTTTGGGATCGTCACATTCATTTTCTCTAGGAAAATTGGAAGCAATAGCAAAAAAACTTGTACTTTATGTAGTAGAATTTGAACCATTGGAGTGATGTACAATTAAGTGGTAAAAAGGTTTGACCTTCTAACTTTGCAAGGTTCGTTTAGCTTGTAGTTTTGTTTCTACATGGCTATGCTACTAACCTATTTTTTTTCTTTTAGCTGCATGTCCAAACCTTTCTAACAAGCTTAAGTTAACTAAAATCCGGTCTTTGGTTCAACAGTTATGACGAAATCAAAATTTAGCCTCTTAACCCAATAAACTACGTGCAGGCATGATATACAAACACATGTATTAACCCTAGTAAATGACAAATTTGGACTAAACACCTTAAGCAAAAGTTATTGCATATTTTCCAAGCTTTCCCGAAAGTCCAAGAGCGTTGAAAACGGATTAAGCATTTGGAAGTTATAGGTAAATGAATTTCAGCTCAATCTAGCAATTTTTAGAGCTGCTTAATTCTCTCTCCTAACATGTGAACCTATACATTTCCTGTTAAAAAGATACAACCTATGCTATTTGAGTTCAACCACTTTGAAATGTTTATGGATTATGAAACAAAGATGTATTATTATTATTGTAGTAGTAGATTAATGTGATATGTGTAAAACTGCTACGTAAACAACGCACTTATATGCTGAGTAACCTGCTTCGCATTAATGAAGCCAAGCCTTTGCTCAGTTAAAAGCTGACTGAGTTTGCTTAGTTTAAAACTAAGCGTCCTCTTATTTAAAAATGAGCGAGTTTGCTTAGTTAAAACTAAGTGTATGCACAGTAAAAAAAATTGAGCATATGCTCATTTAAAAACTGAGAGACTACTTAGTTAGAGCATTGCTCAGATAACAGCTGAGCATTTGCTCAGTTAAAAACTAAGCCCATGCTTAGTCAAAAACCAAGCAAGTTCGCTCAGTCGGAAACTGAGCACATGATCAGTTAGAATCCTTAAAATTAGCACAAATATGTATCATAGATATGAATATACTCCTTGAAGTCGACTCTAATCCCATAGACACAAACTCGCAATAAAATGTGTTATATTTAATGCATATGCTCTTCAAACATAATTATATTCCCTTACAGTAGATACTGTATACAAATAAAATTATCTCAAGGAGTTAAATCAAATTATCAAAAGGAGTTTGTTTTTCATTTTTTGAATTAGGACTGGAATTTTTGTATTTTAAAGATGAAATAATATAACTATGGGTATATAGATCATTGTTGGATAATGATTCTTTTCTGTAAATCGTATAAAGATAAATAAAGAAAAATAATTTTATGGACTTTCATGCGTGAGTTGAAAGATGTAAAGATCGATTCACAAAACAATTTTGATAGAGGTTGAAACATAGAGTATTAGAGTAGGATAACAAAAGGAACGGGAACCATCAGATTATCATTTCTTAAAAGCTACTTTTATATTTGGTAAAGGTAAATTTATCAGTCGAACTTGTTTTGCTTAGTTTTAGTGTCTATTTTTTCCACCTTTGGACAGCCTGGTATACTTCCATCTTCGTTTTCTTGGTTTTCATTTATGACTGTTAAAAATGTCTCGTAATTTTCTAACAGTAATTTTGATACATATATGTTAAACAAAATTTATTTAGATCATAAAACTAATCTAAATTTTTATTATAATATCAATTATTTTAAAAATATAGTAGAAATTCAGTTAATTTGGTTAACCAAACAAATTGGTTCCATTGGTTTATTTGGTTTAATTAAATAATGCTCAATCATTCTCTATGCTGCATCAGTTCAACCTAAATTAGGAAAATCAAAGGAGAAAATTAAGAAATAAAATAAAATTGCCAACTGAAGGCTTGAACCTAGATAGATAGAAACCCACATGATCGAAGAAAGCACTATGCTGCATGCACATTTCTAACATGAGTTTCCCTCTGCTTAATCAAGATTAATTAACTTAAAAGCAGCTAGAAATTTTACCGATGTCAACGGTGGTATTACCATGCAGAGTTTGCCTACCATTAATGTTAACAACAAGAGAGTCTTTAAGTGAAAAATATACTTATTAATTATGGTAAAGGTACAAAAATCATAAAAGTAATTCTTAAGTAAAATTTAGCAACTTGGGTTATGTCCAATAAGCAAGGCATGATCACATTTTGGATGAGCAGAGATTATAAAACAAGAATTAGAACGTCATAAACTGAAATGTCAGAAAGAATAGGTCTTTGTAGTTAGACTAGTGGTCGTGTGAATTCAAGAGACTGCCTCCACAGATAATGCTGTCAAGAATCGGTCTATGCAGGTGTGCCTTTCATATTAATTCCAACTATATCTGCCTACTCGTTTTGGTAAAAGAGAACTAGAAAACATGTATGGGTCCATAGCAGGTCAACCTAATCATCAGTTTCATTTTCTTGTTAAAATACATAGTACTACATTTACGCAACAAGTTAAACTCCAAATAACTTTTACCAATAAGTCAAAGTCATTCTTGTTTGAATCTTGTCATATACAAAAGCTGCTTGTATATCTAATTTTAATGAGCATTATTAGTTAGCAATGTTAGTTTCACAAAATTTAAAGGGTTGTGTTAATGTACATATTAAGAGCACAGTTTAAGGATGATATTCATTCGTTAAAAGACAAAAGAATTCATTTAAAATATTTATTATGCCCTCATATCATAAATCTCATAGGCTATTGAGACGATTAGTGCGCTACTCTTTTTTTTAGACTTAATTTTAGTATTTTGGGTAAACTTTTTAAAATATTGACAGTAGCATCTAAAGAAATTATGCATCAGAAATTTTTTACTCCAACCCCATTTCACTTCAACTCAACGATAAGCAATATGCAGACATAACCCAAATATATTCACACAAAAAGATACTCTTTTTGTTGCAAACTTTGCCTAACACCTTTTTATTGTACTAACCTGCCTGTTCTACCATCTATACACCGATAGTGATGTACGACCATAATAAGTTTCCTATAGTTGTTATCTTAACATTCGTTCTTTCAATTATTCTCATTGCAGAAGCTACAAAATATACTGTTTCTTTGTCTGTAGCATTGTTATTACCATGTTTGTACCTAGTTGGATATGTGAAAAGCATCTTTCTTCTTATATATTTATATTCAACATGCAAGCTTTTAGACGTCAAATTCTAGATCAGAAATAAAAATTATGGTTCCAATTCAGCTACCAACTGAGATCACAGATCATTTACTCAGTGTTAAATTCAAAAACCTAATCCAAAGAGACATTCATGCCATCACTTGTTTTGCACTTGATAATTTCTAAATATAAACGATAATATTTAGTACATCTTACCGCAACATGAAATCGGTTATATTCTAAATCTAAAACACTAATTTGTAAATAAGAAATTTTTTCAATAAATCTTACCTGAATCTGAACGAAAATATTTAGATCTGAAACGACCCAAATTAGGGCTTCTGACCGAAAACCGCGATGAAGAGAGGGCGAGATACGGCGATTGGAGAGGGCGAGATGAATCGTGTGTAAAGCGAAAGCGAATTTGGAGTGGGAAAATTTTCAGGAGGAGGGAAATTTTGGGTGAAAGCGTATGTGAAGGAATAAAGGAAGAATCCGATATGAAGCAAAAGTAAATTTTGAGAGGAAAAATTTCCAGGAGGAGGGAATTTTTGAAGTAAAGGAGAAACAGCAAACGTGACAGGGAAAGTTTGGCCTAAGCGTTATTTTGGTTTACATTAAATGAATAAAAGTAAAAGAAAAAAATGGATTAAAATAGTATTGGTTGTTGTTACCCTATAAACGCTGCTAATAAATGTAACCAAATATATATTTTCTTGTAGTGACACCAACACCCAAAGCGTATGTGTGGTATGAACACAGCAATATCCAAAAGTAATGCGAGGAAGACACAGCTTTTTATAGTGGTTCGGCACTAACGCCTACGTCCACTTTCTAGTAATCCTTCATCATTTAATATTCGGTTACAATTGTTGTACATGTTCGGACAATATTTGTATGCAAAGCGTTACAATAGAACAACAAAATATTTGTTATTCTAAATTTTGACCGAAATCCCCTTCTTCTTCTTCATTGGGTGAAAAATATGTTGACTTGGTCAACTGTAGCCAAAAAGTAACTTCGATGTTGAAGAAATTTATGAAATGTCCACAGTATCCAAAACAGCCTAAAAATGGTGTTTTTATGCTTGTGGAAGTCCAAAAGGTGATGGAAAAAAATGCAATGCTTTAGAGGTCCATGCCATGTCCAATGGTCATGGAGAAGATGGAAGCCATTAATGGTGGTTGAGAGCTTCAAGAAGTCCAAATAACCAAGAAAAACCACCCTCTTTATTTTGGAAGTAAGGGGTATATATAGTGGAGTTTGGTTGTGGAGTAGGTAAGAAATGAGACCCATACAGCAGAATTTCGTATCCCTAAGAATTACGAAATTCGAGTTCCAAAATCAGAGTCGAAAAATCAGAGTTTTGTCAAAATTTCGTATCCCGGGGTTCGAAAAACTCGAATCCCCAAAATCTGCCAAAATCACGTGTAGCACACAAGAAAAACAGTGATCGGCCTGAGTTTTGGGTTGATCCGAGGTGATCAGATAATTCTAGAGTGTTTGTCATGACAAAAACTTCGAATCCCAAAATTCTGCTGATTTTGTGTGTTTCACACATGAAAAACAGTGGATCGGCGCGAGTTCTGGGTTGTGCCAAGGTAATCTATCACATTTTGGATCATTTGCCACGTCCAATATTTCGTGTCCCAAAAATCGCGTGTTGCACACGTGAAACAGTGATCGACAAGAGTTCTAGGCTGTGCCAAGGTGATCTGCCACTTTTCCAGAATTTCGAATCCCTGTGCAGAGCCAAAAATTCGACTCCTTCGGATCCGATGTGCACTTGTGAAAATCTTTGGATCCCTGAGTGCGCTTCAGCTATCTTCGAACCCCTTTTTTCGTATCCGACCAGTTGTCAGACCAAGTGTGTAACACCCCGTAATTTTAACACACTATAATAATAAACTAAAGAATACTTAATTAAATATTTGGAATTAAGTAAAACAGACTGTGCCATTGCATTCGTCTTGGAATCTGCTGAAGATAGACCACGAGTTTGCGTAAAACGAACATCGTATGAAGAAGATCTTAAGGTTTTAAGTTTGTATACGCACAAGAGAATTATATATATATATATATATATATACAAAACAATTCAAAAACTAGAGGCGGGAACCAACGCGGGAACCAGACCCGTTAGGAGTCGACCCCACCCTAGGGGTGTTGACCCATGGGTAGACACCACAACAGAGGTGTCGACACCCCCAGATCCGAGGCAGATTCAGTTCTGCGTATGTGGACTTGTTTTCTGACCAAATTCGTTGACCCTAGGTTATAAATAGGACCTTAATCCCACTGTTTTATTCATCTAAATCAATGGCAACAACAAGGTGCTTCCCTAACTCAGAGTAAAATAGCCTATTCTTCTTCAACAACAAGTTATATGAATTCAGAGATCTATGCTTCATCATCTACGATTATTTCTCTGTTCTTTAGATCCAATCACAGTGAGTCTATGTTACTTTTAGATATAAACACTTAAAAATGTAATCTTGACATGCCTACATGTGTGGATCTAAGCCTATGCCTATTAGTAATATGAAATTATAACACATCTGCCATTATTTGTATATCTAATTCACTGTTTAGATCCCATCATGCCTGTTTATGACATCCCCATTATATTAGATTTCCTAATCATGTCACTATGCCTATTCTGTTAGTATGACCAATTCTATCATCTTATACCAGTATTTACTATGCCTATTCTTGTTCTCTCCCTCTTTCCCTTTTTTTAGTCGGGCTACCTTCGAGCTTAGGCCTGTCGCTGAAATATGCAAATGCACGAAATTGGGAACGATTAATTTGGGGCACAATTCATATTGTAAACATGATTGAGAATGTTGGGCATAATTTGTACATTGAGCCAAAACTTGGGATTTTGGGGCATAATCTATATCTTAATCCGGGGGCATAACTTGTATCGTAGATCAGATGGGAATTTGGGGCATAACGAACATGAAAATTGGTTAGTAATGAAAATGCCTAGATTTACAGTAATTAGAAATTGTAACTGCGCTAAGACACGAGGTTAGATTACCCTTGTGGTAGAAGTCTGTCCAGAACCGCCCGGCATATCCTGCGACCATAAGTGGTGAATCTAATGTTAGGGATCTAAGTGCATAAACGTACACGTGATGGTGCTAAGACACGAGGTTAAGTCCGACTTGTGGAATAAGTCTGCCCGGACCCAACCAACATATCCAGCATCCACAAGTGGTAGACTTAATGTGGGAGGTCTAGCGCATTAAAATCATAAATGAATGAATGGTGATGAACTTGTGATACTTAACCTGTTTGAATCCATAAGGATTACATGAACCTGTTAACTTGAGTAGGGTTAAGTAAACTTGCGTGAATCAATAGGAAGGTTAAGTTAATCTTGTTAAATATGTGGGGACGAATTATATATATAAACCCGACAAACTTAACCTGTTGGGGTTATGCAATCTTGTTAAACTAGTAGGCATAACCTGTTGAAATCCTAGTAGTGGGGATGCAAGCCTAGGAGGGAAGCTTTTATCATCTGTTGTGTGGGATCTGTTTCAATCAGTAACCCATATAGGTATCAAACGAGTACTCCGAACTAGGTCGGGGTCGGGGCATGCTTACTGAGCTGATTATAAGAGGTCACTTGGGTAAAGGTGTCTGACGGCGCGTTCCGTCGGGCTCATGTATGTGTATGGGTCCGCCTGCTCGAGAAGATAAGACGACGTGACATCAGTAGGTATATCCGTGCATCTTGGAAATAATGGGTTTGCCACTTTAGGAAGTGATACAGCCTATTGTGGGGCCAGCATGGGTATCTACGGAGTTAGGGAGCCGATCGATTGGGGTAGTAATTAGGGTACATCTAATCTCGCTTGTTTAGGAGCCCATTATTATCGTTGGGGGTAATACCCATCAGTTCTTTTAGGCTGCCTATTATTGTATGGGGTAAAACCTCTCACTAGAAGTACACCTACATCTACTATCTTGTACTTGTTGGGATCATCTTGTTTCGGTTATACTAGTAGTGGTGCAGAGAAAAGTATTAGAGAAGCGCATTGCATGTTTTATCCTGTTTACTTTGTCATACCTGCCTTATATACTGTACCTCTCTTATCCAACTTATATGCCTGTCATGATGCTTTTACTTATTTATATGCTAAAAGTAACTGGACTCGCCAGACTTTATGTCTGACCTATTTTGTTTCCTCTTCTTTCTCTTCTGTTTCCCCACAAGTTCTCAGGGTGGGAATACTCAGGCTTAACCAGGATTCTTCTTTCATTCTGCTTGGAGCTTCTTAGTTGTACTACTTGATTTAGTATCTTCTCTACTATGGCTATATTTTGAGGATTATGCTTCTTTTATTATTGTACTCTGATGATTTTAGTACAAGACATAAGTTTTAAGTTGATGTACTGGGTTTTATGTATTTCAGACTGATATAACTATGTTTTGAACGACGATGTTTTCTGCTTGATAAAGTTTTAAATTCCGCTGTTATTTTATATCTTTCGTGTAATATTTCTGTTTCTGTTTACCTATAACGCTTCACGAAACTTAATGCATTCTCTTAAAGAGTGACATTAACGGACGTGTGGCGTCACATTTGGTATCAGAGCTAAAGGTTACCTGATTGGATAAAAGATTTTGAAAATTATTTTCAAATATGTTTTAAAAGGAAGCATTTTCAAAAGAAAAGTCTGTTTTGAAAAACATATTCCCCAAAGCCATATGTAATATCTTTCGATTCTTTGTTTGAATCCCTTTTTTCCCTTTCTTTTCAGCATGTCTGGTGAACTTAATATTCCCGAGGGCGTTCAAGTAAGATTTGTTCCGTAGGTGTCTTAAGGCTACGACACCTCCCGGGAGTCAAGGAGATGTCCCTCCCCTAGCTGCAGCCGTTGTTCCTCCCCACCACGATTAGATAATTCCTCTAGGAATAAATATCATGGTTGTAGATGTAGGGGTCATTTAGTCAAAGATTGCAGAAGAAGAAAGAACGAAAAAGCCCAAGAAAAAAGGGAATGTCATAGTTGTGGGCACGTGGGCCATTTGAGAAAAGATTGCAAAAAGAGGAAAAATGCTAGTTTCAATTATGGAGAGATCGGACACTTTTCTAATGAGTGCCGGAAGAAGCAAGGACAAGGTCAAATGGCAGGATCTTCGGGAGGGCAGGTGCATGCTCTCGTGGCCGGTGCGCCAGATATTGGTAGGCAAGTTTCCGTGGAAGGTTTGATTTCTCTTTCCAATCATTCTATTAGAACTCATTTTGATTCGGGAGCATTGCATTCATTTATATCTGATTATGTGGTTGAGTCTCTGCACCTTTGTACTAGTATGGTTTTGGATCTCGCTGTTGTCTCAAATTCCATTGGTGGTATGACTCATCTGTCTACAATTTGTGAGAATTTGAGAATATCTGTGTTGGGCATTGAGTTTGAATGCGATGCATATGTGCTTGGTTTCACAGGCCATGGTTTGATTCTAGGGATGGATTGGCTAGCCATGTATGGTGCCATTCTGGACTATGAGAGGAGGGTCATTACACTTTTGACTTGCCATGGGAGGACCCTAGAGATTTCTTTTTACCCTAAAGGGCCTGTCATGATTAGTTTCCTAGAGTCGCTTGATGTATCTATCGATGATCTACGATCTGTATCAGCAGTCTGTGAGTATCCTGATGTTTTTGAGAAGGTTCGGGGTTTACCTTCGAGGCACGAGATCAATTTTCGTATATACTTGGTGGACAATGCAAAGCCTGTTGCATTGCTTGTGCGCCACATGGCTCCAAGAGAAAGGAGGTAGCTTCGAAGCAAGTAAGGGAGCTACTTGAGAAAGGGTTTATTAGGCGAAGCATACCGCAATGGGGTGCTTCAGTAGTATTCGCCACTAAGGCGGATGGATCGCTTCGCTTATGCTTAGATTACAGAGGGTTGAATAAACTCACTAAGAAGAATAGGCACCCACTTTCGAGAATAGATGATCTGTTTGACCAGCTTGTTGGTGCATCTGTATTCTCTCAGTTAGACTTGGCCACGAGTTTTCATCCGTTAAGGGTGGTCGAGGACAGTATAGACAAAACCGCTTTTAAAACTCCAGATGGTTTCTTCGAGTGGCTCGTCATGCCTTTTGGGTTGACAAATGCACCCGCCTATTTTGTTGTTCTGATGAGTAGGGTGTTTCGGGAGTTTCTAAATATGTACATTGTGCTCTTAGTTGATGACATCTTGATTTTCTCGAAGAACGAGGAAGAGCCTACCCTACATTTGAGTGAGGTTATGAAATGAAAACTCATTGTGCACACTAGCTTAAGACGAAATTCTCCAAATGTCATTTTTGAAGAAAAGAAGTGAGATTTTTAGGGCATGTGGTTTCTAAAGATAGGATAGCAGTAGATCCCGCGAAGGTAGTTGCAGTTCAAGATTGGCAAATCCCAAAGAATGCAACGGAGGTGAGAAGTTTTCTTAGATTAGCTGGCTATTACAGGAAGTTCATTTAGGACTTCGCAAAGATATCAGCCCCACTCACCAGGCTGACGAAGAAGAATTTGACATTTTCTTGGGATATAGAATGTGTTGATGCTTTTCAGTGATTGAAGAGAGCTATAACAACAGCCCCAGTCTTGACTTTACCTTATGGAAACAAGGTGTTCACAGTATACACTGATGCATGTGGTACAGGGCTTGGTATGGTTCGGATGCAAGAGGGAAGGTTAGTATGTTATGGAGGTAGACAACTAAGAGTTCATGAGAAGAACTACCCTACCCATGACTTAGAGTTAGCTGCCATAGTATTTGCGCTTAAAAGTTGGCATCGTTATTTGCTTGAAAAGAAGTTTGAGTTGTACAATGATCATAAATCTCTAAAGTACTTGTTCTCGCAGAAGGATCTTAATTTAAGGTAGCAAAGATGGATGAAGTTCCTAGCGTCCTATGACTTTTGAGACTGCTTATACCCCAGACAAGGGTAATGTGGTGGCAGACGCATTGAGTAGGCAGAGGATGACATGTAGTCCTCTGTTTGTGGAGAGGAAAAGCTTGGAGTTTATATCGACTTTTGATTTTAGACCCTCCACCGAGTTTATACCTGGTTTATTGGCATCACTAGATGTGTGACCTACTCTTTTGGATCAGATAGGAACTTCACAACGAGAGGATCCACAGATTTCAGACATCTTGGATAGGCTCAGTAGAGGGGAAAATTCTAGTCACCTTTGTTGATCTTCCACGGATGATAGAGGGTGGTTGTGACGAGATAGAAGGCTTTGTGTTCCCCGAGTTGGGAGTCTGTTGAAGACAGTTCTTGAGAAAGCCCATCATTCTAGGATGATTATTCATCCAGGGGGTGATAAGATGTATAGGTATATGAAGAGGGTTTTCTTTTGGGCTGGGATGAAGAAAGATGTGGTGGAGTTTGTTTCTCGATGTTTGATTTTCCAACATGTCAAAGCTGAGCAAAAGAAGCCCGGTGGTTTACTTCATCCTTTAGAAGTCCCACAGTGGAAGTGGGAGAGCGTCTCGATGGATTTCATTGATGGTTTGCCAAGATCGAGAAAGGGCAACACCAGTATTTGGGTTATAGTGGACAAACTTACTAAGAGCGCTCATTTCATTCCTGTTAAGAGTAAGAGAACAGTAGCATGGTTGGCAGCAGTTTAGCTTCGTGAGATAGTCCATTTGCATAGGGTACCTTCCAGTATTGTAAAGACCCGGAAAATTTGAACAATTAATCTTCAAATATTGTAACTATTTGGAATATGGTTAAATGTTGTAAATGTGATTTTATAACCTTGTTAAGCATATTATATATCAAAACTAATGATCCTAGATTCATTTCGGAAAAATGTTTACAAAAATATAATTTTTGGAAAAATGTCGAAAATATGACTGAAAGCTGTTTTATCGATATATAGCTATTTTCTCAATAAAAGTTGTTGAAAATTTAAATGGGGGTCTAATTAATCATCAGGAAAGTGATTAGCGAATAAAAATATTTTTAGTATTTATGGCTAACTATATTTTTGATGATGTCATGCATGACATAAGCAAGATATTTAGGAAATGAGCAAATAAGGAAAATGAGCAAAAGTAGTAATACTTCATATGTAAGATTAGGGTTTTAAGGGCTTTTAGCACTTTTCCCATTCACCTTGCTTTTCCAATAAAAGAAGGGGAATACCTTCTCTTTTCATTCACAAAAATTCCTAAGCTTTAAGGATAAAAACAATGTCTTCTTCATCTTCCTCTCTTACTCACTAACTTTCTAAAAACATACTCAAAACAACTCCAAATCAACTCAAACTTTGAGTGAAGCCTTCCTACACTGTTACAAAACCTTCTAGCTAGTTAGAAGTTGAAAAATTCAAGCCCTCTCCATTTTCAAGAATAGGTCGTGAGCTATAAAGCAAGGAAAAGCTAGGAAAGGAAGGAAAGAAAGGAGGTTGCTATCTTGGATCTTGGCTCGTGTTCTTAGATCTTGGATTTTCTAAGGATTAAAGTGAGTTTACTCACTATTTAGGACAGAAAATATAAACCATTTGCATGTCCTTAACTATGTTTAAAGTTGCTTGAATGTTAGCAACTTATGTTAAAAATGTTAACTTGATTTTTACTTTAAAATTAAGCGACATATGTGATCCATGTTAACAGATTGGAATGGACTTTAATGGACTTGGACTTTAATTGACTTGTATAACAAGTGGAATGGACTTGAAACAAAGCACATAAGGATTAGTACGGAATTGACATAATGTGGACTCGAACTTGAAAGTGTACTTATAGCGACGGTCGCTATAGATGCATTTTGAACTGTTGTGTTTCCAACACTTTGTATGGAACTTTGTAATGACATCTTTAGTGATTTATTATCATTTTGAACCTTGTATTACTTGTACGTTTACTACCTTGAAGTCATTGAATAGTAAAATGCTAAATAACCCCTTGAAAATGACAAAAAAAAAACTTCATTAGTGCAAACTACCCGTTTAACCTTGATTTTTGGATTTCAAAGTATTATAAATGTTCATTGAGTTTATGTAAATGGTCTTATTTTCTAAAATATATTCTTTTCAAAATATCTTCTTTTCAAAATATCTTCTTTCTAAAATATCTTTTCAAATAAAACAAAGGTTTGAAAGGGTTATGAATTGCTTAACCTTGTCATAATTAAGTCACTAGACTAAAATGTAATTGATAATGCTTAACACTAATAAGCCAATGAAGTAGGCTTGTTTATTTGTAAAAGTTAAGATTGATGTCGAGTAGGGACAGAGCAATAGAGCTCTAACCTACCGGCTTCCCTATTGACCGAGGAATAGATAAGGTGGGAATGTTGGAAACATTTAATCATGTTGATTACTTACTTGTTTATTAAATATCATGGATACCGTGCTTAATTCTAATAAGTCGACGAGTAGGCTTATCAATCTGTGAGTGTCAAGAATGGGGTGTCTAGGCAAGGGGTGATATGCAACCGGTGCTCTAACTTACCTGGCCTCACTCTTGACCAAGGGATATTTAATTTGATAATGTCGGAAACGATTTAAGTGTATGAACCATGGTTTCTATAAGCTATTGTTGACTAGATAGTCGATTAGCCGACTACCGAACTATACCATTATAACTTAAAGAAGTATCGGGAAAGCTTCACGATTCCATACCAATGAGAACCCCCAGGGAGGAGTGTTAGTATGAAAAGTCTCTAGCTTTCACTTATTTTTGAAAGAATCGGAATTGAGTTAACCGGAAATTCATCGATAGTTTGAAGAGACTAGGGTCGATAAGTGTTTTACTTATCCAATACCACTTTAAAACTAGAATATGAGTTCTACGCTTTTGAAGCGGATGAAGGAAAAATGGAATCTATATGAAGATTGGGAAACTTCTTGAGATGCTCGGATCAAAGTAGTAATTCTTGATCTATTCGAGAAGTAGGAATCCAATTTGGGGTTCGTGTTCTGTTCGAGTGATGAAGACTCGTGCGAAATATGCCAACCGAAACCTCTACATCGGATATGGCTAAAAATAGAGTAGGAGCACAATTTGGGGTTTTGCTAACCTATGGCAGGATATATTGACTCTATATCTAGTGTATGCTTATATCGAATCATGCGGGAGCTCCTCGAAGTTGCGCGCGGGAGTTGGATATATTTGGTTCCACGTGGTACACTTCGGTGTTTCGTACGTGGGCCAGTTGTGTTTACCTTATGGTATATTTTATCTAGAGATATACGACGTTAGAAGGTACTTTTTGACCCTTGTGTATGGAGTTCGGATCTGTATTAATAGATCTCCGATGGAAAATCCAATATGCGAACTTGCCTTATCGTTTTTTTTGCACATTTAATAGTTTTCGAATGTAACCAATGTAACCATTCCAACTATTTGAATTATTTATATTATATACCCTAAACATTATCTATTATACAACTATAGTAAACTTAATCAATGGTTGGTTTCTTTTGAGGGGAAAATCGGAGTGGTAATCTGCACGGTCCCCTAAATGTTGTTACATGCAATGTGTATCTTGAGTTTCTCATACCAGACTAATGTCTGACGCGTGGTTTTTGTTTTCCCTAAAATCCTCACGTACTCCTTTGAGTAGTTTGAGTATGGCAGGTTTTACTTTGGATGCTTTAGAGTTCGGAAGACAAGCTGGAGGCTTCCATTATCTATCTACCTATTTCTATTTCTGTTGTGTTGTATTAGTTATGTACATATCAACATTGTGAGGACAGGCAGTTATAACTGTCCAGGCTGAAGATGGTACTTAGGCTTTTATAACTCTGAAATTCCTTTATTCAGAGTAACCCTTTGTACTATGTTGATATTATATATTTCCGTTCCGCTGTGATATTATGATGTTTTGTTCTTCCTTACCTATTCTACTTCTTTTTATTTTTATTTTACCCAGCAATTCGACTTTCCGGCACTTGGATGTTTGGCACATGAATACCGTGCATGCATTTAGTGTCGACTTTTGAGGTTCGAAAAGTCGGGTCGTTACATTTGGTATCAGAGCACAAGGTTGAGCGAACACCTTGGCTTTGGTTGGGTGTGGCTCATTAGAGATGGGTTAAGCGGCACCCTCGAATGAGTCGAGTTTATTATACATATGAGAGCTTATTTGTATTTTGAAAACTAGACTTTGAAAATATTCCATAGGAATGTCTATTTCTCGCAACCTTTTCTTGAATAAGGTCTTTCTTGGTAGTAAACCTTTCTTTGTATCGTTTCCTTGAAATAGTTCTATCTTCAAGTATCCTAAAGATGTTTGTTATAATTCAGGTAGTAAACTATGAGTACTCGTACTGCAAATACTAGAGGAGGTAGAGGTAGAGGTGGTCGATCTAGTACCGTCACTAATGGTGAGAATCGTGCACCGGGGAATGCAGCTGCTGTGGAGGATCCAATAGTAGGTGTTATAGAGGAGGTCGTGCAAGTCAGGCCTCATAAGGGATTTGCTTCACTTTATCATGACTATGAAAGTCTTGGGGGAAGGAGATTTAGTGGCTCAGAAACCATCATAGATGTTCAAATATGGGTCAAGCTATGTGACCGTATATTTGGGGATATGGAGCTAGATGATGCAATGAAGCGTCGATTGGCATCACAACATTTAACTGATACGACAATGGATTGGTGGAATCTGATTACTTTGGATGTCCAAGAGGATGACTTTTCTTGGGCCAAATTTAAGGAGGAATTTGAAAAGAAATATGTTCCGGAAGCTGGGAAGACCGTATTATACAAGAGTTTCATAGACTTGTAGCAAGGGGCTATGACGATAGCAGAGTATGAGAAGCGATTCACTACATTATCTTTGTTTGGACCAGGTCTGATTGATATGCCACTGAAGAAGAATGATAAGTTCATTACAGGAATGTATCTTGAGTTTCATCGAGACATGACAAACCATATCTTGGCACTCTATTTGGATTTGGTAAACATGGGATTGAGGTTTGAGGATTTGGTTCCGAAATCAGCTAATTCGGCACTAACTAGCGAGAATAAGAGGAAGTTTCAACCAAATAAAGATATATTTAGGTTTACTTGTCATAACTGCGGGAAGAAGGGCCATTTTTCTAAGAATCGTATGGAGGCTAAGAAGAAACATGTGGAAAGGGCACCTGTGCTTAAGGCACCAATTACTAAGAATCCGAAGGTTGAATCACAAACGATCAAGACTCATTTTGCTCCAAGGGATGGCTGCTGCAACTATCATAAGCCGGGTCATTTTGCTAGGGAGTGTCCACTTATTTAGAAGGGGGAACAACCCCGAGCTTTTGCCTTAGCTTCAGCACCTTCCACTTCTGCAGCAGCAAAGGGGAAGCAAGTTATGGAAGGTATTCTATCTATTTTTGGCATTCCTATACGTGTCTTATTTGATACCGGTGCTTCTCTCAATTTCATTTCTCGTACTCTTGTTGATAAACTGGAACTTGAGCCAGTAATGGCCTTAGAATCTATTTGTGTGTCGAACCCTATTGGAGGCTCAACAAATCTTTGTATGGGATGCTTAGGAGTTCCGATTTCTTATTATGATGAACCCTTGTGATTTATACGTTTTGGGTTTTATGGGTTTTGATGTCCTACTCGGGATGGATTGGCAGTCTTGATATCTGGGTTTATAGATTGTAAGAAGGGGACTATCTCATTTAAGACCGATGAAGGGAAATATTTCATAGTATTTTGTGGAGGACCTAGCTCACTTAGGACTAGTTTCCTTTATACCTTGGATGTGGCAGAGGAAGAATTGAGTTTTGTTCCCATTGTTCAAGAATTTGCAGATGTCTTCGAGGAGGTGTCAGGTTTACCACCCTATCGGGAGATAGAGTTTCACATTAATTTGGTTAAAGATGCAAAGCCTATCGTGTTGTCTGTTCGAACGTTAGCACCGAAGGAGAAGTTGGAGCTATCTATTCAGGTGGATGATCTATTGCAGAAGGGCTTGATCCGACCAACTCATTCAAGTTGGGGAGCACCTGTTGTCTTTGTTACGAAGGCGGATGGTTCTTTAAGATTATGTGTCGATTATCGCGAGCTCAACAAACGAACTATTAGGAATAAGTATCCTTTGCCTAGGATAGATGACCTATTCGACCAGCTCCATGGAGCTTGAGTGTTTTCTCAACTACATCTTGCTACGGGATTCCATCAGTTGAGGGTAGCAGAGGAGAGTGTACCCTTAACCGCTTTTAGGTCCAATAAATTTTATGAGTGGTTAGTTATGTCATTCAGTCTAACTAATGCTCCAGCATATTTTGTAGACCTAATGAAGGACAATGTTTTAAAGGCAAAGTTCTTGAAGTGTCATTTTTGGCGTTTGGAAGTTAGATTTTTGGTCCACGTTGTTTCAACAGAAGGTATTTCTGTTAATCCAGCGAAGGTTGTGTCTGTTCAGGACTGGAAGAGGTCGGAAAGTGCTACAGATATTAGAAGCTTTTTGGGTCTAGCTTGCAATTATAGAAGGTTTATCCAGGATTTCGCAAAGATCGCTTCTTGTTTGACGAAGCTGACGAAGAAAGATATCAAATTCATATGGACAGAGAAGTGTGAGCAAGCCTTTATAAAGCTTAACGAGAAGTTGACTAGCGCTCCTGTTCTTACTGTACCTGATGGAGGTGAAGGTTTAACTGTTTACACCGATGCGTGTGGAACAGAGTTGGGTGCTGTGTTGATGCAACATGGAAGATTGTTGCTTATGCGAGCCGTCAGCTCAGACCACATGAAACAAGGTATGCGACTCATTACTTGGAGTTATTAGCAGTTGTGTTTGCATTAAAAATGTGGAGGCATTATTTGTTAGGTGAGAAGTTCGAGTTATATACGGACCACAAATCCTTAAAGGACCTTTTTACGCAAAAAGACTTGAATATGAGGCAATAAAGGTGATTGGAGTTTCTTGCAGCCTATGATCTCGATGTCATGTATAACCCAGGGAAGGCTAATGTTGTAGCTGATGCGCTCAGTAGAAGATATGCTGTTATGGAAAATACATAAGTTCGATCGACCTTGATTAGTCGTATCGAAGAGAACCAGCTTAGAGGTCTTCATCTTGCTAGGACTGCTAAGTTAGTAAGTGAGAACATTTCTCTAGAGAAATGGCCAGGATTCGAAGTAGATAACCGTGGCATCATAAGGATGAATGGTATGTTATGTGTTCTGAATGTTGATGGAATCAGGCAAGAGGTTCTAATGGAAAGTCATCATTCACGATTTACGATACATCCGGGGGTAACTAAAATGTATCAAGACATGAAGCAGACATTCTGGTGGGAGGGCATGAAGAGGGATGTTTCGATATTTGTAAGCAGGTGTGCTAACTGCCAGCAACTGAAGGGTAGTCATCAGAAGACGGCTGGGCTGCTTCAGCCGCTCGAGATTCCTATGTGGAAATGGAAGCAGATTTCTATGGATTTCATCGAAGGGTTGCCTAGGACGAGGAAAGGTAATGAAGGCGTATGGGTTATTGTAGATCGATTAACTAAGAGTGCGCACTTCTTACCAGTAGAGGCAACAAGGACTGCTTCAAGTTTGGCGTTGTTATATATTAAAGAGAAAGTTAGGCTTCAGGGCATTTCAAATAGTATTGTGTGTGATAGAGATCCAATCTTCCCAAGTCATTTTTGGAAGGGATTGCATGATGTATTGGGGACTGAGCTCGGTTTGAGTACCGCTTACCATCAAAGACAGATGGGAAAACGGAAAGGGTGAACCGAGTATTAGAAGACTTACTTCGGTCTTGCATTCTAGATTTTGGAGGTTCGTGGGAAGAGCACTTATCACTTGTTGAGTTTTCATACAACAATAGTTATCATGCCAGCATTAGACTGGCACCTTTTGAAGCATTGTATGGAAGGCCTTGTAAATCTCCATTATGTTGGGTAGAATCTGGAGATCGCCTTATATTTGGACCAGATATGGTTCGAGAAGCATCAGATAAAGTATTACAGATTCAGAAGCGAATCAAGGAAGCACAAAATCGACAGAAGAGCTATGTATATGAGAGGCGAAGATACTTGGAATTTGCAGTTGGAGACTGTGTATTTGTAAAAGTTTCGCCGATGAGAAGTGTACTTCAGTTTGGAAGGGCTAGGAAGTTGGCTCCTCATTATATTGGACCATTCCCAATTCTAGAGAGGATTGGTATACTCGCTTATAGAGTTGAGTTACCAATTAGGTTATCGGGTGTGTACAATGTATTTCATGTATCACATTTGCGTGAGTATGTGCATGATCCGTCGATGATAGTAGAAGCATCGCAGCAAGAAGACTTGGAAGTGGAGCCAAATTTGACTATATTAAGACAACCGGTTCGAGTTGTTGATAGAAAAATTAAGCAAATGAGGACTAAAGTTGTGTAGTTAGTCAAGGTACGATGGAGTGAGGATGCTCGGGCTCGTACATGGGAAACAGAAGATAATCTGAGGAAGTCTTATCCAGACTTGATCTTAGACTAAGGGTTTCTTATCTTAGTATCGCATGGCTTTTGGTGTTTAGTTTGTATATAGTTTTTGGAAGTAATCTATATATGCATCTTGTTCTTCTATATTCTTTGATTTTCGTTCTTGCTTGAATTTCGAGGACGAAATGTTTTAAGTGGGGGAGAATGTAAAGACCCGGAAAATTTGAACACTTAATCTTCAAATATCGTAACTATTTGGAATATGGTTAAATGTTGTAAATGTGATTTTATAACCTTGTTAAACATCTTATATATCAAAATAAATGATCCTAAATTCATTTTGGAAAAATGTTTTCAAAAATATAATTTCTAGAAAAATGTCGAAAATATGACTGAAAACCGTTTTATCAATATATAACTATTTTCTCAATAAAAATTGTTGAAAATTTAAATGGGTGTCTAATTAATCATCAGGAAAGTGATTAGCAAATAAAAATATTTTTAGTATTTATGGTTAACTAAATTTTTGATGATGTCATGCATGACATAAGCAATATATTTAGGAAATGAGCAAATTAGGGAAATGAGCAAAAGTAGTAATACTTCATATGTAAGATTAGGGTTTTAAGGGCTTTTAGGTCTTTCCCCATTCACCTTGCTTTTCCTATAAAAGAAGGGGCATACCTTCTCTTTTCATTCACAAAAATTCATAAGCTTTAAGGATAAAAACAATATCTTCTTCATCTTCCTCTCTTACTAACTTTCTAAAAACATACTCAAACCAACTCCAAATCAATTCAAACTTTGAGTGAAGCCTTCCTACACCATTACAAGACCTTCTAGCTAGTTAGAAGTTGAAAAATTCAAGCCCCTCTCCATTTTCAAGAATAGGCCATGAGCTATAAATCAAGGAAAAGCTAGGAAAGGAAGGAAAGAAAGGAGGTTGCTATCTTGGATCTTGGATCTTGGATTTGCTAAGGATTAAAGTGAGTTTACTCACTATTTAGGACAGAAAATATAAACCAATTTCATGTCCTTAACTATGCTTAAAGTTGATCGAATGTTATTAACTTATGTTAAAAATGTTAAGTTAATTCTTACTTTAAAAGTAAGCGACATATGTGATCCATGTTAATGGATTGGAATGGACTTTAATGGACTTGGAATTGGACTTGAATTGACTTGTATAACAAGTGGAATGGACTTGAAACAAAGCACATAAGGATTAGTATGGAATTGACATAATGTGGACTTGAACTTCAAAGTGCACTTATAGCGATAGTCGTTACAGATGCAGTTTGAATTGTTGTTTTTCCAACACTTTGTATGGAACTTTATAATGACATCTTTAGTGATTTCTTATCATTTTGAACCTTTTATTAGTTGTATGTTTACTACCTTGAAGTCATTGAATAGTAAAATTCTAAGTAACCCCTTGAAAATGACAAAAAAACTTCACTAGTGCAAACTACCCGTTTAACTTTGTTTTTTGGATTTCGAAGTATTGTAGATGTTTTTTAAGTTTATGTAAATGGTCTTATTTTCTAAAATATCTTCTTCTCAAAATATCTTCTTTTCAAAATATCTTCTTTCTAAAATATCTTCTTTTCAAAATATCTTCGTTCTAAAATATCTTCTTTCTAAAATATCTTTTCAAATAAAACAAAGGTTAGAAAGGGTTATGAATTGCTTAACCTTATCATGATTAAGTCACTAGATTAAAAGGTAATTGATAATGCTTAACACTAATAAGCCAACAAAGTAGGCTTATCTATTGTGAGAGTTAAGATTGATGTCGAGTAAGGACGGAGCAATAGAGCTCTAACCTACCGGCTTCCCTCTTGATCGAGGAATAGATAAGTTGGGAATGTTGGAAATGTGTTAATCATGTTGATTACTTACTTGTTTATTGAATATCATGGATATTGTGCTTAATTCTAATAAGCCGACGAGTAGGCTTATTTATCTGTGAGTGTCAAGAATGGGGTGTCTAGGCAAGGGGTGATATGCAACCAGTGCTCTAACTTACCTGGCCTCACTCTTGACCGAGGGATAGTTAAGTTGATAATGTCGGAAATGAGTTAAGTGTACGAACCATGGTTTCTATAAGCTATTGTTTTGACTAGATAGTCGATTAGTCGACTACCGAACTATACCATTATAACTTAAGAAGTATCGGGAAAGCTTGACGATTCCATACCAATGAGAATCCCCGGGGAGGAGTGTTGGTATGAAACGTCTCTATCTTTCACTTACTTTTGAAAGAACTGGAATTGAGTTAACCGGAAATTCATCGATAGTTTTGAAGAGACCAGGATCGATAAGTGTTTTACTTATCGAATACCACTTTAAAACTAGAATACGAGTTCTACGTTTTTGAAGCGGTTGAAGGAAAAAGGGAATCTATATGAAGATCGGGAAACTTCTTGAGATGCTCAGATCAAAGTAGTAATTCTTGATCTATTCGAGAAGTAGGAATCAAATTTGGGACACATGTTCTGTTCGAGTGATGAAGACTCCTGTGAAAGATGCTGAACGAAACCTCGACATAGGATATGGCTAAAAACAGAGTAGGAGCACAATTTGCGGATTTGCTAACCTATGGCAGGATATATTGACTCCATATCTAGTGTATGCTTATATCGAATCGTGCGGGAGCTCCTCGAAGTTGCCTGCGAGAGTTGGATATATTTGGTTCCACGTGGTACACTTCGGTGTTTCATGTGTGGGCCAGTTGTGTTTACCTTATGGTATATTTTATCTAGAGGTATACAATGCTCGAAGGTACTTTCTGACCCTTGTGTATGGAGTTCGGATCAATTTTGAGAGATCTCTGATGGAAAATCCAATACGCGAATGTGCCTTATCGGTTTTGTTTGCACATTTAATGGTTGTCGAATGTAACCAATGTAACCATTCCAACTATTTGAATTATTTATATTCTACGCCCTTGACATTATATATTATACAATTATAGTAAACTTAATCAATGGCTGGTTTCTTTTGAGGGAAAATCTGAGTGATAATCTGCACGGTCCCTTCAAATTTGTTACATACAATTTGTATCTTAAGTTTCTCATACCAGACTAATGTTTGATGCGTGGTTTTTGTTTTCCCTAAATTCCTCACATACTCCTTTGAGTAGGATGAGAATGGCATGTTTTATTTTGGATGCTTTAGAGTTTGGAAGACGAGCTAGAGGCTACCATTATCTATCTACTTATTTCTACTTCTGTTGTGTTGTATTAGTTATGTACATATCAGCATTGTGAGGACAGGCAGTTATAACTGTCCAGATTGATGATGGTACTTAGGCTTTTATAACTCTAAAATTCCTTTATTCAGAGTAACCCTTTGTACTATGTTGATATTATATATTTTCGTTCCGCTGTGAGATTCTGATGTTTTGTTCTTCCTTACATATTCTACTTCTTTTTATTTTTATTTTACCCAATGTTTCGAGTTTCCGACACTTGGATGTTCGGCACATGAATACAGTGGATGCATTTAGCGTCGACTTTTGAGGTTCGAAAATTCTGGTCATTACAAGTATAGTGAGTGATTATGACCCCATATTCACCAATGAGTTTTGGAGGAGCTTGCAAGAGGCATTAGGTACACAATTGTGTTTGAGCACCGCTTATCACCCTAAGACCGATGGACAGACGGAAAGAGTGAATAGAATTCTTGAGGATCTTTTAAGGTTGTGTATCCTAGACTTCGAAGGGAATTAGGAAGAGCATCTTCCTTTAGTAGAATTCACCTACAACAATAGTTATCAGGCTATTATTGGCATGGCACCCTTCGAGCATTGTACGGGCGACCCTGTAGATTACCGACTTATTGGTGGGAATCTACAGAAAGACTTCTACTTGGACCTGAGATGGTTAGAGAAACTTCAGAAAAGATTGATCTTATCCGCAGGCATATGAAGACAGCTCAGGATAGGCAGAAGTCCTACGCAGATAAGAGAAGGACTGACATTGAGTTTGAGGTAGGAGACATGGTTTTTATAAACGTATCACCTTTGAGGAATGTGGTTCGCTTTGGATCTATAGGGAAATTGGCACCAAGATTTGTGGGGCCATTTCCCATAATAGAAAGGATTGGCCAAATGGCCTATAGAGTAAAGCTACCAGAGAGACTGTCTGGCGTTCATGATGTTTTCCACGTTTCTCATTTACGGAAGTACTTGCATGATACCGTAGAAGTAGTTGAGCCGAGTATGCTTGAGGAGGTAAAGGTGGAACGGGAAGCGACAATTAGATGAGTTCCTACCTGTATTCTTGGATCAGAAGTTAAGAAGCTACGCAACTGAAAGGTCAAGTTAATGAAAGTATAGTGGGGAGATAACCAAGAGGATGCAACTTGGGAGATGGAAGACAAGATTCGCGCTTTGTACCCTTTTCTTTTCAAGGGTATGTTCTTAACTTCCTTTTTCCAAAGCTTTTATTCATGCTTGTTTCTATCTTTTAAGTATATCCTATCGATCGAATTTTCAACCTTTAGATAGATATCCCATGGATGTAAACATGTGTTTTGAGACATGTTGTGCTTGATGGATGCAAGTGTTTTCTGGTGGTTGCTCGTGGATGCATATACACACACATTAGGCACAAGATCGGCTCAATCACTCTCATATCTCATATGGATGCGTGTGCATATTTTTCTTCTTTTAATGGATGAAAGTGGGTGTATCATCATATGGATGTTGCATTTGGATGGACGATTGTGCATGCATATAGCTTTTACATGGTTTATTAGGATTATTTGCATACATGTTGGATTCATGACACTAACATACATTGCATTAAGGAGGTCAACTGAATCGGTAGTCCGCCTGATCTTTCACATTAGTATAAGGACATTACACACACCTTTGCATATGTTCATATAAGAATTAGAAATCTTTTAAGGACAATGGATACTTGTGATTGATGGATGAGTAGATGGGTGATGGATGTTAGGATATACATTCTTCTTAACTTGGAGATTTTGGGACGAAATCCTTTAAGTAGGGGAGAATGTAACACCCCATAATTTTAACACACTATAATAATAAACTAAAGAATGCTTAATTAAATATTTGGAATTAAGCAAAATGGACTGCGTCATTGCGTTCATCTCGGAATTCTGCTTAAGATAGACTCCGAGTTTGCGTAAAACGAACATCGTATAAAGAAGATATTAAGGTTTGAAGTTTGTATACGCACAAGAGAATGAAATATATACAAAACAATTCAAAACAGTTCAAAAACCATAGGTGAGAACCAATGTGGGAACCAGACCCGTTAGGGGTCGACCCCACCCTAGGGGTGCCGACCCATGGGTCGACACCCCCAGATCCGAGGTAGATTCAGTTCTGCGTATGTGGACATGTTTTCTGACCAAATTCGTTGACCTTAGGCAATAAATAGGTCCTTAATCCCATTGTTTTATTCATTTAAATCAATGGCAACAACGACGTGTTGCCCCAACTCAGAGTAAAATAGCTTATTCTTCTTCAACAACAAGTTATACGAATTAAGAGATTTGTGCTTTATCATCTACGATTAATTATCTGTTCTTTAGATCCACAGTGAGTCTATGTTATTTTTAGATATAAACACTTAAAAATGTAATCTTGACGTGCCTATAAGTCTGGATCTAAGCCTATGCCTATTAGTAATATGAAATTATAATAGATCTTCCATTATTTGTATATATAATTCACTGTTTAGATCTCATCATGCATGTTTATGATATCCCCATTATATTAGATTGCCTAATCATGTCACCATGCCTATTCTGTTAGTATGACCAATTCTATCACCTTATGCCAGTTTTATTTACTATCCTATTCTTGTTCTCTTCTCTCCCTCTTTGTTTTTATAGCCTGGCTACGTTCGAGCCTAGGCCTATCGCTGAAATATGCGAACGCACGAAATAGGGAATGATTAATTAGGGGCATAATTCATATTGTAAACATGATTGAGAATTTTGGGCATAATTTGCACCTTGAGCCAAAACTAGGGATTTGGAGGCACAATCTATATCTTAATCCGGGGGCATAACTTGTATCGTAAATCGGACGGGGATTTGGGCATAATGAACATGAAAATTGGTAAGTAATGAAAATGCCCAGATTTACAGTAATTAAAAATTGTAACTTCGCTTAGAACAAGGTTAGATTACCCTTGTTATAGAAGTCTGCCCGAAACCGTCCGGCATATCCAATGACCATAAGTGGTGAATCTAATATGAGAGGTCTAAGTGCCTAAACGTACACGTGATGGTGCTAAGACACGAGATTAAGTCCAACTTATGGAAGAAGTCTATCCAGACCCAACCGGTATATCCAGTATCCACAAGTGGTAGACTTAATGTGGGAGGTCTAGCGCATTATAACCATAAATGAATGAATGGTGATGAACTTGTAATACTTAATCTGTTTGAATCCATGAGGATTACATGAACCTATTAACTTGAGTATGGTTAAGTAAACTTGCTTGAATCAGTGGGAGGGTTAAGTTAATCTTGTTAAATATGTGGGGACGGGTTATACATATAAACCCGACAAACTTAACCTGTTGGGGTTATGTGATCTTGTTAAACTAGTAGGCATAACCTGCTGAAATTCTAGTAGTGGGGATGCAAGCCTAGGAGGGAAGCTTGTATCATCGGTTGTGTGGGATCCGTTTCAGTCAGTAACTCATATAGGTATCAAACGAGTACCCCGAACTAGGTCAGGGTCGAGGCATGCTTATTGAGCTAATTATAAGAGGTCACTTGGGTAAAGGTGTCTGACGACGCGTTCCATCGGGATCATGTGCGTGCATGGGTCCGCCTGCTAGGGAAGATAAGACGTTGTGACATCAGTAGGTATAATCATACATCTTGGAAATAACGGGGTTTCCACTTTAGGAAGTGATACATCCTACTGCAGGGCCAGCACGGGTATCTATGGAGTTAGGGAGCTGATCGATTGGGGTAGTAATTAGGGTACATCTAGTCTCGCTTGTTTAGGAGTCTGTTATTATCGTTGGGTGTAACACCCGTCAGTTCTATTGGGCTACCTGTTATTGTATGAGGTAAAACCTCTCACTATAAGTACACCTATGTCTTCCATCTTATACTTGTTGGGATCATCTTGTTTCGGTTATACTAGTAGTGGTGCATAGAAAAGTAGTAGAGAAGCGCATTGCATGTTCTATTCGGTTTATCATGTTTACCTTGTCATACCTGCCTAATATACTGTACCTCTCTTATCCAACTTATATGCCTATCATGATGCTTTTGCTAATTTATATGCTAAAAGTAACTAGACTCACCAGATTTTATATCTGACCCTATTTTGTTTCCTCTTCTTTCTCTTTTGTTTCCCCCCAGGTTCTCAGAGTGGGAATACTCAGGCTTGATCATGATTCTTCTTTCATTCTGCATGGAGCTGCTTAGATGTACTTCTTGATTTAGTATCTTCTCTACTATGGCTATATTTTGGGGATTATGCTTCTTTTATCATTGTACTCTGATGATTTTAGTAAAGACAGAAGTTTTAAGTTGATGTACCGGGTTATATGTATTTCAGACTTATGATGTAACTATGTTTTGAACCACGATGTTTTCTGCTTGATAAAGTTTTAAATTCCGCTGTTATTTTATATCTGTCTTGTAATATTTTTGTTTTTGTTTACCTATAATGCTTCATGAAACTTAATGCATTCTCTTAAAGAGTGACATTAACGGACCTGGGGTGTCACAAAGCGATTTGCCACTTTTTTGGTGTGATCAGCCCGAGTCCCAAACGTGGTTTTTCCCTGATCCATCGTGTTTTTCACATATTTTCGAAGTGCCAAATTTGGTGATCGACCAATTTTCATGTGTGATCAGCCAAGGGTGCACACGCGTTTTTTGAGTGATCCGACGTGTTTATTTGGCTATTTTTCTTCTTGCCAAACCTGCCTTGCCAGATTTACCAGACTGATCGACTAAGTTAAAACACACGATTTTTCATGATTTTCACGCATCGATCAGCTATTTTTGACGTGCCAAATCAAATTTTGCCAGTTTACCATATTTTGACGTCGTGAGTCACGCTAGCCATTTTTGGTTATCGATGCTTGTCAATTAGTTGTTTTTGAGTGTGCGACACTGTTTTTACCAAATCCATATATTTTTGGGCGACGAGTTCTGCCACGTGATCGGACCGACACGCTCCATCATTCTGGGCTGATCAGACAGTGTCGATCGCGTATTTTTACTACGCCGGTTTTCCGAGTCCAACAACGACGATTTTATGAATCGACGTCATTTCTAATCCTTTTCTGAATATGTCACTACTTCGACTGAATCACTTTTTGTTTTCTGACGATATTCTTGACGTGTGACAGCTTCGACTATAAAGCGTGTCAACATTTGCCTCCCAATACGTATCTTGCTTGATCCAGTGTATTTTGCGAGAAGAAGAGAAGTCCAGAAACCCATGTTTGCTTCGGATCGTATTATTTATGAGTCAGAAAACCCTAAAGTTTAGTCTTTGAAGAAGGCCAATGATCAGTTTGGATCGTATTATTCAGAAATCCATGATCGCTTCAGATCATATTAATAGAAGACCACGATCGCTTCAGATCGTATTAATTAGAAATCCACGATCGCTTCGGATTGTATTAGTCCACGATCGCTTTGGATCGTATTAATTAGAAATAACCAGAATAGCCGGAGTATGAGAGGGACTTGAGGAGTCCGATAACTGCAAAGAAAAGTGATATGAGTAGTTATTAGCGATCTTGTCGTATCACCCAAGAGGCCATCACATGTCATTGTATTCTTCTAAGACGACCTTGTCGATGCAAGACGACCAAGGGATGTAATATCGTCCTCGGTGATCTCACATTTGCAAGACGACCAAGGGATGTCATTTCATCCTTGATCGTCTCCTATTCGCAAGACAACCAAGGGATTCATTTCATCCTTGGTCTGCTTGCGTTCGTGAGACAAACAAGGGATACATTTCATCCTTGGTCTGCTCGCTTTCGCTAGACAGCCACCGGATACATTTCATCCTTGGTCTGCTTACTCTCGCGAGACAGCCAAGGGATACATTTCATCCTTGGTCTGCTTGCTTTCGCGAGACAACCAAGGGATACATTTCATCCTTGGTCTGCACGCTCTTGCGATACAACCAAGGGATACATTTCATCCTTGGTTTGCTCGCTCTCGCGAGACAACCAAGGGATATGGTTTCATCCTTGGCGATCACACATTGGTGTGCAACCAAATGATACGATTTCATCCTTGGCGACCACGCTTTGGTGATGCAACCAAGGGATATGGTTTTGTCCTTGGTGATCATGCTTTAGTGATGCAACCATGGGATATGGTTTCATCCTTGGCGACCACACTTTGGTGATGCAACCAAAGGATATGATTTTTTCCTCGGCGATCGCACTTTGGCGACGCAACCAAGGGATATGGTTTCGTCCTTGGCGAACACGCTTTGCTGATGCAACCAAGGGATGATGGTGTGTTGTTGAGAAAAGAGCATGCCTAAGAACATTTGGTCCCGTACATGGGTAGGTCGACTCCACCATCTATACTTCAGAGAGACAGAGATAAATCCAGGGGGCTACAATCTGAATATCCATAATCTAGAGAAAGCCAAGAGATGCAAAGCCATAAGCTCAGGAAATCCAAGAGAGCCAAAAGCCGGGAAACCAAAAGTAAGAACACCATAAGCGGGAAGTCCGCTATTAGAGAGACATTAAACCAAAAGCCAAGGAGACTGGAATCCGCAAGTTGTAAGATACCGATGCCAGACGAACTTGCGACCAAGACATCAGAATTAATAGGAGGTTTAGATTATCCAAAGAAGCACCGGTTCCCTTAGTGTTTAAATCCAAATTAGGAATCGATTGATGAGCGAGAAGAATATCCGGTTGAATTCCAACCTGAGGGGCCGCATCAGGCACAATCCTGACTCCTGGAATCGTAGGAGCACTATCATCCAAAGTCACGCACACAGGTGCTTGGGCGACATTTCCAATAGCGGAGCCCACAACCTGATCAAAGCATCACGGGCTGGAGTGATGTCGGGATTAGGGGTACCCCCAAGCGTAGTGGGACCAACATCGTTTCGAGGAGCGACGTCGGCCTGCTGATTAGTTTGCGGGGTTGCCCCCAAGTCCCGAGTTGCGGGTGGAGAAACATTGGTACTAGTTCCAATAATGTCTTCCTGGCCATTCGGCCTCGAAGCACTTCTTATCCTATCCTCAATCCGACCAAGAAAGGTGTTGAAAGCATCTTCCTGTCGCTCGAATCGAGCGTTCAAATCCGTAACTGGGTTCTTAATCATTCCATCAACGTCTTCTCGAGTGACGTAGTTCGATGGAGGTCCAGTCAAAGAAAGTTCTTGACTTCCTCCTCCTTCAGTAACTTGGGTTTCAGCGATAGCGTCGAGCTTCTTTCTCTTAACCATGATGAAAGGCGAGTAAAGCTGAAGTAGAAACCAAAACCGATGATGAATCGGAAGACAAGTTCGAGTAATTAATCCGAAGCAGAGGTCAAAGTTGTGCGTCCTCTTCCTGGCACGCCAAAATGTTGACGTGGAAAATTGTGTCACACCAATACCCAGAGTATAAGTGTGGTATTAACACAGCAATATCCAAAAGTAATGTAAAGTAATGCGGGGAAGACACAACTTTTTATAGTGGTTCGGCACTAACACCTACGTCCACTTTCTAGTAATCCTTCATCATATAATATTCAATTACAATTGTTGTACAAGTTTGGACAATATTTGTGTGCAGTGTTACAATAAAACAACAAAATATTTGTTAATTCTAAACTTTGACCGAAATGCCCTTCTTAATATTGTCCAAAGTGTTACAATAAAACAACAAAATATTTGTTAATTCTAAACATTGACCGAAATGCCCTTCTTCTTCTTTGTTGGGTGAAAAACATGTTGACTTGGTCAACTGTGTCCAAAAAGTAGCTTCGATGTTGAAGAAATGCAAGAAATATCTAAAATATCTAAAATAGCCCAAAAATGGTATTTTTATGCTTGCTCCAAAAGGTGATGGAAAACATATATGCAATGTTTTAAAGGTCCATGCCATGTCTAATGGTCATGGAAAGGAAGACGGAAGCCATTAATGGTGGTTGAGAGCTTTAAGAAGTCCAAATAACTAATAAAAACCAACCTCTTTTATGTTCGAAGTAAGCGGGTATTTATAATGAAGTTTGGTAGTGTAGTAGGTGAGAAATGGGACCCACACAGCAGAATCTTGTATCCTTAAGGGGTACGAAATTCAAGTCCCAAAATCTGAGTAGAAAAATCAGTGTTTGGTCAAAATTTCGTATCCCGGGGTTCGAAAAACTCGAATCCCCAAAATATGCCAAAACCATGATTTGCACACATAAAAAACAATGATCGGCCTGAGTTCTGGACTGATCCAAGATGATCTTTCAATTCTGGAGTGTTTGCCATGCCAAAAACTTTGAATCCCAAAATTATGTTGATTCTGCATATTGCACACGTGAAAAACAGTGATCGGCACGAGTTCTAGGCCATGTCAAGATGATCTATCACGTTTTGGATCATTTGCCACGTCCAGTATTTCATATCCCAAAAATCCACGTGAAAAACAGTGATCGGCACGAGTTCTGGGCCGTTCCAAGGTGATCTTCCACTTTTCCAGAATTTCGATTCCTTTTGCCGAGGCAAAAATTCGACTCCCTCCGATCCTGATGTGCACATGTGAAAATCTTCAGGTCCCTCAATGCACTCCAGCTGTTTTCGAACCGATTTTTCGTATTCGATTAGTTGCCAGACCAAGTGATTTGACACTTTTTCGGTGTGATCAGCACGAGTGCTAGACGTGGTTTTTGCTTGATCCACCGTGTTTTTCACTGATTTTCGATGCGCCAAATTTGGTGATCGACCGACTTTCCTGTATGACCAGCCAAGGGTACACACACGTTTTTCGAGTGATCCGACGTGTTTTTTGGTTGTTTTTAGTCGTGCTAAGCTTGAGCTTGCCAGGTTTACCAGATTGATCGACCAAGGTAAAACACACGATTTTTCATGATTTTCACACGTCGATCAGCTGTTTTTGACGTACCGAATCAGGTTTTGCCAGTTTACCATATTTTGACAACATGAGGCGCGACCCCTTTTGTGTGATCGACACATGTCCATAAGCTATTTTCGAGTGCGCGACACTATTTTTACCAAATCCATATATTTTTAGGCCATAAGTTTTGCCACGTGATCGGACCGACATGCTCCACCATTTCGAGCTGATCGGACAGTGTCGATCACATATTTTCACTGCGTTAGCTTTTCCGAGTCCAAAAACGATGATTTTATGAATCGATGCCATTTTCAATCCTTTCCTGAATATGTCGCAACTTCGATTGAATCGCTTTGTGTTTTCTGACGATATTCTTGATGTGTGACAGCTTCGACTAAAAAGCATGTCAACAATATAGCCATAGGTTGTTTTTGAATCATCTAATAAGGTTTTCCAGTCTACATCGGAATAACCTTATTCATTAACAACTGGAAACTTTTCATAATGCAATCCAAGGTTCATAGTTTGTTTAAGGTATTTCATGACCCTTTCAATATCATGCCAATGCTCTATACTAGGTCTACTGGTAAACAAGCACAATAATCCCACGACAGAGGCAATGTCAGGTCTAGTACAATCAGTGGCATACTAAAGGCTGCCAATGATGCTTGCTTATTCAGACCATTTTACACATTCACCAGTGTTTTTAAATAGATTTACACTGGGATCACATGGTGTACATGCAGTTTTGTAGTTAAAGTAATTGTATTTCTTTAGAATCTTTTCAATATAATGAGATTGATCCTAAGAAAGTCCCTTTTTGGACCTAGTAATCTTTATACCAAGGATTACAATCACTTCACCTAGACCTTTCATGTCAAAATTGGCACTTAACAATGATTTAACACTATTTATGGCATGAATGTTTGATCCAAAAATAAGTTGGTCATCCACATATAAACATATGATAATACAAATGTCATTCTCGGATTTATAATAAATGCATTTGTCACTTTAATCAACTTTGCATAGTTAAAGCTCTGCTAAAGCCCCGTAAAATCCCCGCTATATCTCGTATCACCCTTCAACCGCTACGCTATTTCTATTTAGCACTGATGAATAGTAGATCTGCTTTGAACCCCGCTTTTTTCCGCTACACCCGCTCAACACTTTATAGCACCCGCTTTAGCAATAATAATATCTAAAGCTTGATTTGACTAGTTCTCTTTTACAACAAATCAATAAAGACAACGTAAAGAGATAAATTTGTCACACAAATGTCTAATACATGGTAGAAATCTATTATAATCATCAATTCTAATGTGTGTAACCATGATATTCTTTGACTTTATTATATAAGATTGCAGGTGTTAGTTTCTTCTGCACTAATGATGTGTGAATGATAATTAATTAATTTTAAAATACTTATTTTTACATCTAGTGTATCTCTTTGCTCCTTCGCTATATCTCTGCTACTCCTTTTTGGAACTTCACCGCTACATAATAGTTAAGTGCTTTAACTGCACAGCATAAACATTAAAATCATGTGAGATTATCAAGTTATCAAATTTTTCATGCCATTTATTAGGGAGTTGCTTAAACCAATATAATGATTTATCTAATTTGCAAATTTTATATTCTTAGCCAGGAACTACAAATCCTTCAGGTTGGTCCATATAAATTTCCTCTTCTAGTTCACCGTTTAAAAGGTAGTTTTTACATCCATTTTATGTATTATTAAATTATGAATAGATGCAAATGAAATTAATCTTCGAATGGATGTAACTCTAGTTACAAGTGAAAGAGTCAAAAAAGTTATATTTTCTCTTTATTTAAAACATTTAGCCACTAAACGTGCTTTATATTTATCAACTGTGCCATTAGGTTTTAATTTTATTTTAAGTACCCATTTATAGCCTATAAATTTACAACTAGATGGTAAATCTACTAAGTGCCAAGTCGTATTGGATTTCAAAGAATTCATCTCATCATTTGTATCCTCTTGCCAAAAATAGACATCTAAAGAAGATAAGGCCTCTTTGAGGTTTAAGGGATCCTCTTCTATAGTAAAACCACAAAAATCTTTTGGGGTTCTATCTCCTTTACTCCTTCTAGGTTCATTTTCAGAATATTCATTAAGTTCTGTTCTAATAGGTATAGGATTACTTGATGTGCCCTCACTATTCCTTATTTTAAAGGAAATTTCGATTCATAAAAATCAGCATTAATTGATTCAGTTATGTTATGTGTGTTTAAGTCTTAAAATCTGTATGCTTTGCTATTAATAGCATAGCCATTAAATACATATTCATATGCTTTACTTGACAATTTTATTCTCTTATGGTATGGAATACGAACATATGTCAAACATCCCCAAATTCTAAAATAGGACACGTTGGGTTTTTAATTCTTCAAATTTTCAAAAGGTGATATTTTACTTTTTGATTTAGGGATTCTATTTAAAACATAACATATAGTAAATAATATAATTCCTACCAATGTTTTGTTGCATCCGAATTTAGTAAAATGGCTACAACCAATTCGGTAAAGGCCCTATTTTTCTTTTAGGTTTGCCGTTAATTTCAAATGAATAAGGTGTAGTTCTCTCATATCCATGTAGTTTATAGAAATCCAAAATTGAACTAAATTCATATTATGTTCCTCTATCACTACAAAGTCTCTTACTTTTCTTATTGGATTGATTTTCAATTTTAGCTTTGAATGTTTTAAACATGTCAAATGCATCACTTTTATTTTACATAAGATATACATAAATTAAAATAGAACAACCATCAATAAAAGTGATAAAATAGTGGTGTCCATGTCTACTCAATGTGTCATTAAGCTCACATTTGTCAGAATGAATTAAATCCAAGGGCTCATATATTATACTAACATATTTATGTGGTTTTTTTGTAATTTTAGCTTGAGTTACTTTTATCAAAATCAATTTCTGACATTTAGAACTCATATCTAAGGTGCTCATGTTATGAATTATACATTTATTAACATGACATAATCTAGTTTGTTAATAACAACAACAATCTGGAACTGTTTATCTAAAACCATACCTTCGGAGATGATCTTATGAGCTATTTTATGAAGCTCATCGGACAACATCTCAACTGACATGTCATCTGATATTTGAGGTAGCACCTGATTGCATACTTCTTTGCCCCTGCCTCCTTCGTGACATACTTCTTCTTCACCTCCTCTCAGACCTCCTTTGCTGATTTGTAGGAATTGTAGTAGTCATGAGCATAGCAACCACTTTTCTTATGGATAGAAAGAACTCCATCTTCTGACGCCAACATTTTAAGTGCAGCCCTTCAAATATGAACGGGACATCGTTGACAATAGGGATCTGGAACACGGAGGAAGGTGCAGTGTCATCAAAATTTGCAGTCGAGGTCATTGATTTTGAGAACGTCTTCAATTTGTTCGAAAAACAATGATTGAGTCACATACAAAGCCACTCTCTTGAAGACGTTTCAATGATCTCCTCAATGGTGCAAGCAGTTTGTACCCTTTCGTCGCCTCCTCTAGGATAAAACAACCTCTTGTTCAATATCAATTCACTTGCACAAACAAATTGAGCCTGATTTGCAATCAAATTAAAAAAATATATTGCTCTTTTCTTATTATAATGAAAAAAATTCAATGAAGATTAGGAATTTTTTGAAGAGAGAGGAAGATGAAAAAATCGTTCTATGTATTGATTTGTATATTCCATTTCTTATGTAGAAAGAATGCAAAAATGTAACGTTTGCTATGTTAGTGGGAGGAAAGTTGGATAATAATTAATACCATAATAAATAAATAAAATGGTAAAAAAAAAAACTGCAATTTATAACATGTAAATTGTATGCCTTTCAAAAGTGATGAATGTTAATAAGTTTTAAGTTATTATCATTCATAGCAATATTTTAATACCATTTGTTTTTGTAACAGATCGATAGAAAGTCACATAAATATATGACCATTGTGCTAGTGTATCTGCTCAATCACAATAATGACTCATATATATATATATATATATATATATATATATATATATATATATTACTGTTATAACTTTCAACGGCTCAATTGCAATAATGGCTCAATAATAAATTCTTAGTAACTGTACTTTTTTTTAATAAATTCACCATATATACAAAACGTTTCCAACAAAACATGAGCCAAAAGTTCCTTTCATTCATACATGCATTCTTTGTTACATTATTTTTTACATTTGTCGTCCTATTTTGTTGATCTAGCTATGATTTCTCATTGTCATATTTTCTTGATTTCACTACACCATATTAGCAATTTCGCAACCCTCTAATGTCGAAGCTTTACAACAGCTTTGAGACATTGCTAATCTGCAACGCTTAAGGCCGTCGCTAAGCTTTATAGAGTTTTGCCCCTTGCGTTTTATCTTTTGCAATGACCTTAACCCATTCTAAACATAATACTAATTCCCTTACCCCCCTCCCCCGTGTTCTCAAACCAGTGCACTATCTTCACAAAACACACACGTCGCTTTTTAAAAAAGGGAAGAAAACCCCTAATTTCGATACAGTTTTCAATCCGATTTCCAAATCTAAGATTCCAAATCCAGTTTCGATTGAAGACCATAATCTTGATTGACTCAAGGTATGCAACTATTCTTTTTTTTGATCGCCTAATCTCAAAATTCAGATTCGTACCTAATTTCAACCCTTAAGTAAGTTCGAAGTTTTAGAGAAATTGTTCTCCTGTTGGTTTTTTGTAGCATCAACTGATTATTTTGCAAATATATAAGTGTCCTACAAAATCAATGTTAACCTCACTTTTAACAGTGATACTTAAAATACCCTGATAATACATTATTGTTATATGCCTCATCTTACTATTGTTAATGTTATATCAATTATATTGCATGCATCATGTTCTTTTAAAACTTACTAATAACTGTATCAACAACTTTTATAAGTGTGTTGTGGTGGATTTTGAGCTGCAATTTTTGTTTGATTTTAATACATTTTATATCTGAATATTTACAGTGGAAGAGTATTACTTGCATGACTCCTTCCACATTATTACAAGGCTACAGGTTTTACATATTGTGTTAGTAGTCCATTTAGCAACTCAGTATGTATATATTTTTGTAACTTATTGACAATGGCTTACAAGCTCATGCATAGACATTTTTGATCGACATTTATTATTCCATACATGATGGCTCCACTCCTGAATTGACTCATTAACTCTTATGCAATTTAGTGTTTACTTTAATTGAATTATCCATTCATGCATATATTCCACCACAGAAGTCATTGTTTTGGTTAGCATAAATATCAATATCATTATCGTTAATCAAAGTGTTAAAGAGATTGTTCACAATGAGACCAAACACGTACGTATTAGGCCCATCAATAATGCTCATAGCATTTCATTCTAATGCATTGTCAAGAATGCCACTTTTAGCCAACGTTCAAATCATAAACCCTAGAAGTTGTTTTGTTATGAATTTATGCTTGGGGATATTCTCTCGTGCATGTTAGGAGATATGAGCTGTTATGAATCGTGTACTACATACTATCTCCGACCTATATGGGTCGTACTTTTAGAGTTAGATTTTATTTCTTTCCATAGTTTTTAGCTTGGACAAGTTGTTTTTATAGAGGTATATGGGATTATGCTTTGAAAAGGGAGTTTACAAGTGTTTGTAACGTGTTGTCCATATGCGTGTAAGGATATTTGAATTGTTAATAAACATACTCATTTTCAAAAAGGAAAAAAAAATAACGATAACGTAGAAATTCTCTAAAAGTTTCTAACAATTCATATTTGAAATGAGAATAAAAAATGTGAAAAAGTGATTTCCATGTATTCAATTTCATAGGAAACACAAAATAAACAAATAAAGAAGGTGTAAAAAATGGTAAGATAAGAAGTTATGAATAGGCTACTTAAATTAAATGGTGGTTAGAGAGATGACATATTAAAAGGATACTAAATTTCTTATATAACAGAACAAGTGTGAATGTGTACTTTACGAAGTCTTCGAATTGTTGAAACCAAATTTCATTCTAATGTTTTGAGTTGACACTAGTTACTAAATATGAGAATAATGGAAGAACGACAAAAGTGATGAAAAGAAGAAACAAAGGAAGCGAAGGAGGAGTGAAAAGAATGATTAAAGGATAAACTTTTTCTTGCTATTCTGATATTTCTCAAAAAGAAAAAACTATATGATTTGTGTGTTAACTTCGTTCTTTAAATTGGTTGTTGCTAATCTAATAGAAGGATCAAACTAACAGAATTGTAAGTACCTAAACTCTATCAACTCATTTTCATGTAATTATCTCAAATTTAAAGATAAAAAATTGTAGAAAAATATATTAGCAATGTTAGCAATTTTATTACATCTCGAATAACCAACATAAATTAAGGTGTGTAGTGCTGATATTAGCCGTAGCTAACCGAAGTCGTTCTCTTTGTGGATCCGACTGATGTGGATTTAGATTTTATGAGTGACATCCAAAGTTGTACACTTCTTTCTTGAATTGTTTGGTCGAAGAAAAATAATTAATGGCCTATTATATTTAATATAACAGGTCGGTATGTCTTCTAGTGTAGACAAATAGCGGATGAAAGAATCCGATCGAAGAACTGTGCGATAATTGGAAGGAGTGCAAAAGTTTGTTAATTTTTGAAGAAAATGGTGGTAATAAGGAAACATATTCTTGTTCTTGCACTCAGTGTCAAAATATGAAAAAGAAGATTAAATTAGATGACATTCATTTTGATTTTCTTAGATGAGGATTTGATCAATCATATACCATTTGACATTTTTCATGAAAAAGAAATGACAGAAAAGGGAAAGCAACCCATTAGTCAAGACATGCATGTCGATGATGGCAAATATCTCAAAATGGAAAATCTGATCAATGATCTTGATAAATTTCATCATTTTCAACTGACAAGTCAAGTGCATGATAATATTGATGAATCGCCTATCATTGATGTTGATCGGAAGGTTGACCAAAGTAAGAAGTATATATCACTTTTTGATAGTGCAAAAGAACCATTGTATCCTTCATGTCCAAAATAGATAACAAAATTGTACGCCACTATGAAGCTGAATAGTTTGAAAACTCAATACGATTTTTCCGATAATGGTGCGACTGCATTCCTCGAATTTATAAGCGAGTTAATTCCTAAAGGTAACGGACTACCAACAAAATATTCCGACATGAAGAAGATAATTAAACTAGTTAGGATGGATTATAAACCTTATGATGCATGCATCAATGACTGCATTTTATACTGGAAAGATGATGCAAACAGAGTTTCTTGTAGATTTTGCAACGAACCAAGATATAGGACAATATTAAATGAAGAAAAAAGAGCCACCAACGTACCACAAAAGGCATTGAGACATTTCCCTTTAATTTCTAGATTGATGAGATTTTATATAATACCATGGATAACAGAAGCTATGACTCGGCATAGCCGTGCAAAGTCAGATCCAACTATGATGTGTCACCCATGCGACACTTCACAGTGGCAAACTATAGATTCTTTTGATAAAATAATTGTTGTTGATCCACGAAATGTTACGCTTGGAATAGCAACGTATTGTTTTAGTCTACAGGCATCTCCAGGTAACCATTATATTTGCTGGTCATGTTGATTTTTTGACTCAAATTTTTTGTGAAGAGGATGTAATCAATTAATTGATTTGATTGATTGATCAATTAATTGATTTGATTGATTGATTGGTGTGATTGATTGATTTTATCATAGAAGGAAAGAAATGAATGATTATACTTTGGAGTTATTTTGAAGGGGCAATTTGTATATTTGCCTAGATCTTCTATTCTTCTATACATGCAGCCTTCTTGGTTAGATCAAATATCAAGGAACCATTTGAGTAATAGGTTTGCCGTCGTACTTCATTGCTCTTCTTCTCCAACAATATTTGTGGTCATCTAGTCTTTTCCTTTCTCAATAAGGTTATTAATTCAATTGTATTTTGTTCATTTATGGTTTTGATCTATTGAGTGTAAACAAAATTTGTTTTTGGTGAATCAATAAAGAGGGTGGTTAGCTGGAATATTTGTGTATTGCTATTATTTCTTATTTATTGTGTTGCTATTTTCAATCAAATTCACCTTCAATTAATTGGATGAAAAGATCCTATTTTTCGGGTGTTTTGTCAAGGTTTCACTGCGCACAAAACTCCAATAGTTGCTATTAAAGTTCAGTTCATCGAATAGCTTGGAGTGATTTTTGATTGATGATTGTAGATATCGGAGATGATGTTGCTTTCATAGATGACTATTTTTTATGGCAGATATTAAAGGGATTTAAAAGCCTATGATGGTGGATGTTCCATGCCTCAATTTTCTGATTGATGGAGATGAGAAGAAACTCTCTGATATGGACGAGGGAAGATGGAAGAAGACAAAGAAGAAGGCGGGTGACAGATGAAGAACCTAGTCCCGCAGCAAGGTGGAGAGGTTGATATAGGCACTGCTGATGGTCCTAAGTTGGAGGATCATGGCATCGACAAGGATCTAGATGTTGATGATGCTCGAGGGATCCCTAAGATGAAGAGATCATGTCAAGCATAAGACAGGTGTTGATGTGGAATCATACACAAGTCAGAGGTCTTGTGGTATTATAAGCACTTTTATATCGTTAGTTTTGCATGGTGCAGCTCAGGTGGTAGATGCACTTTTGCAGGTGGTGGGTTGTGTTTGTAATTGAGGTGTGGTCGTAGTCCTTTCAAATCGACCGGTTGTGATTATTTCCCTAAAATCAATTGAGTCCCTGTACCGCGGAAATAGGTGGGGTTTATCTCGTTGCTTGGAAATCAAGGTTGGTTTTAATTGAGAGTAGGTGTCATTGAAAGAGCTAGGTCGACTTGTTTGACGATTATTGGAGATATGTGATATTTGAATCAAGGTGGCGTGTTGGATTTTTGATTCAAATATTTTATGAAGAGGATGTAATCAATTATTTGATTTGATTGATTGATCAATTAATTGATTTGATTGATTGATCAATTAATTGATTTGGTTGACTGATTGATTGATTTGTGTGAATGACTAATTGAATTATCATAGAAGGAAAGAAATGAATGATTATATTCTGGAGATATTCTGATGGGGCAATTTGAACATTTGCCTAGTCTTCTATTCTCCTATATATGCAGCCTTCTTGTTAGATCAAATATCAAGGAACCATGTGACTCATAGGTTTTCCGACGTTCTTCATCGCTCTTCTTCTCCAACAATATTTGTAGTCATCTAGATATTCTTTCCCTTTCTCAATAAGGTTATTGATTTAATTGTATTTTGTTTACTTTTTGTTTTGATCCATTTAGTGTAAATAAAATTTGTTTTTGGTGAATCAATAAAGAGGGTGGTTGGGTGGAATATTTGTGTGTTGCTATTATTTCCGATTTATTGTGTTGTTATTTTCAATCAAATTCATCTTCAAGTGATTGGGTGAAGAAGATCCCCTTTTTCGGGTGTTTTGTCAAACTTTCACTACGTACAAAACCCCAATAGGTCAGTAATTGTAGTGCCATATTATCTTCCTTCAGTAGTGTGCGTGAAAAGGGATTTTTCAATGTTGACACTATTGGTTGCTGGACCAAGACAAACAGGGAAGGATATTGATGTTTATTTGTACCGTTGATAGATGAGTTAAAGCATTATGGGAATGAGTCATGACTTTTGACTTGTTTAACATAAATGAGTTAACAATGAGAGCGAGGGTGTTGTGGGCAATTCATGGTCATCCTGCATTTGGAACAATATCGGGTCATACAACTTATGGCCACTTTGCATGTGCTACATTGGAGAAGAAACCTGCTCTTATTATCTTCCTACTACTAAGAAGATGTGTTACATGGATCATCAAAGGCTTATTCCTTCCAAGCACAAGTTTCGAGATGAAAAATCAAATTTTAATAATGAATAAGAGTACAGTCGTTCTCCAAGGTCATTAAGTGGTTATCAAGTTGAAGAGAAGGTAGCGAATATCAAGTTGAAAGTTGGTAAAGGCAAACCTGAAATCGGTCAAAAACGAAAAAGGAAAGTCAACGAAGAAGAATATGAAAACATTCCTGCATAGTATAGGAGGTCCATTCTCTTTGATTTGTCGTATTGAAAAGCAAATTTGATCTAATATAATATTGATGTTATGCATACAGAAAAGAATATCACTGAACATCACATTGGCACAATTTTTGTTCATAAAGACACGTCAAAAGATGGCTTCAATGCATGCAAGGATTTGAAAAACATGGGTATAAAATAGAAATTGTGGATGATGGAAGATCCCGAAACAAATAAAACAGCTATACCAAAAGCAACTTTCACATTGAACAAAGAAGAAAAGTTACGATTTTGCACCATTTTTAGAAACTTGAACTTACCTATCAAATTCTGTTCGAATTTCCATAATAATGTGAGCATCAATTCTCTTGAACTTACAAATATGAAATCACATGATTATCACGTCATAATGCAGCTACTACTTCTTGTACTGCTTCAACATTGTTATCCACAGTATAAGGATCTATGTAATACTATACATCACATAACATTTTATGCTCAAGGGTGATCAATAGGGAACATCTTTTAAAAGCAAAGGTTAGTTTGGTAGAAGCCATGTGTGTGTTTGAGAAACATTTTCCACCTGCATTTTTTAATATCAGCATCCATCTTATGGTTCATATAGTCCATGAAGCATTGGTTTGTGGTCCTGTAGATATAGGTGGATATATCCTTTTGAAAGCTAAATTACTAATTTCAGTTTTATTCACCATCGTTTCATATAAAAAATTACTGATTATTTATAATTTATATCTTTCGTAGGTTGATAAAAACATATAAAGGATATGTTCACAACAAATGATATATTGAAGGGTATATTGAGGAAGGATATATTATACAAGAATCTAGTCTTTATTGCATGGAATATATGACGAAAGGAGGTGATGGCACTCATAAACATAACCATGGGGTATTTTTAAACAAGGATGACGAGTTTGCTAGTGAGATGCCTATAAATACGGTAAAGATATAACCTTAACCCATGTGCAGTATGAACAAGTTCGTAGATGGGTTCTGTATAAGTGCGATGGGTTGGAAGAATGGGAGAGTTTAAGAATTTATCTTGAATTTCCATTAGTGTAAATCAATTTATTTATACATTTTAAAATGTATGTGTTGTAGGAAGTATAAAATCTATATGAAAAACAATAAATCACAATCTCGTGGTGGTGTTATTCCTACAGAAACTTGTCAAAGTTTTACTCTATGGTTACGTAATGAGGTAAATATGACATCTTATTAAATATTTCACATGCATTTAACTGATCTTACTCCTTTATGACCATACTTCCCACATATTATGTTTTGTTAGTTGGTGAGGATCAATGATGTTGATTCAACTCTTTGGCAGCTGGTGAATGGGCCGAAGTTCAAGGCACACAGTTATGTGAAGTACCAAGTAAATGGATCCAGATTTCAATTAACTAGAATTTGATAATTCATTCAAGTTATCCCAGTATTGATAATTGTGTTACCAAACTCATCATCCGCATTAATGAGTGAATTGTTAGGCCGCCACCTATCACTGTTATATAACACAACTGAAATCTCCCGACACAATCCATTGGTTATCTTTGACTATGATTCCATAGCATTTTCTGATTGTTTGGGGGGGGGGGGAGGGTGTTGAGGCTATAAATAGCAGTAAATATAATTTTCAATCCACCTTAGTTTTGAAACATGCTTGAAATAAACCGCTTATTGTGAGACTGAAATTGCTTATTGTGAGACATATGGTGACCACATAAACGGATACTCAACAACATAGTTAAAGATCCAAGTTGATATTACATGACTAGCACATCTGGACAATACGATGGACTTGTATTGCACCTATTTCTTGTGCATTTTCGCTTGCATTGATCTTGTATCCCCATTGTTTTGGTTTATATCCCTATTTGTGTGCACGTCCTCTATTAGATATGTTGCTGCCTTTAGTTGCCTGCTGTGCATTTGGATGTTACCCCTATGTGCTCTGTTCATGCTCTTGTGTGTATTTTTTTCTAAACCCTAGAAAGAAATGATTTTAACACTATTAATTCCTTACCATTGTTTATGTAAGTTCGGCTGGTGAATTCACTAAATATATTAGTATGAGTTGGTCTTGCTTGTGCACTGGTCTTCATTATCGTTTCAGTTTTTATTGCCTGGCCTTGTTTATGGTGCACTTCAGCTTCCAAGTTCGACGTGGAACCATGTATATGTTGCTTTACTATGCATACTTGGCCTACCCATGCATAAAGTCTCCCCTATTTTTTGGTGTATGTATCTTATGTGGCCTTGATTTTATTTGTTGCCTAGAATCACTACACCATTTATAAATTCCCTTAAATCTTCATTTTTCTACACTGGACTAATCACGTATACATATTCTAAGTGGAATCAATTAATATCCCTACTCCATCTTATTACTAGTGCATGTTAACTCTGAGTTTCTTATCTTGTTTGTACACGTACACATGTATATGTGTTGTTCTAAACTCTATGCCTTGTTTATCAGTTTCTGTATAACTTCTTTTATGGCATACATAAATAATGTAACCCTTACTATAAATTTGCAGCTAGATAGAGCAGATGAGTTGAAAAGAATACAAGATGCAGGTGATAGAGTAATATATTGTGTTTTTTGCATTTGGTTCAGTGCTTTAAACCCCATCGTATTGACTTCATGTTTATTGTCTTAAATTTCTACATACTGTCCTGTGATAATATGAGCCTAGTGAAATATTCTAGAAATAATGATGTTTTGTAGTTTATGAAGGTAGATGCGTTATATGTGCTATAATAATGATTTGGTGAAGTCTAAATGTAGTGTAATATTGTAATATTATTTTGGTTAATGATGTTGGAATTTGTAATGCACGGAAATATTATTAGAACTTTAAAGTTTGTTTATGTTGAATGTAATAATAATATTTTGTTTATTGACCTTTGTACTGAATATGAACTGTTGTGGTATTTATATCAAGTATGCAAAGAATTTCGCTGTACATGGAATGATAGAAATGGTCAAGATTTTTTTTTTCAAATTACCAACGATCGAAAACATTTGCTAAATAAAATAGCAACGGTCCTTAGCCATTACTAAACTAAACAATTTGTATTATAAGTCCATATAGCAATGGATCATAGCTGTTGCAAACAAAATTTTGCAATAGATCAAAGCCGTTGCAAAATATTATTTTGCAACGGCTTTGATCCTTTGCAAAATCAAAATTCGCAACGGCTATGGTCCGTTGCTAATTTTAGCCACCTCGGTTTCAGCAGCGGCTAAAAGCCATTGCAAAGTTCTTTTACAACGGTCCAAAGCCGTTGCTAAATGATGGTTTTGGTGTAGTGTTTGTTAATGGTTGTTTTGGTTCAATAATAGCAGAAATATTTCCAAGATTGCTTTTATATGTATATAGTGCTATATTTATATCATTTTGCGCTGCTAATTTATTGTAATTTTTCTTGTTTGCACATATGCTTTTATGTCATTCTTCATTAATAGTTCATCTAAAAATAAAATAATATATTCATTAATAATTTTGTCTTAAGTTGTAATATATATTTTGTTTATTTTGTGTACTTATTTGTTCTGTTTTTCTAAAAAAATCTTGCTTTCACTACAAGAAAATATATATTTGGTCACATTTATTAGCAGCGTTTATGGTTTCAAAGCCACCAATACTATTTTAATCCATTTTTCCTTTTGTTTTTATCCGTTAATGTACACCAAATTAACACTTATAACCAAACATACCTTGTCACGTTTACCATTTTCTTTTCCGCCAAAACTTCCCTCCTTATGAAAATTTCCCCCTCAAAATTTGCTACCGCTTTGCATAGAATTCGTTCCTATTCCTTCACATACAGCCAAAAATTCCCTCCTTCTGAAAATTTTCCCCCTCAAAATTTGCTTCCTCTTCGCATACGATTTCATCTCGCCCTCAAATCGTTCGTTCACCTTTCCATCGCTGTTTCCAGTCAGAAGCCCTCCAATTCCTTGAAGACCTGACATTTGAGTTTTCTAATTTAGATCATTTTAGATCTAGAAATCAATTGCGATCTTCATTCAGATTGAGGTAAGATTTATTAGAAATTATTTCATATTTACAAATTATCGTTTTCAGATCTAGAATTTGATTGAGATTGTGTTTCACGTTGAGGTAAGATGTACTTATTATCTTGTATATTTAGAAATTATGATTGATGTTATATGTATTGAAAATTGTCGTGGATGTTAGATTGAGCTTTTGGATTGAGGTTAACACACTTTCGAGTTCCTTTCCTGAATGCCAGATGCATATCTATTCTGACTGCAAACAAACTCACTGTCTATTTATTCCACAATAATATTTTTCAAATGCATATCTGTACAATAATCTTTTAGGATTGACTTCATTATAGAATAAAAATCAAGGTTGTATGATATAGCTGAGAATGATAGGTTTTCTTTTTGAAAGAAAATAAGACTATGGACTCCCTTTTCTAGGTCTTATATGTTCTAATGAGGCAAATGCAATTTTCTTACCTTATACCATATTAATTTAAACTTGGATCGTAGCATTCGAGAATCATTAGGCCTTGAACTACAACTAGATGTGATCACATGAAATTAGTTCGATAATATGTTTGCTTAAATATAGAATTAATCTGATATAAAAATAATGATTCTACATTTATACCCTTTTCATGCTGTGAATAACAAGTTTATTCTTATTAACTAGGACCATCAATATATATGAGGTTAGCAAGAACTACCTACATGTTTGTAAATAATCAATATATTTTTAATATATGAGGAATATGATGAGTTTTTGCTTAAAATAATATAAGGGATTCTCTGTTTGTAGGATTAATTTTTTCATGTTGTAATGGATGTCCATTACTCTTCCTTAAAAAAAAATAGTTTAAACCTAAAACATAGAAGTTAAAGACTCATTGGTTTTAACATCGCATGGAACTGTAAACCAATGAAATTACTTCGATTACAACTTACAAGCTTAACCAAGTTTACGACTAATATGAGATAAATGCACAGATACAACAATTATAGTTATTTTACTGTAAATAGTTAATATATTCCTATGATGACATGTATATGTTGCCAACAAGAACTTGTCAATTAAAGTTCAATAAATTTTGGACATTTAAGAATCGAGGAGTTTTCAACTTAACAAAGTTGTTCATCGAAACTCCCATTCTGTAAGCCTCTTTTATCCTAATGTATTACATGTAAGTAGCTTCCCAAAGTTGTTATGAATTGTGTGTATCTGCAATCATTTAGTAATTACACCTTATTTTTAGTCGTGACACGTGTGTAGTCTATTATTTTGGACCAAATGGATAGAGTGCTTGACTAACATGTTTTTGAACAAAACGTAGTATTAAGTAATATTTAAATGTTTTTTTCACATAAGTTTTAATACAATTGTTGGAATAACGTGTTAGAGGGAACACCAAAGATAGCATTAAGCGTGTCGTGTGAAACTGGTGATCATATTTGGCTTATGCAATTGATTTTGGTGAACATGTAGCTATGATAAGATATCAATTTTAGTCTGGATGCCATGAATAGCTGGAGTACTAGTATTGGTGAACATGTCAGGCAATCATGTTGGCTTATACAATTGATTTTGGTGAACATGTAGCCAATATCAATTTTTTAACGTTAGCAATAATACTCTTGGTGAAAATATATTTGTGTGTACGTATTAAGTGCTGTAGTCTATAGAATATGTTGTAGGGCTTATATATAGGAAAAATATTCAGGTGAAGACGGTGGCAATCAGTATCTTCTATTGAAGGTTTCGATAGGTGTTATTCATGATCAATGATTTTATGTTGTTTGTGTGATACTAGAGATTTTAGTAGATTTAGTTGACAATTGATCCTGCATTAGTTTGGTTGACTTGGAGATTTGCCGGACATATTATGATTTGTTATGCCATTATGCAAACTTGTTGGATGAGTCTTAACAGTAATCCGACTTTAATTATATCAAATTATCAATACTTAAGCAAGCATGAAAAAAGGGGATTAGTATTGAATTGAATATTATTCTACTTTTTTTATTCATAAGTTTGGTTACTTTCAAGGTTAGTTCAAGAAATCACCACGATTGGTTAAATACTAATACTCCATACATATTCGAGCCATGTCTACATATATCATTTAAGGTAGATCTCGCCAGAGCTAATTAAGAAGGAAAAGAATCAAAACTTGTTTTCAAGTTCCTGCTGGAAACCAACACCGAATATGTTGTTCAATGTGTATTTTGGAAACATGGTGATCTAAAGCATTGAATTGTTTACGGCTATTAATAAATTTCTTCCACAAGATAAATGCATGTGCATTTTGTCTCAAGTAATCAGTTCTACGGTTGGCGTTTAGTTTTAAACTATATTTTTTTGCATCAAGCATTCGACAAGCAATTCCTCAACGCAATTTAAAAAGGAGGAGGAATACATGAACAAACATACGGTAATAATATTATATTCAGAAATTTGGGAATGATTTGCGTTGCATTTCTTTGAGCAGTTTGCCTAATAGTCCTTTACTAATATATTTTCTTTTTTCAATCGTTTTATATTTCTTTATTCTTCGATTATTTCATTCTCTAATCTTTGAAATCTCTAGGACTATTGTTTCTACTACAATTATTTTGTTATCCATTTTTCTTTGCGTTCCTTTAATTTTTCTCTTTTAAATCTATTCAATTCTAGGACGGATTTGTAGCACGTTAATGTCCAAACTATTTATGATATGATATGTTTGATAGTAATATAGTCATTATGCGCAAGAGATTGTACCGAATTTTTTTTATACTTGTTTGAAATCAATATAATTATTATACAATATGAAAGCTGTTTTATTTGTTTAGTCAAGTTCATTTATAACACTTATAGTAAATGAATGAATGGAACTTTCAGCTATTTATGTAATTATTAAGTATGTTCACTGTGTATATGCTAGTTTATGAGAAGTTAAGTTTGTTAAGGAGTTTAAGTGAAGAGTTATATTGCTTAGGATTAAGTGAAAAAAAATACAGTTTCAAATATGTGGATTTTATTCCTGTTTTCTGAATCCACTAATTCATTATGCATGTCCTTGATTTTGTAAAATTACCATCCATTTCCGAATTATTTTAGTTTGAATTGTAATGGCAGTTACCACTAGTACTAATTGAGCTTAGCAAAAAGCAATTGGCTACATTGTTTTGTGCTTATCGTGCTTTATCTTTCTGTGAGGAATGTAGATTATGGATGTTAAGACCAGATTTACATTAAAAGGAGGTGAATAGTGTTAAATGAATTATACGAATCTTTTAAAATTAAACACAAACAAATGCAATTCACAGGCACAAAACCAATCACAATATGTCATATCTCATTTATGTTTGCTTTTGAAGTATTTTGTTGTCTGCTTATAACAGGAAATCAAATTCTATATCAAAGTTTGAAAACTTATTTGAATGCCTATATTGCCAATCGAAAAGGATTGGATGTATTTACACAGGTGACTATTTAATGCTTAACCTAAATGTGTATCTTGAGAAGTAACACATATGTTTTAATATTAAAATTTATATGTTATATTTTTGTTTTAGGACCAATATAGAGTACCGACAAGGAGCTTTGAATTTCGTGCATGCGGCAAAAAGAAATCTACAAAATAAGGAGAAATTTTTGTGTTCATGTACAGATTGTCAAAATCTTAGCCGACAAGATGACCACATCATCGTTGAGCATTTAACTATAAAAGGAATGGATTCTAAATACAAGACTAGTACATGGTATTTCCATGGAGAGCTAAAAAATATAGATAAAAAAACAAATTCGTTTGACACATATGACTTATTCAATATGATTCACTATGAAGATGAAGATTTTTTGAATTCTGATTTTTTCGTCGATGATAAGGATGATGATGATTCTAAAAGAAGGGAGGATGAACTACTTAAGAATTTGGAAGATGCAGAAACTCCATTGTATCTCGGATGCACAGACCATAAAAAGTTATCCGCCATCACCATCTTATACAATCTTAAATGTGAGACTAGTCTGTCCGATAGTGGGTTTGACAAGCTGTTAAACGTGCAACAATTGTTTTTGCCAAAGGATAATGTACTTCTAAAAACTTTATATGAAGTAAATAATTTTCTTAAAGTATTTGACATGGGTTTTGAAAAAATACATGCTTGTGAGAATAACTGTATACTTTTTAGAAAAGAACACAAAGATTTAGAAACTTGTCCAAAATGTGGTTCTTCAAGATGGAAGATAAATCAAGATACCAAGGAGGTTATAAAAGGTGTTCCAATTAAAGTGTTGAGATATTTTCCAATAATTCCAAGATTTAGAAGAATGTTTAGATCTCAAAAGATGGAAGAAGATTTGGCATTTCAATAATAGAAGCAACGAGGGAAAAATGCGTCATCCAGTGGACTCTATGGCATGGAATATGGTGGATGATCGATGGAAATATTTTTCAGCTAATCCATGCAATCTTAGACTCGGTCTTATCACAAATGGATTCAATCCTTTTTCTATGTTGAGTTCCAAATATAATTGTTGGTCGGTAATGCTTGTGAATATAATCTCTCTCCTCTGTTGTGTATGAAGAAGGAAAATATTTTGTTAACATTACTTATTCCTCATCCAAAGCATCCCGGAAACGATATCGATGTATATTTGGAACCTTTGATTGAAGATTTGCATTATTTGTGAAGTAATGGAGTTGATGCTTATGATGCATTTAGTAAAACATTATTTAATATGAAAGCAATTTTACTATGGACAATTAATGATTTTCGTGCTTATGGAAACCTTGTTGGATGTTGTGTGAAGGGAGAAAAAGCTTGTCCGTTGTGCGGTGTTAATACTCATCATCGTTGGTTGAATTATAATCAAAAGAATGTTTATATAGGTCATAGAAGATATCTACCTATGTCAGGTTCATGGAGGAAACAGAAGGCTTGGTTTGATAACACAATTGAGTCAGATAATGCTTCTAGAATTTTAACTGGAAGAAATATTTTTGTATTGTTAAAAGATTTTGCAAATAATTGTGGGAAAGAGAAAGAGAAAAAAAAGGTAGAGGAGAAACAATAAGAATATTGCCATTAAGATAAAGCCTATTAAGCTGAAAAAGAGGAAGAGTACGCATGATATGAACCATGAAGGAGATAAAGATAACGATCCTACACAGTTGGAGCTATCAAGATGGAAAAACAGATCAAAATTTTTTTATTTGACATATTGGAAGGTGTGTGTTTTTTTTAATATGTTTTAACAGTTAAATATACATAAAATTATGTGTTATATTATTGTTTTTTATAGGAACCGCCGATACGTCATAATCTAGATGTAATACATATGGAGGAAAACATTGGTGAAAGCATTTTAAGCACCATGTTGCATGATAACAAATCAAAAGATGGATTCAATTCTAGAAAAGATTTAGAAGAATGGGAAATTCGGCACGAGATTCATGCACAACCTCATGGGAAGAAATTATATCTTCCACCGACTCCTTATACGTTATCAAAATCCGACAAAAAAATATTTTGCAAAAGATTGTATGATTTCAAAGGGCCCAATGGTTATTGTTTAAATTTGAGAAATCCTATATCATTGAAGGATTGTAAGATTAGTGGTTTGAAATCACATGATTACCATGTTTTAATGCAACATTTGTTGCCAGTAGCAATAAGAGGGCAATTGTCAAAGAAGGCAAGAAAAGCAATAATTCGCTTATGTTCATTTTTCAACAAATTATGTCAGCGTGTCCTTGATGTAGAGAAGTTGCAGCAAATCAACGTTGAGATTATTGAAATTTTGTGTGAGCTTGAAAAATATTTCCCGCCATCGTTTTTTGATATAATGGTACATCTGTCAATTCATATTAGCAGAGAAGCACTCATATGTGGTCCAGTTCAATTTCGTTGGATGTACCCATTTGAAAGATATACGAAGACGCTTAAAGATTATGTAAGAAATTATTCACGGCCCGAAGAACGTATTGTAGAATCTTATCTCGCAGATGAATGCATGAGGGTTTTTAATGATTTTTTAAAAAAAATTAGGACATGTTGAGTAGACAATAGCTCGAAATGAAGAATATGAAAGCGGTGTAATACTTGAAGGACGTCCAATTTCATCGTCTAAGATGGTTACACTATCCTCTTATGAGAAAGAAATTGCTCATTTAGCCGTGTTAATGAATATGGCAGCGGTTGAACCATTTTTAGGGTATGTATACGTTACATTATTTTTCAATTATTTGGATGTGTTTGTGCTAATAAATATAACTTAGCATGCCTTATTTTATACTAGTTTACACCTGGAGGAATTGCAAAATTCAAGTAAGCATATGGAAAGAAATTCAACTTTACTTTGGGAAACACATGCAAAAAAAATTTGCTGATTGGATCAAAAAAAGGTTAAATTATTACTTGAATATTCTCTCATTTGCCTAAGAGTATTACTCTAAAATATCCGTTGTCAATGAAATTTTTTGCAGATACCTATAAACTCTAATGATCATAATGAAATATTGAAGTTGATTGCATACGGTCTAAAGAAAGATGCCTTCTTTTACAAAGGATATATTATCAATGATTAACGATTTCATATAAAAGATGTAAGGAGAGAAACTCAAAATAGCAGAGTGACTTATGATGCAACTACTACGTGTAGAGTAAGTGCGAAGGATATTTCTCAAGTAGTTGATGTGGTCACCTATTATGGGATATTAACTGATATAATTTTATTGGATTATCATGTGTTTTACATTCCCGTTTTTAAGTGTGGTTGGATACATATAGGAAATGGAGTATAAGTTGATGAGAATGGTTTTGCTCTTGTCAATTTACATCAAAATCAAGCATCATTTTCTAAAGATCCATACATCCTTGCATCTCAAGCGAAACAAGTATTTTATTTAAGAGAAAATGATTTGTCGAATTGGTATGTTGTAATGAAAGCACCACCTAGAGGTCTTCACGATTTAGAGACAAATGATTATAAAGAAGAAGTTATCAATGTCGTTGAAGATTGTGATGATGCCGATATAGATGTTGAAAATGTTAGTTATGTAAGGGAGAATTGCGAAGGCATACTTGAGTAGTTTAAGTATTTTGTTTGATTATGAGAATTGTTTTTGAGTACATGAACATGTCATTCTTGTTTGTTTTTCCATTGTCTTCTTATAAGATCAATGATTGTTGTGTAAGAAATGATGATGCAATTAAGGTAAATGTGATTATTTTTAATGTTTAAATTAGACAAATGTAATTAATTTGTTTGATAACCAATTAATATTTCTTGTATGCAGGTATTGAGTTAGGGATTTATCATCGAGATCTATATACTTGAACGCATACTCAATCTTCGTCATGAAGGTATCCATGTTATTTTTTATTTTATTAAATTGGCATACTGAGATTATTGAGTAGTTATTTTAATATTTCTAAATGAAAAGGCAAAACCTATTTAGTATAGTATTTTAACCATGACGATCGTCATTTCTCCCAATTTTTATTCTCCAGCATGTCAAAAATTGTCGGCAACCCATAGCTATTTTGATGAACTCTAATTATTCCTTTATTATATCTTATCCATTTTACCAACTTTTGTTTAATTATGACTAATTATATTTCCTACAAATTAACTGCTCTTTAAATTGGTTTAAAGTCATTATTAATGCACTTTATAAACTTTATATCTATTCCAATTTTGTTCGAGGACAGTGCTACATCAATTGGGAAGAAAAGCGGTGAAATTCACCAGATTTACAATCGGACGACAGAAATTCATGGGGAGGGAACAAAATTCATGGGGAAGAAAAGAATCCAATGGTTGCTGGAGCTACGACACTTTTTGACATACAAATTTGCGGTCACTTTAGCATTTTCATTTTGTTCAATCGGTAGGATTGAATGTAGATATTTTTCCACTTAGCTCTGAAAATCAATAGTGACCATTTTCAAAACGGATGAAACTGTGTGCAATTACATGAGATTTCTTTTAAACATTTTTATATTTGTTGGCCTTTATCCATTTCTGTCTCTTCTTTTTTATAATTGATTATGTTGATAATTCTTAATATTAACTAGATTGAGAAGGGAGTGATGAGGACTAAAACTTTTTTTGTATGGTGTTTTTGGCATCTCAGAATAATGACTATATTAATGATTGAAACAAGAGGTTGGATATATGATTTAGGGTTACATACCATAAAATATTATAGCATAAGGGAATTTTTGTACATTTGTCATTTTAGGATTACTTTGTGTATTCTGACTTAGTTTAGTGTCCTATGTACCCTTTTACAATCTGGACTGTACTACAACCAAAGAAGAATTTATTTTGCTATATCCGGAGATCTGGACTCTTGGAATTTGGATATTTGCCACCTCTTGGGTTGTTATATATAAAATCCATTTTCGTATGTGTGTAAAATATAATTTCAAGATATTTTATTCTACTTTTATAATTTTTATTTTCATTTCTTGTCAGTTGCGTTCTTGCATTAGTTTATCATACTAGCATGTTGTAACCCGATTAATGCTTATAACCTTGTAACTAATTTGGATGTTATTCATTATGTTGTGAGCCTTTTTACTTTTAAAGTCTGTGACTTAGGTAAACATCTGTTACTTCACATTGGTGATAGCACAACCAAATATCTATGTGTAACTTTCGCCTATCTTTTGTCATGTATCATTCTCTGAATGTACCTGAGCTATGTCTATTTACGTTTGCAGCATATTGAAAAATACTATACTAAATAAGTTTTACTTTTTCTAAATGAAGATACTATACTAATGAGAAAAATTATACTGAAATAATCCTTTTTTTTAATGTATATAATCAAAAAAACTAGCTTATAGCATAGTAATTGGGAACACAGGGCTCAATCACTTGTATTTTGTGGTAAAATAATATCATGTGCCCATCTTACCTAGCTGCTTTTAAATTCTTCTATCATTTGTAACGTTGAGAAAAGACTCATATATATAGTACTTAATTTAGCTTAAAAATCTATCATTAAAAATAGCTTAGACTAAAAGTGCATTCTGTTAATTGAATTATGATTTAAAAAACTAGCGATCAATTATCTGATTGTTCGCCATATTAGCAAATTAGTTTCATGTTCAACTCGACGTGTGTTGGTTATAGTATTAGTTTCATCGTCGACTTGTACGTTCATTTTCTAACATATTTGTTTCTTTAACAGTTTATAGTATGAGTTTATGTTCATGATAAAATTGGCTGGATGTAGAAATGGGACCATGTCATCAAATATAAATAGCCAATTTATAGCATGAGTTTATTTTCATGATTAAATGCTTTTATTCCATGTTTTTGCAGAAAAAGGATATGCATACAAGCAATGTACACACTCGTCATCAATTGAAGAACGAGAAATCTTGGAAGTATAAGGCAAAAGGAAAATCCGTTATGCCAACTTATGAATCTTTTCATGGAGAGAAGGAACAAGAATTAGGTTCCAACATCATACAAATGCCATGTGAAGAAAATGAAGTGCCTTGTGAAGGAAATGGAATGCGCGAAGAAAATGAAATGCCTTGCGAAGATAATGAGATGCGTGAAAAAAATGAAATGCCGTGTAAAGAAAATGAGATTCGCGAAGAAATTGAAACGCATAAAGAATGTGAAATGGATTGTGAAGAAAATGTTGTTACCGAAATGGAAATCGAGAGGCCACTTGAAGCTGAAATTGCAAATGTAAATGTAAAAAAGTATGGTAGAGGACCAACGAAAGTAAAAAGATTTCCATTAAATATTGAGAGTCGAATTGAAGTTGAATTCAATGAGGAAGGCGTACCGATAGGAGAAGGTTCGGTCCACTTATCTTCTTATCTTGGACCATTAGCAAAGGAGCATGTTCCGGTTACACTTAGTGATTGGAGGCTTCTAAGTGATGAACTATTGTGGGATTCCATTTAGGTATCAGAAATTTATATTTACAGCAATAGTTTATTTAACAAAATGTTCTTTTAAATTCATTTTAATATGAAATAACACTAATTTTTTTCCTTTTAATTTCTAGGCAAGATTTAAAGTGGACGTTGAATGGAAAAAAACGTCCATATTTCAGCAAATGGGAACCATTTGGTTAACCTCAAAAAGTAGATTGGTTCGAAAAATAATTAAAACAACGTTGAAAGAGAAAAGACTTGCTTTGAAACCATACAAAATAGAAAACGTCAAGGAGTGGAGAAAGTTTGTAAAGGAGAAAACAAGACTGGAGTTTAAGGTAAAATACTTAAATTTTTATCCCATCTTTATCTTTAGCTTATGATTCATTTTTCAGCTACCAGTTAACTGTTTGGTATGCACGTTAATTCTGCAACTAGTTATATTTCTTTCAAATATATCACCCTTTCTTTTATATTTAGTTCCTGATTCATTCTTCAGCTCACAATTTACCATTTATATGAACCAAAATGCTAGAGTACACACACAGAGTCCAAGATATTACAATATGCTATATACACACACACAGTCTAAGATATTACAAGATGCAGTCTTATGTTTCCCTATTCGACCGAAAAGCGCTTCAGATTGAGGTGTTACTACACATGGAGGTGGCTGCCTTTTGATCCTTTCTGTAAACTTTTCGCAGTTCGCCTTCTTGCATTTTCTTACTATTTTCTCTTCAAACTTTACTTTTTCTCCCCGTTTATAATAGCGTATGCCACTTAATTCTTACTTAGGGAATTTTGGGGCCTCTGTATAATAGTTACTCTCTTGGTTTTCTACTACTATAATTATGATTAGGGGAAGAGAGGAATGACTGCACATCACACGAATAAGTGGCTCTATTCACATTTACATTCATGTTTTCTTGGTGACGAGCTTCTTTTCTCTTCTTCCCTGTATATTATGCTTATTGAACTTATACTAATTCCCTGTATAAGCTTTATCTAGAATCATATATAACACGCAAGCCCATTCCCTTATGAGCACCAGAAACCTAATGACTGATATATGTACTAACATTCATAAATGCTAGTTCTAAAACCGTGCAATTAATTATGTCAACTAATTGTTTTGAGTCATTCTAAAATCTATCTCCACCTCTCCCTGCTGTATTCATTCAGCGCTCTACCCACCAACTCCAAACCCCCACCCAAGGCATCCGCCAGTTTTCTCGCCAGCACCACTGCATCTTCCAGCGTGCAACATGCTCCCTGCCCTAAGTTTGGTGTCATCGAATGCCATGCATTGCCTACCAACGCTACATTCTCCCTTGACGCAGGTGGATTAGTCCATGGCCATATCCAACGGTCCATAATTGTTGTGTTTACTATCAAGTTATCTGACGTTTTTGCTACCATGTTCAGGAATTCCGTTGGATAGCCTTTTATTAAATTCAATATTTCTTGTTTTACTTTCCCTGGCTCATTAGTTCTTGATCCTGCATCGCATTTTAAACAAAGTAAGAGTTATCAATGAGAAAAACTATGATGTAAGTAGTAATACTTAAGAGCAAAACCAAAAATGGCTTGTTCAGTGTCATATAAGCCAGAGCAACTAGATGTGTGGTTTGATTGGTTCACTCAACTAACCAAAGCTTACATCGTATGCTCAGTTTTTTTTCATGTCAGAGCTCAAGATTTCCCACACCATGAAAGTGGTTTGTTATTATTTTGAGTGTGTTTATGGTTGGTCTGGTGTTTTCTGGATGTTAAGGTAGATCTGTCTAGTTGTTTTGTATAAAGCTGTTTGATATGTATACGTTGGAGTTTTCCTTTCCATTATCTAATGATTATATATATACTTGGAAGAGGAGTTTTGTAGCAAATAATCCAGTAAACTTTTGTGGGGGAAGTAGGAATATAACCAGCACGCAAACCTCTTCCAGTTATATAGTGGATTTTCAATTTAAATGTCTGCCCCTCTAAGTAACTAGCAAGGCCTCGATACGCAGAGTAACCAGCATACTTTGGTTCAGAAAATCCCATCCATTTTTCTATTCTCGATCTCACACCATCGCAGCCTATCACTACCTGTAGCATATGGTGAAATTTATGTACATTATGATTCACAACATTAAAAGAGCTGTCTTAGTAAACATATATCTATACCTTGGCAAGTATTTTTGATCCATTTTCAAATTCTAACATAGTACCATCATTTCCTTGCTTCTTGATAGATTTCAGCTTTGATGCATATAATATCGAATCATTTAATAAGTATTTGTGGTTTTCACGAGGTTCCTCCCTTTTTGCGTATTTTTGCATTTGGTTTTTGGAATGGCATCCAGTCCCTCGCTATTCATTCAGAGCATAGTTACTGCACCTATACCTGATATATATTTTTTACCCATCTTTAATGGGTTTTTTTGCTAATCAATAAAAATTAGTTTGTTGTCTTATGCTGATCTACTTGCCTTGTATATTGGATTTTATATTGCTATCATAAATATCTGAATCCTCCGTCATCATAGTGTGATTCGCTGATTGATGAAAATCATTTATAATGTAACTAGATGTCTTAATGTTTCTTCGGTATCCTTAAGATTGTATCTAACCCCTGAATATAGAACCACAACTAGCCTATTCTTACCAACATGTTAGCCTGGGTGGATTTCTTCTAAATTAATTCACACATGAGCAAAGCTTGTTAGTTGACCGTCTTATGATATTATGGAACTGATTAGCAACCATAACGTGGGTCTTTGAAATGAGGAATATGGTTCTGAAGTATTGACATATCTTGACCCAAAAATGGATATTACCTTATTTTAGATGCAGGAGTCAACTAGATGCTGGTTCGTTCTGCGAGAGTGGAGGTGAAGAGTATGCGCTTTATTGGATTTGAAGTCGACTGACTGCATGTTATACTCATAACAATCTCGTGCTTATTGAACTTATACTAATTCCCTGTATATTTATGCAATTTTTTTAAAGAATTGGATATTCATGCATTTAATGTTTTGCTCTAAATGCACATCTTTAATTGCATATTCTATTTGCATAATTTTAATGTTTTGAGCAGGTATTAAATTATCCCTTATCTTCTTTCAGGCACGAAGTGAGAAATATATTGCCATTAGGCAAAAACAATTGTCGCATACAACTGGGCGGAGAGGAATGGCTAGATTCACCGACGATTTGGTTAGTTAATTAATTGTAGAATTATTTACCCAATTATTTAATTAATTATCAATTGATTTATTAAATGTCTAAATGTAGAATAAGCAAAGTCAGGATTCATTGCCCATATCTAGAGTTGATGTTTGGGTTAAATCGGGTTAAATCCCGCACTAAAAAGAATGGCGAACTGGTGAACACAGATGTTGTAAGTATTATTGTAAGAATAATTGATCTTTTTTTAGCAACTAAACATTGCTTTAATTCTACCATCGTATATAGTCTATATGTTTTTTAATTTTTATAGGAGGAGATTAAAATAATTGATAATTCAAGACAACTCGACTCGGCAAATAATATCAGAGAAGATGCAGTTGTACAAGTATTGGGGCACGATAAACCGGGATGCTTAAGAGTATTAGGAAGGGGCTACACCCAAACTAAGCTAACGTTGTCACAATGTAGAGATAAACAGATAGCTCACTATCATAAAAGAATTTCATAAATGGAGAGTATGATCTACATGCTAATGAACAAGCTGGAAAATCCACCTCAGAAGGTTTACTTATTGCATCATTGATTTTTCATGAATTTCTTTAAATTTCAAATTTTAAACCATTAACTATTAATGCTGCTATTTTTTGCTTTGACAAGGTAAAGAGTGTTCAAAAGAAGGGAGCACAACGGAAATGGTTGAAATCACTTCAATTGTTGATATAACATCAGTTGTAATTTACTTCTAATCCAATAATTAATATATTTTTATTTGACAGGGTAAAGGATGTTCAAAAATGGGAAGCACAACTGAAATGGTAAAAAACTCATATATTATTGATATAACATCAATCGTAATTTAGTTCTCAAACCAATAATTAATACAATTTTTGGTTTAACTATTGTAGGGCAATGATAACATGTGTGAGTTACTGAATTAGGATGGAACCAACGAAATTGTTGCTAAAGGAAGAGTAGTGACTGCTGATCCCAATGAGGTTGTCAATGATGTTCGTGTTAGACCAAATGTTGTGAAAGTTATCATAGAGCATGCAAAGAAAGAAGATATTTATATACGAAGGCCTACAACAAGGTTGTCACTAGAAGGGTAAGAATAAGTTAGTATCATGGCCTTCTAATTATGTCATGGCACGACAAAAATTGGAGGAAGACGTTACGGTAAATTTCATAATTTACGATAACTATTTGCAATTGTATACATATCTTTTCCCATTAAATTTGTTGTTCTCATTAGAGTAAAACTAGTAGTATAAACAAAAAATTCAAGCTTTATGATTGGAATGAGGGTGAATTGTTATTTGCCGAGGGAAGACTTTGCTCCAGTGATTCCGAAATGATTGTAAATGGTATTCCGCTTGGTCGGTTAGCTTTTGTGGTTTGGGTAGATCATGCCAACAAAGTAGATTCTTTCTTGTGGCGACCTACAACCGATATGTCATACATTAAAGATGTCGTTGGTAGGAAAATTGTAACAACCCTAATTTCGACAGACCGATTTTTTTCTTCAAAATTCCAATCTATCGAAACTCGGATTGGTTTGCTCTGGCATCCTGCAGAAAAGACAGAGACATAAAACATGTTAGAGCTCAGAAATTATTTCACAACGGAATGGATAAAATATAATGTAATCAAAATATAGCCTTACTGTATTAATGATACTGCCTACCCAGTATCCAAGGCTATCATGTCCCTGCAGCAAATCTAACCTGCGAGTATGTGATGAGAAGGGGGGTCAGATCACAAGTTCTGGTGATTGGATTTAAACTATACACTTTGGATAATCCTACATATACCATTCAATCATATTTTCTTATTTATTAGGTTACTTGGGTTATCAGCACTCAAGGCTTACACACACGTCGCACCCATTTACTCCCCAGAGGATTAACCTAATACAGTATATATGTAGCTACCCCCAATATTGTGGTACTCCCCATAGTACCACACTCGCACGGTCTCCACCGTAACACCATCAAAATATACGCAGTCCCTTATCCTACGTCATAGTGACGTACGAATATCAATATTACGTTTCATATATATCTATCATTACAATGCTACGTAAAGGTACTGACTGCCTCCTTTGTTCGAATTAGACTCCATACCAGAGTAATGCCCTCAAGTCTACGATACACCACCCAGAGCCAACATGCATGTATCTAGATTGTCCACCATACGCATCTTCAATTGTAGCTCGATGCCTCAACCGCACGTCCTCTTATGTGCACCGAGTTCCGTGGTAGGGCGATAAAAGAAGCACAGAACTCGGTCAGGAGCTTTTCCATATCTGTATAGGTTCATCTTTAAAGAGCCTCTATATACAGATATACCTAGGGTCTGTTTTCGCGGTGGCTATGGTCCCACCTCGGCCCCTCACTCAACTAGTAAAGACTACCAGAGCTAAGCGACTGTCCCTACGCAAACAATCTAAACATCCATGTGGCGTCTCCCATCAACTCCTTACCCCTATAGTGAATGGTGAAATGTTATCTTGGGTTTAGCTCGAGTCTTTCCACATCCCACTAGCTGCCGATGACGGGTGTGCGACGGTCTACTATCCTTGTCGGTCCTGACCCTCCGCCTCCTCGTAAGGCAATCGCCAAACCACCCCGGTTTCACCTCGTCACAGCATTCTGACTACATAGCTATATCTGCAGTTAAGGCCCACCCACATAGTAGTTACGCGCAGACCCAACCTCTGCGGACATAGCCTAAGACATCTGCCGCCGCACAGAGGACTACTAGGAGCACCTTACATACCTCAGGATGCCGCGTGCTTCCCCTTCCAGTCCTTTGGAGCCGTCAAAACAATCAGATGAATGTGCGCTCCCCTTGTGCCTTATAACGACTCGATGATCTACCCCGTTGGGTTATTCACCCTCAACCGTACAGACTGGTCAAAGCGCCTTACTTTAGCATATTGTTAGACCCTATGTCTAAACGTTCTTTTATGCGATTGTCTCACCTCATCAGGTTTCCAGTTAACTTGGTTATTTATATTGAATTCTTATTCAAATTACCAAGTCCACTTGCTTATTAATTTCAGTCATAAAACTTAATCCATTTAAGTTTATTAATAAGCCCACACATGTTATTCTCTAGATTGTGGCCCAAGGTCTGTAATCCACAACCCATTTTTATCTGCTTGTTGATTTCATCATTACAATAACAAGTTTTACTTAATATGTAATTAAGTATATCCAACTCACATGTTTTCTAATTAACATGTCACTAACCATTTATGATTAAATATAACTTATTTCATTTCATAAGTTTTCCTCATTCTTTCTCATTTAATCATAATTCCATTTTACATTGTCAGTACAACTTATCGTTGTTTACTTATTAATTTAGTTCTATTAACTAAGGCCCATTAATAAGTTTCTCTACACGTTTATTATAACTTATGTTATAATTTCCTCTTGTCCCTAGGACAAGCCTAAACATTCTTATCAACGGGTTTCAGACTCCAAGCTTACAGATTACTTAATTTATAATTAAGTACAATTTCTTATATTTCCCCCATTTTCTCACCTGGTTTTCAGTTTTCCCCATTTACTACTTACTTAATTTACAATTAAGTGTCCCTTGACTCATTTCATCAGTTATCCAATTTCCCTATTAGTTTATTATAACCGTAGTTATAATCCCCACTTATCCCTAGGACAAGTCTACCTATTACACAACATTAATGTTATTTATTTATAATAGGTGATTATCATTTCTACAAGTTATGCTTACCCTAAAAGGTGCCTTTAATTACATACTTTATTATTTCTACCAGTTATTTATACCACTAGGTTTCCTTAATTACATAACCTTATCGGGCTAAGTTTGCGGGCCTATATGTAAATATTACCCACCCCCTTAGATTTGCCTACCCCACCCACTGTCCAACCAAATCCTAACTTTAGTACATATTCATACAATCCCTATGGATTAGATTAGGTTAAGTAGTCCAATTCATTACCGTGTCCATTTATGGTTTATAATGGGCTAGACCTCCCACATTAGGCCCACAGCTTGTGGATGCTTTATTCTGGTCGGGTCCAAGCAGACTTCTTCCACATGTTGGGCTTAACCGCGTGTAATAGCCCATCTCGTATTTGCGCACTTAGACCTCTCACATTAGGTTCAAAATTAGTGGCTGCTGGATATGCCGGTCGGGTCTGGGAAAACTTCCACCACTAATGCAACCTAACCTCGTGTCATATATGCAATTACACTTTCTAATTGTAATCCTAGGCATTCATTATTAATCAATTATTTAAACCTTTACCTTTATAGGTGTTAATGCCCATTTACCGAATTATATTCATGACGGGTTATATGTCTAAATTCATATTATTCGAATTATGCCAATTCATATTTTACATAAGATCCCATTTGCGCCCAAATCATTTTTCTATACTTATGATCCAATTTGAGATCTTTAGACATAATTTGGTCGATACCCCAAACCCATATTTATTCGATTCTACGTTAACATGAATCCATATTGCCGTATACTTACTCCAATTATTCCCTGTATATAATTGGGACAAATTTACATATAAACTTTTTAGCACTCCAATATATCCAATATATGAATTTTTCCCACATGTTCAAATTAATATTATAACATGTAAACATTCCAACATTTCAACTGATTCAATATATGAATTATTCATATTAACAATTTGATCTTATATCATGCTAATCATTCCCACAATTTAATAGATTCAACACATGAATTTCTTGATCTATTCATATTAATGTCTCAACTTGTTATAGCAGTAATTTATAATTAAACTGGTAATTTCACAATTTATTAAAAGGGGAATGTTAAACGATAGTCACAACATTATCTAAAGGCTATAGTTTAAACCCACTCACCTTTCATGCTTTCCCAAATTTTGGATATAATCCGTTCCATCATCCATCGTTTTCCTTTCCCCTTTAATTTGATTTGAAACCTAATAATGTGGATCGACTATTTTCATTAAGAGAGAAGGGAAAGAAAATAGGAAGAATATGAATAGATTGGATTTGGGACGTTACCCTTCTTTTCACGTAATTCTGAACGCCTTTTAATAAAAACACCAACCTCTTCCCTCCAAATCTTAATTTAAGATTTTCTAATTTACAATCTAAATCTCTGAATATGTTTGAGGAGAGAGAAAGGGAGCAATGGTAGAGCTCCAGTGTAGCCGTTGAATTATGAGATCTAGGGTTAGGTCTAGGGTCTTATTTATAGGAGTAGCGGAGGAACCAGGACCCTCAGATCAACATCTAAAACACCAGAATCGTCCACGTCAGAAAAGAAGGTTCCAGATTCGCGGGTGGGTCGACCCCCAACGGTCCATTTTCCCTCCGAACTTTCCCGCCCGCGATTTTGATATTTGAACTGATTTTTTTGAATTTTCTGGATATATTTATTAAATATATATATACATATAAGCTCCTTATATGTATACAAACTTCTAATGCTCATAACTTTTTCATACGGTGTCCGTTTTATGCAAACCAGGTGTCTATCTTGACCAGAATTTCGAGACGGACACAATGGCGCAGTCCATTTTACTTAATTTTGAATATTTAGTTAAGTTATTCTTGTTTTATTATCTTAAAAATATAGGAGTTACATTCTCCCGCCCTTAGGAAATTTCGTCCCCGAAATTTGATAAGGGTAAAATCAATTAACCCCTCGCATAATATACATCCATTATGTGTGCATCCAATTTTTGCAAACATTGTGCACTTGTGCAAAGTGAAGTACAACATAATAATGCATGTATTCCTAAACGGCACCTCCTATGTGTATGCAAGTTTTTTAAAATTCCTTTTTAAAATATGACGCTCACATCCTAAATATACAGGCAGTTCTATATGAATGGAATATTTTGCAAATCAAAAAGCATTTTCATCCAAATTTTCCCACACTCTTACTGAGTAAGAGCATAGTTCATCCGATTGTTGCATCCATAATCCTACCAACCAGCTTAATTTTTCGAATTTTATAAAAATCTAATTTTCTACATTCGATTTCTTATGTTACAGAAAGGTGGAAAATGGAAAACTCCACATCTCCCACTTTTCTTTTTCCAACCTTTTTCTAACCGTACTTGGATTTTTATGTAACTGTTTATAAAAGTTCCCTATTTTTCTATCCAAGCACAGCCCACTTAAGAAAATTTTCTTTATTACTGATTATCTTATCTTGGAAATTTTTATTCTTATCCATCTTTTCTCATAATTTTCCATATTTTGTTGCTTTACTGAATTTTCTGTTTCCTTTTCAGTTGTACTTTTTCTCTTTTCTTAGCTTGTTTAATTATCTGATCTTAATTTAAATTTAAATAAGCCTCTAGTCTTCCAACTAAAACAGGAAAACAGACACCCTACACAACTGCTACTATGGGCCAAGAATCTCGGGACTATGTCCCCCCCTCAAACAGAAAAGTCCAAACCATGGGATCTACGACCAGTTTAGGTGTTACCCTAACTTCCCGACAAGAACAATATAATGGAACGGTCCTCACAAAAATGTAGTAACGGGTTTTACCCCTAACATGGAAATTAGCAACATGATCTAAACACTTACCTGCCCTTTACTATCCAGTAGTCGCTACTAGTCCTAGCTGTGTACCAACAATTATTTCAAGCAACACCCTAGGTTATTCAATGCTTATGCATTTACGGGAACTCACTATTATTCCAAGATACTTCTCGCTATTTACTTTATAGCCTCAAAACTTTTCTCGTCTTTCCTAGGCACCAATCCTTATCTACTCCATACTTTTTAAAACATGGTTTGGCCCTTTTTCTTTTTCATTTATTTTTTTTTCCAAAAATTCAAAAGTGTCAAAATTTCATTTTCCTCATGAAAACTTACTTTTTCCAAACCACAAAAACATGTCATCTTAAAAATGTAAATCATCATTTTTTTTTAAATCACAAAACTAGAGTAGATACGGTCAACTATTTTCTCCATCGGGTTTATGACTTGTTCTCACCCATAAGGTCGGTTTAGTCTCTTACTATAAGGTGCAAACATCCACTCTATTCTTATTTTCTATGCCTTATTTTGTCCACCCACAAAATTATCTTAAAATAATTTATCAAAAAAGGTTGTCATAAGAATAGATATTTAAAATCTTTCTTTATTAAAGATTCTTGTATGAAATATAACAGGAAAACTAGCGAGCTATACATTCTCTATATTATGCACCTTTTTACTGAGAGAATTTTACTTTAAAACTCAATATGTATTTCTTTACATATTTTAAAAGTATAACTTTTAAGATTAAAACTTGAAAACACCGTAAACAATTTTCCCAAAACTTTTGTAATTTCAAGTTCTTAAATGTTAACAATGGGGTTAGACTCAAAGTGGGTTTCCAATTTTTTTCTAGGTTCTCCTAGACACTCCCCAAGGTCAATACTCTCAACTATATATATTCCTAATCCATTTTCTTTTTCTCTTTTTAACCATATTACACTCTTTCTATTTAGTTGGTTTCTCTATGGATCTAGGTATATATATAATATTTATATTTTGAAAAAAAATACAAATATGTTCACTCACTATTTATATAGGACTTCTAAGCCTAAGCTCTGATACCAGATGTAACAACCCCAATTTCGACAGACCGGTTTTTTTTTTCAAAATTCCAATCTATCGAAGCTCGTATTGGTTTGCTCTGGTATCCTGCAGAAAAGACAGAGATATAAAACATGTCAGAGCTCAGAAATTATCTCACAGCGGAATGGAGAAAATATAATGTAATCAAGATATAGCCTTACGTATTAATAATACTGCCTACCTAGTATCCAAGGCTATCATGTCCCTGCCACAAATCTAACCTGCGAGTATGTTATGAGGAGGGGGTCAGAACACAAGCTCTGGTGACTGGATTTAAAATATACACTTTGAATAATCCAACATATATCGTTCAATCAAATTTTCTTATTTATTAGGTTACTTGGGTTATCAGCACTCAAGGATTACACACACGTCGCACCCATTTACTCCCAAAAGGATTAACCTAATACAGTATATATGTAGCTACCCCCAATATTGAGGTACTCCACATGGTCCCCACTCGCATGGTCTCCACCGTAACACCATCGAAATATACGCAGTCCCTCATCCTACATTGTAGTGACGTACGGATATCAATATTACATTCCGCATATATCTATCATTACAATGCTATGTAAACGTACTGACTTCCACCTTTGTTCGAATCAGACTCCATACCGGAGTAATGCCCTCAAATCTACGATACACCACCCAAAGCCAACATGCATGTATCCAGACTGTCCAACATACGTATCTTCAATTGTAGCTCGATGCCTCAATCGCACGTCCTCTAATGTGCACCGTGTTCCATGGCAGGGCGATACAAGAGGCACATAACTCGGTTGGGAGCTTTTCCATATCTGTACAGGCCTGTCTTTAAAGAGCCTCCATATACAATTATACCCAGGGTCTATTTCATGGTGGCTATGGCCCCACCTTGGCCCCTCACTCAACTAGTAAAGACTACCAGAGCTAAACGATTGCCCCTACGCAAACAATCTAAACATTCATGTGGCGTCTCCCCTCAACCCATTACCCCGACAATGAAGGGTGAAATGGTATGTTGGGTTTAGCTCGTGTCTTTCCGCATCTCATTGGCTTCCGATGACGGGTGCCCAACGGTCTACTATCCTTGTCGGTCCTGACCCTCTGCCTCTTCATCAGGCAACCGCCGAACCACCCTAGTGTCATCTCGTCACATCATTCTAACTGCATAACTACATCTGCAGTCAAGGCCCACCCACCTAGTAGTTACACGCAGACCCCCAACCTCTGCGGACACAGACTAAGACATCTGCCGTCGTACAGAGGACTACTAGGAGCACCTTACATAACTCAGGAAGTCGCGTGCTTACCCTTCCAGTCCTTTGGAGCCATCAGAAAATTCAGATGAATATGCGCCCCCTCATGCCTTATAACACCTCGATGATCTACCCCGTTGGGTTATTTACCCTCAACCGCACGGACTGGTCTAAGAACCTTACTTTAGCATATTGTTAGACCTTATGTCTAAACATTCTTTTACGCGCTTGTCTCACCTCATTAGGTTTCCAGTTAACTTGGTTATTTATATTGAATTCTTATTCAAATTACCAAGTTCTCTTGCTTATTAATTTCAGTCATACAATTTAATCCATTTATGTTTATTAATAAGCCCACACATGTTATTGTATAGATTGTGGCCCAAGGTCTGTAATCCACAACCCCTTTTTATCTGCTTGTTGATTTCATCATTACAATAACATGTTTTACTTAATATGTAATTAAGTATATCCAATTCACATGTTTTCTAATTAACATGTCACTTACCATTTATGATTAAATATAACTTATTTCATTTCATAAGTTTTCCTCATTCTTTCTCATTTAATCATAATTCCATTTTACATTGTCAATACAACTTATCGTTGTTTACTTATTAACTTAGTTCTATTAACTAAGGCCCATTAATAAGTTTCTCTACCAGTTTATTATAACTTATGTTATTATTTCCTCTTGTCCCTAAGACAAGCCTAAACATTCTTATCAATGGTTTCAGACTCCAAGCTTACAGATTACTTAATTTATAATTAAGTACAATTTCTTATATTTCCCCCATTTTCTCATCTGGTTTTCGGTTTTCCCCATTTACTACTTACTTAATTTACAATTAAGTGTCCCTTGACTCATTTCACCAGTTATCCAATTTCCCTATTAGTTTATTATAACTGTAGTTATAATCCCCACTTATCCCTAGGACAAGTCTACCTATTATACAACATTTTCATTAATGTTATTTATTTACAATAGGTGATTATCATTTCTACAAGTTATGCTTACCCTAAAAGGTGCCTTTAATTACATAACTTTATTATTTCTACCGGTTATTTATACCACTAGGTGTATTTAATTACATAACCTTATCGGACTAAGTTTGCAGGCCTATATGTAAATATTGCCCACCCCCTTAGATTTGCCTACCCCACCCACTGTCCAACCAATTTTTACTTAACCATAACTTTGGTTCATATTCAAACAATCCCTATGGAATAGATTAGGTTAAGTAGTCCAATTCATTACCAGGTCCATTTATGGTTTATAATGGGCTAGACCTCCCACATTAGGCCTACAACTTATGGATGCTGGATATGCCGGTCGGGTTCGGACAGAATTCTTCCACAAGTTGGGCTTAACCTCGCGTCATAGCCCGTCTCGTATTTGCGCACTTAGACCTCTCACATTAGGTTCAAAATTAGTGGCTGCTGGATATGTCGGTCGGGTCCGGGCAGACTTCCACCACTATTGCAACCTAACCTCGTGTCATAAGTGCAATTACAATTTCTAATTATAATCCTAGGCATTCATTATTAATAAATTATTAAAATCTATACCTTTATAGGTGTTAATGCCCATTTATCCAATTATATTCATGATGGGTTACATGTCTAAATTCATATTATTCGAATTATGCCAATTCATATTTTACATAAAATCCCATTTGCGTCCAAATCATTTTTCTGTACTTATGATCCAATTTGAGATCTTTAAACATAATTTAGTAGATACCCCAAACCCATAATTATTCAAACCATATTTATTCGATTCTATGTTAACATGAATCCATATAGTCGTATACTTACTCCAATTATTCCCTGTATATAATTAGGACAAATTTACATATAAACCTTTTAGCACTCCAATAAATCAAATATTTGAATTTTTCCCACATGTTCAAATTGATATTATAACATGTAAACATTCCAACATTTCAACTGATTCAATATATGAATTATTCATATTAACAATTTGATCTTATATCATGCTAATCATTCCCACAATTTAATAGATTCAACACATGAATTTCCTGATCTATTCATATTAACGTCTCTACTTGTTATAACAGCAACTTGTAATTAAACTAGCAATTTCACAATTTATTAAAAGGGTAATACTAAACGATAGTCATAACATTATCTAAAGGCTATAGTTTAAACCCACTCACCTTTCATGCTTTCCCAAATTTTGGATCTGATTCGTTCTATAATTCATCTTTTTTCCTTTCCCCTTTAATTTTATTTGAAACCTAATAATGTGGATCGACTATTTTCATTAAGAGAGAAGGGAAAGAAAATAGGAAGAATATGAATAGATTGGATCTGGGACATTACCTTGCTTTTCACGTAATTCTGGACGCCTTTTAGTAAAAACACCAATCTCTTCCCTCTAGATTTTAATTTAAGATTTTCTAATTTACAAATCTAAATCTCTGAATATGTTTGAGGAGAGAGAGGGAGGGAGCAATGGTAGAGCTCCAGCGTAGCCACCAAGTTATGAGATTTAGGGTTAGGTCTAGGGTTTTATTTATAGGAGTAGAAGAGGAACCAGGACCCTCAGATCAAAATCTAAAACACCAGAATTGTCCACATCATAAAAGAAGGTTCCAGATTCGTGGGTGGGTCGGCCCCCAACGGTCCATTTTCCCTCCGAACTTTCCCGACCGCGATTTTGATTTTTGAGCTGATTTTTTTGAATTTTCTGGATATATTTATTTAATATATATATACACACATATACATATAAGCTCCTTATATGTATACAAACTTCTAATGCTCATAACTTTTTCATACGGTGTCCGTTTTACGTAAACCAGGTGTCTATCTTAACCAAAATTTCGAAATGGTCGCAATGGCGCAGTCTATTTGACTTAATTTTGAATATTTAATTAAGTTATTCTTATTTTATTATCTTAAAAATACGGGGTGTTACAAAAATAGCATGGCCGAAATCAAAAGTTGTAGTTGAAAAAGCAAATGTTGTGAAAAACTCCTCACATGGCTTAAACAAGTGTTATGACTACTCCTCAGGTAACTTTGTTGCCACTTGTAGTGTTTCTAGATTTCTCATATAATATAATTACACAAAAACACGATAATTCATGCATTTTTTCTTATCAACAGGCTGCAAATCTTGTAGCAAATAATAAATGCAAGTTGATTGATGTGGGTGAAATGGGACGAATAGTGGCTGAAGGAACCATCATTTCAACTGATCCAATAGCGATGGTTCACTTTGTTCCATTGGGAAAAATACCATAAAAGTTTGGATAAAATTTGTGAGAGTTATTGATGCATTGCTACGGAGACCTACATCAGAGTGTACGTACAAGGAAGATGCATTTGGTACGACCGTAGCTTGGCTAGCCGCATATGTCGTTGATGAATCATGTTCAAGTAAGTCAATATTGTCAACCTAGTCAATGTTTCACACATGTTAGTTTTGAATATCTTTAACCTTTAAGTTGTATTGGAAGTGTCCACCGTCCTCATCTATGCATGCTATTTCAGGTTTTCCTTGCACATAAATGAACCTTTAAGTTGTATTGTTTCTCTATAATAGAAGAATTATTTGAAAATCTATTCTGATTCATGAGTGTGTGTATCGGGTACCTCAGTTGATTTTTATTGAAAGTGCGGCATTATGAACGATGAAATAAAAATATTTGATGAAATGCTAAAAAATGTTGTTACTTGAATCAGCATAAAAAAAATCAATAATGAACGGATTCTAACTATAAATAAAAATGTTGCAATAGTCTGTATGGAAAACAGTGGAATCTGAAATATGACATATAATATTGATATATTGCTTCAATTATATTTATCTTTAATTTTCCAATTTAAAATGAAATCTGAAAGTAAACATAATTTGAAGTACATGAATGCTTTAAGACAACAATGTGAATGTGTTCATTCGACAACCGACATTTTCGTACAATGATCAAAAATAGTGAAAAACAATGCTTTAAGACAACAATGTGAATGTGATTTGTTAATTATCCAAGCAAGATGTGTAACATACATGTAGTGCATGGGAGGGAAACACAGATCTACTTTGCATATACCAAGTCCAGAATTAAAAGTTTGTTTATTCACTTCAAATGTGGGGCCATTATTATATACTACCACATATATATTTATGGTACTCATTCTTTTCCATTACTAGTGTTATACCTTCTCAATCCATGATAAAAATTCAACTCCTATTTAAAAGTAACCTTTTCTCTTTTTTTTTTACCTATTATTTCATTCGGATTAGGAAATGTGTTACAGTGGAGTTGTATAATTGTTATTTGACTTATTTCGACCTTTTGTTAATAACAATATTCAACCGTCGCTGATTATGCCTCATTTGAACTACTAAAGATGAAATCACCGACTGCCATCTTATTTATATTTATTATCGTACGGTACTGTTGATTATTTTCTTTTATTGACCTTTTTAGGGTTATCGTTCTTATTATCCTCTGATTAGGATATCAACATTTAAATTCTTTACAAGCAGCTAATCGTTGACTATATGAATTGGATGAATATTTAAAACAAAATCAAACTTCCTGGTAATGAATTTTACAAATGAAACCACTTAGCAAAAGAAACTCAACTGTTTACTGAACTATACATTGATAGCTAGCCCATTTTTAAGGAAAAATAATAATATAATTACGCTTATTCAATTCAATATGTGTTTAAATGATAAATTGTGAAGTTCACATGGTATCTTCTTATTGCCAAATATTGTTTACTTTATGTTCACACTTAATTGTTGATTTTGACAATGTTTGCTTTATGCCACTAACAGACTATCAATCAGAAAGACCTCAAAAGTTATAAACAAATAGTTTATTTGTTAATTGCCGGCAGTTAAACAGAGAAGTTTTCAATTAGTGATTATGATAATGCCGAAATCTGTTGTTTTGCGTTTGGGGATTATCAGATTTGGATGATAATTTTGTAGTTTAATCGCTGAGTTTAAAACACCATTCTTTTGGTTGTGAATTCCAGTTACTTCGGGTTCCATTATAACCGTTATCTGCCATTTTGATTACCTGGTTTACATTTCCAGTTCAGACATTTGCTCATGTAAACGGTTCCACTTGATTAATATGACAAGAGATTGGTATTGGATTTAATTGAAATGATGTTACTCCCCAAAATGCTTATGGACTATACTCTGACCAAATATATTATTCGTCCATTTTTACATCTATTATGCAATTTTATGTGTACAAATTACGATTATGCGAGGTAGGTTTCAGAACTAGGTTTGCAAACTGGATAGGATGTTATATGCCCTATGCATGTCTGATAGTTCTCTGGAAAACATGTGATGCTATAAAGTTTTGTTCAAGAGTTTTCATCTCAGGAAGATCCTATAAACTGTAAATCAAAATCTAGTGCACCCTACTATGATTTTGAATAGCTGTTTTAGTTTTAGAGATGATTATGACTGAATTTTAACTTCTTCCTAACCCATGAACGAATTGGCAGTTTCTTATAACTGCACATGCAGCTACATTTTATGTTTGTGGGTATTAGTTTCCACTACAAAAGGCAGCTTAAATAGCGACGGGGTGGGGCAACGGTTAGCGACGGCTAAAAAAGCGGCCGTCGCTTGCCGTCGCAAACCGTTGTTCGATTTGCAGAATAATAACTGCCGAATCATCCTCTTCCTCATTATGTTTTTTCCCCAAAATCATTCCTAAACCCTACCCGTCGCCATTTCTTGCTGCTCCGATTCCAAGCCTCCAATTTCACTTCCAAGGTATTGATTTCATTCTTCTATGTCCTCTAACTCTAGTTTATGCTTAATTAGGGTTAATTAGAGGCTTTGGTTGCTAATTTATATGAGTTTGCAAAATTGAATGTTTAGGGATATGAAATTGGTTGTATCGAGGGATGTTTATGATAACGGTTGTGTTGTGAGTTGATTTGGGGATAAGTGTAATTGATTAGGAGGGTAAAATCGATGAATATTACATATGTAATTGGTTTAGGAAGTTGAAAACAATGATTATCACGTGTTTAATTAGACATACAATGATTGTGTTGTATGTAGAATGTGTGGTATGATGATTTGAAAATGAATGGAATTAATGTAATTGTTTAATGGTAGTAAATTGATTATTATTCAAATGGAGCAACGATGTCCCTAGTCTACATGCATGCACTGTTATGTTCCCATCGGATGCAAGAATGGTCGGTCCAAAAGAATGCACTTGCAATTGAAAAAAAATTGTTTTGTTACTATAATATTTAGTAATCAAATGTTGATTAAAAATGTTAATTCAAAATAATTCTTAATTTAGGTTTAGATCGGTAAGAATCTTGTTAAATGTGATGAAAATCATATTACTCAACTCTTTGAATTTTTTATGAATTGAAATAATTAACTTGAAAGCTTAGTTTATCTTTCAAAAATTTAAACTAACTAAAATTAATTTTATAATTTATACATTAAACTAAAATGAATCAAAATAACTAAAACTAATTGTCATGTTACTTTACAAATTGAAATTATGAAAACTTATTATGTAGACGCCATATAGTCAAGGCGCGCACATAGGCGCAAAAAGGCGTAAGGCGCAAGTACGGGTCTTTTTTGAAGTTTAAGGCGCATCTTTTACTGAAGCGCAAAAAAAGCGCAAAAAGGTCCAAAGCGCAAAAGGTGTGCTTTTTCATTTGATGTGTGTGTTTCTTGTTTTAAACTTAGGTTGAATGTGTTTTGACTAATTATGTGAACCCCTTAGATAAATTTGGCCCCGTCCGACAAGTGTTGTATATGATCGTTATATGGATATTCGTTTTTCCATAAAACGGAAATCTATATTCATCTGATACAATATTCGTTGGATTTGTCCTTGTATTGGACAAGTTACAAATATAATAACGTAACCATATTTTATAAATCATTTCAGTTTAAACGGTTAACAAAATTTCGATGGCACTTCCTTTTTGTTCCCTGTGTACACACATTTGTGTATGATACAGGGACCAAAGAGAAGTGCTGCCGAAATTTTGTTGAACCGTTTAACCTGAAAGGATTTATAAAATATGCTTACGTTATTATATTTGTAATGGGAAGTAGGTAGACCTGCCGTCAAAGTAGAAAGAAATAAACAAAAAAAACTGAAAACATGAAGTAGTTGTAAATGAAATTGTACAAGATTTCAATTAATACAAAGTGTTTGATCGAATTTTCTAACATTTTTGTTGCAAATCAGGAAAATGTTCGATTATTTTCGTGATCGTAGTTGGATGTATCAACCGCGTACCGGTAAGAAAGGGTCGATAAAGGAACATTTTTGTAACGGTGTCCAAGAATTTATTAGATTCGCTAAATCTAATAATCGGAGTAACCTAGACATTCGATGTCCGTGTAGCAAGTGCAAACATTTGAGGCATTGGAAGCCAGATGTAGTAGAAGTACATTTGTATAAATTTGGTTTTGTGTCGAATTATTACTTATGGGATCGTCATGGAGAGCTTGTTCAACCTACGTCTAACCCTGTAGTGGTAGAGGATGATAGTACAATGATGAACGATAATAGAACGACCAATCTGATAGAAAATATGGTGCAAGATGCAGCACGATCAATGTTTCCCACCATTGATCAAGGCGGCGATGAGAATGAAAATGCTGAAGAACCAACGGAGGAAGCAAAAAAAATTTATGATTTATTGAATTCTGCTAATAGAGATAAGGCATACATCACGTTACTATAAGTATGATCCTTTCGTGTTAGCCAAGCAAGCACTACAAGTGTATTTTGCTCCGTATCCATCCTTAAAAAAAGATAAAGCAGATTGGTGGGCAGTTTTTAAAACAAAGGCAAGATTTACATTTGATGGAAATAATATTCTAGACGAAGCAGCGTATCAAGCGGATCTTGAGCCGAATACTGAAATTAGAATAGTTGATGACATTGATGTCGGGTCGTTGAATGATGAAGCGAATGTGTTAGTAGATGCATTTGAAAGTAATGAAGAAAATGATATAGAGTATGAGACCGAGTCTGCATCCGAAGATGATGAAGACTGATGTTATTTATTTATGTACAATTATGAGCTATGTTATGTTATGTTATGTACAATTATGAGCTATGTATCATGTTGTGTACTCTTGTGAGCTATGTAATAACAATGTTAATGTTGTGTACTCTTCTGAGCTATGTAATGATAATGATGACTGATGTTAATAATTCAAGTTATTTTGTATGCATTATATGATTGTAACAGATATGTCAGATAGACGCCGCTCGAGGAGTTCATCTCAGCCGACTCCTTCACCATCTCCTGCGCCAGGTGTAGGTCCTAGCAGCTCTGAGCCAGATCTACGGCAATGTGCAGAGGTTGTTCCGAAGAGTGCTGGGTAAGTATCTAATTTATTTCAGTTTAAATTAGTTAAAAATATATGCTTTATCTATGTAAACATGTACGCAGCACCGGGTTTGAAATCGAGCCAGCGGAATTCATTTTAAAAGTGTTGAAGCAGTCGTACACGAGTAGGATGTCTGGGACTTGGCCTCATTGGGATAGTATCCCACCCCACATCAAGAACGTCATTCTAGCCGATGTGCTAGTAAGTATTTATTTATTTTATTATTAGAAATTCATATATACTATAAATAATTCAAAATAAATTTAATTTGCAGGCGGCTGTCCGTGTAGAGGAGCGGGACATGCAGGTTTTTTTGACACACTGGAATATCAAAATGCGAAAGAATTACCGAGAAACAATTTCCAGGGCGAAGACATCAGGGAAGAAGCCTAAATGGATGGCTGACGATGTTTGGGCTGGATTTCTAGCATATTGGGATACTGAAGCAGCGAAAGTAAGATATAATGAAAATAATCACATTTATGTTGATTGCATTCTTTTATTTAATAATGTATCAAATTTAATAGGAAGTAGCACAAAGGAATAAAGAAAATAGAGCTAAGAATCCTGGTTTACATCGCGGTGGCTCAAAATCATTCCAGCAGCATAGGAGAGAATTGGTATAAATTTGAAATAGTTTTTAGCATATGTTCACGTAAAAATTGAGTGCATATCATTCATTTTTATTTTTAGTAATTTTATTACTGTATATATACTCAGATGGCAAAGTATAGAAGGGAGCCTACGACGGCAGAGGTTTTCAGGCATACTCATGCGGTGGAGCATACTGATGACGAAGGGAATGTGACATATGATTGGGCGGATGACAAGGCTGCGGGCGTAATGGTAAATATACTTATTAATAATTAAAATATTTCATATTCGTTCATATCACATTATATTATTAAATTATATGACATTTGTATTGAAATTATATTGGTATTGTAGGAGAGATATGATGCAGAGGCAGCTAGAGTGACGCAGTCCAGTGGACGAGATGAGCTTACGGTTGCAGAGTGCGATCGTATTTGGGATGCTATTATTAAGCCGCCTACTCGTAATAGGCGATACGGCTTCGGCAATCAAGAGGTACCTTTTTTAATTTATGTTTACATTTAAAATGTATTCAATTAACATGCATTCTTTTACCTTCTTTTTATATTAACATGTTAAATTGACATTATAAATATAGAAGCTTCAAATTGACATGTGTATTGATCTTCAAAGTCCATGTATATATTACAAGTTCATTTATAAATGTGAAATTGAACTATTTCGCAGGCTATTGATTTTCAGCGAGGATATAGGAAGTCCGTGGAGCAGGAGACTATAGCTCAGTTGAAGGAGCAACTGGAAGAGATGAACGATTAGAGAAGAAGCCAGCTGGCTCAGGAGATAGACGAGCGCATTGCACGCTATTATGACGAGCATGGATCGATGCCAGACGAGGACGATGGCGGGGATGCTACAAGCGAAGAAGAAGAAGACGACGAGTAGTTTGTTTGTTCTTGTGCTTGGGTATGTATATACACTTACTTTTTTATTTGCTTTATGTACGTACGATGATATTTGATGACGGTAGTGTGTAGTTTGATGTATTTTGATGTTTTGCGATGATGGGACGATGATATACGGTGATGATATTGTTTTTTGGATGTATGACGATGGTATGTTATGGTATTGTGATGAATTTAGTAATGTTTTGGATATATTGATGGATTTGGAATGATATTGATGGATTGGTAGTGGATTGGGTTTGATGTGGAGGCTTGTTGGAAAGGTATGGCTGTGTAGTGCAGAAAAAATGCTCCAGATTTGCGACGGCTAGTAACGGGTAGCGACGGAATTTTGGTCATTACTTTGCCACGGCTGGTGACGGATAGCGACGGCAAACAACACAGAAGAGCGACGGATAACGACGGCGTTTTGGACAAAAATAGCCATGGCTTTTGCAACGGCTTCGCGACAAAAAAAACCACCTGACTTCTGATGATGCCACGTGGCAAGTATCTGTTGCAAGCCGTTGCTAATCGAGTGACGGAGCCGTCACTTTTTTCGTCACTTTTTCCTCTCGCGACGACATTTATAGCAACGACAAATAGCGACAGGTTGCGACGGCCGCCAACGCCTATTTGCCGTCGCTATTCACTGTTCCTTTTGTAGTGTTCAGATGAAGTGGTCATTATTTTGGAAATATTGTATCACAAAAAGTTCCAATAATCTCCGCCTTGATACAATATCTCTTGCAACCAAGAGTCTCCAATGTGAATGCTTCCTAATAATTCCTGCAAAAGTCACCCCTCATTGCACTTTGCCAGTGATCTCCTTTGTCTCCACCTTGGCGAGCATTGCTCAAGTCACCTTGGATCATAGTTGGTCAGGCTGCTACCTCCGAGTTCTCATAAGCAGTGGAGGAGGCAGACTGCTTATAACCGTATCTGCACCTTGACGAGCTTCCCATGCTCAAGCCCCTTTGGAGCCATGCTACACATAGTGGTCCCCTCGAACCATGGAGCTCTGATACTATGTTGAGTTTCGGCATTCCCTGCGTACCATACGTGCTTCACTGTGTCTATTCGAGATAAAAGGTCGAAGTCTACTATGCCGACGTCCCGATTGAACATCCTCCATCGCCTCCCAACGAGCATATAATTTAGTATTGGCAAACACTAATTGGAATAAAAAGGAATCCCCAATGTTACATGCTACCAACACCATATATATACCACGATCTTTCTTAATTTCTTGTGACGTGGGACAATTAACCCGTTCAATCCACGCACCCACTCCATTCCAATGCGAGCCACACCTAACACCTTAGTCACAGGTAGAGGTGACCAGTTGTGGGTATAAAAAATCACAGATTGTGTTTGAAAAACCAATATTCAACGATTTAAAGCAAACTATAATTTTTGACTAACATGTCGGTTTAACCGATTATAGTTTTAAGCTCGAGCTTAATTCTTTTTATTAATTGAATAATTATAAAAGAACATCCGCAAATCATGGATGTGCGAAAATTAGGTGAATAACCCAATGTTTCTATCCAATAACATAGGATGAATTATTATGCAGTAACATTGTTAATTGTTTCTAAAAGCAAGTTTTGCTTAGTATAAAGCATTTTACCCATTTATGTAATTCTGACCGTTAACCGTTATATTTATGTACTGATAATTAGATTTCTGAAGTGAAGAACAACCGCATCAAAGAACTGATGGTAATTAAGTTATGAACAAGACTTTAGCTATTATATGTTATGATATTTTGTTTGTACTTAGACTTGTTTGTAAGCAGTTATGGTATGTGGATTCACTTATTTTGTTGAAATACTATTGAGATGATTATGGGTGTTATATTTGATATTGCGAGTAATGTGTTGTTTTAAGAATTTAAATATGGTGATTATGATTTTAGTTTGAATATGATACTTATATGATTATTTGTCTTAATATTTCTATTATATATAAGTGATTGACGAAAATGATACAAATCACTAACAGTAAATAACCGCAATTAAAATGTGTTGTACATCAGTAAGTTTTAGTAGCGATGAAAAAGTCCTATAAATGTAATTTACAAAAGATATTGTAGCTAAAATGAAACGCAACAAAAAACATATAGTAGGTAAGATTATATGCTATGAAAATATTACAGTAGCATTGAAAAACCGTTACAAAAAAAAAAAAAAAAAAAAAAAAAAAAATATGATGTAAGTACCACTTTAGTTGCATTTTTAAGACGCTGCCAAAAAGTTTTTTGTAGGGTTTTTCAAATACTACAATATGTTCATTTTTGGTTGCGTTTACTAAAACGCAACAAAAAATTTTAGACTTTTAGTTGCTTGTTGTGTGGTAGCGTTTATCGGAACGCTACTACAAGCTTTCATAGCTTTTTTACAACGCTACGAAAGGCATTTTCTGGTGTAGTGTTTACACTAATGATAACAAATTTGCTCATCCGAATAGCTTGTTAGTTGGTTTTGAACATATCAAGAGTTGTTACTTAACTCGAGTCGCCACAAATTTTTCTTTATTTGTTGTCAAAAAATGAAAGTTGTGAAGTTTGGTTAAAATTGTTGTCAGTTCCAATTGAGATATCTTACATTCTTAAAAATATGGTTATAATTCTTGATAGTGATTTTGCTTTGCTTACTGTTGTGCGCTTTCTATTGTATATAAGAGAAGAAAATATTTTAAGTTTACTATTAAAGTTAAATATTTATGCATTGGAATTTGATATTGGTGGTAGTATTTTAGGTACTTCTAGTATCCTAAGTTCTCAATTTGGTAGCTCTCCAAGAATCAAATATTCACAAGTTGATTCCTCTTGTTATTTGAAAGATATATTGAAGAAATGTTTCAAAAAAATCTTATGGAATTTTTTATTTTTGTTTTACTAGAGTTAAAGATTTTAGAGAATTTTTTAATGACGCATCAAATTAGAGATGGATGCAATTTGGTTTTTACTAGAAAATCTCCTAAAATAATTTTTAGTTATTTATTCTTAATCTAAGAGTGATTGTAAGTTTTATGTTAATGCTCCTTCAATTCCCGAATTGCTTTTTCAGTTTTTTACAAAGACCAACAATTTTGATCATTCATACGATGCTGGTCTTAGGGATGTTAATAGAGTTCATATTTCAAGTAGATTTGTGAAATCACTAATTACCGACCAAATTCGAGATGCTCCAATGAAGAAACCGAAAGATATTTTGAAAGAATTTATAAGTAAGTTTAATTTTAATTTGTCGTATTACCATGCCTATAATGAAAATAAATTGATGATGAAAGAAATATATTGAAAAGATATGTAACAATATGCATTTTACGTATCGGAGTATCGTAAAAAAAAATATTTAACCCATAAGTAGTCGTATCATTCTCATATTTTGATATATGGTTTATTAGGATATAACACACGTCCATGATGTTTACCAAATCATTTTATGGTCGTTTTGCCCTTGTGATTTACAATTCTATCCATAAGTTTTGATAGAGACTGATGTACACAGATTTGTGACTTGTTGTTATGTTTGATTTACTGTTTTACCTTCCATCTAACCGATGGATTGTTATAAGGAAGGAGTCAGAACTAAAGTTTTGGTGAATGGACAAATTATACTCCTTTAAGTTCAACATTACATATACCATTTTATTTTCATTTTTAATTATATTAGGTTATTGGGTTTACAATACTCTCGCTTTTGTGCGTACTTTGTACCCATCTACCCCCAGATAGACCAAACCTAACAGTCAATATATATGTCGCTATATTCTCAATAAATCACCTATGTCCTAAGTACTACCCATAATACCCTCCGTATCTTCCTTTATAGGACTCTGTCATCTTGCTATGAAAGAAACTACTACTACATGTGTAAAAAAAAACTTCGTGTGGTCTATAATATAGAGTTTCATCGTCTGATTGGAAAACGTGAAAATGCGTCTGCATCATCTCGCTCCAATGCTCGAACATCCACGATGTACTATCTGTTGCATATATACATTGAGGACTTGCATGAAAATACGTGGGTTTCGCTAACAAGGCACACCCTTGTACGGAACTCGTCGGGGATTTCTATATCTGTAAATGACAACTTCGTCTGGCCTACCATATACAAATTCTATTTTGTCTGCCTCTTTCTCCGTGGCTACGGCTCCACACAGCTCCCCTATCAGCTAGTTGAAAAACCCATCAAGCGCTAAGTGACATTGCCCTACAACAAACAATCTAGACATCCAATTGGCTTATCCCTCACCTGATGTCTCGATAGTGAAAGATCACTGGACTTTTGGTTTAGCTTCAATCTTTCTCATTTCTCTTTAACCGTTAATGTTCGAAATATGTATGCAACTATTCTTACGGGCCCTCACCTACCAAAAAACTACTCACAAGGCCATAAGCCCAGGTGTCATATGAATGCCACCCTCCATCCATCAATTTTCTGACTGCTAGTAAAGCATAACTTCGTTAGGCATACAATACTAGTGCGGGAATGACCTACTCTTTTGATGGAACCCCTACAGATCTACCAGGTGGGTTAATTAATTTCATTAGGTCTACCTAGTAGGACTACTTAGAGTGTTCTTACGTCCCGTAGAAGTCTCACACTTTCTTCCAATCTGTGTAGTTAAAGAGCATAGCGGTTCTATAGCGGTAGAAGTGTAAAAAGCTGTAGCGGGGAAATAGATGGGATATAGCGGATGTGCAAAAACGTTAATTAGATGTAAAACTATATAATTAAAATTAATTAATTACCATTCTCAAATCATTTGTGTAGAAGGAACGAATATTAATTAATATTATATAACAAAATCAAATAATATCATGGTTATGCACAGTAGATTCGAGGATTACTACGGATTTCTATCTTATATAAAACATTTATGACTTGAAATTAGCTCTTTACATTAACTTTTTTGATTTATTTCAAAAGAGAATTGGTCAAATCATTCTTTGTATATTAATATAGCTATAGCGGGTGCTAAATAACGTTGTTTTAGCGGACGAAGCGGAAAATAACAGGGCTTTAAGCAGAGCTACTGTTCATCAGCGCTAAACTAAAATAGCGTAGCGGTCGGATAGCGCTACGAGCTATAGCGGGGATTTTGCGGGGCTTTAACTGCATAGCTTCCAGCCTTGCTGAACGACATAGTGAATATGGCCGAAGCATATGCGATGATATGCTTCATTAGGCCCTTAGTCACATCGATTCATGTGCCTCTTTTGATAAAGAAAATTGCTTCATTTATCGAAACTTTATTTAGATGATTTTTTAAAGTAGAGCATATGGATCTTCCTAATTAGTTGGAGATTTATGAGATTGATATGAAATCCAATAATAGGTTAAAGATGCAAAATGCATTAGTGATTTAGCTAAGATAATGGTATTAATGAGAAAATATGTTGTTTACAAATAGGTACACAACCTCGTAACTTTGTCACTTATTCTACCGGTTCCTACCGCAAGTGTAGCGAGAGCATTTTCTACAATAAATATAGTGAAAAACGATCTAAGTAATCAAATGGTAAAGAAATGGTTAAATGATAGTTGTGTTGCGTACATCGAGAAAGATATATTTAAATCAAGCTAGTAATGATGTAAGAGATATGCTATGCACAGTCCGCACAAGCTACTGTGCAGCAGACACTCAGGGCCCCCGAAAGGAATTCAAAGGGCCCGTGTTTTTTTTAAATAGGCAGCCCCCGAGTTACTCATGGGGGTCCGCGAGAAGAATAATTGAAAAATGAGATTATTCAGGAATACACATTGAATGCTGAGATTACACATGGAATTTCTGGTAGTTGATTCATAATCAAAAAAGTTTTTTTGATTGTTTTAGAAGAAATGAAACAAAAGATACGGTAGAAGTAGAACTAGGACAGTTATTGTATGAGGTCTACCCAATACTAGATGCAGCGGCCCTATAATAGATCGATATGAACGTCATGAGCTGCCCCGTAATAAAACATTGTTGCTGATATCTCCTTCTCAGTTCCTTCTTCCATAATTCGAGCTCTTTTAGGCGACTGTCCTTAGCATTTGCGATGATGCAATTATCAACCGTTTTCAAATCATGAACTCAACGTGGACAACTTTAAATCATTGTAGTGACATTAAATTCACGTGCAAAGGAGTAGAGGATTAACCACTGCTTTTATGACATCGTATTCACGTGCATATGAAGATCTGTATACAAATACAAGGGAACAAAGGATTAACCATTAGGTTAGATGAATATATATGTGCTCACAGAAATCCAAATCCAGGAATAATTAGTTTGAATGAATTCTGAAAGGTAACAAAGAATACTGCAAACTTATAATAAACGAAAACAGAAATGAGTATCCATGAACTAGAGCGCCAGTATAGTATAATCATGATAAGCAATCAGCGTCCAATCTTAGTGTAATTCACATTAGATTTTGCCACAAGAACATTTCTTGAAAAGAAGCGAACTCACAATGCTATTCTTCTTTTGCTTTAATTCAAAAAATAAAGGATAGAATAAAAGAAAAAAGAAAATAAAAGAGGTGCACCTTAAGCAAATCTGAGTTGGACATTGAAGACCAGTCCAAATATTCTAAAAAAAAACTAACGGATTAGCATTAGTATATTCGCGACAACATGACCATTCACTGATTATGTGTTCACTTAATTTCCAGCAAAGGTTGAATTAAAAAACAGCTAGTTTACATAAGTAAGAAGATATATATATATATATATATATATATATATATATATATATATATATATATATATATATATATATATATATATATATATATAAGAATAATGCTACATTAAGCAAAATAAATGTTCTTGCCGGCAGGAAGTTACCAAGTCTATTAATGCACTGTGCAGCGTAACTCCACATTTTGCTTATCTGTTAGGATTATCCATATCAAAATTAAAGTGGAATATAAAGAGTATATCTCAGTCTACATAGAAAAAGAAGATTAAAGGAAAAGGGAATTATTATGAATGAGGAAGAGGATTATTGATACTCTTTAGGTGTTTGAATGATGAATTTTGAGGTTAAAGAGTGGTAAAAGAAAAGCATAAAGAAGCCAAGTACAAATCTCTGTTTTTAAGATAAGGGTGCTTGGAATGTTAAAGTAAGAAGTTCTAAAGCAAATCAAGATCCCAAACGGAAGCGACTCAAGTGTGTAAAAAAAAAAGCCAAAATTTGTTTTCCTTATTTATACACTATCACCTGTTCCCATGAAATTATGATATTGTTCTATTTTTGGTGCATGACATAAGAGCAAATTTTGTTAAAGCCATAAATTTACTTCTACATTCCAAATAACTAATTATTTATGTATGCTTGTTAAGGTTAATCTGAGATCAAGGCCAAATGACCTTAACCATGTTCTTAAACATGCTCTATAATGTTGGTTTTTCCAGGCAATAAAAACAAAGGCAGGCCCTAACTCTTAGAGCAGATTATGGAAAAGAAACTTGGCTTCCCAAAGAATATGTTCCAAATATCTTTATTCATAACTTGTCAGAACCTTCTAAAACAGCCTTAAATCTCTCTTGGGTTCAATGCAAATGATGAAACTACATCAAAAAATAGCCAATCTATATCTGTTCTTGGTCCCATCAGTCTCTTTTTTTCACCCCAACTTTAGAACAGATACATATACACCAACATCTACCTACAATGTGGCATTCTAATTAATTTAGTGAACAGCAATGGTGATTTCTCATTCATGTAGGCTTACCTTTCTCCTTCTTATTCTCATTTCCGCCGCCATTTGCCAAGAGAAAGCATATGGCATTAGGAATATAGAAAGCAATGTAGTTTACTTCCATACGGCTAAGGAACCAATGGCCCCATCACCCTCGCCATCATCTTTCGATTTGAATCAAACAAGCAAGAGAAGAGTCAGACGAGGTTCTGATCCAATCCACAATAAATGCTGAACGACAAATAAAAAAGGCCAAAGAAAATGTGAGCTTTGAAGAGATATCAACTTAGACACTTCGACATGGTTCGATTTCTGCTATAGTAGGAAGTTGTATATATATTTGGATATCACTTCAATGATTTGTATTAGCCATAACTAATGCAAAGAATGTGGTGCTAAGGACTATTCTTTAAGGTGGAAATTTTGGAGTGTTATAGAGTAGAGAACATTAGTTTTTTAATTTCACGCTTATATTGTGTTATTTCTCATTTATTGTATTGGTCAATCATTATACATATGCTCCTCAAGTACAAAATTTTGTGTTCCTTTCAGGATTATTTGAAGAACTAATTCTATCCCATTGTCTTTTACTTATTATAGAATAAGAACTGATCTTCAGATATGTATGTTAAGTTGAACATCTACTATATATCTGTTTCATTGTTAAGTACTGTATCTGTGTGCAGGATAGCTAACATTCTGGTCATACACACATTTTTTTACTTGTGTCCTATGTAAGCAATGAATTACTGTTCACGACTAATTAAGAGACATAATGATTTTGGTATAATACACCAAACAAAACGTTTAAATAGAGCTCATATTGATGCTCAAACACTTGATAAAGTTCACATACTATGACAGTAAATGCATCAACAATACATCCCAATTATATTAGCAATGTTGTATGTCTCAAGTTCAAGTGTGTGTATGCGGGCGAGCCGCGTAAGTTTAAGCACGTACATTTAGTTTACTTTTCACATACGCAGAGCAGCATACATATGAAATCAAAACAAGCAGCATTTTGTATCAAAAGAGAGCAAACTACAAGTGCTAGTACATATATCAATTTCATTGTGTATTCCAAATTACACGAGCACCACGTGTTCTCTCAATATCCAGTGCAACTCTAGCAATTCCTTATAAGGTATCTCTGAGTTCTTCTCCATCCTTAAGAAGGCAGCTATTGCCTTAGACAACCTTGGCATCCGCTCCTTACTGACCAAATCAACTCCGGGTATTGCCCCAAGGGCCTTAAGCCCATTAGAACATGAGCCCATCATCACATCTAGCAAGCCCGACTCGCTTCCATGTATAAATGGGCCTTCATTTTCAAAGTCTTTTGAGATTCCATCCTCCATGGTAACCATGAGTTCAATGAATTCTTCTGTCGCCTTTCGTAGCTCGTCGCCTTTCGTGAATATGATTGTAAAACTCGTTGGCATGACCTGAATCGGATTTTTAGCCAAACATACATAGCAATAACTTGAGAAGTTGAACAAATAAATAAAATAATTTACCTTTCTATAGAAGAAATCCATCCAGAATCTGACCCGAGATTTCAAGAAAGGGTCTCTTGGAAAGAGTGGTGGAAAGGCCTAAGCGTCTTCGATGAACTCAAAGATTACAGTAGGAATGGTAACGAGCTTTCCATCTACTTCAAGAATCGGAAACTTTGTATAAATTTCTGAAGTTAAGTTATCATTTATGTCAATGGTTACTTCAACGTATTCGAATTCTAGGTTCTTAAATTTAAGAGCATGTCGAACCATGTTGCAGTCTGAACTAGCCCAAAATCCATGCAGCTTCACTTCCATGTTTAAGAACTCTTCTGAATGTATGAGAGTGTTTTTGTTGTGGTAAGGTATAATGTGAAGGAGTTATGTAGTTTATAAGCTTGAGGAAGGGGCATACGATGAGATCAGTGCATCAAATTTGACTAGTAGAGGCGTGGGAAAAAAGAAAGCATGCCTCGTATTTTATTATAGCGTGGTAAAGATGAATGAGTTGTTAATCATTTCTAAATAGAATATGAACAGATAAGTAGAAGCAAAAGCGACCTGAACGAATTGACGCACAAACAAAAACAGAATAGAGGTCGGTAGTTAGGAAAAAAAAAAATGGAATGTCAAGAATGGGATTCGAACCCATGCCCTTTCGGACCAGTACCTGAAACTGGCGCCTTAGACCAACTCGGCCACCTTGACTTCACGGCAACATCATCGAATACTTTTCTATTTATCCTTAAAAGGGCCTTTTATATACCCTAGGTACCTATAGGCATCCTCCTTGCTTATCCAATTTTTTTAAAATGTCCTCAAGTGTTCATTTTCAATTTAAGCTTTCCAAATCCACTATTCTCCTAAAACTACAACAGCCATCACTATCAAAATTTCATGTTCTCTTCAACTTCAATCATAAGTTTGTTTTCGTCTTTGTCTTCAACCACTATCATAGGGATTTTCATTTGTCCTCATCTTTGATGGCTTCTTCTTCTATCTATGGTTTTGTTGAATTAAAGTTTACATTAATTGTTTCAAAGTAAATTTATTTAATATATTCTTTGTTATTATGTAAGCTGATTTTTCCTTCATTTTTTGTTAAAAATTATATCAATCAAAGAATGTTAATTTAGAGTATCCATTTGATGTTCAAGGAAGAGTTCAAGTTTAGTTGAATTTATTTATTTATATTTTTTTTGTTGAGTGATGCTTATAACACCATGTTGAATTGAATTTGTAATTTTTGTCATTGTCGATATTTGTATGACCATATTACATTGTGTAGTCATTTTTGAAATGAACTTACACGAGAAGAACGAGATGAAAAATATTTGTTGGTTAGATATTATGCAAGCCACTATCAACATGGAAAATCTTTGCTTGATAAATATTTCTTAGATTAATTTTTTTCGTAACTTTTCATATATTTTTTATTCTTTTATATTAATATTATATATCAATTTTTGCAGGTTTGATATTGCGAAAGTGCTTGTTCTTTTTATGTCGGATAGATACTTATAACATGCAGTTTGGTTTGAATCTTTGATTGACTGTGTGTTGAGATTGAAAAATTGTATTGTTGGATTAAAAATTTAGCCCAAATCATGTTTAAGTCAAAGCGATTCAAAAGTGCGTAGGCAAGAAGCTTAGCTTTTAGGCAATCATGTTCGTGGTCAAATAGTCAAATATGCAATTAGACATATGTTCAAATCCTTGGTTAAAATTGAAAGATTTGAATTTGACCTAAACGAGAATTGAAGTGCCAAATCATGATTTATTTGTTTCTTGATTATAAAAAATGAAAACAAGAAAGAAGAAAAATTCAAAACTTGGTCATTCTTGTTGTGTAGTACATGCATATTAATAGAGAAATTATGCCCTTGGATCATTGACACATGACAACTATTGAATTTGGATGGTTGAGATTTGCTGACATGACAAACATGTGGTGTAGCTTGATTTTTTTTCTTTAAGACAATATGGTATGGTTAGACCAATCAAAAATTGCCTTATGGTTGGATTGAATGCCTTTCATGTTTATTTTAGGATGTAGGATAATAGTATTCCTTAGCACTTGATAACGTTATCCCTGCCACATATTAGTTTTTCTTTCCAAACCGTCGTAGCTTCTGTAGTTTGGTATTAAATAGTTTTGTTCCTTGATTCATGACACCTTTATTCATTGACATGTGGTAACTTTACAACTAGACGTGCAATAACTCTACTCCTTGACACGTGGTAATAGCTTTATATCTTGGTATGCAATGGCTCAATACTTTGTGATGTGATAGCTTCATTCTTTAACATAGGTAGCTTTATTCTTTGACATGTGATAACTTCTTACCTCAACATGCGATGACTCTATTTTTTAACATGTGATAGTTTCTTGATTTAACATGCTATGGCTTTTTAGTTTATCATATGATAGCTATATTCTTTGATATGCAATAGCATCTTACTTTATGTAACGACCCGAAAATCTGGGCCAGTTTAAAAATTTTTATTTTGGCAATTTTGGCGGATTTTGATTATTTAAAATGAATTATTTTAAATAATATCGACGAGAAATTTATTTTGAATAGAATTCAAATGAGTATATATTATACGCGTCGTCGTTAGAATATAAATATTTATATATAATTATAAATAGAATTGAAAATGGCGCGGTAGTTCGATAATTCGATTTCAAACTTCAATTTAATGTACCGGGTGCAAAACAATCCGGATTTTAGTGAAACCAAAAACATTAGGATCTAATTGATGATATCTTTCCAACGAATCCGAAAAATTAAAATTTCATAGCGGGAATCAAAAGATATGTCCAGTTGAAAATTCCGAATAGTCGCTATGGAATTCAGGCCCTTAAAAATAGCCATTTTGCAAACGACCTCGGATTTCGACGAAACCACTTTTGTTGGGTCCGTGATGTCAAGTTATTGCTAGGTTTCAAATTTCATAATTTTTCGAATCAATATGTGAGCGTGGCAAAGGAAAACGCGTTTGACCAGTTTCAGTTGATTTTAATCGACTGGAAAATGGCCATTTTTCCAACGGTCTCAGAATTCGACGAAATTAGTTTTGTTGGGACCGTATCGTCAATACGAAGCTAGAAAATATTTTTCTGGAATTTTTAGAGTTAGTATGTGACCCCGGTAATTTGAAATGTACGTTTAAAATTCAATATAATGATTTAAATGTAAATTCAACGGAAACTGATTGTAACTATCGAATCAGCTTGCGATGTATATTCCATTGTGTTCGGAATGGGGGTAAAACGCTATGGACAACAGTCGGTGGGTTCGATTTTGAGTTCGAAAACAAAGGTCGCTTTAAGGGATCAATTAATTAATTAATAAAATATAATAATTTATATAGCCCCTTCTCTTGCCTTCTTCCAAACCCAATACCCGAAGTCACTCAGCAAAATTACGATACCCTCAACCCTAGCCGCCATCGCTGGCCATCAAGCGCCCGTCGCCGCCTGCGGCTACCCTCGCCAGCCCCTCCCTTTCACCTCTGACCGCTCCCCGCTTCTCCGCCCTCTCCCATTTTCAATTCGAGGCATCACGAACCCCCAACCTTCTGGAAGCCCGTCGCCAGCCAATGGGGAGCCCACTTCGCCGCCGCCGCCTGTCAGACGAGTCCCCCCTCCTCTTCTAGTCAACGACAACAGCAAATCCGCCTTTCCCCTTCCTGAAACCGATATCCCAAGGAGAAACAGCCCCAAACCTTGCTCCACCGGCCAATCCAACACCACCCGACCACCCTCGACTCCGGCGCCACCTCAGCGAGCACCACTCATCCGAGATAGGGCCAGCGAACCCCCCCCCCCTTCGATTAAAAATGTGAGCTTTTACTTTCACTACTTTATTTATTTACTTCGATGAAAAGTTTGAACCTTTGTGAAAGAAAGAACAAATTTTTATTTGAAAGAAAGAACAAATTTTTATTTGAAAGAAAGAACAAATTTTTATTTGAAAGAAAGAACAAATTTTTATTTGAAAGAAAGAACAAATTTTTATTTGAAAGAAAGAACAATTTTCATAGAAAGAGAGAATTGATTTTATTTTTATCTTTATATAAAAGGGAAGAGTTTTTAAAAATTAAAAAGGAGATTTTTTTTAAATATAAAAAGTTGAGATTTTTTATAAATATAAAGATTTGACTTTTACATGGGATTCATGTGAAGTAAAAATTCGATTTTTATATATTGAATAACAAAGTAAAAATTCGATTTTTACATATGTAGTGGCTACAACAACGAAGATGTCAAAAATGAGATAACGAAGAGGATTTCTATCAAAGAAGAGTCAAGATGTTTGGATAGCTTTCTGTGAGAATTTCTCACCTTTCAATTTCTTTTCTAGTTATATATATATATATATATATATATATATATATACTAGGATGCAGACGGTGTTTAGTAGCACCCGACACAATCGTCCACAGACCATGGACTTGTTTGTTTGATTGCATAAATTAGTTAGATGATTAGATTTGAATTTGACTGTGTGGTGAAATGAAATTGATTTGATTGATGTGTGAATGACGTGGGCCTTCACTAGACCGGGGATAAGGCTAGGCCTCGTCCCGTTTCTAGTATCGTGCCGTTATGCCGCAGAAATTTTCTAAAATAAGTTAGAAAAATAAAAATATCATTTTATTTAAAGAATGAACTGAATAGAAATTCATATGTTGGAATAAAATGTTTTGTCGTTAAAAATATAATTTTTAACGTGAATGTGAATAAATAAATATTCATTTACAAACCAGACGGTTTGTTTATGTACACTTATTTGAAGGACATTGATTGGGTCGATAAATTTTACACATCGCCCAACTGCACAGATAAAATATGCATTTGATTGTTTGAAACCCCACACGGGTGTTGGGATGAAATTTGAAGTTCACTCAACCTGATTGATTAAATATGTCGATCGATTGATTGACAGGCTGTTATAAGCGTTAGATATCTATATTTGATGCTTATACAGTGTAGTGCACTTTGGTTGATGGTTGATTATTTTTCAATGCTATTATATGTGTGTAATGTATGAAAATCCATATAATTAACTTTATATGGTAATTGATTGGGCCTCATTCCAATTTGAAAAATAAAGAATATTATAAAATAAAAGTTCATGTGTTGACAGTACTCATCCATTGAGATTGGTCATGTGTTGAACGAAATATTTTAGTAATAAAATTTACATCTTTATCGATATAAATAAAAGTTCATGTGTTGACAGTACTCATCCATTGAGATTGGTCATGTGTTGAACGAAATATTTTAGTAATAAAATTTACATCTTTATCGATATAAAATAAAAGTTCATGTGTTGACAGTACTCATCCATTGAGATTGGTCATGTGTTGAACGAAATATTTTAGTAATAAAATTTACATCTTTATCGATATAAAGTAAAAGTTCATGTGTTGACAGTACTCATCCATTGAGATTGGTCATGTGTTGAACGAAATATTTTAGTAATAAAATTTACATCTTTATCGATATAAAATAAAAGTTCATGTGTTGACAGTACTCATCCATTGAGATTGGTCATGTGTTGAACGAAATATTTTGATAATAACAACTATTTTGAAAAAGAAATATTTGAAATAGAATATTTGAAAATAGAAATATATGAAGCCGTGTTGGTTAGATTGACGCCATTTTGACGTGAACGATATATAAAACGATTTCGAAATGAATTGAATTGAAAACGATTTCGAAATGAATTGAATTAAAAACGATTTCGAAATGAATTGAATTAAAAACGATTTCGAAATGAATTGAATTAAAAACGATTTCGAAATGAATTGAATTAAAAACGATTTCGAAATGAATTGAATTGAAAACGATTTCGAAATGAATTGAATTGAAAACGATTTCGAAATGAATTGAATTAAAAACGATTTCGAAATGAATTGAATTAAAAACGATTTCGAAATGAATAGAATTGAAAACGATTTCGAAATGAATTGAATTAAAAACGATTTCGAAATGAATTGAATTAAAAACGATTTCGAAATGAATTGAATTAAAAACGATTTCGAAATGAATTGAATTGAAAACGAATTCAAATTGAATTGAAAGCGAATTGAAATGAATTCAAATTGAATTGAAATTTGAATTGAATAGAAATGAATTTTAAAACGAATTTATAAAGAAGAATTCAATTTTGATTTGAATTGAAAAGGAAGTTGAAATTGCTTTTGAAACGAATTTAAAACTATTTATATAATTAGTTTTAAATAGAAATCGACGAAATATATATTATATATATTATATATATAATATAATGGCCTGAATAGAACGCGCCGCGCCGCGGCAGTTCGCGAATTTCGACCATTTATTTCAAAAGGACATTAAGGGAGATCCAACCGTCGGATTCTCCTAAAACCGGAACCGTTGGGTTCGTATCGAAAAGAGCTTTCTAACGAATATTAGAAATTTGAAATCTAACGGTTGGATTTGGAGATACATCCAAATCAAATTCGAAAAAGGTCGCTGTAAGTGCAGTTCGATGGCCGTTGTTGGAAATCGACTGTATGGACCTTGATAAAATTATTAAAAATAGTAATAATTTGTGTAAAATCATAAGAAATGATTAGAGAAGAATTGGGATGAAAAACTCCATATTTGAAAAGATAAAAATAGATTTTTATCGAAGTAAACTAGTTTTGAACTAGAATTATAATTCTATTTTTTTTTTTTAAATAAATAAATTGAATTCGAAAGGGTTTTAAAAATAACCAGAATTTCCAATGATTGCATTGGAGTGGATTTGAATCGAAATTGTCTTCGGAATATTTCGATGTTGGAATTCGTGATTATACAGATGTTGTTATGGAAATTTGAAAGATATATATTTATATCGTTATTTCCAATACGACATTTGTTAGTCGTAGAATTTGATATTGAATATAAGCCGATATATTTTCTATTCAGAGCCTTGTATTGAATATCAAATGTGATTTGGGTTTGTTGTGAATGGTGTCTTCACTAACACTGTTCTTGAACCCAGTTGAGAAAAGATTAAATCTTTTTATTTAGATTTAATGAAGTGTACCAATTAAATAATATTTAATTGGGATTGAATTGATATTGATTTTTGGGTTTATCGTGAACAGTGTTTTAAATAACACTTGTTCTTTAACCCGATAATTAATGGAATGTGATTTTGGGTTTATCGTGAACCGTGTTTTAAATGACACTGATTCTTTAACCCAGTCGAGGATTAAAACTAAGTGGAGTTTTAATGAATCTTTAATTAGATTGAAATGGTCGAGAATGGAGTATCACCAGTTTTGCTCCAGGCTATAGTTAATGAATCTTTAATTAGATTTGAACGTGAAATGGTAATTGAATTTACCGATAACACTGAGGTGTTAGATATGAAGTATTACCAGTTTTACTTCATGGGATAAATAGGTTGGGATTGGGAAATTAAAACAAATGATTACTTCGGTAAGTTTCGTTAATCCCGATTAGTTGAATCGAAATTCAAAAGGATAGATTAAAGGATAAATATAAAGAATTTATCTTGGATAAAATTAATGGGAACCTTTCCCTATGAATGTGAAATTTAGAAACTAACTGTCGGTTAGCCAAGCAGAATGGTTTTCTGGATATTGATCTGATGTTGGTTTCGGCCTTCGGGGTTAATATTTGGGGAATTATTCTCTTGATTAATTTACGGTTAGTGACTAATGAATTGAAATGAGGCATATGTTGTGTTTGTGTAACACTTATTTAAAATATACGCGAGTTATTCGGAAAGGCCGGGTTTATCCCATTCTGAATAACTGATACGACGATAAGTCGAAGATGAAGACGGTGGTCGAAGACCGGAAGTCTTCACGTCGTTTGGGTGATTACTGATGATCTTGATTGGGCTGTACACCCAAGAAGATGGAAACAGTTGGTGATCGTCCAGACGTACTGGGAGATCGATGGATATGTGGGGTACTAGGTGCCTCCGGTTTCGTTCAGGCCCAGAGCGAACTTGTAAATGGACTGTGTGTCTGACATTGGATTTTAGTCCGTGTGATTGATCTCTATTAAATATATATCTGTTTGGCGGTGGAGAATTTATTCTCTTGCTTAACGCCCTTCTCTGAGACGTACGAGCTCAGGGGTTATATATTGATGGATATCAAACGCATGGAGTGAATTGCCTGTGTGGCATGCCTAAGTGGCAGATGATCAAGGATTCTGTTGAAAAGCAAAGTCTTGTGGTTGATGATCAAAGCATGGCCTTTGTGGCGTAGCTTTGTGTAACGTTTACTTCGCGAGTTTCACACCCGGTATGAACCAAAAACGGGAGATGGACCTCAGGGAGGACTTGCGTTTCTTTCTAGCTAAAAGTGGCGTCAGTGGTTTTACACGCCCTGACGAGTTTGACTTATGTGGTTGTTGCTGTTGCGAGGCGCCTCGGTTTGATCGGACGATCCGGGTCCGATGGAGTCATTCGTTGGCTCGTTTGCGCCCCAAAGGGCGGGGAGACGTATTGTTCAGGCATAATAATCCACATCGGTGGACCGGCCCTAACGATCCAGGGGGCAGTTGCGGCTGTTCCTGAGACATGGTAGGCTAGATTGTCTCGAATCGGTAGAGGACGATCCCTGACCTCGGTTCATAGACGAAAATCCAATTTCCAAATACGTGACTTTGCGGTTTTATTTGTAAACCTATATATGGCGACATAGTGGCATGGGACGCTCATGTCGCCTATGATTGATACTTATGATGTGAGGTTGTTTTATACACTATGCACTTACTATAGTATCAAATGATTTGTTTTAAACGTATCAAGCATTCTTTGGCTGTTATAAGGGAAAACCCTATCCTCGGCTGCGCTGCATTGTGTGATGGGACCTGGGTCTTATAACAGCTTCATTTTTCTTTATTTAGCATTGTGCTGTTTGTTTTATGCACTGGTATTCTTGGGAGGAAACCCGTTCCGTGTTATACGGCGTGGTCCCTTGATTTACCTAACTTTAAAAATAAAGATTAACTGTTTTAGTTCTCACACCAGTCACATGACTGACCTGGAGTTTATTGTTTTAACCTAAACTCTGGGTGCCCCTATTTTCGACACGGGCAGCTAGTAGTTTTGGTTTTGCAGATTTATATTCACAGGATCCTGGTTTACAGCTGGAATGATATCCGGAAAGCTTTGTATTCGTATATCTACTTCTAGTTGTGTGTTGTATTATTTTCCGCTGCGATGTATTTAAATGTAATTTAAATCTCTGATATTTCTGTGTAATATTCATTTATACTCTGTATATTCTTGTAATCTGATGCATTGTTGTAATATACAATGAAATGTTCTTTTATATGCGTTCTATTTTGTCGTGTTCTCAAACGATAGGGCGTTTCGAACGGTCTGGGTCGGTTTAGCGACTGGTTCGGACCGAGCGAAATTCCTTGTCGTCACAGTTGGTATCCGAGCTTTGGTTTACAAAGCAGAGAACATGGCACATTAGAACCATATGAAAGAATTCATCAGATATTGGGTTAGTAATATCCAATTAGAATGACTCGTTAGAGATAGGATCAGTAGTATCCTAGAACGAGTGTGAAGAGTATATTTTTCAAATGAAAACAAATTTTGTTTTGAAAATTTAAATCAATTATTCGTATTTGATTATTTATTTATATTGATGTGGACAATCTAGAATATATAGATTTTGCATATACGTCTGATCCGCGTGTATTCAAAGTTTTAATATATTGGATAGATATAGCATCGCACTCTAGTCGCCCGAAGATGATATTGATGATAGCGATCGCATCATCAACATTTATGTTCGAGTTTCGAAGGTGTGATTTTCTATATATTTCCATTTGACTGGTGTGAGAACCAAAACTAATATAGCTAGAATACATTGTTGTGATTTGGCATCAAAACATGATTTTTTGTATATATATCAAATTATGAATTTGAGACTCTAATTCACTAATTGATTGATGTTTGTGTTGTTTGTTTATTTGTTTGATAATTTTGAACCATTTAGCCTAATTGAACTAAATATTGAACTGTATTGAAAATTGGTCGCATTTGCTTGCATATACATATACTTACATTGAACAGGTCATAGCAAGGAGGCTAGAGGCAGAGAATAAAATTTGTTTGCCCGACAAATAGGTACATGTTTACTACATAATTTACTGTTTTGTTTGGGTGATGATGATTTTATGAGCCTATTGGCTAGCCGCTTGGCTTTTTATTTTTCTTTTTGAGATCTGAAGGACCGGGGAAGCTATTTGAAATTCCCCGATGCTCCCGGTGCAGGGGAGGTTATGGCGAAATTTTTCAAAATTTTAGGGTGTTAGCCAAATTTTTGAAATTTTGAAAATTCTCAGAAACTGAAAAGTTGGAGAATGCAAGCCGGATCGAACGTAGAGTTGATTGATCAAACCACTTTCAACTTTGTTCCTTTTCGGGGACGAAAAGTTTTAAGTGGGGGAGATTGTAACGACCCGAAAATCTGGGCCAGTTTAAATTTTTTTATTTTGGCGGATTTTGATTATTTAAAATGAATTATTTTAAATAATATCGACGAGAAATTTATTTTGAATAGAATTCAAACGAGTATATATTATACGCGTCGTCGTTAGAATATAAATATTTATATATAATTATAAATAGAATTGAAAATGGCGCGGTAGTTCGATAATTCGATTTCAAACTTCAATTTAATGTACCGGGTGCAAAACAATCCGGATTTTAGTGAAACCAAAAACATTAGGATCTAATTGATGATATCTTTCCAACGAATCCGAAAAATCAAAATTTCATAGCGGGAATCAAAAGATATGTCCAGTTGAAAATTCCGAATAGTCGCTATGGAATTCAGGCCCTTAAAAATAGCCATTTTGCAAACGACCTCGGATTTCGACGAAACCACTTTTGTTGGGTCCGTGATGTCAAGTTATTGCTAGGTTTCAAATTTCATAATTTTTCGAATCAATATGTGAGCGTGGCAAAGGAAAACGCGTTTGACCAGTTTCAGTTGATTTTAATCGACTGGAAAATGGCCATTTTTCCAACGGTCTCAGAATTCGACGAAATTAGTTTTGTTGGGACCGTATCATCAATACGAAGCTAGAAAATATTTTTCTGGAATTTTTAGAGTTAGTATGTGACCCCGGTAATTTGAAATGTACGTTTAAAATTCAATATAATGATTTAAATGTAAATTCAACGGAAACTGATTGTAACTATCGAATCAGCTTGCGATGCATATTCCATTGTGTTCGGAATGGGGGTAAAACGCTATGGACGACAGTCGGTGGGTTCGATTTTGAGTTCGAAAACAAAAGTCGCTTTAAGGGATCAATTAATTAATTAATAAAATATAATAATTTATATAGCCCCTTCTCTTGCCTTCTTCCAAACCCAATACCCGAAGTCACTCAGCAAAATTACGATACCCTCAACCCTAGCCGCCATCGCTGGCCATCCAGCGCCCGTCGCCGCCTGCGGCTACCCTCGCCAGCCCCTCCCTTTCACCTCCGACCGCTCCCCGCTTCTCCGCCCTCTCCCCTTTTCAATTCGAGACATCACGAACCCTCAACCTTCTGGAAGCCCGTCGCCAGCCAATGGGGAGCCCACTTCGCCGCCGCCGCCTGTCAGACGAGTCCCCCCTCCTCTTCTAGTCAACGGAAACAGCAAATCCGCCTTTCCCCATCCTGAAACCGATATCCCAAGGAGAAACAGCCCCAAACCTTGCTCCACCGGCCAATGCAACACCACCCGACCACCCTCGACTCCGGCGCCACCTCAGCGAGCACCACTCATCCGAGATAGGGCCAGCGAACCCCCCCCCCCTTCGATTAAAAATGTGAGCTTTTACTTTCACTACTTTATTTATTTACTTCGATGAAAAGTTTGAACCTTTGTGAAAGAAAGAACAAATTTTTATTTGAAAGAAAGAACAAATTTTTATTTGAAAGAAAGAACAAATTTTTATTTGAAAGAAAGAACAATTTTCATAGAAAGAGAGAATTGATTTTATTTTTATCTTTATATAAAAGGGAAGAGTTTTTAAAAATTAAAAAGGAGATTTTTTTTTTTAAAATATAAAAAGTTGAGATTTTTTATAAATATAAAGATTTGACTTTTACATGGGATTCATGTGAAGTAAAAATTCGATTTTTATATATTGAATAACAAAGTAAAAATTCGATTTTTACATATGTAGTGGCTACAGCAACGAAGATGTCAAAAATGAGATAACGAAGAGGATTTCTATCAAAGAAGAGCCAAGATGTTTGGATAGCTTTCTGTGAGAATTTCTCACCTTTCAATTTCTTTTCTAGTTATATATATATATATATATATATATATATATATATACTAGGATGCAGACGGTGTTTAGTAGCACCCGACACAATCGTCCACAGACCATGGACTTGTTTGTTTGATTGCATAAATTAGTTAGATGATTAGATTTGAATTTGACTGTGTGGTGAAATGAAATTGATTTGATTAATGTGTGAATGGCGTGGGCCTTCACTAGACCGGGGATAAGGCTAGGCCTCGTCCCGTTTCTCGTATCGTGCCGTTATGCCGCCGAAATTTTCTAAAATAAGTTAGAAAAATAAAAATATCATTTTATTTAAAGAATGAACTGAATAGAAATTCATATGTTGGAATAAAATGTTTTGTCGTTAAAAATATAATTTTTAATGTGAATGTGAATAAATAAATATTCATTTACAAACCAGACGGTTTGTTTATGTACACCTATTTGAAGGACATTGATTGGGTCGATAAATTTTACACATCGCCCAACTGCACAGATAAAATATGCATTTGATTGTTTGAAACCCCACACGGGTGTTGGGATGAAATTTGAAGTTCACTCATCCTAATTGATTAAATATGTCGATCGATTGATTGACAGGCTGTTATAAGCGTTAGATATCTATATTTGATGCTTATACAGTGTAGTGCACTTTGGTTGATGGTTGATTATTTTTCAATGCTATTATATGTGTGTAATGTATGAAAATCCATATAATTAACTTTATATGGTAATGGATTGGGCCTCATTCCAATTTGAAAAATAAAGAATATTATAAAATAAAAGTTCATGTGTTGACAGTACTCATCCATTGAGATTGGTCATGTGTTGAACGAAATATTTTAGTAATAAAATTTACATCTTTATCGATATAAAGTAAAAGTTCATGTGTTGACAGTACTCATCCATTGAGATTGGTCATGTGTTGAACGAAATATTTTAGTAATAAAATTTACATCTTTATCGATATAAAATAAAAGTTCATGTGTTGACAGTACTCATCCATTGAGATTGGTCATGTGTTGAACGAAATATTTTAGTATTAAAATTTACATCTTTATCGATATAAAGTAAAAGTTCATGTGTTGACAGTACTCATCCATTGAGATTGGTCATGTGTTAAACGAAATATTTTAGTAATAAAATTTACATCTTTATCGATATAAAATAAAAGTTCATGTGTTGACAGTACTCATCCATTGAGATTGGTCATGTGTTGAACGAAATATTTTGATAATAACAACTATTTTAAAAAAGAAATATTTGAAATAGAATATTTGAAAATAGAAATATATGAAGCCGTGTTGGTTAGATTGACGCCATTTTGACGTGAACGATATATAAAACGATTTCGAAATGAATTGAATTGAAAACGATTTCGAAATGAATTGAATTAAAAACGATTTCGAAATGAATTGAATTAAAAACGATTTCGAAATGAATTGAATTAAAAACGATTACGAAATGAATTGAATTAAAAACGATTTCAAAATGAATTGAATTAAAAACGATTTCGAAATGAATTGAATTGAAAACGATTTCGAAATGAATTGAATTAAAAACGATTTCGAAATGAATTGAATTAAAAACGATTTCGAAATGAATTGAATTGAAAACGATTTCGAAATGAATTGGATTAAAAACGATTTCGAAATGAATTGAATTAAAAACGATTTCGAAATGAATTGAATTAAAAACGATTTCGAAATGAATTGAATTGAAAACGATTTCGAAATGAATTGAATTGAAAACGAATTCAAATTGAATTGAAAGCGAATTGAAATGAATTCAAATTGAATTGAAATTTGAATTGAATAGAAATGAATTTTAAAACGAATTTATAAAGAAGAATTCAATTTTGATTTGAATTGAAAAGGAAGTTGAAATTGCTTTTGAAACGAATTTAAAACTATTTATATAATTAGTTTTAAATAAAAATCGACGAAATATATATTATATATATTATATATATAATATAATGGCCTGAATAGAACGCGCCGCGCCGCGGCAGTTCGCGAATTTCGACCATTTATTTCAAACGGACATTACGGGAGATCCGACCGTCAGATTCTCCTAAAACCGGAACCGTTGGGTTCGTATCGAAAAGAGATTTCTAACGAATATTAGAAATTTGAAATCTAACGGTTGGATTTGGAGATACATCCAAATCAAATTCGAAAAAGGTCGCTGTAAGTGCAGTTCGATGGCCGTTGTTGGAAATCGACTGTATGGACCTTGATAAAATTATTAAAAATAGTAATAATTTGTGTAAAATCATAAGAAATGATTAGAGAAGAATTGGGATGAAAAACTCCATATTTGAAAAGATAAAAATAGATTTTTATCGAAGTAAACTAGTTTTGAACTAGAATTATAATTCTATTTTTTTTTTAAATAAATAAATTGAATTCGAAAGGGTTTTAAAAATAACCAGAATTTCCAATGATTGCATTGGAGTGGATTTGAATCGAAATTGTCTTCGGAATATTTCGATGTTGGAATTCGTGATTATACAGATGTTGTTATGGAAATTTGAAAGATATATATTTATATCGTTATTTCCAATACGACATTTGTTAGTCGTAGAATTTGATATTGAATATAAGCCGATATATTTTCTATTCAGAGCCTTGTATTGAATATCAAATGTGATTTGGGTTTGTTGTGAATGGTGTCTTCACTAACACTGTTCTTGAACCCAGCTGAGAAAAGATTAAATCTTTTTATTTAGATTTAATGAAGTGTACCAATTAAATAATATTTAATTGGGATTGAATTGATATTGATTTTTGGGTTTATCGTGAACAGTGTTTTAAATAACACTTGTTCTTTAACCCGATAATTAATGGAATGTGATTTTGGGTTTATCGTGAACCGTGTTTTAAATGACACTGATTCTTTAACCCAGTCGAGGATTAAAACTAAGTGGAGTTTTAATGAATCTTTAATTAGATTGAAATGGTCGAGAATGGAGTATCACCAGTTTTGCTCCAGGCTATAGTTAATGAATCTTTAATTAGATTTGAACGTGAAATGGTAATTGAATTTACCGATAACACTGAGGTGTTAGATATGAAGTATTACCAGTTTTACTTCATGGGATAAATAGGTTGGGATTGGGAAATTAAAACAAATGATTACTTCGGTAAGTTTCGTTAATCCCGATTAGTTGAATCGAAATTCAAAAGGATAGATTAAAGGATAAATATAAAGAATTTATCTTGGATAAAATTAATGGGAACCTTTCCCTATGAATGTGAAATTTAGAAACTAACTGTCGATTAGCCAAGCAGAATGGTTTTCTGGATATTGATCTGATGTTGGTTTCGGCCTTCGGGGTTAATATTTGGGGAATTATTCTCTTGATTAATTTACGGTTAGTGACTAATGAATTGGAATGAGGCGTATGTTGTGTTTGTGTAACACTTATTTAAAATATACGCGAGTTATTCGGAAAGGCCGGGTTTATCCCATTCTGAATAACTGATACGACGATAAGTCGAAGATGAAGACGGTGGTCGAAGACCGGAAGTCTTCACGTCGTTTGGGTGATTACTGATGATCTTGATTGGGCTGTACACCCAAGAAGATGGAAACAGTTGGTGATCGTCCAGACGTACTGGGAGATCGATGGATATGCGGGGTACTAGGTGCCTCCGGTTTCGTTCAGGCCCAGAGCGAACTTGTAAATGGACTGTGTGTCTGACATTGGATTTTAGTCCGTGTGATTGATCTCTATTAAATATATATCTGTTTAGCGGCGGAGAATTTATTCTCTTGCTTAACGCCCTTCTCTGAGACGTACGAGCTCAGGGGTTATATATTGATGGATATCAAACGCATGGAGTGAATTGCCTGTGTGGCATGCCTAAGTGGCAGATGATCAAGGCTTCTGTTGAAAAGCAAAGTCTTGTGGTTGATGATCAAAGCATGGCCTTTGTGGCGTAGCTTTGTGTAACGTTTACTTCGCGAGTTTCACACCCAGTATGAACCAAAAACAGGAGATGGACCTCAGGAAGGACTTGCGTTTCTTTCTAGCTAAAAGTGGCGTCAGTGGTTTTACACGCCCTGACGAGTTTGACTTATGTGGTTGTTGCTGTTGCGAGGCGCCTCGGTTTGATCGGACGATCCGGTTCCGATGGAGTCATTCGTTGGCTCGTTTGCGCCCCAAAGGGCGGGGAGACGTATTGTTCAGGCATAATAATCCACATCGGTGGACCGGCCCTGACGATCCAGGGGGCAGTTGCGGCTGTTCCTGAGACATGGTAGGCTAGATTGTCTCGAATCGGTAGAGGACGATCCCTGGCCTCGGTTCATAGACGGAAATCCAATTTCCAAATACGTGACTTTGCGGTTTTATTTGTAAACCTATATATGGCGACATAGTGGCATGGGACGCTCATGTTGCCTATGATTGATACTTATGATGTGAGGTTGTTTTATACACTATGCACTTACTATAGTATCAAATGATTTGTTTTAAACGTTTCAAGCATTCTTTGGCTGTTATAAGGGAAAACCCTATCCTCGGCTGCGCCGCATTGTGTGATGGGACCTGGGTCTTATAACAGCTTCATTTTTCTTTATTTAGCATTGCCCTATTTGTTTTATGCACTGGTATTCTTGGGAGGAAACCCGTTCCGTGTTATACGGCGTGGTCCCTTGATTTACCTAACTTTAAAAATAAAGATTAACTGTTTTAGTTCTCACACCAGTCACACGACTGACCTGAAGTTTATTGTTTTAACCTAAACTCTGGGTGCCCCTATTTTCGACACGGGCAGCTAGTAGTTTTGGTTTTGCAGATTTATATTCACAGGATCCTGGTTTACAGCTGGAATGATATCCGGAAAGCTTTGTATCCGTATATCTACTTCTAGTTGTGTATTGTATTATTTTCCGCTGCGATGTATTACATTGTAATTTAAATCTCTGATATTTCTGTGTAATATTCATTTATACTCTGTATATTCTTGTAATCTGATGCATTGTTGTAATATACAATGAAATGTTCTTTTATATGCGTTCTATTTTGTCGTGTTCTCAAACGATAGGGCGTTTCGAACGGTCTGGGTCGGTTTAGCGACTGGTTCGGACCGAGCGAAATTCCTTGTCGTCACACTTTAGCACAAGGTAAATTCATATTTTGCGACGTAATAGTTACATCCTTTAACCTCTGATAGTTTTGCAAAATTTGACCTTCAGTAGCTTTCTACCTTGACCTTCGATAGCTTTACACATCTAAACCTTTGATATATTAATTCTCATTCGTATTTTGAAATTTTGATTATAACATTGACCATCCTCTCTCACTTTGAGATTGTATTCTTGTACTATAACATAAACAAGGAATAATTTTTCCATTTTAAACCTTAGTATTCTTTGGATTTGCCATCTTGACTACATTATTTTTGTACATTGACTCAGAGGTTGTTAACCCATTGCTCTTCCCTATAGATAGTTGTCTCCCCTTCCTCTGCCGCTTTTACCATCTTATTATAAATTTAGGTAGGAAAATCAAATTTCTTCATGGGTATTCTCGATTTCTTAAATTCAATCTACCAAAGTGATTCTTGTTTCCTGCTTCTTTTTAGTTTACTAACCTTTCATTAATTTTGATCTTGTTCGACATTGTAACACCAGGCTCTAATGACCAAACTATTAAAAAAGGTTTACCAACAAATAGATTGGATCAAAGGGGGCACCGAGGGAGATATATCTTGTAGAAACCACTTTAAGTAAACATGTATGCATTAAAATATCTTATTATATCCAAATAATACATATATCATCTTGGCACAAAGCAACATATATGAACTGTTAGGATTGAGCCATTGCTTCAACCATATATTAGGAATATTAAATATATGGTGTGGATCCCAAGAGGAATGATCTATATATGCATATCAAAAATATACCATGCAACTTAGCATTGAATAAAACACATCTTATATATATATATATATATATCATTAACTACAAGGCCGAGTATAACGGACAAAATCTACCTAAACGTTTACATCCATCTAATATCTGACCATACACCAACTAAATACACTAATATATTATACTATCGTGTCTTATGATGTAGATGACATAAGAAAATATTTGTCTATCGTTGTCGTTGATGCATCTCGTCATAACCTATATATCACATATAAAACTCCTAGCCTAAGCTTGTTAAACAAAAATATGGTAAACACCCCAAAACGGTGAAGTCCTTGAATATCCCTTTAATTGCTAAAGGGTTGACCCAGGTTACTCCATCGTTTCCATGATAAAATTCCTATAGAATGCTTCCGTTAATTTATAAAATCAAGTTTCTATCGAAAACAAGAGGCAATGATCAAATATCGGCAGGATGGATTTCGAAAGACCATTCGAAAGAAGCTTTGTCCCCTGGAATGTTAGTTTCTTTTGGTGATTTCTTATTAGTTTCGCAGTAGGTCCTTTAGTCAGGTTGATTTACCCTTTTGTGGGGCTTTGGAACTTTTAGTTTTTCTCTGATAAATTACCTGGAGATCAGTGTCACTTAAAGGAGGTTCTGGTCTAGTCGACGAAGGACTTATCAAATCCTTAGACTTAGAATTCTAACTAGTTTAGATCGTCTTAAGGAACAGTTGCAAGATTACAAGCTATATGGCTTCGATATTCCACTCTCAAAGTTGGTATAAGTAGCCTGTTCCAGTACTTGAGGACCTTTGGTACCCCCGTGAAGAATTCCTACTGAACCATTGTCTTTCTGATGCTTCTGGTGTCGAACCTGTAAAGTTATAAGATAGTAAAATTATAATAACCGAGAAATTACCACTTTATTACCTTAATTGCCTGAATAAATCTCTTTATTTATAAGCTTCAGAATTACAAACTTTCCACAAATTGATTTTGAAATTAGGGATTACAACTCAAACTTTAGACATAGGAGTGAGAACGAGATATATGATCCCGATTCTAGGCCCCTTAAGTCGTATATATAGGTGCGGTTTGACCCTTCCTTCGTCATATTGGCTTCATTCCGGTATTTTTTTGGAAGCGCATATAAAGACTTTGTGAAGGAGCTTTCCATTGTACATCAGAAACGTATCTACATTACTATTGAAAAGCACTTCGAATATGTTCTTCTAGAACTAGAAGCATTGGCTATTTGTGGAAGAAACGAACTTATACGAGCTCCCGGCTTTTGGCGTCGTTGTTTTCTTTTGTATACGACGCCTACTTGCGATAATTATCTGATAGAGGATCAATCTTTTTGGTACACTTCCATTGAGCTGACTGAAAGACATATCTAGCTTCTTTCTATGCTCTTTAAGATAACTGCTCAGAAGATCATGCCCTTCGGGTTTCATCGACGGGGATTTTCTTTGTGAGAAAGAATCCTTTGTCTCTCTAATTCCGTCTTTGGAAGCATTTATTGAATGGTTCTGACTGTGTTGAAGGCATGCTGTCTTCAGCACCCCTTCACCTTAGCTTTGGCTATTGATTTCTCCCTGGTCATTTGGTGTTGACAATTGCCCGCATTCCCCGAAAGTAAAGGGGTGTTCCTGAATTTTCAAGTCAGCTGCTTAAAATTTCAAGGTATATAGCATCCTTCACCCTCTTGGTATTCCTATCTAGATGGTAAGATTTTGATTAATGCCTATCTTTAATTTTCTCCTTTTCGCAATTTCTATAAATAGCAAACTTCCCTCTTTCCTTTTTTTTCACCTACCAATATTATTTAAAGCCCCAAAATCAAAGCTTATCATAGAACCACAATTTCTGTGAACTATCTTAACTTCTAATTAAGGTAAATATTTTGTTTTTCACCCCCATTTCATAATCGACCCATATATTTTTGATGTTTTTTTAGGGTCTTAGATCCCTTAATTTGCATGTGGAAATTGTTAATCGATTTGGGTCTTAACAACTGATGGAGTTGATAATGAATTTTTGAAGGATTCATATATTTCAATTGTGGTTAGAGACTTTTCAATTTCAATATGATTTTCTTAATTTTAGTCATATCTTTCATATTTCAGTGATAATATAAATGGAATAACGGCAAATCCTTTTAAATTCGATATATAGCAAGGGTCTTCCTTTATAGAAGCTCATCTCGATTATTACCAAATCGAATTCCATTTAATTCCAATTTAATATATTAAGTTGGAAAACTTTACTTTGGAAAATTTCCATTAAATCTTAATAAAAAGATTTATAAATTCCAAATCATATCTTTACTGATAATTTGGATTAAAGAACAAATGTCATTTAAAACATCGCTCACAATAAACCCAAAAATCAACTTTCATTTCAATTCCAATTAAATTACTTAATTGGTAAATTTCTCTAAATCTTAATTAAAAGATTTATTCCTTTCTCCACGGGGTTTAAGAACAGTGTTAATAAAGACACTATTCACGACAAACCCAAATTCCAATTGGATATTAAACATAAGGCTCTGAATAGAAATTAATATCGGCTTATATTCAATATCAAATTCTGAAACCAATGGATATCGTATTGGGAATAACGATATCTATATCTTCCAAATTCCTTAACCATATCCGTATAATCACGGAATTCAATATCGAAATATCCGAAGATAATTTCCATTCCAATTCATACGTTGGAAAAATTACGGTTATATTAAAACCATTTCAAATCCAATTTATTTATTTAAAAACATTGGGTTATTATTCTAGTTACTAATTAGTTCATTAGGATAAAAATATCTTTTATCTTTTCAAATATGGAATTTTCTCATCCAAAATATTTTCAAATCATTAATTATGATTTTACATAATTTTCCCATATTTTTAATAATTTTATTAAGGCACTTACAGTCGGATTCCAATAACGGTCACTGAACGACATTTATAACGACCTTTTCTAAAATTGATTTGGACATAATTTGAAATCCAACCATTCAAATTTAAATCTCTTATATTCATTGGAAGGATCTTTTTGATACGAACCCAACGATTCTGGTTTTAGGAGAATCCGACGGTCGGACCTCCCGTTACATCAATTTGAAGTCGATGGTTGAAATTCGTGAACGATAGCAGCGCGGCGCGTTCTATTAAAACCATACATACATATAATATGTATTTTGTCGATTTCTATTTAAAACGTACTTTATTAATCGTTTATAAATTCATTTTTAAAATGATTTCAACTTCATTTTCATTTTTTAAATCAAAATTGAATGTTCCATATCATTATAATATTAAAATGATAATATTTTCAAAATACCAGATTTTGAAATCAATTTCAGTTTCGTATTCATTATAAAATGACTAAAATCCATGAACAAATATGTTTGAGTTAAAATGGCTTATATACTTAACTCGGCTTCCATATTTCAATATTTTTCGTGTCCAACCAAAATCGGACATCAAAATCATATTTTGATTATTCACTGAATATTAACTTAAAATATTTATTATTTCTGAATTGGAATCAGACTAAGTCAGTAACCATATAATTTCAGTTATATGGATTTCATACATCGCATGTATTCAACAATAATGATAAATAATCAATAAACATTCAAACATCTTCCAGACTGCATTCTATAACTGTATAAGCATTAAAATAAATAAATAACGCTCATCACAGCTTGTCAACCCATCGATTGACATACAACTAAATATTGGGATTAGTGTATGTCAAATATCATCCCAATACCCATGTAGGGTTTTCAAACAACCATAATCAATTTAATTAAGTCATTGGTTAATAAATTAAACCAATTCAAATTCGGTTTGAATTATTTTTCTAATTAACCAATTTTACTGTTTAAATTATAAATGGATATTTATAATTTCAACTACAACATTAATGTTAACATTATTTTTAATATGTTAATCATCACAATCACATTACAAATCACCAAATCATCCATATAAATAAATACTCGACAACGAAATGCCATTTACGGCGCCACAAAAGTCCATCCGTGGAGTATGAAATGTGTGTGTCGCTAATATCCATACATCGCTTCCAATTCATGTGATTTGTGTGCATTCGTGTGTTGAACTCCATACAACGAATAAAAATCAATACTAGCAATTTCTATATATTTATAGTTATAAAATAAATTAAATAATCGTACAAAATTTTAGTGAGAGAATTCTCACATTGGGTTCCACTCCGTCATTCTTCAATTCCGAATTTCTGTCTTATTTTTAATAAAATTAAACTGGACGTCTAATTTTATCAAAAACTGTAACTTGCTACATTTCCGTTTTGGTCAGTTCCATGTTGTAGTGTTCATTGTTGTGAATCTAACGCAACTGAATCGTCGGATTCCGACCTCGTATGAAGAAGATATGATAATTTTTATACATCGTTTACATAATTAATTTAATTAATTAAATAATTACACACTAATTACATCTTAACCAAATCATCTCGTTAATTTCCATCTTCTTCCAGGCAAAAACGTAACCCATCCTTCACGATGAACTTCGAAGCAGCGCCGCCACCCAAGGGGATCAGACCGCCATCTAAGGTCGCTACGTCGAGCGCCATCCTCCTCTCTCCCCACACCTGGAGTGGCGCCCAACTCGAGACAGACGGCTACCACAAAAAAGCCTGCGAACAACGCAGGTATTAACACCAAATTCCGGCGATCCCTGACGTTAAAGATGATTATGACCATTGAGATCGTAGATCTCACGTTGCACTCCGATTCTTGTTTTATAAATTTGTTGAAACAATTAGCGGATTGAGAGATTTTGGACGAGGAAAATCAGAAGGAATCTGTCGTTGAATGAAGAGGGCGGCGAGTCCTTTTTGGGATAGGGTTTGACCGAGTTGAAGATTAATGAAGGTTTGACCCCTTTATATATAAATTAATTTAATATTTTTAAATTCCAAAAGCTTAGTATTTGCATTCAAACTCCAAATCAAACCCAACGACTGTCGCCCTAGCCAAATACCCACATTCCGGACACAATGGAATATGCTTCGTATGCCAATTCGATCGTTTCGATCAGTTTTGGTCAAAATTAAAATATAAATCAATACATATTGAATTTAAACGTACATTTTAGTTTATCGGGGCCACATACTGACTCCAAAAATTACAGAAAGATTTATCTAGCTATGTTTTGATGATACAGTCCTAACAAAACTAATTTCGTAGAAGTTGGAGATCGTTTGAAAAATGGCCTTTCTCCAATCGATTAAATTTAAGCTGAAATTACAAAACATGTTTAAATTTACCACGCTCACAGTTTAATTCCAAAAATTATGAAATTTGAAACCTAACTAAAATTTGACATTCCAGATCCAACAAAAGTGGTTTTGTCGAAAACGGAGGTCGTTTGCAAAATGGCCATTTTTAAGTGCTATATATTGTATTAACATTTAAATAAATTCCATATCGACTATTTTAAATTTTAAACTGGACATAACTTTTAATTTATATTATGAAATCTTAAATTTTCACATTCATTAGAAAGATATAATTATATAGATTCTAATGTTTTTGGTTTTATTGAAATCCGATTTATTTTGAGTCCTATATATTCAATTGAAATTAAAAATCAAAATTTCAAACTACCGTGCCATTTCAAACTCCTTTTATAATTAAATTGAATTGTTACATTCTAATTTCGATTTAAATAAATTTTAAATCGTTACTTCTCAAAATAAATCATTTTAAATAATCAAAATACTTTAAAATACATTAAATAAAAAATTTAAATTGGTTCGGAAATTCCGGGTTGTTACAAAAATAGTTATCGGAAATATAGTAATTAAGTTAAACATAAAATAGTTACATTAAAATAGTTACAAAACTAGTAGTTAAGTTTAGATAGTATAATTTAAATTATTTTAATACAAGATAACACAAATTTCAAATAATTTTACATAGTCCAATCCAAACCACTTATCCGTATTTTTAAGTTTGGCTTATCACTAATTCAGATTCTAAATTTCAATTCTAATCAAGTTTAAAATTTAAACAATATATTCTTGATTTTAACTATTTCAAAACAATATTCAAATTGGGTTCGGTTTTGTTAATTAAATCAAATTCTTCAAATTCCACATTTTCTTTAAAACACATCTTAATAATTTCATATCAATTAAATCTAAGTTTTCAATTTAATTTATTATAATTAATTTAACTGTAGTTATATTTAGATTTATACATCTACTTAATAAATTATTAACTAATCCGTTTGTTTAGTTTCAAAATCATAAACCCATTCATTAATTTAACTTTACATTTTAAAATCAGTTCAACTTAACTTGATAAATTTCATTTCAGTTATGTCTTTAACAAGTCAGGTTGTCATTAATTTCTAACTTCTCATTAAAACCATTATATATTTATAATATATATATATATATATATAAATTTAAATTTTAAATAATACTAAACTATATTAAAAGGCTTATATATTTGCTTATAAAATAATTAAAATTATTTAAATTTTAATACCAAAAAATATTATAGTTTAGATTCTTAAATTTATACTTTAAAAACATATATTAACTTATAAATTAAATTTGTATAACATATCATCTAAATTTAAAGCATTATCAAATTATCAAATATAAGTTTGAATAAAGTTCTAAATTTAAATTTATAAAATGATTTTATTAAATCAGAATATATTTATAAATTCAGAAAATACTTTCAAAATAGACCAGCGGTGTCCATATATAATTTTCTACCTAGGCGAAATGATACAGATACATATCATTTCCATCCGTTTAATATTCAATTTACGGCATTTATCATTTCAACCCGCATCCCAATAAATTTATTTTTAGTTCCCAAATCTATACGTGGTTAGGGTATGCATCATTTCGACCTATAATTATTTTACAAATCTATATGGAACTTTTTTTGCAAAGTGACCGATTTTTATAGTGGTCGCAACTACTTTTCATTACAACAAATAATGAATACAAAAGCATAGGAGCTAGGCACATCGACTAAGCCACACAATCTGATTATAAAGTGGCCAATCCACGTTGTACATAAATGTAAGTATAGGAGATAGACAAAAACGCCTAAACTACTATAATAAGGGAACACTAGTCACCTTTGTCATTACTTGTGACGACCCGCCTTTTTGGCCGATTCAAATCGATCGTCAAACCAACTTGAATCTATCAGCAAGATGTATTGCTTGGGATTTCGACTAGTAAGAATTGAAAAAAACAACTTTTCATTATCATTACAATAACTTTACATAAGAGTACAAAATTATCAGAGTACAACAATAAATACAATAAACAGCGAAAATAACTGTCATAATATAATATGTACATAGCAGAAAATATAAACTCAGCGAAGAAATAAAATGTTCTGGACTCAGCTTTAGCTTCAATCCATCACCTGCTGTATAATATCTCCAACCCAAAACTATTTACTTCCCATATGGAAAATTATGGGTACCCAGAGTTTAGGTGGAAAACAATAAACTCCGGATCAATCATGTGATAGGTATGGGAACTACAACAATTATAAATCTTTATTTTATAGTAAGGTAAATCACAGGGTCATGCCATATAACACGGAACGGGTTTTCTTCACATGAATACTACTCAAAAAAATACTCGCAATGCTTTTTGAAAAATGAAGCTATTATAAAACTCAAGTCCCATCACACAATGCAATGCAAACCGGAGGAACGAGCTTTACCTTATAGTATCCAAACATGCATGATACGTGGAAAACAAATATTTTTGATATTATTACTAGTGCATAGTGTGCAAATCATTTTCAGAGATAAATATATCAATCTTAGACAACATAATGCCACATCCCATTATATCGCCATATAGGTTTACAGCTGAAAACGCAAAGCTCGTATTGGATGTTGGATTCCATCAATGACCAAGGCAAAGGGTCTTCCTTATCCGTTCGGATCGTCTCTATCAAGACGTCCAGGACTCACACGCATGTGACCCTTTGGATCGGTAGAGCCGGCCCACCAATTCTCGGTGAGTTCGGGTTTCTCCTAAACATAACGTTTCCCAGTCGTATCTGACCGTCAACTTGGTCGTATTTGACCATTATTCGAGGCGCCTGGATTCCATCATCCATATAAGTTAGTCTTGCCTGGGCTCCATACCATAACATTACTTTTTAGCTAGATAGGAACATTCGTCCTTACTCGGGTGTCCATCATCTTGTTTTGGCCATTCATGAGTTGTGAGGCTCTACAGTCACGTTTCAACACAAGGCTACGGTATATCATCCATGTTTTGATCATCATCCACAAAACTCTGCTTTTCAACATTAAATTTTGATCTATCAGCACTTTGCATGCCACAATGTCAATTCACAACATATAATCAACGTCTATTAATATACAACCCCATGAGTACATAAGTCTCAGAGGGTGTTAAGCTAGGAGAATAAATCATCTTCCACCGACTGATATAACATCAATAGAAACCAATTTGTTATGTCGTAAAATACAATGTCAGACATACATCCATTTACAAGTTCGTTTTGGGTCTGAACAAAACTGAAGGCACCTTATTCCTCGTCCAATTAAGGAGAGTGGACCTTGCATATCTGGTCAATCTTCAAGTACATCTGGATGACTGCCACTAATAACCTCGTCTTGGGTGTACCTCCCAATCGAGACATCAGCAGTAATCCAAATTATGTGAAGATCTCTAGTCTTCAACCTCTGTCTTCAAGTATCTTCAAAACTAGTCGTATAATTATTCAGGATGGGTTGAAACCCATTCATTCCGAATATCTATCGCATCTTTTCAAATCAATTAAGATATACAAGATGTCCTAAGTCTTTTTCCATTTTGGGAATATTCTTATACACAAATCATTCTTTACATTGGGAACTATTCCCCTAAATCTTATCAAAGATTTATATTCTTTAAACCTCTTGTTTAAATATTTCCTTAGAAATCATTTTCCCATTCCCATCTTATTCATCCCATGGAGCAAAACTGGTGGCACTCCATGTCTATCACCCCTCGGGTTTTGGTAAGTTTACTTACCTTTTTTCATTTCAAATATAATTAAAGATTTTATTAAAACACTAACTTAGTTTTAATCTCTATTGTATCCATCCAAATCTTTGTTGAAAGATTTATTAAAACTCTAACTTAGTTTTAATCTTTCCTTTAACCAGGTTAAAGAACAAATGTTATTTAAAACATCATTCACGATAAGCCCCTAACCAATCAGTATTAAATATAAGAATTCAAACAGAGTCATTTCAACCTATATTCAACACCAATTTCCATAATCAACGAAAACTATAAGTGGAATAACGATGTTAACATCTTCCAAATTCCTCGAAATAATATATGTCTACACAACGGTAATCACTTCAAAATATCCAAAGATTATTTTTATCCAAATCCATTTTTTATTCAAATTGGAAATCTTTTCTAAATCAAAATATTTATCTAAAAATGTGACGAAAAGGAATTTCGCTCGATCCGAATCGATCGCTAAACCGACCCAGACCGTTCGGAACCCCTGATCGTTTGAGAACAGGACACAACAGAACGCACACGGAACAACATTTCATTGTACATTACAACAATGCATCAGATTACAAGAATATACAGAGTATAAATGAATATTACACAGAAATATTAGAGATTTAAATTACATTTAAATACATCGCAGCGGAAAATAATACAATACACAACTTGAAGGAGATATACGGATACAAAGCTTCCCGGATATCGTTCCAGCTGTAAACCAGGATCCTGTGAATATAAATCTGCAAAACCAAAACTACTAGCTGCCCGTGTCAAAATAAGGGCACCCAGAGTTTAGGTTAAACAATAAACTCCAGGTCAGTCATGTGACTGGTGTGAGAACTGAAACAGTTATAAATCTTTATTTTAAAGTTAGGTAAATCAAGGGACCACGCCGTATAACACGGAACGGGTTTCCTCCCAAGGATACCAGTGCATAAAACAAACAGCGCAATGTTAAATGAAGAAAAATGAAGCTGTTATAAGACCCAGGTCCTATCACACAATGCAACGCAAGCCAGGGGATAGGGTTTTCCCTTATAATAGCCAAAGAATGCTTGATATGTTTAAAACAAATCATTTGATAGTATTATAAGTGCATAGTGTATAAAACAACTTCAAATCATAAGTATCAATCATAGACGGCATGGGTACCATATATCATGTCGCCATACTAGGCTCTACAATCAAAATCGCAAAGTCACGTATTTGGAAGTTGGGTTTCCATCTATGAACCGAGGCAAAAGATAGTCCTCAACCGATTCGAGACGCTCTAGCCCGCCCCTCAGGACCCAGACTCAGGTGGGCCCTTGGATCGTCAGGGCCGGTCCACCGATGTGGATTAAAATGCCTGAACATGCGTTTCCCCGCCCTTTGGGGCGTAAATGAGCCAACGAATGGCTCCATCGGACCCGGATCGTCCGATCTAACCGAGGCGCCTCGCAACAGCAACAACCACATAGGTGAAAAGTATATAAATGTCAGGGCTGGTAGGTCACTGACACCACCCTAGCTAGAGAGAAACGCATGCCCTCCCTGAGGTCCGTCTCCCGTTTTTGGTTCACAACCGGGGTGCGAAACTCGCGAAGTAAACGTTACACAAAGCTACGCCACAAAGGTCGTGCTTCGATCATCACCACAAGACTTTGCTTTTCAACAGAAGCCTTGATCATTTGCCACTTAGGCATGTCACACAGGCAATTCACTCCATGCGTTTGATATCCATCAGTATATAACCCCTGAGCTCGTACGTCTCAGAGAAGGGCGTTAAGCAAGAGAATAAATTCTCCGCCGCTAAACAGATATATATTTAATAGAGATCAATCACACGGACTAAAATCCAATGTCAGACACACAGTCCATTTACAAGTTCGCTCTGGGTCTGAACGAAACCGGAGGCACCTAGTACACCGCATATCCATCGATCTCCAAGTACGTCTGGACGATCACCAACTGTTTCCATCTTCTTGGGTGTACAGCCCAATCAAGATCATCAGTAATCACCCAAACGACGTGAAGACCTCCGGTCTTCGACCATCGTCTTCATCTTCGACTTATCGTCGTATCAGTTATTCAGAATGGGATAAACCCGGTCTTTCCAAATAACTCGCGTATATTTTAAATAAGTGTTACACAAACACAACATACGCCTCATTCCAATTCATCAATCACTAACCGTAAATTAATCAAGAGAATAATTTCCCAAATATTAACCCCGAAGGCCGAAACCAACATCAGATCAATATCCAGAAAACCATTTTGCTTGGCTAACCGACAATTAGTTTCTAAATTTCACATTCATAGGGAAAGGTTCCCATTAATTTTATCCAAGATAAATTCCTTGGATTTATTCTCTAATCTTCTTTTGAATTTCGATTCAACTAGTCGGGATTAACGAACCTTACCGAAGTAATCATTTGTTTTAATTTCCCAATCCCAACCTATTCATCCCATGAAGTAAAACTGGTTATACTTCATATCTAACACCACGGTGTTATCGGTAAATTCAATTACCACTTCACGTTCAAATCTAATTAAAGATTTAACTACCGCCTGGAGCAAAACTGGTGATACTCCATTCTCGATCATTTCAATCTAATTAAAGATTCATTAAAACTCCACTTAGTTTTAATCTGTGACTGGGTTAAAGAATCAGTGTCATTTTAAAACACGGTTCACGATAAACCCAAAATCACATTCATTAATTATCGGGTTAAAGAACAAGTGTTATTTAAAAACACTGTTCACGATATACCCAAAAATCAATATCAATTCAATTAAATATTATTTAATTGGTACACTTCATTAAATCTAAATAAAAAGATTTAATCTTTTCTCAACTGGGTTCAAGAACAGCGTTAATGAAGACACCATTCACGACAAACCCAAATCACATTTGATATTAAATACAAGGCTCTGAATAGAAAATATATCGGCTTATATTCAATATCAAATTCTACGACCAACGGATATCGTATTGGGAATAACGATATATAAATATCTTTCAAATTTCCATAACAACATCTGTATAATCACGAAATCCAACATCGAAATATTCCGAAGACAATTTCGATTCAAATCCATTCCAATGCAATTATTGGAAATACTGGTTATTTTCAAAACCATTTCAAATTCAATTTATTTATTTAAAAATAAATAGAATTATAATTCTAGTTCAAAACTAGTTCATTTCGATAAAAATCTATTTTTATCTTTTCACATATGGGATTTTTCATCCCAGTTCTTCACAAATCATTTCTTATGATTTTACACAAATTATTACTATTTTTAATAATTTTATCAAGGCCTGTACAGTCGATTTCCATCAACGGCCATCGAACTGCACTTACAGCGACCTTTTTCAAATTTGATTTGGACATAATTCCAAATCCCACCGTTAGATTTCAAATTTCTAATATTCGTTAGAAAGCTCTTTTCGATACGAACCCAACAGTTCCAGTTTTAGGAGAATCCGACGGTCGGATCTCCTGTAATGTCCGTTTGAAATAAATGGTCGAAATTCACGAACTGCTGCGGCGCGGCGCGTTCTATTCAGGCCATTATATTATATATAAAATATATATAATATATACTTCATCGATTTCAATTCAAAACGTGCTTTATAAATCGTTTTAAATTTGTTTTCAAAACGGTTTCAACTTCATATTCAATTTCAAATCAAAATTGAATATTCCAATATAAATTCGTTTTAAATTCATTTCAAATCGATTTCAATTCAAATTGATTTCTAATTCAATTTCAGTTTGTTTTCAATTTCAATTCGAATTTATTTATATTCAATTTAATTCGAATTTATTTCTATTCAATTTCAATTCGAATTTATTTATATTCAATTCTTTTCAAAATATCAGATTTTGAAATCACTTCCGATGAATAAAATCGATATAAATATCGTTCACGTCAAAATGTCGTCAATCTAATCAATACGGCTTCATATATTCCTATTTTCAGATATTCTATTTCAAATATTTCTTTTTCAAATATTTCTATTTTAAAACTGGAATGAGGCCCAATCAATTACCATATAATGCTAATTATATGGATTTTCTACAACACATGTATACAATAACAACGATGAATAATCAACCATCATCCAAAGTGCATTCTGCACTGTATAAGCATCAAATATAAATATTCAACGCTTATAACAGTTTGTCAATCAATCGATCGACATACAACTAAACAATCGGGATTAGTGTACGTCAAATATCATCCCAATACCCGTGTGGGGTTTCAAGCAATCAAACACAGATTTTTATTTGTGCAGTTGGGCGATGTGTAAAATTTATCGTCCCAATCAATGTCCTTCAAATAGGTGTACATAAACAAACCGTCTGGTTTGTAAATGAATATTTATTTATTCACATTCACATTAAAAATTATATTTTTAACGATCAAACTATTTTATTTTAACACATGAATTTTTATTCAGTTCATTTACCAAATAAAAATGATATTTTTATTTTTCTAACTTATTTTAGAAAATTTCGGTGGCATAACGGCACGATACTAGAAACGGGACAAGGCCTAGTCTTATCCCCGGTCTAGTGAAGGCCCACGCCATTCACACATCAATCAAATCAATTTCATTTCACCAAACAATTCAATTCAAACCAAATAATATAACCAACTACACAACCAAACACTTAAACAAACAAGCCATCCATGGTCTATGGATGACGGGTGTCGGGTGCTACTAAACACCGTCTGCATCCTAGTATATATATATATAATTAGAAAAAGAAATTGAAGAGTGAGAAGTTCTCACAGATAGCTATCCAATCATCTTGACTCTTCTTTGATAGAAATATTCATCGTTATCGCATCTTTGTCACCTTCGTTGCCCGTATTCACTACATATATAAAAATCACACATTTTTATATTTTGATGTCTTTAAAATAAAAATCACATTTTTTATTTGTTCACTTTCAATTTGAAAATCATATTTTTATAATCGCTTCATACATTTAAAAATCGAATTTTCACTTCGTTATTCAATATATAAAAATCGAATTTTTACTATGCTATTCAATATATAAAAATCGAATTTTTACTTCGCTATACTCTACATAAAGATTTCGCCTTTTCAAAAATATAGATTTCGCCTTTTCAAAAATATAGATTTCTCCTTTTCAAAAATATAGATTTCGCCTTTTCAAAAATATAGATTTCGCCTTTTCAAAAATATAGATTTCGCCTTTTCAAAAATATAGATTTCGCCTTTTCAAAAATATATTATTATAAAAATCACATTTTTATTTTGCTACACATATAAAGATGATATTTTTGCTATCTACATAATATAAAAATCGTATTTTTATACTTTCTATACTATAAAAATCATATCTTTACATTGTTACCACTATAAAGATCACATCTTTATTACTCTACATTATATAAAATCATATTTTTATTCTTCTAAAAATATAAAAATCTTATTTTTAATACTAATCTATTAACACGTATATATTACCTTTTTAAAACAATGTTTTAATCACTGATTTACTTTCATAGCAAGAAAATATAAAAATAATTATTAAAAACTCACATTTGTTGATGAAGGCGGATGGGGCTGCGTCGGAGGGAGGTGGAGCAAGGGGAGGGTGGGTCGGAGCTTGCAGTGGGGGCGCCATGGCCAGCGGCGGGCCCATAGGGGTGCGGCGAGGGTTTGGATTCGGGCTGCGTTCAGGAGGAGAGAGAAGCGTGTGGGGGGGGAGAGCTGGGGAGCGAGGGGAGGGGAGGTGCGGCGCCGGGCTTCGGGGCGATGGCGGCTGGAAGGGGAGGGCGGCGTCGCGAGCTTCGATCTGGGGGAGGGATACGAGGTCAACGGGGTTTTTTTTTTGTTGAACGATAAAATGAAAAAGGGGGTGGGGCTAAGAGGGAAAGAGAGGGTATATATTATATTTTAATATTTAATTTATTTTATTTTCAAAAAGTTAACTTTTCAACACGAACTCGAAATTAAGCCCACCGACTATTGTATATAGCGTTTTACCCCCATTCCGAACACAATGGGATATGTATCATAGGTTGATTCGGCTGTTACAATCAGTTTCCGTTAAATTTACATTTAAATCGCTATATTGAATTTTAAACGTACATTTCAAATTACCGGGGTCACATACTAACTCGAAAAATTCCTAAAAAATATTTTCTAGCTTCGTGTTGACGATACGGTCCTAACAAAACTAGTTTCGTCGAATTCCGAGACCGTTGGAAAAATGGCCATTTTCCAGTCGATTAAAATCAACTGAAACTGGTCAAACACGTTTTCTTTTGCCACGCTCACATATTGATTCGAAAAATTATGAAATTTGGAATCTAGCAATAACTTGACACTGCGGACCCAACAAAAGTGGTTTCATCGAAATCCGAGGTCGTTTGCATAATTCCCATTTTTAAGGGCCTGAATTCCATAACGACTATTCAGAATTTTCAACTGGACATATCTTTTGATTCCCGCTATGAAATTTCGATTTCTCGGATCCGTTGGGAAGATACTATCAATTAGATCCTATTATTTTTGGTTTCACTAAAATCCGGATTGTTTTGCACCTAGTTTGTTCAATTGAAGTTTGAAATCGAATTATCGAACTACCGCGCCATTTTCAATTCCTTTTATAAATATTAATAAATATTTATATTCTAACGACGACGTATATAATATATACGTCGAATTCTATTCAAAATAAATTCCTCGCCGATATTATTTAAAATAATTCATTTTAAATAATCAAAATTCGCTAAAATTGCCAAAATAAAAATTTTAAACTGGCCCAGATTTTCGGGTTGTTACAAAAAACTTCATTCTAATCATTATGTTTCAGAAGCCAAATAATTTAAGTTAATTTAACTTAAATTTACTAAATGTCATTTTACCATTTTCAGTTAGTTAGGCTGAAAACGCAAATATTCTAAAATATAGTTCAAAATTACATATTTATCTTTCAAATTACTTTGAAATCTTTAATTATGATTTATCATAAATTTTTCCTATTTTTAATAATTTAAAAAAGCTCCTTTTACTAAAATCCATTTTTTTGGTCGCTAATGGTCCTAGCGTTGTTTTTATTCAAAATTGATTTGAACTTATCACTAGATCTGACCATTGTATTTTAAAGCTCTTATACTCATTTGAAAGCTCTTTTCATTTTGAACCTAATGGTTTTTAATTCGGGAGAATCCGACGGTCAAATCTCCCGTTATGTCAATTTGAAGTCAATGGTCAAAATTCACGAACTATCGCTGTGCGACGAGTTCTTTTCAAACTAAACTTCGATTTTATATTAAAATAAAATCATTTTGCTTCTAGAATAGTTTATTAATTATGTAATAATTATTATAAACCATATTTTCAATAATTTCCTTCTAACTCAAATATTTCTATTAAATAACTATTATAATATTATTTTATTATTAAAATAATATTATTTTTCAAATTTCATTATTTTGAATCAATATATTCCTGACATCCATCATAAAAATAAATAAGATGGATTTGAAAAGGAATTTTTTGTTAAAACCTTTTCTAGATACCCTAACCGAACTTTACTTTTCTAGTTACTATTCGTTTAAAAAAAGCTTTGATAGGCTATAACATGCTTTTAATTTTTCCAAAATCATATCTATCTTTTGCAGATGTTCATCATTATGAATTATACTTTACGTCCATCTAAAATAGAATGTCAAATTTCGACTTTTATTTTTTTCACCCATTATTATATTAATAAAACATTAATTAAAAATTGTTTTAATGAATGGAGACTTAAATAATGTGCTAATAATTTAATTTTTGGCCATGTCAACTATGGTAATCACATACCATATTATCAATAACCATGATAACTTTTAATCACAACTATTGTGATGTAGTTTATACCATATAAGCCTTAAGCTATTTAACACTTATATGGTTTTATCAATCAACAAATTAACCGCAAAACAAATCATCAACTAACATATGTATTCAACATCGGTAGGGTATGAACCCACAAACCACAATCAATGGTCATAAGATAAGCGTTTACAATTTTTAATGCTTAAATGTACAATAAACAATATATATTGAACATTTTCAAATATGATTATAATAACTTATAAATCAGTTTAGGGAATTTCACCTTGATTTTTTATCGTTGCAATAACGATTGCTTTTGCATTAAATTAAACGTGGGTTTAATTTAACCTAGAATTCCAACTTGCTCCAAATTTGACCAAATGAGTAACCGGTCATGAGTGATAATACATTCGGTCTACTCAAGCTAAATGAGTAACCGGTCGTGTGCGGTCGGGTTGCAAGATGTTCTTGTTGAACCCCAATGTATCCCCTGTAGAGTACACTAATCGGGAGGTTTTCCCATACCTTGTTATAGTTGGAATCCAATCTCCAATAAGCACCCTACGGTTTTTGATTTTATATTGTGTATATGGAGCGTGAGATGCAATCGTTATGCTAAATGGTTTTTTATTTGATTAGACATTATTATAATATCATCAGATTTTGATATCAAAATGATTTGGTTTATAGTAAGGTAGAAACCGTCCATGTTTATGTGTGGGTTAGTCTTACTATTATCCTTTTCTTTCGAAAAGTTTTTCAAAGTTAAACAATATGGTTGGAGTTTACTCACACCAGTCCCATGACTGACCCAAAATTATATTTTTTTTTGTTTTACCCTAAACCCTTGGGTGCCCAAATTTGTACGGGAAGTCAAGTGTTTTAGGCTTTTACAGATACACTTGGAGGAGCTTGAAGCAAGAGGCTTCACCATTAGTTATTGAGAGTTACATCCGTTGTGATGTACATGTGTTAAACTCTGATATGGTATGTATATGCAATACAGATTTGTATTTCAAAGTTATGATATATGATATTATATTTTGTTCAGTTTCATAGTGAGATTTTGATATTTCTTTAGTTTTTCTTCTATCTTTTCCTTTTCAACCCTTAATGACTCATAATTCTGTGTTATTTGAGATGGACATGTGTGGTATTTAGTCAACGCAGATATGACAGATCTGCGGGCCACTACAAGACCGACCCACCACCAGAACCGCCTACCACGATGCCCCTTTGCAGGATGCCCTCCGTCGACCGGAAAAAGCCACATGACCAGCAAACACCTCGTGCACTGTTGCGACCTCCTGGAGCTACTAACCACCACAAAATTTGGTGACCAGACACGTTTCGACATTCCGAGCAACTTTCTAGTTAGGCACTTTGCTTGAAAACTCCCCCTTCACCTTGAAAAAACGAAACACGCAACCTACAACCAAAAACAACACTTTCATGCCTATGTCAGTTTTCTGACCACCTCCGTTCACTTTCAGGCGAAACTCTCAATTACAAATTTGTAGCCCTCTCTCCCTCTCCAACTTCCTAGTTGGTGACTTTTGCTGATTCTCAACCGTTTGCCCCCAAAATGGCAAAAAAACAAAAGTCACACTAATGCCCTGCAGGCAAGACCCGGATTACCTCTAATATCCTTTGGCCATGAAATATGTACGGTAGCTAGCCCTCACCGAGTACTCCAACTTTCATGTTGGGCACTTTGGCTAATTCTCTACGGGTTGTGGGATAAAAATTATGAAAGGAGGAGGGACTAAAATGCAAAATTACCACGGCTGAAATTTATGAAGCTTTGAGGTGGAGATTGTTTATACTTATAGGAGTAGGAATTAGCTTATGGAAGAAGCTCCGCATATTAGTTTATAAATTTATATTGTAACGCTACCTGTATTTGTCGTTTAAAAATTCGCATGACCACATATGAACTCCATTCCATGTGAAAATTGATACACACCTATGGTTTGTCGTTAAGGTCCTAATGAAACTTGTTTCGTTGAATTCCAAGTCTGTTTTCTCAAATAGTGCTAGTCCGAGCTCGAATTATTGATCGATTATCTACATTAAACATTTATATTTCGCACGGCCACATTACAACTCCATTGGGCGTGGAATTTAGAATCTTGCAATATTTTACTATTCTGGATCCAACAAAATTGGTTTCGCCGAAAACGGAGGTCGTTTGCACAATGGCTATTTTTAAGGCCTATGTAATATTATTAAATGCTAAAATTATTCAATTTAATAATAAAATCTAATTATTATTATCGTGTATATATATACATATATATATCCTAATGGGATTATATATAACTTCCAATTCAATATTTGCTAATTGTTATATATAAAAACCCTATTTATATATTTAATAAATCGATTAAATATTAATTAATTCCATAGCGACTATTTGGAAATTTGATTTAGTTATAACTTACAATTTATATGTTAGAATTTAGATTTTTTTTTTACATTCGTTAGAAAGATATAGTTAAATAGATCCTGACGTTTCTAGTTTCAACAAATTCTGACTTATATTGAATTATGTGCAATCATTTTAAAGTTCAAAACGTAATGTTATGAACTACCGCGACGTTATGAGCACGTTTTTAATTCTATTATAAATTTTATGTTCAACCCTTATTTTAAATAAATTTCAAGTCCTAAACCTTAAAATATATCGTTTTTAAATATTTAATATCCATTAAATATTTCTTACTAAAATCGAGGTCGTTACATTACTGATATCAACATCAGTATCTGGGCCTATGACATGTTGAAAGGCAGTGAAATAAGATGCAAGAAGAGGATCATAACATCTCGAACATATGGAGTACGAATGATACCTATCCCAGAATGTTTGAATAATAATAACCAATTTTTGAAACCTTCATGTCCAACAGTCGCCAAGATTATGTCATCTCCATTAGGATGATATATTAGTTGCCAAGATTCACTTTCCTCTACTATAAGCTTATGGAATTTATCTTCAACTAGATCATACCTCATCTCAGTCTTTTCGTTTATCCATGTTCTCTCGTTGGCATTCCAAAAGTATGCCGATCAACTGGAAGGTCAGAAGAAACAACCTCACAAGGATCATTAGATGATGGAGTAACTGCAGAGGAAGAGACATACCTATAAGGTACAACTGGTGGAGCAACTGGATTACTTAGAGTGACAACATAATCCAAAGGAGAACGAGGCTAAGGAACTCACATAAAGTTTGGTCGAGGAAGAGGAGGTCTGACGGTAATAGTCAAAGAAGCATTAGGACAAGCAATAGTGGAATGGCTAAAGGAATGGCATGATATACATATTTCTGATTTCCAACTATAATGAACATCCACTTCCAAGTCAATTCCTTCAGTAATTCTAACTTTTAGCTTGTTTGGTAATAGCCATCAACGCTCTAGCAGACAGAAGGCTTTTACAAGTCTCAGTTGCAGCATGAAAACATCCGAAATCCCCAGTTAGTCTCGCAAGCCAATTAAGGTCAATTAATGGTTGCAGAACAGAAGGAATATTTGTGAAGATAGCCTAAACTGGAATCGAGCGGACTTGTTAATGGACTTTGTCTATTCTAATACCCTATGGAGTGATTATGAAAGGTTTTACTTTTATTATAATAGGACTAGATTCCAGGGCATGAAGATGATCTTTCTTGTGCGTGAAATGAAAGTAAAAAAGGGGCCTATAAAGTTGAACATGAAGTTTACCTCTCGGTTTTTACACACGAAGACATTGAAGTCACACTTCATTATAAGGCGTTGATACATCTAGGAAGAACCCAACTAAGTGATCAACCTAGTAGTTAACATCATCATCAATGACTTTGTTAGGCAGCACACTCATATCATCAACAACCTGGGTACTAAAAGATGTAGGCACATAATTTCCATTGTTCTTAGGTCGAAGACCAAGAAGATTTGACAATTTCTTCCACAACATTCTCGACAGCACCATAAGAGACATTCCTAGGATGAGAACAATAATAACAACCAACATCTGGAGGGACGAAACCATACTTTAGAGCAATGTATTCAGATTTGCGCAGTATTCCAGCATCTCTACATTGACACAAGCACCACCCGTGCGAAGCTCAACACGAGCGGAATTAGGGGCAACCAGATTCAAACTATCATATTGCGCATCGAATGGCAATCCATTCTCAGTAATCAATGCACTACCACAAAATGTAGGATCTATAGCTCGCTCACTGGACAAAACATAAGTTAACATTGGATAAAGAGGGAGGAAACAGGTTCGAACGAACCAGCTAAGGGGTGGAATGCTCATCAAAATCACGGAGGGTGACCGAAAGGTCTTCTAAAGGGTATGGAGTCACAATAATAGCAGCTAAATATGAGAATACTCTTCCGGTTTGAGTCTCACCTAGTTGCGGGTCCGTGGAAGGGGATGAAAGTGATGAAGGTTTTTTTCTTTGCCATCAAGAAGAAAAGCGAAGAGAAAGGCTGCGATTTGGATGGAGAAAAATTAGGTTACCGAGATCACCATTTTTACAGAAAGGGGAATGATGATCAAATCTATATGGAACTTGTAGTGTGAGAACAAAAAAATTTAACACTACAGATAACACACCTGCATCATAATATATCACAACAGTGAAATATTACTTGCAAATAATTCATGTCATATATTTATAATAAATAAATCAGGTTTTCTAAAGCAATCCTAACATTTTAAATGTAATTCCAGATGGTCACAATTCACAAATTAAAAATGTTAATAGTGATTGAGGGTTCTCACCTTGTGTGGCAAATAAAAGGAAGATGATGTAGGTTGATTCAAACACTAATACAGAAGCTGTCATGACACAACTAAGCACGATTGAATCAAGCAAATTAAACTACTAACTTGAATCAAAATTCCGCCATGACAAATCAACTCAAGCTCTAGGCACAAAATCAACAATTCTTCTTATTATATATATATATATATACATATACATATATATATATATATGCGTGAAGGCAAAAAAATATCATGTCAAATATTTCACATTAAATATTTCTTTAATCAACAACTATCAGGATTGAACACCAAATCTCACACATCTCCTTCACATGCACTGCCACTTCACTACAACATTTCTTAATTCTAAACACAACACAAGCACACATACACCAACTCACAACATACCCACATGCATACACATTAAGTCGAGATCACGGCTAGGTCGATGGAGGTGGCTGGAGTCAGGATTGTTTTGGCTAGGAAAGAATGATTACTATTTTTGTCAAAGTTTACAAAAACTGAACAATTTTTCTGATTATTTTGGACCAACTAACCATATAAGTTGGAAAAGTCATAAACTGAAAAGTTTTTACAAATTTTTTTCTTCTCAATTTAAAAAAATAAAGGATTATTTTCGATAAAAGTTTAGGAAGAAATGACCAAAACAATGACAGACAAATTTTCAGATCAAAAATTTGGATTCAGGACTGTATCTGAAAGATTCATGATTTCAACATAGAAGTTTTTGAAATCTATAAAAGTGTTCAACATGAAAGTCATAACTATTTCAATTTTACACAATCTGAAAAATTGAATTTGGGTTTTCTAACACAAAAGTACGACTTTTGCAACATAGGTCAAAATATAAAGAAAAAAGTCTTTGGCTTCAATGGGAAAAATAGTCATGACTAGGCTTTCAGGTGGGGCCTGCTTGCTGAAGATGGAGGAAGGTAGTCTAGGTGTGGTTAGGTTAGTGTTAGAGGTCCTACGTGGTGGTGGTGACCAAGGGAAGGAAGGTTGTTTGCATTTTTTGATCTAGGTTTTCACAATTTCCAAATCAATTGAATTTTGAAATTAGAAAGGATTAGAAAATAGAGATAGAGATTAGGAATCATAAACAATTAGAATCTATTTGAGGATTGATTTGTGAAAGGAAAATTTTCAAATTGGAAGAAAGGTTGAAGAGGAAGAAGGAAAAAATGACCTCTGATAAAATATTAATGGGGACTTAGGGTTTCTACGAGCAGCCTTTCTCTCTCAATTTTTACATCTTCCTCGCTTCTTTTTTCTTCGCTCTATCACTTCACACTCAAAGTTTTTCCTATTACTGTTTCCTATGTTGTTTTCTCCACACAAAACCCCCATTCCTAGTTTTCTCAGATCTATCTTTGATCACTTTCTCTGACCCAAAAATGTATGTTCTGATGAACCCTTCTTCGTTCGGCTGTAGCGCGTCTCTTTGTATCCTTTCTGATAACTTCATGTCGTTCTTTCAATCTACCCTTCGCAACTGCTTGCAATAGAAGTGACCTTTGATGGCTGGCTGTTCGTTTGGAGTTCGACGATCTGATGTGGTTAGTTCATGTCTTCCTTTTGATAGGTGGTCTACATCTGCAACATTTTTGGGTTTTGGTATCGATTAGGTTTTCGGATCTGATTTTGGGATTTTGATGGTTTTTACGGTGTTGTCAGCGGTGTGTTCATTTGTTTTTGTGGTTACCCTCCTCCCTTATCACTAATCACGGTGATGGCCTTGCCACGGGTGTCAGTGGGTTGCTGGTGGAGTTGGGTGTTGCTGCCTCACTTACGCTTTCCCCTTTGGTCATGTGCGTTCATGCCACAGTGTTTTAAGGTTTGGGCAGTGGCAACTCGGTTGAGTTTGGTAGCCATCTCCTATGTCAACATCCTTTCGGTGACTCTCCGTGGTGAATGCTTGCACCAGTGGAGTTTCTCGCTCTCTGGTTGTGGTTTTTGGTATTCGAGTGCTCGTCAACTTCGAAGTGGTCACCGTTTAAAGCCATGCTTTTATGAGTTCATATTGGAATCTTGGATTGTGCTTCTCACAACTAGTTTGCTATGGAGTTTTGGTTACGCAATGTTTTGTCTTTGGATTTTTCAATGTCAAGTTATCATGGTTTGTTCATGCTTTGTTATATGCTTGTTGCAGGAGGTTGTTGTTTCATCTTCTGTGATTCAAGTAGTGTAATTTTTCACACTTTTGTTGATAGGAAATATGGTTATGCTATGTTCTATTGTATAAGGTCTATACTATGTAATTTTTTTGCACTTTGGCAACTTGTAATGTTAGAGTAGTCTAGTCATATAGACTAGCTCATGTGCTATGAACTAATATAGTTGCAGTTGACCGACCACTCTAAAAACCATTTATGGTGGAAATTCCACCCTAAAAACCGATAGTAATAGTCAGACAAACTGTCTATCTCCTGTAATAATATATTTATTATTTGTTATAATAAAAAGTGTTATGGACCACTCTAGAACAAGGTCAGCCTTGCTTAAAAAAATATGGAAACGAGAATACATAGAAGAAAGATCCGTAAATAATTTTTCTCGGAGTCCACTTAAATTGTAACGTAATATTCAATAAATGGATGACATATCACATATTTCTTTCACATGAAGCTAAGTCTCAATTCACACGGATAGCTTTCATAGTGCAAACACGATCCTATTTGAGTAGTTTTTCACAGGAAATGTCAAATTTGAATCAAACGGAAACAGATTTTCACGGAATAAAAATGGTGACCTTTACATAATTTCGAGTTGAATCATAAAAAAATAAAATTTCAAAACTTCTAATTTTTCAGTTCAAACTAAAAACTGACTTTTTCGATTTTTTTTAATATCTTAATCGATTTGGTAAACTAAAATATTCAGTAATTCAAACATGTTATTTAAATTTACGTTTTAAGAATTTACTTAAATTAAAACTACACAAATTTAGTTAATTTAACAATTACATTCTTATTTGATAGTTGTTTAATTTCATTATTTAATAGGTACTTATTTTTGTTTAAATACAAAATAAAATTCACTTATTTCTTTATAGTTGAGAATAAATTGGAATTTTTAAATTAAAATTTCAAATTATAATCAAATCATTGATTAAAATCTATTTAAAGATTCGGGTTGTCACAATTTATCTCCGATATGAAATTTGTGATTAGTGAAAACGACCATGAATTTGAGTATTATACAAAAGCAATCGTGTTTTAAAAACTTAAAATTAAATCAGTTGACTGAACATAAATTAGGTCGAGTGAAGTAAAATAAGCATGTAATTGGAATGGAGATGTAACAAAATTAAGGGTGAATGTTTGGTTGGATCGTTTGGTCTGATGCTCAAATTGTTAAACTTTACGAGCGTTACGGCACGCGCTCCACATGTGATGATGAAAAATTCTTGATGCATGAATTGTTTACCTATAAATTATTTATGCAACAAATTCAAGAGAATTAATCATACAAAATTTAACTACGTTTTTGTGTTGAAAATAGATGTAGTTAGTTTAAGTTTTCACTTTTATTTCTACTATTAACTAATAAAAAAATGAATTTATAAAGAAATTTATGTGTTGGATCCTATTTTTCAATTATGTTAAGATTTGAAAAAATTCATAGAGTGATTGTGACACCCCACGTCCGTTAATGTCTCTCTTTGCCAGAATGCATTAAGTTCCGTGAAGCATTATAGGTAGACAGAAACAGAAACATCACAAGACATATATAAAATAACAGCGGAATTTAAAACTTTATTTTTTAGACAGAAAACACCGTGGTCCAAAAACCCAGTCACAACATAAGACTAAAATACCAAAAATCCATTACATTGAATTAAAGTATCTTTCTTATACTAAAATCATCAGAGTACAGTAATATAAAATCATAGTCGCCAAAAATAGACATAGCAAGGTAAACAGGAAATCAAAGCGGTACATCTAAGCAGCTCCAAGCAGAAACAGAAGAAAGAATCCTAATCAAGCCCGAGTATTCCCACCCTAAGAACCTGGGGGGAAGAAAGAGAGAGAAAAGGAAACAAAACGGGTCAGACATAAAGTCTGGCGAGTCCAGTGACTTTTAGCATATAAATAAATAAAAGCATTGTGACAGACATATATAATGGATGAGAGAGGTAACAATATCATAAGACAGGTATAACAGACTGACAGGATAAGCAGAATGAACAGAACATAATAGATTATGCTTCCCAAATACTTCTCTGTACACCAGTACAAGTGCAACAGAAACAGAATGATCCCAATAGAAACATAATGGTAGACTTAGGTGTACTTCTAGTGATGGGTTTTACCCAAAATGATAATAGTAGGCACCCCAACAGAAATAATGGGTGTGACCCCCAAACGATAATAATGGGCACCTAAACAGGCAGGAGTAGATGTACCCTAATTACTACCTCAATCGATCGGTTCTCTATCCTGTAAACACCCTGTGCCAACCCCACAGTAGGATGTATCACTTCCTAATGTGGCAACCACCGATAGACACAGCTATATCTACTAGTGTCACAGCATCTTATTTTGCCGATCAATTCGGACCCATGCACACACATGACTTTGTTGGAATACACCGTCAACACCTCCACCCATATGAACCTCTTATCATCAGCTCAGTAAGCGTGCCCCTAACCCCTACCTAGTTCGGGGTCCCCCTTTGGATACCTATTGGGTTACTGAACTGGTATGGGTCCCACACAACAGATGACACAAGGCACCCCTAGGATTGTATCCCCAACTACTAGGATTTATGATAGGTTATGCCAAACAGTTTAATAAGCCCGCATAACCCCAACATATAAAACAAGTTAATTTTATCGGGTTTAGATAACCCCCCATAGATTTAACAGAATTACTTAACCCCCCATTGATTCAAACAAGTTTACTTAACCCTTACATAATTTGACATGTTCATATAACCCTACAGATTTAAATGAGTTTACTTAACCCCCCACAATTTAATAGGTTCATGTAACCCCACAAATTTAAATAGGTTAAGTATTACAGGTTATCGAGTTCATATAACCCCAACAGATATAACATATTAAGTCTTACATACTAATAGGTTCATATAACCCCCACAGATTAAACAGATTTACTTAACCCTGCAGATTCAATAGATTCACTTAACCCCACAGATTTAAACAAATTTACTTAACCCCACAGATTCAACAATTTACATTTAACGGTTTATATAACCCCCACGGATCAAACAGGTTAAGTATTACAAGTTAACAGGTTACTATTGTTCCCCGTTCATGTATGTTAATGTACCAAACCTCTCATATTAAGTTGACCACTTGTGGATGTTAGATATGTCGCGCGGTTCAGGGCAGACTTCTGCCATGAATTGGACTTAACCTCGTGTCTTAGCACCGCTACGTGTACATTTAAGCACTAGGCCCCTTATATTAAATTAACCACTCGTGGATGCTGGATTTGTCGGGCGGTTCCGGGCAGACTTCTACCATAAGTTGAATCTAACCTCGTGTCTAAGTGCGGTTATAATTTCTATTTACTGTAAATTTAGGCATATTCATTCTTAAACAATTATTCATATTCATCATAGGTTTTTCCTGCTCTTACCCTCAAGTAATAAATTATCATATAAGATATGCCCTAAATTAAAGTCTTAGATCACAGTATAGGTTATTCCCAATTCCCAGTCTTGTTTTATAATACAAGTTATGCCCCAATACATCATTCCCAACCTTCTGAATTTTGTTTGTTTGCATATTTCAGTGATAGGCCTGAGCTCGAAGGTAGCCTGGCTATAAAAATAAAAAGGGAAAGAGGGAGAGAAGAGAACATAATTAGGTGTAATAACATAATAGGCATATGATAATATGAATGGGCATAATAGAGATAGGCATGTAAGGACTAAACAGTAGATCAGGTGTACAAGTAATGGCAGATTTGTTTAGTTATGTTTCAGGTTATTAACAAGCATAGGTTTAGATCCAAACTTATAAACATGTCAGGATTACTTATCAAATATTTATATCTAAAAGTAACATGAACTCACAGAGACTGGATCTAAAGAACAGAGAGATGAATGTTGATGTTGTAGCAGAGATTCTTGGATACATATAAGTCGTTGGTACAAAAGAATAGGCTAATTTAAATTAAGCTGGGGCAGCATCTGGGTGTCTCCATTGTTTTAGGTGAATAAAACAATAGAAATGTTGTCCAATTTATAGCCTACCGCCAACAAATCCCATTCGGAAACGTGTCCAAGTGTAGGGTAGGAATCTGCCCCGGATCTGGGGTGGGTCGAACCTAGGGTCGACACCCCCTTGTGTGGGTCGACCCCACGGTCGACCCCCATAGGGTGCGGGTTGATCCCCAACGCGCCAGATTCCCACTCTGATTTTCGAATTATTTTGAATTCTGAACTTAATTTGTTTATATATATAATTCTCTTATATGCATACAAACTTTTAAGCTTAATAACTTCCTCATACGATGCCTATTTTACTCAAACTCGGAGTCTGCAGAATTCCAAGACGAACGCAAAGGTGTAGTCCGTTTTTACTTAATTCCCAATATTAATTAAGTATTCTTTAGTTTATCATTATAGTATTCTTTAAAACTACGGGGTGTTACAGTGACGTTTGAACTTATAAAAAGAGCTAAATATTAAATCCTAGTTTTAAACTATATTAAGGTTTAAAATGTTTATAGAGAGAGATTTTGAGTTATCAGATGAAGCTTATTTATTTTATTATATTTCTAAGAAGATTTGATAACATCAACATCAATTTTGCTAGTTCACATTTACATCAAAAAAGTGACACTAAAGATATTACAACTATTAATAAAGATAAGCATTACCGCACACGCTTCGCCATGATCATGATACAAGCTTTGCACGTGAATTGTGCTTTTAGAAAGTGTACATGTGAAACATATTCAAGAGAAAATCATTTATGCAAATATTTAATTATATTTTTGGGTCGAAATCATGTGTAATTAGTTTAATTTTTTTATTTTAAATTGCAATATCTAATTTTATTAGTTTTAGTTTTTCTATGTTTCGTCAAATAACAAAAAAAGACAATGCAAAAAATATTTATTTGTTGGATTCAATTTTTAAGTGGTATTAAGATCTGTTATTATGTGCAAAAATGCATTTTGAATTTGTAAAAAGATTTAATTGTTATATCTTAATTTTTAAGTGATACATAAAACGAAATGTATGCAAGGGTATTTTTGGAAGTTCATGGTTGAACCAAAAGTTTACGCTTCTAAAAGGGCTACTAATATTTTTTTTATCAATGGTTGTCTTGAAAGCGCAAAGTTTTAGTTCGACCGCAAAGCATTAAAATTGCCCTTCATATACAGTTGGCCCTAAAAAATAGCAAATAAAAGATCGTTAACTTTTAAATAAATGTTAACATCGCTTAAAATTAGTATCAAATAGATATTTTTTTTACAAATTCAAAATGCTATTTCATATATATTGCTAAACTTGATATCATTTAACATAGTATGTAATAAATAAATTTCATATACATTTTCATAGTATATTATTTAATAACAAAAAAAAAACGTATTAATAAACAAATGGTTGCAATTTAGAAATAAGGATTTAAACCACTTATACATGATTAAGATAAAAAAATATCGGTAAATATTTATAAAAATTATTTCTCTTAAGTATGTTAAGCACAAATAATTTTTGAAGAAGAAAAAATTACCTATGAAGCATGTGCCAACATCACGTATGAATCGCATGCCATAACACTCGTATTAATAGTTGGTTTGAAAGTGCAAACTTTTGGTCCAATCGCAAACTTCCAAAATTTCGCTTCAAATACAAATCTTTAAATAATTACCATCCTTAGAATTATCATCTGGATAAATGTAACAACCCAAAATTTTGGAACCAATTTAAAATTTATTTTTAATAAATTTTGCAAGAATTCATAGCCAATTTTAAGAATTCGATGATTTAATGATGATTTCAATAGCTTACAAAGGAAAAAAATTCAGACGATCTCAAAATTAATCGAAACCAGTTTTATCGGATCCGTAATGTCGAAAATGGTAGGTGTGACAATCGCCCACAACCCCCGCACTATACAAGTGGACTAGTGCGCTGAAAGGTGTGCCAAGCAGCTATGGATGACCATTAAGGTATGATACATAAGCGAAACCTATTGTAAACTCACTTCGTAAGGATAAATTATAATCGAACATATACAATAGGTAGTGATAGTGAAGCAGGAAACACTAAACTTTCATAACAACTAGAAAGTATTTCCCATACATGTGGATAACGACATTAGTGTTTGTACAATTTTCCTCACTGCAGCACTCAGAGAAATAGCAAACAGCGAAATTCCAATTATTAGATAGTAATAAAATTGGTACGTGAGCCTCCTACTCGCCATCGATCAGCATCATCGTCCTGACTAAAGCATCACCTATCACCTGCTACTCAGTCTTTCCATCCACAACCGGATGAACAACCCAAGGTAATAAAAGGGAAACTAAAAACCTTGAGTCAGATAATACTCTTAGCGAGCAATAAAATAGCTAACAAACTTCATCAATAAAGAATATGAGAATGGATAGATGAACAGTTAATATACCCAGCTCCAGAGAAAAACTTACACCTGCCTTCCCCACACCTGACAGTGATAGCCTTTACGATGCATACATCTAAAGGAACAACAATTCAGCCATGGCAATAAGAACAACCATTCATGTATGGTAAAAGCAATTCACACAACATCCAGTTATATCTCACGGAAACTACTCTCATCGAACTTAACATCCCTCAAGCCCAAGCCCCAGAGGCCGAAATCAATATCAGACAAGCACCTAAAGAACACCTCATACGAAGTCGGATAATCTCTGTGAGATGATACAATCAATACAACCAAGCATTCTAGCGTCCATGACCGACTCTGGCTATCACCGCCAACCTTGCTTTGAAATCATCGTTAATCATATGACTGACTAAACAATTTGCCATCAAATGTCAAGGACCATACTCGATGCCTCGCTTCTAGCAAAAACCCCCACACGATATACACAACACGTTTCTAGGCCATACACAACACCCGGGGTACTCGACCTAAACCGGTCTTTCCATCGCACCCCTGCTTTGAGCCCGCTAGAACCTACGACAACGATAATTCCTCGGCCTTCTCATCTCTAGTCGTTATCAATTACGACTATTCATAAGCTCAGAACACTTTAGATAAATCCCTTCACACGAATTCAATACATACTTGAGTCGTCTCTACATTCGTCACATCCGATGAACAAATCACCTCACCTCGTCATTCCCCATTGAATTCACTACGAAGTCACCACATTACCTAGCCGAGTTACACAACTGTGCTGCAGCTAGGGTTCAGGGAGTTGCACCCAAAAAATATTTTTTTTAGACCTTTTTGTTCAAATCTGAGTTATACCTAAACAATAAAATTTTCAAAATTGGCCCAGAGCGACCGACCTAATCCCTTGGTGACCAACACCTCTCTGTGATCGACCCAAATACCCAGCTTGACCGACCCGTACATATCAGCTCGACCGACCCAGTTCCTCCCTGGCTTCAAGACTCGATCGGCCCGACCCACTCAAATAGGACCGACCCGAGGCCACCCCATCAGTCCCTCAACTCCACACTGGGACGACCGACCCACTTTAAACCGACCAGGTATGGACTGACCCGACCAGCTTCCAAGTGACCGACCCACTTGCTGCAAAACCAGGACTTCAGACTGACTGACCCAAACTCCCACTTAAGGACCGACCTGACCAATTCCTAACTTGCTCCCCGAGGCATGATTTAGGCTCGACCGACCCACTATGTTTGACTAACCCACCATGTTCGACCAGACCTTGCTCGACCCAAAACCTGCATATCTCCATTTCAACTCCGATTTCGACCAAAACTTCGCCAATCAATACAATCGATAAAACTAACTCATCTAATTCATTAAATACAACCGCAAGCATGTTATGAAACCAACAATAACACCAATATGACGATCCCATCAGTAATATGTGAAATTCACTTATATCACCATAAATGTACATATGAACAAAACCATGGATCTAACTTGCACATTCACATGAAATATCATAGAAATTACCTATCTAAACTTTCTAAATCAGATCATAGGGTGATTTGTATGAACTTGGACTTACCAATGCATAGATCTATGAGAAAACACTTGAAATTGATGAAAAACATAATCAACTACTCATACACTTCGTTAAATCCATGTGAGAGATGTAAACCACTCACCGATTCACCCAAACAAGCAAAAATCAATGGAATATGAATCCGGACAGCAAGCACTTCGCACCAAACACCTTGATCCTATGAATCCTTGCTTCAATTGACATAGATCTGGCCTCCAATGGTGTAGATCTTCAATTTCCCTCCTGGGATTATGATTTTTAATAGTGGAAAGGTGTCAGAGCAAGGAGGAGCTCAAGGCACCAAATGAGAGGTTGGAAAACTGAAAACATTTCCCATATCCCTTACCCCCTATGTATAGTTTCCACCAACCCACTAATGGGCCTCCCCCCAAATCATCTCATTAGGCTCCCAAAACCTGAACAACCAACTATAAAACCTTAAAACAACGATTTCTCCCAAACTACTGAGCCAAATCTTTAATGTAAGCACTCTACGGAAAGGCAAAAATCAATTTCTTTCCAATGGCACAGGTCTCTCCTTTTGATTCGAACTGATTCAAAAGTTATTCCCTGTGCAAGACTGACAAGGGCAAAATGGTCATAAACAAAATCGTTAAAAATTATGGACATGTCTCACATCCCATAAGCAACATACTAAAAGATGAGAATGATCCAATCCTCAGGGAATAAAATAAAATTACTCCCCCCTCCTAAGAATTTCGCCCCCAAAATTCAAAGAAAACACAAGCAACCACAACAATTCTGCATGCCTATCATCCATGAGAAGCCAATTATATCATCCAAACTAGAAACCATCAAGCTATGCATTCATAGCCTTATCCTAGCATGCAGAATTCTATCAAACAACAACAAGATACAATGATATAACGATGATACTAGGTTAAAGGTCCCTACCGACGAAGAGTTCCGGATGAGTCGCACCCATGCTCTCTTCCGTCTCCCACGTACAATCATCACCATCTTCACTCCATTGTGCCTTGACTAGCTTAACTGTCTTTCTCCTAAGCTATTTTGTGTCATTTCCCACAACACAAAGCGGCTTACGAGGTCTCTCAACCACGGTTTCTACTTCCAAATCTTCTTAATGCTTTGGAGATACCACTACATTCGAGTCATGCACAAACTTCCGTAGAAACGACACATGGAAAACGTTGTGTACACTCAACATCTTCTCGGGTAACTCCAATCTATATGCAAGCTTTCTGATTCGCTCGACTATTAGAAACAACCCAATGAACCTTGGGACTAACTTTACTTTATTTCCGAATCGAACCACATGCTTCAATGGCGAAATCTTCACAAAAACCTTATCGCCAATGTCGAGTTCCAATTCTTTTCGACGTTTAACAGCATAGCTCTTCTGACGATCTTGGGCCACCTTCATTCATTGCCGAATGATCTCGATACAATCCGAGGTTTCTCTAATCATCTCAGACCCAAGTACCAACTTATCTCTAGTTTCTAACCAACAAGCTGGAGTGTTGCACGGTCTCCCATACAACGCCTCATATGGTGCCATCCCAATACTCGACTGGTAGCTATTATTATACCCAAACTCAACTAGATGTAGATGGTCCTCCCACGATCCTCCGAATTCTAACACACGATCCCTCAGGAGACAGAACACGATTGACTCTCTCGGTTTGATCATTAGTTTGAGGATGATATGCCGTACTCAAGCACAACTCGGTTCTCAAAGCTTCTTGCAAACTTTTCCAAAATCCACTCGTAAATAATGGATCCCGATCACTCACTATACTCTTTAGGGCACAATGGAATCGAACTGTCCATTTCAAATAAAGTTCAGCCAGTTTCGACGCCGTCTTAGTCGATTTGACAGGAATGAACCTTGCACTTTTGGTCAAACGATCCAAAATGACCCAAATCCCTTCATTCCGTTCCCTAGTTCTAGGTAGTCCATCCATAAAATCCATCAATACTTGCTCCCACTGCCACGTAGGAACTTCCAATGGATGAAGCAAACCACTCGGCTTCTTCTGTTCAGCTTTTACCAACTGACTGTTCATACACTTGGAAATGAACTTTCCAATATCTCGCTTCACCCCTTCCCAGTAGTAAACTCGCTTCATATCCTGATACATCTTATTACCACCGGGATGAATCGTCAACTTCGAGTGATGACATTCTCTCAGAACTTTATCTCTCAATCCATCAATATCAAGGACAACTAGTCGCCCTTGTTTTCGAAGCCAACCTTCTCGATCGACTTCGAACTCTTTATCGTCCGGTTCTAGCTTCTGGAAAAACACAACAAGCTTCACATCTCACTTTTGCCTCTCGCTAATCTTTTCAATAAGAGTAGGTCTTATCGATAAACTTGCTAACATTTCAGGTTCCAATTCGCACCTTGGCCTGAAACCAAACCTTGCCAAATACTCGAGGCTCTTCCATTCCGAAAACATTACTCCCAAACTTGCATGTCTTCGACTCAATGCGTATGCAACTGCGTTGCCCTTGCCCGGAGTATAGGCTATTCCAAAATCATACAATGCCATAAACTTTAACCATCGTTGTTGCCAAAGATTCAAATCCTTTTGGGAGAAAAAGATACTTTAATGACTTGTGATCCGTAAACAACTCGAATCAAACTCCCAACAGGTAATGTCTCCACGTCTTCAAAGCAAACACAATAGCCACCAACTCTAAATCATGTGTTGGTAATTCCTTTCATGTGGCTTTAGTTGTCGACTCGCATAGGCCACAACCTTATCCTTTTGCATTAGCACTGCTCTCAGTCCAGTACCACACACAACGGTGTATACCACCGTCTCTTCATCCCCCTTGGAATGGTCAACACAAGTGTACTCGTCAATCTCTCCTTTAGGATTCTAAACACTTGTTCAAACTTTGCATCCCACGTGAACACTTGGTTCTTCTTCGTTAATCCTGTTAACGGTGCTGCTATCTTGGAGAAATCTTTGACAAATCGTAAGTAATATCCTGCCAACCTAAGGAAACTCTAAACATCCATTGCATTCTTAGGTCAATCCCAGTCCTGGATTGCTGCCACCTTAGCGAGGTCAACCGCTATACTATTTCCAGAGACAACATGGCTTAAGGACCTCACTTCCTTCTTCCAGAAGTGACACTTCGAGAACTTAGCCTTTAGCTGATGCTTTCGCAAGATCTCTAACACAACTCTCAAGTGTGTCTTATGTTCTTCCTTATTTTGAGAATAAACCAGAATACCATCCACGAACACAAGCACGAACTTGTTTAACTGATCTTTGAACACTCTGTTCATAAAATCCACGAAATACGCTAGTGTGTTAGTCAACCCGAATGGCATCACCAACCACCCGAAAAAACCGAATGGTGTCCTAAAAGCAGTCTTTGGCACACTATCCTTCGCCACCCTCAACTGGTGAAATCCCATTGCCAAATCCATCTGAGGAAACACTTTGGCTTCATGAAGTTGATTGAACAAGTCATCAATTCTTGGCAACGGATACTTGTTCTTCTTAGTCACCTTGTTCAGCTCACGATAGTCCACACACAATCTTAACGAGCCATCCACCTTAGTTACAAACACGATTGATGCACCCCATTCGGAAACACTTCTCTGAATGAATCCCTTCCTAAGAAGGTCTCGAACTTGCACCTCCAACACTTGTTGTCCCTGAGGCGCCATCCGCCTAATAGACATAACGATTGGTCTAGCACCCTCGACCAAATCAATCCTGAACTCGATCTCACGATGCGGCGGCAACCCTTCGACCTCGTCAAAGACATCCTCATACTCGTTAGCGATCAACACAGATGACAAGTCTTCTTGTGGAATAAAAAGCGAATATATATAGCTAACAAAGACACCCACTTCGTGCTTACACTTTGTCAACACCTTTCGCCCTTCCACATCCCCGACTCTCACCTCTAGCTTCTCGCAATTCGCCCTTGCCGCATACCTATTGAGCCAATCCATGCCCAAGATGATCCAAAATCCAGCGAAGTTAAGAACAAAGAAATCACACACAAAAAAGCAACCATGACGCGCCAGCACTAGACCACGATACAACATGCAAAAATTGGATGAACCCCCAACTGGATTAGTCACGATCAATGGTCTATCACAAATCTCGGTTCCAAACCCAAACGACACACAAGTTCATTGCAAATGAATAAATGCGAAGCTCCAGTGTCAAACAAAACTCAAACTGAAACACCATGAACAGAAAGAGTACCTTGAACGACAACACCCTTTTACTTCTCTTCTGTAGTAGGAGCTCTTGAAGAAGACGACACTTCCCCTAAAGCATAAGCCTTAACCACTTGCTTCCCTTTAGCTGATTCTGGACAATCCTTCTTCTCATGTCCCGGCTTCCCACACTTAAAGCACTTCTTTTCAACTTTAGGATTCTTGCATTCACTAGCAAAATGGCCCTCCTACCAACAATTGAAGCAAGTCGCGTCGTTCTTCTACTTCTTCTAGCCATCCTTTCCTTTCTGTTGTTGTCGCTTCCTTTTCTTATTATTACCACACTGCTGTGGCTCTGTTCTTCCTTAGATGCAACAACAGACATCTTCTTAAATAACAGACTTTCATGTCTCAAAGCCTTCTCGACGATCTTCTCAAAACTATCATCGAGATGATCTACAAGCTGATTCCCAAGATTTCATCCAACCCCAAGACAAACTTCTCGTTTTTTGGTAAGGAGTATCTACATATGAATGAGCATACTTCAACACAACCTCGAAGTCAGAAATATAGTCAAGAATTGGTCGACCATTCTGCTTAAGATCCACGAATCTCTTAAACAAAATTGACTTTTGCATGGTGGAGAAAACTTTGCTTCAAACTTGGCTTGAAATAGCTTCCATGAAATATCATCTTCAAGAGTCTCAAGTGTGACAGAGCTCCACCAGGCCCTCGCTCTGCACACTAACTGCCTTGATGCAAGTTTCCTTTTTGTTGCATCATCAACGCCCAAGTCCTTGAAGATTTGAATACAAGTATCCAACCACCTTTGAACCTCTTTAACTGGTTCAGTGCCCTTGAATTTTTTTCCTCCTAATGAAGAAAAGTCTTTGCATAGCTTTGCAAATTCTACAACTTTCGGCACTTGGACTCCAACATCAACCATAGCTGCCACTGGAGCGAGGTTCCTTCGAAGGCTTGCTTCAATCATAGCTTCAAACATGGTCGGGTAGTCATGTGCACCGCAATTTCCTCCTCTAGCACTGGCTTCTCAAGAAGTGTGTCTTGATGGTCGTTTACTCATTCTAAATCTACAATGTAGAATAATTAACCACTTCCAAGAAAATCTGCTAAAGAATACAACCAGTACTACTATATATGCTAATATATATATATAGTAAGCATCCAACTGAAATCTATAAGTACGTCTCTCATACGTAATTACATCCTTGAACTTTGGCTAAAAAATGTTAACTAGAGCTCTGATACCAAATGTGACGACCGCCCACAGCCCCCGCACTATACAAGTGGAATAGTGCACTGAAAAGTGTGCCAGGCAGCTATGGACGACCATCAAGGTATGATACATAAGCAGAACTTGTTGTATACTCACAGCATAAGGATAAAATATAATAGAACATATACAACAGGTAGTGATAGTGAAGCAAAAAACACTAAACTTTCATAAAAACTAGAAAGTATTTCCCAGACACGTGGATAACAACAATGGTGTTTGTACAATTTGCCTCACTACAGCTCTCAGAGAAATAGCAAATAGCGGAATCCAATTATTATGTAGTAATAAAACTGGTACATGAGCCTCCTGCTCACCATTGATCAACATCGTCGTCCTCACTAAAGCATCACCTGTCACCTGCTACTCAGTTTGCCCATCCACAACCGGATGAACAACCCAAGGTAATAAGAGAGAAACATAAAACCTTGAGTCAGACAACAGTCTTAGTGAGCGATAAAACAACCAACAAACTTCATCAATAAATTATATGAGAATGGACAGATGAACAATTAATCTACCCAGCTCCAGAGAAGAACTTAGACTAGCCTTCCCCACACCTGACAGTGATAACCTTTACGATCCATACATCCAAAGGAACAACAATTCAGCGATGACAATAAGAACAACCATTCATGTATGGCAAAAGCAATTCACACAACATCCAATTATATCTCACAGAAACTACCCTCATCGAACTTAGCATCCCTCAAGAACAAGCCTAAGAGGCCGAAACCAATATTAGACAAGCACCGAAAGAACACCTCATATGAAGTCGGATAATCCCCATGAGATGGTACAATCAATACAACCAAGCATTCAAGCATCCATGACCGACTCTGGCTATCACCGCCAACCTTGCTTTGAAACCATCGTTAATCGTATGATTGGCTAATCAATTTGCCATCAACTGTCAAGGACCATACTCGACGCCCCGGTTCTAGCAAAAACCCCACACGATATAAACAACACGTGTATAGGCCATACACAACACCCAGGGTACTCGACGTACAACCGGTCTTTCCATCATACCCCTGCTTTGATCGCGTTAGAACCAACAACAATGATAATTCCTCGGACTTCTCATCTCTAGTCATTATCAATTACGACTATTCTTAAGATCGGAAAACTTTAGAGAAATCCCTTCACACGAACTCAATACATCCTTGAGTCGTCTCTACATTCTTCACATCCGACGAACAAATCACCACACCTTGTCATTCCCCATTGAATTCACTACGAAGTCACCACATTATTGAACCAAGTTACCCCACTATGCTGCGGCTAAGGTTCGCGGGGTTGCCCCAAAAAAATATTTTTTTTAGACCTTTTTGTTCAAATCCGAGTCATACCCGAAAAATAAAATTTTCAGAACTGGCCCTAAGCGACCGACCCAATCCCCTGGTGACTGACTCCTCCCTGTGACCGACCTATAGAGACCGACCCAAGTACCCAGCTCGACCGACCAGGTTCCTTCCTAGCTTCAAGACTCGATCGACCCGACCCACTCAGATAGGACCGACCCGAAGCCACCACATCAATCTCACAACTCCACACTGGAACGACCGACCCACTTCAGATCGGCCAGGAATGGACTGACCCGACCAAGTTCCAAATGACCGACCCACCTGCTCCAAAACCAGGACTTCAGACTGGCCGACCCAAACTCCCCCTTTAGGACCGACCCGACCCAAAAGTGAGACCGACCCTTTCCTGACTTGCTCCCCAAGGCATGGTTTAGGTTCGACCGACCCACCATGTTCGACCGACTAACCATGTTCGACCAGGTCTTGCTCAACCCAAAACCTGCATATCTCCATTTCAACTTCGATTTCGACCAAAACTTCGCTAATCAATACAATCGACGAAACTAACTCATCCAATTCATTCAATACAAACAAAAGCATGTTATAAAACCAACAATAACACCAATATGACGATCCCATCAATAATAATGTGAAATTCACTCAAATCACCAGAAATGTACATATGAACAAAACCATGGATCTAACTTGCACATTTACATGAAATATCATAGAAATTACCTATCTAAACTTGCTAAATCAGATAATAGGGTGATTTGTATGAAAACGGACTTACCAATGCATAGATCTATGAGAAAACATTTGAAATTGATGAAAAACATAATCAACTACTTATACACTTCATTGAATCCATGTAAGAGATGTAAACCACTCAAGGATTCTCCCAAACAAGCAAAAATCAGTGGAATATGAATTTGGACAGCAAGCATTTCGCTCCAAACACCTTGATCCAATGAATTCTTGCTTCAGTTAATGTAGATTTAGCCTGCAATGGTGTAGATCTTCAATTTCCCTCCTTGGATTATGATTTTTCATAGTGGAAAGGTGTTAGAGGAAGGAGGAGCTCAAGGCACCAAATGAGAGAATAGAAAACTAAAACCATTTCCCGTATACGTTACCCCCTATTTATAGTTTCCACTAGCCCACTAATGGGCCTCCCCCAAATCAGCCTATTAGGCTCCCAAAACCTGAACAACCAACTGTAGAATCTTAAAACAACGATTTCTCCTAAACCGTTGAGCCAAATCTTTAATGTAACCACTCTACAGAAAAGCAAACATCAATTCCTTTCTAATGGCACAGGTCTCACCCTCTAATTCGACCTGAGTTAAAAGTTATTTCCTATGCAAGACTAATAGGAGCAAAATGGTCATAAACAAAATCAGTAAAAATTATGGACTTGTCTTACATCCCCATAAGCAACATACTAAAAGATGAGAATGATCTTACCCAAAGGGAATAAAATAAAAAATATTTACGATCTTCCGATACATTAAATGCGGGTTGTTACAGTAGGATTCCAAATTTCATAATTTTTGAAGTTAGTATATGTGTGTGAGATAATTGAATGCATATCGGATCACATTACGCCATAGATGGCCTTTTGTAACAGTTTTGCAAGGTGTTGCTAACTAAAATGTGGCGACAACTATAAAATTTTGGTCCTAGTGCAATATTCTATTTCTTGTGTTACCTTAGCCATAAAAATGTGTTGCTCTATCTAAACAAGTGTAACATGATGCAACAATTTGATATAGTATTACTATAGAAGACCTTTCCACGTCTTACGTGATGATCCACACAATTAGTTAAAACAAAATCTCAACTGTTTATCCATTATCTACTATGCTTCCTCTATTTTCCACTGACATTCTCATTCACGCGCTTCCTTTTTTTTCCGTCTTCCCTCCAAATCGCTAACTCTTCTCTAGAGAAAATAATGGTGGAGGATTGCTTAGGGTTTTGCGATTACCTTCGATTCCTGAAATTCCACACTTCTGCTCCTTCTTTAAAGCACTTAGATCTCCGGTTTGCAGACTTCCTTTGATTTAATCAAGTTGAAGTTCCTCAATTTGATTCACAGTTTGATCTCGTTCTCGAGTATGATTTTTTCATTTTAATTTCCTTCGGATTTTAACTCAAACTTTGATGTTATTAGGCCGATGTTGATTGTGGTGAATATATAGGGTTTTTATCCCTTAAAATGCATTTGATTTTCTGTTAAACTTCAACTCTTTTGCTGCCACGACTTCGAATCTCCATATGTTTTAAATATATTCAGATATATGCTGCTAATTTGTTGAATTTTGAAATTATAGTTATTTTTAACTATATATTTGGTTTCTAGATTTCTGAAAAACTTTATTACACTACCTGCATTCTGGATTTTTGATAATTTTAAACCTTCCTATTCACTTTAATTCGCTTTAGTAAATTTCCTTGATTAATATTTGTCCATTTCGCTATCTCTTATTAGAAATCTTCTGTAGTTGATCTATCCATCTTCTTGAACATGTATAAATGTTAAGAAAATGATTCATACACACAAATATACATGCATATATTCGTATTCACATATACATGAATATGTATGTGTGTGCGTATGTTCTATGAACCATTTTCATGCTGATTTGAAAACATAAGTTCACTTAAACCTGGCATTGTTCATGCACCAGATGTTGTGCACTAGAACCTGGTATTGTTCCCATTGTGCATGCTCATGCCATGTATATGGTTTCTTTTATACCTATAATTATCCTAAAAAAATATGATTATTATCATCTGGTTTTGTGTTCCTGAAATATGATATTAGTTCTTCTTATGTGCAACTATTTTAGGAATCGGTTCCATGACCAGTAGCTAGGATTTTTGTAGCTGTAGTTGCATCCTATTCTTCACTTCAATCCTTTCTTCAATTCGAGTTCAATGGCCACTCAATCAATTTCTATTTCAACTTCATCAACAACGACGACAAGTAAGAATTGCCACCACAAAATCTCAGTGAAGATGAGGACTGTGAAGTTAGGATCGAATGTGGGGAAGAAGTTTATTAGTTGATTCATGTGGACTGTAAGTATAAATTAGGTTTTTTAGTTGTTTTATCGATTATCATATCTTTCAGTGATGTTTTAGTCGAGAATTAAAAATATGTGCAGAATGGCGATACGGGTATTTTATGTGGCATGACGAAGTGTATGAAATCAATAACAATGCTGAATTGGATGATACTACTGTTAAATTGATGGTAAAAGAAATGGCTATATCACAATTGCTCGTGGAAAGGAAGACAACTGAAGACAAGTTGCTGAAGCAAAAGCAAAAGAGGGCAAAAGACGATGAATTTGTAGCAGATATGAAGGAAGAGTTGGCCCTAATGCGCGTTGAATGTGGAAAATACGAGAAAGAAGAAAATTTCTTTGCAACATCTTTAGCTATGTCGTGTATCATGTTTGGAGTTATGTAACGACTCGGGGATTTTCGACCCTGAAAATCGACACAAATACCAATGCTGACTATCCAAGCATCGGAAATACCAGATAGTTAATAGAAAAAGGTTAGAAGGTGAGAATAGATAAGGTAGAACTATAAGAATAGAAGAAGAAGAACACAACAACATCAGAGTAACACGAATCTCACTGCGGAACGAATAAAATATAGTACCCAAAATAACTTTGAAACCCAAATTTGTATTTGTATATTAAAGTACAACACTTACACCACAGCAGAAATAAAAAATAGCTATAAAATGCTGCTGAAGCCTCCTGCTCCAAGCTCCATCTAGTGTATCTAAATCCCAACTACTTGACTTCCCATCCAAAATTGGGCACCCAAGAGTTCAGGGAAAACAAAACAAAATAAACTCTGGGTCAGTCATGGGACTGGTGTGAGTAAACTCCAACCATTTGGTTTAACTTTTCAAAAATTCTTTTCAAAGAAATGATAATCGTAAGACCGATCCACACATAAACACGGATGGTTTTTACCTTACGATAACCCAAAAAATTTTCAAAATCAATACTTTTCTGATATTATGATAATGTCTAATTACAAATAATTAACAACCTAGCAGAACGCTTGCATCTCATGCTCCACATATATATAGTATGCAGTCAAACCCGCAGGCACTTATTGGAGATTAGATTCCGACTATGACAAGGTATAGAACCACCTGCCGATAGTGTATCTCTAGAGAGGAATACACCGGGTTCAACATGAACATCTTGCAACCCGGCCCACACATGACCGACCACTCATTTCTTTTGAGCGTATCGAATATATTGTCACCTACGGTTACTAGCAACATAACCATTCCCGGGAGATACAGAAGCGAAAAGAAGTAACAAGTATGAATATTCTCAAGATGGTGACAATACACCCTAATGAGGGCGACCCACTTAGCCATGCTGCCTGCTCGATTTTTGTCATTTCCTAGTTGATGAGGCTTGAGGTCATAACGTATCTTTTGACAGATCACACCTCAAATTTACTTTGAATGCCACATCGTCATACCTGCCAAATCACAAATTGAATTCCCCAAAAATATCACGGGTATAGAGCTAAGAGTAACAAATTCCTCCTCCACCAAACATGGATATGTTTGAAGTGATCAACTTAGTGATCCATTAGACATACTCTGTCAGATATTCATCTATACACGTTGTCCTGGGTCTGGACAAACCGAAGGCACTATTCTGTAAATCCATCTAAGGCAATTTCTACCTAGGATCACCAAAACAACCCTTGCACAACTCCGTCTTCAATTATCTTCATCATATTTGATCTGCAACGCTAATGCCCATACGGAGTGGTTTTCATATAATAAATCTGATCCCGGTCTCTCCGTATTGACAACAGAAATGGTCAAAAACTTTGATAGTCGGTGATATAACTATCAATGGAAAACATGTGTGCAAACAAGGGTTGTATTTCTAAATGGAAAACTTACCGAGAAAATCATCAATTAACCCTGATACCTTTTAATTTAATTGGCCATTCAATTATCCATTTCCCTATCTCCGTTTCCATATATTTGAAAGTATACGTTATTAATCATTGGAAAATATTTTCATATTTACTCCCATTTCTTATTTTCTATATTAGAAAACATTTCTGATTTTTATTTGGATAACATTTCCAAAACTCTTTCGTTGGATTAAATAGATGTTTAAATAAAACATCGCAATGCCCATTCGAGCCATTAACACTTATTAACTAAATTCAATTAACTAACCTTCACTATCGAACCTTAACCATTCCTTAGTTAAAATGAAGTCAACCAAGTTGGGGTATAACTGCCTCTCAGACCTTAACTGAACAACATTTCTAACCTCGAAATAGACCAAGTTCACCTTTTAAATCTTTAACAAACTTCCTTACGTAACTCTCGGATTCTATTTATGAATCCACTTCTTTTACAGAAATCATTTGATTTTAACAATAACATTAAAATCCCAACTTTCGAAATAATTAACTTTAAAATAACTTTTGTTTCTTAATTTCAATAAATAAATAAATGATTTATTTAATAAATAAATCTTAATTTAAAAACCAGAAAGTAATAAACCTTCCTACATTCGATATAGTCGGATCCTAATGTATAATTCTCTCTCAAATAATCTCTATTTGATAATTCTCTGTCAAATAACTATATTCAATAATTCTTTTGAATAATCTATATTCGATTATCTCTCTTTCGAATAAACTATATTCGATAATATCTCTTTTTCGAATAAACTATATTCGATCATCTCTCTTTCGAATAAACTAATATTCGATTAACTCTCGTCGAATAACTTATATTCGATTATAACCATAAGTTTCTAGTTGAATGCTGTTTACACATCTTTCCGGATTTTGTATTAAATCCTTTTTACATTTCGAACATCGAAATGGATTTCATTATCTTCTTTTTAAAACTTCCAATTTTCCATTTTATATTCACAGTTGAATTTGCAAATCTTAATTATCCGCTGATAATTATATTTTTAATTCATTTATAAACTTTGTTTATAAATCCGACTACTTGTTTTTATTATTAAACAAGTTATTCATTTCTAATCATTCGGAATTTCATTTCTGTTTGAATTCCTGTTTCAAAAACCCAATTTCCTTTACAAATATTTTTATTTGCAAAATCTTTACTTAAAACGATTATTCACATTGAACGTGAATAATATTTCTTTTATATCATTCATTAAGTTTGATTTCATATTTAACTAATATCCCATTTCCATACTTCTATTTATACTTCTATTTATAGAATTATTCATACGAAATTTCATTATTATTTCTAACACGCAAATCTCTTTTATAATTCCGATTATAAATGTTGAGTTCATATTCCATTTAAAATATTGGTGTTAAAACCGATTTCTGCTTCTCTATATAAGTTCGTACTTATATATTCCATTTATCAAATGATAAATATTTTATTTCATTTATAAAATATTATTCATAAATTAATCATTTTCATTCATCTGTTTAAAACAGATTAAATCTACTTTGAATTCACTTCTCGTTATTCTTTGATATCTTGTCAATACCCTTTTATAAAATTCTATTCATTTTATAAATAATTCCTTTTATAAAATTCTATTCATTTTACAAATGATTCCCTTTATAGAATCTATTCATTGCATAAATGTTCTTTTTATAAAAATGTCTTCGTTTCATAAATGTTCATTTTATAAAAATGTCTTCGTTTCATAATTGTTCATTTTATAAAATCTTTTTCATTGTATGAATGTTCTCTTTTCTAAAATCTTTTCATTTTATATAAATGTTCTCTTTTTATACAATCTATTCATTTTAAAATATTCCTTTCCATACAGTCTTTTCATTGCATAAATATCCTTTTTTATACAAAGTATTCATTTTAAAATGTTTCTTTTAAAATGACTATTTATTTTATATAAATATTTTATTTTCAATCTACACTGTAAAAATTCTCTTTTCACATTCTAGTACTTCTTATAGTATTTATCGTACCATATAACAATGATCGGTATCATTCAAACATACAAAATCAGCAACAGATTACATATCACATCAAATAACACAATATATGAAAAACGGTAAAATAAATGTTGAGGAATCTAGTTGGATCCCTCCAACCTGTTTCCCTGCATCCACAGATGTTACACAGTATAATTCATATCAATTTCAGCTCAACATGTAGTATTCTGATAAATAGAATCAATATTGTTGAATGATATGTGTATTTATCGTTATCTGTAGTTACAACGAATCAAACAACAATTCAACCAACCAATCATCACACAACAGTCAATCATGATTTATCAGTACTAGATTTTATTTATAAAAATATAAATTAGATAGAGTTAGTGAGTTTTACTCACCTTGGTTAGTTATCGTTAAATAACGATAATCGTCCGTTGATTTGGTTCAAGCGTTTTATTTCGCCATAATTTGAAACTCGCTCCAAACCACTTCAAACTAGTTTCATTATGAAGTCTACGTCCATACGATCCAAACATGACTAGTTTCGCTGAATTTTGTTTCCATGTGACACATTTATGACATTTATAAGTTAACGCATATTTAAATTAATTAAAACGTGGCATTTAAATGATAATGGGCTTTACCCCCCTAATACTTGAGCCCAATACCCGAATACACTAGCCCACCGTATTCCTCTTCTTCCTCCAACTCCCTACAGCAACTCCAAAAACGTTTCCATGGCCATTGCCACCATTTCAAACCTCCACAACTCCTCCATTTCAACACCGAATCACTCCAAACCACCACCAAACTTCACCTCTTCAAAATCTCCATCTTCTCCACCCAACATCTTCCAACTCGAGCTCCTCCCCGTGATTGCATCGCCAACCCGTGTACAGCAGCCCTATATAAAAGATCGACAAAAATTCGCACTGAAATCCACCAAAACTTGCCATAAGCTGCGAAACAACCTACTGAATCCAAAAACGATGTCCAAAACAAACATCGATTCCTGTATAGATCAAAACCCGCAACCCTAAGTACATGAACCCACGTTGTAAAAATTTCCAGCGAGCAAAAATGAAACTGAATCCATCAATACCCATATCAGATCGAAGAGCATGGTATGAGGATCACATATATATAAAGTTTGGGATTTATAGATTTTGTTTGGATTTGTTTGGAATTTTCAAAGATGGATTTTTACTGTAAAAATGAAAGAGGAAGCGGCGACATAGTTTTGACCAGAGGAAGAAACGTGTTAGGGTTAGATGGTGTTGGGTATTTATAGGATAGAATAAATTATTTTTTTATTTGATTTTATATTTTATAATAGCCAATTTCTACTTGTACTGCCTTCTAAAAATTCCTATGATCACACAAAATATCCAAAAAGCATGAAAATTGACATGCAGTTAGAGTTTTACATTACGGACCTAAAGAAACTTGTTTCGTCGAAATTCGACTCCGTTTGCTCACCCAGCATATTTTTAAAGGTCAAATTATTGACTATTCTTCACATTAAAAATCCGTACGGCCACATACTGACTCCAAAAATAACGGAAATTGAAATCTAACAATAATTTAATATTCCGGATCCAACAAAATTAGTTTTGTCGAAAACGAAGGTCATATGTAAAAGTTGATATTTTTAAAGCGCTAAATAAACCAATTTAAATATAAATATATTTAAAAATAATCAAATTAAATATTTATAAATTAATATTATCGTATATATTCACATAGAATATAATATAGCTCCAAAGTAAATATATTGGGATTTATAACTCGACCTTTCAAGTCCATATTATATTGATATTCAATTTAAATTGGAAATCCTTTTATAATATAAATAAATCGTTTTAAATTATTAAGGAATTCTATAGCGACTTTTCTAAAAATTAATTTGGACATAATTAAAAATATACGCGATGAAATCTCGATTTTTCTCTTCCATTAGAAAAGTATACTTCACCAGCTTCGAACGTTTCTTGTTTCACAGAAATCCTGCTTAAAACGAATTCTGTATATTCAATTAAAGTTCAAATCACTAAATAACGAACTGCCGTGACGTTACGGGCTCGATTATAATTAAATTATAATTTATACATTCTAACGTCGATTAAATAATATATTCGCTATTCTAATCCAATTCTAAACTGAATTATACCTTATATATGATCCAATTCACACCATATTGTGAATTCAACTATTTTTGACTATTTCGGAATTATAATATATTTTTACACTATAAATATTAATTAAATATTCAATATTATTTAATTCAATAACCATTTAAATCTATAAATCACTATTTACATAATTAAATTAATTGATTATTACACCGTAAAAATACGGGATATTACATTCTTACCCCCTTAAAATAATTTCGTTCTCGAAATTGCTAAGGTATAAAACAAACCCTGTTAACTGGTTAAAATTATTTGTTCACTTCTTAAATTTCAGTTTCACTAAACCAACGAATTTACAACTAAAATAATAATTAATTCTTATCAACGAAAATTTTCAAAAATCCTAAAAAAAATTATAACACCTTAAATTTCCGAAAAAATTCGCCAGCACCTCCTTTGTACTGGTCAATATCTCAAACTCCAACTCGCCTCTCTAGGCCTTCTTCAACCAAAAAGAAAATCAAACAGCCAAGCGGCTTGCCAATTCGGCTCATCAAAATCTCAAACTCGTATATAATATAAACTGGTACCTTTTTGTCGGGTATATCAATATATCATTTCCATGTGTTACCAATTCTGCATATACCAATGTCATCCCAATAATTTTGTTATACCCAAGACGAATTCTGTTCTTAACTCAGATTCCAATATTCATTTCAATTCTTAACTTACTAGTCCAATTCCATTTCGGATTATCTCTAATCCAATCTAATTCGATATTTTTCTATCTCAAATCATTTTCCACTTAACTGGTTTCAATTCAATTTCTACTTCTGTTTGCTTTAACAAATTCTAGTTTAATTTGTTTTAATTCGAACAATCTTTACTAGGGAATTTAAAACAGTTTAGCTTTTCTAAAACCGTATATCCCTTTTTAGGATTCAAAACAACTTGCTTTCCACAAAATAATTCAAAACAAAATCTTTGGTAGTAATCCATCACTTACAACTTGAAAATGAACACCGATGATGGTCGACTTCATCATCGGGATTTATTTTCCAGTGATCGAAGTGAGCTCAATACTATATCAATTTCAAAGCCATTTCTAAACACTTCCATTTTGAAATACATTTCAAAATATCATTCACAATGCTTATAAAACAATTTAAAATTTCCTAGGATTTCAAAAATTCTCATATACTTAATCCAAATCCATTTATCAACACTTATTTAAGTTTCTAGAGTTCTAATTTCTATTCTTGTTTAAATTCAGATTTACTTCATTTTGATTTCATATACTACACGTATATGAATCCTGATTGGCTATTTATATAACCATTTCCGATTATAATCTTATTCGATTGTAATAACAACCAATATATCAAATATATTATAATCATTCCAATATAAATCATTCTTTTATATCAAAATATAATTTGGGTAAAATTATTTCGTTTACCCTCTTTTCAAAACATATTGTGCCAGTTCATCATATTCAAGTGTTTAGTAACCTTTATCGATACAGTGGATCAAATTGATCGACCAGAATTCATAAACAACTCGACCAATAAGTCTCCACAATATAAAACCATTTTTATAAAATCTACAAATACGTTCACACGTATATAAACACTCAAACTCAACCTAGGGTATTGCTAACCCCATCTCTATCGAGCTACGCCATAGAGCCAAGGTAATCACTTAACCTCGCTCTGATACCACTGTAACGACCCAGGGATTTTCGACCCTGAAAATCGACACAAATACCAATGTCGACTATCCAAGCATCGGAAATACCGGATAGTTAATAGAAAGAAGTTAGAGGGTGAGAATAGATAAGGTAGAATTATTAGAATAGAAGAAGAAGAAGAAGAACACAACAACATCAGAGTAACACGAATCTCACAACGGAACGAATAAAATATAGTACCCAAAATAACTTTGAAACACAAATCTGTATTCGAATATTAGAGTACAACACTTACATCACAGCAGAAATAAACAGTAATTATAAAATGCTGCTGAAGCCTCCTGCTCCAAGCTCCATCTGGTCTATATGTAAATCCCGACTACTTGACTGCCAGTACAAAAGTGGGCACCCAAGAATTTAGGGAAAACAAAACAAAATAAACTTTGGGTCAGTCATGGGACTGGTGTGAGTAAACTCCAACCATTTGGTTTAACTTTTCAAAAATTCTTTTTAAAGAAATGATAATTGTAAGACCGATCCACACATAAACACAGATGGTTTTTACCTTACGATAACCCAAAACATTTTCAAAATCAATACTTTTCTGATATTATGATAATGTCTAATCACAAATAATTAAAAATCTAGCAGAACGCTTACATCTCACGCTCCACATATATATAGTATACAATCAAACCCGCAGGCGCTTATTGGAGATTAGATTCTGACTATGACAAGGTATGGAACCACCTGCCGATAGTGTATCTCTAGAGAGGAATACACTGGGTTCAACAAGAACGCCTTGCAACCCGGCCCACACATGACCGACCACTCATTTCTCTTGAGTGTATCGAATATATTGTCACCTACGGTTGCTAGCAACATAACCGTTCCCGGGAGATACAGAAGGGGAAATAAGTGAAAGTATGAATATTCTCTAGATGGTGACAATACACCCTAATAGGGGCGACCCACTTAGCCATGTTGCCTGCCCGATTTTTGTCATTTCCTAGTTGATGAGGCTTGAGGTCATAATGTATCTTTTGACAGATCACACCTCAAATTTACTTTGAATGCCACATCATCATACCCGCCAAATCACAAATTGAATTCCCCAAAAATATCATGGGTATAAAGCTAAGAGAAATGAATTCCTCTGCCACCAAACGTGGAAACGTTTGAAGTGATCAACTTACGTGATCCATTAGACATACTCTATCAGACATTCGTCCATACACGTTGTCCTGGGTCTGGACAAACCGAAGGCACTATTCTGTAAATCCATCTTAGGCCTTTTCTACCTAGGATCGCCAGAACAGCCCTTGCACAACTCCGTCTTCAATTATCTTAATCATATTTGATTTGCAACGCTAATGCCCATACGGAGTGGTTTTTAGATAATAAATCTGATCCTGGCCTCTCCGTATTGAAAACAGAAATGGTTAAAAACTTCGATAGTCGGTGATTTAAATACCAAAGGAAAACATGTGTGCGAACAACGGTTGTATTTCCAAATGGAAAACTTACTGAGCAAATCATCAATCAACCCAATAACTTTTAATTTAATTTGCCATTCAATTATCCATTTCCCTATCTCCGTTTCCATTTATTTGAAAATATACGTTATTAATCATTGGAAAATATTTCCATATTTACTCCCATTTCTTATTTTCTATATTAGTAAACCTTTCTGGTTCTTATTTGGATAACATTTCCAAAACTCTTTCATTGGATTTAACAGATGTTTAAATAAAACATCGCTATGCCCATTCGAGCCATTAACATTAATTAACTAAATTCAATTAACTAACCTTCACTATCGAACCTTAACCATTCCTTAGTTAAAATGAAGTCAATCAAGTTGGGGTATAACTAACTCTCAGACATTAACTGAATAACATTTCTAACCTCGAAATAGACCAAGTTCACCTTTTAAATCTTTAACAAACTTCCTTACGTAACTCTCGAATTCTATTTATGAATCCACTTCTTTTACAGAAATCATTTGATTTAACGATAACATTAAAATCCCTACTTTCGAAATAATTAACTTTAAAATAATTTTTATTTCTTAATTTGAATAAATAAGTAAATGATTTATTTAATAAATAAATCTTAATTTTAAAAACCAGAAAGTAATAAACCTTCCTACATTCGATATAGTCGAATCCCAATGTATAATTCTCTGTCAAATAATCTCTATTTGATTATTCTCTGTCAAATAACTATATTCAATAACTCTTTTGAATAAACTATATTCGATTATCTCTCTTTCGAATAAACTATATTCAATAGTATCTCTTTTTTGAATAAACTATATTCGATCATCTCTCTTTCGAATAAACTAATATTCGATTAACTCTCGTCGAATAACTTATATTCGATTATAACCATAAGTTTCTAGTCGAATGCTGTTTACACATCTTTCCGGATTTTGTTTTAAATCCTTTTGACATTTCGAACATCGAAATGGATTTCATCATCTTCTTTTTAAAACAACCAATTTTCCATTCTATATTCACAGTTGAATTTACAAATCTTAATTATCCACTGATAATAATATTTTTAATTCATTTATAAACTTTGTTTATAAATTCGATAACTTGTTTTTATTATTAAACAAGTTATTCATTTCTAATCATTCGGAATTTCATTTCTGTTTGAATTCCTATTTCAAAAACCCAATTTCCCTTACAAATATTTTTATTTGCAAAATCTTTACTTAAAACTATTATTCACCTCGAATGTGAATAATATTTCTTTTATATCATTCATTAAGTTTGATTTTGTATTTAACTAATATCCCATTTCCATACTTCTATTTATACTTCTATTTGCAGAATTATTCAAAAGAAATTTCCTTATTATTTCTAACACGTAAATCTCTTTTATAATTCCGATTATAAATGTTGAGTTCATATTCCATTTAAAATATCGGTGTTAAAACAGATTTCTGCTTCTCTATATAAGTTCGTACTTATATATTCAATTTATCAAATGATAAATATTTTATTTCATTTATAAAACATTATTTATAAATTAATCGTTTTCATTTATCTGTTTAAAAAAGATTAAATCTACTTAGAATTCACTTCTCGTTGTTATTTGATATCTTTTTAATCCCCTTTTATAACGTCTATTCAATTTTATAAATAATTTCTATTTATTTTTCAAACGATTCCTTTTATAAAATCTATTCATTGCATAAAAGTTCTTTTTATAAAAATGTCTTCGTTTCATAAATGTTCATTTTATAAAAATGTCTTTGTTTCATAAATGTTCATTGTATAAAATCTTTTTCATTGTATGAATGTTCTCTTTTCTAAAATCTTTTCATTTTATATAAATGTTCTCTTTAAAATATTCCTTTCCGCATACAGAATCAGGAATAAATAATTATAAAATATTCCTTTTATAAATAATTTCTAAAATCTTTTCTTTGATATTTATTCATTCTAAAATATTCCTTTCCATACAGTTTGTTCATTGCATAAATGTCCTTTTTTATTCAATCTATTCATTTTAAAATATTTTTTTTAAAATGTCTATTTATTTTATATAAATATTTTATTTTCAATCTACACTGTAAAAATTCTCTTTTCACATTCCAGTACTTCTTATAGTATTTATCATATCATATAACAATGATCGGTATCATTCAAACATACAAAATCAGGAACAAATTGCATATCACATCATATAACACAATATATGAAAAACAGTAAAATAAATGTTGAGGAATCCAATTGATCCCTCCGACCTGTTTCCCTGCATCCACAGATGTTACACGGTATAAATCATATCAATTTCAGTTCAACATGTAATATTCTGATAAACAGAATCAATGTTGTTTAATGATATGTGTATTTATCGTTATCTGTAATTTCAACCAATCAAACAACAATTCAACCAACCAATCATCACACAACAATCAATCATGATTTATCAGTACTAGATTTTATTCATAAAAAATATAAATTAGATAGAGTTAGTGAGTTTTACTGACCTTGGTTGGTTATCGTTAAATAACGATAATCGCTCGTTGATTTGGTTCAAGCGTTTTATTTCTCCATAATTTGAGACGAGCTCCAAATCAGTTCAAACTAGTTTCATTGTGAAGTCTACGTCCATACGATCCCAACGTGACTAGTTTCATTGAATTTCATTTCCATATGACAAAGTTATAACATTTATAAGTTAACGCATATTTAAATTAATTAAAACATGGCATTTAAATGATAATGGGCTTTACCCCTTAATACTTGAGCCCAATACCCGAATACACCAGCCCACCGTTCCTCTTCTTCCTCCAACTCCCTACGGTAGCTCCAAAAACGTTTCCATGGCCATTGCCACCATTTCAAACCTCCACAACTCCTCCATTTCAACACTGAATCACTCCAAACCACTACCAAACTTCACCTCTTCAAAATCTTCATCTTCTCCACCCAACATCTTACAACTCGAGCTCCTCCCCATGATTGCGTCCCTAACCTGTGTACAGCAGCCCCATACAAAAGATCGACAAAAATTCGCACCGAAATCCACCAAAACTTGCCACAAGCTGCTAAACAACCTACTGAATCCAAAAACGATGTCCAAAACAAACGTCGATTCCTGTATAGATCAAAACCCGCAAACCTAAGTACATGAACCCACGCTATAAAATTTTCCAGTGAGCAAAAATGAAACTGAATCCATCAAAACCCATATCAGATCAAAGAGCATCGTATAGGGATCAAATATATATAAAGTTTGGAATTTATAGATTTTGTTTGGATTTGTTTGGATTTTTCAAAGATGGATTTTTACTGTAAAAATGAAAGAGGAAGCTGCGACATAGTTTTGCCCAGAGGAAGAAATGTGTTAGGGTTAGATGGTGTTGTGTATTTATAGGATAGGATAAATTATTATTTTTAATTTGATTTTATATTTTATATTAGCCTATTTCTACTTGTATCTGCCTTCTAAAAATCTCTATAATCACACAAAATACCCAAAAATCATGAAAATTGACATGCAGCTAGAGTTTTACATCATGGACCCAACGAAACTTGTTTCGTCGAATTTTGACTCCGTTTGCTCACTCGACATATTTTTAAAGGTCAAATTATCGATTGTTCTTCACATTAAAAATTCATACGGTCATATACTGACTCCAAAAATAACGGAAATTGAAATCTAATAATAATTTAATATTCTGGATCCAACAAAATTAGCTTCTCGAAAACGAAGGTCGTTTGCAAAAGTTGCTATTTTTAAAGCGCTAAATAAACCAATTTAAATATAAATATATTTAAAAATAATTAAATTAAATATTAATATTATCGTATATAATCACATAGAATATAATATAGCTCCAAAGTAAATATATTGGGATTTATAACTCGACATTTCAAGTACATATTATATCGATATTCAATTTAAATTGAAAATCCTTTTATAGTATAAATAAATCGTTATAAATTATAAAGGAATTCCATAGCGACTTATCTAAAAATTGATTTGGACATAACCCAAAATATACCCGATGAAATCTCGATTTTTCTCTTCCATTAGAAAAATATACTTTACCAGCTTCGAACGTTTCTTATTTCACAGAAATCCTGCTTAAAACAAATTCTGTATATTCAATTAAAGTTTGAATCGCCAAATAACGAACTACCACGACGCTACGGGCTCGATTATAATTAAATTATAATTTATACATTCTAACGTTGACTAAATAATATATTCGCTATTCTAATCCAATTGTAAACTAAATTATACCTTATATATGATCCAATTCTCACCGTATTGTGAATTCAACTATTTTTGACTATTTCAGAATTATAATATATTTTTACATTATAAATATTAATTAAATATTCAATATTATTTAATTCAATAACCATTTAAATCTATAAATCACTATTTACATAATCAAATTAATTAATTATTACACCGTAAAAATATGGGACATTACAAGTTATTTTGTGTGTTGTTATGGCAATATAGAATTACCATCCAAGTAAAATAATATGCATGGACAGTTTTTCTTCATAATTTTTTTCATGATTCGTCCCTTTGGAGTTATTGACTATGAATTGTGATGTGTACTATTGTATTTTTTGAAGCGAATTTACGAATGGTGTATTATGCAAGTGGTGTATGTGATATTATGCAAGTAGCCGTAGTATAGTGTTGCCAAAGGGTTTTAAATGTTGCCCAAAGCACCCCACACGCTGGGCCCTGCGAAGATGTGGATCCAAAAAATTTAGAAAGTTAATATTTATAGCAACATTTTTGGAATGTTGCTACAGACACCTATGGATGTTGCTATTGACCCAAACATGTATCTATTGCAACAATATTTCGTATGTTGCCTTAGATAGCCAAAATGTTGCCTTTGAGATCTGTAGCAACGGTGAAAATTGCATCATAGGAAAAGTGTTGCCAAAGACATATGAAAACATTTTTTGGGCATGATCCAACATTTTTTCTGTTGTAGCAGGTCATTTATAGCTTAGTGTCAACCCGTTGAAATTAAGCGGAAACATGATAAAAAAATAAAAGGTATGGTCAAATGAACTCCAAACTCGACGAGACCTATTCTGTTGGATCCAGTATTACGTTTTATGCTAGAGTTCAAATTTTCGTAAAAAACGGAATTCCGTTTGATCACACAAGCAGAAGACGTAACTTTAAAGAAAAACACGTTTACCGTTTAAATTAAAACTTAAGCCTAAAACACCTAAACGAGGTGTCAACGATCTAAGCGCCGAAGTGCTTTTCTTCACAATCTGCCTACCTGTGACATCTCAGCAATCCGTAACCTCTATCCATTTACAAATATCCCCTTCTCCTTTCCTTTCCTCTCCTTTCCTTTCCTTTCCTTTCCTTTCCTCTCCTTTTCTTATACTTCTTCTTTTTTACTTTCTCCTCCTCCTTCTTTAAGTTTCCATGGCTGCCCTTCCTCTCTCCAACTCCACCTGAACTTTCGCACCTCTTCCACAACCCCCTAGACGTGCGCCAGTCCCTCCACCTCCCTCTTTCCTTGCCGAAGTCCTCTCTCCTTAATTCTCTCAAAAACCCAATTTTTAGTACAATTTGCAAAAACCCTTCCAAAATCCCATCTTTCCACCTCCTCCTGGATTCTCCATACCTGACGCTATAGGCCCCACCACCCCACGCCAGCCCTGACCTGGCTCCACCGTGAACCCCACCACCAACCCATACCCCTGGACCTACCAAACTCCCTTCTGTTTGCCTTAAAACTCCTGATCTGCAAGCTTGTGTGAAATCAATAGGTGTAGGAACCCCATAGCCGTCAGATTTAGTTTCATGAGCTTCCAACTAGTTTCGTAGACGTTGTACGTGAGTCATAGTGGTGTGATAGAGTCTGGAGTCTTTCTGTAAAGATTTGGCATAGTGGAAATCCACGATGAGAAACCGAACTCACTTAGAAAGCGATATATACAATTAACTATTAGTCGATTATGTATGATAATGACTAATACTTGATCATATAAGTTAAATGTGATGTTAAATGTTGAGTAGTGCAATAAAAGTATCATTTTTATCCGATATATGTGATATTACTTTGGCATGCGACACTTATATTCCAAATAGTGTCGGTTGGAAAATAGTTGAATCTTAAATGGTTTTGGTTAAGTAATTTATTAATTACTGTTTATTGATTGTGTAGTAAACCCCACACGAGTATTCGAATGATAATTAGTATACATGTCTCCCAAGTGTGTAGATAATTTCATATGGTTTGTGATGTAAACCCCACACGGGTATTGGGATGATAATTTATTTACACATCTCCCAAGTGTGTAGTTTATAATAATAACTCGTTTTTGAATGTGATGAAAATTCCACACGGATATTGGGATGATAATGAACACTAATCCCAAGTGTTGATTTGTATGTCAATCTGTTGATTGACTAGATCGTGTAAGTATTATTTATTTAAGGCTTATATGGTGAAGTTCACTTTGTGTGTAGACTGAATATTGTTTGGTGGTTGATTGAGTGTTATTTAATACACTGTTTGAAATGAACAATAAACGTGGCTATTGGTTCATTGGTTAAGTCTCCATCAAGAAAAATGTTTTTAGTGAATATTTTAATAATATAATATTAGGCTAAAAATCAAAGTTTGAATTTGATGTTTGATTTTAGATGGATGCGAAGATTATAAAATATAGATGAATATTCGAAACTATAACAAGCTGTTTAAAAATAATTTTGATAAAGATATGGCCTATTCAAGTTTAATTTCGAAATGAATAGTAATCGAGAAAAGAGATTGGACGATCAGGGAATGATTTAACGTAACTTCCTTTACAAAACTTTCTTGGTTATAAAACATATGTCAGAAAAGCTTGGATTAAAAATATTGAAGTTCAGAAAATAATATTATTTTCAATCATTATAATATTATAATAATATCATAATATTGAAATAAATGGTTTTACGGTTGAAAAAATAAAATATAGCTTTGGAAAAATCATTATATATATTTTATATAATAAATAAAACGTATTTTAAGCTATTCGACGTATTAAATACGTCAAATATTGGTCAGAATAGAACTTGTCGTGTAGCGGTAGTTCACGAATTTTGATCTATAACTTTAAATGAATATACTAGGAGATCCGACCGTCGAATTTTCCTGATATTGAAACCGTTGGGTTCGTACTGAAAAGATCATTTAAATGATAAGAAAATATTTGAAATCTAATGGTTTGATTTTGAGAAATATTTAAATCAAATTTGAATAAAAACAGCGCCGTGACTCGTAATGAACTGTAATTGGAAATCACGAGTATGGACTTGTTTTATATAAATAAAAATAGTGAAAAATCATTGTAAAATATTATAATGATTTAGAATGGGTTTAAACCAATTTTACATGGTTTTAAACGATAAAAGTGGTTAAGTGGAATTTGGCTCTTTTTTTGTAAATGCTTATATAACGGATTTTGAGAGATGTTTGGAAATAAGAATTTTTGATTTGTAATTCGAACCAAATTCTTAAGTAAACCTTTTTATAAGGTTATAAATGAGTTTTGAAGCCAAGTGACTTAACCAGGTTTGAGAATAAGATCTTAAATCTTATGAAAGGAAACTTATTAAAGGAGACTTAATTGGCGAGTCAATAATCCAATAAGGATTTGATTTGATCTGTTTTGACGTGAATTATTCAAAAATACTAGGTTTAACCTATTTTGAACGATGATTAAAAGTCGAAGATATTGAAGAGAGTGCAAGACCAGAAATCTTCTCATACAATGGATTGCTGCGGATTCCCTGGATTTGGGTAGCTGCCTTGAAGAGGTTATAGTGGCAGTGGTTTAGACGTATTTGTTGATTGTCTGGATGTGCAAGAGCCTCTCTCATGTATTGGACATATGGGATGAGGAATAAGGCACCCACGGTTCCATTTAGGACCAAAACGAACTTGTATGGATATGTGTGTGACATGGTATTATGTACTGTATTAATTGATCACTACTAAATATATATCTGTTTGGTGGCGGAGAATTTATTCTCTTAGCTTAACACCCTTTTCTAAGACGTACGAGCTTAGAGGTTATATACTAATAGACATCAGTTGTATGGTATAGAATGAATGTGTGGCATGCCAAGTGTTGCTGATAGATATATCAAAGCTTTTGTTGAAAAGCAAAGCGTTGTGGTGCGTTAATTTGCGAGCTTCACACCCTGGTATGAGCCAAAAACGGGATGAAGGACAACACAGTGGGCATGCGTTTCTTTCTGGCTAGAAGTGATGCCATGGTATGGAGCCTAGGCAATTTACTTATGTGGATGTTGGAATCGAGGCACCTCGGAGGATGGTCGACGTACTGACCAAGAGGTCCAATAGGACCGGGAAACGTTATGTTCGGGCACTGACTAATCCATCAGAGATATGTAGACTGACTTTGCCGGCCAAAGAGATGTTGTTTTCCCGGGACATTTTGCTAGAGATGTTCCAAAGTTTGGATGAGGAAGATCCTTTACCTCGGCTCATTATGGAAATCCAATTTCCGATACGAGACTTTACGGTTTTAGTTGTAAACCTATATGGCGACATAATAGGATGAAGTATTTTGCTGTCTAAGATTAATACATTTATTTTTGAAATTGTTTTCAACACTTATAAACTAATAATAATATCAAATGGTTTTCTTGTATCAAGCATGTTTGGCCATTATAAGGTAAAACTATCCTCCGACTTGCACTTGCATTGTGTGATGGGACTTGAGTCTTATAATGACTTCATTTTTCAAAAAGCATTGAGTGGTTTTATGCACTATCATTCGTGTGGACGAAACTTGTTCTGTGTTATACGACATGGTCCCGTGATGTGCCTTATTTTAAATAAGTTAACTGTAGGGTTTCTCATACTGGTCCCATGATTGACCTGTAGTTTGTTTTTCCCTTGCAACGTGTGGTGCCCATTATTTCCACACAGGAAACCGGGTAGTTTGTTTTGCAGATATTTTCAGCAGGATTCTGGACTGAAGCCTAAAGTGGTGTCTAGAGCATCGATAAGTCTTCCACTGAATGTAATTTTGTTTTCGCTTGCGATGTACTCTAATATTACGTACTCTGATGTAACATTGTAACAATGTTAATGAAAAGTTTTTTTCTTCTGTTTGATGCATTGTATGCCTAAAGTTATTGTTTCGAGAATTCTTCCATTTGGGTTGGGCCTATGCGCCTTACGGTCAATTCGAAAGGCGCGAATTTCTGGGTCGTTACAATAAAAGAGTATTCCCTTTTTATAAATGTTGATGTCACTTAAAAGTAGTTACTAACAGATTATTTTTTACAAATTCAAAATACTCATTCACATATATTTGCAAATTTAGTATCATTTAAAAATAGAATCTTACGAATAAACTTCATATACGTTTTAGTTATTGTTTTTGGCAAGGCTGACCAATTTTTAAAGGGGTTCGTAGTACTTTTTATTATAGCAAATAATAAATAGGGATAGTTATAGGAGATAAACAAATTGTCTAACTACTATAAACAATTTTTATAGTGGATCGACCACTACATAAAATTTGGCAAAACCGAACGATTTTTAAAGTGATCTATAACACATTTTATTACAACAAATAATAAATATACTAGGTATAGGAGGTAGACGGTTTGCCTAACTACTACAAATGGTTTTTAAAGTGAACCGACCACTATTAGAAGTATATTAACCTAGCTTACAATACAAGAGCTAGTCAAAATGACTAGACTACTATAAAAATGACACAACAATGCACCGCCCAAGGAGCATAACTATCCTATCGGCTACCAAGACAGTCCAATACACATGATGATTTACACAGTTGCCGACAGACAAACTCATTACATACTGATTTACACCTCGCACGGTGTGAAAATGACACAAACTATATCTCTAAAAGGCAGAAGCCAATCTCAAATTGCAGCAACAAACCAGACTACAACATTCCATGCCATCGCAGCATCCAGACACATAACATAAGCAATAAATACAAAACAACTAGCAGTGAACCACACACTCAGAAAAGGCTTGACATGATTACATGTAATCACAAGGAAATCACTCTGCATTTTTGCCATGTACTTTTTGCTATTGTACATCATAGTTTTTATGCCCGGTATAGTTTCTTGTTTGGAATGGCATGTGCTGTCGATAAGAGGCAATCCACGAGATGCTGATTTTTGCTTTTTGTTCGATGGTGTGTTATTCCTATTTGGGCAATACCAACTTGTGTTTGGAGGCCACTGTGTCGTGTGGAATAATATGTATATCTTAGAGTAGTGCTTCCTGTGTTGTTTTGGTTTATCTTAGTTCTTGTTAGCTGCATGGAAGCTTTGCTCGAACTTGCTAATATGGCTAAGGTACTACCTACCTTATGGGATTCACCTTCTCTTGTTGTGATGGGCATGCCCATTTGAAAATGATTCTCTTTGTGATGGACAACCCAGCTTTTTCATAATGTCACTTTGTAGTTTCTGCTGGGTGAAGAATTTCAGTTGGGGAGCCTAGAAGTGATGGATGCAGTAGGCTTCTTCTATGTACACTTGGATGTCAAGTGTCTTTGACACTAGTCGACGTATAACACTATACATGGCATGGAAGTATGTATGCAGTCTTGTCTGTACTATATTTTGCAGTATTTATTTATTTCTCCCTACGTGTAGTATAAATTGTAATATTATAGTAGTCTAGTGTCTATACTTACTACTGTGCTGAAATCTTGTATAGATAGTGTGGACATCCCACAATTAATGCCGCAGGTGGTGCACGGTCCACCTTAAAAACCGAATAGTTGATTGCTAACTACAATCACATGTATTATACTATATTTTTTATCATTGGTTATAATAAAAAGATGTTTGCGAACACACAAAAAACCGGTCGCTATACCAAAAAAAATCACACTACATTTGGCAAGAGGGACAGCAAAAGATGCTACTGGGGAATTGAAAAACATGCATGTAGACCACCACACACGAAGTACAATGCAGTTGAGCTCCTCAATTGTTGTGGAAATCGCCTAGGGGCTACCGACATGAAAGGTTCTTAATAAATTGTAACACCCCACATTTTTAGATAATAAAATAAGAATAACTTAATTAAATATTCAGAATTAAGTAAAACGGACTGCGCCATTGCGTCTGTCTCGGAATTCTGATCAAGATAGACACCTAGTTTGTGTAAACCAGACATCGTATAAAGAAGTAATTAAGCCTAGAAGCTTGTAATAACCCGGAAATCTGGGCCAGTTTAAAATTTCTATTTTGGCAATTTTAGCGAATTTTGATTATTTAAAATGAATTATTTCAAATAATATCGACGAGAAATTTATTTTGAATATAATTCGAACGTATATATTTATATAGATCGTCGTTAGAATATAAATATTTATTTTAAATTATAAAAGGAATTGAAAACGGCGCGGTAGTTCGATAATTCGATTTCAAAATTCGAATGAATGTACCGGGTGCAAAATAAACCGGATTTTAGTGAAACCAAAAATATTTGAATCTAATTGAGAATATCTTTCCAAAAAAATCCGAAAAACTGAAATTTCATAGCGGGAATCAAAAGATATGTCCAAATGAAAATTCAGAATAGTCGCTATGGAATTTCGGCCCTTAAAAATGGAAATTTTGCAAACGACCTCGGATTTTGACGAAACCACTTTTGTTGGATCCGTGATGTCTAGTTATTGTTAGATTTCAAATTTCATAATTTTTCGAATCAAAATGTGAGCGTGGCAAAGGAAAACGCGTTTGACCAGTTTCAGTTGATTTTAATCGACTGGAAAATGGCCATTTTTCAAACGGTCTCAGAATTCGACGAAACTAGTTTTGTTAGGACCGTATCGTCAATATGAAGCTAGAAAATATTTTTCAGGAATTTTTCGAGTTAGCATGTGGCCCCGGTAAAATGAAATGCGCGTTCAAATTTAATATATAGAATTATATGTTGATTTTGACGAAAACTGATCAAAACGGTCGAATAGCCTGCGATACATATCCCATTGTGTTCGGAATGGGGGTAATTAGCCAGGGACGACAGGCGGTGGGGCTCGTTTAGAGGCCGAAATTAAAAGTTACTTTTTGAAATTAAATAGAAAAAAATATATTAAAAAATAAAACCCCTCCTCCCTTTTATCATTGCTCAGCCCCCCCCCCCCCCAGTTCGAAACACCTTCAGATCGAATAAGAAAAAAAAGAGGGAAAATCAAATCGCGCGGAGCCCCCCCCCCCTCGACGACGACGCCGCACCCCCCCCATACCTCGCCGCCTTCCCCTTCTCCTCCTCTTCTTCTTCCCGTTCCCCCCTTCTGCTCAGTGCAAACCCGCAAAAACCCCCTTCCGAAACCCTAGATCGAACAACACCCCTCCGACGCGCCTCCACCCCCTGCTGACCCACAGCCGCCGCCACCTGGGGTCCAACTCCGACCATCCGCGCTCCCCATCATCCACTCCGATTCCACCACCTCTGAAATACGACTGTAAGTGTTTTATATATTTGTTTATGTTTGTAATTGGCTTTAAAAGGATAAAAATCAGTTCTTATATATGATACCAGTGAGAAGATTAGATTTTGATTTATATACAAGAAAGTTAGATTTTTTTATATGAGATATGATTTTTATGTTATATAGATAATAAAAATTTGATTTTTATAGGATGTATAGAATAGAAAATATAATCTTTTTGTATGAAATGGTTTAGAAGAAAAATTCGATTTTTATATATTGAATAGCGAAGTAAAAATTCGATTTTTATATATTGAATAACAAAGTAAAAATTCGATTTTTATATATTGAATAGCGAAGTAAAAATTCGATTTTTATATATTGAATAGCGAAGTAAAAAATTCGATTTTTATATATTGAATAGCAAAGTAAATTTCGATTTTTATATATTGAATAGCGAAGTAAAAATTTGACTTTTATATATGTAGAGGATACAGGCAAAGAAAGTGACAAGAGGCAAGAACGACAAAGATTTCTACATAAGAAGAGTCATGGCATTGGATTAGCTATTCAGTGAGAATTTCTCACCTTTTAATTTTTATTTCTAGTTGAAATATATACTAGGATGCAGACGGTGTTTAGTAGCACCCGACACCCGTCGTCCACCGACCATGGACGGCTTGTATGCTTGTTTGTTTGATTTTGATGTGTAGTTGTGGTGCGATGTGATGTGAAATGAAATAAAACATTTATATAGTTGAAATAAAATATTTTGTAGTGGAAAATATTTTATAGTTAAAAATGGAATTTTTAACGTGTATATGAAATGAAATAAAAATAAACAAATCGGACGATTTGTTTATATACACACATTTGACGGATATTGATTGGGACGATAAATTTTACACATCGCCCAACTGCACAAAAAAAATCTGTGTTTGTTGATTTGAAACCCCACACGGGTATTGGGATGATATTTGACGTACACTAATCCCGATTGTTTAGTTGTATGTCGATCGATCGATTGACAGACTGTTATAAGCGATGAATATTTATATTTGATGCTTATACATTGTAGAATACACTTTGGATGATGGTTGATTGTTCATCGTTGTTATTGTATACATGTGTGGTAGAAAATCCATATAATTAACATTATATGGTAATTGATTGGGCCTCATTCCAGTTTTAAAATAGAAATATTTGAAAATAGAATATTTTAAAATAGAAATGTATGAAGCCGTGTTGATTAGATTGACGCCATTTAGACGTGAACGATATTTATACCGATTTTATTCATTTTATAACGAATATCGAAAGTGATTTCAAAATCTGATATTTTGAAAAGAATTAGAATTCGAATTAAAAGTGCATAGAAATGAATTCGAATTGAAATTGAATATAAATGAATTCGAATTGAAAATGAATATAAAGGAACTCGAATTGAAATTGAATATAAATGAATTCGAACCGAAATTGAATTGAAATCGATTTGAAATGAATATAAAACGAATTTATATTGGAATATTCAATTTTGATTTGAAATTGAATATGAAGTTAGAACCGTTTTGAAAACGAATTTAAAACGATTTATAAAATCCGTTTTAAAAGGAAATCGACGAAGTATATATTATATATATAAAATAATGGCCTGAATAGAACGCGTCGCGCCGCGGAAGTTCGCGAATTTCGACCATTGACTTCGAATGGATATTGCGGGAGATCCGACCGTCGGATTCTCCTAAAACCGGAACCGGTGGGTTCGTATCGTAAAGAGCTTTCTAATGAATATTAGAAATTTGAAATCTAATGGTTGGATTTGGAATTATGTCCAAATCAAATTTGAAAAAGGTCGCTGTAAGTGCAGTTCGATGGCCGTTGATGGAAATCGACTGTACGGGCCTTGATAAAATTATTAAAAATAGTAATAATTTGTGTAAAATCATAAGAAATGATTTGGGAAGAATTGGGATGAAAAACTCCACATTTGAAAAGATAAAAATAGATTTTTATCGAAATGAACTAGTTTTGAACTAGAATAGTAATTTATTTATTTTTAAAATAAATAAATTGGATTTGAAATGGTTTCGAAAATAACCAGAATTTCCAATAATTGCGTTAGAATGAATTTGAATCGAAATTGTCTTCGGAATATTTCGATGTTGGATTTCGTGATTATACAGATATTGTTATGGAAATTTGAAAGATATATATATATATATATATATATATATCGTTATTTCCAATACGATATTTGTTGGTCGTAGAATTTGATATTGAATATAAGCCGATATATTTTCTATTCAGAGCCTTGTATTTAATATCAAATGTGATTTGGGTTGGTCGTGAATGGTGTCTTCATTAACACTGTTCTTAAGCCCAGTTGAGAAAAGATTAAATCTTTTTATTTAGATTTAATGAAGTGTACCAATTAAATAATATTTAATTGGAATTGAATTGGTATTGATTTTTGGGTTTATCGTGAACAGTGTTGTAAATAACACTTGTTCTTTAACCCGATAATTAATGGAATGTGATTTTGGGTTTATCGTGAACCGTGTTTTAAATGACGCCGATTCTCTAACCCAGTTAAAGATTAAAACTAAGTGGAGTTTTAATGAATTTTTAATTAGATTGAAAATATCGAAAATGGAGTATCACCAGTTTTACTCTAGGCGATAGTTAAATCTTTAATTAGATTTGAACGTGAAATGGTAATTGAATTTACCGATAACACCGTGGTGTTAGATATGAAGTATTACCAGTTTTACTTCATGGGATGAACAGGTTGGGATTGGGAAATAGAATTAATGATTACTTCGGTGTGGTTCGCTAATCCCGACTAGTTTGAATTGATATTCAAAGGAGATTAAAGAATAAATTTAAAGAATTTATCTTTGATAAAATTAATGGGAACCTTTCCCTAAATATAAGAATATTTGAATAAAAAGAACATTCTAAAGTGGAATGAGGCGTATGTTGCGTTTGTGTAACACTTTTATAATATGTACGCGGGTTATTCAGAAAGACCGGGTTTATCCCATTCTGAATAACTGATTCGACGTGGTGTCGAAGATGAAGACGGTGGTTGAAGACCGGAGGTCTTCACGTCGTTTGGGTGATTACTGATGATCTTGATTGGGTTGTACACCCAAGAAGATGGAAATAGTTGGTGATCATCCAGACGTACTTGGAGATCGATGGATATGCGGGGTACTAGGTGCCTCCGGTTTCGTTCAGACCCAGAACGGACTTGTAAATGGACTGTGTGTCTGACATTGGATTTTAATCTGTGTGATTGATTTCTATTAAATATATATTTGTTTGGCGGCGGAGAATTTATTCTCTTGCTTAACGCCCTTCTCTGAGACGTACGAGCTCAGGGGTTATATATTGGTGGATATCAAACGCATGGAGTGAATTGCCTGTGTGGCATGCCTAAGTGGCAAATGATCAAGGCTTCTGTTGAAAAGCAAAGTCTTGCGGTTGATGATCAAAGCACGGCCTGTGTGGCGTAGCTTTGTGTAACGTTGTTTCACGAGTTTCACACCCGGTATGAAACAAAAACGGGAGAGGACGTCAGGGAGGGCATGCGTTTCTTTCTAGCTAAAAGTGGCATCAGTGGTTTTACACGCCCTGACGAGTTTGACTTATGTGGTTGTTGCTGTTGCGAGGCGCCTCGGTTTGATCGGACGATCCGGGTCCGATGGAGTCATTTAGTTGGCTCACCTACGCCCCATAGGGAGGGGAAATGCATGTTCAGGCATTTTAATCCACATCGGTGGACCAGCCCTGAGGATCCAAGGGCCCACCTGAGTCTGGGTCCTGAGGGGCGGGCTAGAGCGTCTCGAATCGGTTGAGGACTATCTTTTGCCTCGGTTCATAGACGGAAATCCAATTTCCAAATACGTGACTTTGCGGTTTTATTTGTAAACCTATATATGGCGACATAGTGGCATGGGACTCTTATGCCGTCTATGATTGATACTTATGATTTGAAGTTGTTTTATACACTATGCACTTACAATAGTATCAAATAATCTGTTTTAAACGTATCAAGCATTCTTTGGCTATTATAAGGTAAAAACCCTATCCCCCGGCTTGCGTTGCATTGTGTGATGGGACCTGGGTCTTATAATAGCTTCATTTTTCTTTATTTAGCATTGCGCTGTTTGGTTGATGCACCGGTATTCTTGGGAGGAAACCCGTTCCGTGTTATACGGCGTGGTCCCTTGATTTACCTATCTTTAAAAATATAGATTAATAACTGTTTTAGTTCTCACACCAGTCTCATGACTGACCTGGAGTTTATTGTTTTAACCTAAACTCTGGGTGCCCTTATTTTGACACGGGCAGCTAGTAGTTTTGGTTTTGCAGATTTATATTCACAGGATCCTGGTTTACAGCTGTAATGATATCCGGAATGCTTTGTATCCGTATATCTCTTCTAGTTGTGTATTGTATTATTTTCCGCTGCGATGTATTTAAATGTAATTTAAATCTCTGATATTTCTGTGTAATATTTGTTTATACTTTGTATATTCTTGTAATCTGATGCATTGTTGTAATATACAATGAAATGTTCTCCCGTCTGCGTTCTGTTGTGGCTTGTTCTCAAACTATCCGCGCTTTCCTTCACCGGGGGAGTTGCGGGTTTTTACAGTTGGTATCAGAGCTTTGGTTTACAAAGCTCAGAGAACAAGACACGATAAAACCATACGAAAGAATTCATCAGATATTGGATTAGTAATATCCAATGGGGATGACTCGTTAGAGATGGGATCAGTAGTATCCTAGAACGAGTGTGAAGAGTATATTTTTAAAATGAAAACAATTTTTGTTTAGAAATTTTAAACCATATACATATTTGAATAGTTATTTACATTGAATTCGGACAATCCGATATATAAAGATTTTGCATATGCGTCTTGCAAACGTGTATTTGAAGTTTTAATATACTGGATAGTTATAGAATCATACTCTAGTTGCCCGGGGATAATTCTGGTGATGGGGCACCGTCGCCAGTATTTATTTTCGAGTAACGAAAGTGAGATTTCTATAAATTTCCAATTGACTGGTGTGAGAACCGAAACTAGATAGGGCTTATTGTTGTGATTTGGCATCAAAAATCTAATTTTTGACTATATATCAAAGTGATGAATTTCAAAAGCTAATCAACTAATTGATTGATGGTTGTGTTGTTGATTATTGGTTGATTAATTAAAATTTGTACCATATAGCCCAATTGAGCCAAATATTGAATTGTATTGAAATTTAGTCGCATTTGCTTGCATATACATGTACTTACATTGAACAGGTCATAGCAAAGAGGCTAGAGCAAAAGAATAAAATTGTTTGCCCAACAAATAGGTACATGTTTACTATAATTTACTGTTTTGTTTGGGTGATGATGATTTTATGAGCCGATTGGCTAGCCGCTTGGCCTTTTCTTTTTGAGATCAGAGGACCTGTATGGCAATTTCGGGATTTTCTCGTGCTCCCAGTGCAGGGGAGGTTATGGCGAAATTTTTCGAAAATTTAGGATGTTAGCCAAATTTTTGAAAAATTTGAAAAGTTCTTAGAAACTGAAAAGTTGAAGAACTTAAGCCATAATAAAAACAAAGAAAGTTGAGTTGATTTGTGAAACAACTTTCGGCTTCGTTCCTTTTCGGAGACGAAAAGTTTTAAGTGGGGGAGATTGTAATAACCCAGAAATCTGGGCCAGTTTAAAATTTTTATTTTGGCAATTTTAGCGAATTTTGATTATTTAAAATGAATTATTTTAAATAATATCGACGAGAAATTTATTTTGAATATAATTCGAACATATATATTTATATAGATCGTCGTTAGAATATAAATATTTATTTTAAATTATAAAATGAATTGAAAACGGCGCGGTAGTTCGATAATTCGATTTCAAAATTCGAATGAATGTACCGGGTGCAAAATAAACCGGATTTTAGTGAAACCAAAAATATTTGAATCTAATTGAGAATATCTTTCCAACGAATCCGAAAAATTGAAATTTCATAGCGGGAATCAAAAGATATGTCCAAATGAAAATTCAGAATAGTCGCTATGGAATTTCGGCCCTTAAAAATGGAAATTTTGCAAACGACCTCGGATTTCGACGAAACCACTTTTGTTGGATCCATGATGTCTAGTTATTGCTAGATTTCAAATTTAATAATTTTTCGAATCAAAATGTGAGCGTGGCAAACGAAAAACGCGTTTGACCAGTTTCAGTTGATTTTAATCGACTGGAAAATGGCCATTTTTCAAACGGTCTCAGAATTCGACGAAACTAGTTTTGTTAGGACCGTACCGTCAATACGAAGCTAGAAAATATTTTTCAGGAATTTTTCGAGTTAGCATGTGGCCCCGGTAAAATGAAATGCGCGTTCAAATTCAATATATAGAATTATATGTTGATTTTGACGAAAACTGATCGAAACGGTCGAATTGGCCTGCGACACATATCCCATTGTGTTCGGAATGGGGGTAATTAGCCAGGGACGACAGGCGGTGGGGCTCGTTTAGAGGCCGAAATTAAAAGTTACTTTTTGAAATTAAATAGAAAAAAAATATAATAAAAAATAAAACCCCTCCTCCCTTTTATCATTGCTCAGCCCCCCCCCCCTTCCCCCATTCAAAACACCTTCAGATCGAATAAGAAAAAAAAAGAGGGAAAAACAAATCGCGCGGAGCCCCCCCCGTCGACGACGATGCCACACCCCCCCCCCCCCCCCCCCAGACCTCGCCGCCTTCCCCTTCTCCTCCTCTTCTCCTTCCCGTTCCCCCCTTCTTCTCAGTGCGAACCCGCAAACACCCCCTTCCGAAACCCTAGATCAAACAACACCCCTCCGACGCGCCTCCACCCCCTGCTGACCCACAGCCGCCGCCACCGGGGGTCCAACTCCGACCATCCGCGCTCCCCATCACCCACTCTGATTCCCCCACCTCTGAAATACGACTGTAAGTGTTTTATATATTTGTTTATGTTTGTTTATTGAATGTAATTGGCTTTTAAAGGATAAAAATCAGTTCTTATATATGATACCGGTGAGAAGATTAGATTTTGATTTATATACAAGAAAGTTAGAATTTTTTTTATATGAGAAGAGTTAGTAAAAATATGATTTTTATGTTATATAGATAATAAAATTTTGATTTTTATAGGATGTATAGAATAGAAAATATAATCTTTTTATATGAAATGGTTTAGAAGAAAATTTTGATTTTTATATATTGAATAGCGAAGTAAAAATTCGCTTTTTATATATTGAATAGCGAAGTAAAAATTCGATTTTTATATATTGAATAGCGAAGTAAAAATTTGATTTTTACATATGTAGAGGATACAGGCAAAGAAAGTGACAAGAGGCAAGAACGACGAAGATTTCTACATAAGAAGAGTCGTGGCGTTGGATTAGCTATTCAGTGAGAATTTCTCACCTTTTAATTTTTATTTCTAGTTGAAATATATACTAGGATGCAGACGGTGTTTAGTAGCACCCGACACCCGTCGTCCACAGACCATGGACGACTTGTATGCTTGTTTGTTTGATTTTGATGTGTAGTTGATGGTGTGATGTGATGTGAAATGAAATAAAACATTTATATAGTTGAAATAAAATATTTTATAGTGGAAAATATTTTATAGTTAAAAATGGAATTTTTAACGTGTATATGAAATGAAATAAAAATAAACAAATTGGACGATTTGTTTATATACACATTTAACGGATATTGATTGGGACGATAAATTTTACACATCGCCCAACTGCACAAAAAAAATCTGTGTTTGATTGTTTGAAACCCCACACGGGTATTGGGATGATATTTGACGTACATTAATCCCGATTGTTTAGTTGTTTGTCGATCGATTGATTGACAGACTGTTATAAGCGTTGAATATTTATATTTGATGCTTATACAGTGTAGAATGCACTTTGGATGATGGTTGATTGTTCATCGTTGTTATTGTATACATGTGTGGTAGAAAATCCATAGAATTAACATTATATGGTAATTGATTGGGCCTCATTCCAGTTTTAAAATAGAAATATTTGAAAAAGAAATATTTGAAAATAGAATATTTGAAAATAGAAATGTATGAAGCCATGTTGATTAGATTGACGCCATTTAGACGTGAACGATATTTATACCGATTTTATTCATTTTATAATGAATATCAAAAGTGATTTCAAAATCTGATATTTTGAAAAGAATTAGAATTCGAATTGAAAGTGCATAGAAATGAATTCGAATTGAAACTGAATATAAATGAATTCGAATTGAAATTGAATATAAAGGAATTCGAATTGAAATTGAATATAAATGAATTCGAACCAAATTGAATTGAAATCGATTTGAAATGAATTTAAAACGAATTTATATTAGAATATTCAATTTTGATTTGAAATTGAATATGAAGTTGAAACCGTTTTGAAAACGAATTTAAAACGATTTATAAAATCCGTTTTAAAAGGAAATCGACGAAGTATATATTATGTGTATTATATATATAATATAATGGCCTGAGTAGAACGCGTCGCGCCGCGGCAGTTCGCGAATTTCGACCATTGACTTCGAATGGATATTGCGGGAGATCCGACCGTCGGATTCTCCTAAAACCGGAACCGTTGGGTTCGTATCGAAAAGAGCTTTCTTATGAATAATAGAAATTTGAAATCTAACGGTTGGATTTGGAATTATGTCCAAATCAAATTTGAAAAAGGTCGCTGTAAGTGCAGTTCGATGGCCGTTGATGGAAATCGACTGTACGGGCCTTGATAAAATTATTAAAAATAGTAATAATTTGTGTAAAATCATAAGAAATGATTTGGGAAGAATTGGGATGAAAAACTCCACATTTGAAAAGATAAAAATAGATTTTTATCGAAATGAACTAGTTTTGAACTAGAATAGTAATTTATTTATTTTTAAAATAAATAAATTGGATTTGAAATGTTCTTGAAAATAACCAGAATTTCCAATAATTGCGTTGGAATGGATTTGAATCGAAATTGTCTTCGGAATATTTCGATGTTGGATTTCGTGATTATACAGATATTGTTATGGAAATTTGAAAGATATATATATATATATATCGTTATTTCCAATACGATATTTATTGGTCGTAGAATTTGATATTGAATATAAGCCGATATATTTTCTATTCAGAGCCTTGTATTTAATATCAAATGTGATTTGGGTCGGTCGTGAATGGCGTCTTCATTAACACTGTTCTTAAGCCCAGTTGAGAAAAGATTAAATCTTTTTATTTAGACTTAATGAAGTGTACCAATTAAATAATATTTAATTGGAATTGAATTGGTATTGATTTTTGGGTTTATCGTGAACAGTGTTGTAAATAACACTTGTTCTTTAACCCGATAATTAATGGAATGTGATTTTGGGTTTATCGTGAACCGTGTTTTAAATGACACCGATTCTCTAACCCAGTTAAAGATTAAAACTAAGTGGAGTTTTAATGAATCTTTAATTAGATTGAAAATATCGAAAATGGAGTATCACCAGTTTTACTCCAGGCGATAGTTAAATCTTTAATTAGATTTGAACGTGAAATGGTAATTGAATTTACCGATAACACCGTGGTGTTAGATATGAAGTATTACCAGTTTTACTTCATGGGATGAATAGGTTGGGATTGGGAAATAAAATAAATGATTACTTCGGTGTGGTTCGCTAATCCCGACTAGTTTGAATTGATATTCAAAGGAGATTAAAGAATAAATTTAAAGAATTTATCTTTGATAAAATTAATGGGAACCTTTCCCAAAATATAAGAATATTTGAATAAAAAGAATATTCTGAAGTGGAATGAGGCGTATGTTGTGTTTGTGTAACACTTTTATAATATATACGCGAGTTATTCACAAAGACCGGGTTTATCCCATTCTGAATAACTGATTCGACGTGGTGTCGAAGACGAAGACGGTGGTTGAAGACCGGAGGTCTTCACGTCGTTTGGGTGATTACTGATGATCTTGATTGGGCTGTACACCCAAGAAGATGTAAATAGTTGGTGATCATCCAGACATGCTTGGAGATCGATGGATATGCGGGGTACTAGGTGCCTCCGGTTTCGTTCAGACCCAGAACGGACTTGTAAATGGACTGTGTGTCTGACATTGGATTTTAGTCTGTATGATTGATTTCTATTAAATATATATCTGTTTGGCGGCGGAGAATTTATTCTCTTGCTTAACGCCCTTCTCTGAGACGTACGAGCTCAGGGGTTATATATTGGTGGATATCAAACGCATGGAGTGAATTGCCTGTGTGGCATGCCTAAGTGGCAAATGATCAAGGCTTCTGTTGAAAAGCAAAGTCTTGTGGTTGATGATCAAAGCACGGCCTGTGTGGCGTAGCTTTATGTAACGTTGATTCACGAGTTTCACACCCGGTATGAACCAAAAACGGGAGAGGACGTCAGGGAGGGCATGCGTTTTTTTCTAGCTAGAAGTGGCGTCGGTGGTTTTACACGCCCTGACGAGTTTGACTTATGTGGTTGTTGCTGTTGCGAGGCGCCTCGGTTTGATCGGACGATCCGGGTCCAATGGAGTCATTTAGTTGGCTCACCTACGCCCCATAGGGCGGGGAAACGCATGTTCAGGAATTTTAATCCACATCGGTGGACCGGCCCTGAGGATCCATGGGTCCACCTGAGTCTGGGTCCTGAGGGGCGGGCTAGAGCGTCTCGAATCGGTTGAGGACTATCTTTTGCCTCGGTTCATAGACGGAAATCCCATTTCCAAATACGTGACTTTGCGGTTTTATTTGTAAACCTATATATGGCGACATAGTGGCATGGGACGCTTATGCCGTCTATGATTGATACTTATGATTTGAAGTTGTTTTATACACTATGCACTTACAATAGTATCAAATAATCTGTTTTAAACGTATCAAGCATTCTTTGGCTATTATAAGGTAAAAACCCTATCCCCCGGCTTGCGTTGCATTGTGTGATGGGACCTGGGTCTTATAATAGCTTCATTTTTCTTTATTTAGCATTGCGCTGTTTGGTTGATGCACTGGTATTCTTGGGAGGAAACCCGTTCCGTGTTATACGGCGTGGTCCCTTGATTTACCTATCTTTAAAAATAAAGATTAATAACTGTTTTAGTTCTCACACCAGTCTCATGACTGACCTGGAGTTTATTGTTTTAACCTAAACTCTGGGTGCCCTTATTTTGACACAGGCAGCTAGTATTTTTGGGTTTGCAGATTTATATTCACGGGATCCTGGTTTACAGCTGGAATGATATCCGGAAAGCTTTGTATCCGTATATCTCTTCTAGTTGTGTATTGTATTATTTTCCGCTGCGATGTATTTAAATGTAATTTAAATCTCTGATATTTCTGTGTAATATTTATTTATACTCTGTATATTCTTGTAATCTGATGCATTGTTGTAATATACAATGAAATGTTCTCCCGTCTGCGTTCTGTTGTGGCTTGTTCTCGATCTATCCGTGCTTTCCTTCACCGGGGGAGTTGCGGGTTTTTACAGTGCTTGTGTATGCACAAGAGAAATATATATATATATATATATATATATATATATATAAACAAATTAAAATATAAAATAAAGAATAAAATAAGGATTGCATGTAATAAATACATGCACTAAAAAGAGAAGAAAAATGTAATGCTTGCATTGAAAGAGAGGATTGTTGCATGCAATGTATATATGTTGCATGCACTGATTTGCAAACATAATTCATTAACATTAAAAGAAAAATAAAAGAAAAAGATTCATGTAATGGTTTAATTTAAATATTGTAACTAACATGAAAAAGAGAAGTAAGGAGAGAATAATAATTTTCATTGTTCTAAGACTTATTAACAAAAGACTTCATAGCTCAGTTGGTTAAGGCATTGGATTTGTAACATAGAGGTCAGCGGTTTGAACCCCAGCAGTAGCATAATTTTTATATTTATTTTAGAGAGGGCCAACTGAACATGCAAATATATGTACATATACAAATTCAAAATTTGAAAGGATAGGAATGTGCATATAAGGAAATAAAGAAAATATATGTATATATATATGAGAATATATATATATATATATATATATATATATATATATATATATATGTGCAGAAATATATGTATACGAAAGATAAAATTCAAGATATGGCTACAGTCAATTAAATATGGAAAGAATCAAATAATGGTGCAACACCATTTGAATTTTGAAAATAAAATGAAAGTTGTGTGTATATATATACACGTAAAATGGTTGTAAGAGGAATTGTATACGTATAAGAGTATTTCATGTGAATAAAACAGTTATAAATTCCAGAAATTCAAAAGTTCGAAAATCAAGTTTCTACGCCAAAACAATTCAAACATTCAAAATTCAATTTTCTGCGCCAAAACAGCTTGCGGATCCAATGCTGACTCAGCACTGCGTGTACGATAAGATTCGGCTGGATTCATCTGCAAACCTGGACTATTTTCTTTATTGGGTTCAATGCCGACTTAGCGTTGCGTGTACGATAAGGTCTTGAGCACCTATAAATAAGACCCAGACCTAACCCTAAACATCATAATTCGGAGGCTACGCTGATGCTCTGCCATGGCTCCCTCTCTTTCTCTTCTCAAATCTATTCTGAAATTAAAATGTTAGCCTAAGAGCATTATGAATTCAGATCTAGAAGAGTGAATCAACGTTAATAAAAAGATTATTGAATCATGAAAGCAAGGTAAACTTCTAAGAACCAATTTATTTAAATTATTTCTCTTTCCCTTCTCTTTTCATGAAATAATAAATCCATGGTCGTTAGATTGTGTATCAAATTGAAGGGAAAAGGAAACCATGGATGATCATACGGATTGAATCCAAAATTTGAGGAAAGTATGAAAGGTGAGTGAGTTTAAAATATAATTTTTGAATAATAGTACCTCTATCATTTGGCATTCCCCATAATGAACATATTGGAAGGTTTAATTTGATGAAATGCATTACTGCGCTAAAATGGATAATATGTTCAATTAGTTAATATGTTGAGATATACATTTACTTGAATGTTTAAGAAAAATGAATACCATTGTATAGATCCATTTTATGAACCTATGAATTGGGTAAATGATACACTATTGGAGAACTACATGTTATTTTAAATAAGGTTAATTACATGTAGGATGACACGCGACATATATTGGAATTTAGGGCATAATTTGAAATGAGATTTTGGAACATAACATATATTATGTTTTGAGACTTTAATTTGGAGGCGCAATCTGATATGAACATAAATGGTTGAAAATTCATATATAAGATTAGTTGAAATATTGGAAATATTTATATGTTATAGACTTGTTAAAAATATTGACAGTAACTACCACTGTTCATATTACATATTGATTTGTCCCATTTATATACCAGAGCTCTTACCTGTTTGAATTAGAATGGTTGTATGATCATATACATAAAATTGAATAAATGAAGATGAATATTCCTAGTATTACAATTAAAAATTGTAACTGCGCTTATGGCATGAGGTTAGGTTGCATTAGTGGTGGAAGTTTGCCCAGACCCGACCGGCATATCCAGCAGCCACTAATGTTGAACCTAATGTGGGGAGTCTAAGTGAGCAAATACGAGACGGACTATGACACGAGATTAGGCCCAACTTGTGGAAGAAGTCTGCCTGGACTCGACCGGCATATCTAACATCCACAAGTTGTAGGTCTAATGTGGAAGGTCTAGCCCATTATAAACAATAAATGGACATGCTAATGAAATGGACTACTTAACCTAATTTAATCCATAGGGATTGTACGAATATGAACTAAATTTAGGGTTAAGTAAAATTGGTTGGAAAATGAGTGGGCTAAGCAAATCTAAGGGGGTGGGTAATCTTTACATATAGCCCGCAAACTTTGTAATTAAAGAAACCTAGTGGTATACATAACCGGTAGAAATAATAAAGTTATGTAATTAAAAACACCTTTTAGGGTAAACATAACTTATAGAAATGATAGAATTTAGGCATGCATAATAAACTAATAAATAAATTGGATAACTGGTGAAATGAGATAAGGAACACTTAATTGTAAATTAAGTAATTAGTAAATGGGGAAAGCCGGAAACTAGTTGAGAAGAGGGGGAAAATATATGAAATATAAGAAGTTGTACTTAATTTAAGTAATCTGTAAACTTGGAAGTCTGAAACCCGTTGATAAGAATGTTTAGACTTGTCCTAAGGGCAAGCGGAAAGTATAACATAGGTTGTAATAAACGGTTAGAGAAACTTATTAATGGGTCTTAGTTAATAGAACTAAGTTAATAAGTAAACAACGATAAGTTGTATTGACAATGTAAAATAGAATTATGATTAAATGAGAAGGAATGAGGAAAACTTATAAAATAAAATAAATTATATTTAATCATAAATGGTAAGTGACATGTTAATTAGAAAACAGGTGAATTAGATATACTTAATTACATATTAAGTAAAACATGTTATTGTAATGATGAAATCAACTAGAAGATAAAAAGGGTTTGTGGATTATAGACCTTGGGGCACAATCTATAGATTAACATGTTAAACTTAAATGGATTAATTTGTATAACTGAAATTAATAAGCAAGAGAAACTTGGTAATTTGAATAAGAATTCAATGTGAATGAGAATAACCAAGCTGAAAGGAAACCTGATGAGGTAAGGCAAGCGCGTAAAAGAATGTTTAGACATAGGGTCTAATAACATATTAAAGTGAGACGCTTGAACCAGTCCGCACGTTTGAGGGTGAATAATCCAACGGGGTAAATCATCATGGTGTTATAAGGCACGAGGGGGAGCACACATTCATCTGATTATTCTGACGGCTACGAAGGACTGGAAGGGGAAGCATGCGGCTTCCTGAGGTATGTAAGGTGTTCCTAGTAGTCCTCTGTGCGACGGCCGATGTCTTAGTCTATGCCCGCAGAGGTTGGGTATGTGCGTAACTACTAGGTGGGTGGGCCTTGACTGCAGATGTAGCTATGCAGTCAGAATGCTGTAGCAAGGTGACACCAGGGTGGTTCGGCGGTTGCCTCACGAGGCGGCAGAGGGTCAGGATCAACAAGGATAGTAGACCGTCGAACAACCGTCATCGACAGCCAGTGAGATGCGGAAAGACTCGAGCTAAACCCAAGATACCATTTCACCCTTCACTATCGGGGTAAGGGGTTGAGGGGAGACGCCACATGGATGTTTAGATTGTTTGGGTAGGGGCGGTCGCTTAGCTCTGGTAGTCTTTACTAGTTGAGGGAGGGGCCGAGGCGGGGCCATAGTCACCACGAAAACAGAACCTAGGTATATCTGTATATAGAGGCTCTTTAAAGACGGGCCTGTACTGGTATGGAAAAGCTCCCGACCAAGTTCCATGTTTCTTGTATCGCCTGCCACGGAACTCGGTGTATATTAGAGGACGTGCAATTGAGGCATCGAGCTACAATTAACAGTATGTACGAGGGACAGTCTAGATACATGCATATCTTCTCTGGGTGGTGTATCGTAGACTTGAGAGCATTACTCCGGTACGAGATAGGATTCGATCGAGGGTAGCAGTCCACACCCTTACGTAGCGTAGTGATGGCAGATATATGCTGATCGTAATATTGTTATATAGAGAACCGTTCGTCACTCCGGCGTAGGATGAGGGGTTGCGAGCATTTCAGTGGCATTACGGTGGAGACCGTGCGAGTGGGGTACCATGGGGTGCGTAACACCCCATAAGTTTATAACATTAAAATTCACAAATTAAAGTATACTTAATTTTTAGAAGAAGAATTAAGTGAAATGGGTTGCGCTATTATGTTCGTCTCAAAATTTTGGGTCAAGATAGACAATTGGTTTGCATAAAACGGGTAACTTATGAAGAAGTTATTAAGCCTTGAAGTTTGTATGCATATGAGAGAAATATATATATATATATATATATATATATAATATTCAAAAAAAAAAGAGTTCAAAATAGCGAATCGGGAGGGGGAATAGCTGAATCGCACCATTTTTGGAGTCGACCCGAGCCTTGCTAGGTCGACTAGGGGTCGATTCAGGGTGTTTGGCTGTCAACCCGTGGCCCGATTCACGCTAAGGGCTGATGTGGCATCTGAGTGGTCCTGATGGTTCTGATTATCCCTAGGTTAATCCGATGGCCTTATTAAATTAAACTTCTATAAAAACACTCCTAAACCCCTAACCCTAATCACATTAATTCATAACAAGAGCCGCCATGCCATCAATGGAGAACCTAGAGTATCCGCCATACACTTTCAACCCTAAAGAAAGATAGAAGCTTGAATCAAAATCAGATCAATTCTAAATAACGATTAGTCTACATTAAAGGCGAGCAATTCAGTTTCAGAATACAGATCCCAAAAAGACAAGACTATTCTTTTTAATTGTGAGTACGATAGCTTTCACAAAATAATTAATTAATTTAATTATGATAAGATATAATTGGGATTATGAGAATATGATTTTGAATCATGTGATGTAAATTATATGTATGTTTGTGGTGTTGAATCATATGTTAGTCTTATGCAAGTTGGATCATATGTTAGTTCTTATGTGAATCTTATGCAAGTTGAATCATATATCTTATGCAAGTTTGTGATGATTGGATCATATGTTCAGGTATGAATCTTATACAAGTTTGGGTTGTTAAAATATATATGAGACATGTATATGCATATGCTAGTTTATGTGACATTAACCTTTATGTCTAGATCCATATGAAAGTTTACATCTTTATGTTTAGACCCATATGCAAGTTTACATCTTTATGTTTAGATCTATATGCAAGTTTACATCTTTATGTTTAGATCCATACACCTTTATGTTCGGATCTATAGCAGTACATAAGTTATGCAAGTTTATGCCCATTACCTATGCTAGTTTTGTATCATATGCTAGTTTGAATGAAATTCATATGCAAGTTATTGGCTATGTAATCTTATGTCATAATCCTTAGATCTATTTTATGTGTTATGTGATAATGTTTTTCTTTTTATAAGTTAGACTATTTGCGAGTCTAACATACGTCATATGAAAACGTACAAATAGCGTGGGGATGATGGGATAATACTGAATATACGTAAATTGTGAATTGGCATAAAATGGCCTTAAAAGCCATATAATTAATTTGAGACATTAATTGGCATAATTGGTATTTATGGACATAATTTTAAGAGACAATTATGGACATAAATAAATTTGGAACTTATTGACATATTTGAATAGGGATATTAATCCAATTTGGGGTTAACCGCCTAAGACACGAGGTTAGACTCTTTTGTGGTGTAAGACTGCCCGAACCCGCCCGGCAAATCCCGCAGCCACAAATGCCAGTCTAATGTGAGAGGTCAAAGGCACGAATTAAATGCGTAACAATTGTAAAGACACGAGGTTAGGCTCGTTTGCGGTATAAGACTGCCCGGACTCGTCCGACAAATCCAGCAACCGCAAATGTCAGCCTAATGTGGGATGTCTTTACAAGGTTACGGTTCTAATGAATTAAGTAACACTTAACCAGATAAACATGTGGTGGGACATGGGGGGTTAAGTAGGTGCCTTGGGTGGCATGTGAAATACGATTAGATGCACTTAACCAAGATTGAAACATATAAGAAGACATGAATAAGAATGGGGTTAATTGGGGAAACCTTAGTGGGGACCAAGCATAGGTGGAAGGCTTGTGTCAAGCATGGGGGCCCTTATCAAACCAGTAACCCATTAAGTATCTTTGTGAGCTCGACTCAAGTCGAGGACGGGACACACTTCCTGGATTTGATTGTAAGAGGTCAAAACGGGTTAGCGGTGGCAACGCAAGTCCAACGGGGTCATGTGCGTGCATGCGCCCGGGCTGGTAGGTAAGACGTTGTTGCATCACGTAGATATAAGTCGTGCATCTTTGGTGGTATCGGGTTGCCACTTTGGGGAGTGATACACCCCACTGTGGGACCAACACGGGTATCTACGAGTTAGGGAGCCGATCGAATGAGGGTAGTGGGTACAACTAGTGTAGATAGGGGCAGACAACACCTATGAATGCAGCTAGGGGTATACGAAACTACCATTATCATTATTAAGTTCGGTAGGTGGGATCAACTTTTAGGGTGACTACTGGTGGTGCAGTATAGTAATTATCCTATAGTGATTAGGAACGAGATTAACGCCAGAATATTCCTCTTATTTGCTTTGTCATGCCCACTTGTTTCATGGTCATATCATATCTTACCAGTTTATGCCTTATCCTAGTTACTTTAATAATTATATTGTTAAAGTTATTATACTCGCCAGACTTTATGTCTGACCCCCTTGTTTTCGCCTCTTTTCTTCCTTCCTCTCCCCCCCCCCCAAGGTTCTCAAGGTGGGACTAGTACCAGTGGAGCTTGATCTCGGATCTCTTTCTTTCTCTTTTGGAAGTGCTTGGACTGCTGAAAGTAAAGTTCAGCTCATCTCTTTTATGGCTACTTATGCTAGGGTTTATGCTTTTTATTTTATGTACTCTGAAACAATTTATCAAGATGGATATTAAGTGTACTTGGTTTATGAAGTTGTTGTAATCAAACTATTTCTCTACTGCAATAAAAGTTGCTTTAAAATTTTCAAGTACCATTATTTATATCTGTCTCGTTATATTCTGTTCTATACACTAAATACGCTCCATGGAAGTTAATGCATTCCCTTTGTGAGTGACATTAATGGACGTGGGGTGTTACACGTAGTATCAGAGCTGAAGGTTACCAGACCAGATATGAATTTTGAAAAACTACTTTTCAAAAAGCATTTTATAAAGAAATACTTTCAAAATTATGTTTTAAGGAAAGTATTTTCAAGAGAAAAGTTTGTTTCAAAAACATAACCCCCAAGAGCCATATATCTTTCTTTCGAATTCTCCGTTTTGAATCTCTTCATTTTCTTTTTAGCATGTATGGAATTCCCGAGATACCCGAGGGGATACCGGTACTAGGATGGTTTAGAAGGTATCTGGAAGTTAGGGCCAATGTCACAGGCCCAACAAATGCTCCTCCTCCTCCCCCTCCTCCTTCTCCTGCCCGTGTTGATACTTTTGCAAAGATATGCAAAGATTTTAGGGCAATGAACGAGAAATCTTTTCACGGATCAGAGACGTTTGTTGAAGCTCGAAATTGGCTTAAGGAGGTGGAAGATCTATTTGGTACTTTCGGAGTAGAAGATGGAAGGAAGGTCCAATTGGCTGCTTGGTTAATGAAAGATGAAGCCTCGTTTTGGTGGGAGGTCACGAACGGAGAGCGTCCGGTGGAGACATGGACGGATTTCAAGCGTAGGTTCGAAATAAAGTTTCCCTCACGAGCAGAAGAGAATTTATATATGGAAAGATTCTTGGCGTTGAAGCAAGGGGATTTATCAGTAAAGGAGTACTTCAACAAGTTCAATCAGTTGGCGAGATTTGGCTTGGAATTGGTAAACACACCTGAGAAGAAGGCCCTGAGGTTCGTTAAAGGTTTGAATGAGCCGCTACATGGGTTGGCGTTGACCCACATTCTGATGGCGGCTACCTTTGAGAAACTGGTTGACATGGCGCTTATGCATGAGGAAGAGAAAGGCGTGAATGCTAATAAGGCACCCGAGAATAAAGGAGACCAGAAGAAGCCACAACAGCAAAACAAGAAAGGTGGGAAGAACAATAATGGCAAAGGAAAGAAGAAGTGCTTTAATTGTGGGACACCAGGTCATCTGAGAAAAGACTATAGGAAAAAGAAGAAGACTGGCTGTTTCCATTGTGGAGAGGCAGGTCATCTAGTTAAGGACTGCCCAAGGAAACATGGGCAAGGACAAAGAACTTCTGGAGGGCAGCTTCAGGCTCTCATGTCACCAGGGCAGGCGAGAGGGCAGATTCAGGCTCTCATGGCACCAGGACAGGAGAGAGGTAGAAACATTTCCGTTGAAAGTTTAGTTTTTCTGTTTGATAATCCTATTCGTACTTTGTTTGACTTTGGCACTTCACACTCGTTTGTATCTGCTTCGTTAGTTGAAACACTGCACCTAAATACTAGTCTAGTTACGGATCTCATAATAGTTTCAAATCCTATTGGTGGTTCGGCTCATCTTTCTATGATTTGTCGGGATTTGAGGGTGTCTATCTTGGGCGTTGGGTTTGAATGCAACGACTTTGTTCTTGGCTTCATGGGCTATGGCTTGATTCTAGGTATGGATTGGCGAACTAGATATGGTGCCATCCTAGATTGTGAAAGAAGGGTAGTTAGATTGTTGACTCGTTGTGGAAAGACCCTTGATATTTCTTGTGACCCTAGAGGTCCGGTAATGCTTAGCTACCTAGAATCCCCAGACGCATCCAATGATGATTTGAAATCTGTTCATGTGGTCCGTGAATATAGTGACGTCTTCGACGAAGTTCGAGGTTTACCCCCGAGGCACGAGATAGACTTTCGAATATATCTAGTAGATAATGCAAAGCCAGTTGTATTACCAGTGCGCCACATGGCTCCGAGAGAGAGAAGAGAACTCAGTAAGCAAGTGAAAGAATTGCTTGAGAAGGGGTTCATAAGAAGAAGTATTTCGGAGTGGGGTGCTCCAGTCGTTTTTGCTACAAAAGCTGATGGTTCACTTAGAATGTTCGTGGAATATAGAGAGCTGAATAAGCTAACAAAGAAGAACAGCCACCCATTGCCGAGGATAGACAATTTATTCAATCAGTTGGTGGGTGCTTCAGTTTTCTCGCAACTGGATTTAGCTATAGGGTTTCATCAGCTAAGGGTGGCTGAAGATAGCATCGATAAGACTGCCTTTAGAACTCCTGACGGTTTCTTTGAGTGGCTCGTCATGCCTTTTGGTTTGACGAATGCACCCGCATACTTTGTTGACTTAATGAGTAGGGTGCTTGGGGACTTTCTAAACAAGTTTGTGGTAGTCTTTGTAGACGATATTCTGGTTTTCTCTAAAAATGAAGAAGAGCATGCCCTACATCCTAGGGAAGTCTTAGTGTAACAACCCGTATTTCGATAACATGAGTAAGACAAGAATCGAGGCAGAATTTAATTTTAAATTCTGAATCAAGTTAAAAGGGCTGTGCCATTGCGTTCGTCTCGGAAAAATACGCGAAATAGAGTCCGAGTTTTCGAAAATCGGAGTCCGTATGACCCAATTAAGGCCCAACGAAGTTTTCAAAAAAGTAAAAAACAGATTTCAAATTCAAACTTGAATTTGAAAAATTGGGCCAGATGGGCCAGGCGGGAAAAGTTCCCGCCACAGTACCCAAGTCGACAGCCCTGTCGACTTGGTCTGACCAAGTCGACAGCCCTGTCGACTGGGCTGTCGACCTGGCTCAGACGAGCAGTCTTGCCTGGTGCACCTGTTTCTATCTTGGCTAGGTTTCTGGGCCTGATTGGAAATCTGACGGTTCAGATTGGTCCTAGGGTTAATCTAAGGGTCCTAACTAGCCTAATCTTCTATAAATAAGCCCCTAACCCTCCCCTAAACCCTCATTATTCACTCATGTAACTAAACTATGGCAAAATTTCTACTCTCATGGCCTCCACTCAACTATCCTAGCCTCCACTTCATTCCTATGAGAGGTTCCATGATCATGAGAGTGTTAGAGAGTCCCTATGTTAGTATGAGAGCTTCTAAAGTTAATTTCAAGGCAAAAGCTTTGATCTTTGTTCTTAAAGATGGTGTTTTTAGTGGTTTGGAGCATCCATCTTTGGGTTTTTGGGTGATGGCATGCATAGGCTTCATCACAAGCTTTAGTTTAATCGATTTAGGCCTTCATAGCAATGTAAGCCCTTCCCTACTCTTAGATATTAACTATGAAGTTAAATGTTCATGTTGAAAGTTTGGGTTTGATTAATTAGAATGATGCATGCTATCATGTTATGCAAGTTTATGAAGTCATTATCTTGATCTTATGAGCTAAAAGCCACAACCTTTATGTTGAAATGTTGCATTATGCAACATGAGAATCTTCATAATCATTATGTCAACTTGCATATGAAGTCATAATCCGTATATGATGATATATGCGAGTTTCTAGCCATCATTCCATGTCTTTTGTCACCATGATTCGCTTATGTGCCAAGTTTGGGTTTATGCATGTTTTTGAGGCTTAAGAATGTAACATGCAAGCTAATGAACACATTTGTGCCTCATTTGCCACCATGATTAACTTGTGGCTTAATACCCATTTTTGTCATTCCTTTGCCAAGTCTCTTCTTTTAATCCATTACGTTGTTGCGAACGTATATGCGAGTTTAAAAGCATTGGGTTATGTTATGGGTAATTTCTAATGACATGAAAATACAACTTGAAAACATGGCTTGAAATATAACATGGAAGATGACATGTAAGTATGCATAAAAACATAAGCTTGGGAATTTACCTATTAAGTTAGGTCTACCCTTTGGGAATTTACCTATTAAGTTAGGTCTACCCAAATGCTTGAAAAACTTGTAACATGTTTTGGAAACATGATGAACATGACACTTAGATAATATAAGTGTGGCCAACTCGAGGTTGGGTTGAGTTTGCAACGTAAAACTACCCGGAACCGACCGGCCTAACTAGTAGTTGCAAACAATAGGACCCAATGTGAGAAGTTGGTCATGTTGTGCTTGAACCCGAGGTTAGACCAAGTTGTGGTGTAAAGCTACCCGGAACCGACCGGCTTAACTAGTAACCACAACAAAGTCTAATGTGAGAGGTTGGGGTGCATTAAGTAATAAATGCCACATGATAGGGTTAAGTTAATTTGATTAATGATTCTTAACCAAATATGACATGGGTAAATGGGTTAAGAAAATTGGTTAGGCTAATGATACTTAACAAAACATGACAAGGTTGGGTAGGTTAAGTGATTTGATTTGCCTAATGACGCTTAACCATTTTTATACGACTAGTGGACGGGGATTAAGTTAACCAACACTTAATCAATCCAACATGATAATTTGGCAAGGTTAAGTAAGTTTTCTTAATGACACTTAACCATACAAGATGATTAGGGGATGGGGTTAAGTAATTTACACTTAACTAATCCGACACGGTAATTAGATGGGGTTAAGTAATCCACACTTAACTAATCTAAACACGGTAATTCGATGGGGTTAAGTTAAACACTTAACCAATTTAAACTCGGTAATTCAATGAGGTTAAGTAACCAATACTTAACCAACTTAACGTGATAATTTAATGGGGTTAGGCAACTTATACTTAACCAATTATACATGATGATTTGATGGGGTTAAGTAACTTACACTTAACCAATCTAATACGCGGACCTGATAAGGTTAAGTCATAAGACCTTTTTAGAATATACTTAACCATTATAGTACGATTAGAGGATGGGGTTAAGCCAACCTATACTTAACCAATCCGACTCGATAATTTGATGGGATTAAGATAATCTATGCTTAATCGATCTAGCAAGATAATCCGATAGGATTAAGGTAAGCTAGTACTTGACCAATTTGACTTGATAAGGTTAAGTCATGAGCCTCTGGGTACACTTAACCAACTTGTGGGACTAAGTCTTGAACTTAAATACTTAGCCAATCTTTGACGTGATTCGTGGGCGGGTTAAGTCATGGACTTGAATGATAACACTTAACCCAATAGACAAACCCTAGCTAGAAGAACTAGGTAGAAAACCGTGGTTAATCAAGGATAACGGGAAAGGAAGCTAAGTGGTAAACCTTAGTTAAGGGTAACTAAGTAATAATTCTTAGCTAAGGACATAGGACTAATTCTCAAAGCGATGAGTAACCTGATACGGTAGGTCATCGCTTAGTATACGAGGAGGAGCAAGCTATCTGACTTGGATAAAAGCTCCAGCGCACTGGGTGCCGAAGTGGAAGCTTCGGGGGACATGAGGATATTCTTGGGATCCCTCTGTGGGCTGCCAGGTAGTTACACTAGGCCCGTGAGAGGTTAAGGTCTGCGTTAGAAGGACCAAGAGTATGCCTTGGTTGCTATGCGAGCGACCTAAAGACTGGGATGGATTAGCGTGGAGTCGACGATTCTTTGTTTTTGCCCTGGATAGCACATCGCCGACTACCTACCATCTTTAGTCAATCGTGTACGTGCGGAAAGGCAGGGAACCCCCAACAGACCATGCGCTTGCTATCGAGTCATGGGTGAGGTTGGCCCGTAGGAAAGTGGGCTATAGTGGTGCCGGGGAGTGGTTCTTATACATGATTTTTCTTGGATTGCCTTTCAGTAGTTGAGGGAGGGGTCACGTGGGACCATAGCCACGGGTACAAAAACAGACCTTGATATCTGCATCGGCAGACGATTTAAAGCTCCCGACCGAGTTCCGTATTTCTTGATTTGCCCTGGCACGGAACTCGGATGGCACATTGGGGAACATGTGCATCTAGACATGGAAAACGATTCACGATACATACGTGGGATCAAGGGCGAGGTTGACGGGTGGCGTAATCCCTAGTGGTCCTAGGTGGCCAAAACCCAAACCGAGACACGGAAACGTTCATTAGGTAGCATAATCCCTAGCGGTCCTAGGTGGCATAAATCCTAAGTGGACGCGCGATAGTTCATGGTAAGGAAACACAACTAGATCAAGGGTTGCAGTCCAAAACAACTTCAAGGATAAACCGTTTACATGGGAAAGCCCGTACAGCCTACGGCAAAGGACTGAACTTATACATGGAAAGAAACATATGAGTTGAGTAACCTATATATGCGGCATATTAGGTTGACATGGACCATTACACGACTTTTGAGTAAGGGTCATTCACGGATAACACGTAATACAGTTGGGGTACTAATACGGTAGGTGCAGAGCGGATATACAGGATAGATGCCATGGGACGTTACACGCGATAGATATCTTGGGATATTATACTTGATAGAAACCTGACAATGTGATACCTTGTTTTATCTTGACATCGTAGTTTATCACGACACCCTAGTTTATCTGAGTTCAGTAGTTCATCCTGTTATTTTGATTTAGCTTATCTATCTTGTTATCATGCTTATGTTCATCTCAGTTTCTCATGTCAGTTAACTTTACTAGTTTTTATACTAATAGTAGATAGGGCTTACTCAGTCTTTTTGACTGACCCGTTTTGTTTCGCCTCTTTTCTTCCGTTTCCCCCCCATGTTACAGGGAGGAAATACTGTTGTTTAGTTCGGACTTCTTCGGCTTGAAGGTCATCATGGATGGCTTGGATTTTTCTTGGCTATGGCTACTTTACTGCTTTTTCTTGGGGAATAATTTATGAAAAAGTCTTTATGCTTCTTTATTATTGCAAGACAGGTTTTGATGTACTCTGATGTAAAAGGCTTTAGACCTTATTTATTCATGTTATGAAAGTTTGATTTTACTTCCGCTATTTTATATATATTCTGTCTTGTAATATTTCTGTGCATGTTTACCAATAATACTCCTCCAAACCTAGTGCATTCCCTTTGTGAGTGACCCTAGCGGAGGTGGGGTGTTACATTTGGTATCAGAGCAGAAGGTTACCAGATTGGGCAAAAGTTTTTAAAGACCTTCTGAAAACTATTTGAAAATCGTTTATAAAGAAGCATTTTTCAAGAAAGTTTTCTTTTAAAAAGAAAAGGCTATTCCCCAAAGGCCATTAGCATTATCCTTGTTTCCTTAATTAAATCTCTTTTCCTTTCTTTCCTCCATCTGTAGTCACAGTGGTTTTAACTGCAACTAGTCTTTTCTATCTACGAAAGTACTTTCCATGCGATGGAGGTGGTTCTCGAGAGACCAATGGCCGCGTTATAAGAAAGGATAGTGAGAAAGAGGATGAAGGATGCGAGTTTAAGGATGAACAACTTGTTGGTATGGCTCAACCCAGAATGAGAGAGAAAGATGAACAATGAAACCCATGACGAGAGAGTACCTTTGGCATGGTGGAACGGGACGGATAGTTAAGTATCATGGGACAAGGACAAGATCATCGGGAGGGCAGTAGTATGCTCTCATTTCTAGAGTACCTCGGAAGGAGGGTAACGATCTCGTTAAAGGTTTAGCTTTTCTTCTCTACCATCCCGTTAGGACTTCGTTGTTCGTATCATTTAAGTCTGCTTTGATATTGAGTCTCTGCACCTTAAGTACTAGCGTAATAGAGAATCACATTTTTGTCTCAAGTCCTGTGGAGAATCGGTCCATTTATTCATGACTTGTTTTGGATTTGAAAATGACATGCCTCGGTTATGGATGGATTCTAGGGATGAAGTGGTTATCCAGTAAGGGGTGCCACTCTCGGTTTTGATAGGAGGGTAGTTAGACTCTTGACTAGCCTTGGTAATACCCTCGAAGTCTCGTGAAACCTTTTGGGTTTGGTCATGATTAGTTACCTAGAATCCCTTGATACCTTTATTGGAAATTTGAAGCCCGATCGAGTGGTGTTCGCCGATAAGACGGATGGTTTATTTCACTTATGCATGGGTTATGGAAATCACCCTAGTAAGTGCACTTGATAACCCGGTTGGCATCTGTTTACTTCCAAGAGAAAGTTCTACTACGTGGAATACCTTATGGTACGAAGTCCGAGATTCACTAGTGAATTTTGGAAAGCTTGCATGAGATCATGAGTACGCAGTCATGTTTGCGCTAAGTGTGCGAGTGGAACGAGAGGCGACGAAGAAATGAGTTCCAGCTCATGTTATGGAAACAGGAAATAAGAAGCTACGAAATCGCGAAGTTAAAGGACGGTCAAGGCACAATGGAATTGAGCTCAAGGAAGTACGACTTTGATGGTCAAAGACTAGATATGCGCATGATATCTCTTTTTGGGAGTATATCCTTGATCCCTGTTTTCTGTAGAGCCTACTTGTAGGCTATCTTTTGTGGACACCCTCTCGGTCCTATTTTCTGTTACAAACCCCGTAAGGAATTTGTCTTGTTTATCTTCTCGACCCTGTTTCAGGGAATCCTAGGTAGAACCCTATGGATGTAAACATGTATTTGAAACATGTTATGATTGATATGGTTGCAAGTGGTTGCTCGTGGATGCGCGAATACACATTAGATACTAGCTCGACTCGGTCACGTTTCATATTGCATATGCACGAGTGTTTATACTTGTTTATGGATGAAATTGAATGTGTTATCATGCGGTTGTTGCATATGAATGAATGATTGTGCACGCATATAGTATCTATATGACTAGGACTATTTGCATACATGTTGGATTCATGGCACTATACATATTTTTGCATTAGAAAGATTATTCAGGCCTGATCATTAGCATTAGCTAAGGAACATGTACACACACGTTCTGCATATATTCATATAGCATTAGAAATCATCTAAGGACAATGATTGCTTGTGGATGATGTTTTGAGTAGATGGATGATGGATGGTAGGATAGGTTCTTCCTAACTTGGAGATTTCGGGGACGAAATCCTAAAAGGTGGGGAGAATGTAACAACCCGTATTTCGATAACATGAGTAAGACAAGAATCGAGGCAGAATTTAATTTTAAATTCTGAATCAAGTTAAACGGGTTGTGCCATTGCGTTCGTCTCGGAAAAATACGCGAAATAGAGTCCGAGTTTTCGAAAATCGGAGTCCGTATGACCCAATTAAGGCCCAACGAAGTTTTCAGAAAAGTAAAAAACAGATTTCAAATTCAAACTTGAATTTGAAAAATTGGGCCAGATGGGCCAGGCGGGAAAAGTTCCCGCCACAGTACCCAAGTCGACAGCCCTGTCGACTTGGGAGTCGACTTGGTCTGACCAAGTCGACAGCCCTGTCGACTGGGCTGTCGACCTGGCTCAGACGAGCAGTCTTGCCTGGTGCACCTGTTTCTATCTTGGCTAGGTTTCTGGGCCTGGTTTGAAATCTGACGGTTCAGGTTGGTCCTAGGGTTAATCTAAGGGTCCTAACTAGCCTAATCTTCTATAAATAAGCCCCTAACCCTCCCCTAAACCCTCATTATTCACTCATGTAACTAAACTATGGCAAAATTTCTACTCTCATGGCCTCCACTCAACTATCCTAGCCTCCACTTCATTCCTATGAGAGGTTCCATGATCATGAGAGTGTTAGAGAGTCCCTATGTTAGTATGAGAGCTTCTCAAGTTAATTTCAAGGCAAAAGCTTTGATCTTTGTTCTTAAAGATGGTGTTTTTAGTGGTTTGGAGCATCCATCTTTGGGTTTTTGGGTGATGGCATGCATAGGCTTCATCACAAGCTTTAGTTTAATCGATTTAGGCCTTCATAGCAATGTAAGCCCTTCCCTACTCTTAGATATTAACTATGAAGTTAAATGTTCATGTTGAAAGTTTGAGTTTGATTAATTAGAATGATGCATGCTATCATGTTATGCAAGTTTATGAAGTCATTATCTTGATCTTATGAGCTAAAAGCCACAACCTTTATGTTGAAATGTTGCATTATGCAACATGAGAATCTTCATAATCATTATGTCAACTTGCATATGAAGTCATAATCCGTATATGATGATATATGCGAGTTTCTAGCCATCATTCCATGTCTTTTGTCACCATGATTCGCTTATGTGCCAAGTTTGGGTTTATGCATGTTTTTGAGGCTTAAGAATGTAACATGCAAGCTAATGAACACATTTGTGCCTCATTTGCCACCATGATTAACTTGTGGCTTAATACCCATTTTTGTCATTCCTTTGCCAAGTCTCTTCTTTTAATCCATTACGTTGTTGCGAACGTATATGCGAGTTTAAAAGCATTGGGTTATGTTATGGGTAATTTCTAATGACATGAAAATACAACTTGAAAACATGGCTTGAAATATAACATGGAAGATGACATGTAAGTATGCATAAAAACATAAGCTTGGGAATTTACCTATTAAGTTAGGTCTACCCTTTGGGAATTTACCTATTAAGTTAGGTCTACCCAAATGCTTGAAAAACTTGTAACATGTTTTGGAAACATGATGAACATGACACTTAGATAATATAAGTGTGGCCAACTCGAGGTTGGGTTGAGTTTGCAACGTAAAACTACCCGGAACCGACCGGCCTAACTAGTAGTTGCAAACAATAGGACCCAATGTGAGAAGTTGGTTATGTTGTGCTTGAACCCGAGGTTAGACCAAGTTGTGGTGTAAAGCTACCCGGAACCGACCGGCTTAACTAGTAACCACAACAAAGTCTAATGTGAGAGGTTGGGGTGCATTAAGTAATAAATGCCACATGATAGGGTTAAGTTAATTTGATTAATGACTCTTAACCAAATATGACATGGGTAAATGGGTTAAGAAAATTGGTTAGGCTAATGATACTTAACAAAACATGACAAGGTTGGGTAGGTTAAGTGATTTGATTTGCCTAATGACGCTTAACCATTTTTATACGACTAGTGGACGGGGATTAAGTTAACCAACACTTAATCAATCCAACATGATAATTTGGCAAGGTTAGGTAAGTTTTCTTAATGACACTTAACCATACAAGATGATTAGGGGATGGGGTTAAGTAATTTACACTTAACTAATCCGACACGGTAATTAGATGGGGTTAAGTAATCCACACTTAACTAATCTAAACACGGTAATTCGATGGGGTTAAGTTAAACACTTAACCAATTTAAACTCGGTAATTCAATGAGGTTAAGTAACCAATACTTAACCAACTTAACATGATAATTTAACGGGGTTAAGCAACTTAGGTTAAGTAACTTACACTTAACCAATCTAATACGCGGACCTGATAAGGTTAAGTCACAAGACCTTTTTAGAATATACTTAACCATTATAGTACGATTAGAGGATGGGGTTAAGCCAACCTATACTTAACCAATCCGACTCGATAATTTGATGGGATTAAGATAATCTGTGCTTAATCGATCTAGCAAGATAATCCGATAGGATTAAGGTAAGCTAGTACTTGACCAATTTGACTTGATAAGGTTAAGTCATGAGCCTCTGGGTACACTTAACCAACTTGTGGGACTAAGTCTTGAACTTAAATACTTAGCCAATCTTTGACGTGATTCGTGGGCGGGTTAAGTCATGGACTTGAATGATAACACTTAACCCAATAGACAAACCCTAGCTAGAAGAACTAGGTAGAAAACCGTGGTTAATCAAGGATAACGGGAAAGGAAGCTAAGTGGTAAACCTTAGTTAAGGGTAACTAAGTAATAATTCTTAGCTAAGGACATAGGACTAATTCTCAAAGCGATGAGTAACCTGATACGGTAGGTCATCGCTTAGTATACGAGGAGGAGCAAGCTATCCGACTTGGATAAAAGCTCCAGCACACTGGGTGCCGAAGTGGAAGCTTCGGGGGACGTGAGGATATTCTTGGGATCCCTCTGTGGGCTGCCAGGTAGTTACACTAGGCCCATGAGAGGTTAAGGTCTGCGTTAGAAGGACCAAGAGTATGCCTTGGTTGCTATGCGAGCGACCTAAAGACTGGGATGGATTAGCGTGGAGTCGACGATTCTTGGTTTTTGCCCTGGATAGCACATCGCCGACTACCTACCATCTTTAGTCAATCGTGTACGTGCGGAAAGGCAGGGAACCCCCAACAGACCATGCACTTGCTATCGAGTCATGGGTGAGGTTGGCCCGTAGGAAAGTGGGCTATAGTGGTGCCGGGGAGTGGTTCTTATACATGATTTTTCTTGGATTGCCTTTCAGTAGTTGAGGGAGGGGTCACGTGGGACCATAGCCACGGGTACAAAAACAGACCTTGATATCTGCATCGGCAGACGATTTAAAGCTCCCGACCGAGTTCCGTATTTCTTGATTTGCCCTGGCACGGAACTCGGATGGCACATTGGGGAACATGTGCATCTAGACATGGAAAACGATTCACGATACATACGTGGGATCAAGGGCGCGGTTGACGGGTGGCGTAATCCCTAGTGGTCCTAGGTGGCCAAAACCCAAACCGAGACACGGAAACGTTCATTAGGTAGCATAATCCCTAGCGGTCCTAGGTGGCATAAATCCTAAGTGGACGCGCGATAGTTCATAGTAAGGAAACACAACTAGATCAAGGGTTGCAGTCCAAAACAACTTCAAGGATAAACCGTTTACATGGGAAAGCCCGTACAGCCTACGGCAAAGGACTGAACTTATACATGGAAAGAAACATATGAGTTGAGTAACCTATATATGCGGCATATTAGGTTGACATGGACCATTACACGACTTTTGAGTAAGGGTCATTCACGGATAACACGTAATACAGTTGGGGTACTAATACGGTAGGTGCAGAGCGGATATACAGGATAGATGCCATGGGACGTTTCACGCGATAGATATCTTGGGATATTATACTTGATAGAAACCTGACAATGTGATACCTTGTTTTATCTTGACATCGTAGTTTATCACGACACCCTAGTTTATCTGAGTTCAGTAGTTCATCCTGTTATTTTGATTTAGCTTATCTATCTTGTTATCATGCTTATGTTCATCTCAGTTTCTCATGTCAGTTAACTTTACTAGTTTTTATACTAATAGTAGATAGGGCTTACTCAGTCTTTTTGACTGACCCGTTTTGTTTCGCCTCTTTTCTTCCGTTTCCCCCCAGGTTACAGGGAGGAAATACTGTTGTTTAGTTCGGACTTCTTCTGCTTGAAGGTCATCATGGATAGCTTGGATTTTTCTTGGCTATGGCTACTTTACTGCTTTTTCTTGGGGAATAATTTATGAAAAAGTCTTTATGCTTCTTTATTATTGCAAGACAGGTTTTGATGTACTCTGATGTAAAAGGCTTTAGACCTTATTTATTCATGTTATGAAAGTTTGATTTTACTTCCGCTATTTTATATATGTTCTGTCTTGTAATATTTCTGTGCATGTTTACCAATAATACTCCTCCAAACCTAGTGCATTCCCTTTGTGAGTGACCCTAGCGGAGGTGGGGTGTTACATTTAGAGACCCTATGAGCGCATCAGCTAAAAGTTAAGTTCTCCAAGTGCCATTTTTAGAGAAAAGAAGTGCGGTTCTTAGGACACGTGGTCTCTAAGGAAGGGATGGCTGTGGATCCCGCCAAGGTGGTGGCAATCCAAGATTGGAAAACTCCTAAGAACGCAACAGAAGTAAGAAGCTTTTTACGGATGGCTAGCTATTATAGGAAGTTCATTAAGGACTTCGCGAATATATCAACCCTTCTCACTCGATTAACGAAGAAAAATTTGACTTTTACTTGGGACGTTGACTGTGATGACGCTTTCCAACATCTGAAGAGGGCTTTGATGACAGCTCCAGTTTTAGTTTTGCCAGACGAGAGTAAGACATTCACTGTATATACCGATGCTTGCGGGACAGGGCTTGGTGCAGTTTTAATGCAAGAGGGAAGGGTGATATGCTATGGTGGAAGACAGTTGAAAGCCCACAAGAAAAATTACCCTACCCACGACTTAGAGTTGGCGGCCATAGTTTTTGCGCTTAATTCATGGCGTCATTATTTGCTTGGCGAGAGGTTTGAGTTATATACAGACCATAAGTCGTTAAAGTACTTATTCTCTCAGAAGGACCTAAACTTGAGGCAACAGAGATGGATGGAATTTTTGGCATCCTACGATTTGGAGATCGCATATACCCATGGCAACGGTAACGTTGTAGCCGACGCCTTAAGTAGAAAGAAGTTAACTTTAAGTCCTTTGTTCGTAGAGCGACAGAGTTTGGAGTATATATCTTCCTTTGACTTCAGACCCTCTGTCGATTATGTACCCGGATTATTGGCATCGTTAGAGGTGCAACCTACACTTTTGGGTTGAGTTGGAGAGGCACAGCGAAATGACCCACAGTTGGTTGAGATAGTAGGCAAGCTTATAGGAGGGGAGTCCTCGAGTCATCTTGATAGATATGATATAGATAAGAGAGGTTGGCTACGTAGAGATGGAATACTTTGCGTACCATAAGACGAGAGTTTAAAGAAGGCAATTATTGAAGACTCACATCGCTCTAAGATGACCATACATCCCCGTGGCGATAAGATGTATATGGATATGAAGCGAGTTTTCTTTTGGGCCGGAATGAAGAAGAACGTGGCCGAGTTCGTTGCTAGATGTTTAGTGTGCCAACAAGTCAAGGCGGAGCAAAAGTAGCCTGGAGGTTTGCTCCATCCCTTAGAGATTCCTCTTTGGAAATGGGAAAGCGTTTCCATGGATTTTGTAGGTGGGTTACCAAGATCAAGGAAGGGTAATACGGGGATTTGGGTAATTGTAGACAGACTTACCAAAAGTGCCCATTTTATTCCCGTTAAAAGTAGAAGGACCGCCGTGTGGTTAGCATCTGTTTACCTTCGAGAGATAGTTCGTTTGCACGACATACCCTCTAGCATTGTGAGTGATAGAGATCCCATTTTCACAAGCGAATTTTGGAAAAGCTTACAAGAGGCGGTTGGAACACAATTATGCTTAAGTACCGCTTATCACCCTCAGATGGATGGCCAGACCGAGAGAGTAAATCGGGTTCTAGAAGACCTTCTGAGACTATGCATCCTAGACTTTGGAGGAACATGAGAAGAACACCTTCCACTAGTGGAGTTCGCCTATAATAATAGTTTTAGGCTAGCATTGGCATGGCACCTTTTGAGGCTCTTTATGGAAAACCGTGTCGATCACCTACATGTTGGTGGGAATCCACTGATAAGGTTTTGCTTGGACCCGACATGATTAGGGAGACTTCGGAGATGATAGACCTGATTCGACGGCGAATGAAGACGACGCAGGACTGACAGAAGTCATATGCTGATAGGAGACGAACCGACATTGAATCCAATATTAGGGACATGGTTTTTGTTAAGGTGTCACCGTTAAGAAACGTAATCTGTTTTGGATCAGTAGGGAAGTTGGCACCGAGGTTCATAGAACCCTTTCCAGTTAGGAGAGGATTGGACAAATGGCGTATAGAGTAAAGTTACCAGAGAAGCTCAGCGGAGTTCATGACGTGTTTCACATTTCGCATTTGCGTAAGTGTTTACACGATACGGCGGAAGTGGTAAAGCCGAGCACGCTCGAAGAAGTGGAAGTAGAGCGCAATGTCACGATCAGACGAGCTCCTACACGCATTCTCGGATCGGAGGTCAAAAAGCTTCGCAACAAAGAGGTCAAGTTGGTTAAAGTGCAGTGGGGAGATGATCAAAGAGACGCGACTTGGGAGATGGAAGACAAAATGCGTACGCTGTACCCTTCCCTTTTTGAGGGTATGTTTTAATTTCTCTTTTTTCTACCGCTTTGTTGACACTTGTTCTATCTTTTAGTATTATCTTTGCGATGACATCTTCGATCTTTAGTTAGGAAGAACCCTATGGTTGCAAACATGTGTTTGAGACATGTTATGTTTGGTGGATGCAAATGGATGCAAGTGGTTGCTAGTGGTTGCTCGTGGATGCATGTACACACACATTAGGCACTAGATCGGCTCAATCACCTTCATGTTGCATATAAATGCGTGTGCATATCTAAATTAATGGATGTATAATGGTTGTGTTATCATATAGATGCTGCATTTTGATGAATGGTTGTGCACACATGTAGAAATAATATGTATAGATAAGATTCTTTCGCACACATAATGGACGCATGGCACTATCATGATTTGCATTAAGGAGGTCAACTGAATCAGTGGACCGCCTGATCTTTGTATTAGATAAGGAACATATACACACATTTTTGCATAAGTTCATATAGCATTAGAAATTTCTTTAAGGACAATGGATGCTTGTGGATGATGGTTGAGTAGATGGATGATTGGTTGGAAGGATACATTCTTCTTAACTTAGAGATTTCGGGGACGAAATCCTTTAAGGAGGGGAGAATGTAACACCCCATAATTTTATAACATGAAAATTCACAAATCAAAGTATACTTAATTTTTAGAAGAAGAATTAAGTGAAATGGGTTGCGCTATTATGTTCGTCTCAAAATTTTGGATCAATATAGACATTTGGTTTGCATAAAACGGATAACTTATGAAGAAGTTATTAAGCCTTGAAGTTTGTATGCATATGAGAGAAATATATATAGATATATATATATAAAAATATTCAAAAAAAAGTTCAAAACAACGAATCGGGAGGGGGAATAGCCGAACCGCACCATTTTTAGAGTCGACCCGAGCCTTGCTGGGTCGACTTGGGGTCGATACAGGGTGTTTGGCTGTCAACCCGTGGCCCGATTCGCCCTAAGGGCTGATGTGGCATCTGAGTGGCCCTGATGGTTCTGGTTATCCCTAGGTTAATCCGACGGCTCTTATTAAATTAAACTTCTATAAAAACACTCCTAAACCCCTAACCCTAATCACATTAATTCATAACAAGAGCCGCCATGCCGTCAATGGAGAACCTAGAGTAGCCGCCATACACTTTCAACCCTAAAGCAAGATAGAAGCTTGAATCAAAATCAAATCAAATCTAAATAACGATTAGTCTACATTAAAGGCGAGCAATTCAGTTTTAGAATACAGATCCCAAAAAGACAAGAATATTCTTTTTAATTGTGAGTATGACAGCTTTCACAAATTAATTAATTAATTTAATTATGAAAGATATAATTGGGATTATGAGAATATGATTTTGAATCATGTGATGTAAATTATATGCATGTTTGTGGTGTTGAATCATATGTTAGTCTTATGCAAATTGGATCATATGTTAGTTCTTATGTGAACCTTATGCAAGTTGAATCATGTATCTTATGCAAGTTTATGATGATTGGATCATATATTCATGTATGAATCTTATGCAAGTTTGGGTTGTTAAAATATATGTGAGACATGTATATGCATATGCTAGTTTATGTGACATTAACCTTTATGTCTAGATCCATATGCAAGTTTACATCTTTATGTTTAGATCTATATGCAAGTTTACATCTTTATGTTTAGATCCATATGCAAGTTTACATCTTTATGTTTAGATCCATATGCAAGTTCACACCTTTATGTTTGGATCTATAGCGGTACATAAGTTATGCAAGTTTATGCCCATTACCTATGCTAGTTTTGTATCATATGCTAGTTTGAATGAAATTCATATGCAAGTTATTGGCTATGTAATCTAATGTCATGATCCTTAGATCTATTTTATGTGTTATGTGATGTTGTTTTTCTTTCTATAAGTTAGACTATTAGCGAGTCTAACATATGTCATATGAAAATGTACTAATAGCGTGGGGATGATGGGATAATATTGAATATACATAAATTGTGAATTGGCATAAAATGGCCTTAAAAGGCATATAATTAATTTGAGACATTAATTGACATAATTGGTATTTATGGACATAATTTTAAGAGACAATTATGGACATAAGTAAATTTGGAATTTATTGATAAATTTGAATAGGAATATTAATCCAATTTGGGGTTAAATAAAGATGTGTAATAATTAACCGCCTAATACACGAGGTTAGACTCTTTTGTGGTGTAAGACTGTCTCGACCCGCCCGATAAATCCAACAGCCACAAATGCCAATCTAATGTGAGAGGCCAAAGGCACGAATTAAATGCGTAACAATTGTAAAGACACGAGGTTAGGCTCATTTGCGGTATAAGATTGCCCGGACCCGCCCGGCAAATCCAACAACTGCAAATGTCAGCCTATTGTGGGAGGTCTTTACAAGGTTACGGTTCTAATGAATTAAGTAACACTTAACCAGATAAACATGTGGTAGGACATGGGGGGTTAAGTGGGTGCCTTGGGTGGCATGTGAAATTAAGTGGGTGCCTTGGGTGGCATGTGAAATACGATTAGATGCACTTAACCAAGATTGAAACATGTAAGAAGACATGAATAAGAATGTGGTTAAGTAGGGAAACCTTAGTGGGGACCAAGCATAGGTGGAAGGCTTGTGTCAAGCATGGGGGCCCTTTTCAAACTAGTAACTCATTAAGGATCTTTGTGAGCTCGACCCAAGTAGAGGACGGGACACACTTACTGGATTTGATTGTAAGAGGTCAAAACGGGTTAGCGGTGGCAACGCAAGTCCAACGGGGTCATGTGCGTGCGTGGGCCCAGGCTGGTAGGTAAGACGTTGCATTGTGTAGATATAAGCCGTGCATCTTTGGTGGTATCAGGTTGCCACTTGGGGCGTGATACACCCCACTGTAGGACCAGCACGGGTATCTACGAGTTAGGGAGCTGATCGAATGGGGTTGTGAGTACAACTAGTGGAGATAGGGGCAGACGACACCTATGAAAGCAGCTAGGGGTACACGAAACTCCCATTATCATTATTAAGTTTTGTAGACGGGATCAACTTTTAGGGTGACTAGTGGTGGTGTAGTATAGTAATTATCCTATAGTGATTAGGAACGAGATTAACGCCAGAATATTCCTCTTATTTGCTTTGTCATGCCCACTTGTTTCATGGTCATATCTTATCTTACCAGTTTATGCCTTATCCCAGTTACATTAATAATTATATTGTTAAAGTTATTATACTCGCCAGACTTTATGTCCGACCCCCTTGTTTTCGCCTTTTTTCTTCCTCCCTCTCGGTTCTCAGGGTGAGACTAGTACTAGTGGAGCTTGATCTCGGATCTCTTTCTCTCTCTTTTGGAAGTGCTTGGATTGCTGAAAATAAAGTTCAGCTCATCTCTTTTATGGCTACTTGCGTTGGGGTTTATGCTTTTTATTTTATGTACTCTGAAACAATTTATCAAGATGGATACTAAGTGTACTTGGTTTTTGAAGTTGTTGTAATCAAACTATTTCTCCACTGCAATAAAAGTTGTTTTAAAAATTTCAAGTACCATTATTTATATCTGTCTTGTTATATTTTGTTCTATACACTAAATACGCTCCATGGAAGTTAATGCATTCCCTTTGTGAGTGACATTAATGGACGTAGGGTGTTACAGGGTGTACCTCGATATTGGGGGTAGCTACATATATACTGTATTAGGTTAATCCACTGGGAAGTAAATGGGCACGACGTGTGTGTAAGCCTTGAGTGTTGTTAACCCAAGTTACCTAATAAATAAGATAATATAATTGAACGGTATATGTAGGATTATCCAAAGCGTATAGTTTAAATCCAGTCACCAGTACTTGTGTTCTGACCCCTCCTCATAACATACCCATATGTTAGATTTGTGGTAGAGACATGATAGCCTTAGATGCTGGTTAGGAAGTATTATTAATACGGTAAGACTATATTTTGATTATATTATATTCCATTCCGCTGTGAGATAATTTTCTGAGATCTGACATGTTTTATGTCTGTCTTTTCTACAGGATACTAGAGCAAACCAACCCGAGTTTCGATGGATTGGAATTTTAAAAAAAATTCGGTCTGTCGAAATTTGGGTTGTCACTTAAATTCTTTACAATCCTATAAAACTAGAGCAAAGAAGCTGAGCCCACAAAATCACATAGCAATGGTATATGAACAATCATGGCCAAAGGGAGCAATGCACAAAAAACAACCGAGACATACCAAGACCACCAACACACCGAAACACCATCGTAGTTGCGCTATCGGCATGGTCAGTGGGTGGCGAGGCGTGTACAACCGAGGAACAAAAATACTAGCCAGCATTACAAACCCCTAATCCAGCACAAAATCCAAAAAACAGAGCTAGAAAATAACCCACTCATCAAACCCAGTCTAAACACCGATGCAAAACAAAAAGGACAAACCCAGAACCCGAACCCAAACCAACGAGTCGACCTCCTAGCCAGAAAGTATTAACCATACGCCACTTACGTTGAAGACAGTTACGATAGGCAATTTGTATGGATGAAGCAGAGGCTGAGAGGTCGAGATAGCGGATACAAAGGCCATTAGATAGATCTGTCGAAAACAAAGAGTAAAGAAAAAGACCAGGGCATGAGGAAGGGATCTAGATCTGAGGTGAAAAGCGTTTAGGGTTTTGGTGTGGAGCTTTCAGCAAAATTACAGTAATAGGAAAAGCTAGTATTGATCAAGAGGAAAGAGGAGGAAAAAGAGGCGGTAGATCGAAGCAACTAAAGAGGATAGAGTGGTGGCTGAACGATAACCCTAGTCCCCATCAATGTTCTTTTGCTAAAGTTTTTCATTTAGTTTTGAAATTTTTGAATATAAATAATAACAATAAAATCACGCTAATAAAAAAAAGCAACTTAGAAATAATATTCAAACAAAATACAATGATTCAAATGCAAAATCAAAGGTACATGCTTATAAAAATCATTTTTCTTGAATATATTAAGGATGTACAAATTTGTAAAAATTAAATTACCTGCGAAAGATGTGCAACCATCAAGTGCGAAGCCCATACCATAATACCCATCTTAACTAAACAGATAAAAATGAAAACCAAACCAAAAGAAATAAGTTTGATTAGTTATTTAACTTAAACGAACTAAAAATATTTCACATTTTACATACTAAACATAAATATATGATTAAAGTATTTTATGTTTTTGAATATCAATTTTTGACATATATGATGACTAATTCTTTTTATATCATCAAATAAATCTAAAATATTCACTAAAGCAAATTGTAGTTAATTTTATTAAATTGATAATCAAATATATTTGTTTGGCTGATTTTGATAGCAAAAGCTATAATCCATTGCATGCATTGGTGGATGACCCCGAACAGCTTAGAAAGACTATTATTTATCTTGTTAGGAAGTTGAAAAGGATCATATAATTTGTTCTGTATTTTATTTTTAGTTTTTGTTATTTCGTATGTCGTATTATGTATTTAAAAATAATTAACATAAATAAAATAATAATAAATACAAACAATAATAATAAAAAAAAATCCTCCTTTTGTGTTGCCTTTCTCGTATAAAGAATGCATTCCTCTTTTGCACAGTTACTCACCATTGGGTCCCCCTACCAAATCAAACTCGAGTTCATGTGCTTCAAAGCCGCGTGAAAGGATAGGGTCACTGAATTGACGGCGTCAAACATGACTAGATCGTTGTATCTTGTCCTTCCAGAAGCTAACGGACGTTTTCCTCAGCATCAACGAAATTAATCTATAAAAATATCTCATTTCCAAATTCATTCATATTGTGTGAAAATTTTCCATTTTCCGGGCTTTAGGTATGCGTTATTTTCTCTTCCTTTTTGTATTGTTGTTATCTTTGATTATAGAGTAATAGCTTCAATAATCTGTTGATGAAACTGTGTTTATCGTGACTTTTTTAACCTAATTTTGGCGTTCATTGATATCTGAATTCTGCGTTTAGGCTTTTTGAAACAATTTTACTTGATCGATGAAATTTTAGAGCTGAAATTCTGTGAAATGGGTGCATCCTTTTGAAATTAAGATCAATTTAGGGTCGTCCGTAAAAAACTAGCTATCGAATTGAGATATTCTGCCATCTTCTTTTTTGTGGGTGAGTTTTGTCGTGAAGTTGAGGAATTCTTATTGGTTCGGTTAAGATTTTTACTAAACTTTAGGTTAATTATAAGTGAATGAAGGAATTAATCTAGAATGTTCGATTTGTTTTATGTTGTACGTTCTGCTATGCTATGACTCAATTTTCTGCTTTGTTGTTTTAACTTGGAGGCACTTTATTATTTGGGTATAATTTGAATTTGTGTATTTACTTGCTTGCTAAGATATATCTTTTTATTGCATTTTAGTCAATATCATCAATTTTAGTTTGATTAATACTGCATTATATAGAAGACATAGAACTGTATGATTAATATGCATTGTTGAGATTCCTTCTGACGAAGTTGTAATATGATTCTGGGATGCTATATCTTGCTTTATATGATTCCATGATTCAGTTTTATAGTTATGTACTTCAATGCAGCCAGATGTAGGATAGTTGTATATTTTACACAGTAAATTGTTTGTACTTATGGTTCTGAAAGTACGAACCAAAATTTGGTAGAAAATGATGCTATTTCCTTTTTTTTGCAGGATACTGTTAATCAACTATCTATTAAAACAATACATTGTAATATCAATCTCAATAAGCTAATAATGAGCGACCACCTAGTACTGTTTGTGGACCGTCTTCTAACACCTCAGACTGTTGAAATACCACAACCGGACATTACTTCTGAAGATGCTTCTGTTATCCTAGCAAAACAAAAGGATGAATTAAGCAATGCTAACAGTAACGTGAAAATTGATGATGATTGTGATGAAGAACAGCCACTCATTCAAATGGTCGAGTGTAGAATTTGCCAAGAGGAGGATAACATAAAAAACTTAGAGACTCCTTGTGCTTGTAGTGGCAGTTTGAAGGTATAATTTCATACTAGCAATATTTCTTAATCTTTACTAGGTGCAATGGCAGCTTTTCTCTGTCAATTGCTTATTGCCAACGAAACTTTTATTCAAGATCAATTTTTCACTTAAAAATGCACAAGTAAAGCAATTAAATTGCTAGTTCATCTAATGATATTTCCATAAAAATGTTTGATTTTGGACAGTTGATTTAATTTGATGTAAAAGAGGAGTCTAAAGCTGGAAACAATGACATTAAAAATTGATTAAAACGAGATCAATCCTGGTGATTGATTTACCGATTGGATTGTCAGTTTTTGACAACTCGAATGACATGTTGCTCATTTGTCTAGTGGGTTTTGTCAAATTTTTAATCAAAATTTAAAGGATGAATTGTCGTTTAACATTAAAATTGGTGATCATTTTGGCATATTCTTCGTAAGCGTAATTGTTCTGAACTTGTGTTTACCAATTGGATGTTAATGTACAAGTGCATAATAAATCTATATGCATGTTGCTTGCTTTTGATTATCATGTTAAACATATAACAGCCAATATGTTACTTATTTTCTGTTCAGGAAGACTATTAATAAATGACATGTTAATTTTGTTTTAGAGAAATGCTAAACTTGCTACAACTTTTTTGATAAATAAATATCACATAAAAAGAGGGCAAATTCTATTTCAACCCTAAAAAATGCCGAGTTGCCCCCAAGTCTTGTAAAAAACTTAAACACCCCTGATTTTACTAAGTTTCTCCCTTTAATTATATATATACATATATATATATATACACATATATATATATATATATACATATATATATATATATATATATATACATATATATATATATATATACATATATATATATATATATATACATATATATATGTATAAATCCTAAAATACCCCTCCATGCAGTAGCACAGCAGCAGTACCCTAAAGGCACCTCACAATGCCACTATGAGATAACCTGAAGGCACCCCGCGGTGGCACTATGTGGTGCCTTGGACTACGGAGTGCCTTCAGGGTACCCTGTAGTGGCACTGCAAGGTGCCTTCAGGGTACCCTGCAGTGCCACTGTGTTGTGGTTAAAAAATCTATAGAAATAAAACGTAAAAATGGTATTTTCGTCCTTAATTTATTGAAAAGGGGGCAACTCAACTTTTATGTGTGTTTGAATAGAGTTTGCCTAAAAAGAGTGTCATGTGGGGATCATGTGTAGATCCCACCGGTCATTGTGACATCGACCCACAAAAATAACAGCGATAAGTGCATCATGTTTTTTTTTTGTTTGTTGTTCAACCTCTCATATTCAATTAATATAATGGGTCGTGAGTATTTATTTTAACGTAGTCGCAAATTATCACAGTATGCTCACAGGGCATGTGTACAGCGCTGGTGCAATGAGAAAGGAGATACGACTTGTGAAATCTGTCATCAGGTAAATCCTTTTTTTTACATAAAAAAGGTTTGCATTTGACCAAGAAGCACATATTAATATGTGTAATTACATAATATTTTTCTGGGCTAGTATGATTTAAAGATGTTCTAGTTCTCTTTTTATTTTTTTTATAAGCTCAAATCAACATATGCCTAGTTGATATAGCAAGACCCTACCCTAGTTGCATATCTATAGCAGCTTTATGCATACCTATATCAAATGAAATGTGAATGGTGATACTTTAATTATAGGCATACAAGCCTGGTTATACTGCACCACCTCCTCGACCTAATCCAGATGAGACAACTATTGATATCAGGTATTTGTTTGTCCGTATTTGTTATTTTTATGATAGATTTAGAAGTAGATTGATTTTATTAAACTACTTGTCTTGGTGAACTAGTGATGGTTGGACTATTACTGGAAGTCAAATGGATCTACATGATCCTCGTGTCCTTGCCATGGCTGCAGCACAACGCCGTTTCCTTGAAGCTGAGTATGATGAGTATGCAGCTACCAATGCAAGCGGTGCTGCGTTTTGTCGTTCTGCAGCTCTAATTGTAAGCCCTGACCAATTATCTGTCATTTATAATTATTTGACCACTTACTTTTATCACTTCCATCAAGCATAATAGCATCTTTTATGAGTTTACTGGCTTAACTTTATCACTTCCATCAAGCATAATAGCATCTTTTATGAGTTTACTGGCTAACCTTTTTCAGTTGTGACCTGTTCGGCAACAAAAATGGTTTTTTTTTTTTTTTTTAAATAGTAATAATTCAAAACCACTAAGTAGATTGAAGAATCAGAATATATGACATCAGTATCTAGGAGTATGCGAAATAAAAGTATGATAGTATACAACAGAATTTTATTGTATTAAGTCTCAATTATTAAGTCTCTTACTATTCTAAGCAAACAACCATACAGTTGGTACACCAACTTAATCAATGATGATGTCAAGGATGAAAATTGACCAAAAATACAGAACTAGTAAACTGCTTGCCCATGTTGAAATTTCTTTATGATTTGATAAGTTTACGTCCTGTTAATCTTATTGTATGCGATGTCAACTTATTACTTGATTTTCTTATGCAGCTTATGGCCCTTTTGTTAATGAGACATGCCTTGACCCTTTCCAATGGTGACGATGATGACGATGCTTCTGCATATTTTTCTGTAAGTAAATGTATTCATCGCACAACGTGTTCATGTCAACCTATTCAACAATCCTTTTGTCAACTTTCTTACTTGTATATATGACAACAGCTCTTTTTATTACGTGCTGCTGGATTTCTACTACCGTGCTATATCATGGCTTGGGCCATAAGCATCTTGCAAAGCCGTAGGCAAAGACAGGTAACTATAACATGCTATGCGATTGGTTGTGTGTACTCGATCATTTATACTTGATTGGATTATGTATGCCAAAATGACCATATTCGCCAACTGTATATGTAATAATTTACACCCATAGTTAAGCATTGCACCAAAGTAAACTTAACGATAACAACTTTGATGAATAGCAGTGCTGAAAATGTAATATATACCATAAAAATTTAAAGCGGCTTAGTAAAGAGCATCGCTAATTATCTGAAGAGAAACACCTTTCTGATCATAAATTTAGTGTAAGCGGGTATTTACTGTTCACTTTTCTGTTATGTTATGATGATAAACATTTATTTTTATAAATATTAGGAGGCGGCAGCAGTAGCGGCAGCGGAGGTGGCATTCATATTGCAATCAGGGCAAGCTAGGGGCTTACAGTTCACCATTGCTCCCGAATCGCCTACTACGCCTCAACAATAATCACATCAATAATTGAACAGAATTCATACATTATGCTTCATGCATTGCGCTTCTGTAAAACTGTAATTGGTGGGGTTCAACCCCTTGTTATACTATTTTCATTTTCAAATTTCAGGTTTGGCCTTTTAGGAGTCCAAACCATTGAGTGTTGTATATAAATGCAATTCATTGGCAAATTGGAGACTTAATTTTTCTGTATTAATAGCATCGATTAGCTATCATGTTTGAGCATACTCGCCATGGTGGTTGAAATCGCGAGTGGAAGCGCTTTTAAAAGCGTTGAAAAGCCTCATTCTTCTAGCAACCGGTGAGGCTTTGCTAGTTTTTGATTTATTTAAATCATACAGGCTAAACTATAAGAAAAATCTTTAGTCCGGTGTTCTATTTACCGTTTTAACGCCATTTTTATTTAAATTATATGGACTAAACTGGAATTTGAAATCCGTTTTGGCTTTAAATGGCAATTTGATTAATTGATTGTTGTTCGTCACTCAAATATATATATAAAAAAAATGTGGAGAGAAGCCCACTTGAAGTTCCAACTTAAGTTCCTAGTGATATCGCTGCAGCGTGAGTTTGAGATTTTAAGTGGGATTGCCTTCACTTTCATGGGTATTTTCACCGTTGGGAATGCTCTCATTGGGAGATGGTAAGTTTGTGGTGTGGAATTTTAGGAACAAAAATTCAGAGTTTGTTGGTAGATAGTCAATACTTCTGTATTGTGCAGGAGTGGATGGCTGTGTATGTTGTGAAGGAAATTGGAGGGGTGATAATAAATTACTGATTTGGTAGACAGAAAAAAATATCAAAGATGATTCTGGGTATTTTGCGTTGCTTCTAAAAATATTCATCATCAGCGCTTTACAAATGTATTGAGCACCTTTTTGTTAGAAGCGTTAAAAAAAGATTGAAACCAACCTAAAAGAAACGTCTAAACTGAGCTTTGCTTTTGGAAATCCTTGGTACGCACATTATGCATACTGGGAGAGCAGCAAGCGTAAGACGTGCGTTATTATTTGGAATATGAGTGCTTCTAACATGCATTGATTTGTATATGCGATGTGTTAATGGAAGTTAATTGATCATAATTTTAAAAGGTACAGTTTGGCTCACGTCTGTTATGGTTTGTGACACTCGTCGTCACATGAATATTAAAGTGGAGATATTGGAAGTTACAGGATTTTAGGATCTGTTGACCGAGTTTTATGGATTTGCTGAGATATTTTAGAGAAAGTTTTATTTTGAACAAGTTTTGAGGAGTATTTATTTCTAAGATGTTTCAGGGTCCAATTGGATATAGATCTAGTTTTTTCTATTTGCCTACATAAACATCTCATTAGAGAGAGATTTACTTGTACTTGAAGAAAAATATAAAAAACTTGTTTTTGGGATTGAGATAAATTCTCAATTTTTTTTAGGCTTTCATTGTAAAAATTTGGTGGATTAATAAAGATTTTTTTGGAGGCATTTGTTTGTTATTGTTATTTTTTTCTCTCTTTCAAAATCTAATTGTGTAGTGATCTTGCGGAAACCCTAACAATTGATATCAGAGTCTTCTACACAATTTTTTGGAGAGGGTTTGAATATGGATAAAATAATTATTGAAAAACTTAACGGAAGAAATTGGGGATTATGGAGGGCAAAGATGAAAAATTCCCTTTATCTTAATGATCTTCATCAGCCACCGGAGAATAATGGGGAAAAACCTAGCAATTTATCCGAAGAAAATGGGAGACTTTGGACAGGAAGGTTGCTGCGTCTATTCGATGTTTTCTGGATAATTCAGTGTTTCATATTGTTGCTAATGAAACATCTGCTTATGCAATATGGAAGAAATTGGAAGGAGTTTATGCAAAAAATTCCACAACAAATAAGGCTCTTCTTATGAGAAGATTGGTGAATCTAAAGCTTAAAAAAGGTGGATCAATTGGAGAGCATCTTAATGCTTTTCAGGAAATTGTGAATCAATTGGCTGCCGTAAATTTCAAGGTGGATGATGAAACACAAGCCTTAATGATGATGAGTCCGTTGCCAGAAAGTTGGGAAATGCTTGTGGTTGCGTTGAATAACTCAAATTCGGATGGCGTTGTTTCAATGAGGTCAGTAGTTAGTAGCTTGCTTAATGAGGAGATGCGGAGGACGAGCCTTATGGAAGGAAAAGATAAGGAGGAGGCAACAGAAATTGGAACTCTAATTGAAAAGCTTTTATTGCAAGGAGGGTTAATCAACGAAACATGGAAAGGCAACTGAATAGACCAGACATGAAAAAGGAATACATTTGTTTTTACTGTGACAAACCCGGTCATCAATCGAGATTTTGTCATAAACTTAAAAGGGATAAGGAGAAGATGAAGGCATTGAAGGAGTTAGATGAACAAGATAATAACGGTAATGATGTGAATTTTAGTGAAGAGATTGAAGGAAATGTTTTATGTGTTAATGAAGGCGAAACAAAAATTGGATACTTGATTCAGGAGCTTGTTTCCACGTGTGCCACCAAAAGGAAGCATTTATTGATTATCAAGAACAAAGTAGTAAAATGGTATCCGCTAACGGTCGAGATTTACATGTTAAAGGCATAGGTTCGGTACGATTGAAGATGAATGATGGAAAGGTGGTGAAGTTAAAGGGAGTTAGGTATATCCCAGAAATTAAGAAAAATCTTGCTGCAATTGGACAGTTAGAACAAAAAAGTTGCAGTTTCTCGACTAGAGGTGGAGTTACAAGGGTTTGGAGCGGTAACAACGAGCTTCTACATGCAAAACGGGGAATGATAACATATACAAATTGCTTGGAAAAACGGTGGAGAATGTAATGAGTTCTCAAATTGGATTAGGAGAGGCGAGTTCATCTGAATCAAGGTGGAGCCATCAACGTAAAGCCACAAAGTCTACATGGAGGCCATTATGGTAGTACAAGCAATTTTGAGATCTTTTATGCGGTGTATCTCATCAGGAAAATGCATAGTTTAGGGGTGGTTTTTAGATTTGTTGAGTGTTGGAGTGATTTCATATCAAGGTGAAGTGTTATGGTTTGTGATATTCATCACATGGATATTAAAGTGGAGATATTGGAAGTTACGGGATTTTAGGATCTGTTGAGCGAATTTTATGGATTTGCTGAGATATTTTAGGGAAAGTTTTATTTTGAACAAGTTTTAAGGAGTATTTATTTCTGAGATATTTTAGGGTCCAATTGGGTATAGATCTAGTCTTTTCTATTTGCCTATATAAGAATCTCATTAGGGAGAGATTTACTTGTACTTGAAGGAAAGGAAAAATAAGAAAACTTGTTTTTTGGAATTGAGATAAATTCTCAATTATTTTATTACGCTTTCATTGTAAAAATTTGGTGGATTAATAAAGGTTTTTTGGAGGTATTTATTTGTTAATGTTATCTTCTTCCCTCTTTCAAAATCTAATTGTGTAGTGATCTTGCGAAAACCCTAACAACGTCCCTGTTATGTTTCAAAACACAAAAAAACTTAGTTTAAAAACTTTATAAATTAGGTTCCTGTTTTTCGAAAATCATAAAAAAATCAGCAATAAATTATGAATTTTTTTACGAAAATTCAAAATTAAAATTCAATACATAATCTTCATCGTATTCATACATTAAAACTACAGAAAAAAATGCAATGCTGCAGAATTTTTATGCAAATTTATGTATAATTACTGACATTGCAGCAATTATTTCAAAAAATTGTTGAATTTCATGCAACTTTTGCTTAAAGAAAATAATTTCATGCAACAATATTGCTACAGTAAAGTAATTTTAAGGACCCATTTTATAGCTAACTTTGAACAGAGACTTGCTTTGTATTAAGTTTGGTTTAAAGGACCCGCCTTTAATTATCACTATCTGTTAAGTACGACTGTTAGTCAACATGGTAAACTAGAATATACATAAAAAGTAAGAAATACTTGAGTGTTTTGTATCATTTGCAATGTAGGTGCATGTTTGATGGTCAAAGTTTCACACACTTCCAGGTCACCCGAAGAATTTACTATTGTTTAATCGCAAAAGACGGCAACTTCCTTGTTGCAGATAGTTGATGAAGCATGGAAAATTAGAATGTTTAAGAACCCTATGTACAATTTGCAACATAAATTAAAGAACACAAAAGCAGCTCTGAAAATATGGTCAAATGCAATTTATGGTAAAGGTAACAAAATGTCCACTGAATTATCAAGACAATTGGAGCAGATACAACATATCACATTTCAACCGAATGCAGACATAGCTGACTTTCAGATGGAAAAATTGTTAATGCAACAACTAGAAGAAACACTTGAGACTGAAGCAAACATGATCAATCAAAAGTATAAACAGAACTGGGCAAAATATGGTGATAGGAATTCAAAGATATTTCATGTTTCCTTGGAAGATTAAGCAAGCAAAAGAATGTATGTATTAGATCAAAGATCAACATGGTATTTCACATTCCTCCCCTTCTGATGTTGATGAAGCTTTTTATAATTACTACTGTGATCTACTTGGCATGACTCCCCCTCTACCAAATCTAAATTTCATCAACAACTTAGCTTTATCTCCAATTTCCATGGACATGCAGGACTTACTTGTTAAACAAGTAACTGATCAAGACATAAAAGACTAAGTTTTTGCCATGAGAAAATCTTCTTCTCCTGGTCCAGATGGCTTTACTGTCTCTTTTTACATTCACTACTGGCCCATCATAGCTTTTGATGTCCTCAAAGCTGTGTTCATACTTTCTTTGACAAAAGCAAGATTCTTTCCTCCAAAAACTCCATAAACCTAGCTCTTATTCCTAAAATAAATAAACTTCTGATGTCACACATTTCCGTCTAATTGCATGCTGTAATGTCCTCTACAAAGCTATCTCTATAATCCTTGCCAACATATTGAAAGAGGTACTTCAACATGTCCTCTCCCCAAATCAAAATGCTTTCCTTCCTAATCGTAGCATTCTTAACAATGTCCTATTAACACATGAATTATTGAATGGATATGAGGGAAAAAATGCTTCCCCAAGAGCAATCTTAAAGAATGATCTGAAAAAAGCATTTGACTCTGTGAGCTGGATTGCCATCATTAAAATTATGGAGAAGTTGAGTTTTCCAAAAAAAAAAAAAAAAAAAAAAAACAACTGATTTACCTTTGCATCTCAACAGTTAGGTACACGCTTGTTTACAATGCCCATACTATTGGTTATTTTAGTGGGCGTAATGGTTTGATGCAAGGTGATCTAATTTTAGCGTACTTATTCATTTTACTAATGGAAACACTGACAAAAGAATTTCAAAGACAATTTTCTCTTAAGAACTTTGTGTTGCATCCAAAGTGCAGGTCCCCTCAAATCACTAACCTGGCCTTTGCCGACGACTTGTTAATTTTCACTAAACCAACCTCCACATCTCTTCAGTCAATCATGAATACCATAACCCAATTTCATACATTCTCTGGTCTTTATATGAATCTTAACAAATCGCACATCCTTCTTACTGGCCTTAATATACGACAAAGTCATGAAGTTTTAAGCCTCACGAATCTATCTCTGATGCACGATAACATGTCTTATCTTGGGATCCCTCTAGCAAGTAAGAGAATAACAGTTATCCAATGTCTACCTCTTTATGAGAAGATCACCTCTGTTTTAACAAGATGGGAAAACTGACTTCTCTCGCAACCTGGCAGGTTAGTGATTCTGAATGTTGTTATTTTCTCCATGATTGTATAGTGGTGTAGAACATTTATCCTTCCTTCTAAGCTGTTAAATATGATATAAACTACCATGAGAAACTTTCTATGGTCGGGCTCTATCCATATAACTTAATTAGCTCTAATTACATCCCATAAATTGGAGAAACCAAAGAATAAAGGTGGTCTAGGGATTAAGAATATTAGTCAGTGGAACATTGCTTCATTATCGAAGCACTTCTGCAATCTGGTAACATACAATAATACTCTATAGGTATCGTGGACAAGAAAACACAATCTAAAGAATGATGATATATGGTCTGTGGAATCTAAACCTACTCAAAGATGGATATGGAAAACTATGATAAATGTGAGAGAGAAAGTGAAACCTTTTTCTCAGATTATTGTCTCAGCTAATAGTAGAGCAAAATTCTAGAGCATGCCTTGGATAAAGACTGGTCTAATTCTTGCATAATATGTTGATCATGCTGCTATCACATATTAGAAAGTATGACAGCTCCGTATTGTACAAGAGCAAATATGTATTATAATGCCGCTTGGGCCTTATGGGCTTAGCCCACTTTTCTATTCTCTTTTATTATATAAGTGTAACGTTTGTACATATTGAACCAATGTTCATTTTCACAATTACAGGTTGCAATAATAAAATCTTTTGAGTCTTCTTCTTCATTACAGTTCCGCATATCAATATTTTGATTTCTCAAATTGGTATCAGAGCCGAGGACTTGTTTTTGCATTGATCATCAGTAGTGTTGATCAATTATTGATCCATCAGAGAAAATTCATCATTTGGATCACCCTCCATCCAAGCTTCAGCCTCTCATTTGAAGGTTGCTGCCTTATTCTTTAAATCAAGAGCCTCGCCTACAGTGTCTGTGGCTGCATCCTAATTTCAGAACAAGGGTTGCAGAGATAGATCTGTTTTTTCTCAAGAAACTGATCAAGACATATCAAGACATCATCAATATTGTTAAAAGTGTCATCTACAGACTGCCAATTAGGGTTTGTATCTGTTCTTTCAGAATCTAATAGCCTTTTATCACAATTTTGGCAATCTGAGTTACATCTTTTACATCATTGAAGACTCTAGATTTATCTCAATTCAAAGCTCAAGAGATTAAATCTTACCTCTGATTTGTTTTGAGTTCTGTCCTCGTTCTTTTGTTGTCATCATGGTTAATCCAACAGATGAATCAAGCCCACAAGTCTCCAGTAACAGGTGCCATCAATCCCTGTCTGATCCCATCCAAGAATTGATGAAGGCCATTATAAAACCTCAAAGTCAGTTAAACTCAGTTCACCTTGATGAATCCAATTACCTGTTATGGAAATTACAAGTATAAACTGCTGTTAGAGCTTATGGTTTAGAGGATTACATTTTTGGAACAAAGATTGTTCCACCTAAATTTGTTAGAGACAAAGAAGATAAACTGGTGAGTAATCCTGAATACATTATGCATCAAAGTCAAGATGGTCTTGTATGTGCATGGATGATGTCCTCTATTGGACCTTCTATTTTTCCACAATTAATAGGGGTCAAGTCTGCCCAAGAAGTTTGGGAAACAGTTCAGAGAAATTTTTCTAGTCAATCATCAGCCAGAGTTATGCATCACAAAATACTACTGCATAGCATAAGGAAAGGAAATCATCTATGAATGAATATTTGCTTAGAGTGAAAAACATTTGTGATCATTTAAGTTCTACAGGTCAAGGAATACCTGAATCTGAACAGGTAATAACTATTGTAAGTGGTCTTGATGATGAGTATGAAGCTGTTACTGCCATTATTCTTTCAATGGACCCAACACCCTCTTCGCAATATGTGTATTCTACACTATTGTCTCATGAAGGCAGAGTTGAACATAAGAAAAATGTTAATTCTGATATGTCAGTTAATTACACCTCCTATGGTAGAGGAAAAAATCAAGAAAAAGGAAGTGGTTCAAGAAATCAGTTTAATAACCAAAGAGGGGGTTGGTTAGGCAGAGGTAGAAGAGGTGGAATGAGCAACAATAATAATAACAGAATCAGGTGTCAAATTTGTGATAAAATAGGACACAGTTCTAGCAAATGTTACTTCAGGTTTAATTCTAATTATACTCCTTCACAACAAAATAACAATGCTAGTGCAAATGTGGTGAATTCTGTTAAAGAAAACAATAAAGCTCAGGTAGAAATTCTTAATACTGAAGCAACTACTAGTGATGATGTGTCAGATGACTGCTGGTATCCTGATTCTGGTGCAACCAACCATGTCACCAACAACTTAAACAATTTAAACTTAGGAAACAAGGAGTATAAAGGTATTCAAAATCTTACTGCTGGTAATGGTAGAATTGCACGCATATCACACACTGGAAATGCAAGTATTGATGAAAATAAACAGCTTATCTTAAAAAAATTGCTAAGAGTTCCATCAATTAAGAAAAATTTAATGAGTGTTTCCCAATTTGCCACGGATAATAATGTATATTTTGAATTTTATCCTAATGCATGTATGGTTAAAGACATACTGACCCAAGAAACTATCTTGCAGGGTAAAGAGGATAAGGGATTATACAGAATTGATGTAACAGCCCGAATTTTAATAACATGTTAAAACCATAAATCAAGGTAGAATTAAATTTTAAAATAAGAATCAAGGGAAATGGGTTGCGCCATTGCGTCCGTCTCGAAATTCTACTTGGAAACGAGTCCGAGTTTACGAGAAACGGAGTCCGTATGAGGGGGATATGACCCTCCGAAGTTTCAGAAATTTTCAGAATCGAAAACAGCTCGAAATTTGAATTCGAAATTCGAATTCAAACCCCAGCGCAGACTGGGCGGGAATTTTCCCGCCCAGGACCAGGTTGACCTGGGGGTCGACACTATGGTCGACCTCCCAGGGACCAGGTCGACCCTATGGTCGACCTGGGGGTCGACCTGGTGGCAGAACCCAGTTTTGAGCCTGGGTTCATTCTAATGTATCTGGTCTCGTTTTCTGTCTAGATTCGCCCTCCTAATCCTATATAAACAGCCCCCTAGCCCCATTCTCTTTACACCATTCTTCTATCCTTATGCTGCCTCTGAGATAATAGAAATAAATAAATAAAATAATGGCGTCGCTACTGTGCTGGGATCAAAACTAGAACTAGTGCATCTTCTTCCAAAATCTGAATAAGATTAAAAGAGAACAACTGCAACTCTTCTTCTATAATCCAATCAAGGCAAGTGCAGTTATCTTCCAATATGAAATTTAATCATGATCTTGACATAATTATAAAACTGAATCTGAGACTAGGCCCTTTTTCTATTTATCAGATCTGTTCCTCTGTTTTATTATTCTGTTTGTTCTGTATTTCTTCCTCCTTTCTTTCTTTTTGTTTGATAGCCAGGCTACCACGAGCCTGAGCCAAGTCTCATAAGAGATGAACGCATGAACGCTAAATTTGGGAAGAACATTGAATGAGGCATATTTGGGCAAAATCGATTTGTAACTAATTTGAGGACACAGCGCATGTTGTAATTCTGGACATAAATTTGAGACATACTGCATAAGATGATTTATGACTTGGAAGAAGAGGATTATAGTGACTTAGAACATAAAGAACATATTTCATAATTTAAGATCTAGATATGGGCATATTAAATCTGATAATTTGTCATTTGGAAGTAAGAGAATTAATTTGCATATGACTTCGGTGTAAAAACCTATATTAAGATTTGATGACTATTAAGTGTGAATACACCTAAGTAAAGGTTTTTTTTTGGATATGTGACATGCATTGTAATCAATGGCTATATTTGGCATAATTTATATGTGAATCACGATTAGCGTTTTTGGAGAATATTCTGAACTATGCAAGTTTAACTAAAATTTGGGACATATGCTATATGGTGAATTATGACCATAATTTTGGCATATAAGTTTAGGCTTACTTTATGAATTAGGCAAGATATGTGAATAGGACTTTAAGGAATGTTTAAATTTGCTAAAACTGTTATCTGCTTAATATGTTGAATTTGCCTAATATGCTAAATCTGTTACCTGTTTAATCTGCTGAATTGGCTAAACTGTTAAATATGTTGAATCGCCTAATCTGCTAATTATGCCTAATCTGCTAAATCTGTTGAGTTGCCTAATCTGCTAAATCTGTTGAACCGCCTGAGCTGCTAAATCTGTTAAATTTGTTGAAAAGCTGAATGATTGTAATTTGTGTATGAAAATCCGTAGGCTCGATCTAAGATTGAGTAAAACATGTTAATTTGATTAATCTGCTGCGAATTGAAAAGAAGTCAAATCTGTTAAATTGACATAATTAGTCTGATAGTTGTATAATTTGTTATGGAATAAACTGGTTATAATAAAAATGCTGAGACACGAGGTTAGACACATGTTTTCGGTAGAAGCCTGCCCGGACCCAACCGGCTTAACCAGAAACCGCAAACTGCTAGTATAATGTGAGAGGTCGTAGGCATAACTAAAATATGCTTAGACACGAGATTAGGTCTGGCATGTGACAGAAGTCTGCCCGGAACCGCCCGGCTTATCCAGCGGCCACAAGCTACCGACCTAATGTGAGAGGTCTGCGCATTAATATTTAATTAATGCAAATCTGAGATAAATATGATGTCTAAAACGTGTTGAGTGGATAGGGCTAAACCAACTAGACTGATGAATTAATAAACCTGTTTCGTGAATCTGTAGGCCTAATACAAAGTTAGACAATTTGTATGTCTGTTAAAACTGTACATCTAATCCGTTAGTCTGAAAACCTGTTGACTTGATTTTATGATCTGTGAACTAGTTGGTCTGAACTCTGTTGGCCTGAAAATTTGTAAACAAGTTAATCTGAAATCTATTAGTCTGGGGACACAAGGATAGGAGGGAAAATAATTGTTTCATCTGTTGTTTGGGACCCATATTAGTCAGTAACACTTTCTGGTATCAAAACTATGACCCAACAGTAGGTAGGGTCCGGGCATGCTTACTGAACTAATTATAAGCGGTTCATTCTGATAATGGCGAGGGGTGTTGATGGTGCATTCCAACCGGGTCATGTGCGTGCATGGATCCCAGTCTTCCTCTGAAGATGTAAGACGCCGTGACATCTGTAAATAGGTCTGTGTCGTTCAAAGGTTGCCACTTTAGGGAGTGATACACCCTTCTGTGGGGCTGGCACAGGGTATTTATGTATTAGGGAGCCAATCACTTGGGGTAGATTTAGGGTACACTTAGTTCTGTCTGTTTCCGTTGGGGTACCGTCTGTTTCTGTTTGGTGGTAACACCTGTCTATTTATACGTGGTACCGTCTGTTGGGGTGGTAAAGGCCTATTTACTAGTGTACACCTAATTCTAACATTCTGTTTCCGTAGGGATTATTCTTTTTCCGTCTCTGATTCCATTTATGTACCATCTGTCTGTTGGGGTGGTAAAGGCCCATTACTGGCATTCTGTTTCTGTATAGATTATTCTGTTCTGTTTCTGTTTCAGTTTAGACATTAGGGTAACACCTAATCCTGTTATACTAGTATTAGTGCAGAGAAGTAAGATATAAGTAAGAAGCATAACTTGGGCTATATCATTCTGTTTAGCTTAAGTATACCAGTTACTCCTATTGATGTTGTCTCTTATCCAGCTTTATTCTTATGTCATGATATTATTATCTGTTCATATGCTGAAAGTCACTGGATGTGACGACCCCAAAACCCGTACTGCGGTGTTAAGGGTAATCTTTGGAATATAACACATAAACAGATAATAGCAGAACAGAATTAAATAAATACACCAAATAATGAACAAATAATACACTGGATAAACATAATCATCCGAGTTACACAGTATACAGGATCATACTTAGTACAAATACAGTTCAGCTATACATAAATGTCTACAGCGGAAACAAACATAATATGTACAATAGGAGCTGAACAACATAAAAAGAAATAAATGATAGAATCCATCTTCAGCTATCCAGAAAGAGCCGGCTAATAACCTAAATACAAGGCTGCCCGTGTAGAAAAAGAGGCACCCGAGTTTGCAAGTGAAACAAACTACGAGTCAGTCATGGGACTGGTATGAGAAATCTACTTAACACAGTTAAAATATGGCTAATCACAGGACCACGCCACTTTCGCGGAACGGGTTTACTCCATTGGATTGCCAGTGCTCTAAAACAAGTAAATCTTTAAAACATCGCAATGCTTTTTATAAAAATGAAGCCATTATAAGACTCAGTTCCCATCACATAATGCAACGCAAACCGGAGGATAGAGTTTTACCTTATAATGGCCAAAATATGCTTGATACGATTAAAACAAAAGCATTTGATATTATTACTAGTGTTTATATGTTTCAAAAACAATTTCAATCCTAACTATCAATCATAGACGGCATGGGTACCATATATCATGTCACTATATATATATATATATATATATATATATATATATATATAATCAAAACCACACAGTCACGTATTTGGAAATTGGATTTTCGTCATGAACCAAGGCAAAAGATAGTCCTTACCGACTTCGAGACAATCTAGCCCATGTCTCAGGACCCAGACTCAGGTGGGCCCTTGGAGCGACAAGGCCGGTCCACCGATGTGGATTAAAATTCCTGAACACCGCGTTTCCCCGCCCTTTGGGGCGTAAACGAGTCAACGAATGACTCCATCGGTCCCGGATCGACCGATATAACTGAGGCGCCTCGCAATAGCAACAACCACATAGGTGAAAATAATATAAATGTCAGCCTGTTCAAGCACCAACACCACCTCTAACTAGAAGGAAACGCATGTCCTCCCTGAGGTCCTCTCCCGTTTCTGGTTCATACCGGGGTGTGAGGCTCGCGAATCCATGTTATACACAAAGCTACGCCACACAGGCGGTGCTTTGATCATCAACCACAAGACATTGCTTTTCAACAGAAGCCCTGATCACTGCATCTTAACATGCCACATAGGCAATTCACGCCATGTAACTGATGGCTATCAATCACACCGAATGAATTCCAATGTCTGACACACAATTCATTTGCAAGTCCGTTCTGGGTATGAACGAAATCGGAGGCACTATATACCTCGCAAACCCATCGATCTCCACGTACATCTGGACGATCACCACTCATTATCCATATTTCGGGATGCCTCCCAATCAGAACATCAGTTACCATCCAAACGAGGTGAAGATTTCCGGTCTTCAACCACCGTCTTTATCTTCGATTTCTTATCGTCGATTTAGTTATTCAGTATGGGATAAACCCGGTCTTTCTGAGCAACTCACGTATATAATAAACAAGTGCTACACAAACACAACATACGCATCATTTCAATTCATTAGTCACTAACCGTAAATAAGTAAGAGAACGATTTCCCAAATATTAACCCCGAAGGCCGAAACCAACATCAGATCAAAACCCAGGAAATCATTTGACTTAGCCAACCTTCAGTTAATTTCTAAATTTCACATCCATATCGTTTATAATATTTTATAACGATTTATCGCTATTTTTATTTATTTTAAAATAGCCAATTTATTCAAACGACGCTTCGGGCCATAACGTGGCCGTGGCGCTGTTTTTTTTCAGATTTGATTTACACATATCTGAAAATCTAACCGTTGGATCCTCACAAAATTTATATCATTAGAAAGATCTTCTCAAAACGAATCCAACGGTTCCAGTTTTGGGAAAATCCTACGGTCGGATCTCCCGGTACAATCGTTTGAAGTTTCGATTTCAAAATACGAACTGCAGCGTCGTTATTCGATTTATTTTAATTATATTTATATATATATATATATAAAATCGATTCTAGCGCTGTTTTTCTTCAGATTTGAATTTAACATTCCAGACAATCCAACCGTTGGATCTTTACAAAGTAGGTGTCGTTGGAAAGATATTTCCAAAGCGAACCCAACGGTTTCGGTTTCGGGAAAATCCGATGGTCGGATCTCCCGCACTAATCGTTTGAAATCACGCTTTCAAAACACGAACTGAAGCCTCGTTGTTCGATATATTTTAATTATATATATATATATATATAATCGATTCTTCGATTTCAAAACCATATTCTTTTCATATCTATGATAAAAATGATATTTTTATCTAACTGACTTCTATTTCAACACTTCACTATTTTTAACAATTCATGTATATAATAAAAATGTGATTTTTAATGTAAAACAATTTATTTCAAAACACGACTATTTTATATAGTTCATATAGATGATAAAAATAGGATTTTTAATGTAAAACAATTTATTTCAAAACACGACTATTTTATATAGTTCATATAGATGATAAAAATAAGATTTTTATTATAAAAAAATTTATTTTAAAACACGAATACCATTCAACACATGAATTTCTATTCAACGAATGAATTTCTATTCAACAAATGAATGGTTTTCTATAGTTTGTATATATATAGTAAAAATGTGATTTTTATTGCAAAACAATTTATTTTAAAACACGCCTATTTTATATAGTTCATATACATGATAAAAATAGGATTTTTATTATAAGGCAATTCATTTTAAAACACGAATACCATTCAACACATGAATTTCTATTCAACGAATGAATTTCTATTCAACACATGAACGGTTTCAACATATGAAAATAATTTCAACAAATGAAAATAATTCTAACACATGAATATTTAAGAAAATTTCGGCAGCATAACGGCAGGGTAGTTAAAACCGGGGCCGTCCCTAGTACGGCTCCTCGCTCTACCTTAAAGCCTCGCAGCTTTTGACAATGGGGATTTCATGCATCTAGTTCGCACGCAGGCGGCATGTATTTTTTTTTTTCATTTCCACAAACTAATCCTATGTGGTTTCAACCAAATAATTCTCAACCACAAACGGGTATTTTTCAACCACGATCAATCAATTTCAACCACAAACAATTCTAATCAACCATTCGCAATCAACCAATCACAACCAATAAATATCGTCCATGGTTTGTGAACGAGGGGCGTATATATATATATATTATATAACCATTTCACTTCTATTTCAACACATATATAATTTTTACAACGCATATATGTAACACCCTACACCCGCTATGGTCACTCACTAAGGGAATGCCATGGCATCGGTGGAGTATTTTAGTGAATATAGAACAGAAAAATTACACAAAGACAGATATAAATAGTACTTGAAATTTAAAACATCATCTCATAACAGCGGAAATAAACATGTCTGGTTACATCATAAAACCACGATAAAAGTCAAGTACAATATCCGTCAAAATAAAGAAGTACATAATCCCACTCTCTCATACAATAGCCAGAACAAAAAGAAAAGATAACTGGATAACTGGAGCTTTACATCTATCCAAGCTCCTAAAGACTGGAACAGCAATCTGATCAAGCTCCACTACTGCTAGGATCCACCGTAGGACCTGAGGGTTGGGAAAAAGATAGAAACAACGGGGTCAGACATAAGTCTGAGTGAGTCCTATAACTTTAACAATACAATCATTAAAGTAACCAGAGAAGACATAAACTTTACCTACGGTAATATCTGGGGATGAATGGCTACACTAAGCAGCTTGGTAGACTTAGGATAAACTAAGATAACCGTAAGGACGCATCTACCCACCCAAGGATAATTACTAACTGCACCACACCAGTCATTCCTACTTAAAGGTTGATCCCTTCCAAGGACTTAGAAAATTTTCCCCAGTAGTCTCGTGTACCCCTAGCCCACTACATAGGTGCCGCCTGCCCCTATCTCCACTAGGTGTACTTAGTAATTTCACCCAGTAGTTTCGTGTACCCCTACATAGGTGCCATCTGCCCCTATCTTTATTAGGTGTACCCACTACTCCCCAGCGATCGGCTCCCTACCGTAGATACCCGTGCTGGTCCCACGATTGGGGTGTATCATTCCCCTAATGTGGCTACCAGGTAATATCAACAGTGCACGGCTTTATATCTACACGATGCAACAACGACTTACCAACCAGCCCGGGTCCACACACGCATATGAAACCCGTTGGTCCCGCGTTGCCACCGCTAACCCGGTTTGGCCTCTTATAGTCAAGCCCAATATGCGTGTCCCGTCACCCGACTAGAGTCGAGCCCACAAAGATACGTTTGGGATATTGGTTGAAATGGGCCCCCACAAGCTACCCACCTAAGCTTGTCACATATCTAGTGAATCCCACTTAACCCTTTAACCATGTCCCCTTACATGTTATAAATTTTGGTTAAGTCCTTTAATCATATTCTAATTGTCATACAAGGTACCCACTAGATTTTCACATGCCACCCATGGCACTTACTTAACCCTTTAATCATGTTTAATTACATGTTCCACCTTGGTTAAGTATTCTAATCGTATTCTTACATGCCACCCATGGCACTTACTTAACCCTTTAATCACGTTTAATTACATGTTCCACCTTGGTTAAGTATTCTAATCGTATTCTTACATGCCACCCATGGCACTTACTTAACCCTTTAATCATGTTTAATTACATGTTCTAATTTGGTTAAGTATTCTAATCGTATTTTTCTATTGCCACCCAAGGCAACCCACTAGTCTCATCATGCCACCCCAAGGCACCCACTTAACCCCTCATGTCCCACTACATGCTAATATGGTTAAGTGTTTCTTAATTCATTAATTAAGATCATGACCTCATAAAGACCTCTCACATTAGACCGTCTTTTATGACTGCTGGATATGCCGGTTGGTTCCGGGCAGACTTCTGTCATCAAAAGGGTCTAACCTCGTGTCTTTACTTTAATCATGTATTTAATTTATGACTAAGACCTCTCACATTGGGCCAATCATTTGTAGCCGCTGGATGGCCGGTCGGTTCCGGGCAGACTTCCGCTACAAAAGGGTCCAACCTCGTGTCTTAGTTGATTAATTACACCTAATTAATCACCCCCATATTAATTATCCCTAATTAATATCAAGTTTTCCATAACATGGGTAGACCTAACTCAATAGGTAAATTCCCATGGGGTAGACCTAACTCAATAGGTAAATTCCCACTTCTGGTAATTTATTTATTTTATGGCATGTTCAATCATACCCAATCATACTTTATTAACATATTTATTAACCCCATCGTTCCCCACGTAAATCGTTCTCAATTCATAACATAATAAAGGGGAAGATCCATCACAAATATCATGGGTTTAGCATATAACTTTGTCATGGGTTAAGAGGATGTCAACTTGCATATATGAGCACATATTAACCCAACTACATTTAACCCAAACTTGCATATTATCATACACATGATTTGCATAACATGTTGCATATGAGCTTGCATATTATCATACATATCTTGCATAACATGTTGAACTTGCATATAAGCATTCTCATAACTTGCATAACATGCTAAACATGCATTTAAGCATACACATAACTTGCATAAGCATTCACATACTTGCATAAGCATGCATAACTTGCATATCACATTGAACTTGCATTTAAGCATACACATAACTTGCATAAGCATTTACATACTTGCATAAGCATGCATATCACATTAAACATGCATTTAAGCATATACACCACTTGCATAAGCATTCATATACTTGCATAAGTATGCATATCACATTAAACTTGCATTTAAACATATACACCACTTGCATAAGCATTCATATACTTGCATAAGTATGCATATCACATTAAACTTGCATTTAAACATATACACTACTTGCATAAGCATTCATATACTTGCATAAGTATGCATATCACATTAAACTTGCATTTAAACATATACACCACTTGCATAAGCATTCATATACTTGCATAAGTATGCATATCACATTAAACTTGCATTTAAACATATACACTACTTGCATAAGCATTCATATACTTGCATAAGTATGCATATCACATTAAACTTGCATTTAAACATATACACCACTTGCATATGAATTTGCATAACTCACTTTGTTAAACATGCATAAATCCACTTGTTAAATATGCATAAACCCACATATTAAACATGCATAAACCCATTTGCCAAACATGCATAAACATAGAAAAGCATAGAGTAGCATATCATTCTAAATGATTCAAACTCACTAATCCGCATTTAAGACCATAAGTCTCATTACACCCAATCTACTTACTTTAACAATTGATGTTAAAGTGATAGAAACTCACCAAACCCAAAATTAACCCACTTATGAAGTGGAATTAGTTGCTAAATATGAAGATGGTGATGATTAGAGAATGATTTGAGAGGGATTAGCTTGCAACTTCCTTCTTAGATTAGTGGAGACTCCTTCTAGGATTTAATTTGGCGGCATGAGGCCTTCATTTCTATTTTTAGTATGGATTAAGGTAGGTTTAAGGTGTATTTATAGATTAGGAGAGTGTTTTAGGCCCTTAGATTAACCCTAGATTAGATTAGGTCCGTTAGATTTAGGAAATCTCTAGAACCCAGCTCAGCCCTAGCCAGAAAACCAGATCTGGTGCACCCAAGCCCCCTGGTTCGAGACGCCGTGTCGACAGGCAAGTCGACAGGCAAGTCGACTCCCCCTGTCGACAGGCCTGTCGACAGCCCTGTCGACATGGTCAGGGCGGGAATCTTCCCGCCTGGCCCCGCTGGTTCTATTTTAAAATCTAAATTTGAATTTCTAAATCTGTTTTTAACTTTGAATTTTCTGCAAACTTCTTTGGGCCATAACCGGGCCATACGGACTCCGATTCTCGAAAACTCGGACTCTATTTCGCGTATTTTTCCGAGACGAACGCAATAACGCAGCCCGTTACCCCCAATTCCCATGTCTGAGATTATTTATTCTACGATTAGTGAATTTTAGTATTAATTAAAATACGGGGTGTTACAATATATAACTTATATATCGAACGTACAACTTATACAACGCTTATACTAGAGGTGTACAATGCTTATATAACTCATAAATCGACTATATAATTTATACATCATCATTTTCCATATCGTTTATAATTTAGAAATCTCACTTTGGGTTCCACTCCACCAAAAATAGAAGAAGGCTCAGAAAAATATTCGGTCTCTTCTAGAATGTAGAAGACGTCCACACGAGTCCACTGTCTCTTGTTTCACTGAATTTCGTCAAGAAACGAGAAAGATATCATTTTTACAGTGAAAACAAAAACTGTAGCGCTTTAAACTGCTATAATATAGTTTATATAAATTTTCAGCCGTACCTTTCTGATGGGGTTCGAAACTAGGTTTTCACATTTCGATCAAATGGTGCAGCGAGTCGTCGATCGGGTTGTACCACCGCAGAGAGCCTCGAGAGGCGCGCAAACGGGTGGTGGTGGCGCTAGGTGAGACGGCGCCTAGAGGTGGCAGCGGCGTTTTGAAACACGAAACTTCCAGGCGTCGATTCTCCCAAACCACAATGAAAATATCCAAACTACATATGGATTTGAAGATCTTCTCGAGCACTACAAGATCCCCAACAGGAGGGAGGCCTATTTGTGAGCGGATTGAGAGGAATCGAGGAGAGAAGGAAAGAAGGGTTTGCTGTCGTCGATTTTGATAATTTATGGGGAGAGAGAATAGTGATTAGCCAATAGGATTTTTTTATCAATTTATATATTTTTAAATTTCTAAAATACCCTCTTTCACACACGAACACCAATTCAAACCCAACGACTGTCGTCCCTAGTGTTTTACCCCCATTCTGAACACAATGGGATATGTTTCGTAGGCTCATTCGACTGTTTCAGTCAGTTTTCCTTCAAATTAAAATATAAAACATTCAATATTCGATTTGAACGTACATTTCAATTTTCCAGGGCCACAAACTGATTCTAAAAATTCCAGAAAAATAAATCTAGCTATGTTTTGATGATACGGTCCCAACAAAAGTGGTTTCGTCGAATTCCGAGGTCGTTTGCAAAATGGCCATTTTCACGGGCTATATAAACTCTATAGCAACCTTTTAGAAAATTCATTTGGCCATAACTTTTGCTTTCCGCTATGAAACTTCGATTTTTCAAATTCGTTAGAAAGATATTCACTAACAGATTTAAATATTTTTGGTTTCACTCAAATCCGTTTTGTTTTGCACCCGGTACAGTCAGTCAAAGTTTGAATTCAAATTTTGAAACTACCGCGCCATTTCAGGCCTTGTTTATAATTCAAAGTAATCATATTTATTTTCAACTTCGATTCAAACTTACTTTTCATCGTTATTATTTAAAATATTTATTTTAAATATTTAAAATCCACTAAAATAGCCAATTTAATTTTTTTTAAATTGGTTCAGATTTTTCGGGTCGTTACACTGGACTTGCCAGACTTTATGTCTGTCCTTGCTTGTTTTCGCCCCTTTTCTTTTGTCCCCCCCAGGTTTTTAGGGTGGAAATATAGGAGCTTGATTTGGATTTTCTCTGCTTGAATTATCGCTTGGCCTTGGCTCTATCTTTCCATGGCAGTTTATGTTGGGGATTATGACTTTAAAAAACTATGCATTCTGAAGGCTTCTGTACAAGACCGATATTTTGTACTTGAATTCTGATATTGTGATTTGAAAAGATGTAACCAAACTTATTTCGGTTTCTATTGTAATAAAGTTATAAAATTTTCAAGTACTGTTTTATCTGTCTTGTAAATTTCTGTTCTGTCTACTAAAACGCTCCATCAAAGTTAAGGCATTCCCTTTGTGGGTGACCTTAATGGAGGTGGGGTGTTACACTTGGTATTAGAGCTGAAGGTTACCAGATTTGATAAAAAGTTTTGGAAAACTATTTTCAAAAAGGTTTTTAAAAAGGAAGTATTTTCAAAAGTAGAGATTATTTTGAAAAACATAATCCCCAAATCCATAGCCTATCTTTCTATCCTTTGTTTTGAATCTTTCCTTTTCCTTTCGTTTCAGCATGTCTGGGGATCTTAACCTTCCGGAGGACGTGCCGATACCTGGCTGGTTCAGGAGGTACCTAGAAGCTAGGGCTAATGATGCGGGCCCAACAAACGTCCCTCCTCCCCCAGCTGCAGCGGTTCCTCCTCCTCCGCGCGCGAATACTTTCCCGAAGATATGTAAAGACTTTCGAGCCATGGGTGGGAAGAACTTTAATGGAATTGAATCCTTCGTGGAAGTAAGGAACTGGCTCAAAGAAATTAAGGATTTGTTCGTTATCTTCGAGGTGGACGATAGGCAGAAGATATAGTTGGCGGTATGGTTACTTAAGGATGAAGCTTCTTTTTGGTGGGACGTCACAAATGGAGAGCGTCCAGTAGAGAGATGGATGGATTTTAGGCATAGGTTCGAGATGAAATTTCTCTCACGAGCGGAAGAGAGTCTATACGTAGAAAGGTTCTTGGCATTGAAGCAGGGGAATTTATCAGTGAGAGAGTACGTCAACAAGTTTAAACAATTGGCAAGATTCAGCTTAGAATTGGTAAATACACCGCATAAGAAGGCACTATGGTTTGCTAAAGGTCTGAATGAGCCGCTACACGGATTGGCAATGACCCACATTCCTATGGGGGCAACCTTTGAAAAATTGGTGGACATGGCGTTAATGCATGAAGAGGAAGCCGAAAGTAAAAAAGAAAGAGGAAAAGCTTGAAGGACCACAAAACAAGAAAGCAGGGCCCAAAAAGGAAACACAAAAGAAGGATGAGAAGACTGAAGATAAGAAGGAGAAGAAATGCTTTACTTGTGGAAGCTCGACCCATCTGAACAAGGATTGCAAGAAATGGAAGGGCACTTGCTTCAACTTTGGAGAAATGGGGCACTTTACAAGGGACTGCCCAAAGAAACGGGGGCAAGGGCAGAGGGCAGAACCCACTTCTGGAGGACAGGCGAATGCTTAAGTGATTGGTAGATAGGGTAGAAATAAGAAAATTTATGTAGGAGGTTTAATTTCCTTATATGACTGAGGAGTTAAAAAACTCTTTCTGATTCTGGCATTTTGATTCTGTAATTGAAACTCTGCACTTTAATACTAATCTTGTTTCTGGTTTCGTTATAGTCTCAGACCCCATGAGGGTTACGACTCATCTGTTTGTGATAAGTTGGGGTTTGAGGGCATCTGTGTTGGGCGTTAAGTTGACCATGACGCATACATTCTGAGTTTTTATCATGCTTAGTTTCCTAAGAATCATTTGGTAATCTGATCTGTATCAGTAGTCTGTAGGTTTCTGAAAAGAGTAGGAGTTTTTACTCAAAGTGTGAAATAGATTTCTATTTAGGTATTTGTTTAATGGGAGTGATTCTCTGAGTATTAATCTGATGTTGATTTCGGTCTTCATGGTTGATATTTTGGGAGTTATTCTCTTAAACCGATGTCTAAAGGGAACCTAGCTTTAGTTTTAATTATACTTGCTTCTATCACTCGACTTTATCCTTCAACCTTTAGGTAAAAACTAATGGGTGTAAACATGTGTTTGAGACATGTTACGTTTGATGGTTGCAAGTGGTTGCTAGTGATTGCTCATGGATGCATATACACACACTAGGCACTAGATCGGCTCAAAAACACTTTCATACTACATATGGATGAGTATGCATTTTTTAAAATTTTTATGGATGCAAAATGGTTGACTCAGCACATGGATGTTGCATATGAATGAACGGTTGTGCACTCATATAGAAATGATATGTATCAAATAGGAAAATTGCATACATGTTGGACTCATGGCACTGACATAATTCGCATTAAGGAGGTCAACTGAATCAGCGGACCGCCTGATCTTTGCATTGGATAAGTACGTATACACACACTCTTGCATAAGTTCATACAGCATTAGTAATCTTTTAAGGACAATGGTTGCTTGTGGATGATGGTTGAGTAGATGGATGATTGTATGATAGGATGCATTTTTCTTAACTTGGAGATTTCGGGGACAAAATCCTTTAAGGAGGGGAGAATGTAACAACCCGAATTTGAATAACATGTTAAAACCATAAATCAAGGCAGAATTAAATTTTAAAATAAGAATAAAGGGAAACGGGTTTCTCCATTACATTCGCCTCGAAATTTTGCTTGGAAACGAGTCCGAGTTTTCGAGAAACGGAGTCCGTATGAGGGACATATGACCCTCCGAAGTTTTAGGAATTTTCAGAATCAAAACAGCTTGAAATTCGAATTCGAAATTCGAATTCAAACCCCAGTGCAGACTGGGCGGGAATTTTCCCGCCCAGGACCAGGTCGACCTGGGGGTCGACACTATGGTCGACCTCCCAGGGACCAGGTCGACCTGGGGGTCGACCTGGTGCCAGAACCCAGTTTTGAGCCTGGGTTCATTCTAATGTATCTGATCTCGTTTTCTGTCTAGATTCGCCCGCCTAATCCTATATAAACAGCCCCCTAGCCCCATTCTCTTTACACCATTCTTCTCTCCTTATTCTGCCTCTGAGATAATAGAAATAAATAAATAAAATAATGGCGTCGCTACTCTGTTGGGATCAAAACTAGAACTAGTGCATCTTCTTCCAAAATCTGAATAAGATTAAAAGAGAACAACTGCAACTCTTCTTCTATAATCCAATCAAGGCAAGTGCAGTTATTTTCCGATATGAAATTTAATCATGATCTTGACATAATTATAAAATTGAATCTGAGACTAGGCCCCTTTTCTATTTATCAGATAAGTTCCTCTGTTTTATTATTCTGTTTGTTCTATATTTCTTCCTCCTTTCTTTCTTTTTGTTTGATAGCCAGGCTACCACGAGCCTGAGCCAAGTCTCATAAGAGATGAACGCATAAACGCTAAATTCGGGAAGAACATTGAATGAGGCATATTTGGGCAAAATCGATTTGTAACTAATTTGAGGACACAATGCATGTTGTTATTCTAGACATAAATTTGAGACATATTGCATAAGATGATTTATGACTTGGAAGAAGAGGATTATAGTGACTTAGAACATAAAGAACATATTTCATAATTTAAGATCTGGATCTGGGCATATTAAATCTGATAGTTTGTCATTTGGAAGTAGGAGAATTAATTTGCATATGACTTAGGTGTAAAAACCTATATTAAGATTTGATGACTATTAAGTGTGAATACACCTAAGTAAGGTTTTTTTTGGATATGTGACATGCATTGTAATCAATGGCTATATTTGGCATAATTTATATGTGAATCACGATTAGGGTTTTTGGAGAATATTCTAAACTATGCAAGCTTAACAAAAATTTGGGACATATGTTATATGGTGGATTATGACCATAATGTGGGCATATAAGTTTAAGCTTACTTTATGAATTAGGCAAGATATATGAATAAGATTTTAAGGAATGTTTTAATTGGCTAAAACTGTTATCTACTTAATATGTTGAATTTGCCTAATCTGCTAAAACTGTTACCTGTTTAATTTATGAATTGCCTAAACTGTTAAATATGTTGAATCGCCTAATCTGCTAATTATGCCTAATCTGCTAAATCTGTTGAGTTGCCTAATCTGCTAAATCTGTTGAACCGCCTGAGCTGCTAAATCTGTTAAATCTGTTGAAAAGCCGAATGATTGTAATTTGTGTATGAGAATTCGTAGACTCGATCTATGATTGAGTAAAACATGTTAATTTGATTAATCTGCTGCGACTTGAAAAGAAGTCAAATTTGTTAAATTGACATAATTAGTCTGATAGTTATATAATTTGTAATGGAATAAACTGGTTATAATGAAAATGCTGAGACACGAGGTTAGACTCATGTTTGCGGTAGAAGCCTGCCCGGACCCATCCGGCTTAACCAGCAACCGCTAACTGCTAGTCTAATGTGAGAGGTCGTAGGAATAACTAAAATATGCTTAGACACGAGGTTAGGTCTGGCTTGTGGCAGAAGTCTGCCTGGAACCACCCGGCTTATCCAGCGGCCACAAGCTACCGACCTAATGTGAGAGGTCTGCGCATTAATATTTAATTAATGCAAATCTGAGATAAATATGATGTCTAAAACGTGTTGAGTGGATAGTGCTAAACCAACTGGACTGATGAATTAATAAACCTGTTTCGTGAATCTGTAGGCCTAATACAAAGTTAGACAATCTGTAAGTCTATTAAAACTGTACATCTGATCCGTTAGTCTGAAAACCTATTGACTTGATTTTCTGATCTGTGAACTAGTTGGTCTGAACTCTGTAGGCCTGAAAATTTGTAAACTAGTTAATCTGAAATCTATTAGTCTGGGGATACAAGGATAGGAGGGAAAATACTTGTGTCATCTATTGTTTGGGACTCATGTTAGTCAGTAACACTTTCTGGTATCAAAACTATGACCCAATAGTAGGTAGGGTCCGGGCACGTTTACTGAACTAATTATAAGCGGTTCTGTAACACCCCGAATTTTAGTTAATACTAAAATTCACTAATTACAGGATAAATAATCTCAGATGTGGGAATTGGGGGTAACGGGCTGCGTTATTGCGTTCGTCTCGAAAAAATACGCGAAATAGAGTCCGAGTTTTCGAGAATCGGAGTCCGTATGGCCCGGTTATGGCCCAATGAAGTTTGCAGAAAAATTAAAGCTAAAAACAGAATTAAAAATTCAAATTAAGATTTAAAAATCGAACCAGCGGGGCCAGGCGGGAAAATTCCCGCCCTAACCATGTCGACAGGGCTGTCGACAGGCCTGTCGACATGGGTGTCGACTTGCCTGTCGACACGGCGTGTCGAACCAGGGGGCTTGGGTGCACCAGATCTGGTTTTCTGGCTAGGGCTGGGCTGGGTTCTAGAGATTTCCGAGATCTAAGGGTCCTAATCTAACCTAGGGTTAATCTAAGGGCCTAAAACACTCTCCTAATCTATAAATACACCCTAAACCTACCCTAATCCATACTAAAAATAGAAATGATAGCCTCATGCCGCCAAATTAAATCTTAGAAGGAGCCTCCACCAATTTATGAAGGAAGTTGCAAGCTAATCAACCTCTAATCATTATCTTCTTCATATTTAGCAACTAATTCCACTTCATAAGTTTGCTAATATTGGGTTTGGTGAGTTTCTATCACTTTAACATTAATTGTTAAAGTAAGTAGATTGGGTGTAATGAGACTTATGGTCTTAAATGCGGATTAGTGAGTTTGAATCATTTGTAATGATATGCTACTCTATGTTTTCCTATGTTTATGCATAATTAATAAGTGGGTTTATGCATGTTTGATAAGTTGGTTTATGCATGCTTAATAAGTTGGTTTATGCATGTTTAACAAGTGGGTTTATGCATATTTAATAAGTGGATTTATGCATGTTTAACAAAGGGAGTTATGCAAGTTCATATGCAAGTTATATGTATGATGTTATGTGTAGGTTGTTATGCAAGTTCATATGCAAGATATGTATATGCTTAAATGCAAGTTTAACATGATATGCAAGTTGTGCATGCTTATGCAAGTATGTGAATGCTTATGCAAGTTATGTATATGCTTAAATGCAAGTTTAACATGATATGCGAGTATGTGAATGCTTATGCAAGTATGTGGATGCTTATGCAAGTATGTGAATGCTTATGCAAGTTATGTATATGCTTAAATGCATGTTTAACATGTTATGCAAGTTATGAGAATGCTTATATGCAAGTTCCACATGTTATGCAAGATATATGTATGATGATATGCAAGTTTGGGTTAAATGTAGTTGGGTTAATATATGCTCATATATGCAAGTTGACATCCTCTTAACCCATGACAAAGTTATATGCTAAACCCATGATATATGTAATGGATCTTTCCCTTTATTATGTCATGAGAACGATTTACGTGGGGAACGATGGGGTTGGTAAATATGTTAATAAAAGTGTGATTGGGTATGATTAAGCATACCATAAAAATAAATTAACATAAGTGGGAATTTACCTATTGAGTTAGGTCTACCCCATGGGAATTTACCTATTGAGTTAGGTCTACCCATGTTATGAAAAACTTGATATTAATTAGGGATAATTAATATGGGGGTGATTAATTAGGTGTAATTAATCGACTAAGACACGAGGTTGGACTCATTTGTAGTGTAAAACTGCCCGGACCCGACCGGCTTAACCAGTTGCTACAAATGTCAGCCCAATGTGAGAGGTCTTAGCCATAAATTAAATACGTGATTAAAGTAAAGACACGAGGTTAGACTCTGTTATGACGTAAGACTGCCCGGTCTCTACCGGCTTAACCAGGCGGTCATAACAGCCAGTCTAATGTGGGAGGTCTTTATGGGAGATCACGGTCTTAATTAAGAAACACTTAACCATATTAGCATGTAGTGGGACATGAGGGGTTAAGTGGGTGCCTTGGGTGGCATGTGGAAATTTAGTGGTTGCCTTGGGTGGCATGTGGAATCTAGTGGGTTGCCTTGGGTGGCAATAGAAAATACGATTAGAAGACTTAACCAAGTGGAAACATGTAATTAAACATGATTAAAGGGTTAAGTGGGATACACTAGATAAGTGACAAGCTAAGGTGGGTAGCTTGTGGGGGCCCATTTCAACCAATATCCCAACGTATCTTTGTGGGCTCGACCCTAGTCGAGTGACGGGACACGCATATTGGGCTTGATTATAAGAGGCCAAAACGGGTTAGCGGTGGCAACGCAAGTCCAACGGGTTTCATATGTGTGTGTGGGCCCGGGCTGGTAGATAAGCCGTTGTTGCATCGTGTAGATATAAAGCCGTGCACCGTTGATAGTATTGGGTTGCCACTTTAGGGGAGTGATACACCCCACTGTGGGACCAACACGGGTATCTACGGTAGGGAGCCGATCGCTTGGGGAGTAGTGGGGTACACCTAGTGGAGATAGGGGCAGACAGCACCTATGTGGTCAGCTAGGGGTACAGGAAACTACTAGTGATATCTTTCTTTTAAGTCCTTGGGTGGGATCAACCTTTGAGAAGGAATGACTGGTGTGGTGCAGTTAGAAATTATCCTTGGGTGGGTAGATGCGTCTTTACGGTTATCTTAGTTTATCCTAAGTCTATCAAGCTGCTTAGTGTAGCCATTCATCCCCAGACATTACCGTGGGTCAAGTTTATATCTTCTCTGGTTACTTTAATGATTGTATTGTTAAAGTTATAGGACTCGCTCAGACTTATGTCTGACCCCGTTGTTTTTATCTTTTTCCCAACCCTCAGGTCCTACGGTGGATCCTAGCAGTAGTGGAGCTTGATCGGATTGCTGTTCCAGTCTTTAGGAGCTTGGATAGATGTAAAGCTCCAGTTATCCAGTTATCTTTTCTTTTGTTTTGGCTATTGTATGAGAGAGTGGGATTATGTACTTCTTTATTTTGATGGATATTGTACTTGACTTTTATTGTGGTTTTATGATGTAACCAGACATGTTTACTTCCGCTGTTATGAGATGATGTTTTAAAACTTCAAGTACTATTTATATCTGTCTTGTTGTAATTTTTCTGTTCTATATTCACTAAAATACTCCACCGATGTTATGGCATTCCCTTAGAGAGTGACCATAGCGGGCGTGGGGTGTTACACGTGGTATCAGAGCAAAGGTTACCGGAACAGATAAAATTTTTAGAAAACTATTTTTCTAAAACATTTTTGGAAGAGATATTTTCAAAAACATGTCTTTAAAGAGAAAGGTTTTTGAAGGAAAAGCATAATCCCCAATAGCCATATCTATATCCTTCGAATTCTCCGTTTTGAATCTTTCCTTTTTCGTTTCAGCATGGCCGAGAATCTTAACTTTCCGGAGGGTGTGACGGTACCAGTATGGTATAGGAGATTGATGGAGGCTAGGGCCACCACTGCGGGTCCAGCAAATGTTCCTCCACCAACCGTAGCACCCGATCTTCCTCCTCCCCCTCCTCCTCGCACGGATACTTTTGCTAAGACTTGCAAGGAATTTAAAGCTATGGGAGGGAAACCTTTTCAAGGATCTGAAACTTTTGTGGAGGCTAGAGATTGGCTGAAGGAGGTGGAAGAATTGATAGATATCTTTGAGATGGAAGAAGGAAAGAAAGTCAAGTTGGCTGCTTGGTTAATGAAGGGAGAGGCCTCATTCTGGTGGGAGGTCACTAATGGAGAACGCCCCGTTGACTCTTGGGCGGATTTTAGGCAAAGATTTGTGGCAAAGTTTCTCTCAAGGGCGGAGGAAAACTTGTATATGGAAAGATTCTTGACTCTAAAGCAAGGAAATCTCTCGATGAAGGAATATGTCAACAAGTTTAATCAATTGGCAAGGTTTGGCCTAGACATGGTGAATACACCGGAGAAGAAGGCTTTGAGGTTCGTGAAAGGCTTGAATGAACCGATGCATGGGTTGGCTATGACTCATATCCCTATGGGGGCCACCTTTGAGAAGCTAGTTGACATGGCACTCATGTATGAAGAAGAAAAGGGTCCCAATGCTAATAGGGCACCCGAGAAGAAGGGAGATCAAAAGAGACCTCAGCAACAACAGCAAAATAAAGGTGGGAAAGGCAACGATGGCAAGGGCAAGAAAAAGAAGTGTTTCAATTGTGGGACACCTGGCCACCTAAGCAAGGATTGTCGTAAGAAGAAGAAGACTGGCTGCTTCCACTGTGGCGAAGCAGGGCATCTAGTGAAAGATTGTCCTAAGAAGGGGCAAAGGACGGGGTCTACCTCAGGAGGATAGGTGCAAGCTCTTATGGCACCGAGTCAGGCTAGGGGGCAAGTACAGGCTCTCGCAGTCCCACCAATTCAGGAAAGAGGTAGAACTATCTCCGTTGAAAGTCTGGTTTTTCTATTTGATCATTCTGTCCGTACATTGTTTGATTCAGGCGCATCGCATTCGTTTATCTCATCATCATTAGTTGAGTCACTGCACTTAGACACCAGTCTGGTAGATGATCCCTTGGTTGTTTCAAACCCAATTGGGGGCTCCACTTATTTGTCCATGATATGTTTGGGTTTGAAGATTTCTATACTTAGCATTGAGTTTAGATGTGATGCTTTTGTGTTGGGCTTCACGGGCTATGGGTTGATTTTGGGCATGGACTGGTTATCCAGTAATGGTGCCGTTCTTGATTGCGAAAGGAGAGTTGTTAGGCTCATGACCCGCTTGGGTAACACTCTCGAGATTTCTTGTAATCCCAGGGACTCTGTTATGCTAAGTTATCTTGAATCGCTTGACGCTTCGGTCGAGAGTTTGCAATCTGTTAGAGTGGTCCAGGAATATCCGGATGTGTTTGAGGAGGTGAAGGGCTTACCTCCGAAGCAGGAGATTGACTTCCGAATATATCTGGTGGATAATGCTAAACCTGTATCTTTACCAGTGCGCCACATGGCTCCTCGTGAGAGGAGGGAACTCCATAAGCAAGTAGGGGAGTTGCTTGAGAAGGGGTTCATAAGACGAAGTATATCGGAGTGGGGTGCTCCAGTAGTATTTGCTACGAAGGCGGATGGGTCCCTCAGACTTTGTGTAGACTATAGAGAACTCAACAAGCTCACAAAGAAGAATAGACACCCATTGCCGAGGATTGATGATCTTTTCGATCAGTTGGTTGGCGCTTCAGTATTTTCTCAGTTGGACTTAGCCACGGGGTTTCATCAGTTGAGGGTGGCTGAGGATAGCATAGACAAGACTGCCTTTAGAACTCCAGATGGTTTCTATGAGTGGCTAGTGATGCCATTTGGGTTGACGAACGCCCCTGCATACTTTGTTGATTTGATGAGTAGGGTGTTCAGGGAGTTCCTTAATAAATTTGTGGTGGTCTTTGTGGATGATATCTTAGTATTTTCTAAGAGTGAAGAAGAGCATGCCCTACATCTTGGGGAAGTATTGAAGACTCTTCGGGCACATAGCCTTAAGGCTAAATTCTCTAAATGTCACTTCTGGAGGAAGGAGGTGCGATTCTTGGGGCATGTGGTCTCCAAGGAAGGGATAGCTGTGGATCCCGCGAAGGTAGTATCAATTCAGGATTGGAAGGTTCCGAAGAATGCTACCGAAGTAAGAAGTTTCTTGGGGTTGGCGGGTTATTATAGGAAGTTTATCAAAGACTTCGCGAAGATATCAGCCCCGTTAACCCACTTAACAAAGAAGAATCTTGTTTTCACATGGGACGTAGATTGTGATGATGCGTTCCGACGGTTAAAGAGAGCTTTAACCACTGCTCCAGTTTTAGTGTTGCCAGATGGGAGCAAGCCATTTGTTGTCTATACCGATGCCTGTGGGACAGGACTTGGCGCAGTCTTAATGCAAGAGGGAAGGGTGATAGCCTATGGTGGAAGGCAGTTGAGGGCACATGAGAAAAATTACCCTACCCATGATTTAGAGTTGGCCGCTATTGTTTTTGCGCTTAAGATTTGGCGCCATTATCTTCTTGGTGAGAGATTCGAATTGTTCACTGACCACAAATCATTGAAGTACTTGTTTTCTCAGAAGGATTTGAATCTGAGACAGCAAAGGTGGATGGAGTTCTTAGCATCCTATGATTTCGAGATAGCGTATACCCCTGGCAAGGGTAACGTGGTGGCGGACGCCTTGAGCAGAAAAAGGTTGTCCTTGAGTCCATTGTTCGTGTAACGACGAAGCTTGGAATTTATCTCGATGTTTGATTTCAGACCTTCCATTGATTATGTACCCGGTTTGCTAGCATCCTTGGAGGTTAGGCCTACTCTTTTGGGGCGGATTGGAGAAGCACAGAGGGACGACCCACAGTTGGTTGAGTTGGTAGAGAAGCTCATAAGGGGGGAGTCATCCAGCCATTTGAGTAGGTACACCCTAGACGATAGGGGGTGCTTGCGTAGAGACGGTAGACTTTGTGTACCGCAAGACGAGGGTTTGAGGAAGGCTATTCTTGATGATGCACACCGTTCTAGGATGACCATTCATCCCGGTGGGGACAAGATGTACCGAGACATGAAGAGGGTTTTCTTCTGGGCCGGTATGAAGAAAGATGTGGCCGAGTATGTCGCTCAATGCTTGGTGTGCCAACAAGTGAAGGCGGAGCAAAAGAAACCTGGTGGGTTGCTTCACCCATTGGAAGTTCCGCAATGGAAGTGGGATAGCGTCTCGATGGATTTTATTGACGGGTTACCCAGATCGAGGAAGGGTAATACAGGAATTTGGGTGGTGGTAGACAGACTTACTAAGAGCGCCCATTTCATACCTGTGAAGAGCAAGAGGACCGCTCCATGGCTAGCTTCTGTATATCTTCGAGAGATAGTTCGATTGCATGGGGTACCCTCTAGCATAGTGAGTGATCGAGATCCTATCTTCACTAGCGAGTTCTGGAGAAGTTTGCAAGAAGCAGTGGGGACTCAATTGTGTCTGAGCATCGCATATCATCCTCAGACAGACGGCCAGACTGAGAGGGTGAATCGTGTTCTAGAAGACCTTTTGAGGCTTTGTATCTTAGATTTTGGAGGTACATGGGAAGAGCATCTTCCATTGGTGGAGTTCGCATATAATAACAGCTTTCAGTCCAGTATTGGTATGGCTCCTTTCGAAGCCCTTTATGGAAGGCCTTGTCGATCACCTACATGTTGGTGGGAGTCTACGGACAAGATCTTGCTTGGGCCTGATATGGTTAGGGAGACTTCTGAGAAGATTGACTTGATTCGAAGAAGGATGAAAGCAGCGCAAGATAGGCAAAAATCTTATGCGGACAAGAGAAGGACGGATCTTGAGTTTGAGGTTGGGGACATGGTTTTTGTCAAAGTATCTCCGTGGAGAAATGTTGTTCGCTTTGGATCCGTTGGGAAGTTAGCACCGAGGTTTGTTGGGCCGTTTCCTATTAAGGAAAGGATTGGACGGATGGCATATAGGGTGGAGTTGCCCGACAGACTTAGTGGTGTTCATGATGTATTCCATGTATCACATCTGAGGAAGTGCTTACATGAGACGGCAGAGGAGGTAGAGCCGAGCTTGCTTAGAGATGTAGAGGTAGAGCGTGTTGCGACGATTCGACGAGCTCCTACTCGCATCCTTGGGTCAGAGACTAGGAAATTGAGGAATCGAGAGGTTCAGCTAGTCAAAGTGCAATGGGGAGAAGATGAGAGCAACGCAACTTGGGAGACGGAAGCGAAGATGCGTTCATTGTACCCATTTCTTTTTGAGGGTATGTCTTTACTTTCTCCTCTATCGTTGTCTAGTACTTATCTTATCTTTAGTATATCCTCTCGTTAGTACTGATTGACCTTTAGATAGGGTAAACCTATGGTTGAAACATGTGTTTGAGACATGTTATGGTTGATGGATGCAAGTGGATGCAAGTGGTTGCTAGTGGTTGCTCGTGGATGCATGTACACACACTCTAGGCACTAGATCGGCTCAATCCCTTCATATTGCATATTGCATAAAATTGTGTGTAGGAAGCTATATTTATGGATGTATAATGTTTGTGTTATCACATGGATGATGCATTTTGGTGAATGATTGTGCACTCATGTAGATATTGTATGTGTCGATAGGGTTCTCTCGCATACATAATGGATGCATGGCACTATCATGGTTTGCATATGTTCATATATTAGATAGGGAACATATACACACACTTTTTGCATATGCTCATACATCATTAGAAATTGTTTTAAGGACAATGGATGCCCGTGTTTGATGGATTTAGTAGATGGTTGTTTGGATGGTAGGATATGCATTCTCCTTAGCTTAGAGATTTCGGGGACGAAATCCTTTAAGGAGGGGAGAATGTAACACCCCGAATTTTAGTTAATACTAAAATTCACTAATTACAGGATAAATAATCTCAGATGTGGGAATTGGGGGTAACGGGCTGCGTTATTGCGTTCGTCTCGGAAAAATACGCGAAATAGAGTTCGAGTTTTCGAGAATCGGAGTCCGTATGGCCCGGTTATGGCCCAATGAAGTTTGCAGAAAAATTAAAGCTAAAAACAGAATTAAAAATTCAAATTAAGATTTAAAAATCGAACCAGCGGGGCCGGGCGGGAAAATTCCCGCCCTAACCATGTCGACAGGGCTATCGACAGGCCTGTCGACAGGGGTGTCGACTTGCCTGTCGACACGGCGTGTCGAACCAGGGGGCTTGGGTGCACCAGATCTGGTTTTCTGGCTAGGGCTGGGCTGGGTTCTAGAGATTTCCGAGATCTAAGGGTCCTAATCTAACCTAGGGTTAATCTAAGGGCCTAAAACACTCTCCTAATCTATAAATACACCCTAAACCTACCCTAATCCATACTAAAAATAGAAATGATAGCCTCATGCCGCCAAATTAAATCTTAGAAGGAGCCTCCACCAATTTATGAAGGAAGTTGCAAGCTAATCAACCTCTAATCATTATCTTCTTCATATTTAGCAACTAATTCCACTTCATAAGTTTGCTAATATTGGGTTTGGTGAGTTTCTATCACTTTAACATTAATTGTTAAAGTAAGTAGATTGGGTGTAATGAGACTTATGGTCTTAAATGCGGATTAGTGAGTTTGAATCATTTGTAATGATATGCTACTCTATGTTTTCCTATGTTTATGCATAATTAATAAGTGGGTTTATGCATGTTTGATAAGTTGGTTTATGCATGCTTAATAAGTTGGTTTATGCATGTTTAACAAGTGGGTTTATGCATATTTAATAAGTGGATTTATGCATGTTTAACAAAGGGAGTTATGCAAGTTCATATGCAAGTTATATGTATGATGTTATGTGTAGGTTGTTATGCAAGTTCATATGCAAGATATGTATATGCTTAAATGCAAGTTTAACATGATATGCAAGTTGTGCATGCTTATGCAAGTATGTGAATGCTTATGCAAGTTATGTATATGCTTAAATGCAAGTTTAACATGATATGCGAGTATGTGAATGCTTATGCAAGTATGTGGATGCTTATGCAAGTATGTGAATGCTTATGCAAGTTATGTATATGCTTAAATGCATGTTTAACATGTTATGCAAGTTATGAGAATGCTTATATGCAAGTTCCACATGTTATGCAAGATATATGTATGATGATATGCAAGTTTGGGTTAAATGTAGTTGGGTTAATATATGCTCATATATGCAAGTTGACATCCTCTTAACCCATGACAAAGTTATATGCTAAACCCATGATATATGTAATGGATCTTTCCCTTTATTATGTCATGAGAACGATTTACGTGGGGAACGATGGGGTTGGTAAATATGTTAATAAAAGTGTGATTGGGTATGATTAAGCATACCATAAAAATAAATTAACATAAGTGGGAATTTACCTATTGAGTTAGGTCTACCCCATGGGAATTTACCTATTGAGTTAGGTCTACCCATGTTATGAAAAACTTGATATTAATTAGGGATAATTAATATGGGGGTGATTAATTAGGTGTAATTAATCGACTAAGACACGAGGTTGGACTCATTTGTAGTGTAAAACTGCCCGGACCCGACCGGCTTAACCAGTTGCTACAAATGTCAGCCCAATGTGAGAGGTCTTAGCCATAAATTACATACGTGATTAAAGTAAAGACACGAGGTTAGACTCTGTTATGACGTAAGACTGCCCGGTCTCTACCGGCTTAACCAGGCGGTCATAACAGCCAGTCTAATGTGGGAGGTCTTTATGGGAGATCACGGTCTTAATTAAGAAACACTTAACCATATTAGCATGTAGTGGGACATGAGGGGTTAAGTGGGTGCCTTGGGTGGCATGTGGAAATTTAGTGGTTGCCTTGGGTGGCATGTGGAATCTAGTGGGTTGCCTTGGGTGGCAATAGAAAATACGATTAGAAGACTTAACCAAGTGGAAACATGTAATTAAACATGATTAAAGGGTTAAGTGGGATACACTAGATAAGTGACAAGCTAAGGTGGGTAGCTTGTGGGGGCCCATTTCAACCAATATCCCAACGTATCTTTGTGGGCTCGACCCTAGTCGAGTGACGGGACACGCATATTGGGCTTGATTATAAGAGGCCAAAACGGGTTAGCGGTGGCAACGCAAGTCCAACGGGTTTCATATGCGTGTGTGGGCCCGGGCTGGTAGATAAGCCGTTGTTGCATCGTGTAGATATAAAGCCGTGCACCGTTGATAGTATTGGGTTGCCACTTTAGGGGAGTGATACACCCCACTGTGGGACCAGCACGGGTATCTACGGTAGGGAGCCGATCGCTTGGGGAGTAGTGGGGTACACCTAGTGGAGATAGGGGCAGACAGCACCTATGTGGTCAGCTAGGGGTACAGGAAACTACTAGTGATATCTTTCTTTTAAGTCCTTGGGTGGGATCAACCTTTGAGAAGGAATGACTGGTGTGGTGCAGTTAGAAATTATCCTTGGGTGGGTAGATGCGTCTTTACGGTTATCTTAGTTTATCCTAAGTCTATCAAGCTGCTTAGTGTAGCCATTCATCCCCAGACATTACCGTGGGTCAAGTTTATATCTTCTCTGGTTACTTTAATGATTGTATTGTTAAAGTTATAGGACTCGCTCAGACTTATGTCTGACCCCGTTGTTTTTATCTTTTTCCCAACCCTCAGGTCCTACGGTGGATCCTAGCAGTAGTGGAGCTTGATCGGATTGCTGTTCCAGTCTTTAGGAGCTTGAATAGATGTAAAGCTCCAGTTATCCAGTTATCTTTTTTTTTTTGGCTATTGTATGAGAGAGTGGGATTATGTACTTCTTTATTTTGATGGATATTGTACTTGACTTTTATTGTGGTTTTATGATGTAACCAGACATGTTTACTTCCGCTGTTATGAGATGATGTTTTAAAACTTCAAGTACTATTTATATCTGTCTTGTTGTAATTTTTCTGTTCTATATTCACTAAAATACTCCACCGATGTTATGGCATTCCCTTAGAGAGTGACCATAGCGGGCGTGGGGTGTTACAGGTTCATTCTGATAATGGCGAGGGGTGTTGATGGTGCGTTCCAACCGGGTCATGTGCGTGCATGGATCCCGGTCTGCCTCTGAGGATGTAAGATGCCGTGACATCTGTAAATAGGTCTGTGTCATTTAAAGGTTGCCACTTTAGGGAGTGATACAACCTTCTGTGGGGCTGGCACAAGGTATTTATGTATTAGGGAGCCGATTACTTGGGGTAGATTTAGGGTACACTTAGTTCTGTCTATTTCCGTTAGGGTACCGTCTGTTTCTGTTGGGTGGTAGCACCTGTTTGTTTCTGCGTGGTACCGTCTGTTGGGGTGGTAAAGGCCCATTTACTAGTGTACACCTAATTCTAACATTCTATTTCCGTAGGGATTATTCTGTTTCCGTCTCTGATTCCGTTTATGTACCTTCTGTCTGTTGGGGTGGTAAAGCCCATTACTGGAATTCTGTTTCTGTATAGATTATTCTGTTACGTTTCTGTTTCAGTTTAGACATTAGGGTAACACCTAATCCTATTTTACTCGTATTAGTGTAGATAAGTAAGATATAAGTAAGAAGCATAACTTGTGCTATATCATTCTGTTTCTTCTGTTTACCTTAAGTATACCAGTTACTCCTATTACTGTTTTCTCTTATCCAGCTTTATTCTCATGTCATGATATTATTATCTGTTCATATGTTGAAAGTCACTGGACTTGCCAGAATTTATGTCTGACCTTGCTTGTTTTCGCCTCTTTTCTTTCGTTACCCCCCTGGTTTTTAGGGTGGAAATATAGGAACTTGATTTGGATTTTCTCTGCTTGAAGTATCACTTGGCCTTGTCTCTATCTTTCCATGGCAGTTTATGTAGGGGATTATGACTTTAAAAACTATGCATTCTGAAGGCTTTTGTACAAGACCGATATTTTGTACTTGAATTCTGATATTGTGATTTGAAAAGATGTAACCAAACTTATTTCGGTTTCTGTTGTAATAAAATTATAAAATTTTCAAGTACTGTTTTATCTGTCTTGTAAATTTCTGTTCTGTCTACTAAAACGCTCCATCAAAGTTAAGGCATTCCCTTTGTGAGTGACCTTAACGGAGGTGGGGTGTTACAATTGATTTAAGTCATTCAAAAATTCTGATATTAGAAATAATCCCTATTTTATGTCTGTAGTAAACAATTCTGATTGCATTAAGGAGTTTGATATGTAGCATTGTAAATTGGGTCATCCCAGTATAAAAATTGCTAAACATGTCATGATAAATAATAATCTTTCTATTAATAAAGATTCTAGTTCTTATTTTTGTACTGCTTGTCAATTGGGAAAGAGTCATAAACTTGCATTTCCAGACTCACAAACCAGCTATTCTAAACCTCTTGAACTAATAGCTACTAATTTGTGGGGGCCTGCACACATGAGTTCTAATTATGGACACAGATATTATATATCATTCATAGATGCATACTCTAGATTTTTTTGGATTTATATGCTTAAATCAAAGTCTGAAACCAGTAATGTAGTTATATAGTTTATTAATAAAGTAGAAAATATTACTGGTAATAAGGTCATTACTTTTCAAACAGATGGAGGCAGAGAATTTTTACCTTTAAAAACCTTCTTTGAAAAAAGAAGAATTAATCATAGATATACTTGCCCCTATACATCTGAGCAAAATGGAATCATTGAAATTAAACATAGACATATTGTTGAAACTGGTATAACCTTGTTAGCTCAAGCATCTATGCCTTTTAAACACTGGACTAATGCCTTTAATATAGCTGTACATTTAATTAATTTAATGCCTACAAAGGTGTTAAAGTTTAAATGTCCACAAGAGGTGCTAACTAAAGTTAAACCAGATTATAAACATTTAAAGATTTTTGGATGTCAATGTTTTCCATATTTAAGACCTTATAACAGTCATAGGCTAGATTATAGGTCCATTGCATGTCCTTTCTAGGCTACTATAATAAGCATAAAGGTTATAAATGTTTGGATAACAAAGGCAAAATTTATATCTCTAGACATGTCAAATTCAATGAGCATGTGTATCCATTTAGTAAAACCAAGTCAAGTTCTACAGAAATTACTATATGTAGTAAGCAGGCTAGATTTAATATACCTGAAGAGGATGAAGTACTGGTGTCTGTTCATCATAATGAACATAGCACCAATACTAGCTCTCAACACACCATGCCTTCAAGTAGGCCAGGTTAAGAGCAATTCACTCCCATGTTTGAAGATGCAGAGCAATAGGATTCAAATGTAAGTGAAACACATGGTGAGAAAATAGCAGATAATAATGGTTCAAATGAAAAATAAACTATAGATGTGAGAAATACAGGTAATACTGCAGATGTCAGAGATACAATACTGCTTACTAGAGCAAAGTGTGGCATCTGCAAGCCTAAAGTGTACAATACTGCTATTACTATTGATGAGCTAATTTCTTTTGATGAAGCAGCTTTAAATGTTAACTGGAATTTAGCCATGCAGGATGAGTATAATGTTGGATCTAGATTAACCCTAGAGAGGGGGGGTGAATAGGCTTTATCACAAATTATCGTGGAGTTTAAATATTACGGGATATTAAAATGTTCACAGATCACAAAATGCAGCAGAACTAAAAATACAGAAAGTAAATAACACACGATATACCCAGCTTCGGCAAAATCCTGCATACTGCTGCATTCCTAAGGTTTCTACTAGGAGTTAATAACAGATCCCGCTTACAGACACTGTAAGCTCACACTCCCTGCTCCTGTACTAACCCTACGCTCAAAACCCCAGACTGATCGATATCCCCTCGACCAGATTTTCCCAAATTACAAATCCGTAATCTGTAACCCTAGTTTTTACAGACTCGAGTAAACTGCAAGCTAAACCCCAACTGGATTTCCTCTAGATTTTGCAAACTCTAGGACTGATTGACGATTTGCAAAACAACGTATAAAAAACAATACAAATAAAAATTTAAATAATGAAACCCTAGGAGATTAAAATAATAAAGGTTATCCCCTTTTTCAAATTAACTCCTCAATGTGGGCCGGCCCATTTCATTTTGCGTTGCACCCATCTCTTTAGCCCTTTGACCCAATCAATTTGCTTCTTGGAAAAAAGTATGGCGGCGATCTCAAAACTAGGGTTTCTAATCATTGGCTCCAAATCGAATCGAGGCTTTTGAAAGAGATGAAGAATTGTTCTCTCAGACTCCTCTTTGTTGATGCTCTCTCAATCGATCGACTGTCTTGAGTTGCGGTCAAAAATCTTATGTAAGTTCTTTGAATTTGATTCGATTTTTGCTCTGAATTGTTGGGTTGATTTTTGATACCTGTTTGTGATAAAAATGGGTGTACTATATAGGGTTTCAAACCCTAATCAACTCTGGTTTCGTTAAATGGTTCGATCTGATTATTTGCGGTTTCCCCTTTTGCTTCCTTGGCTGAATTTTTGAATTTGTGAACCATTGTTGAATTGATTTACTCCCTTTAAAAAGCTGTTGAGTATTTCTGGAAAGATATCAAGGCTAAGATGATTTGTTTCCTGAAAAAAGCTTGAATTAAATAATTGCCAGTTACACTTTGATTTTCTTGGAAACCTCTGAGGAATTTAAACATATCTGGAAATGTTTTGAAACCAAAAAATGATTTCTTTCCTTGTTTAAATCTGGAAACAAAATGGAAATCTTGCCAAATATTTTTCACTAAATTTGATAGATTAAAATTCCCCTTTTGAATCGAAATACTATTTGACACAAATCTGGAATTACTTGCATTTCTGGAAACTGTTGCCAACTTGTTGCCTTTGAATTGATATTCCATTTACCGTATGTATTAAATTGTTGCCGTGAATGTATCAAGGAATCTGCGAAAAGAACATTTCTGGAATGCTGATTAAATTCTCATTTTTTTTTTGGAAATCTCACTTTTGCCTTGAAACAAATTCTTGAGTACTTGAATCTGAGTTCATGACTTGCCAATCTGGTTTTGGGCTGATACCTGTGTGTAGCCCGATTTGTGTATATGCATGCATTGTTGACCCTGATTTCTAGTTGCTTGTGCAAGTTCATGGACCTGTTTTAGACTGACTCATTGTTGCATCCTTGTTTGTACTACCTTAAGCCATCCTTGTACAAATCTGTATTTGCTGAAACTTGTACTTGTTTGTGTATTCACTTGCTTTTGTTCTCGTGTTCTGCCTTGAACACTTGTTTGGGCTGTACCATGTAGTCAGTTGTACTGTCTTGATCATTCATGCTGCGATGTTTATTTTCATTGCTCCTCGACACCTTGACTTGACCTGTGCACTACAAAATGCACACTTATGGCTACTTGTCTGTGCTGCTTTGTTAACTTAATTGTAAATAATATGATGAACTGCTGCCATCATCATGTTGTTGTCGTCTTCTTGTACATGAATATGTGCATGCTGTTGTGTTCCTTTGTCATTGTTTGGCTTGCATCTTGAATTTGAAATTTAGTGTTTGTGGCATTGTCTCGAAACTGAACCATATGTATTGTACCATTTATAAAATCTGAGCCATGTCTGAATCACTTCGACTTGGACATATGAGTTGCTCCATGAACCATAGTTGTAAACTGCTGCTTGTGAGTTGTGTGGACTTGAACCATGCTTGCACCATTTGACCTGAAACTGTTTTGTGCATCATGTTATATCCTTTTCAACCATATCTTTGTGTTTCTATGAACTCCATTCACTTGCATGTTTATGCTTTGTAGTTGCTCCATTTATCATGCCAATCTGATTTGAATTGCTTTCACTATGCCCTGCATTTTGACTTTACTTGATCATGGCTCGACCATTTTTTTTGAGTGTTGCACTGAGTCGAGTCGGTCCACGTGGCTACTACTCAATTGCGCGCTGATTAGCAAGGCAGTGCACACGTGTATATCTATACACGTGTGTATATGTAGCCATCAGACAAGATTTCCTGTCCCTGTGCTATACATATACAAACTGACTAGACACAGATGAATCAGATCAAGTCATGGAAAAATGATGAGAAACACACCAGAAATCTAAGGCAAATAAAATTTTAAAAATAAAATTTAAATCTGCATGTATTCAGCTTTTATTTCTATTGCAGTGTACTGTGTGTGTGTCTCTGTATATGACAGGTGCAGATGACTGGACTGACAGTAAGATGGAAGACTGAAGACAAAAGGCAGAAGCCTAAAACAGTGTGTAAAAGTGTATATGAGTGAATGTGAAATGTATGAGTGTTGTAGTGAATACTAAATTACTGAGTGATTGAGAATGTACTGTAGTGACAGAGAGTTGTAGTGAGGAGTTTTGTATAAGAATGTGAGAATTGTACTGATATTTGTAATAAACGAATTTGTTTGAAATAAAATATTATGTTATTATTGTCAAACAAACTTGTCTATTTTATTCAGTTTATTTACAAGTACGATCTTATGTGAATGTATATGAAATGGGATGTGTTCAAATAGAGGAGTTATAAATAGTCGTACTGTTTGAATGTTTGAAATATAATATTCAATTTAAATAAAATACTGTATGAATATTTAATTTTTTGTGCTATTGTCTTTTATTTAAATAGAAATATTATATTTCTGTCTGTTGTGTGGTATACCAGTACAGTTACAAACACATTTAATAATAAAATATATTTGGTTGTTATCATCAAACAAAAATCATTATAATTGTGCATACAACTAGGTTATATACAACAATATCCCCCTTTTGATGATGACAAACAAATATTAAGATTTTGAATCCAATAAATGTGTTTGACAATGAATTTTGAACTCCCCCTATTTATTGGCTCCCCCTACAACAGAAACTCTCCCTATAATTGTGCATGAGTGAAAAGAATGAAATTTTCAAAATTAAAAATATTTATAAAATATTCACTCATAAATCAAAATCTCAATCCATTCTCCCCCTTTTGTTATCATCAAAAGGTTTTGGAATTTCAAATATAGATGAAAAATGACTAAAAATATAATTTCAGCTTAAGAGGAAGAATAGTCATCATAAATCTCAATCATCGAAACAAAAATCATAATAAACTGAGAACTAGTGACATATTTCACATTACAGAAAATGACGGATTTACGATGAAATATATATATAATGGGGAGAGTTTCAAAAATATGATTTCCAATTATTTTCAAAAGAATTTTATAAAATTAAGCATAAAAACAGTGATGGATTTGAACTATAGTTATTTAACGACCCGCCATTTTGACCGTGCCGAATCGACAAAAAAAATGTCAACTCGAAACGTCCAAAACAACAGATTGTTATTAGCTTCTGAGGTAAATAGAATAAATCACAGAATCACAGATCACAGATACAGAGCAATATAATATCTCGCAGCGAAAATTTAAAATACAATAGTAGTTCATGACGCCACTAAATAAATTTTACATCAGAGTTTACATAAATAATATAGCAGAAGTCTAATACAATAAATAATTGATAACAGTCAGAAACAGAATGACAGAAGTAACTGAATGACTGGAATAACTAATCAACAGGTAGATATAGGTGAGGAAACCCAAAATAAGCTCCAAACTTCAAGAGTGAACCACGAAAGCTGTAATACTCGATCTGACCCGAGCAATAATGCAAAACAAAACAACTCGGATCAGGACTAACATTCTCATGGAAGTAAATCAACTCAAATGAAATGTTCGATGAAATGCAATCAGTAACTTAGAGGATGTTTGGGATCACCATCCTCTAAGGATCCGTCAAACTAATACTATATAGTACAATACGCTATATACAATAGTGTCTATCAGTAAAGTAAAATATCAAAATAGCGTAAGCGGGATTACCATGATTACCCTTACACCGTTCATATATTCCCATAGTATATACAGTACCGTAATTCCTCCGTAAACTGGAGGTTGATCAGAGGGCACTCCATATAAAACAGTACAAAACAAAATCGTAGTAGGCTCGTATAAGGCATGTGACAAGGCACGCAAGGAATGCCAGGGTGGATTCACCGTTTGCAGAGCCGGACTGGTGGTAACGCATAGTAGCAACTACCGCCCACCTCGATACACACTCCCATAATCAAAAGGGCCCAAATCGAATCTCAACGGTAATAGAATAATATCGAAGAAGTGTGCTCGATAAGAGGTATGACCTCACTTGGTCCGTGCGTAGCTCCTGTTTTAGCCACATCAAGCTGACTCAAGGTAGTCAGGGTCTCGTAATTAATATGAAATAAAAATGGAGTCGTTCGCCAAATCATCCTCTTCACTCTGGAACTCCACCGCGTACACAGTTGTCAAAGTGGTTTTCGGTATTGGCAGAGAGTATGACAATAGCCGATTCCGGTCTCTTTAACAACCAACCGTTTACATTTTTCACACCGTGGTCGTTATTTTATAAATCACTTTATAAAATAGTTTATACAGTTTCTCAGATTCGAATTAAAGTCAAATTTCAAATATCTAACTTCGAATATATCAAATTTTCAAAACAACTCTTTTAAATAGCTTAAATCACATCGATTTAGAAAACCATATCGATAAGATATCATGATATAGTATAAAATAATGCTATACTATTTAAATTCTATTTTACTATATTTCGAAAATATTCATATGTCGATTTCAATCCAAAATCGACATATACAAAACATATCTCAAACACCATCTTAAATCATACCAAAATACTTAACTATGATAATACTGGGCTTGATTTATATTCGTAAAAACACAATTTCAAACAATTCGAATGATTCAATTTACCTTTATAAGGATTTCGTTTATTCAAAAATTCAACATTTCGATTCGAATTCAATATATACAATACAAATCAAAACCTTCTATTTGATTTAAATAATTCAAAACAAATCATATAAATTTGAATTCAACTTTACATCTCATACGAGTTCATGGGTAAAATCATATATCGTTAATACAATTTCAAATCTCGAATTTTAAATCGTAAAATCTTAACTTATCCAACACTTGGTTTTTTATTAAAGTTTATAAAATATATATATAAGAAATTTAACTTTGAAATATATAAATATATATAAGTTTTATAAAATTCTAAAATTAATTAGAATATAGATTATGAACATATATGAGATTAAATTAATATAGAAAATAAGTTTAAAATAATTATTTATAATAATAAAAAAAGTTAAAAATACTTATATAATTAATTTATATAGTTTAAAATAAATAAATTATAAGTAAAAACTTAAATAAGCATTAAATCCGTATTTACTTATAAAAATTATTTTAAAACATATAATTCAAATTTATAAAAAAAATTAAGTTTAAAATATTTAAAATACAAATATATAAAAATAAAATAAAATAAATCTTAAGTTATTATTTTAAAAATCAAATTCCCAAATCAAAATACTTCAAAATACGACCAACGGTGTCCGTATATAGTTTTCTACCCTATGATCAAGTGATACGGATATCTATCATTTCAACCCGCAATTTATAAATTTCTACGGGTCTATCATTTCAACCCGCGATCCCAAATTCAGTAAAAACCGTTCAGGTCTATCATTTCAACCCATAACGATTTTTCTTATTCTAATGTCCGTTCGAGTATGTATCATTTCAACCCTTAGTGGTTTTTCCTTAACTGGGTATTAACAATCACAAACAACAATGACGTAGCAAAAAATCATAGCATATATATCATCAGTGCAACTACGTGTCACATATGAAATGTGCGTATATATCAAATCAAACAAATTTCTATCAGCAATCCTATACATTTCATATAACAGTTCATTATTGATCTAACATCCATGAAAAATGTAAGTCAGGTGTGAGATAAACTCACCTTCCAAGGCACAGCATAGAGGTACCAGATGGACTAACACCGATTGAACCGATAGCTTCTAAGCACGATTTAGAATGGATCCAACTCGACTTCAATTTTATAAGAGGAGAACAGGGAATGTCTCAATGGATCTGTACGTCTTTGAGTTACAGGAATGGTTTTTCGAACTCAACACCGCACTCTACTGAACAAAAATAAACATCACTCTCAAGTTCGCAGAATATTATGTAAATATTTATATATATAAATACACAGAAACCATAATATATATTAAAATCGGTCTGACTCTAAATGCGCTCAAGCAACAACAAAACCGTATAAAATACATATATATTTAAATTATACACACACACCCAAAACCGATTATATGTATATAAATATATAAATAAACATATATATATATATATATATATATATATTCAAAACAAATAATTTTCAAAGCAATTCACACAGTACATTACTATATATACCAACCTATTTAAAAGGAACTCACGCTAAACCACACACTAGAAAAATACTACACAGTAACACATATACACATGCAACTCACTCTACACACTCATATAAATACAGACGCACCCACGCCCCCTCAACACAAAAAAAACACACACACACTGTATATTGTATATATACAAAAAAAAACGGATATAACTCAAAAATCCAACACATAACTCAACACCTACAGACTACACCCACTCACGCAACATTTACACACACTAACATATAAGCAAGTGCACACACTTATGAAAACAATTAAAACTCACACACACGCCACTATACACACGCAAGGGGTCAGGTGGCTTTTCATGTGGAGGAGAGCTCGGGGTTCGGACCAACTGATGGGGCGGAGGTCGTTTTGAGATCCAAGGAAGGTGCGAGGCATGGATGTTGGAGATGTGGTACCGCAGGGAAAAGAACTTGCGATGGGAAGGTGCCGGCTTGACAGACATAACGGGCTTGACTGGTCGGACCGGAGGAGAAGGGTGACAACAGGCCGGTGATCAAGGCTTGGCTAATGTGTAGAGGCCTTTACGGTGGAAGGAACAAGGCGAAGGAATGATGGAGATGCTGATGAAAGAAGACAATAAGGCTGCTGTGTTTTATAATAAAAGGAATGAATAGTTGCTTAACCAAGCTTTTGGGAATGGAGCGAAGGAAAAGATTTACAGAAAAGGAAAATTTATAAGGAAGGCGACTGTATTGGGATGTAAGTATGTAACAATACGAACGGTTAGGAACGGGTAAAACGGAGAGAGAGAAATGGTCTCTTGAAAATGCGGTAGTGACATTGGAAATGGGCAACCACACGTTTATTTTTCAAACCTTGAAATGGTAATGCTCCGTGATGCAACGAATTAGGAATTTAATCTGCACCAAATTTGAACGGATGGGAACCGAAGTGTCAACGTTTTGAATGGAAGTGGGAAAAATAAAAGCATGGAAATGGAACAGTTTTGGGAAAGAAAGAGCAAAAGGCCTTTAATTTAAAAGGGCATTTGCATAAAAACAAAAAGAACAACTTGGGAACGCACTCACCACTTTTGGATACATAAAAGACATTGGAAACTTCAATGGGACGTGCATGCATGAAAATGAATGTGATTGAAAGTTTGAAACATAACGCAAGAGCATGCATGCAATTTATATTTACAAGTAAACGTTCCATTCACTATGTTTGAAAAAAAAAGTAGTTTTGTAAAATAAAAGCAAATCTTTTGCAGACCCAAAATGGCTAGAAAAGTATGTAAGATCGTAAAAAGGACACATCGAACTCAAATGGCTCTGTTTCAAAAATGAACTGTACAAGCAATTTCATAATTTCAGCGCGAACCAAACACCGAAACTGACAAATGAATATATTGCGGAAATCACCGCAACGAGACGGACACAACGGTACAAAATTTACAGTGTCAGGATGCTCCATTCAAAAACGCGTTACGGACCCCTTAAACGTAAAAATGCGGACGGAAAACGGATGTCAAAACATCTGATTTTCGCGAAACAGATTTCACCGTTGGATTCGTGACAACGAATAGATTATCTTTCATGTTTGTCCGAACTGGTTTTGGAGAAATTTTAAAATCGTTAAAATTTGAACTGATATGCGCAGCTTTGCACTGAAAATTGTGCGACCGACAACAGTCAAATTTTCCAATGAAATTTTTACAGTTGCTACATCTCACTGTACGTATTACAAATTTCGAATTCCCGTTATGAAAAACCATAGAATAATTTCAAAATAAAATTTTGATTTAAATCGTATTTTAAATCGTTAAAAATTACCGGTTGTTACAATCTCCCCTACTCAAAACTTTTCGTCCCCGAAAAGGAACGAGGTAGGGAAATAGTAATTAAATAATTAATATATTTAAACCAATGGTTCATATTTATCCCTATACATATATAAATTTAAATATATATAAATCAAAAGATAAAATATTTTCAAACATTTCAAGTATTCACTCGACGTTACGATTGGCTATATATATTTATCCCACTTTCGAAACCCGAAAATAGATATCGATGATGCCGCGGTCATCACCAGAATCATTTTCAAGCGACTAGGGTGTGACTCTACATCTATCTAATACATATAGGATTTAACATAGACGTTGATCAGACGTATACACCAAGTCACTAAGTATTCGATAGGCCAATTTTAACGTCAAATAAGTACTCAAAACATCTTTTTATATTTAAATAGAATATATACCACACTCTAAATCATATATTATAAATAATATATTTCAAATCATTAAAATTTCAAGTAGGGAAAATGTATCTCTCCCCTACTCATTTATTTGTTAAAATTCAATTACAATTCTTAATAAATATACAACAATATTATTATTATATCAAATATATAACAAAATCATTATATACTATATCTAAATCTTTTCAAATTCATGTTATCAATATTTAAACTTATAACACTTAATTAATTCTATAAGTTAACATATGAATACCTTACACATAAAATCTTTACAAACCATTGGTATTACCAAATTATTTACAAATATCAAATTAAATTTTACATTAAGAAGCTCTTATATAATAATATCCTTCAAAATATAAATTTCAAACCAATATTTAATAAAGACAGACTGGCTAGAAGACTTATACTCTTCTTCTACTTCTTACCTTGAAATGGAAAAGTATAAATTATAGAATTCGAGGTAAAAGCTGAAAGAACAAAAGAACCTAATCAAAGAGGATCTACGAAGGAAGATAGATTCAAATGGAAAGGAAACTCAGAAGAAGATTTAAATATTAAACAGAATTTTATATTGGAAATATTTATTTAAAAACATTTTAAAACCATTTTGAAAACTATTTTTACTTTAAAAATACGCTCTCTCAAGAAGGATTCTGCAACTGATTCCACTCATTCTAGGGTATAACTACCCTATCTCTAATGAGCTTTTACCCCATAGGCTAAAGCTTTGAAAAACCAAAGCTCTGATACCACTTTGAACGACCCGCCATTTTGACCATGCCGAATCGACAAAAAAAATGTAAACTCGAAACGTCCAAAACAACAGATTGTTATTAGCTTCTGAGGTAAATAGAATAAATCACAGAATCACAGATCACAGACACAGATACAGAGCAATATAATATCTCGCAGCGAAAATTTAAAATACAATAGTAGTTCATGATGCTACTAAATAAATTTTACATCAGAGTTTACATAAATAATATAGCAGAAGTCTAATACAAGAAATAATTGATAACAGTCAGAAACAGAATGACAGAAGTAACTGAATGACTGGAATAACTAATCAACAGGTAGATATAGGTGAGGAAACCCAAAATAAGCTCCAAACTTCAAGAGTGAACCACGAAAGCTGTAATACTCGATCTGACCCGAGCAATAATGCAAAACAAAACAACTCGGATCAGGACTAACATTCTCATGGAAGTAAATCAACTCAAATGAAATGTTCGATGAAATGCAATCAGTAACTTAGAGGATGTTTGGGATCACCATCCTCTAAGGATCCGTCAAACTAATACTATATAGTATAATACACTATATACAATAGTGTCTATCAGTAAAGTAAAATATCAAAATAGCGTAAGTGGGATTACCATGATTACCCTTACACCGTTCATATATTCCCATAGTATATACAGTACCGTAATTCCTCCGTAAACTGGAGGTTGATCAGAGGGCACTCCATATAAAACAATACAAAACAAAATCGTAGTGGGCTCATATAAGGCATGTGACAAGGCACGCAAGGAATGCCAGGGTGGATTCACCGTTTGCAGAGCCGGACTGGTGGTAACGCATAGTAGCAACTACCGCCCACCTCGATACACACTCCCATAATCAAAAGGGCCCAAATCGAATCTCAACGGTAATAGAATAACATCGAAGAAGTGTGCTCGATAAGAGGTATGACCTCACTTGGTCCGTGCGTAGCTCCTGTTTTAGCCACATCAAGCTGACTCAAGGTAGTCAGGGTCTCGTAATTAATATGAAATAAAAATGGAGTCGTTCGCCAAATCATCCTCTTCATTCTGGAACTCCACCGCGTACACAGTTGTCAAAGTGGTTTTCGGTATTGGCAGAGAGTATGACAATAGCCGATTCCGGTCTCTTTAACAACCAACCGTTTACATTTTTCACACCGTTGTCATTATTTTATAAATCACTTTATAAAATAGTTTATACAATTTCTCAGATTCGAATTAAAGTCAAATTTCAAATATCTAACTTCGAATATATCAAATTTTCAAAACAACTCTTTTAAATAGCTTAAATCACATCGATTTAGAAAACCATATCGATAAGATATCATGATATAGTATAAAATAATGCTATACTATTTAAATTCTATTTTACTATATTTCGAAAATATTCATATGTCGATTTCAATCCAAAATCGACATATACAAAACATATCTCAAACACCATCTTAAATCATACCAAAATACTTAACTATGATAATACTGGACTTGATTTATATTCGTAAAAACACAATTTCAAACAATTCGAACGATTCAATTTACCTTTATAACGATTTCGTTTATTCAAAAATTCAACATTTCGATTCGAATTCAATATATACAATACAAATCAAAACCTTCTATTTGATTTAAATAATTCAAAACAAATCATATAAATTTGAATTCAAATTTACATCTCATACGAGTTCATGGGTAAAATCATATATCGTTATTACAATTTCAAATCTCGAATTTTAAATCGTAAAATCTTAACTTATCCAACACTTGGTTTTTTATTAAAGTTTATAAAATATATATATAAGAAATTTAACTTTGAAATATATAAATATATATAAGTTTTATAAAATTCTAAAATTAATTAGAATATAGATTATGAACATATATGAGATTAAATTAATTTAGAAAATAAGTAAAAATAATTATTTATAATAATACAAAAAGTTAAAAATACTTATATAATTAAATTATATAGTTTAAAATAAATAAATTATAAGTGAAAACTTAAATAAGCATTAAATCCGTATTTACTTATAAAAATTATTTTAAAACATATAATTCAAATTTATAAAAAAAATTAAGTTTAAAATATTTAAAATACAAATATATAAAAATAAAATAAAATAAATCTTAAGTTATTATTTTAAAAATCAAATTCCCAAATCAAAATACTTCAAAATACGACCAACGGTGTCCGTATATAGTTTTCTACCCTATGGTCAAGTGATACGGATATCTATCATTTCAACTCGCAATTTATAAATTTCTACGGGTCTATCATTTCAACTCGCGATCCCAAATTCAGTAAAAACCGTTCAGGTCTATCATTTCAACCCATAACAATTTTTCTTATTCTAATGTCCGTTCGAGTATGTATCATTTCAACCCTTAGTGGTTTTTCCTAAACTGGGTATTAACAATCACAAACAACAATGACGTAGCAAAAATCATAGCATATATATCATCAGTGCAACTACGTGTCACATATGAAATGTGCGTATATATCAAATCAAACAAATTTCTATCAGCAATCCTATACATTTCATATAACAGTTCATTATTGATCTAACATCCATGAAAAATGTAAGTCAGGTGTGAGATAAACTCACCTTCCAAGGCACAGCATGGAGGTACCAGATGGACTAACACCGATTGAACCGATAGCTTCTAAGCACGATTTAGAATGGATCCAACTCGACTTCAATTTTATAAGAGGAGAACAGGGAATGTCTCAATGGATCTGTACGTCTTTGAGTTATAGGAATGGTTTTTCGAACTCAACACCGCACTCTACTGAACAAAAATAAACATCACTCTCAAGTTCGCAGAATATTATGTAAATATTTATATATATAAATACACAGAAACCATAATATATATTAAAATCGGTCTGACTCTAAATGCGCTCAAGCAACAACAAAACTGTATAAAATACATATATATTTAAATTATACACACACACCCAAAACCGATTATATGTATATAAATATATAAATATATAAATAAACATATATATATATATATATATTCAAAACAAATAATTTTCAAAGAAATTCACACCGTACATTACTATATATACCAACCTATTTAAAAGGAACTCACGCTAAACCACACACTAGAAAAATACTACACAGTAACACATATACACATGCAACTCACTCTACACACTCATATAAATACAGACGCACCCACGCCCCCTCAACACAAAAAAAAAAAAACACACTGTATATTGTATATATACAAAAAATAAAATGGATATAACTCAAAAATCCAACACATAACTCAACACCTACAGACTACACCCACTCACGCAACATTTACACACACTAACATATAAGCAAGTGCACACACTTATGAAAACAACTAAAACTCACACACACGCCACTATACACACGCAAGGGGTCAGGTGGCTTTTCATGTGGAGGAGAGCTCGGGGTTTGGACCAGCTGATGGGGCGGAGGTCGGTTTGAGATCCGAGGAAGGTGCGAGGCATGGATGTTGGAGATGTGGTACCGCAGGGAAACTTGCGATGGGAAGGTGCCGGCTTGACAGACATGACGGGCTTGACTGGTCGGACCGGAGGAGAAGGGTGACAACAGGCCGGTGGTCAAGGCTTGGCTAATGTGTAGAGGCCTTTACGGTGGAAGGAACAAGGCGAAGGAATGATGGAGATGCTGATGAAAGAAGACAATAAGGCTGATGTGTTTTATAATAAAAGGAATGAATAGTTGCTTAACCAAGCTTTTGGGAATGGAGCGAAGGAAAAGATTTACAGAAAAGGAAAATTTATAAGGAAGGCGACTGTATTGGGATGTAAGTATGTAACAATACGAACGGTTAGGAACGGGTAAAACGGAGAGAGAGAAATGGTCTCTTGAAAATGCGGTAGTGACATTGGAAATGGGCAACCACACGTTTATTTTTCAAACCTTGAAATGGTAATGCTCCGTGATGCAACGAATTAGGAATTTAATCTGCACCAAATTTGAACGGATGGGAACCGAAGTGTCAACGTTTTGAATGGAAGTGGGAAAAATAAAAGCATGGAAATGGAACAGTTTTGGGAAAGAAAGAGCAAAAGGCCTTTAATTTAAAAGGGCATTTGCATAAAAATAAAAAGAACAACTTGGGAACGCACTCACCACTTTTGGATACATAAAAGACATTGGAAACTTCAATGGGACGTGCATGCATGAAAATGAATGTGATTGAAAGTTTGAAACATAACGCAAGAGCATGCATGCAATTTATATTTACAAGTAAACGTTCCATTCACTATGTTTGAAAAAAAAAAGTAGTTTTGTAAAATAAAAGCAAATCTTTTGCAGACCCAAAATGGCTAGAAAATTATGTAAGATCGTAAAAAGGACACATCAAACTCAGATGGCTCTGTTTCAAAAATGAACTGTACAAGAAATTTCACAATTTCAGCGCGAACCAAACACCGAAACTGACAAATGAATATATTGCGGAAATCACCGCAACGAGACGGGCACAAAGGTACAAAATTTACAGTGTCAGGATGCTACATTCAAAAACGCGTTACGGACCCCTTAAACGTAAAAATGCGGACGGAAAACGGATGTCAAAACGTCTGATTTTCGCGAAACAGATTTCACCGTTGGATTCGTGACAACGAATAGAATATTTTTCATGTTTGTCCGAAATAGTTTTGGAGAAATTTTAAAATCGTTAAAATTTGAACTGATATGCGCAGCTTTGCACTGAAAATTGTGCGACCGACAACAGTCAAATTTTCCGATGAAATTTTTACAATTGCTACATCTCACTGTACGTATTACAAATTTCGAATTCCTGTTATGAAAAACCATAGAATAATTTCAAAATAAAATTTTGATTTAAATCGGATTTTAAATCGTTAAAAATTACCGATTGTTACAAGTTAATAATTCAATTTAAGTGACAAAATCAAATAATCTCAAATCCCAATAGCTATCAATCAACAAATCATAATATTTCAAAAGATTTCAACACATTTCAAAGATTAGGAAGATGGATTGATAGGCTGGTTTTTACACACCAAGGAGAATTTTATAGAAAATTTTATTTATTCAGATTATTTTCTTTTCTTTTTCTTTTGATTTAAGAGCACACTGACCACGCATAACCAGATCTTGGATTTTTAAATGAGATCGGTTGCAGCTTAAATTATAAGTTATCTCTTATCCATGCATGACCAGAGCATGGATTTTTAAATGAGGTTAGAGATATTTTAGCCTACTTTGTGAACTAGGCTACACAAAGTTAGAAGATCAATTATGAAGGATGTTCACTAGAAGAATTCCCACCTCAACGATCGGATCAGGTCGGTATTACTTAGTCAAGGCAGAACAAAGCAGAGAAGAGAAGGAAGAAGCACGGGCTGAACTGGATTGGTTCGAGGTCGACCCGACCCGTCCCTATGATCCAAAGCATATTCGATTCGGTCCATAATCTGTGACAATTATAGCCTACGTTCCCTGAAAGTTCGGAGTGGTTGCGAGCCCATCACCCCACGTTCACCCACTAACTTGATGCGCTGTCTTCACCAGAAAAGATCCGAACCTGACACTCAAGAGATGAGCGCCACGTGGATCTGAACCGGAGCCATCCCAGAAGTATTTTCCACCTATAAATACACCTCCAAGGCTCATTTGAAGGGATCTTTTGGCATTTTCAGAGTTGAAACCCCTTTGAGAACCGAATTCCATCACCATTTTCATATTACAATCATCTTTTAAAAGTACATTCCAGAGAAGATTGAGTGAATCTGTGCATTGTATGAGTGAAAGTGAGTGAGAATTATTGTTGTATCTACATTCAAGTCATCAATTCAAAGAGTGGAAAGTGGACGTAGGCTATTTAACGCCGAACCACTATAAATTATGTGTTTTTTTCATTTTTAATTTCATTTCATTAGAAATTGTTACTAGTTTGGGTGCTAGAGCCATTTTTGGATCTAACATTTTGGTGCTTTCACTGAGAAATCTTTGAATTCTTCTTCCCTTTTTGGGATTACCGTTCTACTATTTGGACCTTCAAGTTCAAAGAAGTTAATCCTCTATTTCCGATACTTTCAAGCATTTGCTGATTAATTACTGAAGGATTGGACATTATGGCTAAAGGAAAAGGAAAAGATGTGCAAGGTGCTAGGGAGAACGATGCTAGAGAAGATAACAAGCCATCGTATTGACGAGGTCGCAGGGACAAAGCTCTGGACAAATCCGATCCGAACAGGATGTTCCGAACCGAGCTGATCAGGAGAATCCAAACTGACCAGGAAGCGCTGGAGCTTCTCGGACCCCCCTCCGAACCGATCCGACTCCGGCACCCTAGTCCGATCCGAACCGAATGAGACTGAAGCCGGTACATCTGCTCGAGCACCCACCAATGCTCTGATGCCGGCCGTGACGACTGGTGATCAACCTGCTCCATCTGCACCCATCACGCACCGGGATTTTCGCATTTTATTGAAATGCTTGAGAGTACTAGAAATGCGTTGGAAGCCCATAAACGTGACAGTCTTCGTATGCAAGAGAACATGATCACCATGAGTAGGGAACTCAATGTGCTCCGGAGGCAAAAGACACCTTCCCCAATACGTCGCCTTGCTGCAGACTATTCATCTTCTTCGGATGAAGGACATCCTCCTGAAGGAAGGCCGCTTGAGCGACCACAAAATCTTGATCAGGTTACCTTTGGATCTTTAGGATCCCGTGAAGATGCTGCTCGTGTGTTAGGACCTGATGACCCGAGCCTGAAAGAACCTTTGTTGCTGCCCATGCATGGATCCCACGTTCTACCCAGGGATCCTAATATTACTAATCCTATGCAATAACAACTTCTCCAAACCCTTCCTCCTCAAATCGACCGGGAGCATAGGGAACAGTGTAGAGCAGCTTCCGCCAGAAACATGAGGTTATCCCCTAATCAGGAACACAGGGGTAATCCGAATATCAGACCTAGAGATACTGTGCAAACGTTGACAAAAAAAGCCAACGATACACTAATGAGGACTGGGGCATTGAGCGAAGTCATACCCCCTTCACGGATGATATATAGGACTTCCAGTTCTCTCGGCGGTTCAACTTGCCATAGATGGATCAGTATTCAGGGAGAACCAACCCAGGACAACATCTGATGAGGTATGCATGGTTCATGAATGCCGCAACAACTCTAGATGCTGTAAAATGCATGGCCTTCCCGACTTATCTAGAAGACGTAGCGTTAATGTGGTTCACCCGACTCCCTCCACGGTCGATATAAAATTTCATAGAATTAAGTGAATGCTTTACGAACCAGTTTCGACTTCACGCTCGAAAATCTAAAAGTGTCATAGAGTTGTCAAGGATTAAGTAGACTCTAGGTGAATCTTTGAAATCATATTTAAACTGATTCAACCTGGCTGTCACTGAAGTCAACGACCCTCATGAGCCCACTATTCTGATGGCCTTAATAGCAGGAGTTGACCCGGACACAGAATTCGGGGATTATCTATCCGGGAAACCACCCCCACTAGGGAATTATTCTATGAAAAGGCCAATATCCGCTTAAGGCAAGAGGAAGCTCATGCAAATAGAAAGAGAAAGTCTAAAGGGGCCTCGAGGGAAGGTGTCCAAAGTAATGTTGCTGTGAATCAATCCAGTGATAGTTCGGGGAAGGTTGAGGTGAACGTCGGCAACCAGAACGGAGGTAATAATAACAGGAATGGAAACAACAATAAGAAGAATAGGAACCGAGGGAACAATTCCAGCAAAAGACCTCGATTCCAAACTTTTGAGAACTATTCGCTGTTGAATGACACATTGGAAAACATTTATTTGGACACATACAACATATTGCAATATAAAAAGCCGCCACCCAGAGACTCAACTGAAAAAGAGATCGCTACGGGAAAGTTTTGTTTGTTCCATGGAACCCACAGTCATTCTACCAACAAACGCCGTCATTTGAGAGAAGTAGTTGATAAATTGCAGTGGGAAGGGTAGTTAGATGAGTACAAGGTTGCCCTACGGGACAGGGTCAAGGAGGGCAAGCCCCGAACCAAAACCAACCTACTTCTAAACCCACAACCCAGCAGAAAGGTAAAGGGATTGTTATCAATACCATTATAGGCAGACCCCATCTAGCTAGCCATAGTTTCAAAGCAATGGATTTGTACGTTACTGCCGCCAAGCACTTTGAGGTAGGAGAATGGAGTAACCTCGAAGACATTACTCCAGTGAATCAACAAAAGACGATGTCAGACAACGTCATATTCCATGGTAGAGATGATACTGGAATTCAATCACCAACTGAAGACCCACTGGTAATTACCACGCCCATCGGCCCCGCCTTAGTCCATAAGGTGTTGGTGGACAATGGAAGCTCAGTTAATATCCCTTCAAGAAAGCTTTTGAACAAATGAGACTTGCAGCAAAAGATTTAAAGCCCTGCGAATGATGGACACTGTAACAACCCGGAAATGCGAGCCAGTTTAAAATTTTTATTTTGGCAATTTTAGCGAATTTTGATTATTTAAAATGAATTATTTTAAATAATATCGACGAGAAATTTATTTTGAATAGAATTCGAACGTATATATTATATAGACCGTCGTTAGAATATAAATAATTATTTATAATTATAAATAAAATTGAAAATGGCGTGGTAGTTCGATAATTCGATTTCAAACTTTAATTGAACGTACCGGGTGCAAAACAAACCGAATTTTAGCAAAACCAAAAATAATAGGATCTATTTGAGAATATCATTCCAACGAATCCGAAAAATTAAAATTTCATAGCGGGAATCAAAAGATATGTCCAGTTGAAAATTCTGAATAGTCGCTATGGAATTCGTGCCCTTAAAAATAGACATTTTGCAAACGACCTTGGATTTCGACGATACCACTTTTGTTAGATCCGTGATGTCAAATTATTGCTAGGCTTCAAATTTCATAATTTTTCGATTCAGTATGTGAGCGTGGCATACGAAAACACGTTTGACCAGTTTCAGTTGATTTTAATCGATTGGAAAATGGCCATTTTTCAAACGGTCTCAGAATTCGACTAAACTAGTTTTGTTAGGACCGTATCGTCAATACGAAGCTAGAAAATATTTTTCTGGAATTTTTAGAGCTCGTATGTGACCCTGGTAAATTGAAATGCGCGTTCAAATTCAATATATAGAGTTATATGTTGATTTTAACGGAAACTGATCGAGACGGTCGAATCGGCCTACGATACATATCCCATTGTGTTCGGAATGGGGGTAATTAGCTATGAACGACAGGCGGTGGGCTTGATTTCGAGTTAGTATGAAAAGTCAACTTTTTGAAATATAAAAAAAATAGAAAACCCTCTCTCCCCTTATATTGCGCCCCCCCGGTCACTTTCCCCAAATCGAAATAAAAAGAAAAAAAGAAAAAGGGAAGAGGACGGAGGAGCAGCCGCCGCTCCTCCGATCGGTGCGCCGCTGCCGCCCAGGTAGGCCGCCGAAGCCCCTCTTCCTCCTGCCGCGTACCCTCCTCCACCTCCTCTTCTTTCTCCTAACTCCAACGCGCGAAGACCCTCCGTCCCCCCTGAAGCCCGACGCTGACCACCCCTTCTCCCCCACCGCCGACGGCCTGCGGCCATCCCCGACCACCGCCGCCCTCTCCTCGACCCTGCGCCGCCACCACATCCCCTCCGACCCTCTTACTCCCTCCGTTTCCTCCTTCTTCGGTTCTAGAACGCGCAATGAACCCCTCCTCTCTATTCGAAAACAATGTAAGTTTTAAATTCAAGTTTTATTTATTTTTCTTAAGTTAAAAACTGATTTTTTATATGATAGGAAAGTTAAAAACTGAATTTTTATATGATAGGACTGTTAAAAATATAATTTTTATACTAGTGGCACATTAAAAATGTGATCTTTATATAATAGAAGATATAAAAATACTATTTTTATATAAGTAGTGTATTGAAAATAAGATTTCTATATAATAGAGAATATAAAAATATGATCTTTATATATGTAGCGAAATAAAAATCAGATTTTTATTATATATATAATGATGTAAGGAAAAGGCGAAATCTTTACTTTTCAAAATATAAAAATCTTTATATTTGAAAAGGCGAAATCTTCATATTTGAAAAGGCGAAATCTTTATATTTGAAAAGGCGAAACCTTTATGTAGAGAGTAGCGATGTAAAAATAGAATTTTTATCTATATAGTAGCGATGTAAAAATAGAATTTTTATCTATATAGTAGCGATGTAAAAATAGAATATTTATCTATATAGTAGCGATGTAAAAATAGAATATTTATCTATATAGTAGCGATGTAAAAATAGAATATTTATCTATATAGTAGCGATGTAAAAATAGAATTTTTATCTATATAGTGGCGATGTAAAAATAGAATTTTTATCCATATGGAGTGATTATAAAAATATGATTTTTATATACATAGCAACAATATAAAAATGTGATTTTTATATATGTAGTGGCTACGGGCAACGAAAGTGACAAAAGGCGAGCACGACGAAGATTTCCTACATAGGAAGTGTCATGGAGTTGGGATAGCTTTGGTGAGAACTCCTCACTCTAAATTTCTTTTTCTAGTTATATATATATACTAGGATGCAGGCGGTGCTTAGCAGCACCCGACACCCGTCATCCACAGACGATGGATGGCTTGTTTGTTTGATTGATGTGTTGTGAAAATTGTTTGTGATGTTGATGTGAAATCGATAATAAATCGTATATGGTTGAAATAAATTAATTATCTTTAAAAATATAATTTTTGACGTGAATGTTAATAAATGGATATTTATAAACAAATCGGCCGATTTGTTTATATACACTGATTTGACTGATATTGATTGGGATGATAAATTTTACACATCGCCCAACTGCACAAATAATATTCAGTGTTTGTTGATTTGAAACCCTACACGGGTGTTGGGATGATATTTAGCGTACACTAATCCCAATTATTTAATTATACGTCGATAGATTGGTCGACAGACTGTGTAAGCATTAATTATTTATATTTGATGCTTATGCAGTTGTGTGGTGCACTTTGGATGATGGTTGATTGTTTATCAATGCTAATATATACATGTGTTGTATGGAATCCATATAATTAACGTTATATGGTGATTGATTGGGCCTCATTCCAATCGGGGAAATAATGAATATTATAAAAGAAAATTCATGTGTTGAATGTAAAAATAGTTGTGTGTTGACAGTACTCATGTGTTGAGATTGGTCGTGTGTTGAAAGAAATATAGATTCATGTGTTGAATGGAATAAATATTCATTTGTTGAATAGAATAACGAATTTATTGAAATATATAAAGCCGTTTTGATTAGAGTTGCGCTATTTTGACGTGAACGATATTTAGATCGATTATATTCGTTTTTTAATGAATATAGAAAAGGTAGTGATTTCAAAATATAACGTTTTGAAAATATTATCATTTATACAGTAATGATATGAAATATTCAATTTTGATTTGAAATTGAATATAAAGTTGAAATGGTTTTGAAAACAAATTTAAAACGATTTATAAAATACGTTTTAAAAGGAAATCGACGAAATATATATAATATATATTATATTATATATATAATGGCCTGAATAGAACGCGTCGCGCCGCGGCAGTTCGTGAATTTCAACCATTGACTTCGAATTGACGTTGCGAGAGATCCGACCGTTGGATTCTCCTAAAACCGGAACCGTTGGGTTCGTATCGAAAAGAGCTTTCCAATGAATATTAGAAATTTGAAATCTAACGGTTGGATTTGGAATTATGTCCAAATCAAATTTGGAAAAGGTCGTTGTAAGTGCAGTTCGATGGCCGTTGATGGAAATCGACTGTACGGGCCTTGATAAAATTATTAAAAATATCAATAATTTGTGTAAAATCATAATATATGAATTGGAAAGAACTGGGACGAAAAATTCCATATTTGAAAGGATAAAAATAGATTTTTATCGAAATGAACTAGTTTTGAACTAGAATTAAAATCAATTTATTTTTAAAATAAATAAAGTGAATTTGAAAGTGATTTAAAAAATAATCAATATTCCCAATACGTGAATTGGACTGGAGTTGAATCGAAATTATCTTCGGAATATTTCGATGTCGGATTTTGTGACTATACAGATATTGTTATGGGAATTTGAAAGATATATTTTATATCATTATTTCCAATACGATATTTGTTGGTATCAGGATTTGATATTGAATATAAGCCGGTATATTTTCTATTCAGATCCTTGTATTTAATATCAAATGTGCTTTGGGTTTGTCGTGAATGGTGTCTTCATTAACACTGTTCTTAAGCCCAATAGAGAAAAAGATTAAATCTTTCTATTTAGATTTAATGAAGTGTATCAATTAAATGATATTTAATTGAATTTGAATTTGAATTGGTTTTTGGGTTTATCGTGAGCGGTGTTTTGAACAACACCTGTTCTTTAACCCGATTAACAATAGAGTGTGATTTTGGGTTTATCGTGAATCGTGTTTTAGATGACATTGGTTCTTTAACCCAGTTAAAGGCAGGATATTGATTTTTGAAAAGATTAAAACTAAGTGGAGTTTTAATCAATCTTTAATTAGATTGAAATGTGAATTGATAATTTAAATTATCAAATCTGAAAGGTGATCGAGAATGGAGTATCACCAGTTTTGCTCCACAGCGATAGTTAAATCTTTAATTAGATTTAAACGTGAAATGGTAATTAATTTTATCGATAATACTGTGGTGTTAGATATGGAGTATTACTAGTTTTGCTCCAGGGGATGAATAGGTTGGGATTGGGAAATAAAATAAATAATTACGTCGGTGTGGTTCGCTAATCCCGACTAGTTTGAAATGATATCCGAAGGAAGATTAAAGAATAAATTTAGAAGAATTTATCTTGGATAAAATTAATGGGAACCTTTCCCTAAGAATGTGATTTTGTGAATAAAAGAACATTCTGAATTGGAATGAGGCGTTCGTTGTGTTGGTGTAACATTTGTTTATTATACACGTGGGTTATTCAGAAAGGTCGGGTTATACCCATTCTGAATAACCGATTCGGCGATAAGTCGAAGATGAAGACGGTGGTCGAAGACCGAAAGACTTCACATCGTTTGGGTGATTACAGATGATCTTGATTAGGCTGTACACCCTAGATGAGGGAATCAGTTGGTGATCGTCCAGACGTACTTGGAGATGGATGGATATGCGAGGAAAGTGCCTCCGGTTTCGTTCAGACCCAGAACGAACTTGTAAATGGATTATGTGTCTGACATTGGATTTTATTCTGTGTTGATTGATCTCTATTAAATATACATCTGTTTTGCGGCGGAGAATTTATTCTCTTGCTTAACGCCCTTCTCTGAGACGTACGAGCTCAGAGGTTGTATATCGATGGACATCAGTCACATGGAGTGAATTGCCAGTGTGGCACGCGTAAGTGGCAATTGATCAAGGCTTCTGTTGAAAAGCAAAGTCTTGTGGTTGATGATCAAAGAACGGCCGGTGTGGCGTAGCTTTGTGTATAACGTGAATTCGCGAGCCTCACATCTCGGTATGAGTCAAAAACGGGAGACGAACCGCTGGGAGAGCACGACGTTTCTTTCTAGCTAGGGTGGTGTCAGTGACCTACCAGCCCTGACATTTATATACTTTTAACCTGTGTGGTTGTTGGATATGATGCGCCTCGGATATAGGTCTGTAAGGACTGGGAAACGTGTGTTCAGGAATTGCCAATCCTCAAAAGTAAGAGAGGATCGACCCAGCCGATTCCAAGGATCAAAGTGGGGTCCTGGGACATTTGCTAGAGTGTCTCAAACGCGGAGAGGAGCTTGCCCCTTGCCTCGACTCATGATGGAATCCAATTTCCAATACGTGTGTTTCGATTTTATTTGTAGAGCCTAGTATGGCGACATAGTGGGATGGGGCGCTTATGCCGTCTATGATTTATATTTATGATTGAAATTGTTTTGACACTATACACTTATAATAGTATCAAATAATGTGTTTTAAACGTATCAAGCATGCTTTGGCTGTTATATGGTAAAAACCCTATCCTCCGGCTTGCGTTGCATTGTGTGATGGGACCTGGGTCTTATAACAGCTTCATTTTTCTTTATTTAGCATTGCGCCGTTTGTTTTATACACTGGTATTCTTGGGAGGAAACCCGTTACGTGTTATACGGCGTGGTCCCTTGATTTACCTAACTTTAAAAATAAAGATTAATAACTGTTTTAGTTCTCACACCAGTCACATGACTGACCTGGAGTTTATTGTTTTAACCTAAACTCTGGGTGCCTTTATTTTCGATATGGGCAGCTAGTAGTTTTGGTTTTGCAGATTTATATTCACAGGATCCTGATTTACAGCTGGGACGATGCTCGGAAAGCTCTGTATCCGTGTATTACTTCTAGTTGTGCTTTTTGTATTATTTTCCGCTGCGATGTATTTAAATGTAATTTAAATCTCTGATATTTGTTGAATGCATTTTTTTCATTTATACTCTGCATATTCTTGTATCTGATGGAATTGTTGTAATGACAATGAAATGTTCTTCCGTTTGCATTCTATTTTGTCTTGTCCTCAATTCTATCCATGCTTTCCTTCACGGGGAAGTTCGGGTCGTCTCAGTTTGGTATCAGAGCTTTGGTTTACAGAGCTCGAGAACAAGACACATTAGAACCATACGAAAGAATTCATCAGATATTGGATTAGTAATATCCAATTATAATGACTCGTTAGAGATAGGATCAGTAGTATCCTAGAACGAGTGTGAAGAGTATATTTTTCAAATGAAAACAATTTTGTTTTAAAATTTAATTTGCTTTATACGTATTTGAATATTTATTTATTTTGAATATGGACAATCGAGTATATAAAGATTTCGCGTATACGCGTCATGAACGTATATTCGAAGTTTTAATATACTAGATAGATATAGGATCACACTCCAGTTGCCCGGGGATGGTTCTGATAATGCTGCAGCGTTACCAGTATTTATTTTCAAGTGACGAAGGTGTGATTTCTATATATTTCCATTAGACTGATGTGAGAACCAAAATATAGCTAGAATACATTGTTGTGAATTGGCATCAAAAACATGTTTCTCTGTATATATGTATCAAAATTATGAATTTGAAACTCTAATTCGCTAATTGATTGATGTTTGTGTTGTTTGTTTATTTGTTGGATAATTTTGAACCATTTAGCCTAATTGAATCAAATATTGAATTGTATTGAAAATTGGTCGCATTTGCATGCATATACAGGTACTTACATTGAACAGGTCATAGCAAGGAGGCTAGAGTAGAAGAATAAAATTTTTTGCCCGACAAATAGGTACATGTTTACTACAATTTACTGTTTTGTTTGGGTGATGATGATTTTATGAGCCTATTAGCTAGCCGCTTGGCTTTTTCTTTTTGAGATCAGAAGGCCTGTATGGTAATTTCGGGATTTTCCCGTTGCTCCCGGTGCAGGGGAGGTTATGGCGAAATTTTTCGAAAATTTAGGGTGTTAGCCAATTTTTTAAAAATTTGAAAAGTTCTTAGAAACTGAAAAGTTGAAGAACTTAAGCCGTTGTCAAAATAATGGAAGTTGAGTTGATTTGTTAAGCAACTTTCGGCTTCGTTCCTTTTTGGCTTCCATTGTTATGTTCCTTTTCGGCCTTTGATTTAGAGAAGATTGGAATATCATCAATAAAAACCAGAACAAATTTATTCAATTAAACCACACATTGAACGGATAAGAAAATAGTTAGAAATATATACTTGTGCATTATATATGTTTGAACAGGAAATTGGATAGCTGTTGAGTAAAGATTTTATTTGCGTGCCCGACAAATAGGTAAACCTTAATGAGTTGGATGCGAAATATTATTATATCAACTCCTGTGAATGCCATTGGATGCGGAGTGCTGGTTATTCTGTGTGAAATAATAAACATCGCCATAGGATAGCAACAATTAATTTTGAACTACATTACATGGCATACTTCTGGAAGATAGGCATACTTCATCATATACCACATAAGCATTTGGAGCTTGTGTGACGAGGTGGTAGATTTACCATACGAGCAAGAGGCTTGTATAGCGATGACTATATATTACAGGTTGAATTGATGACTGATATGGACTATTTAAATTGTAACGATAAAATTGCCAGATTAGTAAAAAAAACCCACACGGGTCTAGAGTTGACAATAATCACGTCTCTCTAGTTATTAGGTACGGCACATGGACTATTTATTTCCCACACGGGACGAGGTGACGAGGATTTATCCTCTGGAGCATTTAAAATACACACTCCATCAGGCTTTGACAGGGTGACGAGAATTTATTCTCTGAAGTTATTATCAATACACACTCCCCTGTAAACATCAGTATATATCACTATAATTATGTGTATGCTTATTAGGATTTATTGGGTACCTAATACGGCCCAATAAATTTCCAAACCTCTCCCCGTACAAAGGAGGTTATGGCGAAATTTTTTGAAAATTCCGGGTGTTAGCCAAATTTTTGAAGAATTTGAAAATTCTCAGAAACTGAAGAGTTGGAGAATGGAAGCCAGATCGAACGTAGAGTTGATTAATCAAACCACTTTCGACTTTGCTCCTTTTCGGGGACGAAAAGTTTTAAGTGGGGGAGATTGTAACAAACCGGAAATGCGAGCCAGTTTTTTTTTTTTTTTTTTTTTGGCAATTTTAGCGAATTTTGATTATTTAAAATGAATTATTTTAAATAATATCAACGAGAAATTTATTTTGAATAGAATTCGAACGTATATATTATATAGATCGTCGTTTGAATATAAATAATTATTTATAATTATAAATAGAATTGAAAATGGCGCGGTAGTTCGATAATTCGATTTCAAACTTCAATTGAACGTACCGGGTGCAAAACAAACCGGATTTTAGCAAAACCAAAAATAATAGGATCTATTTGAGAATATCTTTCCAACGAATCCGAAAAATTGAAATTTCATAGCGGGAATCAAAAGATATGTCCAGTTGAAAATTCTGAATAGTCGCTATGGAATTCAGGCCCTAAAAAATAGACATTTTGCAAACGACCTCGGATTTCGACGAAACCACTTTGTTGGATCCGTGATGTCAAATTATTACTAGGTTTCAAATTTCATAATTTTTCGAATCAATATGTGAGCGTGGCATAGGAAAACGCGTTTGACCAGTTTTAGTTGATTTTAATCGACTGGAAAATGGCCATTTTTCAAACGGTCTCAGAATTCGACGAAACTAGTTTTGTTAGGACCGTATCGTCAATACGAAGCTAGAAAATATTTTTCTGGAATTTTTAGAGCTCGTATGTGACCCCGGTAAATTGAAATGCGCGTTCAAATTCAATATATAGAGTTATATGTTGATTTTAACGGAAACTGATCGAGACGGTCGAATCAGCCTACAATACATATCCCATTGTGTTCGGAATGGGGGTAATTAGTTATAAACGACAGGCGGTGGACTTGATTTCGAGTTAGTATGAAAAGTCAACTTTTTGAAATAAAAAAAAATATAGAAAACCCTCTCTCTCCTTATATTGGCCCCCCCCGTCAGTTTTCCCAAATCGAAATAAAAAAAAAGAAGGAAAGAGGATGGAGGAGCAGCCGCCGCTCCTCCGATCGGAGCGCCGCCGCCACCCAGGTGGGCCGCCGAAGCCCCTCCTCCTCCTGCCGCGTACCCTCCTCCACCTCCTCTTCTTTCTCCTACCTCAAACGCGCGAAGACCCTCCGCCCCCCTGAAACCCGACGTTGACCACCCCTTCTCCCCCACCGCCGACGGCCTGCGGCCATCCCCGACCACCGCTGCCCTCTCCTCGACCCTGCGCCGCCACCACATCCCCTCCGACCCTCTTACTCCCTCCGTTTCCTCCTTCTTCGGTTCTAGAACGCGCAATGAACCCCTCCTCTCCGTTCGAAAACAATGTAAGTTTTAAATTCAAGTTTTATTTATTTTTCTTAAGTTAAAAATTGAATTTTTATATGATAGAAAAGTTAAAAACTGAATTTTTATATGATAGGAATGTTAAAAATATAATTTTTATACTAGTGGCACATTAAAAATGTGATCTTTATATCATAGAAGATATAAAAATACTATTTTTATATAAGTAGTGTATTGAAAATAAGATTTCTATATAATAGAGAATATAAAAATATGATCTTTATATATGTAGTAAAAATCTGATTTTTATTATATATATAGTGATGTAAGGAAAAGGCGAAATCTTTACTTTTGAAAATATAAAAATCTTTATATTTGAAAAGGAGAAATCTTCATATTTGAAAAGGTGAAATCTTTATATTTGAAAAGGCGAAACCTTTATGTAGAGAGTAGCGATGTAAAAATAGAATTTTTATCTATATAGTAGCGATGTAAAAATAGAATTTTTATCTATATAGTAGCGATGTAAAAATAGAATTTTTATCTATATAGTAGCGATGTAAAAATAAAATTTTTATCTATATAGTAGCGATGTAAAAATAGAATTTTTATCTATATAGTAGCGATGTAAAAATAAATTTTTTATCTATATAGTAGCGATGTAAAAATAGAATTTTTATCTATATAGCAGCGATGTAAAAATAGAATATTTATCTATATAGTAGCGATGTAAAAATAGAATATTTATCTATATAGTAGCGATGTAAAAATAGATTTTTTATCTATATAGTTGCGATGTAAAAATAGAATTTTTATCCATATGGAGTGATTATAAAAATATGATATTTATATACATAGCAACAATATAAAAATGTGATTTTTATATATGTAGTGGCTACGGGCAACGAAAGTGACAAAAGGCGAGCACGACGAAGATTTCCTACATAGTAAGTGTCGTGGAGTTGGGATAGCTTTGGTGAGAACTCCTCACTCTAAATTTCTTTTTCTAGTTATATATATATATATATATATATATATATATATATATATATACTAGGATGCAGGCGGTGCTTAGCAGCACCTGACACCCGTCATCCACAAACCATGGATGGCTTGTTTGTTTGATTGATGTGTTGTGAAAATTGTTTGTGATGTTGATGTGAAATCGATAATAAATCGTAGATGGTTGAAATAAATTAATTATTGTTAAAAATATAATTTTTGATGTGAATGTGAATAAATGGATATTTATAAACAAATCGGCCGATTTGTATATATACACTGATTTGACTGATATTGATTGAGTTGATAAATTTTACACATCGCCCAACTGAACAAATAATATTCAGTGTTTGTTGATTTGAAACCCCACACGGGTGTTGGAATGATATTTGGCGTACACTAATCCCAATTATTTAATTATACGTCGATCGATTGGTCGACAGACTGTGTAAGCATTAATTATTTTTATTTGATGCTTATGCAGTTGTGTGGTGCACTTTGGATGATGGTTGATTGTTTATCATTGCTAGTATATACATGTGTTGTATGGAATCCATATAATTAACGTTATATGGTGATTGATTGGGCCTCATTCCAATTGGGGAAATAATGAATATTATAAAAGAAAATTCATATGTTGAATGTAAAAATAGTTGTGTGTTGACAGTACTCATGTGTTGAGATTGGTCGTGTGTTGAAAGAAATATAGATTCATGTGTTGAATGGGATAAATATTCATTTGTTGAATAGAATAACGAATTTATTGAAATATATAAAGCCGTTTTGATTAGAGTTGCGCTATTTTGACGTGAACGATCTTTAGATCGATTATATTTGTTTTTAATGAATATAGAAAAGGTAGTGATTTCAAAATATAACGTTTTGAAAATATTATCATTTATATAGTAATGATATGAAATATTCAATTTTGATTTGAAATTGAATATAAAGTTGAAATGGTTTTGAAAACGAATTTAAAAAGATTTATAAAATACGTTTTAAAAGGAAATCGACGAAATATATATAATATATATTATATTATATATACAATGGCCTGAATAGAACGCGCCGCGCCACGGCAGTTCGTGAATTTCGACTATTGACTTCGAATTGACGTTGCGGGAGATCCGACCGTCGGATTCTCCTAAAACCGGAACCGTTGGGTTTGTATCGAAAAGAGCTTTCCAATGAATATTAGAAATTTGAAATCTAATGGTTGGATTTGGAATTATGTCCAAATCAAATTTGGAAAAGGTCGCTGTAAGTGCAGTTCGATGGCCGTTGATGGAAATCGACTGTACGGGCCTTGATAAAATTATTAAAAATATCAATCATTTGTGTAAAATCATAATATATGAATTGGAAAGAACTACGATGAAAAATTCCACATTTGAAAGGATAAAAATAGATTTTTATCGAAATTAACTAGTTTTGAACTAGAATTAAAATCAATTTATTTTTAAAATAAATAAAGTGATTTTAAAAATAATCAATATTCCCAATATGTGAATTGGACTGGAGTTGAATCGAAATTATCTTCGGAATATTTCGATGTCGGATTTCGTGACTATACAGATATTGTTATGGGAATTTGAAAGATATATTTTATATCGTTATTTCCAATACGATATTTGTTGGTTTCAGGATTTGATATTGAATATAAGCCGGTATATTTTCTATTCAGAGCCTTGTATTTAATATCAAATGTGATTTGGGTTTGTCGTGAATGGTGTCTTCATTAACACTGTTCTTAAGCCCAATAGAGAAAAAGATTAAATCTTTCTATTTAGATTTAATGAAGTGTATCAATTAAATAATATTTAATTGAAATTGAATTTGAATTGGTTTTTGGGTTTATCGTGAGCAGTGTTTTGAACAACACCTGTTCTTTAACCCGATTAACAATAAAGTGTGGTTTTGGGTTTATCGTGAATCGTGTTTTAGATGACATTGGTTCTTTAACCCAGTTAAAGGCAGGATATTGATTTTTGAAAAGATTAAAACTAAGTGGAGTTTTAATGAATCTTTAATTAGATTGAAATGTGAATTGATAATTTAAATTATCAAATCTGAAAGGTGATCGAGAATGGAGTATCACCAGTTTTGCTCCACAGCGATAGTTAAATCTTTAATTAGATTTAAACGTGAAATGGTAATTAATTTTACCGATAATATTGTGGTGTTAGATATGGAGTATTACCAGTTTTGCTCCAGGGGATGAATAGGTTGGGATTGGGAAATAAAATAAATAATTACTTTGGTGTGGTTCGCTAATCCCGACTAGTTTTAAATGATATCCGAAGGAAGATTAAAGAATAAATTCAGAAGAATTTATCTTGGATAAAATTAATGGGAACCTTTCCCTAAGAATGTGATTTTGTGAATAAAAGAACATTCTGAATTAGAATGAGGCGTTCATTGTGTTGGCGTAACATTTGTTTATTATACACGTGGGTTATTCAGAAAGGCCGGGTTATACCCATTCTGAATAACCGATTCGGCGATAAGTCGAAGATGAAGACGGTGGTCGAAGACCGGAAGTCTTCACATCGTTTGGGTGATTACTGATGATCTTGATTGGGCTATACACCCTAGATGAGGGAATCAGTTAGTGATCGTCCAGACGTACTTGGAGATGGATGGATATGCGAGGAAAGTGCCTCCGGTTTCGTTCAGACCCAGAACGAACTTGTAAATGGATTGTGTGTCTGACATTGGATTTTATTCTGTGTTGATTGATCTATATTAAATATACATCTGTTTGGCGGCGGAGAATTTATTCTCTTGCTTAACTCCCTTCTCTGAGACGTATGAGCTCAGAGGTTGTATATCGATGGACATCTGTCGCATGGCGTGAATTGCCAGTGTGGCACGCGTAAGTGGCAATTGATCAAGGCTTCTGTTGAAAAGCAAAGTCTTGTGGTTGATGATCCAAGCACGGCCTGTGTGGCGTAGCTTTGTGTATAACGTGAATTCGCGAGCCTCACACCTCGGTATGAGTCAAAAATGGGAGACGGACCGCTGGGAGAGCACGACGTTTCTTTCTAGCTAGGGTGGTGTCAGTGACCTACCAGCCCTGACATTTATATACTTTTCACCTGTGTGGTTGTTGGATACGAGGCGCCTCAGATATAGGTCTGTAAGGACCGGGAAACGTGTGTTCAGGAATTGTCAATCCTCAAAAGTAAGAGAGGACCGGCCCAGCCGATTCCAAGGATCAAAGTGTGGTCCTGGGACTTTTGCTAGAGTGTCTCAAACGCGGAGAGGAGCTTGCCCTTTGCCTCGACTCATGATGGAATCCAATTTCCAATACGTGTGTTTCGGTTTTATTTGTAGAGCCTAGTATGGCGAAATAGTGGGATGGGGCGCTTATGCCGTCTATGATTTATATTTATGATTGAAATTGTTTTGACACTATACACTTATAATAGTATCAAATAATGTGTTTTAAACGTATCAAGCATGCTTTGGCTGTTATAAGGTAAAACCCTATCCTCCGGCTTGCGTTGCATTGTGTGATGGGACCTGGGTCTTATAACAGCTTCATTTTTCTTTATTTAGCATTGCACTGTTTGTTTTATGCACTGGTATTCTTGGGAGGAAACCCGTTCCATGTTATACGGCGTGGTCCCTTGATTTACCTAACTTTAAAAATAAAGATTAATAACTGTTTTAGTTCTCACACCAGTCACATGACTGACCTGGAGTTTATTGTTTTAACCTAAACTCTGGGTGCCCTTATTTTCGACACGGGCAGCTAGTAGTTTTGTTTTTACAGATTTATATTCACTGGATCCTGATTTACAGCTGGAACGACGCTCGGAAAGCTCTGTATCCGTGCGTTACTTCTAGTTGTGCTTTTGTATTATTTTCAGCTGCGATGTATTTAAATGTAATTTAAATCTCTGATATTTGTTGAATGTAATTTATTCATTTATACTCTGTATATTCTTGTATCTGATGGAATTGTTGTAATGACAATGAAATGTTCTTCCGTTTGCGTTCTATTTTGTCTTGTCCACAATTCTATCCGTGCTTTCCTTCACGGGGAAGTTCGGGTCGTCTCAGATACGGGGCTTCAATGGGGCATCAACGGCTCCGATGGGCTATGTAAAATTACCAGTGACGTTAGGACAAGGAGATCGCCAGAGAATGAGAATCCTTCCATTTGTAGTTTTGGATGTTGAGTCACCCTACAATGCTTTCCTAGGTCGACCAGCCCTCACAGAGTTTTGTGCGTGTTTTGCACCTTACTGCTTAAATTCCCGACTGACGCAGGAGTAGGGGTAATGAGAGGTGATCAAGCTATGGGACGAGCTTGTTACATGACAGAGTTGAAGATGCTAATGAAGGGGTTGAATATAGAACCTAAGGGCGTTTCTCCCCCTTCGAAGGAAAACTCAGCATAGCAGTTAAGGGGTCCATCCCCAAGAGAGTTGCCCTTAGATGTGCTCGAGGATATAGATCCCAAAGAGGATAGAGAACCCGAGGATAGAAAGGCTACTCCCAACGAGACGATAGTAGATATATCCATTGATGATGCGGATTCGACAAAAGTACTGAAGATCAGATCGCAGCTAGATCCAATTCGAGCGAAAGAGTTGGCTGATTTTTTAAAGGAAAATTTAGATGTGTTTGCCTGGACTCACGCTGACATGTGTCGGATTTTGCCTGCTATTATGAGCAACTCTTTAAGCATCAATCCAAAACACCCGCCGGTCAAGCAAAAGAGACGGATGTTAGGCCCAGAGCGGTCAGCAGCTTTGAAGGAAGAGGTAGAGAAATTGAAGGATAATGGATTCATTAAGGACTCGAAACATCCCGACTGGATATCAAATCCTGTCCTAGTCAAAAAATCTAATGGAAAATGGTGTACGTGTATTGACTTCTCTGACTTGAACAAGGCTTGTCCGAAAGATAGCTTTCCTCTTCCCAGGATTGATCAACTAGTGGACTCGACGGCCGGACATGAGCTCTTATCCTTTATGGATGCCTATTCGGGATACAATCAAATTCCCATGCATATAGTAGATCAGGAGCACACCAGTTTCATCACCGACTTGGGGTTATATTGTTATGTGGTAATGCCATTTGGATTAAAGAATGTAGGAGCCACATACCAGCGCTTGGTCAACCGCATGTTCTATAATCAAATCGGAAAAACCATGGTGGTTTATGTGGATGACATGCTTGTGAAGTCTAGACAATCTTCCGACCATACAAAATACTTATCTGAAATGTTCAGCATTCTCCGAAGGTATGGGATGAAGTTAAACCCCTTAAAATGTTCGTTTGGGGTTGCATCTGGGAAATTCCTCGGGTTTATCGTGAGCTCTTGAGGGATTGAGATAAAGCCTAGTCAGATAGCAGCAATAAGGAATACTGAAGAACCATGAAAGATTAAGGATGTTCAAAGCCTGGCCAGAAAATTTGCTGCATTGAGCAGGTTTATCTCCAAAGCCACAGATAAGTGTGTACCTTTCTTCGATCTGATAAAACGAGGGAAACAAAATTTTGAGTGGACTCCTGATTGTGTGGAGGCTTTCCAGAATCTATTAGACTTATTAGAGAAGCCTCCAATATTGTCAAAACCCGTGGGACATGAGGATTTGTTTGTCTACCTAGCGGTATCGTCTCATGCTGTCAGTACAACGTTAGTACGTGAAGAAGATAAAGTCCAGAGGCCTGTGTAATACGTAAGCAAGAAGCTAGCCGCTGCAGAACGTAATTATCCAAAAATAGAAAAGCTTGCTTATAGCATCCTGATTGCTTCCCACAAATTCATCATTACTTTCAGGCTCACCTGATAGTTGTATACACCGATCAACCTTTAAGGCAAGTTTTGCAAAAACCCGAAGCATCGGGGCAGTTACTTAAATGGAATATCGAGTTGAGTCAATTCGATTTGAATTTTCAACCATGGAGATCAATAAGGGGGCAGGCCTTGGTCAACTTCATAGCAGAATTCACGATTCCCGAAGAGGAAACGGTGGGTGAAAAAGTGGTTACTTCAGAACAATAGCTAGAGCTTAGTCTGTGGAGGTTATATACGGACGGGGCCAAGAATGATCGAAGGTCCGACGCCGGAGTTGTTTTAATCACTCCTGAAGGACGATCTATTTACTACGCTTTGCGATTAGAATTTGCTGCAACCAATAACGATTCCAAGTAAGAATCCCTGATTGTCGGGCTAAAGATCGCCAAAGAACTAGGAGTGAAGACACTGGATATATGCTGTGACTCCAAGATAGTTGTCTGTCAGGTACGGGAGGAGTTTGTTACCAAAGAACCTCGGCTTGTTACTTATCTTAGAAAAGTAAAGGAGATATTTGACAATTTGGAGCATTACATCATAGCACACATTCCAAGAGCAGAGAATCAGAAAGCAGACTGGTTGGAAAAAATAGCGAGTTCTGACAACCCTGAAGAAATTGAAATGGTCCTAATAGAGATATTGGAGTCACCAAGTTTCGACCTAATGGAAGTGAAACCAACCCTAGAAATCAAGCCAGAGAGGGAGTCATGGATGACACCAATCAAGAGCTTCCTCAAGAGAGGAATTCTCCCTTTGAAGAAAAGTGAAAGACGAGCTGTAACACGTAAGGCTACGAGATACATGCTACAGGACGACGTCCTTTATCGCCAAGGGTTTTCCATGCCCTTACTACTTTGTATCGCACATGACGACATCAAACGTTTACTGCAGGAAGTACAAGAAGGTGAGTGTGGAGATCACACCGGGGGCCAAACCCTAGCAAAGAAGGTATTGCGGTACGGATATTTTTGGCCTACCGTGAATAAAGACGCGGCTGACTACTCACGACGCTGCGATAAATGTCAAAGATTCGCCAAAGTTCCCAGAGCACCTCCGACCCAGCTTAAGTCAATGGTAACCCCATGGCCGTTTGCCATGTGGGGAATCTATATTATTGGAGTGTTACCTATCGCCAAAGGAGGGGCAAAGTGCGCGATCGTCGCCGTGGATTATTTCACGAAGTGGGTGGAAGCCGAACCCTTAACCACGATCACGGCAAGGAAGGTGATAAGTTTTGTGGTCAGAAACATTATCTGCCGATTTGGGATACCGAAGACCATTATAACTGATAATGGGACACAGTTCGACAGCGTCGAATTCAGAAACTTTAGTCAGAAATACAAGATCGATAAGAGGTATACCGTTGTAGCTCACCCACAAACAAATGGGCAAGTCGAGGCAATAAACAAAGTTATTAAATCCATTCTTAAGAAGCGGTTAGAACGAGCCAAAGCCAAGTGGGTGGATAAGCTGCCACTAGCTTTGTGGCCCTACAGGACTACCTTTAAGATGGAAACTGGCCATACTCCCTTTTCACTCTCCTTCGGATCGGAGGCAGTAATCCCAGTGGAGCTCGAAGTCCCCTCTCATAGGGTGACATACTATGACCTGATGACGAATAAATCACTCCTCCTTGAGTCTCTCGACATGGTTGAAGAAAAAAGAGACGAAGCTGACCTGCATGCCTCAAGACATCGACACCAAGTAGCACGTTATTCTGACCGAAAAGTTCGCTTCAGGACTTTTGAACTAGGGGACTTGGTGTTAAAACGAATCTTCCCGCCTTCAACCCAATTGGGTCCAAAGTGGGAAGGACCATATGCCATCCAATGGAAGCTTGATACAGGAGCCTTCAAGCTAACGACTGTGGATAGCAAGGAGATTCCCAGAGCCTAGAATGCTCAGCACTTGCGGCGATATCTGGACTAAATATGCAATCTTTTCCTTTTGTTTTTATAAACTATGTAAAAAGGCACGACTTGCCTCAAAAAGTCTGTTTATATGAATAAAGGATTATAAAGTGGATGTAGGTTGCGACTTAGCTGAACCACCATAAAAATATCGTGTGTCATTTACTTTCCTATTCCTATCTTCAACGATTATTCTATCATGACTATGAAACACAAAACATTAAATTAGATTTGAAAAATTGGAGATAATCTATGTGTAGGAGCAAACGAAATGACCATTTGCATAATAAAATAGAAGGAATGAGAAGATGATATTCCTAACTCTAACCCTCATGAATCGAGAGGGATTATAAAGGACGGGAAGACGACGTCCCGTGAGGCATGAAGGTGCACCCCGATAAGAGACCGCCTCAATAATACTCTAACCTGATTATGAGATAGGAGAGTACAAAGATGCCAGAAGAATAAGCATCAACGACAAAAGAAATTTAGCCCCGCCAGAGAGTCGGGGGCAACTGGATGTTGAGTTTAATCAATCTCGTATAAGTCTTAGTTAATCAGTCTATTCAAGATTGATTAGGGGCACATACATACACATGTTCCCTTTGTCATGACTTTATTGTATAATTATGATACGATATGCTGTTTATCTACATTTTTACTTAAATAATAGATTCTCAAATATTTGACATTGCAGGGAACAAACTACTTTATTCATAAATACGTGATTTTATACAGAAAAATTAAGCAAAAGATGCGAGGGCTGCACCCACTACAACAATAACGGACTAGTGAAGTATCAAAATAATAGGCAGAATGCGTTTTCACTTGGACTTCGGAGTAGACTTTGCCTTCTTGGCATCCTTGAGCTTTTCCTTCTCTTCTTTCTCAGTCTCAGTGAAAATATGCTTCGGTTTCTTTTTCCCCGGAACAGTGACACTGGGATCAATAGAAGATTTTTTAGCAAGTTCCTCAGTGATCGATCTAGTTGAAAGTTTAACGACTAACCTTGACCCAGGATGTACTATCGTAAGAGGTTTAAGATTTTTGGGATTTGTCTCCTCAATTTTCAATTGCATGCGTTTATCTTGCTTGGCCTTCATCTTGGCCAAAGTCAGATCATCAACATTTCCTGTATCCCCAGTTATAGTAACATTGGGGTCTTCATCATGCCCGTCATTACCACCGTCATCTTTCAAAGCAGCTATTATTTCACCATCATGAGGAGTTTCGGCGTTAGGTGGTAGGGGAGCTTTGTCGACAGCCTCCTTTCTCTTGCCCTCGTCATCTTTCCCAGGTTCTGTAGTAGCGATCTTATCTTGTTTCTCCCTGGTCTCTTCAGTACACCTTTTACTCGGAGAGGTCCTTTGCGAATCGTCAGCCTTTTCAACTGGCTTAGTATCTGCAGAGCGAGAAGCAACTGTTATTAATTCAGGAGAAACCATGGGGTCTTCAATAGTCTGTCCGATAATATGACCAAAGGTTGAGATAGCTTTGATGAATTGAGGCGAAAAGGTAGAAATACCTTCAACAGACTTCTCGATTTGAGCGGTAGTAACGTCAGAGGTAGACTCGGTTATAGGAGACAAAAGAGAAGCCTCAGGAATTCCTGGCCTTTCTGGGTCGTATCCCTCTACTCCAGTGATCTCAGCTGTAGCAGAAGAGGAGCCGACTCCGATGATATTTTTTCCTTTGGCTTGACGCTTCTCTTCCTCCATAGCAGTAGCGATAAGTCTACGCCCTTCGGCCAAATGCAATGGTTCTTCACCACTAAGGAATGTCTCTATAAGCTTATTTTTGTCGATCGAATCTACTCCAAGATCTGCTTTCTCCCACTCGACCAGCTGGTCCCATGCAAACACAAGGGCAGTGGGATAGTCCTTTAGCCAGGAAGGTTTCGGTGACGAATCACTTGAGCAAAAAAATCCGAACATGGTTTCACCACTCTCGTCAATCTCCCTTTGAGCATCTTTCAGCTATTCGTTGACCTCCTCAACTTGCTGCAAAGCAATATTTACATTTCCTTCAGCAGGAGCTGCCCTCGTTTCAGCTTCCAATAACTTAGTCTCAAGCTCTGCATTCTTTTTGGCTAAATCTGCCTTCTCTTGAGAAAGACGAACATTCTCAGATTTGGCATCCTCGGCCTGCTTCTTTAATTTTATTCGCTCTTGACTATGGGATTCAAGCTCGGAATGATAGCGTTTTTGTATTCCTCAAGCTGCTTCTTATAGTTATCTACATCACTTTGTACAAGAGCAAGCTTAGCTTTGGAATCCTCTAGATCTTTCTCAGAGTTTTCAATGGCCCTTGCATCATACTCAGCAACGTCGGCCATGGATTTCATGTCTGCCATCAGATCACTAATGATTTTAGGAAGAGTCTTGGCATACTTCTTCATCTCTTTATATTGTTCATCCACTAAATCTATAGTAGCCTTGACATCGTTGGCCCAATCAGATTTTACCGGTTAGAGTTTTGGGACAAAGTGCATGTGCCCGAAATGGTGTTCGGGAAATTGCTGCCTCAGAACTTCTGGTCTAGCCTGGTTCTTGTAACACCCCGGAATTTCGGAGCAGTAAAAGCAATTGCCGAAAATCCTTCTGTCCAAAACAAACAATGAAAGCTGCTATTTTATTTGATAAATATACAACATCTATAAATGCAGTTTTTTTTAAATAATATAAATAGCACTTGTCAGAGTATGAATTAATTACCGTAAACCTACCATTGTGCAACTCTAATGAGATGGTCATTGATATTCATTCCTGCACACTTGATAAACACGTTAGCATGACATAAATGATAACACATAAAAGATACACCAACACAAGATGCAATAACAAGTAATAAAAAATATTTTTTATTAATATAACAGCTGCATACTATCCCTTGTGACTGCCTACGTACCTTTATCTAATTGGGTAAGCAATTAGTTACAGGTTCAAGCCAACGTAGTTCTTCTTTACTCAAAACATTTAAAATCAGTATTTACTTTCAAAATATTGTTTATATCATATAGAGATTCTCAAAAGTAATCTTAAATTAATTTTTAAATAATTTCAAATAAAATTTTGAATTAACCATCCCGTCCATCGGATCAGTTAGGGATAGCCAGGGTGAGCAGGAAACTATATTTTCCAAACCCAAGCCTAGACAGTTTCCTCTCTGTCACCCTAAAACGTTCCAGTCTTTTATTTTGAAAGACATCTATATATCTCTTATAGAACTTCATTTCAAAAGGTAAACATCTTTTATTTTAAATATAATCGTCTTCATTATGCAAAAACTCCTTCATAAACAATTTCAACTCACCTTTGTATTTCTCTAATATATGTTTGGAAAGATCTTCAAAGATTGAAGTGAAATAATTAAGTTAAACACCATTCACGTGTAACAACCCGAAAATCTGGGCCAGTTTAAAATTTTTATTTTGGCAATTTTATCGAATTTTGATTATTTAAAATGAATTATTTTAAATAATATCGACGAGAAATTTATTTTGAATATAATTTGAACGTATATATTATACGCGTCGTCGTTAGAATATAAATATTTATATATAATTATAAAAGGAATTGAAAATGGCGCGGTAGTTCGATAATTCGATTTCAAACTTCAATTGAATGTACCGGGTGCAAAACAATCCGGATTTTAGTGAAACCAAAAACATTAGGATCTGATTGATAATATCTTTCCAACGAATCCGAAAAATCAAGATTTCATATCAGGAATCAAAAGATATGTCCAGTTGAAAATTCTGAATAGTCGCTATGGAATTCAGGCCCTTAAAAATGGACATTTTGCAAACGACCTCGGATTTCGACGAAACCAGTTTTGTTGGGTCCGTGATGTGAAGTTATTGCTAGGTTTCAAATTTCATAATTTTTCGAATCAATATGTGAGCGTGGCAAAGGAAAACGCGTTTGACCAGTTTCAGTTGATTTTAATCGACTGGAAATTGGCCATTTTTCTAACGGTCTCAGAATTCGACGAAACTAGTTTTGTTAGGACCGTATCGTCAATACGAAGCTAGAAAATATATTTCTAGAATTTTTAGAGTTCGTATGTGGCCCCGGTAATTTGAAATGTACGTTTAAAATTCAATATAGTGATTTAAATGTAAATTCAAAGGAAACTGATTGTAACGATCGAATCAACCTACGATACATATCCCATTGTGTTCGGAATGGGGGTGAAACGCTATGGGCGATAGGCGGTGGGCCTCGTTTTGAGGTCGAAAATAAAAGTTGCTTTTAAGTGAAAAATAAAATAAAATAATTAAATAAATTAATTCCTTCTTTTACATATACCCCCCCTCTTTATATTCTTCAATCCGATCAGTATAAAAAAAAAAAAAAGGAGAAACCGGATCTCGACGCGCTTCCCCCCCCCCACCTCATCGCGACGTCGCCAGGCGATGTCCATTGCCAGGAGCCCCCTCTGATCCTCGACGCGTTGCCTTCCTCCTCCTTTCCAAATCCGCCCCTCCTCGAAAAACCCACCGACGCACCTGGTGGTGCGAGCTGCTCCTGATGGCGGCCACAGGGAGGCGATGCCACCCCCTTCTTCCGGCGTCCTCCGATCAACTTCTGGGGCAGGGTAGCGACCGCGATAAGGGACCCTAGTTTACTAGCCTGGTTCGATTTTTCTAGGGCAAACCAGAAGAAGAAGATGAGGTATAAGCATGATACAGTGAGTTTTTAATAGCGTTTTATTTTTATTTCAGTTTTATATATGAAAAATGTTCTTTTAACGATATATATGGAAATGTTTTTTTTTAGAAAAATATAAAAATGGCATGATTTGAAAATATGAACATACTTTGTTTTAAAAGTATAAATATACTTCGTTTTAAATCTGAATACTTTGTTTTAAATCTGAAAACACTTTGTTTTTAAATCTGAAAATACTTTGTTTTAAATCTGAAAACACTTTGTTTTTAAATCTGAAAATACTTGGTTTTAAAATATGAAATCGCTTTGTTTTAAAAACATGGGTTCTAAAAATAGAAATAAACATAAGTGTTTAAAATAAAAATAGTTTGGTTTTTGAAATAAAATTAGCGTAGTTTATAAAGTTAGCATTGTTTTATAATATATACATCGTATGGAAAAATGTGATTTTTGTATGTATGACTTTGAAATAAAAATTCGATTTTTATATATTGAACTTTGAAATAAAAATTCGATTTTTATATATTGAACTTTGAAATAAAAATTCGATTTTTATATATTGAACTTTGAAATAAAAATATGATTTTTATATATTGAACTTTGAAATAAAAATTCGATTTTTATATATTGAACTTTGAAATAAAAATTCGATTTTTATATATTGAACTTTGAAATAAAAATTCGATTTTTATATATTGAACTTTGAAATAAAAATATGATTTTTATATATTGAACTTTGAAATAAAAATATGATTTTTATATATTGAACTTTGAAATAAAAATTCGATTTTTATATATTGAACTTTGAAATAAAAATATGATTTTTATATATTGAACTTTGAAATAAAAATATGATTTTTATATATTGAACTTTGAAATAAAAATTCGATTTTTATATATTGAACTTTGAAATAAAAATATGATTTTTATATATTGAACTTTGAAATAAAAATTCGATTTTTATATATTGAACTTTGAAATAAAAATTCGATTTTTATATATTGAACTTTGAAATAAAAATATGATTTTTATTTATTTAAACAGTATCCAAACTTCGTTTGGACTATTCATACCTCGTTTACACTATTCAAATTCATACCTCGTTTAAACACTAATCATAAATAATCTCAATCATCAGTCGTATATGTTGATTGCTTGTCAAAGCAGATATCGCAACCAATATAGTATGCTAAAGTCATAGGCATCTTTAAATAAAAACACAAGCTTATGAAATAATAATGGATTATATGATAAGTATACTTACAGTATTTCTTGCTATCTTCGGGCAAGGATCTCATAGAACATCATATTGTACTTACCATCATTCCAAATCTTATTTTCCTTGAATCACCGAAATTTGTCGACACATTTTGGCTCGCCTTTGCTTCGATTTAACATCCTCGATTTTATCAATTTGTTTATGATACTATACTCAAATCCAAATTTGAGAGGACTTGGAATAGTTTACCATGAATTAATACTCAAAACATCTATAACAGTGTTTCTATCATGCTACGAAAAGTTCTAGTCGTTTTAAAATACTTCATAGTCAATTTTAGAGAAAAGATAGCGTTTTGAAATGCTATAAAAAGTTTCAAAACTCAGATTTTAAGTCTTCTTTTGGGTAAAATGTTTGATGCTCTTTCTCTATGGCAAGAATAGTTTTTGATTCCATATTTTCTACGGTAAGAAGCTCTCTTTGTCTACTTAATTATCATCAAAAGAAAACATCAAAATCGTTTACCAATTTAATATGTAAAATCAAACATCATGAGGCATTTTTAACATGTCATTTTCAGGTTGATTTTTACCTCACTTTGCATCCAGTTTTCGAGTACGAAAACGGTCGAATTAGAAAAGGTGGCCGAAGACAAAGTTGTAGCCCTTAGAATTAACTTTCCAAATTGATAGAGAAGTCGAAATTTCATAAATAATTGCAAAAGTTATGCCCAAAATACCAAACGTAATTTTCAGTGTTTCGGGTACTATCGTTTCTTAGTAACTTTCACAACTTTTCTTCAAAATATGAAATGAATATATGAACTTACATCCTTTTTCTTACCTTATACTTGTGCCTTAATCTTGTATTTATCCTCTAGGCTTCTTCCAAACCTCTCTTCCTTTTCTAATCTTGTTTTTATGTTTTTGAATGCATGATATGAAATGAACCCTTCCACCCTTTATATAAAAAATTTCAAGGCTAGTTTGGTAATTTAGTTTTTGGACACTTGTCCTTCATCATTCATGCAAACCATAAGATGATGACACATGCCTACTTTGGTGTCTTAAGATGTTTCTACACATGGACACCTAAGAGGGTTATGTGTCCTTATCTCATTTTTTCTTTTTCCTTTTCTTTTAGCTTACATGATAAGCTTCTTATTTTAAATTTATATCTTTTAGCTTACATGGTAACCTTCTCATTTTAAATTTATATCTTTTAGCTTACATGGTAAGCTTCTCATTTTATATTTATATCTCTTAGCATACATGATAAGCTTCTCATTTTAAATTTATATTTCTTAGCTTACATGCTAAGCTTCTGATTTTAAAATTATATCTTTAAGCTTACATGCTAAGCTTATTATTTTAAATTTATTTTCCCTTACATGGATACATATATTCATGTTTAACAACCATGCTTTAGGATGTAGACATATGTCTACTTAGGTGTCTTTAGATTTTTCTACACATGGACACATAATATGGTTATGTGTCATTACATTATTTACTTACAAGACATGTGTTCCATTCTTTTGGTGACACGTGTCCCTATCATGTTAAGTCATTTTTCATTTTCTAGAACATGTACACATGTATTCTTTGTAGGTTACTTCTATGATATGTATGTACACATATATGTGTTCTTCTAACGTTACTACATGCACATGATATTCCAATAACTTTTAATAAGCAGAACCTCATTTATCGATAAAACTGTTTTCGGTCATATTATCTAATTTTCTTTGAACTACTTATCTTTGTAAACAAAAACTCAACAACATGTCTTCTTCTCCTTAATTATTATTTATAAAGGGCTTTAATCAAGGTTATAAAACCGTTAAATCCAAGTTTTAAATATTTAAATAACCTTGATATTTAAATATTTACTGCCCGAAGTTTTAGGTTGTTACATTCTTTCCCCCTTAAAAGGAATTTCGTCCCCGAAATTCTATGCTATACTTGATCAAAAGAAAACCAATTATTCCACAGAAAAAACTCTTAGTATGTAGGACATTTTTCTTAAAAGTTTACTTCGAAACAATTTCATAAATCGAAATTTCAAGACGTACCTGGAATTCTCAATTTGTGATCCATATCTTAGCAATACTGCAAGTCTTCTTATGCGGTACCCATCCAAATGTACCAAAGATTCATCATACTCCAACTCATCCAACTCAGCATCCTCATCATCATCAAATAAGGATGTATTCTCCATACTGCGGTACCCATCGAAATGTACCAAAGAGTAATCTAGACATCTCATGTAATATCTTCAAAACATGATTATATTCATCAAAGTCAACTCATCAATTACGTTGTACTCTCCTTGTTACAGTACCCATCAAAATGTACCAGAGAGTAATATTTTCAAAATAGACTCTAATCAATATTTTTTATTAAGTCGAATAAGTTCTTTTTTTTTCCTTTTGTTAAAACTAGGATCATATTCATCAAAGTGGATCCACACTCAATTTAGGATATTCTATCCTATTGCGGCCGACATCCCGTCATCAAATAGGATGTACTCTACTCGGCTCGATACCAACATAGAGTAATAGTTGCACTATCCAAGATCTATTGTCTTATGCCGGTATCCCGTCATCAAATCGGATGTACTCTACTCGGCTCAATACCAACATAGAGTAATAGTGCACTACCCAAGATCTATTGTCTTATACCACACATCGTCATCGTCACCCGAAGGTATCCATCATTGATGAAATAATCCATAAAAAATCTTTTATAAGTTTAAACAAAGTATTCTCGTAAAACACTTTTATACTTTGTAATCATTACTTCCACATGGATAACCATTTCATTTTGGAAAATCCACTCTCCTAACTTTTTTTTTTTTGAAGGAAAAGGTAGTGAATCAACATGATTCACGCCTAAAATATATAGCATCCATCAAGTAACATAAAGTAGCAGTGCGTGTATGTACAACATATACAACCAAAACAGGCCATCGCTATATACAGCCATACAAAAAGGAACCATACATCATAATTAACATTACATAGCTTTAAACATAACAGTAAAACAGCAAAAGGCCAGTAAATCAGTGAACATCATCATCAAGCACCAGTGATGCTCCGCCCCCTTTTGCGCACTCGATCTGCGATGCTTTCAACATGTCTTTTGCGCTCCTAACTTTGAAAATCATCTTAAGTATAAACCCCCGTTTTTTGTCAAACACATAGTCAGTTTGCAACAATGTTTTGAGATAGAAAACTTCCAAAATTTAAAATGTGTACGATGTAAGTATTCTAGATATTTAATCTAGCTTCCCAATAAGATTAACTTCGACCAAACCCAAATCAAGGAATCATTAGCTATGACTAAGCTGCTGAGAGATGTTTTGAGCAGCTTTAAGCTAACATCATCAGTGCTAAACAACTCTGATATCATATTACGTAATGATATAATTATTTAAATAAATTTTCTTACCTTGGTTTTGCATGAATGAAATATTCAATTTACACCTTTTGATCTTCCTCAACTTTATTTGCCCAAGATCATTAAATTTCTTCCTTGGCACGTTGTTATCCCACATTCCTTTTAAGCCACTCCATTGCATCGATTTCATGCTACCACATACCTTCCTTTATAAACCACTTCATTCCTTCGCTACTTTATAACTAATCATATGCACTTACAAATTTTTAATACCTCTTTATGTGGTTCTTGAAAATGAATCAACATATTATTAGTATAAACACTAAACAAAACTTAAACACACAAAATAAATATTACCCATAACCCTGGTCAGAGGAATGGTGCCTTACCCTATCCAGTTATATTTATCAAATTAAGGTAACTTCATTTCAAAAATTTAGGATGATTTTCTAATTTTATGTGAAATTTTATTTAGGCACCTAACCTAAGCTCTGATACCATTTGTAACGCCCCGGAATTTCCGACCAGTAAAAACAATTGCTGAAAATCCTTTTGTCCAAAACAAACAATGAAAGCTACCATTTTATTTGATAAATATACAACATCTATAAATGCAGTTTTTTTAAATAATATAAATAGCATTTGTCAGAGTATGAATTAATTACCGTAAACCTACCATTGTGCAACTCTAATGAGATGGTCATTGATATTCATTCCTGCACACTTGATAAACACGTTAGCATGACATAAATGATAACACATAAAAGATACACCAACACAAGATGCAATAAAAGGTAATAAAAAATATTTTTATTAATATAGCAGCTGCATCACTATCCCTTGTGACTGCCTACGTACCTTTATCTAATTGGGTAAGCAATTAGATACAGGATCAAGCCAACGTTGTTCTTCTTTACTCAAAACATTTAAAATCAGTATTTACTTTCAAAATACTGTTTATATCATATAGAGATTCTCAAAAGTAATCTTAAATTACTTTTTAAATAATTTCAAATAAAATTTTGAATTAACCTTCCCGTCCATCGGATCAGTTAGGGATAGCCAGGGAGAGAAGGAAACTATATTTTCCAAACCCAAGCCTAGACACTATCCTTTCTATCACCCTAGAAAGTTCCAGTCTTTTATTTTGAAAGACATCTATATATCTCTTATTGAACTTCATTTCAAAAGATAAACATACTTTATTTTAAATACTAATCGTCTTCATTATGCAAAAACTCCTTCATAAACAATTTCAACTCACTTTTGTATTTCTCTAATATATATTTGGAAAGATCTTCAAAGATTGAAGTGAAATAATTAAGTTAAACACCATTCACGCCTCATTTAAACACTATCCAAACTTCATTTGGACTATTCATACCTCGTTTACACTATTCATATTCATACCTCGTTTGAACACTAGTCATAAATAATCTCAATCATCAGTCGTATATGTTGATTGCTTGTCAAAGCAGATATCGCAACCAATATAGTATGTTAAAGTCATAGGCATCTTTAAATAAAAACACAAGCTTATGAAATAATAATGGATTATATGATAAGTACACTTACAGTGTTTCTTACTATCTTCGTGCAAGGATCTCATAGAACATCATATTGTACTTACCAGCGTTCCAAATCTTATTTTCCTCGAATCGCCGAAATTCATCGACACATTTTGGCTCGCCTTTGCTTCGATTTAACATCCTCGATTTTATCAATTTGTTTATGATACTATACTCACATCCAAATTTGAGAGGACTTGGAATAGTTTACCATGAATTAATACTCAAAACATCTATAACAATGTTTCTATCATGCTACGAAAAGTTCTAGTCGTTTTAAAGTCAATTTTAGAGAAAAGATAGCGTTCCGAAATGCTAGAAAAAGTTTCAAAACTCAGATTTTAAGTCTGCTTTTGGGTAAAATGTTTGACGCTCTTTCTCTATGACAAGAATAGTTTTTTATTCCAAATTTTCTACGGTAAGAAGCTCTCTTTGTCTACTTAATTATCATCAAAAGAAAACCTCAAAATCGTTTACCAATTTAAAATGTAAAATCAAACATCATGAGGCATTTTTAACATGTCATTTTCGGGCTGATTTTTACCTCACTTTGCATCCAGTTTTCGAGTATGAAAACGGCCGAATTAGAAAAGGTGGTCGAAAATAAAGTTGTAGCCCTTTGAATTAGCTTTCGAAAATGATAGAGAAGTCGAAATTCCATTAAGAATTGCAAAAGTTATTCCCAAAATACCAAACGTCATTTTCAGTGTTTCGGGTTCTATCGTTTCTTCGTAACCTTTACAACTTTTCTTCAAAATATGAAATGAATATATGAACTTACATCGTTTTTCTTACCTTATACTTGTGCCTTGATCTTGTATTTATCCTCTAGGCTTCTCCCAAACCTCTCTTCCTTTTCTAATCTTGTTTTTATGTTTTTGAATGCATGATATGAAATGAACCCTTCCACCCTTTATATAGAAATTTTCAAGGCTAGTTTGGTAATTTAGTTTTTGGACACTTGTCCTTCATCATTCATGCAAACCATAAGATGATGACACATGCCTACTTAGGTGTCTTAAGATGTTTCTACACATGGACACCTAAGAGGCTTATGTGTCCTTATCTCTTTTTTTCTTTTTTCCTTTTCTTTTAGCTTACATGATAAGCTTCTTATTTTAAATTTATATCTTTTAGCTTACATGGTAAGCTTCTCATTTTAAATTTATATCTTTTAGCTTACATGGTAAGCTTCTCATTTTATATTTATATCTCTTAGCATACATGATAAGCTTCTCATTTTAAATTTATATTTCTTAGCTTACATACTAAGGTTCTCATTTTAAAATTATATCTTTAAGCTTACATGATAAGCTTCTTATTTTAAATTTATTTTCCCTTACATGAATACATATATTCATGTTTAACAACCATGCTTTAGGATGTAGACACATGTCTACTTAGGTGTCTATAGATTTTTCTACACATGGACACCTAATATGGTTATGTGTCATTACATTATTTACTTACAAGACATGTGTTCCATTCTTTTGGTGATACGTGTCCCTATCATGTTAAGTCATTTTTCATTTTCTAGAACATGTACACATGTATTCTTTGTAGGTTACTTCTATAATATGTATATACACATATATGTGTTCTTCTAACGTTACTACATGCACCTGATATTCCAACAACTTTTAATAAGGAAAACCTCGTTTATCGATAAAACTGTTTTCGGTCACATTATCTATTTTTATTTGAACTACTTATCTTTGTAAACAAAAACTCAACAACATGTTTTCTTCTCCTTAATTATTATTTATAAAGGGCTTTAATCAAGGTTATAAAACCATTAAATCCAAGTTTTAAATATTTAAATAACCTTGATATTTAAATATTTACTGCCTGAAGTTCCAGGTTGTTACCGTTCTCGTCATTGAGAATGACCAGTCTTGTGGTAGTTATATCAATAGTGCGATGAGATAGCTTCATGGTGGGTCGTTTCTTCCCGGCATCTTTCCCCAATTCTGGTTGTTTTCCTTTGGGATCAGAAAACCTTTGCGAACTATCATCTTGAGGAATCGTGCCCTTAGATGGAATAAGAGGCTTGCCACTGTTCTTGTCTTTCTCATGATCTGAAGGATGACTCTTGTGTTTCTCTGAGCCTCTATGATGTGGGGATCGAGAACGGGAGGGTCGATAAGACTTTGGAAGTCGATCCCTCCTGTCGTCTCTACCCTACTCTTATACCGATCGTGTTTATCGTTGGGACCTATTGGGGGCATGCTCGAACGAACATCTCGCATATGATATCTTTGTCACCCCATTTGTCCTGCAAAAAAGAAATGAAAGAATATTAAAATTAATATTAGCATCAAGCTCAAGTGTTGTGACGTGCAGTGCTAGAGTGTCATGTGTATCCTAAGTGATGCTTCCCCCCAAACAGACCAGAGCCCGGATTGATAGTCTCCCCGGCCTTTACAGGAGTGATATCTTCCTCGAAATTAAAAGTGAGAGGATTTGTTGGGAAATCCTCTAAAGAATAAAAAGTTTCGGGCAGGGGAAGATCCTTTAAGCCCCGTAATGTAGATTGATCGGCTATGGGAGTGTATCCTAGAGGAATAACTGACGACAACCCCTTTGAAGAAATTGGCCCCTCAGGAGTGGCTGCATCATCAGGAGTAATATATTTGTCCCTGTCAGTGGCAGGTATATTCGCTAGTATGTCATCTCGAGTTGCAGAAGATGAAGGAATCTTTTGAGGCACCGGAGGATCTTTCGGGCTACCTCCATGCCCCGGTGAGGCCTCAATTGTCCCTTCAACAAGAGGTATATACACATAAGGTCCCTCGCCATGCCCTATGTTACAAGTTATAGCAACAAGACGATGCCTATAAAGATAGTCATCCACCAAACACTCTTTGATGGTCAAGAATTTCTGATCACCGTTGAGTAGCTGATTCAAGCGATCGACTTCTATTGGTTGTTTTTCTTGCGGCGGATTAGGAACTGTAAGAAAAGACAAGCGGTGTTAGTATGTTTTCGAGGTCTGAAATTTAAATCATTGATGTCCTTACTTGACTTGAGCCACCTTCTGGCGCACCTCGGCTGCTGTCTAATGTAAAACCATTCAGGCTTTGGATCCCCAGCATAGCTGCTAAATGGAACGGTGATAATCTTTCTTTTTGGCACAGATTCAAAATATACAAAGGACGGAGTGTTATTGGTTCAATGTTTGAAGTTGTAAAAGAAATGAACATCTTCAAAAGTCAACTCTTCACCAAGAATTTCTCTATAGGCTATGTACAGGGTATATAAATAGGCATAAGAATTGGGAAGAAGCTGCATGCAGGCAATCCTCAACTGTCTTAGGAAATCAACGATGAATGGTGGAAATGGAGGTATCGCTCCAACAAGACACATTAATCTGGAAATAGCAATATATCCTTCTGGTGGATTATGGGGACGATCTGTTTTTGAGGGTAAAAGAGTATATCCTTGAAGAATCCCATGCTTGAGCGTATCCGTATTAGTCTATCGTTATCAATTGTCGACTCAACTCAATCTTTGGGCGATTCCAGGATAACTGCATCCCTGAATTCGTCGGGAGCACGGTTATCTCCTACCCCTCCTTCATCTTGTTCACCGAGGGAGATATCACCCCCAGAAGATGCTTCACTGTTATGAACTTCCATCTCATACGCGGGACCTTCACTATTCCATCCTAAGTCTGAGGTGGAAGATACATCCTCGACAAATGGATTATCAGATGACCTTGCAACATCTCCCCTTTTTGCCAATCTAGACGAGCGTCTTTCTGCCATGATCGCTAAGCTATTGAAGAAGCAAGAATTGAAGTTAGAGTAAAGTTGCCCATATCCCCCCGTGCATGTGTGCGAACTAAAGTGTGTGCAAGAGATTCAAAGTAAACGTACAAAGATGCAACGCAAAAGTTTGATGAAGCAGTAATGTGTTTAGGACAATCTTGGAATTTCAGTCATGATCATAAGGCTCTATCCTAACTGTCCATAAAGTCATAGACCTCGACCAACATTGATTAAGTTAGTTGAGTCATTTTTAACAAAGTCGCTTCGGATCGGTTAGTTAGCCCTAAGTGGTATGGGATCGGTTCGGAGGTGCGTGCTATGATCAGATTAGTTTAAGTTCCTTCTCTTATATCATGACCGGATCGGTTCGTTAGCCCTGGGTGGTATGGGATCGGTTTGGGTGTACAAGTCATCAACAGGTAATTTTGAATGGTTCACCAGAACGGATCAAATCAGAAGGACTTAGAAGAAGGTAGCCACGAGTGGGTCAGTCGACACCAAACCGAACCATCCTTATGTCCTTAAGCTTATTTTTCCCATGATCATGCTTCAGCTTCCGACCCGACCCGGTTGGATGAATTTATTTCTCCTCCCTATTGTGCCTCCTGCTTCAAACAAATCTCATTCCTCTCCCACTTTTCTATCTTATCTATTTCTTTATCAGCACCAAACCCGCCTCCTCTCCAAAGCTCATCCACTTTTCACGAACTCCATCACAATGGAGTACCCACGGATCTATATGTCCAGCGCTGGCTCCAGCTTCCTCCGCAACCATCTCGATGTGGCGATGAGACCACCAATGTCGATGGCGAAGAATCACTCAGCATCGCGTCGAAGTTGACACAATAATAGGCAAAATTATTCGAATCGCTCTTAAATTCCGAGTTAGAATCAGTTAAACAACAAATTAAAGCTTTACCTACGAATTTATTTCAAAGGATTGAGGATTTTTCTTCTTCATGGTTTACGAACTAGGGTTAGAATTTGTGCTGAGCGACAAGGAGGAAGGAGGAATAAAGTGAAGAGGGGGAGGAATATTTGTGCAAATATATACAAGGATAGGGGGCTTTTTGTTTTCTTCGTGGGCCCCCAATGCCTGACTCGGCCCGTTGATAGAAAGGCCCACATCAGTGCAACCTTATGATTCATCGCAGTGACAACTGGATCAGATAGGATGGACATATAAAGTCTGAAGCTCAACCCAGTGCGTTAGATTAATTCAGAAAAAGAAGTGGCAATCTAATAAATATGCGTCATTAAGTTTACCTAGAGGAGGTACTAGACATCAAGCAAAATTCTCAAAGTTATTTGAAGTAACGAAAGCAATGTGTGCGCTCTTTGATGTATATATAGACACCAAGGGGTGCAACTTAATGGAGCAACACAACTTTACAAGCGAATGAAAGCGACTATTCAACGATTTAAATTCCAAGATCAATGGATAGACAATTTCGAAGCACACTCTATTTTCAATAGAAACATACTTCGAAGGGGAAAAATGTTAGCCTACTTTGTGAACTAGGCTACACAAAGTTAGAAGATCAATTATGAAGGATGTTCACTAGAAGAATTCCCACCTCAACGATCGGATCGGATCAGTATTACTTGGTCAAGGCAGAACAAAGCAGAAAAGAGAAGGAAGAAGTGCAGGCTGAACCGGATCGGTTCGAGGTCGACCCGACCCGTCCCTCTGATCCTAAGCATATCTGATCCGGGCCATAATCTGTGACAGTTATAGCCCATGTTCCCTAAAAGTTCGGAGTGGTTGCGAGCCCATCACCCCACGTTCATCCACTAACTTGATGCGCTGTCTTCACCAGAAGAGATCCGAACCCGACACTCAAGGGATGAGCGCCACGTGGATCCGAACCAAAGCCATCCCAGAAGTATTTTCCACCTATTAATACACCTCCAAGGCTCATTTGAAGGGATCTTTTGGCATTTTCAGAGTTGAAACCCCTTTGAGAAGCAAATTCAATCACCATTTTCATATTACAATCATCTTTTAAAAGTACATTTCAGAGAAGATTGAGTGAATCTATGCATTGTATAAGTGAAAGTGAGTGAGAATTATTGTTGTATCTACATTCAAGTCATCAATTCAAAGAGTAGAAAGTGGACGTAGGCTATAAATTATGTGTTATCTTCATTTTTAATTTCATTTCATTAGAAATTGTTACTAGTTTGGGTGTTAGAGCCATTTTTGGATCTAACAAGATACACTTATATATTAATTATATTTATTATTTTCAGCATTTAAAGGAAAAAACTCCTCAGTATATAAAACCAATACATGAATGATAGAAAATGGGGTTGGTACAGAGATGGACTGTGAAATAAATTTCTAAATTATTTATATTATGAAATATGCTCGACTGTACTGGGATCATTGAAAATTTTCAATTATCACTAATTCTGAATAATAACATAGTCCCATTTCTATCACAAATATTTTCATTTTTTATTCAAGATGATTTTTAAAAAATATTAAACTCCCCACATTAATATATAATTATCATGGATGGAAGAATGATGATAGATAAAGGAGATGGTCGTGCAATAATTGCCAATTCAAAGATATTATAATAAATGTTCAACCATCATGAAAATCTAAATAAAATCTCCTCTTATTGTGAAGTATACTGTAGCCACAGTTCATCACAGTTTCAAAATCTGATAATGATTTTGCTGAATTATAAATACAGTTCAATTTGGATATTGATTTCAATTTCTGAATGAATAATCAATAAATAATTTAAAAATTGAAAATCAATTACAAGGGGGATATGAAGATCTATACATGCCAAGAGGGATAAGAAAAGAAAAATATATATACATAAAAATTCAACACTTCCGATACCAATTGGTGTCTAAATTAATGAGGATTGTAACAAGGCACATGAGACAAAACAAGAGTATCACAGATGAAAGAATTTTAAGTCCAAAGCCCAAGCAGACAATTAACAAATCAGGCATAATAATTTCATCTATCAGAGCAGTAGTCACAAATAGGCAGTTATTTGAAAAACATTTTTCAAAGACAGTATCAGAGCAGCACAGAAACCAATATCACAGCAGACTTGTCAGAGGATGTTTATGAAGGTCACTAAAAAATATATTCCGTGATCTAAGATTATATAATTCAGTTTATTTTAAATCATTTGAAGAAATGTGGAAATATCAGGATTTAATGAATCAACCACACCAGATTATATATTTCAGATCTAAGATATGTGTGTGATTCAATAAATCAATATTTTTAATTGGTTTTAAACAAACATAAATTCAAATCAAATAATCATGAAATAACAGTGAATTTTAAGACCATATTTTCAAAGAATTTTTCACAAGTATCTCTGACAAGTACAAGAGTAATTTCAGATCATTTACATCAAATTTGAGAGGTATTCATGATCCAAAAAGAAAATAAAAATAATTTACTTGAAATCACTTGAATCAATGTCAAGTTTGAGATATAATGAATTATTCACACAAGATTGATAATTTCAAATTTGAGTGGTGTGTGATATTCAAAATATCTAGGATTTCAGATGATTTCAAACAAAACTAATTTCAACCAAAATAATCATGATTAAAGATGAATTTCAAGATATATTACTAATTCAAGACAATTTAAAATATTCAAGCCAATTTGAAAATTTCTGAAATTATCACAACTGATAAATAGCAGAGTGCTGTAATGAGTATAATATTTCAAGATTTTCTAAAATGGATTAGAAGAAACTTAAAACAGCAAAAGTGTGTGAAATTTCATTAAATATTCAGATCTTCAAAAATTTAGAATCCAAATTAACAGTGTTCAAGATATGACATGAATACTTCAACACTGTTATGAAAAAATTAGAATATAAACTACAAAACAATTGCAGATATTTACAAGATTAAATTCAAGATCTGGAGATAATTAAAACATCAAAATTCTATTCAACTAAAGCGAATTTCCATAAAATATGAGTTCTACAATTGGAAGTTAATGAAGCCCAGAAGAAGTTACAATGATATGACAGTGACAAAACAGAAAACAGAAGAAAAAAAATTAGAAGAAGGAATACATAAAAAATATTTACAAAGACGAGTTTAGAGATTATACCTGAAATTGACATGAGTAAATAAATCTCTAACTCAACATACTTGGCTAAGGAACTGTGAATGATATAAAATTGTAGACCAGCTTGAAATCAAATCTCTTTTTAGCAAAGCAGTTCCTCAGCCTCCTCCGGTACCTAACAGTTTATAGAATCGAGTGGTCTAACAAAGTTTGTAAAACCACTCTGAAATGTGTTTACCACTTTTGGTACCCAAACCTGTCTGTATAACAAACCATCAGAATTTACCTTTGTACCCTTTGGAACCCAAATCTGTTTGAATTTAACGGAGTTTGTCTTTTTTTTTTTGGATCCAAGATTGTTCAAATGGTTTGTTATAAAATAAATTAACATCTCGTTTGTGATTCAAAAATCCTTTGAGGTTATCAGAGGTAGAATTTTCATATCGATTCATTCCAAAGCAGTTTGAAGGATTTTTTAAATCATTAGAATTTCGATTTTCAAAAACATTATTTCTCACAAAGCCAAGACCACATTTTTTTCCAATAGACTTTTGGTTTTGTAACAACATATTCAACGATTTTTCCCCGTTAGAAAATTTCTCTAAAGTTGATTCTAATCGTTTTATTAGTGATCTTTCTCTCAGTATCAAATTCTTTCAAAACCAAATTCTCATTTTCAAGCAAAGTAATTTTGGTTTGGGACTTAGAAATCATAGATTTAAAATGATTTTCATTTTTAAACTCAAATCTTTCAAATTCTTTGTATTTTGCAATTTCATTTTCTAAATCTTTCAAAATCAAATCAGTTTTCAATAAACTCTTTACCAACAGTTTCATGTTTGGAACTTTTGGTAGTCTTAAAATTTTCAAATTCCTTTTGTAGATGATTGTTTGAACTTAATAACTCAATCTCGTTCTTTTTTAAGACCAGAATTTCATTCTCAAGACTTTGAATATTTTTATTGAGATGAACGAGATCAGTTTTCAATTTCAAACAGTTTTCACAATCAGAATTTTCCAATTTTATGACGTTTGAAAGTTTTGATTCCAAACAGTTAATTTTGCTAGTCAACTCATGATTCATAGATTTCAGAGTTTTGTTTTTATGTTGGAGCTTATCAACAGATTTAGTTAAATCAATACTCATATAAACCAAATCTTCATAAGAGAAATTTTTTGTTTCACCATTTGTTGATTCTCCATCGTTTGATCTATCTGTTTCTCCTTTCAAGCATAGATCTGAATCTGAGTTGACATTTCGGGATTTTGAGAAGCTGTTGTCAATTTGTTCATACTTCATATTGAGATCTGTCTAGATTTCCTGCGCAGTTAAACAATGGGAGATCAGACTGTATTGATCATCATCAAGATAAGAATAAAGAATATGTGTAGCACGAGAATTATAAACTATATCTACCATATCGTACCCACTGATAACAACATCCCAACATTTAATATTAATAGATTTTAAATAAAATTACATTATGGATTTCCAGTTTAAAAAATCTGTTCCAGTGAAATTAGTTGGAGATGAACCGGACTGACTCTCGCTAGACTGACAACTAGGATTACCCATGACTCTAGAGTTAATGAAATAACCTGCTCTGATACCACTTGTTGGATCTAAATTAACCCTAGAGGGGGGAGGGGGGTGAATAGGGTTTATCACAAACTATCACGGAGTTTAAATATTACGGGATATTAAAATGTTCACAGATCACAGAATGCAATAGAACTAAAAATACAGAAAGTAAATAACACACGATATACCGAGCTTCAGCAAAATCTTGCCTACTACTGCATTCCTAAGGTTTCTACTAGGAGTTAATAACAGATCCCGCTTACAGACACTGTAAACTCACACTCCCTGCTCCTGTACTAACCCTATGCTCAAAATCCTAGACTGATCGATATCCCCACGACCAGATTTCCCCGAATTACAAACCCGTAATCCGTAACCCAAGTTTTTACAGACTCTAGTAAACTGCCAGCCAAACCCTAATTGGATTCCCTCTAGATTTTACATACTCTAGAACTGATTGACGGTTTGCAAAAAAACGTATAAAAAATAATATAAATAAAAATTTAAACAATGAAACCATAGGGGATTAAAGTAATAAAGATTATCCCCTTTTTCATATTAACTCCTCAATGTTGGACGGCCCATTTCATTTTGCGTTGCACCCATCTCTTTAGCCCGTTGACCCGATCAATTTTCTTCTTGGAAAAAAGTATGGCGGCGATCTAAAAACTAGGGTTTCTAATCATTGGCTTCAAATCGAATTAAGGCTTCTGAAAGAGATGAAGAATTGTTCTCTGAGACTCCTCTTTGTTGATGCTCCCTCAATCGATTGACTGTCTTGAGTTGCGGTCGAAAATCTTATGTAAGTTCTTTGAATTTGATTCGATTTTTGCTTTGAATTGTTGGGTTGATTTTTGATGCCTGCCTGTGATGAAAATTGGTGTCATATACAGGGTTTCAAACCCTAATCAACTCTGATTTCATTAAATGGTTCGATCTGATTATTTGCGGTTTCCCCTTTTGCTTCCTTGGCTGAATTATTGAATTTGTGAACCACCGTCGAATCGATTTACTCCCTTTAAAAAAACTTGAGTATTTCTGGAAATATATGAAGGCTAAGATGATTTGTTTCCTGAAAAAAGATTGAATTAAATTATTTCCAATTACACTTTGAGTTTCCTGGAAACCTCTGAGGAATTTAAACATATATGGAAAAGTTTTGAAATCGACAAATGATTTCTTTCCTTGTTTAAATCTGGAAACAAAATGGAAATCTGGCCAAATATTTTTCACTGAATTTGATAGATTAAAATTCCCCTTTTGAATCGAAATACTATTTGACATAAATTTAGAATTACTTGCATTTCTGGAAACTGTTGCCAACCTGTTGCCTTTGAATTGATATTCCATTTACCATATGTATTAAATTGTTGCCGTGAATGTATCAAGGAATTTGCGAAAAGAACATTTTTGGAATGCTGATTAAATTCTCAATTATTCTTGGAAATCACACTTTTGCCTTGAAACAAATTCTTGAGTACTTGAATCTGAGTTCATGACTTGCCAATCTGGTTTTGGGCTGATACCTATGTGTAGCCCGATTTGTGTATATCCATGCATTGTTGACCCTGATTTCCAGTTGCTTATGCAAGTTCATGGACCTGTTTTTGACTGACTCATTGTTGCATCCTTGTTTGTACTGCCTTAAGCCATCCTTGTACAAATCTGTATTTGCTGAAACTTGTACTTGTTTGTGTATTCACTTGCATTTGTAATTTTGTTCTGCGTTGAACACTTGTTTGGGCTGTACTATGTAGTCAGTTGTACTGTCTTGATCATGCATGCTGCTATGTTCATTTTCATTGCTCCTCGACACCTTGACTTGACCTTTGCACTACAACATGCTCACTTATTGCTACTTATCTAAGCTGCTTTGTTAACTTAATTGTAAATAATATGATGAACTGCTGCCATCATCATGTTTTTGCCGTCTTCTTGTACATGAATCTGTGCATGCTGTTGTGTTCCTTTGTCATTGTTTGGCTTGCATCTTGAATTTGAAATTTAGTGTTTGTGGCATTGTCTTGAAACTGAACCATATGTATTGTACCATTTATAAAATCCGAGCCATGCCTGAATCACTTCGACTTGGACATATGAGTTGCTCTATGAACCATAGTTGTAAACTGCTGCTGTGGGCTGTGTGGACTTGAACCATGCTTGCACCATTTGACCTGAAACTGTTTTGTGCATCATGTTATATCCTTTTCAACCATATCTTTGTGTTGCTATGAACTCCATTCACTTGCATGTATATGCTTTGTAGTTGCTCCATTTATCATGCCATCAGATTTGAATTGCTGGTTTGATATGCTTTCACTATGCCTTGCATTTTGACTTTGCTTGATCATGGCTCGACCTTTTATTTTTGAGTGTTGCACTTAGTCAAGTCAGTCCACGTGGCTACTCCTCAGTTGCACGCTGATTAGCAAGGCAGTGCACACGTGTATATCTATACACGTGTGTATATGCAGCCATCAGACAAGATTTCCTGTCCCTGTGCTATACATTTACAAATTGACTAGACACAGATGAATCTGATCAAGTCATGAAAAATGATGAGAAACACACCAAAAATCTGAGGCAAATAAAATTTTAAAAATAAAATTTAAATCTGCATGTATTCATCTTTTATTTCTATTGCAGTGTACTGTGTGTGTTTCTGTATATGACAGGTGTAGATGACTGGACTGACAGTGAAGATAGAAGACTGAAGACAGAAGGCAGAAACCAAAAACAGTGTGTAAAAGTGTATATGAGTGAATATGAAATGTATGAGTGTTGTAGTGAATATGAAATTAATGAGTGACTGAGAATGTACTGTAGTGACAGAGAGTTGTAGTGAGGAGTTTTGTATAAGAATGTGAAAATTGTACTGATATTTATAATAAGCGAATTTGTTTGAAATAAAATATTATTTTATTGTTGTCAAACAAACTTGTCTATTTTATTCAGTTTATTTACAAGTACAATCTTCTGTGAATGTGTATGAAATGGGATGTGTTCAAATAGTGGAGTAATAAATAGTTGTACTGTTTGAATGTTTGAAATATAATATTCAATTTAAATAAAATATTGTCTGAATATTTAAATTTTTGTGCTGTTGTATTTTATTTAAACAGAAATATTATATTTCTGGTTGTTGTGTAGTATACCAGTATAGTTACAAACACATTTAATAATAAAATATATTTGGTTGTTATCATCAAACAAAAATCATTATAATTGTGTATACAACTACGTTATATACAACGTATAATGCTTTAACTAAGAAAGGAACATGGACTTTGGTTAATAAACCAGTTAATAAGAATATCATAGGGTGCAAACGGGTTTATAAGTTAAAGAGGAATGCAGATGGTTCAATTTCTATATACAAAGCAAGATTGGTTGCAAAAGGGTATTCACAACAGTATGGTTTTGATTTATCTGAAACTTTCTCACCTGTTGTTAAACCAACCTCAATTAGAATCATTTTAACAATTGCCTTGTATAGAAATTGGAATATAAAACAATTAGATGTTAATAATTCATTTCTTAATGGTGAATTGCAGGAAGAAGTATGTATGGAGCAGCCCCAAGGATTTATTCTACATGCTAATGAAAATTTAGTATGCAAGCTTAATAAGGCAATCTATGGTTTAAACCAGGCTCCAAGAGTTTGGTTTGACAAGTTGAAGTCAACACTTGTCAACCATGGATATAAATCATCTAAATCTGATAACTCTATTTTTATTAAAATTTCTGAATCTGCCACAACCTATATTCCGATTTATGTTGATGACTTTATCATTACAGGGAACAACGATGCTGAGATCAAGGCTGCAACAAAATTGTTGGGCACTGAATTTTCAATTAAAGACCTGGGAGACTTGCATTATTTTTTAGGTGTTGAAGTCAACAAATCATCTTGTTGTGAAATGTATCTTAGTCAAAAGAAATACATTTCAGAAATTTTGATTAGAGCTAGAATGAATAAGGCAAATCCATTACCTACACCAATGATTACCAATGCTCAATTATCAAAATATAAAGGTGAACCTTTTCAAAATGGAAAGTTTTACAGAAGCATTGTTGGTGCATTACAGTATGCTACAATAACCAGACCAAACATTGCATACAGTGTTAATGAAGTTAGTCAATATATACAAAACCCTATGGATGATCATTGGAAGGCTGTTAGGAGAATCCTCAAATATTTAAAGGGTACAATTGACCATGGCCTTGTCCTAAAGTGCAACAATAATGTCTATCACCCTCAAATCAAGGCTGACCCGAACATTATGCCAAAAAAAAATCCTCAGATCAGAACTAACACCCTCATGTAATTTATTAAATCAAAGTGCGTAGTAACCTAAAAGACGCTATTGGTCTTTCCATCTCCTATGGATTTGTTAAACTATTTACATAATATAGTATATGCTATAATAGATAATGTCTATCAGTAAAATATCAAAATAGCATTAAAGATTTACATCGATTCACCTTAACATATTTAATTTGCAAACTCAACATGTAATGGGCTCGTAAAAGGATAAATATGAATAGGCATGTGAGACAATGCCCAAGGTAGGATTCTACCTCTTTACCCTTTCTGGCTGGTCGTAACCCACTCGTGGCCGACCGCGCCCAACACCCCGAATCAAATCATGGTGCACCAGTCGAATCAAAAATCAAGTGAATAATAAAAAGAGGTGTGTCCGCTAGAGGTAGCTAACCTCATTGTTCAGACATAAGCTCTTGTTTTAGTCATTTTAATTATGGCATAAATGTCAAGGGTATCCATCTTTGTTCTTTTACTTCATTCCAGTAAACATTCGCCAAATCAACCACTTCATTCTGAAACATCCTTCACGTATATAGTTGTTAAAGTGGTTCTAGTATTGACATAGAGTATGCCAATATCCAGCCCCTGTTTCTTTAACAATTAATCATCATATTACACACCGTGATTGTAACATCCCGCATTTTTAGTATAATTAAAATGTACATGAGGAGCATGTGTAGGGACAGCAGGGTGGCGACTACCAGCCCGAATATGAGGGAGAACCCCAGTATGTACCGCCGGTAGGATCAGATCCATATCAGACAGAGCAGGCTAGGGGAGGTGCTTGGGCTTCCTCGGTTCCAGGATGGGGTACTTCCGGTACATCTGAGTGGGACCCTTGGGTTTCCAGAGAGCCAGACTGGAGGGCGAAATTGAGGAGAGATTCTGAGCAATAGGCTCGGTTAGTTAGAGATCACCAGGACATCTTGAGGACCCAGCAAGAGATGTCCAAACTCAACCTGTGTCTGGAGCATCTCTTCGTTGTTGAGTCATAATACTGTAGGATAGTGCGAGCCGAATTTATCTGAATACCCCCAAAAATAGCATATGTGGCTCGTTTGACGGTTTGTGATATCTTATCAAATCCACCAGTCTGTCCAACAAGATTATACTGTAAAATCCGAATAACAAATCTAGCTAACGGACGTAGATGGGCATAATCCCAAGTCCTCTCGTAAGCATCATAGAAAATCCTATGCCACACAGTCAAGTCAGCCATCTCAAGAACCCCTAGCTCATGTCCCGTACCACGGATGTTCAACATTTCCCCAAACTGTATTTCATTGAAACCAATGATGGTTCCCTTTACATCCGAATTATAGGTAACCAAACCAATGAAGGTTCCCTGGGGGGGTCGACCTGTTCAGCCAGAACATGGGCTGGGTGCTTTTGTTCGATCCTGGACGGATTTTCTGGCTTGGTTCGTTGGTTTGCTGCTATAAAAGGACCCCTAATCCACTTGTTATCTTCACAAAAATCCATGGCGACGCCATGGCTCTGCTCTAATCTAAACTCACCTTATTCTCCACTTAAAACTAGATCTATCTTCTCCTCTTTCTCTTCAAAAGTTTTTCTTAAATCAAAAAGCAGATGTAACAACCCGGGTTCCGACGAACCGATTTTTTTCCCAAAAATTCCAATCCATCGAGACCCGACCTGTTTTGCTCTGGTATCCTGCAGAAAAGACAGAGATAAAGAAACATGTCAGAACTCGTAAAGCACCTCATAGCGGAAGGAATAAAATATATTGTAATTAAAATATAGCTTTACCTTAATAAACATACTGCTTGACCAGTATCCCAAGCTATCATATATCTGTCACTACCTAACCTGCGAGTATGTAATGAGGAGGGGGTCAGAACATAAGTTCTATGTGAATGGGTTTAAACTACAAATGTTGAATAACCCTACATATACCGGTCTGTTATATTTTCTTTTTTATTAGGTTATTTGTGTTAATAACCCTTATGGCCTGTACACACGTCGCACCCATCTACTCCCTGGTAGATCAACCTAATATAGTGTATATGTAGCTACCCCTAATTAAGGTATATCGCACTCGCATGGTCTCCTCCGTATGTATGCAGTCCCTTATCCAATGCCACATGTCATACCGAATCTCATGTGTGTGTGTGTGTGTGTGTATATATGTGTGTGTGTGTGTGTGTGTGTGTGTGTACCAACGCTACGTCTGCATAGAACCTTCATTACTATATTACGTAAGCGTTTGAAATGGCAACCTAGGTTCGACTAGGTTCCATCATCGAGTAATACCCTCTAGTCTACGATACACCACCCATAGCGATGTGTATGTACCTAGGCTTTTCCCCCGTACGTATTCGTCAATCGTACTTACTGTTTACTTGCACATGTTCTCTATATATGCGAACCCGAGTCCCGTGGCAGGGCTAATCAAGAAACAAAAAACTAGGTCGGGAGCTTTAAGATATCTGCCGATGCAGATGCTAAGGTCTGCCTTTACAGTGGCTATGGTTCCACTAGACCCCTCCCTCAACTAACAAATGAAAGGCACCCATAAAAATCAAGAAAGAGAACTTTCCCTGGCACAACTGCCTGGCCCTCTATGCCCTTCCCTATTGGCCTTACCTCACCCATAACTAGAGATAGGGGTGAGCAAACGGTCGGTTCGGTTCGTTTCTTACTAAAATTTTGAAAATCGAATTTTTTTTATTAGAAACAATAACCGAACCGAACAGAATTTGTTATGAAACCAAAGAAACCGAACCGAAATAATACCGGTTTGTTCGGTCGGTTAGACTGGTTATAGCCAATTAAATAAATTTGTGTAAAATCCAAAAATCCTACTATCAATATGACATCGAAAACTAATTAGATATCATTTTGATTCTCTTATATTTGCTTATTTTGGAAAAAAAATACAACAAGTCTGATAAAAGAAGAAAAATATAAAACCTAAAGCAATTTTGTTACACAACAAGCAAGAAAAAATAACAAAATGCATGGAAACATAAATATAAGAAGTCTAAAACAATACAATAATGCATAATCCATTAACCGAAACACATAGAAAGCATGATAAATCCAAAACACTACTTGTCCAGCAACATACAATCCAACATATATAGCCAATAAAACATCATTCAACATAAACTTTGGTGCCATCCCTCCCCAGTGTCCAAAGCTGGCTTCACTTACCTGTAAACAAAAAATAAACACCGGCCAAGATTAAAAAATAGGTAAATCACATATTTATATCCCTTTAGACAACACATTTCAAGCTTAGTAAACAATACAATTAGTAAAAATATTTATTCATAATCAGTAATCAACACAATTAGTAATTATTTGGATGATATGATATGATTTGCTCAACTATTTGCGGGAATGACTTAACACAAGAAATAGGCATTTTGAAGACCAGAATGAAACTATGTTGTATATTAATTAAATATTGAAAGAAATTGGAAAAGGTTGGGGGAGGATCTACTGTTATGTGCTTCAATACATGGTATAATGCAAGTTAAGGTGATACCTTCTAAAACAATAACTGCAGTGGATATGAATATTGAGCTGTGAACTAGAAACCTTCATATTTATCTAATTTTGATAGATGAGTGCTTTTAAAGTAGCAATGCTAGTCAAATTCTTCGAAGGGAGAAACTATTTTTTTTTCATGTTTCAAATCAAAAAACAATCCAGTTAGAAAAATCAGATTAACCATCAAGCAAATAGCAAAATATTCAACACTTGATTATTTTCTAGGAGTTGCTAGCTAAATATTCCAGAATATAAACAACCTACAATTTTGACATTCAATTTTTAAACTGTCTTGGTAAGTATTATATTTTATATATATGATCATACATGTGGTTGATTATCGAACATTGTCTTGTATCAAGAAGTTAACTACATATTAATATCCTAATCATATCCGACCAGTTTAAGAAATGAATAAACTATTAATACACATACCATAGCTGCATAATCAAGTATATGCAGGTTTCATACATACACCAGAATAGCAAAAAGAACACCCTTCACAACCATGGTCATCTGAGGTCAATGGCAAGTTATTAGAAGTTAAGATTCACTTCATTTGGTTTCAAAATATAATACCATATAGAACGTACCTGGAACACTAGGACTTAGTAATATACTAAAACTGCTACAAATCTGTTGAACCAAATGCTACATCTCCGTTACAGGATCAAAAGCTAATTTCTTCACATCTGCAAATGAAAAAGGAAAATTAACATTACAGCGTTGTCTGAAAAAAAACAAAAAAGAAAAAACAGAAAAAAATATAGAAAAAATAAATTATTTCATATGTCATACCAGATTCCAATTGTTCTAAGCTTTGCAGGTCTTCTTCTACATCTACATTTAGCACCGGAGGTCGTATCCTTGATTCATTTAGGAGTTCCTTGACTCCTAAAATTGTTCAATCACTTATATGCACGGAGGATTGGCTTCATGCTTCTTTCTCTTCATCTAAGGTAGATGTAGAAGAAGACCTTCAAAGCTTAGAACAATTGGAATCTGGTATGACATATGAAATAATTTATTTTTTTCTATATTTTTTTCTGTTTTTTCTTTTCTGTTTTTTTTTCTAGACAACGCTGTAATGTTAATTTTCCTTTTTCATATGCAGATGTGAAGAAATTAGCTTTTGATCCTGTAACGGAGATGTAGCATTTGGTTCAACAGATTTGTAGCAATTTTAGTATATTACTAAGTCCTAGTGTTTCAGGTACGTTCTATATGGTATTATATTTTGAAACCAAATGAAGTGAATCTTAACTTCTAATAACTTGCCATTGACCTCAGATGACCATGGTTGTGAAGGGTGTTCTTTTTGCTATTCTGGTGTATGTATGAAACCTGCATATACTTGATTATGCAGCTATGGTATGTGTATTAATAGTTTATTCATTTCTTAAACTGGTCGGATATGATTAGGATATAATATGTAGTTAACTTCTTGATACAAGACAATGTTCGATAATCAGCCACATGTATGATCATATATATATAATCTAATACTTACCAAGACAGTTTAAAAATTGAATGTCAAAATTGTAGGTTGTTTATATTCTGGAATATTTAGCTAGCAACTCCTAGAAAATAATCAAGTGTTGAATATTTTGCTATTTGCTTGATGGTTAATCTGATTTTTCTAACTGGATTGTTTTTTGATTTGAAACATGAAAAAAAAATAGTTTCTCCCTTCTAAGAATTTGACTAGCATTACTACTTTAAAAGCACTCATCTATCAAAATTAGATAAATATAAAGGATTCTAGTTCACAGCTCAATATTCATATCCACTGCAGTTATTGTTTTAGAAGGTATCACCTTAACTTGCATTATACCATGTATTGAAGCACATAACAGTAGATCCTCCCCCAACCTTTTCCAATTTCTTTCAATATTTAATTAATATACAACATAGTTTCATTCTGGTCTTCAAAATGCCTATTTCTTGTGTTAAGTCATTCCCGCAAATAGTTGTGCAAATCATATCATATCATCCAAATAATTACTAATTGTGTTGATTACTGATTATGAATAAATATTTTTACTAATTGTATTGTTTACTAAGCTTGAAATGTGTTGTCTAAAGGGATATAAATATGTTGGATTGTTTACTAAGCCACCTTTGGACACTGGGGAGGGATGGCACCAAAGTTTATGTTGAATGATGTTTTATTGGCTATATATGTTGGATTGTATGTTGCTTCAAGTAGTGTTATGGATTTATCATGCTTTCTATGTGTTTCGGTTAATGGTTTATGCATTAGTGTATTGTTTTAGACTTCTTATATTTATGTTTCCATGCATTTTGTTATTTTTTCTTGCTTGCTGTGTAACAAAATTGCTTTAGGTTTTATATTTTTCTTCTTTTATCAGACTTGTTGTATTTTTTTCCAAAATAAGCAAATATAAGAGAATCAAAATGATATCTAATTAGTTTTGATGTCATATTGATAGTAGGATTTTTGGATTTTACACAAATTTATTTATTTGGCTATAACCGGTCTAATCGACCGAACAAACCGATATTATTTCGGTTCGGTTTTTTGGTTTCATAACAAATTCGGTTCGGTTCGGTTATTGTTTCTAATAAAAAAAAATCGATTTTCAAAATTTTAGTAAGAAACGAACCGAACCGACCGTTTGCTCACCCCTATGCAGGCAGTAACCTGTCGCTCACCCAAGAACTGCCACGTGCGTCCTTGTTGTATGCCAAAATCCCTATCCCAACAGACACGAGCTGTAGAACATTGAGCGTAAGAACTAAATGTAAGGATAATATTTAATTTACTTTTATTTTCTAGATTTTTGAGATGGGATTCCTATAGCGTCCAATGGAAGACACGGAGAACGCTCCAAAAATGCGGACCAAGTTAAAATTGCAGACTAATATAAGTAAAAGAAGGATGAAATAAATTAATGTACATAAGTGTATTTGAAGAATATTGAAAGCGGAAAAATTAAATAGATGCAATCACTCATTAATGTAAAAATAATAGAATGAAATTACAGTTAACTAACGTAGATAATGTAATGGAACGTCGGTGCAATTCGGAGCAAGTTGTAGTAAACAGGTAGAAAATTTTCGCTCAAGCATTACTTATCACCACATCTTGTACATTACTTATCACCACATCTTTTCAATTCCCTTTCAATTCATATGCCCCTACAATTAATGGTAAGTAATTAGAGTTGTAGGTACAATATATACCAACCAGCAGAACTGAGTGAATTAAATTAAGTATCAAACTATCAATAGTGCTACAAACACGGTATGCAGGCGGCAGTCATCAATTGTGAGAGGTAATTAAATATCATAGCAAAAATTACAGAATTTAATGTACAAATACACAGTAGTTATGAGTGAAATGATGAATTTACTATTGTCTTATATTGCTAATGTATTGGAACAACTCCGTAATTTGGAGCAACTTGCAGTTCCCAAGGAGATGTTTGCTGTAATGTTTTATGGCATCCAGGGGCTGTAACGACCCAGAAAATCTGAACCAATTTAAAAATTTTAAATTGGCTAAAATAATGGATTTTAAATATTTAAAATAAATATTTTAGTTAATGACGATGAAAACTGAGTTTGAATCGACATTTGAAAACGAATATAATTAATTATAATTATATATAGAATTGAAAATGGCGCGGTAGTTCGATAATTCGATTTCAAACTTCAATTGAATATACCGGGTGCAAAACAATCCGGATTTTAGTGAGACCAAAAACATTAGGATCTTATTGGTAATATCTTTCTAACGAATCTAACCAATCGGAATTTGATAGCGGGAATCAAAAGATATGTCCAGTTAAAAATTCTGAATAGTCGCTATGGAATTCAGGCCCTTAAAAATGGACATTTTGCAAACGACCTCGGATTTCGACGAAACCACTTTTGTTGGGTCCGCAGTGTCAAGTTATTGCTAGGTTTCAAATTTCATAATTTTTCGAATCAATATGTGAGCGTGGCAAAAGAAAACGCGTTTGACCAGTTTCTATTGAATTTAATCGACTGGAAATTGGCCATTTTTCAAACGGTCTCAGAATTCGACGAAACTAGTTTTGTTAGGACCGAATCGTCAATACGAAACTAGAAAATATTTTTCTGGAATTTTTCTAGTTAGTATGTGACCCCGGTAATTTGAAATGTGCGTTTAAAATTCAATATAGTGATTTAAATGTAAATTCAAAAGGAAACCGATTGTAATGATCAAACCAGCTTGCGATACATATCCCATTGTGTTCGGAATGGGGGTGAAACGCTATGGGCGACAGGCGGTGGGCCCCGTTTCGAGGTCGTGGATGAAAGTCAACCCTTTTGCAAATTTAAATTAAATAAAAAAAAAAAAAAAGGGTACTCTTTCTCCCCCTTTTTCCCTTCTGATTGGCCCCCCCCCGTTAGTTATAATTCGAAACAGAAGAAAAAAAAAAAAGAAAAAAAAAAAACCAAAAACCTAAATCTAATCGGAGCCGCCCCCCCCCCAACCTCGAGCCGCCGACGAACTCACGCCGCCACCCCCCATCTCGAAGCCACTCACCGCCTCCCCGCAGCCTCCGCCTCCACCTCGAGCACCCCCCGTCGAATCCAGTCGCGACACCACCGTTCGAACCAGCGAACGCCCACCTCCTCCGACGCCTTCATTTCCCCCCCCCAGAAGTGCCGCCGCCGACATCAGCATCCCCCCCCTTCTTCGAAGCACTGTAAGTTTTTTTTAATTTGATTTATTTATTTTATTTTTGTTTTAAGTTCTGATTTTAAATACTGTGATTTGTTTAATAAGTATTAAACTGAATTTTATAAAAAGTATAAAAACCTGTTTTTGAAATAAAAAAATAAATAAAATAAAACTGCATTTATAAAAAAAAAAAAAAGAGAAAAACTGATTTTGAAAAGGAATAAAAAAAGGTAAAAACTGAATAAATTAAATAAAGTTTAAAACTGAAACTGTTTTAAAATATAAAGAAATAAAACTGAATTTTTTTAAAGAATAAAAACTGATTTTGTTTTTTTAAATAAAAACTGATTTGATTTTAAAGAAATTTTAAAGAATATAAAAACTGATTTTAAAAATGACTTATAAAATAGAAAACATATTTTTATATGTGAAAGCAAAAATAGAAAACATGTTTTTATATGTGAAAGCGAAGGTAAAAATCATGTTTTTATATGTGAAAGCAAAAATCATATTTTTATATGTGAAAGCAAAAATCATATTTTTTATATGTGAAAGCAAAAGTAAAAATCATATTTTTATATATATTGAATAGCATGGTAAAAATTCGATTTTTACTTATGTAGAGAATACGGGAAACGAAAGCAACAACAAGGCGAAGTAGGCGAAGTTTCTATTAAGGAACAATCGTGTGAGTGGATAGCTATTGGTGAGGATTTCTCACTCTTCAAATTCTTTTTATAAATAAACATATATGAGTTGAAAATGAACTGCTATATATAAATATCTATATATATATATATATATATACGCCCCTCGTCCACAAACCATGGACGATATTTATTGGTTGGAATTGATTGATTGTTTGGGATTGTTTGTGATTGATATTGGTTGATTGTGGTTGAAAAATACCCAATTGTGATTGGAAAATATTTGGTTGAAACCACATAGGATTAGTTTGTGGAAATGGAAAAAAAATATAAACATGCCGCCTGCGTGCGAATTAGATGCATGATTCCCATTGTCAAAAACCGCGAGGTTTTAAGGTAGAGCGAGGAGCCGTACTAGGGACGGTGCCGGTGTAACTACCCTGCCGTTATGCTGCCGAAATTTTGAATAATATTTGTGTGTTTGAATTATTTTCATATGCTTAAACTATATTTATTCCTTATATTGAAAACATTCGTGTGTTGAATTGATATTCATTCGTTGTTTAGAAATTCATGTGTTGAATGGTATTCATATTTTGAAATAAACTGTTAGATAATAAAAATCACATTTTTATCTATATCTAAAAACTATTGAAAACATTCGTGTGTTGAATTGATATTCATTCGTTGTTTAGAAATTCATGTGTTGAATGGTATTCATATTTTGAAATAAACTGTTAGATAATAAAAATCACATTTTTATCTATATCTAAAAACTATTGAAAACATTCATGTGTTGAATTGATATTCATTCGTTGTTTAGAAATTCATGTGTTGAATGGTATTCATATTTTGAAATAAATCGTTCGATAATAAAAATCACATTTTTATCGATATATAAAAACTATTGAAAACATTCATGTGTTGAATTGATATTCATTCGTTGTTTAGAAATTCATGTGTTGAATGGTATTCATATTTTGAAATAAACTGTTTGATAATAAATATCACCTTTTATCGACTATGTGAACTATATAGAAAAATAGTGTTTTGAAATGAATCGTTTTACAATAAAAATCACATTTTTATTGTATGCATAAATCGTTGAAATGTGAAATGTTGAAAATAGCCACTTGTTCAAAATAAACATATATGAGTTGAAATATTCATTAATTAGCTAATGAAATGATTTGCACCTATTTATGTAACATTAGAATGAATGGTGTTTTTAAAACCTAATAGAAATCAAATATGAAGTTGAATAGAAAATGAAAAATGATATGAACTGTATATATATGTACATGCAATATTCTTTGAACAGGTTATAGCAAAGGGGCTAGAGAAGAGGAATAAAATTTTGTGCCCGACAAATAGGTACACATTTACTGATTTGTTTGGGTGATGATTTTGAGCCTATTGGCTAGCCGCTTGGCTTTTTCTTTTTTTTTTTCTTTTTGAGATTAGAAGGACCGGGACGCTATTTGCGATTTCCCGACGCTCCCGGTACAGGGGAGGTTATGGCGAAATTTTTCCAAAATTTAAGGAGTTAGAAAATTTTTTGAAGTTAAAACGATATTGAAATCGTTGAATGAACTATATTTATATAACTATATAAATATAAATAAAATTAAAACGAAACGAAGCCGTGCAGTTCGTATTTCGAAACCGTAATTTCAAACGACTAGTACGGGAAATCCGACCATTGGATTTTCCCGAAACCTCAACCGTCGGGTTCGCCTTGGAATAATCTTTCCAACGGCACCAACCTTGTAGAAATCCAACGGTTGGATTGTCTGGAATGTTTAATTCAAATCTGAAGAAAAACAGCGCCAGAAACGATTATATTTATTTATATATATAAATAAAATTATATTTAATCGAATAACGACGCTGCAGTTCGTATTTTGAAATCAAAACTTCAAACGATTGTACCGGGAGATCCGACCGTCGGATTTTCCCGAAACTGGAACCGTTGGATTCGTTTTGAAAAGACATTTCTAATGATGTAAATTTTGTGAAGATCCAACGGTTAGATTTTCAGATATGTGTAAATCAAATCTGAAGAAAAACAGCGCCACGGCCACGTTATGGCCCGAAACGTCGTTTTGAATATATTAGCTATTTTAAAATAAATAAAAATAGCGATAAATAGTTATAAAATATCGTAAGCGATATGGAATGGAAATAAACTGAATTTGCTTGATTTATGTGATGTTTGATGGTTGAATGTGTTTGGTGTGAAAACTATATTAAAGAACACAATTGGTGTTGTTGAATAATTTAACCATTGAAATAAATCGATTTGAAATTCTGAATATACGTGAATTATTTGAAAAGGCCGAGTTAATTCTCATTTCGAATAATCGACCGACGATTGAAATTCGAAGATGAAGACGATGGTCGAAGACCGGAGATCTTCACCTCGTTTGGATGGTAACCGAGGTCCTGATTGGGAGGCATCCCGAAATATGGATAATGAGTGGTGATCGTTCAGACGTACGTGTTGATCAAAGGGTTTGCGAGGTATTTAGTGCCTCCGGTTTCGTTCAGACCCAGAACGGACTTGTAAATGGACTGTGTGTCTGACATAGGATTTATTCTGTGTGGCATGCTAAGATGCAGTGATCAGGGCTTCTGTTGAAAAGCAAAGTCTTGTGGTGATGATCAAAGCCCCGCCTGTGTGGCGTAGCTTTGTGTGTAACGTGAATTCGCGAGCCTCACACCCCGGTAGGAACCTAAAACGGGAGGAAGGACCTCAGGGAGGGCATGCGTTTCTTTCTAGCTAGGGTGGTGTCAGTGACCTACCAGCCCTGACATTTATATACTTTTCACCTATGTGGTTGTTGCTGTTGCGAGGCGCCTCGGTTTGATCGGACGATCCGGGTCCGATGGAGTCATTCGTTGGCTCGTTTACGCCCCAAAGGGCGGGGAAACGTATTGTTCAGGCATAATAATCCACATCGGTGGACCGGCCCTGACGATCCAGGGGGCAGTTGCGGCTGTTCCTGAGGGGCGGGCTAGAGCGTCTCGAATTCGGTAAGGACTATCTTTTGCCTTGGTTCATGACGGAAATCCAATTTCCAAATACGTGATTGTGCGGTTTTGATTGTATACCTATATATGGCGACATAGTGGTATGGGGCATTAATGCCGTCTATGATTGATAGTTATGATTTGAAATTGTTTTCAAAACATATATACACTAGCAATAATATCAAATGCCTTTGTTTTATTCGTATCAAGCATATTTTGGCCGTTATAAGGTAAAAACTCTATCCTCCGGTTTGCGTTGCATTGTGTGATGGGAACTGAGTCTTATAACGGCTTCATTTTTATAAAAAGCATAGCGATGTTTAAAAGAAAGATTTGTTTTAAAGCACTGGCAATCCAATGGAGTAAACCCGTTCCACGAAAGTGGCGTGGTCCTGTGATTAGCCAATTATATATGTGTTGAGTGGATTTCTCATACCAGTCCCATGACTGACTCGTAGTTTGTTTCACTCTCAAACTCGGGTGCCCCTTTTTCTACACGGGCAGCCTTGTATTCAGGTTTAGCTGGTTCTCTTCTGGATAGCTGGAGCTGAAGATGGATTCTATCATTTATTTCTTTTTATGCTGTTCAGCTCCTATTGTACATATTTTGTTTATTTCCGCTGTAGACATTTATGTATAGCTGAACTGTATTTGTACTAAGTAAGATCCTGTATACTGTGTAACTCTGATGATTACTTTTATCCAGTATATTTTGTTGTTCATTCTGGTGTATTTATTTAATTCTGTTCTGCTATTATCTGTTTCTGTGTTATATTCCAAAAGATAACCTTGTTTCCGTGAAAACGGGAAATCGGGTCGTCTCAACGTGGTATCAGAGCTTTGGTTAAGCTTAGTTCTGGAATATAACATTTGAACGAACTCGTCAGAAATAGAACCAGTAGTGTTCTAGGACGGGTAACTCAATACAGATAGGATCAACAATATCCTAGTATGAGTAAAGCAGAATGAATACACTTCGATAGACACATTTACACTTCAAGTATTTGTCTCTATATTTTAAAATACCTTTTCTGTGACCTGACACTTGATCTGCTATTTGCAGAAGAACTAGAAAATGAGTGCCAGAAACAGAAGAAGTAATACTAGCCCGGATATTGAAGCTCTATTCATGAAGTATAGAAATCTGGGTGGAAAGCCGTTCTCGGGCGAAGAATCTATTATGAGAACCCAAGCTTGGATTCGTTCGGTTGAGAAAATATTCGAAGCATTAAAGCTTAGGGATGACCAGAAAAGATTACTGGCCTCCTGGGCACTGGAAGATGAAGCTTTGTTCTGGTGGGATTCTGTTGTTAAGGATAATCCAGAAGGTGATATCACCTGGGACAGATTCAAAGTGATTTTCTTAGAAAGATTTACTCCTCCCGAAGCGACAGAGCGACTATGCGACGAATTTTCTTATCTGATACAAGGAGACATGACAATTCCCGAATATCATAAGAAATTTAATGAACTTTCTCACTTTGCTCCTCATCTAATTCAAAATCCGAAGAGGAAAAATCTGAGATTTATTCACGGACTTCAAAGGAAATACCAGAATAAGGTATTGGGGCATGTGAAGCTTCCTTTCTCAGAAATGATTTATATGGCTTATCAGTACGAAGATCTCCATAAGAAAGGAATGTTGCGCGACGAAGAAGAAGTCTGTTCTAGTGACAAAACAGGGTCAGAAACTGATATTCCTGAAACCAGTACGAGGTCTGAAGTCAATAAGAGGCCCAGTGCCAAGAGAAAAAGGGCTGAATCTGGGAACGAACGAATAATGACCGCCACGTGCTCAAGCTGCAATAGAAAAGGACATTTGGCGATAAGTTGCAAATCTTGGAACGAACAAAGAAAGAGTGGATCTAAAGCAAAGAAGGATTTTCAAGGAAAGCAAAGGTGCAATCAATGCGACCAGTTTGGTCACGTAAAGCAAGATTGCTGGCAGTTGAAAAAGACTGAGATAGTTCAAGTGAATGAAGTGGCAGAAACTTCTGAGCCCTCAGCTATTCAGGAAAGGCCAGATGTTTTAGAAGGCACGCTAACTGTCAAAGACATCCCAGTTAAAGTACTGTTTGACACAGGCGCGTCACGAAGCTTCATTTCCAAAGATGCAGCTAAGAAACTGGATTTGAATTTGAAGAAGCTCAAGGAACCAATGACTGTCCAGAATCCAGTTGGGGGTTCCATTGATCTCAGTTGGATTTGTGGAGTGCCGGTTTCTTTCTCTCGTTATCGGTTTCCTACCATCGCGGTCGTCATGAATTTCAAAGAGTTTGATCTTATCTTGGGGTTAGACTGGTTGACCAAATATGAAGCTGAAGTCAAATGCGCCGAGAGGGTCGTAAAGGCGAAGATTAAATCAGGTGATTATATAACCATTCCCTGTGAAGGTCAGAATGCTAATAGAAAGGACTTCTGGGCAGCTTTGAATGTTTCTCCAGCCCAAATAGAAAATATCCCTGAAGTCACAGAGAATATTCCTGACCTCATCAAAGACATTCCTGTTGTCAAGAACTATGCGGATGTGTTCGAAGAAGTTGTTCGCTTACCTCCGCAGAGAGAAATAGATTTCAAGATTGCTTTGATTCCGAATGCAAGGCCGGTAGTTCACGCTATTCGAAGAATGTCCTTGAAAGAGAAGGAGGAATTAGACAATCAAACAAGACAACTAGTATGGAAAGGTCTGATAAGGCCTAGTTTCTCTGATTGGGGTGCAGCAGTGGTGTTTGTCCCAAAATCTGACGGTACTCTACGTCTATGTGTGGATTATCGTGATTTGAACAAGCAGACCATAAAGAACAAATATCCATTGCCGCGAATAGATGATTTGTTGGATCGATTAAATGGAGCACAAGTATTTTCGCGAATGGACCTAGCTACAGGTTTCCATCAACTTCGAATTGCCGAAGAGTGTGTTCCAATGACAGCGTTCAGAGGCCCCGACTTATTCTACGAGTGGTTAGTAATGCCGTTCGGCTTATGTAACGCTCCAGCTTATTTCGTCGATCTGATGAATAGAGTGTTCAGAGGGGTTTTGAATAAATTCGTTCTGGTTTTTATTGATGATATTCTAATCTTCTCTAAATCAAAGGCCGAACATGAAAAGCATCTGGAACAAGTGTTAGAAATCCTCAGAAGGAATGTATTGAAAGCAAAGTTTTCCAAATGTATATTCTGGCAAGATGAAGTGAAATTTCTGGGCCATGTCGTATCGAAAGATGGAATCGCTGTGGATCCAAGCAAAATCACAGCCATTCAAAATTGGAAACAGCCCAGTACTCCCACTGAAGTTCGCAGTTTTCTTGGACTGGCTAGCTATTATCGGAAGTTCGTTAAAGACTTTTCGAAGATATCTGGCCACTTAACGAAGCTTACAAAGAAGCATTCTAAGTTCAAATGGACTGAAAAGAGTGAGGAGGCTTTTGAAGAGCTAAAGTTAAGATTAACAACAGCTCCAGTGTTAACCATCATTGATGGCAACCAGGATCTAAAAGTCTGGACTGATGCTTCTAGAGAAGGCCTTGGCGCAGTGTTAATGCAAAGAGGCCAAGTAATTGCTTATGCTAGCCGTCAACTGAAGCCGCACGAGAAAAACTATGTAACTCATGATCTTGAGTTATTGGCTATCATATTCTCTTTGAAAATCTGGAGACACTATCTTCTCGGTGAGAGATTCGAACTGTTTACAGATCATCAGTCATTAAAGTATCTGTTCACTCAGAAGGACTTGAATTTGAGGCAGCAACGTTGGCTGGAGTTTCTTGCAGCATATGACTTTGAAATTATATATACTCCAGGGAAAGCCAATGTCGTGGCCGATGCGCTGAGTCGAAAGAATGTAATGATCGCCAGCTTTATTATCACGACTTCCTTGATTGACAAAATATCTATTCTTCAGAAGGAGGATAACTTTATTAAAGATATGATCAAAAGGATTCAGAAAGGCGAACCCTCGTGTTTTCAAATAGATAACGACGAGACCTTGAGATTAAAAGGAAGGATTTGTGTTCCTGACATCCCAGAGTTAAAAAGGGAAGTGTTAGACGAGTGTCACAAGTCCAAGCTGAGTATCCATCCTGGTGTGGCCAAAATGTATAACGATCTCAAAAGAACTTTCTGGTGGAAGGCTATGAAAAGAGACGTTTCGATATATGTTAGTCGATGCCCTACTTGCCAGCTAGTTAAAAGCGACCAACAGAAACTGGCTGGATTATTACAACCGCTGGAAGTTCCTGGTTGGAAGTGGGAGCATATCTCCATGGATTTCATTGATGGTTTGCCCAGAACCAGAAAAGGAAATGACAGTATTTGGGTGATCGTAGATCGCTTCACGAAGACCGCCCATTTTATACCTGTCAAATCAAACAGAACTGCTCAGAGTCTGGCGCAGATATACTTCAGGGAAATAGTTAGACTGCATGGAGTGCCGCTCAGTATAGTCAGTGATAGAGATACAATATTCACTAGTAAATTCTGGGAAGCATTTCAAGTCGAGCTGGGAACGAAGTTAAACTTGAGCACCGCTTATCATCCTCAGACAGACGGTCAGACTGAGAGGGTGAATCGCATTCTAGAAGATCTATTGCGGGCTTGTGTTATAGATTTCGGTGGATCATGGGAAGACAATCTACATTTGGCTGAGTTCTCTTATAACAACAGCTACCAGGTGAGTCTGACAATGTCGCCATTCGAAGCATTGTATGGTAGACCTTGCCGATCTCCTGCTTGCTGGGTCGAACCAGGAAATAGACTTGTGTTGGGTCCTGATATGATTCGAGAAGCGGCCGACAAAGTCGATTTTATTAAGAAACGATTGCTCGCCGCTCAAAGCCGACAAAAGAGCTATGCCGATAAAAGAAGAAGAGATATATCCTTTGAGGTTGGCGACTATGTATATTTGAAAGTATCGCCGATGAGAGGAGTTATCAGGTTCGGTAAAACTGGAAAGCTAGCACCCAAATTTATTGGTCCGTTTCCTATTCTGGAACGGATTGGAACTCTCGCTTATAGGGTCAAATTGCCTGACTGGTTGCCTGGTGTGCATGATGTATTTCATATATCTCAACTTCGAAAGCACGTTCATGATCCAGACTTGATCGTGGAAGAAGCAGCTCAGCAGGACATAGAAATTACTCCAGAATTAGCTGTGAGGCGAGAGCCGCTAAAGATTATCGGCAAAGAAGCCAAAGAGCTGAGGAACAAGAAGGTTCACTTAGTCAAAGTGCAATGGAGTGGAGATCCGCGAGATTGTACTTGGGAAACTGAGGAGAGCATTCAGAAAGCTTATCCTAGATGCCGAGTAGATATCTCTGATTGACTCCGGTGCAAGGTACATTTACCCTACTTTGCATTACCATTTAATTCTCTATTCTGTTGCTATTTTCTTCCCATGGATGTGCATTGTTTATTCTATACTCTGAATATTAAAAACAAATTGGTTGTTGTATTGTGTGATCGTAGAATTATCAAACCACTTTCGACTTTATTCCTTTTCGGGGACGAAAAGTTTTAAGTGGGGGAGATTGTAACGACCCAGAAAATCTGAACCAATTTAAAAATTTTAAATTGGCTAAAATAATGGATTTTAAATATTTAAAATAAATATTTTAGTTAATGACGATGAAAACTGAGTTTGAATCGACATTTGAAAACGAATATAATTAATTATAATTATATATAGAATTGAAAATGGCGCGGTAGTTCGATAATTCGATTTCAAACTTCAATTGAATATACCGGGTGCAAAACAATCCGGATTTTAGTGAGACCAAAAACATTAGGATCTTATTGGTAATATCTTTCTAACGAATCTAACCAATCGGAATTTGATAGCGGGAATCAAAAGATATGTCCAGTTAAAAATTCTGAATAGTCGCTATGGAATTCAGGCCCTTAAAAATGGACATTTTGCAAACGACCTCGGATTTCGACGAAACCACTTTTGTTGGGTCCGCAGTGTCAAGTTATTGCTAGGTTTCAAATTTCATAATTTTTCGAATCAATATGTGAGCGTGGCAAAAGAAAACGCGTTTGACCAGTTTCTATTGAATTTAATCGACTGGAAATTGGCCATTTTTCAAACGGTCTCAGAATTCGACGAAACTAGTTTTGTTAGGACCGAATCGTCAATACGAAACTAGAAAATATTTTTCTGGAATTTTTCTAGTTAGTATGTGACCCCGGTAATTTGAAATGTGCGTTTAAAATTCAATATAGTGATTTAAATGTAAATTCAAAAGGAAACCGATTGTAATGATCAAACCAGCTTGCGATACATATCCCATTGTGTTCGGAATGGGGGTGAAACGCTATGGGCGACAGGCGGTGGGCCCCGTTTCGAGGTCGTGGATGAAAGTCAACCCCTTTTGCAAATTTAAATTAAATAAAAAAAAAAAAAAAGGGTACTCTTTCTCCCCCTTTTTCCCTTCTGATTGGCCCCCCCCCGTTAGTTATAATTCGAAACAGAAGAAAAAAAAAAAGAAAAAAAAAAACCAAAAACCTAAATCTAATCGGAGCCGCCCCCCCCCCCAACCTCGAGCCGCCGACGAACTCACGCCGCCACCCCCCATCTCGAAGCCACTCACCGCCTCCCCGCAGCCTCCGCCTCCACCTCGAGCACCCCCCGTCGAATCCAGTCGCGACACCACCGTTCGAACCAGCGAACGCCCACCTCCTCCGACGCCTTCATTTCCCCCCCCCAGAAGTGCCGCCGCCGACATCAGCATCCCCCCCCCTTCTTCGAAGCACTGTAAGTTTTTTTTAATTTGATTTATTTATTTTATTTTTGTTTTAAGTTCTGATTTTAAATACTGTGATTTGTTTAATAAGTATTAAACTGAATTTTATAAAAAGTATAAAAACCTGTTTTTGAAATAAAAAATAAATAAAATAAAACTGCATTTATAAAAAAAAAAAAAGAGAAAAACTGATTGAAAAGGAATAAAAAAAGGTAAAAACTGAATAAATTAAATAAAGTTTAAAACTGAAACTGTTTTAAAATATAAAGAAATAAAACTGAATTTTTTTAAAGAATAAAAACTGATTTTGTTTTTTTAAATAAAAACTGATTTGATTTTAAAGAAATTTTAAAGAATATAAAAACTGATTTTAAAAATGACTTATAAAATAGAAAACATATTTTTATATGTGAAAGCAAAAATAGAAAACATGTTTTTATATGTGAAAGCGAAGGTAAAAATCATGTTTTTATATGTGAAAGCAAAAATCATATTTTTATATGTGAAAGCAAAAATCATATTTTTTATATGTGAAAGCAAAAGTAAAAATCATATTTTTATATATATTGAATAGCATGGTAAAAATTCGATTTTTACTTATGTAGAGAATACGGGAAACGAAAGCAACAACAAGGCGAAGTAGGCGAAGTTTCTATTAAGGAACAATCGTGTGAGTGGATAGCTATTGGTGAGGATTTCTCACTCTTCAAATTCTTTTTATAAATAAACATATATGAGTTGAAAATGAACTGCTATATATAAATATCTATATATATATATATATATATACGCCCCTCGTCCACAAACCATGGACGATATTTATTGGTTGGAATTGATTGATTGTTTGGGATTGTTTGTGATTGATATTGGTTGATTGTGGTTGAAAAATACCCAATTGTGATTGGAAAATATTTGGTTGAAACCACATAGGATTAGTTTGTGGAAATGGAAAAAAAATATAAACATGCCGCCTGCGTGCGAATTAGATGCATGATTCCCATTGTCAAAAACCGCGAGGTTTTAAGGTAGAGCGAGGAGCCGTACTAGGGACGGTGCCGGTGTAACTACCCCTGCCGTTATGCTGCCGAAATTTTGAATAATATTTGTGTGTTTGAATTATTTTCATATGCTTAAACTATATTTATTCCTTATATTGAAAACATTCGTGTGTTGAATTGATATTCATTCGTTGTTTAGAAATTCATGTGTTGAATGGTATTCATATTTTGAAATAAACTGTTAGATAATAAAAATCACATTTTTATCTATATCTAAAAACTATTGAAAACATTCGTGTGTTGAATTGATATTCATTCGTTGTTTAGAAATTCATGTGTTGAATGGTATTCATATTTTGAAATAAACTGTTAGATAATAAAAATCACATTTTTATCTATATCTAAAAACTATTGAAAACATTCATGTGTTGAATTGATATTCATTCGTTGTTAGAAATTCATGTGTTGAATGGTATTCATATTTTGAAATAAATCGTTCGATAATAAAAATCACATTTTTATCGATATATAAAAACTATTGAAAACATTCATGTGTTGAATTGATATTCATTCGTTGTTTAGAAATTCATGTGTTGAATGGTATTCATATTTTGAAATAAACTGTTTGATAATAAATATCACCTTTTATCGACTATGTGAACTATATAGAAAAATAGTGTTTTGAAATGAATCGTTTTACAATAAAAATCACATTTTTATTGTATGCATAAATCGTTGAAATGTGAAATGTTGAAAATAGCCACTTGTTCAAAATAAACATATATGAGTTGAAATATTCATTAATTAGCTAATGAAATGATTTGCACCTATTTATGTAACATTAGAATGAATGGTGTTTTTAAAACCTAATAGAAATCAAATATGAAGTTGAATAGAAAATGAAAAATGATATGAACTGTATATATATGTACATGCAATATTCTTTGAACAGGTTATAGCAAAGGGGCTAGAGAAGAGGAATAAAATTTTGTGCCCGACAAATAGGTACACATTTACTGATTTGTTTGGGTGATGATTT